>OU343160.1:211692601-213095036 GCA_910595825.1 Philhelius pedissequus | reverse complement strand
TATTTTGCGTCTTAGAACGGTAGTAATGCATCTAACTGATGAGCCCAACTGTAGTACGTGCACGAAACGCATAATTTGGACTAAAGGTAACAAAAAACAAAATTAAAATTAAAAGCTGAGCCAAAAAAAAAGAACAAGAGCAATACCTACGTATTCACATGCGTTTGTATTGTTTTTACATTTCTTTTTATAATTAAACAAGCCAGACCACGGGCAGTATTTTCTAGGTGTCTGAATTCGACCGAATTCCCCTAGAAAAATATAATTCACAGTGTTTGAAAGCTGTAAATTTGATTTGTGTCGGTAGCCATCGACTAATATTTTGCGTCTTAGAAGGGTATTACAGCATTTAACTGATGAGCCCAACTGTAGTACCTGGGCGCAACGCATAATTTGGACTGAATGTCACAAAAAAGCAAAATTAAAATTAAAAGCTGAGTCCACAAAAAAAAAGAACAAAAGCAATACCTACGTATGCACACGCGTTTGTATTGTTTTTACATTTCTTCTTTAAATTAAAGAAGCCAGCCCACGGGCCTTATTTTCTAGGTGTCTGAATTCGACCGAATTCCCCTAAGAAAATATAATTAACAGTGTTTGAAAGCTGTAAATTTTATTTGTGTCGGTAGCCATCGACTAATATTTTGCGTCTTAGAAGGATACTACAGCATCTAACTGATGAGCCCAACTGCAGTAACAGTGCGAAACGCATAATTTGGACAAAAGGTCACAAAAAATCAAAATTAAAATTAAAAGCTGAGTCCACAAAAAAAAGAACAAAAGCAATACCTACGTATGCACATGCGCATGTATTGTTTTTACATTTCTTCTATAAATTAAACAAGCCAGACCACGGTCATTATTTTCTAGGTGTTCGAATTCGACCGAATTCCCCTAGAAAAATATAATTCACAGTGTTTAAAAGCTGTACATTTTATTTGTGTCGGTAGCCATCGGCTAATATTTTGCGTCTGAGAAGGGTACTACAGCATCTAACTGATGAGCCCAACTGCAGTACCTGGACGAAACGCATAATTTGGACTAAAGGTCACAAAAAATCAAAATAAAAATTAAAAGCTGAGTCCACAAAAAAAAAGAACAAAAGCAATATTTACGTATGCACATGCGCTTGTATTGTTTTTACACTTCTTCTTTAAATTAAACAAGCCAGACAACGGTCATTATTTTCTAGGTGTCTGAATTCGACCGAATTCCCCTAGAAAAATATAATTCACAGTGTTTGAAAGCTGTACATTTTATTTGTGTCGGCAGACAATCGACTAATATTTTGCGTCTTAGAAGGGTAGTACAGCATCTAACTGATAAGCCCAACTGTAGTACCTGGACGAAACGCATAATTTGGACTAAATGTCACAAAAAAAACAAAATCGAAATTAAAAGCTGAGGCCACCAAAAAAAAGAACGAAAGCAATACCTACGTATGCACAGGGTTTGTATTGTTTTTACATTTCTTCTTAAAATTAAACAAGCCAGACCACGGGCATTTTTTTTAGGTGGCTGAATTCGACCAAATTCCCCTAGCAAAATATTATTCACAGTGTTTGAAAGCTGTAAATTTGATTTGTGTCGGTAGACATCGAATAATATTTTGGGGCTTAGAAGGGTACTACAGCATCTAACTGATGAGCCCAACTGTAGTACCTGCGCGAACGCATAATTTGGACTAAAGTTCACAAAAACAAAATTAAAATTAAAAGCTGAGCCAAAAAAAAAAAGAACAAAAGCAATACCTACGTATTCACATGCGTCTGTATTGTTTTTACATTTCTTCTTATAAGTAAACAAGCCAGACCACGTGCAGTATTTTCTAGGTGTCTGAATTCGACCGAATTCCCCTAGAAAAATATAATGCTCAGTGTTTGAAAGCTGTAATTTTTAATTGTGTCGGTAGCCATCGACTAATATTATGCGTCTTAGAACGGTAGTAATGCATCTAACTGATAAGCCCAACTGTAGTAACAAAAAAACAAAATTAAAATTAAAAGCTGAGCCAAAAAAAAAGAACAAGATCAATACCTACGTATTCACATGCCTTTGTATTGTTTTTACATTTCTTCTTATAATTAAACAAGCCAGACCACGGGCAGTATTTTCTAGGTGTCTGAATTCGACCGAATTCCCCTAGAAAAATATAATTCACAGTGTTTGAAAGCTGTAAATTTGATTTGTGTCGGTAGCCATCGACTCATATTTTGCGTCTTAGAAGGGTATTACAGCATTTAACTGATGAGCCCAACTGTAGTACCTGAGCGCAACGCATAATTTGGACTTAATGTCCAAAAAAGCAAAATTAAAATTAAAAGCTGAGTCCACAAAAAAAAAAGAACAAAAGCAATACCTACGTATGCACATGCGTTTGTATTTTTTATTACATTTCTTCTTAAAATTAAACAAGCCAGACCATGGGCAGTATTTCGATTTATTCGAACGAATTCCCCTAGAAAAATATAATTCACAGTGTTTGAAAGCTGTAAATTTGATTTGTGTCGGTAGCCATCGGCTAATATTTTGCGTCTGAGAAGGGTACTACAGCATCTAACTGATGAGCCCAACTGCAGTACCTGTGCGAAACGCATAATTTGGACTAAAGGTCACAAAAAATCAAAATAAAAATTAAAAGCTGAGTCCACAAAAAAAAAGAACAAAAGCAATACCTACGTATGCACATGCGCTTGTATTGTTTTTACACTTCTTCTTTAAATTAAACAAGCCAGACAACGGTCATTATTTTCTAGGTGTCTGAATTCGACCGAATTCCCCTAGAAAAATATAATTCACAGTGTTTGAAAGCTGTACATTTTATTTGTGTCGGCAGACAATCGACTAATATTTTGCGTCTTAGAAGGGTAGTACAGCATCTAACTGATAAGCCCAACTGTAGTACCTGGACGAAACGCATAATTTGGACTAAATGTCACAAAAAAAACAAAATCGAAATTAAAAGCTGAGGCCACCAAAAAAAAGAACGAAAGCAATACCTACGTATGCACATGGTTTGTATTGTTTTTACATTTCTTCTTAAAATTAAACAAGCCAGACCACGGGCATATTTTTTAGGTGTCTGAATTCGACAAAATTCCCCTAGAAAAATATTATTCACAGTGTTTGAAAGCTGTAAATTTGATTTGTGTCGGTAGACATCGAATAATATTTTGGGGCTTAGAAGGGTACTACAGCATCTAACTGATGAGCCCAACTGTAGTACCTGCGCGAACGCATAATTTGGACTAAAGTTCACAAAAACAAAATTAAAATTAAAAGCTGAGCCAAAAAAAAAGAACAAAAGCAATACCTACGTATTCACATCCGTTTGTATTGTTTTTACATTTCTTCTTATAATTAAACAAGCCAGACCACGGGCAGTATTTTCTAGGTGTCTGAATTCGACCGAATTCCCCTAGAAAAATATAATGCTCAGTGTTTGAAAGCTGTAATTTTTAATTGTGTCGGTAGCCATCGACTAATATTTTGCGTCTTAGAACGGTAGTAATGCATCTAACTGATGAGCCCAACTGTAGTACGTGCACGAAACGCATAATTTGGACTAAAGGTAACAAAAAACAAAATTAAAATGAAAAGCTGAGCCAAAAAAAAAGAACAAGAGCAATACCTACGTATTCACATGCGTTTGTATTGTTTTTACATTTCTTTTTATAATTAAACAAGCCAGACCACGGGCAGTATTTTCTAGGTGTCTGAATTCGACCGAATTCCCCTAGAAAAATATAATTCACAGTGTTTGAAAGCTGTAAATTTGATTTGTGTCGGTAGCCATCGACTAATATTTTGCGTCTTAGAAGGGTATTACAGCATTTAACTGATGAGCCCAACTGTAGTACCTGGGCGCAACGCATAATTTGGACTGAATGTCACAAAAAAGCAAAATTAAAATTAAAAGCTGAGTCCACAAAAAAAAAGAACAAAAGCAATACCTACGTATGCACACGCGTTTGTATTTTTTATTGCATTTCTTCTTAAAATTAAACAAGCCAGACCATGGGCAGTATTTCGATTTATTCGAACGAATTCCCCTAGAAAAATATAATTCACAGTGTTTGAAAGCTGTAAATTTGATTTGTGTCGGTAGCCATCGGCTAATATTTTGCGTCTTAGAAGGGTACTACAGCATCTAACTGATGAGCACAACTGCAGTACCTGTGCGAAACGCATAATTTGGACTAAAGGTCACAAAAAATCAAAATAAAAATTAAAAGCTGAGTCCACAAAAAAAAAAGAACAAAAGCAATACCTACGTATGCACATGCGCTTGTATTGTTTTTACACTTCTTCTTTAAATTAAACAAGCCAGACAACGGGCATTATTTTCGAGGTGTCTGAATTCGACCGAATTCCCCTAAAAAAATATAATTCACAGTGTTTGAAAGCTGTACATTTTATTTGTGTCGGTAGCCATCGACTAATATTTTGCGTCTTAGAAGGGTAATACAGCACCTAACTGAGGAGCGCAACTGTAGTACCTGGGCGAATCGCATAATTTGGACTAAATGTCACAAAAAAACAAAATCGAAATTAAAAGCTGAGGCCACCAAAAAAAAACAAAGAAAGCAATACCTACGTATGTACATGTGTTTGTATTGTTTACATTTCTTCTTAAAATTAAACAAGCCAGACCACGGGCATTATTTGCTAGGTGTCTGAATTACAATTCTTCTTAAAATTAAACAACCCAGACCACGGGCATTATTTTCAAGGTGCCTGAATTCGACCGCATTCCCCTAGAAAAATATAATACACAGTGTTTGAAAGCTGTAATTTTAGTTTGTGTCGGTAGCCATCGACTTATAAATATTTTGCGTCTTAAAACGGTAGTAAAGCATCTAACTGATGAGCCCAACTGTAGTACGTGCACGAAACGCATAATTTGGACTAAAGGTAACAAAAAAACAAAATTAAAATTAAAAGCTGAGCCAAAAAAAAAGAACAAGAGCAATACCTACGTATTCACATGCGTTTGTATTGTTTTTACATTTCTTCTTATAATTAAACAAGCCAGACCACGGGCAGTATTTTCTAGGTGTCTGAATTCGACCGAATTCCCCTAGAAAAATATAATTCACAGTGTTTGAAAGCTGTAAATTTGATTTGTGTCGGTAGCCATCGACTAATATTTTGCGTCTTAGAAGGGTATTACAGCATTTAACTTATGAGCCCAACTGTAGTACCTGGGCGCAACGCATAATTTGGACTGAATGTCACAAAAAAGCAAAATTAAAATTAAAAGCTGAGTCCACAAAAAAAAGAACAAAAGCAATACCTACGTATGCACTTGCGTTTGTATTTTTTATTACATTTCTTCTTAAAATTAAACAAGCCAGACCATGGCAGTATTTCGATTTATTCGACCGAATTCCCCTAGAAAAATATAATTCACAGTGTTTGAAAGCTGTAAATTTGATTTGTGTCGGTAGCCATCGGCTAATATTTTGCGTCTTAGAAGGGTACTACAGCATCTAACTGATGAGCCCAACTGCAGTACCTGTGGGAAACGCATAATTTGGACTGAATGTCACAAAAAAGCAAAATTAAAATTAAAAGCTGAGTCCACAAAAAAAAGAACAAAAGCCATACCTACGTATGCACATGCGTTTGTATTTTTTATTACATTTCTTCTTAAAATTAAACAAGCCAGACCATGGGCAGTATTTCGATTTATTCGACCGAATTCCCCTAGAAAAATATAATTCACAGTGTTTGAAAGCTGTAAATTTGATTTGTGTCGGTAGCCATCGGCTAATGTTTTGCGTCTTAGAAGGGTACTACAGCATCTAACTGATGAGCCCAACTGCAGTCCTGTGCGAAACGCATAATTTGGACTAAAGGTCAGAAAAAATCAAAATAAAAATTAAAAGCTGAGTCCACAAAAAAAAGAACAAAAGCAATACCTACGTATGCACATGCGCTTGTATTGTTTTTACATTTCTTCTTTAAATTAAACAAGCCAGACCACGGGCATTATTTTCTAGGGGTCTAAATTCGACCGAATTCCCCTAAAAAAATATAATTAACAGTGTTTGAAAGCTGTAAATTTTATTTGTGTCGGTAGCCATCGACTAATATTTTGCGTCTTAGAAGGGTACTACAGCATCTAACTGATGAGCCCAACTGCAGTAACAGTGCGAAACGCATAATTTGGACAAAAGGTCACAAAAAATCAAAATTAAAATTAAAAGCTGAGTCCACAAAAAAAAGAACAAAAGCAATACCTACGTATGCACATGTGCATGTATTGTTTTTACATTTCTTCTTTAAATTAAACAAGCCAGACCACTGGCATTATTTTCTAGGTGTCTGAATTCGACCGAATTCCCCTAGAAAAATATAATTCACAGTGTTTGAAAGCTGTACATTTTATTTGTGTCGGAAGACAATCGACTAATATTTTGCGTCTTAGAAGGGTAGTACAGCATCTAACTGATGAGCCCAACTGTAGTACCTGGACGAAACGCATAATTTGGACTAAATGTCACAAAAAAACAAAATCGAAATTAAAAGCTGAGGCCACCAAAAAAGAGAACGAAAGCAATACCTACGTATGCACATGCCTTTGTATTGTTTTTACATTTCTTCTTAAAATTAAACAAGCCAGACCACGGGAATTTTTTTTTAGGTGTCTGTATTCGACCAAATTCCCGTAGAAAAATATTATTCACAGTGTTTGAAAGCTGTAAATTTGATTTGTGTCGGTAGACATCGAATAATATTTTGGGGCTTAGAAGGGTACTACAGCATCTAACTGATGAGCCCAACTGTAGTACCTGCGCGAACGCATAATTTGGAATAAAGTTCACAAAAACAAAATTAAAATTAAAAGCTGAGTCCACAAAAAAAAAAGAACGAATGCAATAATTACGTATGCACATGTGTTTGTATTGTTTTTACATTTCTTCTTAAAATTCAACAACCCAGACCACGGGCATTATTTTCTAGGTGTCTGAATTCGACCGAATTCCCCTAGAAAAATATAATTCAAAGTGTTTGTAAGCTGTAAATTTTATTTGTGTCGGTAGACATCGACTAATATTTTGCGTCTTAATAGGGTACTACAGCATCTAATTGATGAGCCCAACTGTGCTACCTGCGTGAAACGCATAATTTGGACTAAACGTCACAAAAAATCAACATTAAAATTAAAACCTGAGTCTACAAAAAAAAAGAACAAAAGCAATACCTACGTATGCACATGCGCATGTATTGTTTTTACATTTCTTCTTTAAATTAAACAAGCCAGACCACTGGCATTATTTTCTAGGTGTCTGAATTCGACCGACTTCCCCTAAAAAAATATAATTAACAGTGTTTGAAAGCTGTAAATTTTATTTGTGTCGGTAGCCATCGACTAATATTTTGCGTCTGAGAAGGGAACTACAGCATCTAACTGATGAGCCCAACTGTGCTACCTGCGTGAAACGCATAATTTGGACTAAACGTCACAAAAAATCAACATTAAAATTAAAACCTGAGTCTACAAAAAAAAAGAACAAAAGCAATACCTACGTATTCACATGCGTTTGTATTGTTTTTACATTTCTTCTTATAATTAAACAAGCCAGACCACGGGCAGTATTTTCTAGGTGTCTGAATTCGACCGAATTTCCCTAGAAAAATATAATTCACAGTGTTTGAAAGCTGTAAATTTGATTTGTGTTGGTAGCCATCGACTAATATTTTGCGTCTTAGAAGGGTACTACAGCATCTGACTGAAGAGCCGAACTTTTGTACCTGTGCGAAACGCATAATTTGGACTAAAGGTCACAAATAATCAAAATTAAAAGCTGAGTCCACAAAAAAAAAAGAACAAAAGCAATACCTACGTATGCATATGCGTTTGTATTGTTTTTACATTTCTTCTTAAAATTAAACAAGCCAGACCACGGGCATTATTTTCAAGGTGCCTGAATTCGACCGCATTCCCCTAGCAAAATATAATACACAGTGTTTGAAAGCTGTAATTTTTATTTGTGTCGGTACCCATCGACTTATATTTTGCGTCTTAAGACGGTAGTAAAGCATCTAACTGATGAGCCCAACTGTAGTACGTGCACGAAACGCATAATTTGGACTAAAGGTAACAAAAAAACAAAATTAAAATTAAAAGCTGAGTCCACAAAAAAAAAAGAACAAAAGCAATACCTACGTATGCACATACGTTTGTATTGTTTTTACATTTCTTCTTAAAATTAAACAACCCAGACCACGGGCATTATTTTCAAGGTGCCTGAATTCGACCGCATTCCCCTAGAAAAATATAATGCACAGTGTTTGAAAGCTGTAATTTTTAATTGTGTCGGTAGCCATCGACTAATATTTTGCGTCTTAGAACGGTAGTAAAGCATCTAACTGATGAGCCCAACTGTAGTACGTGCACGAAACGCATAATTTGGACTAAAGGTAACAAAAAAACAAAATTAAAATTAAAAGCTGAGCCAAAAAAAAGAACAAAAGCAATACCTACGTATTCACATGCGTTTGTATTGTTTTTACATTTCTTCTTATAACTAAACAAGCCAGACCATGGGCAGTATTTCGATTTATTCGACCGAATTCCCCTAGAAAAATATAATACACAGTGTTTCAAAGCTGTAATTTTTATTTGTGTCGGTAGCCATCGACTTATATTTTGCGTCTTAAAACGGTAGTAAAGCATCTAACTGATGAGCCCAACTGTAGTACGTGCACGAAACGCATAATTTGGACTAAAGGTAACAAAAAAACAAAATTAAAATTAAAAGCTGAGTCCACAAAAAAAAGAACAAAAGCAATACCTACGTATGCATATGCGTTTGTATTGGTTTTTTACATTTCTTCTTAAAATTAAACAAGCCAGACCACGGGCATTATTTTCTAGGTGTCTGAATTCGACCAAATTACCCTAGAAAAATATGATTCACAGTGTTTGAAAGCTGTAAATTTTATTTGTGTCGGTAGCAATCGACTAAAATTTTGCATCTTAGGAGGGTACTATAGCATCTAACTGAAGAGCCCAACTGTTGTACCTGTGCGAAACGCATAATTTGGACTAAAGGTCACAGGAAATCAAAATTAAAATTAAAAGCTGAGTCCACAAAAAAAAGAACAAAAGCAATACCTACGTAGGCACATGCGTTTGTATTGTTTTTACATTTCTTCTTAAAATTAAACGAGCCAGACCACGGTCATTATTTTCTAGGTGCCTGAATTCGACCGCATTCCCCTAGAAAAATATAATACACAGTGTTTGAAAGCTGTAATTTTTATTTGTGTCGGTAGGCATCGACTTATATTTTGCGTCTTAAAACGGTAGTACAGCATCTAACTGATGAGCCCAACTGTAGTACCTGGACGAAACGCATAATTTGGACTAAATGTCACAAAAAAACAAAATCGAAATTAAAAGCTGAGGCCACCAAAAAAAAAGAACGAAAGCAATACCTACGTATGCACATGCGTTTGTATTGTTTTTACATTTCTTCTTAAAATTAAACGAGCCAAAACACGGGCATTATTTTCTAGGTGTCTGAATTCGACCGAATTCCCCTAGAAAAATATAATTCACAGTGTTTGAAAGCTGTACATTTTATTTGTGTCGGTAGACAATCGACTAATATTTTGCGTCTTAGAAGGGTATTACAGCATTTAACTGATGAGCCCAACTGTAGTACCTGGGCGCAACGCATAATTTGGACTGAATGTCACAAAAAAGCAAAATTAAAATTAAAAGCTGAGTCCACAAAAAAAAAGAACAAAAGCAATACCTACTTATGCACATGCGTTTGTATTTTTTATTACATTTCTTCTTAAAATTAAACAAGCCAGACCATGGGCATTATTTTCTAGGTGTCTGAATTCGACCAAATTACCCTAGAAAAATATGATTCACAGTGTTTGAAAGCTGTAAATTTTATTTGTGTCGGTAGCGATCGACTAATATTTTGCGTCTTAGAAGGGTACTACAGCATCTGACTGAAGAGCCGAACTTTTGTACCTGTGCGAAACGCATAATTTGGACTAAAGGTCACAAATAATCAAAATTAAAAGCTGAGTCCACAAAAAAAAAAAGAACAAAAGCAATACCTACGTATGCATATGCGTTTGTATTGTTTTTACATTTCTTCTTAAAATTAAACAAGCCAGACCACGGGCATTATTTTCAAGGTGCCTGAATTCGACCGCATTCCCCTAGCAAAATATAATACACAGTGTTTGAAAGCTGTAATTTTTATTTGTGTCGGTACCCATCGACTTATATTTTGCGTCTTAAGACGGTAGTAAAGCATCTAACTGATGAGCCCAACTGTAGTACGTGCACGAAACGCATAATTTGGACTAAAGGTAACAAAAAAACAAAATTAAAATTAAAAGCTGAGTCCACAAAAAAAAAAGAACAAAAGCAATACCTACGTATGCACGTGCGTGGATTGCTTTTTTACATTTCTCCTTAAAATTAAACAAGCCAGACCACGGGCATTATTTTCTAGGTGTCTGAATTCGACCAAATTACCCTAGAAAAATATGACTCACAGTGTTTGAAAGCTGTAAATTTTATTTGTGTCGGTAGTGATCGACTAATATTTTGCATCTTTGGAGGGTACTACAGCATCTAACTGAAGAGCCCAACTGTTGTACCTGTGCGAAACGCATAATTTGGACTAAGGGTCACAGGAAATCAAAATTAAAATTTAAAGCTGAGTCCACAAAAAAAAGAACAAAAGCAATACCTACGTATGCACATGCGTTTGTATTGTTTTTACATTTCTTCTTAAAATTAAACGAGCCAAACCACTGGCAGTATTTTCTAGGTGTCTGAATTCGACCGAATTCCCCTAGAAAAATATAATTCACAGTGTTTGAAAGCTGTAAATTTGATTTGTGTCGGTAGACATCGAATAATATTTTGGGGCTTAGAAGGGTACTACAGCATCTAACTGATGAGCCCAACTGTAGTACCTGCGCGAACCCATAATTTACACTAAAGTTCACATAAACAAAATAAAAATTAAAAGCTGAGTCCACAAAAAAAAAAAGAACGAAAGCAATAGTTACGTATGCACATGCGTTTGTATCGTTTTTACATTTCTTCTTAAAATTCAACAATCCAGACCACGGGCATTATTTTCTAGGTGTCTGAATTCGACCGAATTCCCCTAGAAAAATATAATTCACAGTGTTTGTAAGCTGTAAATTTTATTTGTGTCGGTAGACATCGACTAATATTTTGCGTCTTAATAGGGTACTACAGAATCTAACTGATGAGCCCAACTTTACTACCTGCGTGAAACGCATAATTTGGACTAAGCGTAACAAAAAATCAAAATTAAAATTAAAAGCTGAGTCTAAAAAAAAAAAGAACAAAAGCAATACCTAAGTATGCACATACGTTTGTATTGTTTTTACATTTCTTCTTAAAATTAAACAACCCAGACCACGGGCAATATTTTCAAGGTGCCTGAATTCGACCGCATTCCCCCAGAAAAATATAATGCACAGTGTTTGAAAGCTGTAATTTTTAATTGTGTCGGTAGCCATCGACTAATATTTTGCGTCTTAGAACGGTAGTAAAGCATCTAACTGATGAGCCCAACTGTAGTACGTGCACGAAACGCACAATTTGGACTAAAGGTAACAAAAAAACAAAATTAAAATTAAAAGCTGAGCCAAAAAAAAAAGAACAAAAGCAATACCTACGTATTCACATGCGTTTGTATTGTTTTTACATTTCTTCTTATAATTAAACAAGCCAGACCACGGGCAGTATTTTCTAGGTGTCTGAATTCGACCGAATTTCCCTAGAAAAATATAATTCACAGTGTTTGAAAGCTGTAAATTTGATTTGTGTTGGTAGCCATCGACTAATATTTTGCGTCTTAGAAGGGTATTACAGCATTTAACTGATGAGCCCAACTGTAGTACCTGAGCGCAACGCATAATTTGGACTGAATGTCACAAAAAAGCAAAATTAAAATTAAAAGCTGAGTCCACAAAAAAAAAAGAACAAAAGCAATACCTACGTATGCATATGCGTTTGTATTTTTTATTACATTTCTTCTTAAAATTAAACAAGCCAGACCATGGGCAGTATTTCGATTTATTCGACCGAATTCCCCTAGAAAAATATAATTCACAGTGTTTGAAAGCTGTTAATTTGATTTGTGTCGGTAGCCATCGGCTAATATTTTGCGTCTTAGAAGGGTACTAAAGCATCTAACTGATGAGCCCAACTGCAGTACCTGTGCGAAGCCCATAATTTGGACTAAAGGTCACAAAAAATCAAAATAAAAATTAAAAGCTGAGTCCACAAAAAAAAAGAACAAAAGCAATACCTACGCATGCACATGCGCTTGTATTGTTTTTACACTTCTTCCTTAAATTAAAGAAGCCAGACCACGGGCATTATTTTCTAGGTGTCTGAATTCGATCGAATTCCCCTAAAAAAATATTATTCACAGTGTTTGAAAGCTGTAAATTTTATTTGTGTCGGTAGCCATCGACTAATATTTTGCGTCTTAGAAGGGTACTACAGCATCTAACTGAGGAGCGCAACTGTAGTACCTGGGCGAATCGCATAATTTGGACTAAATGTCACAAAAAAACAAAATCGAAATTAAAAGCTGAGGCCACCAAAAAAAAGAAAGAAAGAAATACCTACGTATGCACATGCGTTTGTATTGTTTTTACATTTCTTCTTAAAATTAAACAAGCCAGACCACGGGCATTACTTTCTAGGTGTCTGAACTACATTTCTTCTTAAAATTAAAAAAACCCAGACCACGGGCATTATTTTCAAGGTGCCTGAATTCGACCGCATTCCCCTAGAAAAATATAATACACAGTGTTTGAAATCTGTACATTTTATTTGTGTCAGTAGACAATCGACTAATATTTTGCGTCTTAGAACGGTAGTAAACCATCTAACTGATGAGCCCAACTGTAGTACGTGCACGAAACGCATAATTTGGACTAAAGGTAACAAAAAAACAAAATTAAAATTAAAAGCTGAGCCAAAAAAAAAGAACAAAAGCAATACCTACGTATTCCAATGCGTTTGTATTGTTTTTACATTTCTTCTTAAAATTAAACAACCCAGACCACGGGCATTATTTTCAAGGTGCCTGAATTCGATCGCATTCCCCTAGAAAAATATAATACACAGTCTTTAAAAGCTGTAATTTTTATTTGTGTCGGTAGCCATCGACTAATATTTTGCGTCTTAGAAGGGTACTACAGCATCTAACTGATGAGCCCAACTGCAGTAACAGTGCGAAATGCATAATTTGGACAAAACGTCACAAAAAATAAAAATTAAAATTAAAAGCTCAGTCCACAAAAAAAAGAACAAAAGCAATACCTACGTATGCACATGCGCATGTATTGTTTTTATATTTCTTCCTTAAATTAAACAAGCCAGACCACGGGCATTATTTTCTAGGTGTCTGAATTCGACCGCATTCCCCGAGAAAAATATAATGCACAGTGTTTGAAAGCTGTAATTTTTAATTGTGTCGGTAGCCATCGACTAATATTTTGCGTCTTAGAACGGTAGTAAAGCATCTAACTGATGAGCCCAACTGTAGTACGTGCACGAAACGCATAATTTGGACTAAAGGTAACAAAAAAACAAAATTAAAATTAAAAGCTGAGCCAAAAAAAAAGAACAAAAGCAATACCTACGTATTCACATGCGTTTGTATTGTTTTTACATTTCATCTAATAATTAAACAAGCCAGACCACGGGCAGTATTTTCTAGATGTCTGAATTTGACCGAATTCCCCTAGAAAAATATAATTCACAGTGCTTGAAAGCTGTAAATTTAATTTGTGTCGGTAGCCATCGACTAATATTTTGCGTCTTAGAAGGGTATTACAGCATTTAACTGATGAGCCCAACTGTAGTACCTGGGCGCAACGCATAATTTGGACTGAATGTCACAAAAAAGCAAAATTAAAATTAAAAGCTGAGTCCACAAAAAAAAAGAACAAAAGCCATTCCTACGTATGCACATGCGTTTGTATTTTTTATTACATTTCTTCTTAAAATTAAACAAGCCAGACCATGGGCAGTATTTCGATTTATTCGACCGAATTCCCCTAGAAAAATAAGTTCACAGTGTTTGAAAGCTGTAAATTTGATTTGTGTCGGTAGCCATCGGCTAATATTTTGCGTCTTAGAAGGGTACTACAGCATCTAACTGATGAGCCCAACTGCAGTACCTGTGCGAAACGCATAATTTGGACTAAAGGTCACAAAAAATCAAAATAAAAATTAAAAGCTGAGTTCACAAAAAAAAGAACAAAAGCAATACCTACGTATGCACATGCGCTTGTATTGTTTTTACATTTCTTCTTGAAATTAAACAAGCCAGACCACGGGCATTATTTTCTAGGTGTCTGATTTCGACCGAATTCCCCTAAAAAAATATAATTCACAGTGCTTGAAAGCTGTAAATTTTATTTGTGTCGGTAGCCATCGACTAATATTTTGCGTCTTAGAAGGGTACTACAGCATCTAACTGATGAGCCCAACTGCAGTAACAGTGCGAAACGCATAATTTGGACAAAAGGTCACAAAAAATCAAAATTAAAATTAAAAGCTCAGTCCACAAAAAAAAAGAACAAAAGCAATACCTACGTATGCACATGCGTTTGTATTGTTTTTACATTTCTTCTTAAAATTAAACGAGCCAAACCACGGGCATTATTTTCTAGGTGTCTGAATTCGACCGAATTCTCCTAGAAAAATATAATTCACAGTGTTTGAAAGCTGTACATTTTATTTGTGTCAGTAGATAATCGACTAATATTTTGCGTCTTAGAACGGTAGTAAAGCATCTAACTGATGAGCCCAACTGTAGTGCGTGCACGAAACGCATAGTTTGGACTAAAGGTAACAAAAAAACAAAATTAAAATTAAAAGCTGAGCCAAAAAAAAAGAACAAAAGCAATACCTACGTATTCACATGCGTTTGTATTGTTTTTACATTTCTAATTATAATTAAACAAGCCAGACCACGGGCAGTATTTGCTAGGTGTCTGAATTCGACCGAATTCCCCTAGAAAAATATAATTCACAGTGTTTGAAAGCTGTAAATTTGATTTGTGTCGGTAGCCATCGACTAATATTTTGCGTCTTGGAAGGGTATTACAGCGTTTAACTGATGAGCCCAACTGTAGTACCTGGTCGCAACGCATAATTTGGACTGAATGTCACAAAAAAGCAAAATTAAAATTAAAAGCTGAGTCCACAAAAAAAAAGAACAAAAGCAATACCTACGTATGCACAAGCGTTTGTATTTTTTATTACATTTCTTCTTAAAATTAAACAAGCTAGACCATGGGCATTATTTTCTAGGTGTCTGAATTCGACCAAATTACCCTAGAAAAATATGATTCACAGTGTTTGAAAGCTGTAAATTTTATTTGTGTCGGTAGCGATCGACTAATATTTTGCGTCTTAGAAGGGTACTACAGCATATAACTGAAGGGCCGAACTGTTGTACCTGTGCGAAACGCATAATTTGGACTAAAGGCCACAAGAAATCAAAATTAAAATTAAAAGCTGAGTCCACAAAAAAAAGAACAAAAGCAATACCTACGTATGCACATGCGTTTGTATTGTTTTTACATTTCTTCATAAAATTAAACAACCCAGACCACGGGTATTATTTTCAAGGTGCCTGAATTCGACCGCATTCCCCTAGAAAAATATAATACACAGTCTTTGAAAGCTGTTATTTTTATTTGTGTCGGTAGCCATCGACTTATATTTTGCGTCTTAAAACGGTAGTAAAGCATCTAACTGATGAGCCCAACTGTAGTACGTGCACGAAACGCATAATTTGGACTAAAGGTAACAAAAAAACAAAATTAAAATTAAAAGCTGAGCCAAAAAAAAAGAACAAAAGCAATACCTACGTATTCACATGCGTTTGTATTGTTTTTACATTTCTTCTTATAATTAAACAAGCCAGACCACGGGCAGTATTTTCTAGGTGTCTGAATTCGACCGAATTCCCCTTGAAAAATATAATTCACACTGCTTGAAAGCTGTAAATTTGATTTGTGTCGGTAGCCATCGACTAATATTTTGCGTCTTAGAAGGGTATTACAGCATTTAACTGATGAGCCCAACTGTAGTACCTGGGCGCAACGCATAATTTGGACTGTATGTCACAAAAAAGCAAAATAAAAATTAAAAGCTGAGTCCACAAAAAAAAAGAACAAAAGCCATACCTACGTATGCACATGCGTTTGTATTTTTTATTACATTTCTTCTTAAAATTAAACAAGCCAGACCATGGGCAGTATTTCGATTTTTTTTTTTTTTTTTTTTTTTAAATTCATTTTTATTTCATTTTAACTTATAACTATCTTAAAGCTAGACAAAAATGTTTAAAACTAGCCTAATTATCAATAACTTACAACTAATTTACTGGCCCTTTACGGGCGCTCTAAATTAAACAATAACTCTTAAAACTAATGTCTTTCGACCTAAAAACTATTTTAATTAAATCTAATTTTTTTTTTTTTTATTTTATTTTATATTTGAAGGAAACTTTACAAAAACTTCGTATCTTATCATTTTTTTTTTTTTTTTTTTTTTTTACTTATAAACTAAACACTAATATATATTAAAAATAATTAAAACTACCTAAAATACCTAATAATACTTAAAACTACTTTAAAACTAGAACAGCCACAGCAGCATTTTTTACGTTTTTTAATTTTTTTTTGTTTATTTTTTATATGCATGCAGACATACACCAACATGCAACCCACCCATACATGTACGTACGCACATACATATACGTACGCACATACATATACGTACGCACATACATGTACAGACACGCAGATACATGCACGTATGCCCCCCCATACATACATATTTTTAATTTTTTTTTTTTTTTTTTTTTGGTGCCACCCTGACTGTTCCCTATACCTAATGCCCTAAATCTATGTAAGTCGGCCAAGATATATCATCTTCATCGACTTTATATATCACGATGCTGTTCAGAGAGCCACCAGAACTGGTTCTCCTGTTTCGCCCTATCCCTCCGGTCCCGATCGGACACAGTCCTACTGAACCGAAGGCGCTCTTCTCCACCTTGAGCGATGACGTCTCGACCATACAGGAGTCGCCTATCCACAGTTTTCCGGCTGACGTGGTAGATGAGCGGAACCGCCCCTCCATCCTGTATAAGCCCTCGACTGTCTAAATAGAGGAATGCCTCGGGAGGGATGTAACCACTTAACCGCGCACTCTCAAAATATTCGTTATTGGGGTAATAAGCCCCAAAAATTAAGCTGTTAGTTGAGGACATCGCTCTTGCAACGTGACCCCGAATCAGCTTGAGCAAAAAATTATCTATTCTGTTTATGTTGGCTCCGTTGTATATAACCTGGTTGGAATAATATCTTGTCTACTCCGACTCTGGTGTTCTGTGTAATCCAAGGCAACGTCTAAGACATTGCCTCTCAAACACCCGAATCTTTTCCATTTGAGATGGGGCAACGTTGAACCACACCGGGCATCCGTAGGCAATCATCGGCCTGATGAGGGCCATGTAGCAAATCACCTTCACCCTGCTGTCAAGACGGCTGCTATAAAACAGTCGTTCTGTCAAGGCAAAGGCTCCCCTAGCCCTGGCCAAAGCAGCACCTATATGTCTGTCGAAATACAGGTACTGATCCAACCAGATGCCAAGGTACTACACTTTTACTCGGCAGTGGATGTCCATGTGGCCCTACGATCACCAGCTTGCGCCAGTTCTTTCTCGTATCCCTTGAGGCGCTAGACAACGGAGTCCTAAACAAAATAGTTTCTGATTTCTGGAAGTTGATTTTCAACTTCCAGTCATCACAATATCGCTGAATCTTGTCGAAGTCACTCTGCAAGAGACTTTTGATGACCTCAACTGTATTAGCTGTTCTGTACGCAATTAGATCGTCGGCGAACGCAATTGCCTGAGTTAGACTACCTATCAGATCGCTGGTGTAAATGCTGAATAGAATCGGCGAGTTAACCGCTCCCTGCTGAAGACCATTATTAATATTAAAAATTGCGGTAGAAGTTACATTGCCACTCTTGACAACAAACTTTCTACCATTTAACATGTCATAAAGCATATACAATAGAGGTTTACTTATACCTAGTCTAGTTAGCTTTAGATAGAGACCTTCTAACCATACGGTGTCGAAGGCCTTCTCCAAATCAACCAGACAGGCACCCGTACACTGCTTTTTAGTTTTGTTCCATTGGATATCAGAAACTAGTTTAGACGCGGCATGAATTGTGTCATGTCCCGCCTTAAAACCGAACTGATTATCCGGGATGATATTTTTGTCCTTCGCCCACTTAAACAGGGCTCTATTAATAACCTTTTCAAATACTTTGCTGATACTCGGAAGAAGACTTATCGACCGGAGATTCGCCGGATTGGAGTTGTCCTTTCCCTTTTTTGGGAGAGGGTGCACCACAGCTGTCTTCCACCGCACTGGATAATATGCATTATTCAGCGCGTTGTTAAACAGTGTGGTATAAATGTCAACTGCTTCTTGAGGCAAATGTCGTAGTACAACGTTGGATATACCATCGACTCCTGCAGACTTCTTTTTCTTTAATGAATCGAAGATGAGCTGGAGCTCATTCTTCGAAATTAACAGGGACTGGGCCCATTTCGGTCGGCGATTATGGCGTTTGCCAAATCTTCATCATTAAACCCGGCAAAACCAAGGTTCTCAGATCGCCATTCGCTTATATCGTTTCGGAGCCATAAGTGATGAAGCAGACCTCTGTTCTCCAGGTCATGATTCGGGCGAATGCTAGCATTCACCTTGTACACTTGCTGGAAAGCAGCCCCCACAGCCTCCACATTCTCCTGCGGATCTTCGATTATGAAGAGGTCATCGTCCAAGACGGCGTCATCTGGGTCTATGCCTGCTGTCAGAAGTACGTCTCTATTTTGTGTCGTCCTCTGGAGCTTAAGACACGGAAGGTCGTTTTGATCTTTTCTTCTGAATATCTTATTAATTTGTGGGAACATACTCGGGTCGGTAGCGTTCACGGCCCGAATTTTGTTGTCCCAAAACAAATTAATGGACAACCTATAATTTTCTTTGATCAATTGGTTGATGTTTTTTATGGACGACTTCAGTGTCCTTATCTCCAGATCTCGTGTGTCAGTAAACCGTCTGTACAAGCGTTTTAGTCTTGTCAGTAAGCCACTTTTTTGTCTGTGTAGTGCATCAATTGTCGCGTTACGGTACATGTCAGTTGCGTTACGTTCTTTGTATTTCGGTATTGTCCTGTTCATTGTTCGTTGAATTGTTTCGTCCATTTGTTCTAAGTATCTGTCAATTTCAGTATTTGTCATGTTCCTGTCATTTGGTGGGGATATACCATTTGATCGTAATTCGCTCAATAAGACGTTCGAGAAGCGTGCCCAGCGCACCTTACTGTAATTGAAAGTATGCACCGGTACATACTCCTCCAACTCCATAAGCGCGTTCGGAAGTTGTATTACGGCGGCGAGTCCGCAGTGGTCACTGTCGTACTCGATCGTTCTTAAACAATTTTTAGGCCGATGACCACAGTATCAGTAATTGTTAGTCTTGCGTCTTTCAACAATAGATCCAGATAGGCACCGCTTCTTGGAAACGATGGCCTGTCTGTAGCGAGAAGTTCAATGCGATACTCCAGGTTGTATCGACCCATCCAATTATACAGATGGTTACCACGTGGATTTTGTATTTGATTTCCCCAATCTATATGTTTGGCATTCAAATCACCAGCCAATATGTAGTAGTTTTCTTCCGAGCTTAATCTTAAGCATTCAAAAAGCTTTTCAAGCTCTGTTATAAACTGTGTGGGCTGAGGTGTTTCCGGTGCATAGGCCCCGATCACATACATTCGCCTCCCCTGTTGGAGATGAATGCATATGATGCATGCCTCTAACGTCCGAAATTTACGCACATCACTATTATATATTACCTTATGACTAATGCCTTTACGTATAAAGATTGCGACGCCCCCTCCTTGAGTGGAGTTGGGTCGGTCTCTCCTTACGATAATGTAATTGTTGTTAGTCAATTTATGTTTCTGGTTAAGCTTAGTTTCGCTAGCCATAAACACATCTGGACTTATGTCTTTAAGCAATTGGAATAAATTCGCTCTACGTTCGGTCCTAATCAGTGAATTTACATTCACAGCTTGGATCTTAAAGGGCCTCTCCGGCAGCGCGCCCTTAACCTCTTAGTTGCGTTAAGCTCGGCATAACAGAGTAGAGATAATCCACCCTAGTCGCCTGCTCCCTGATCTGGTTTTGGAGGCCGTTCAACTGGCCCTGGATGGCCAGTAGAACGCCCATAATATCCGCCTGTGCCGCCGGCGCCTTAGGCACGGGGGCCTGTTGGGCGACCTTTGGTGTAGGCTGTACCGTGCTTCCCCTTCCTGACGCCATTTGGGCGTAAGAAATTTGGGGGTTGACGGGCGTTGTTGTAGGAGGGCGCACTGTTGGACGCTTTTCTACCACTGTTTGCTTTGCTGCTTTATTGTTTTTTATAAGCTGAAACGTCGGGCATCCCCGATAATTAGCGGGGTGTCCGGCGCCTCGGCAGAGTACACATTTAAGCTGGGTCCTATCTTCGACCCGTTCCTTTCCTAACTTGCATTCATCTGCATTGTGGTTCTCTCCACACTTAACGCAGCGTGACTGCATTTCGCAGTTTGCTGCGGCGTGGCCGAACCTTTGGCAGCGCATGCATTGAAGCATGTCGCCGCGCCTTTTTAATTTGTCCCAAGTTACAACCTGGCAGTTGAGGACGGATATACTCCTCAAACTATCCAGTTTGCTGCTGGGTGAGAGTTGAACAAGGAAGAAGGGAAGACTCCGCTTCTCCCGCCTAGCTCTAACTGTAGCGAACGGCTTGACCCCGATAAAGTCGAGATCGTCATTCGCTTTTTGGCGGAGTTCATTTAAGAGCACCTGTGGTTCCGTGTAGGAATCTATGCCCTTCAAAAGGACCGTTTGAAATTTTTCGGTTTTAGGGGTGAAACTAAAGAATTCGGTAGTAGTTTCTTTTAGCAACTCTTTAATTTTTTTGTGCTGTTCCAGTGTGAAGCACTGGATAGCATGCCTATCGTTATTTAATCTTTTAATAGTAAAATTTTGACCTATGGTCAACTTACATAGATTTATGGTATCCTGTAACTCCATTTTATAAGTATTAATGGGTGGCACCTTTTCTTTTTTCATAATCGGCGGCTGTGGCTGCTGCTGCTGAGACTGACTTTTCTGCGGCTGTTGATTCTGCTGCTTTTGAATCTGCTGCTGCTGTTTTTCTTGCGGTTGTTTCTGGACTTGTGTCTGCTGCTGTTGCTGTTGTTGTTGTTTTTGCCGTTATTGTTTTGGCTGCTGCTGTGGCTGTTGTTTTTGTAATTGTTCTTTTTTCTGTTGTTGTTCTATTTCTTCGAGTTCTTTTAGTTGCCTCGCTCGGCGCGCTTCTTGGCTGGCCTTAACTTTGCTTTTTATCTTTTCGATTTCTGCTTCCAAAGCTTCAATTTGGGCGACCATTCTCTGTTCCTCGTCCTCCTCAGCTGACGCCTCTGATGTGGAGAGGTTCACGAAGGCAGTACTATCGCCCGTCGCGAAGTGCCCTTCTCCTTCTTCAGACATATATGCTATACCCTCTTCGGGTGAAGTGTCTAGCTCGGTTTGTCTTGCTGCCTCTGACGTCTCATCTATATCGGACGTATGCACCCCAGCTGGCAGCTTTGCTGAGGTGGCCGTGGATCTCCTTTTTACCAAATTTGGTGCGCACTTGATCCTCTTTCTGCGCTTTTGATTAGCATCGGATGATGTTGCCGTTGTTGTTATTGCTGTTGATGTTGTTGCTGCAGAATCACTTCTTGTAGTTGGAACATCTTTCGATGTTCCCTCAGCTGATGCCATCGCTGGCCTCATTGGCCCTAGGACACCTTTCGATGCCCCGGTGCTTAAACTCCTCCTCCTTTGTTCGTTTTCCCAACCAATAAAGTTAACTACTTCACGGTTGTGAAAAAAAGCTGATAAAGTTCTGATGCCCTGCTGGGAATCGAACTGGCGACCCTCGGATTCTCGGTCGGCCACTCTACCACTGTGCTACTGCACCACTTATGTAATCTTGATTTAATTTGGAACTTAAGCTCACACACGAATTTTAATTGGAAAAACTGGGAAGCCGAAAACGTCTTAACACTTCCACAGTACGAGATCGACTGCAGTATTTCGATTTATTCGACCGAATTCCCCTAGAAAAATATGTTCACAGTGTTTGAAAGCTGTAAATTTGATTTGTGTCGGTAGCCATCGGCTAATATTTTGCGTCTTAGAAGGGTACTACAGCATCTAACTGATGAGCCCAACTGCAGTACCTGTGCGAAACGCATAATTTGGACTAAAGGTCACAAAAAATAAAAATAAAAATTAAAAGCTGAGTTCACGAAAAAAAAGAACAAAAGCAATACCTACGTATGCACATGCGCTTGTATTGTTTTTACATTTCTTCTTTAAATTAAACAAGCCAGACCACGGGCATTATTTTCTAGGTGTCTGATTTCGACCGAATTCCCCTAAAAAAATATAATTCACAGTGTTTGAAAGCTGTAAATTTTATTTGTGTCGGTAGCCATCGACTAATATTTTGCGTCTTAGAAGGGTACTACAGCATCTAACTGATGAGCCCAGTAGTATAAATAAGCGGGTTCTGGGCCAGTGGAGGGAGTGGAGGTTTGGTATATACTGGTCGTATGGTCTTGCTATCATAAATAGTATCGCATGATGTTGCTTGAGAAATGATTTCATGGTAATCGCCGTCTTGTTTAAAGATCTAAGAGAAAATAATGTTTTTTACGTAGTATGAATCATATACTAGGGGCTTAAGAATTTGTTTCGTTTTAAATTGTAGAAATCATATCTTGGATGACGCATAAATTATTTTTGGGGCTACACCAGCAGCAACGGTCACATAAAGTGATTAGGTATCGATGTGTGGGGTGTGATGGGAGGCAACGACGCGGGGTGAGGTTGTGGTGGTTGAAGGTGTTGGGAAGTAAATTAAGAAAAGGAAAAAATTGGATGATAAGGTATGGCGCTAGAGTTTGGGATAATATAAAAAGTTGGGTAAATTGTGTGTGTGTGTGTGTGTGTGTGTGTGTGTGGGTAGGAGATCGTTTGTAATTGAATATTATATAAATGTAGGGCAATGAACTGATTAGGTTGCGATGCGTGGCGGCGGCGGCTGCGGCGGCGGCGGCGGTACAGATTACTAGTACAACCAGAACATAGGATAGAATGTAAGCTGTATTAGAAATGGTGGGAGCATATCTTATATTTTTGTTAACGAAAGAAAAAAATGCATTTTTAATTTGCATTTATAATTGATTGGTTGAATCAACGTAGATTAGATTTCTACCTTCGCAGAGGGTGAGACAACAACCACAAGACCAACAACAACTATCATATTAGTCGGTTGAATTTAGTTTTTTTTAATTTTAACTGTGGGAATGATAAAGACTAATAACTATGTTATCTATAATTAGAATTTGTGGTTAGACATGTGAAACTTAAAGAAATCCATTTCATTTACATTGTTACTAGAATGATAAGATATAAAATTAATATACATGTATAGGTATGCTATAATAAAAAGCTAACAAAAAAAATTGTGTTCATATATGTCATCAGTGTTAATATACTTAGATAAGAAATATAATGAGAAGCGTTATAATAAAGTTTTAAGAAAGGTAGACCTCAGAATGTGTATAAATAGGCTGTATTTTTATTTTAATTTTCATTATAGTCTTACTTGTTAATCTAGTATTATACTTCTTGACTCAAACTCGTTAAAACTAAAAAAAACCTTAAAAAGAATAAAATGGAAAATTTCGTGTGCGACGTATGCAGTGTTAAATTTACACGAAAGGACAATCTGAATAGACATATAAGAGCTGCACATGGTGATAAATTTAAATGTCCTCAGTGTGGCAAAACATATACACGAAAGTATTTAATGTTGAAACACTTCCACAAGGAACATATTAACACCTCCTCTCAAGAGCGAGTAATTGATCAATCAACTAGCAGCAAGAGAAAACTTCCAAAAGATGTGAATGATTCATCATCGAAAAAACGTAGATGTGAAAACTGTGAAATAGATGTGCTAGTATCTGGATGGGGTCATCACCTTAGAACTAATGAGCATAAGAGAAAGAGCAAAGTTCCAGTCAACAATACTCGTTTTAACAAAATAAGGCATTGTTTTGAAGGTAAAGTGGAAACCTATTCCTTAGAAAATACCGATGAAGGGCTTATAGACATTACTAAATTTTTAAATAGCTGCATACTTGATATAATTAAATTACTTGAATACTCGTTTGAAACCAAAGAGGGTATAAAGTTCAGCATTGAACTATTTGCAGAGTTCATAAAATTTATATCAACACAAGGAGAATCAGAAAAAAGTGAAATAAGCATAAAATCGTTTAAATGTCCAATGCAAATAGCTTTACAAAATGAGGATTTGAAAGACATAATTAAAAATATGTTTAAAACAATTGAAGTTAAAAGTGAAGAGTTTCAGGAGAGAGATTCAGGATGGGCGCTATTGTGTATTAAACATATTGAAGTAAATATTAATGAGTATAAACCCTTCAGAGGCTCGAGTTACATAAGCCTTCCAAAAAGCATTGAACTAAAACATGCCTGTGTTAATGTGCAAAATGATGATGTATTCTGTTTTAAATGGGCAGTTATATCAGCTCTTTACCTCATAGATGAGCATTCTTATAGACCAAGCAGTTACCACATTGAAAACATTCAAGGTGATGTGATAAGTTTAATGAGTGGAATTCAAATTGACTTTACAAATTTAGAGTTCCCTTTGAAACTTAAAGACATATCGATCTTTGAGACATTCAATCCCACAATTAGTATAAATGTTTTTGGAATAGAAAAAAATGGATCTGGGGAAAGTTATAGAGTTGTTGGCCCATATTTCAACTCTCAACATAAAAGACAACAACATATTAATTTATTACTAATACAAGAAGGGGATTGTAGTCATTATGTATGGATAAAAAATATGTCTAGATTAATAGGAGCACAACTGAGTCATAGCAAACGACCAGTAAGAATATGTAATTCATGTCTGCAAACGTTCAACACAGATGAAGCATTTGAGAAGCATGAAAATGAATGCAATAAAACTGTGACAACACTACCAGATGTTCCAAATAATATACTACAGTTCGAACATCAACATAGATCACTAGAAGTGCCATTTGCCATCTATGCAGATTTTGAGTGTATGCTGGTGAATATCGATAGCTGTCAACCTGATCCATCAAACTCATCAACTACATCTATTAAAAAACATGTTCCAATTGCTGTATCCTATTTTATCAAATGTTCATTTAATACATCTTTGAATAAACTTTTCAAATACACCGGTAAGTAAAAATTATTCTTAAAACTTCATTTCATATGAAATATATAAATTGTCTGGTAATATAATATAATTATATTTTTTTTGTTTTTTTATTCTAGGTGAAGACTGTACACAAGTTTTTATAGAGAACTTGCATGAAGACTGTCAAAATATTTATAAAAATCATTTGGGGGAGAAAATCCCGATGACTATGACACCTCAGGATGAAATTAAATTTCAACAAGCAACAACATGTCATATCTGTAAGAAACCAGTGTGGGGGAGTCTAAAGGTTCGGGATCATGACCATCTAACTGGAAAATTCAGAGCGGCTGCACATTCCAAATGTAATTTAAATTATAAGATACCTAAATTTATTCCTATTTTTTTCCATAACTTAACCGGATATGACTCACATTTATTCATAAAAGAGCTGGGTAATATCAAAGGGGCTATAAATATTATTCCTCTCAACAAAGAGAAATATATATCAATTTCATCAAAAATCTTAATAAATAGCAAGCAAGGAGAGTTTTTAGAATTACGATTCTTAGACTCATTTAGATTTCTACCTTCGAGTATTGATAGTATAGCAAAAACATTAGATAAAAAAACGGATTTTAAAATTTTAACATCATTTTTCAAAGATGATGAATCTTTTCAACTAATGACTCGTAAGGGTGTTTTTTGCTATGACTATTTAGACTCTATAGAAAAATTAAGTGAGACAGAGCTCCCTCCAATAGAATCTTTTAGAAATTCTTTGATTGAAGAAGATTGCAAGCAAGATGACTATAATCACGCTGTAAAAGTATGGTCACATTTTAAATGTAGCAGTTTAAGAGAATATTTGGAACACTATTTGAAAACAGATGTTTTAATTTTAGCAGACATTTTCGAAAAATTCAGAATTCATTCTAGAAAAATTTACGGTTTAGACCCCTGTCACTATTATACATTACCAGGTTTTTCATGGGATGCTATGTTCAAAGAAACACGTGTAAAACTTGAACTTTTAACTGATATAAACATGTATAACTTTTTCGCTAAAGGTATAAGAGGAGGTTTGACACAGTGTAGCTTACGACATTCTAAAGCAAATAATAAATATATGTCTGATTATGATTCAAGTAAACCATCTGATTATTTAATGTATTTGGATGCTAATAATCTTTACGGTTGGGCAATGTCTGACTATCTACCACATTCAGACTTTAAATGGGTTGAACCTCCAGATAATTTAGATGGGATTAAAGAATGGTTAATTTCAAATATAAACATTGGTTATGTTTTAGAAGTTGATCTCGAATATCCTATAGAAATACATGATGATCATAACGATCTTCCTTTCTGTCCGTCAAATATTTCATTGTCTAACAAATCAGATAAAAAATTAATTGCTGATTTAAATAATAAGGTAAATTATATAATACATTACAAAAGTTTAATTCAGTGCCTTGAAAATGGTTTAGTGCTAAAGAAAATTCATAGAGTGATGCAATTCAAACAATCTAAATGGCTAAAAAATATATTGATTTAAACAATGAACTTAGAAAAAAAGCAACTACAAAGTTTGAAAAGGATCAACGTAAACTCTGTAATAATGCTGTATTTGGAAAAACTATGGAGAATGTAGACAAACGAAAAGATGTTCGAATTGTTGATTCGGTAGAAAGCAGAGGTAGACATCTTGGTAGTCGTGCTCTTATCGCTAAACCTAATTTTCATAGCATTTTAGAATTTTCCGAAACTATGGCTGCTATTCAGTTAAAACGAATTTACTGCGTCTATAATAAGCCTATATACTTGGGTTTTTGTGTATTAGAGATTTCAAAGTATAAAATGTATGACTTTCATTATGCTTATATGAAACCAAAATTTACTAAGAACCTACAACTGGCTTATATGGATACTGACTCATTTATTTATCAAATACGAACTGATGACTTTTACAGCGATATTAAGAGTGATATAATTAAAATGTTTGATACTTCAGATTACCCCCTACATAACCCCTATGATATTGCTCAGCTCAATGTGAAAAAATTAGGTTATATGAAAGATGAGAATAATGGAAGAATAATTAAGGAATTTATTGGGTTAAGAGCTAAAATGTATAGTATTGATATTGAAGATGCATCTGTGATAAAAAAAGCAAAAGGTGTTAAATCAGCAGCTGTAAAAAAATTATCTTTGCAAAATTATAGAGATTGTTTGTTACATAAGCATAACTTTTATAGTAAAATGTTAAACTTTAGAAGCTGTGCGGACGACAAAAGATTTATATGTAGTAATAATATCAATACACTAGCTTGGGGTCATTATAGAATAGCTTTTGAAAATGATATTAAAATATAAAACAATTATAATAAAAAGAAAAAGTATCAAGTATTATACAAAATTGTCTTATTGAACTATTAATTATAATTCTTAGCTTCACTAATAAATTTACTTAAGAGATAAACATTTTGAAGTGCACATATTTTTCCATGATATCCACATTTGGAAGTTATATTTGGATACATTTTTTTAAGTTCTTTTAAATTTGGACATCTGCAATAGATATCTTCTTCGAGGTTAACGACTTCTACGTTTTCATTATTGAGTAAGGATTGTATCCATTGTTTCTTTTCAGTACCCTTAACGTAAACAACACCACTTTGAAGTTTTTCTCGAAGAAATATCTTTACTTTAGAAAGGTGTGCAAATCCTCCATTCCAGGTTAATCCATGATAATTATGATACAACCAATTAACTTGTCTTCTAAGTGAATCTGATGTAAGGCTTAAATTAAATGGTGGTCTAACAATAAAGTGATGATGATGATTCTCATTATGTAATACAGCTACTTCCTTCAGAATGAAACGATTGCTGTTTAAATCACCAAATCCTTGAATGTCTACAAAGTGTATATCCATTTTTTAGATGTCTCTTTCTTCTAACAAATTATCATATAAGTACATTCAATTTAAGTAAGTTTGTTAACTTCTCCTGTTAATGGATTGTACTCAATTATACGATCATGAAGTATCATACAATACATGGTTGTTAAAGCAGGAATCGGAGTTAATGTTTTAAGCTCAATTCTTACATCCACAGGACCTGTTTTAATTGTTTCATTTTGACGTGAACAGTTGATAACCATAATTGAAGCAATATCCTTAAAATCCGTCCTTGATAAAAGAGGACTCGCTAGTTTCTGATAGTATGAATGTTGAAATTATCTATACATATCATAGAGAACAGCATATCGATCTAGTTTATATTTAATGTTTAAATCCTCTCGGGGATAAGATTCAGAATTTAAATGAACTTTTACATTGCTGATATCAAAGTTATCAAATTTGCTAGCATCTTTATTTCGTTGATTTTTTCTATCAGTTTGTAGAGCAATGATGATATAGCTAGGCTTCTCAAGTTGACTTGAAGTTTTCACCGTTCATATATGATTAGTGGCGGTTGATAGTGTTGGATATTCATACATTTCCCAATTACGAAAATGAATTTGAATGGGTTTTAATTGAATTTGCTTCAATAAGTTAAGTTTATTTGAATCAGATAGAGTGATGTGTGGAACTCTCCATTGCAATTTAAAAATTGATAGTTTTAATTCTTCATTATCTTTGGAAAAATAAGCATTCTCATTAGATCGAGCTAAGATAACTGATCTTAACTGATGAATACTGAGTCTCAAACTGAGCTGAACTGCTTTTTACTGCTATTATCTGCTCACTGAACTGCTCTGTACTGTTCTCATAGAACATTACTATACAAATGATATGAAATCGAAAGTGTTATCCGCTTTATAACTTAAGAAAACAGTCAAAGCCTAAATTGTATGATAAGGTATGACGCCTAGCGTTTGGGGTAATATAAAAAGTTGAATAAATTACGTATGTGGTTAGGAGGTCGTGTGTCATTGAATATTACATAAAATGGGGGGCAATGAACTGATTAGGTCGTGATGCGGGGAGGGTGCGATGCGGGGCGGGTGCGAAGCGGGGCGGCCGCGATGCGTGGGGGCGGCGGCGGCGGCGGCGGTAAATAGCAAGCAAAGACTCATTTAGATTTCTACCTTCGCAAAGGGTGAGACAACAACCGTAAATGTTCTGGTTGTACTAGTAATCTCATTCCTTCAGTTTAGAATAGTACATCTGTAAATCTCATCTCCAACCAACCAGATTCACAGATACAGAATGTATCTCCTTCTCGTAATCTTTCAATCTAGAACTTTTACGGTTGTTGTCTCACCCTTTGCGAAGGTAGAAATCTAAATGAGTCTTTGCTTGCTATTTACCGCCGCCGCCGCCCCCACGCATCGCGGCCGCCCCGCTTCGCACCCGCCCCGCATCGCACCCTCCCCGCATCACGACCTAATCAGTTCATTGCCCCCCATTTTATGTAATATTCAATGACACACGACCTCCTAACCACATACGTAATTTATTCAACTTTTTATATTACCCCAAACGCTAGGCGTCATACTTTATCATACAATTTAGGCTTTGACTGTTTTCTTAAGTTATAAAGCGGATAACACTTTCGATTTCATATCATTTGTATAGTAATGTTCTATGAGAACAGTACAGAGCAGTTCAGTGAGCAGATAATAGCAGTAAAAAGCAGTTCAGCTCAGTTTGAGACTCAGTATTCATCAGTTAAGATCAGTTATCTTAGCTCGATCTAATGAGAATGCTTATTTTTCCAAAGATAATGAAGAATTAAAACTATCAATTTTTAAATTGCAATGGAGAGTTCCACACATCACTCTATCTGATTCAATAAACTTAACTTATTGAAGCAAATTCAATTAAAACCCATTCAAATTCATTTTCGTAATTGGGAAATGTATGAATATCCAACACTATCAACCGCCACTAATCATATATGAACGGTGAAAACTTCAAGTCAACTTGAGAAGCCTAGCTATATCATCATTGCTCTACAAACTGATAGAAAAAATCAACGAAATAAAGATGCTAGCAAATTTGATAACTTTGATATCAGCAATGTAAAAGTTCATTTAAATTCTGAATCTTATCCCCGAGAGGATTTAAACATTAAATATAAACTAGATCGATATGCTGTTCTCTATGATATGTATAGATAATTTCAACATTCATACTATCAGAAACTAGCGAGTCCTCTTTTATCAAGGACGGATTTTAAGGATATTGCTTCAATTATGGTTATCAACTGTTCACGTCAAAATGAAACAATTAAAACAGGTCCTGTGGATGTAAGAATTGAGCTTAAAACATTAACTCCGATTCCTGCTTTAACAACCATGTATTGTATGATACTTCATGATCGTATAATTGAGTACAATCCATTAACAGGAGAAGTTAACAAACTTACTTAAATTGAATGTACTTATATGATAATTTGTTAGAAGAAAGAGACATCTAAAAAATGGATATACACTTTGTAGACATTCAAGGATTTGGTGATTTAAACAGCAATCGTTTCATTCTGAAGGAAGTAGCTGTATTACATAATGAGAATCATCATCATCACTTTATTGTTAGACCACCATTTAATTTAAGCCTTACATCAGATTCACTTAGAAGACAAGTTAATTGGTTGTATCATAATTATCATGGATTAACCTGGAATGGAGGATTTGCACACCTTTCTCAAGTAAAGATATTTCTTCGAGAAAAACTTCAAAGTGGTGTTGTTTACGTTAAGGGTACTGAAAAGAAACAATGGCTACAATCCTTACTCAATAATGAAAACGTAGAAGTCGTTAACCTCGAAGAAGATATCTATTGCAGATGTCCAAATTTAAAAGAACTTAAAAAAATGTATCCAAATATAACTTCCAAATGTGGATATCATGGAAAAATATGTGCACTTCAAAATGTTTATCTCTTAAGTAAATTTATTAGTGAAGCTAAGAATTATAATTAATAGTTCAATAAGACAATTTTGTATAATACTTGATACTTTTTCTTTTTATTATAATTGTTTTATATTTTAATATCATTTTCAAAAGCTATTCTATAATGACCCCAAGCTAGTGTATTGATATTATTACTACATATAAATCTTTTGTCGTCCGCACAGCTTAAACTTAATTTATTAATACATTCAGTATATATAGTATGCTGTCTAGATCTAAAGTTTAACATTTTACTATAAAAGTTATGCTTATGTAACAAACAATCTCTATAATTTTGCAAAGATAATTTTTTTACAGCTGCTGATTTAACACCTTTTGCTTTTTTTATCACAGATGCATCTTCAATATCAATACTATACATTTTAGCTCTTAAAGCCTAGTACGCTGCTGAAGCGAAACGAAAAATCCCATACAAAAATGACACGACGAAATCATGAACGAAAAATTTCGTTCTACTTTTCGTTTTCCAGTACGCTGCTGAACGACGAAATGTGTAATTTTAGTGGATAGCTGTAGTAGATTTCTTAGCACAATTCTCCACTCTTTTCGTTCTCAATTTAATTGACCTGCACATTAATTGCTTGCGAAATTTTGACATTTCATTTTTTTTATAAAAAAAAAGTCAGCTCTTGTAATGCTTATTTGATTTTTCTTTGGCTTTGTGTTTTCTCTAGTGTATGGTTTTTCTGTGCATTTCCTGTATTAAATTATTCAAAATACATTCAATTCTAATTTTGTATCAAAACCAATTTCAAAATCGACTAAACTAAATCTGCAAAATGAAAATGGGAAGTTGGAAAGAAGCACACCCTTCACATATCTTATCGGCGAACAAGATATAGCTGATCTTTATTTGGAGTGCTGATTATAACCAACTATCGACTTTTCTCATACCTAGTGCTAGTGCTTAGATTAAAAATAACCTATGTCCTTTTAAAATTAATTTATTTTAAGTGACTACTAAATAAAAATATTATAATCAAGATTCAGTAGTTTTTTCTGCAATTAACTGTCCATGTCATGATTTTTAAAATACAGTTGTTACTCCGACTTTTAAATTCTATGCGACCTTTGACACCATATAAATATAAAAAAAAACATTCACCATTTCTAACTACATACTTTCAACACATAAATTAACTCAATTGCCACAAAGAAAAAATCAAATCGACCGCCCGCTACTGGCAGTACGAATATGAATTTCCGACCTGGTCGGGACAAGGAAGCCAAAGGTAAGCGGCCTTCCGCTTCACCAACGACAATTAAGGAAATCATCGTTACCGCAATAATGTTTGGTTGCAAAAAGTCCATCTTAAACGATACCCACCTCTATTTAGAAAGCCTGTTTCCGATCTCATTAATTGGCGATTTTATACCATACCCCAGAACTTATTTCTCAAGTTCAGACAATCTGTTTAATGTTTACTTCGTGAAAATCGGCACGGGATGGACATTGTTATTTAGTCTACAATTTCTGGTGATGACCACGCTAGTCCTTTGTTGTGTTGATAGAAAGAAGATGATGACAAATCACTTACCTCGCATTGCCACCGCTACCTTCTTTTTCTTTTCTGGACGAAGTTTTTTTTTTTAATGTATATTGAACCATCGTATGGCAGATGCCCTGCTCGTGAATTTGATAGCAAATTAAGCTGCTTGCAAGCTGGTCACTTGTCAATGGGATTTGACATATAAGGCCATGCATTTTTACTATTCATTCGATTTTAGTATTAATTGAGGAAGCAAGACCTATAGTTAAAATGAGAATCGATCAAAGAGCATTCGCAGCGTAGCAGAGCGGTCAAGTACAAACCCACTAAGAAAACTCACTGATGAACAAGTGAAAATGCAACCCGTTCCAAAAATATATTCTAAAAGCTATTCACTGTTCTCTTGGAATATATAATCTGAAAATACTTTGAAGTGTATCTTTGGAACGGGTTATCCTAAAAACTTGGTTGATACCTTTTTGTAATCTACTCTTGATGCTCTCAAAATCAGCATCAAAAGTTTTTATGCAGAAGCCTTATTGCAAAAAATCACTCTTGAAATACGCATATTTAGAATGATGTATGCGTATTCCTGGAGCTATTTTTTTTTACTACAACTTCTTTGCAAAAACTATTGATGCTTCCCTTGAAAGTATGAAGTGCTGATTCTAAAAAGATATCGCTCGCCTTTATTGGACAACCCGTTCCAAAGATATAGTTCAAAACTGTTCACCTTGAAATACATAATCTGAAAATACTTTGAACTATATCTTTGGAACGGGTTGTCCAATAAAGGCGAGCGATATCTTTTTTGAATCAAAACTTCATACTTTCAAAGGAAGCATTAACAAAACCAAAAGTAGTTTTGTCACCAAATTTCCTTTATATATAATTTTTTTGAAATAATTCTTGGACTTGAAAATGGTATCCGGAATTAGTAAGAAACCATAAATTAGAACTCATAACCGTTTACAACATCCCAATGAAGGACGTAGTTTTCGAATTATAGAGTGGTTTACCTCCCTATTTCATTGATTTTCTTAAAATTGATAGAAATTTCATCAAATCAGCAGATAAACCAGTTAATAAGTCCCAAAGTATTTGCTTAATTTCCATCATTTAAACGGTTCTGAGATTTATTTTAAATCCCCTACGTGTAACAAGAACGATTTTTAAATCCAAGAATTATTTCAAAAAAATTACATCTAAAAGTAATTTGGCGACAAAAAATTTTCTATCTAAAAATAATTTGGTGACAAAATTACTTTTTTTTTTAAACTTGTCAATTGTTTTTTGACAGCTTACGGAACTCTCCGCAAATATTTTTCCGCTGTGGTTTTCGTTAGCATTTCGCTCTCCTAGTGGAGACCACCGAAAAATTTCGTTTCGCATCAGCAGCGTACTAGGCTTAACCCAATAAATTCCTTAATTATTCTTCCATTATTCTCATCTTTCATATAACCTAATTTTTTCACATTGAGCTGAGCAATATCATAGGGGTTATGTAGGGGGTAATCTGAAGTATCAAACATTTTAATTATATCACTCTTAATATCGCTGTAAAAGTCATCAGTTCGTATTTGATAAATAAATGAGTCAGTATCCATATAAGCCAGTTGTAGGTTCTTAGTAAATTTTGGTTTCATATAAGCATAATGAAAGTCATACATTTTATACTTTGAAATCTCTAATACACAAAAACCCAAGTATATAGGCTTATTATAGACGCAGTAAATTCGTTTTAACTGAATAGCAGCCATAGTTGCGGAAAATTCTAAAATGCTATGAAAATTAGGTTTAGCGATAAGAGCACGACTACCAAGATGTCTACCTCTGCTTTCTACCGAATCAACAATTCGAACATCTTTTCGTTTGTCTACATTCTCCATAGTTTTTCCAAATACAGCATTATTACAGAGTTTGCGTTGATCCTTTTCAAACTTTGTAGTTGCTTTTTTTCTAAGTTCATTGTTTAAATCAATATATTTTTTAGCCATTTAGATTGTTTGAATTGCATCACTCTATGAATTTTCTTTAGCACTAAACCATTTTCAAGGCACTGAATTAAACTTTTGTAATGTATTATATAATTTACCTTATTATTTAAATCAGCAATTAATTTTTTATCTGATTTGTTAGACAATGAAATATTTGACGGACAGAAAGGAAGATCGTTATGATCATCATGTATTTCTATAGGATATTCGAGATCAACTTCTAAAACATAACCAATGTTTATATTTGAAATTAACCATTCTTTAATCCCATCTAAATTATCTGGAGGTTCAACCCATTTAAAGTCTGAATGTGGTAGATAGTCAGACATTGCCCAACCGTAAAGATTATTAGCATCCAAATACATTAAATAATCAGATGGTTTACTTGAATCATAATCAGACATATATTTATTATTTGCTTTAGAATGTCGTAAGCTACACTGTGTCAAACCTCCTCTTATACCTTTAGCGAAAAAGTTATACATGTTTATATCAGTTAAAAGTTCAAGTTTTACACGTGTTTCTTTGAACATAGCATCCCATGAAAAACCTGGTAATGTATAATAGTGACAGGGGTCTAAACCGTAAATTTTTCTAGAATCAATTCTGAATTTTTCGAAAATGTCTGCTAAAATTAAAACATCTGTTTTCAAATAGTGTTCCAAATATTCTCTTAAACTGCTACATTTAAAATGTGACCATACTTTTACAGCGTGATTATAGTCATCTTGCTTGCAATCTTCTTCAATCAAAGAATTTCTAAAAGATTCTATTGGAGGGAGCTCTGTCTCACTTAATTTTTCTATAGAGTCTAAATAGTCATAGCAAAAAACACCCTTACGAGTCATTAGTTGAAAAGATTCATCATCTTTGAAAAATGATGTTAAAATTTTAAAATCCGTTTTTTTATCTAATGTTTTTGCTATACTATCAATACTCGAAGGTAGAAATCTAAATGAGTCTAAGAATCGTAATTCTAAAAACTCTCCTTGCTTGCTATTTATTAAGATTTTTGATGAAATTGATATATATTTCTCTTTGTTGAGAGGAATAATATTTATAGCCCCTTTGATATTACCCAGCTCTTTTATGAATAAATGTGAGTCATATCCGGTTAAGTTATGGAAAAAAATAGGAATAAATTTAGGTATCTTATAATTTAAATTACATTTGGAATGTGCAGCCGCTCTGAATTTTCCAGTTAGATGGTCATGATCCCGAACCTTTAGACTCCCCCACACTGGTTTCTTACAGATATGACATGTTGTTGCTTGTTGAAATTTAATTTCATCCTGAGGTGTCATAGTCATCGGGATTTTCTCCCCCAAATGATTTTTATAAATATTTTGACAGTCTTCATGCAAGTTCTCTATAAAAACTTGTGTACAGTCTTCACCTAGAATAAAAAAACAAAAAAAATATAATTATATTATATTACCAGACAATTTATATATTTCATATGAAATGAAGTTTTAAGAATAATTTTTACTTACCGGTGTATTTGAAAAGTTTATTCAAAGATGTATTAAATGAACATTTGATAAAATAGGATACAGCAATTGGAACATGTTTTTTAATAGATGTAGTTGATGAGTTTGATGGATCAGGTTGACAGCTATCGATATTCACCAGCATACACTCAAAATCTGCATAGATGGCAAATGGCACTTCTAGTGATCTATGTTGATGTTCGAACTGTAGTATATTATTTGGAACATCTGGTAGTGTTGTCACAGTTTTATTGCATTCATTTTCATGCTTCTCAAATGCTTCATCTGTGTTGAACGTTTGCAGACATGAATTACATATTCTTACTGGTCGTTTGCTATGACTCAGTTGTGCTCCTATTAATCTAGACATATTTTTTATCCATACATAATGACTACAATCCCCTTCTTGTATTAGTAATAAATTAATATGTTGTTGTCTTTTATGTTGAGAGTTGAAATATGGGCCAACAACTCTATAACTTTCCCCAGATCCATTTTTTTCTATTCCAAAAACATTTATACTAATTGTGGGATTGAATGTCTCAAAGATCGATATGTCTTTAAGTTTCAAAGGGAACTCTAAATTTGTAAAGTCAATTTGAATTCCACTCATTAAACTTATCACATCACCTTGAATGTTTTCAATGTGGTAACTGCTTGGTCTATAAGAATGCTCATCTATGAGGTAAAGAGCTGATATAACTGCCCATTTAAAACAGAATACATCATCATTTTGCACATTAACACAGGCATGTTTTAGTTCAATGCTTTTTGGAAGGCTTATGTAACTCGAGCCTCTGAAGGGTTTATACTCATTAATATTTACTTCAATATGTTTAATACACAATAGCGCCCATCCTGAATCTCTCTCCTGAAACTCTTCACTTTTAACTTCAATTGTTTTAAACATATTTTTAATTATGTCTTTCAAATCCTCATTTTGTAAAGCTATTTGCATTGGACATTTAAACGATTTTATGCTTATTTCACTTTTTTCTGATTCTCCTTGTGTTGATATAAATTTTATGAACTCTGCAAATAGTTCAATGCTGAACTTTATACCCTCTTTGGTTTCAAACGAGTATTCAAGTAATTTAATTATATCAAGTATGCAGCTATTTAAAAATTTAGTAATGTCTATAAGCCCTTCATCGGTATTTTCTAAGGAATAGGTTTCCACTTTACCTTCAAAACAATGCCTTATTTTGTTAAAACGAGTATTGTTGACTGGAACTTTGCTCTTTCTCTTATGCTCATTAGTTCTAAGGTGATGACCCCATCCAGATACTAGCACATCTATTTCACAGTTTTCACATCTACGTTTTTTCGATGATGAATCATTCACATCTTTTGGAAGTTTTCTCTTGCTGCTAGTTGATTGATCAATTACTCGCTCTTGAGAGGAGGTGTTAATATGTTCCTTGTGGAAGTGTTTCAACATTAAATACTTTCGTGTATATGTTTTGCCACACTGAGGACATTTAAATTTATCACCATGTGCAGCTCTTATATGTCTATTCAGATTGTCCTTTCGTGTAAATTTAACACTGCATACGTCGCACACGAAATTTTCCATTTTATTCTTTTTAAGGTTTTTTTTAGTTTTAACGAGTTTGAGTCAAGAAGTATAATACTAGATTAACAAGTAAGACTATAATGAAAATTAAAATAAAAATACAGCCTATTTATACACATTCTGAGGTCTACCTTTCTTAAAACTTTATTATAACGCTTCTCATTATATTTCTTATCTAAGTATATTAACACTGATGACATATATGAACACAATTTTTTTTGTTAGCTTTTTATTATAGCATACCTATACATGTATATTAATTTTATATCTTATCATTCTAGTAACAATGTAAATGAAATGGATTTCTTTAAGTTTCACATGTCTAACCACAAATTCTAATTATAGATAACATAGTTATTAGTCTTTATCATTCCCAGAGTTAAAATTAAAAAAAACTAAATTCAACCGACTAATATGATAGTTGTTGTTGGTCTTGTGGTTGTTGTCTCACCCTCTGCGAAGGTAGAAATCTAATCTACGTTGATTCAACCAATCAATTATAAATGCAAATTAAAAATGCATTTTTTTCTTTCGTTAACAAAAATATAAGATATGCTCCCACCATTTCTAATACAGCTTACATTCTATCCTATGTTCTGGTTGTACTAGTAATCTGTACCGCCGCCGCCGCCGCAGCCGCCGCCGCCACGCATCGCAACCTAATCAGTTCATTGCCCTACATTTATATAATATTCAATTACAAAAGATCTCCTACCCACACACACACACACACACACACACACACACACAATTTACCCAACTTTTTATATTATCCCAAACTCTAGCGCCATACCTTATCATCCAATTTTTTCCTTTTCTTAATTTACTTCCCAACACCTTCAACCACCACAACCTCACCCCGCGTCGTTGCCTCCCATCACACCCCACACATCGATACCTAATCACTTTATGTGACCGTTGCTGCTGGTGTAGCCCCAAAAATAATTTATGCGTCATCCAAGATATGATTTCTACAATTTAAAACGAAAAAAATTCTTAAGCCCCTAGTATATGATTCATACTACGTAAAAAACATTATTTTCTCTTAGATCTTTAAACAAGACGGCGATTACCATGAAATCATTTCTCAAGCAACATCATGCGATACTATTTATGATAGCAAGACCATACGACCAGTATATACCAAACCTCCACTCCCTCCACTGGCCCAGAACCCGCTTATTTATACTACTGAGCCCAACTGCAGTAACAGTGCGAAACGCATAATTTGGACAAAAGGTCACAAAAAATCAAAATTAAAATTAAAAGCTCAGTCCACAAAAAAAAAGAGCAAAAGCAATACCTACGTATGCACATGCGTTTGTATTGTTTTTACATTTCTTCTTAAAATTAAACGAGCCAAACCACGGGCATTATTTTCTAGGTGTCTGAATTCGACCGAATTCTCCTAGAAAAATATAATTCACAGTGTTTGAAAGCTGTACATTTTATTTGTGTCAGTAGATAATCGACTAATATTTTGCGTCTTAGAACGGTAGTAAAGCATCTAACTGATGAGCCCAACTGTAGTACGTGCACGAAACGCATAATTTGGACTAAAGGTAACAAAAAAACAAAATTAAAATTAAAAGCTGAGCCAAAAAAAAAGAACAAAAGCAATACCTACGTATTCACATGCGTTTGTATTGTTTTTACATTTCTAATTATAATTAAACAAGCCAGACCACGGGCAGTATTTTCTAGGTGTCTGAATTCGACCGAATTCCCCTAGAAAAATATAATTCACAGTGTTTGAAAGCTGTAAATTTGATTTGTGTCGGTAGCCATCGACTAATATTTTGCGTCTTGGAAGGGTATTACAGCATTTAACTGATGAGCCCAACTGTAGTACCTGGTCGCAACGCATAATTTGGACTGAATGTCACAAAAAAGCAAAATTAAAATTAAAAGCTGAGTCCACAAAAAAAAAGAACAAAAGCAATACCTACGTATGCACATGCGTTTGTATTTTTTATTACATTTCTTCTTAAAATTAAACAAGCTAGACCATGGGCATTATTTTCTAGGTGTCTGAATTCGACCAAATTACCCTAGAAAAATATGATTCACAGTGTTTGAAAGCTGTAAATTTTATTTGTGTCGGTAGCGATCGACTAATATTTTGCGTCTTAGAAGGGTACTACAGCATCTAACTGAAGGGCCGAACTGTTGTACCTGTGCGAAACGCATAATTTGGACTAAAGGTCACAAGAAATCAAAATTAAAATTAAAAGCTGAGTCCACAAAAAAAAAAAGAACAAAAGCAATACCTACGTATGCACATGCGTTTGTATTGTTTTTACATTTCTTCTTAAAATTAAACAACCCAGACCACGGGCATTATTTTCAAGGTGCCTGAATTCGACCGCATTCCCCTAGAAAAATATAATACACAGTCTTTGAAAGCTGTAATTTTTATTTGTGTCGGTAGCCATCGACATATATTTTGCGTCTTAAAACGGTAGTAAAGCATCTAACTGATGAGCCCAACTGTAGTAGGTGCACGAAACGCATAATTTGGACTAAAGGTAACAAAAAAACCAAATTAAAATTAAAAGCTGAGTCCACAAAAAAAAAGAACAAAAGCAATACCTACGTATCCACATGCGTTTGTATTGTTTTTTTACATTTCTTCTTAAAATTAAACAAGCCAGACCACGGGCATTATTTTCTAGGTGTCTGAATTCGACCAAATTATCCTAGAAAAATATGATTCACAGTGTTTGAAAGCTGTAAATTTTATTTGTGTCGGTAGCGATCGACTAATATTTTACATCTTAGGAGGGTACTACAGCATCTAACTGAAGAGTCCAACTGTTGTACCTGTGCGAAACGCATAATTTGGACTAAAGGTCACAAGAAATCAAAATTCAAATTAAAAGCTGAGTCCACAAAAAAAAAAAGAACAAAAGCAATACCTACGTATGCACATGCGTTTGTATTGTTTTTACATTTCTTCTTAAAATTAAACAACCCAGACCACGGGCATTATTTTCCAGGTGCCTGAATTCGACCGCATTCCCCTAGAAAAATATAATGCACAGTGTTTGAAAGCTGTAATTTTTAATTGTGTCGGTAGCCATCGACTAATATTTTGCGTCTTAGAACGGTAGTAAAGCATCTAACTGATGAGCCCAACTGTAGTACGTGCACGAAACGCATAATTTGGACTAAAGGTAACAAAAAAACAAAATTAAAATTAAAAGCTGAGCCAAAAAAAAAGAACAAAAGCAATACCTACGTATTCACATGCGTTTGTATTGTTTTTACATTTCTTCTTATAATTAAACAAGCCAGACCACGGGCAGTATTTTCTAGGTGTCTGAATTCGACCGAATTCCCCTTGAAAAATATAATTCACACTGCTTGAAAGCTGTAAATTTGATTTGTGTTGGTAGCCATCGACTAATATTTTGCGTCTTAGAAGGGTATTACAGCATTTAACTGATGAGCCCAACTGTAGTACCTGGGCGCAACGCATAATTTGGACTGTATGTCACAAAAAAGCAAAATAAAAATTAAAGGCTGAGTCCACACAAAAAAAGAACAAAAGCCATACCTACGTATGCACATGCGTTTGTATTTTTTATTACATTTCTTCTTAAAATTAAACAAGCCAGACCATGGGCAGTATTTCGATTTATTCGACCGAATTCCCCTAGAAAAAAATAATTCACAGTGTTTGAAAGCTGTAAATTTGATTTGTGTCGGTAGCCATCGGCTAATATTTTGCGTCTTAGATGGGTACTACAGCATCTAACTGATGAGCCCAACTGCAGTACGTGTGCGAAACGCATAATTTGGACTAAAGAAAGCTCACAAAAAATCAAAATAAAAATTAAAAGCTGAGTCCACAAAAAAAAGAACAAAAGCAATACCTACGTATGCACATGCGCTTGTATTGTTTTTATATTTCTTCTTTAAATTAAACAAGCCAGACCACGGGCATTATTTTCTAGGTGTCTGAGTTCGACCGAATTCCCCTAAAAAAATCTAATTCACAGTGTTTGAAAGCTGTAAATTTTATTTGTGTCGGTAGCCATCGACTAATATTTTGCGTCTTAGAAGGGTACGACAGCATCTAACTGATGAGCCCAACTGCAGTAACAGTGCGAACTGCATAATTTGGACAAAAGGTCACAAAAAATCAAAATTAAAATTAAAAGCTCAGTCCACAAAAAAAAGAATAAAAGCAATACCTACGTATGCACATGCGCATGTATTGTTTTTATATTTCTTCTTTAAATTAAACAAGCCAGACCACGGGCATTATTTTCTAGGTGTCTGAATTCGACCGCATTCCCCTAGAAAAATATAATGCACAGTGTTTGAAAGCTGTAATTTTTAATTGTGTCGGTAGCCATCGACTAATATTTTGCGTCTTAGAAGGGTACTACAGCATCTAACTGTGAGCCCAACTGCAGTTACAGTGCGAAACGCATAATTTGAACAAAAGGTCACAAAAAATCAAAATTAAAATTAAAAGCTCAGTCCACAAAAAAAAGAACAAAAGCAATACCTACGTATGCACATGCGCATGTATTTTTTTACATTTCTTCTTTAAATTAAACAAGCCAGACCACGGGCATTATTTTCTAGGTGTCTGCTGTCGACCGAATTCCCCTAGAAAAATATAATTCACAGTGTTTGAAAGCTGCACATTTTATTTGTGTCGGCAGACAATCGACTAATATTTTGCGTCTTAGAAGGGTAGTAGTACAGCATCTAAGTGATGAACCCAACTGTAGTACCTGGACGAAACACATAATTTGGACTAAATGTCACAAGAAAACAAAATTAAAATTAAAACTGAGTCCACAAAAAAAAAAAGAACAAAAGCAATACCTACGTATGCACATGCGTTTGTATTGTTTTTACATTTCTTCTTAAAATTAAACAACCCAGACCACGGGCATTATTTTCAAGGTGCCTGAATTCGACCGCATTCCCCTAGAAAAATATAATACACAGTCTTTGAAAGCTGTAATTTTTATTTGTGTCGGTAGCCATCGACTTATATTTTGCGTCTTAAAACGGTAGTACAGCATCTAACTGATGAGCCCAACTGTAGTACGTGCACGAAACGCATAATTTGGACTAAAGGTAACAAAAAAACCAAATTAAAATTAAAAGCTGAGTCCACAAAAAAAATAACAAAAGCAATACCTACGTATCCACATGCGTTTGTATTGTTTTTTTACATTTCTTCTTAAAATTAAACAAGCCAGACCACGGGCATTATTTTCTAGGTGTCTGAATTCGACCAAATTACCCTAGAAAAATATGATTCACAGTGTTTGAAAGCTGTAGATTTTATTTGTGTCGGTAGCGATCGACTAATATTTTACATCTTAGGAGGGTACTACAGCATCTAACTGAAGAGCTCAACTGTTGTACCTGTGCGAAACGCATAATTTGGACTAAAGGTCACAAGAAATCAAAATTAAAATTAAAAGCTGAGTCCACAAAAAAAAAGAACAAAAGCAATACCTACGTATGCACATGCGTTTGTATTGTTTTTACATTTCTTCTTAAAATTAAACAACCCAGACCACAGGCATTTTCCAGGTGCCTGAATTCGACCGCATTCCCCTAGAAAAATATAATGCACAGTGTTTGAAAGCTGTAATTTTTAATTGTGTCGGTAGCCATCGACTAATATTTTGCGTCTTAGAACGGTAGTAAAGCATCTAACTGATGAGCCCAACTGCAGTAACAGTGCGAAACGCATAATTTGGACAAAAGGTCACAAAAAATCAAAATTAAAATTAAAAGCTCAGTCCACAAAAAAAAGAACAAAAGCAATACCTACGTATGCACATGCGCATGTATTTTTTTACATTTCTTCTTTAAATTAAACAAGCCAGACCACGGGCATTATTTTCTAGGTGTCTGCTGTCGACCGAATTCCCCTAGAAAAATATAATTCACAGTGTTTGAAAGCTGTACATTTGTATTTTTTATTACATTTCTTCTTAAAATTAAACAAGCCAGACCATGGGCAGTATTTCGATTTATTCGACCGAATTCCCCTAGAAAAAAATAATTCACAGTGTTTGAAAGCTGTAAATTTGATTTGTGTCGGTAGCCACAGTGTTTGAAAGCTGTAAATTTTATTTGTGTCGGTAGCCATCGACTAATATTTTGCGTCTTAGAAGGGTACTACAGCATCTAACTGATGAGCCCAACTGCAGTAACAGTGCGAAACGCATAATTTGGACAAAAGGTCACAAAAAATCAAAATTAAAATTAAAAGCTCAGTCCACAAAAAAAAGAACAAAAGCAATACCTACGTATGCACATGCGCATGTATTTTTTTACATTTCTTCTTTAAATTAAACAAGCCAGACCACGGGCATTATTTTCTAGGTGTCTGATGTCGACCGAATTCCCCTAGAAAAATATAATTCACAGTGTTTGAAAGTTGTACAGTTTATTTGTGTCGGCAGACAATCGACTAATATTTTGCGTCTTAGAAGGGTAGTAGTACAGCAACTAAGTGATGAGCCCAACTGTAGTACCTGGACGAAACACATAATTTGGACTAAATGTCACAAGAAAACAAAATTAAAATTAAAAGCTGAGTCCACAAAAAAAAAAGAACAAAAGCAATACCTACGTATGCACATGCGTTTGTATTGTTTTTACATTTCTTCTTAAAATTAAACAACCCAGACCACGCGCATTATTTTCAAGGTGCCTGAATTCGACCGCATTCGCCTAGAAAAATATAATACACAGTCTTTGAAAGCTGTAATTTTTATTTGTGTCGGTAGCCATCGACTTATATTTTGCGTCTTAAAACGGTAGTAAAGCATCTAACTGATGAGCCCAACTGTAGTACGTGCACGAAACGCATAATTTGGACTAAAGGTAACAAAAAAAACAAATTAAAATTAAAAGCTGAGTCCACAAAAAAAAAGAACAAAAGCAATACCTACGTATCCACATGCGTTTGTATTGTTTTTTTACATTTCTTCTTAAAATTAAACAAGCCAGACCACGGGCATTATTTTCTAGGTGTCTGAATTCGACCAAATTACCCTAGAAAAATATGATTCACAGTGTTTTAAAGCTGTAAATTTTATTTGTGTCGGTAGCGATCGACTAATATTTTACATCTTAGGAGGGTACTACAGCATCTAACTGAAGAGCCCAACTGTTGTACCTGTGCGAAACGCATAATTTGGACTAAAGGTCACAAGAAATCAAAATTAAAATTAAAAGCTGAGTCCACAAAAAAAAAAAAGAACAAAAGCAATACCTACGTATGCACATGCGTTTGTATTGTTTTTACATTTCTTCTTAAAATTAAACAACCCAGGCCACGGGCATTATTTTCTAGGTATCTGAATTCGACCGCATTCCCCTAGAAAAATATAATGCACAGTGTTTGAAAGCTGTAATTTTTAATTGTGTCGGTAACCATCGACTAATATTTTGCGTCTTAGAATGGTAGTAAAGCATCTAACTGATGAGCCCAACTGTAGTACGTGCACGAAACGCATAATTTGGACTAAAGGTAACAAAAAAACAAAATTAAAATTAAAAGCTGAGCCAAAAAAAAAGAACAAAAGCAATACCTACGTATTCACATGCGTTTATATTGTTTTTACATTTCTTCTTATAATTAAACAAGCCAGACCACGGGCAGTATTTTCTAGGTGTCTGAATTCGACCGAATTCCCCTAGAAAAATATAATTCACAGTGCTTGAAAGCTGTAAATTTGATTTGTGTCGGTAGCCATCGACTAATATTTTGCGTCTTAGAAGGGTATTACAGCATTTAACTGATGAGCCCAACTGTAGTACCTGAGCGCAACGCATAATTTGGACTGAATGTCACAAAAAAGCAAAATTAAAATTAAAAGCTGAGTCCACAAAAAAAAGAATAAAAGCCATACCTACGTATGCACATGCGTTTGTATTTTTTATTACATTTCTTCTTAAAATTAAACAAGCCAGACCATGGGCAGTATTTCGATTTATTCGACTGAATTCCCCTAGAAAAATATAGTTCACAGTGTTTGAAAGCTGTAAATTTGATTTGTGTCGGTAGCCATCGGCTAATATTTTGCGTCTTAGAAGGGTACTACAGCATCTAACTGATGAGCCCAACTGCAGTACCTGTGCGAAACGCATAATTTGGACTAAAGGTCACAAAAAATCAAAATAAAAATTAAAAGCTGAGTTCACAAAAAAAGAACGAAAGCAATAATTAGGTATGCACATGCGTTTGTATTGTTTTTACATTTCTTCTTAAAATTCAACACCCCAGACCACGGGCATTATTTTCTAGGTGTCTGAATTCGACCGAATTCCCCTAAAAAAATATAATTCACAGTGTTTGAAAGCTGTAAATTTTATTTGTGTCGGTAGCCATCGACTAATATTTTGATATTTTGCGTCTTCGAAGGGTACTACAGCATCTAACTGAAGAGCCGAACTGTTGTACCTGTGCGAAACGCATAATCTGGAGTAAAGGTCACAAAAAAAAAAAAAAAAAATTAAAATTAAAAGATGCGTCCACAAAATAAAAGAACAAAAGCAATACCTACGTATGCACACGCGCTTGTATTGTTTTTACATTTCTTCTTTAAATTAAACAAGCCAGACCACGGGCATTATTATCTAGGTGTCTGAATTCGACCGAATTCCCCTAAAAAAATATAATTCACAGTGTTTGAAAGCTGTAAATTTTATTTGTGTCGGTAGCCATCGACTAATATTTTGCGTCTTCGAAGGGTACTACAGCATCTAACTGATGAGCCCAACTGCAGTAACAGTGCGAAACGCATAATTTGGACAAAAGGTCACAAAACATCAAAATTAAAATTAAAAGCTCAGTCCACAAAAAAAAGAACAAAAGCAATACCTACGTATGCACACGCGCTTGTATTGTTTTTACATTTCTTCTTTAAATTAAACAAGCCAGACCACGTGCATTATTTTCTAGGTGTCTGAATTCGAACGAATTCCCCTAGAAAAATATAATTCACAGTGTTTGAAAGCTGTAAATTTTATTTGTGTCGGCAGACAATCGACTAATATTTTGCGTCTTAGAAGGGTAGTACAGCATCTAACTGATAAGCCCAACTGTAGTACCGGAACGAAACGCATAACTTGGACTAAATGTCACAAGAAAACAAAATCGAAATTAAAAGCTGAGCCCACCAAAAAAAAGAACGAAAGCAATACCTACGTATGCACATGCCTTTGTATTGTTTTTACATTTCTTCTTAAAATTAAACAAGCCAGACCACGGGCATTTTTTTTAGGTGTTTGAATTCGACCAAATTCCCCTAGAAAAATATTATTCACAGTGTTTGAAAACTGTAAATTTGATTTGTGTCGGTAGACATCGAATAATATTTTGGAGCTTAGCCCTTTCGATCCGGAAAGCCGCTATCGTAAAAAAAATATTTGTGTTGGGTTGCGCCATCACAATAGCAAAATTTAAGACGTTTTATCTTTTCAAAGCGAAGAAAATAGTTTTGGGGGCGGAGGGCGGGGCCGGGGCATATATGTCCCGACCGTATTTTTCAATGGGACAAAGGGTGTCCCGGTGAGTTATTTATGGACACACATTTTAGAAGGGTAAACGAATCTATTTTGATACAAAAATTTATTTTATTTTATTATTATAGTTAATTTTAGAAGTAAGTAGGAACATAGTAAGAAATTAAAAATATAAAAGTTCATTGAACAAGAATAATAAGTTAGCATTTATTTGTGATAAGCTGCAAAGCAATCACCACACAGAGGGATTTGACATTCTTCGCAAATAGTTTTCGTCCGTTTTTCTTTGTTTTTTTCACTGCAACCTGCGCAACGCCTCCGAGTTGCAATTGTAATTGGTAGGTGTCCCGCAGATATTTTTCTTTTTCGTCCAGATACTCCGCTACGCTGAAAGACTGCTGTCTTTTTCCCTTCTTTTATGAAGTTTTCAGCCAAAACGACCATAAAATCTATGAGTGGTGTTTTCTTTCTTCCAAGTTGTGAATTTATTACCCACGAATTCCCAATGCTCATCATTAGCAAGCGATAGAACACCTTTTTCCACCATTTATTGGATTTTCGATCCAACTCGTACTGCCCTGCCATTTGGTCAGCTCGATCTACTCCACCCATTATTTGCCTGTAAAATTTTTTCATTTCCGGACATGGTATGTTGATTTTTTGGCCATCTTTCAGCTATTTGTCAACTGTGCCCATGTCCGATATATATACAAACAAACTTTCAGGGAAAATTTTACTAAATATGCGTAGCGGATCATCAGTCCTTTCGAAGTTCGGGCTTATGTTAGGAAGTCGAGAACTACTTACGGTTTTTCTTGGAGTGAAATCAACATTTGGTGTTGACCAAACAGTTGAAATATGTCTGGAAGTGTTAGCATCTGGGTGGACTTCTTCTAGCTCCTGTCCTTCATCCTCTTCGTCAGATGTTTCTTCGGCTTGACTATCGCTATGTTGAACGCCTTGGCCATCATCAAAATCCATTTCACCCGCACAGCTCTCGTTAGATCCGATTTCGTAATCCGTAGGCTCATAATCATCCCCACTGTCACTAGAGAAGTCATCATCATCATCAGATGCCTCAATAAAATTGGATGTGGTGGGCTGATTTCGTGGTCTTGGCATATTGAAGATTCTGTAAAGTGTTTTAATTTTTTTACTCAAAACCCCAACTGGGACAATTATAGCCCATACAAAAATACTGACGGGACAAATACGTCCCGATCACATAAATAGGCGAATAACTTTGAAACCTACACAAAAAAAAGGTACCTACCAGTCTTAGATAATGAGGAGAAGCCTTGCACTATTGTTTATGTATATTTTATGTTGATTTACCACTTCTAAATAAACAAAATTAATAATTTTTACTCGCGCACTGAAACTCCACGTGCAAATGATCCCTTTGTTTGGACGAATACAACAATACCCACCACCAAATTGGCCGCCAACTTGAAATAAAACCATTAGAAATAATATAATCTATTGAGTGGGACCCATTTGTCCCATTTTTGCAGCAAATTTTTAGAGATAGGTGTTTTTGAAACTATATCGGGACACATGTGTCCCGGTCGGATCGAAAGGGTTAGAAGGGTACTACAGCATATAACTGATGAGCCCAACTGTAGTAGCTGCGCGAACGCATAATTTGGACTAAAGTTCACAAAAACAAAATTAAAATTAAAAGCTGAGTCCACAAAAAAAAAAGAACGAAAGCAATAATTAGGTATGCACATGCGTTTGTATTGTTTTTACATTTCTTCTTAAAATTCAACACCCCAGACCACGGGCATTATTTTCTAGGTGTCTGAATTCGACCGAATTCCCCTAGAAAAATACAATTCACAGTGTTTGTAAGCTGTAAATTTTATTTGTGTCGGTAGACATCGACTTATATTTTTCGTCTTAATAGGGTACTACAGCATCTAACTGAAGAGCCGAACTGTTGTACCCGCGTAAAACGCATAATCTGGACTAAAGGTCACAAAAAAAAAAAAAAAAAATTAAAATTAAAAGATGAGTCCACAAAAAAAAAGAACAAAAGCAATACCTACGTATGCGAATGCGTTTGCATTGTTTTTACAATTTTTCTTAAAATTAAATAAGCCAGACCACTGGCTTTATTTTCTAGGTGTCTGAATTCGATGGAATTACCCTACAAAAATATAATTCACAGTGTTTGTAAGCTGTAAATTTTATTTGTGTCGGTAGACATCGACTAATATTTTGCGTCTTAATAGGGTACTAGAGCATCTAGCTGATGAGCCCAACTGTACTACCTGCGTGAAACGCATAATTTGGACTAAACGTCACAAAAAATCAAAATTAAAATTAATAGCTGAGTCAACAAAAAAAAAGAACAAAGGCAATACCTAAGTATGCACATACGTTTGTATTGTTTTTACATTTCTTCTTAAAATTAAACAACCCAGACCACGGGCATTATTTTCAAGGTGCCTGAATTCGACCGCATTCCCCTAGAAAAATATAATACACAGTGTTTGAAAGCTGTAATTTTTATTTGTGTCGGTAGCCATCGACTTATATTTTGCGTCTTAAAACGGTAGTAAAGCATCCAACTGATGAGCCTAACTGTAGTACGTGCACGAAACGCATAATTTGGACTAAAGGTAACAAAAAAAACAAAATTAAAATTAAAAGCTGAGCCAAAAAAAAAAGAACAAAAGCAATACCTACGTATTCACATGCGTTTGTATTGTTTTTACATTTCTTCATAAAATTAAACAACCCAGACCACGGGCATTATTTTCAAGGTGCCTGAATTCGACCGCATTCCCCTAGAAAAATATAATACACAGTGTTTGAAAGCTGTAATTTTTATTTGTGTCGGTAGCCATCCACTTATATTTTGTGTCTTAAAACGGTAGTAAAGCATCTAACTGATGAGCCCAACTGTAGTACGTGCACGAAACGCATAATTTGGACTAAAGGTAACAAAAAAACAAAATTAAAATTAAAAGCTGAGTCCACAAAAAAAAAGAACAAAAGCAATACCTACGTATGCACATGCGTTTGTATTGTTTTTTTACATTTCTTCTTAAAATTAAACAAGCCAGACCACGGGCATTATTTTCTAGGTGTCTGAATTCGACCAAATTACCCTAGAAAAATATGATTCACAGTGTTTGAAAGCTGTAAATTTTATTTGTGTCGGTAGCAATCGACTAATATTTTGCATCTAAGGAGGGTACTACAGCATCTAACTGAAGAGCCCAACTGTTGTACCTGTGCGAAACGCATAATTTGGACTAAAGGTCACAAGAAATCAAAATTAAAATTAAAAGCTGAGTCCACAAAAAAAAAAGAACAAAAGCAATACCTACGTATGCACATGCGTTTGTATTGTTTTTACATTTCTTCTTAAAATTAAACAAGCCAGACCACGGGCAGTATTTTCTAGGTGTCTGAATTCGACCGAATTCCCCTAGAAAAATATAATTCACAGTGTTTGAAAGCTGTAAATTTGATTTGTGTCGGCAGTCATCGGCTAATATTTTGCGTCTTAGAAGGGTACTACAGCATCTAACTGATGAGCCCAACTGCAGTACCTGTGCGAAATGCATAATTTGGACTAAAGGTCACAAAAAATCAAAATAAAAATTAAAAGCTGAGTCCACAAAAAAAAGAACAAAAGCAATACCTACGTATGCACATGCGCTTGTATTGTTTTTACATTTCTTCTTTAAATTAAACAAGCCAGACCACGGGCATTATTTTCTAGGTGTCTGAATTCGACCGAATTCCCCTAAAAAAATATAATTCACAGTATTTGAAAGATCTAAATTTTATTTGTGTCGGTAGCCATCGACTAACATTTTGCGTCATAGAAGGGTACTACAGCATCTACCTGATGAGCCCAACTGCAGTAACAGTGCGAAACGCATAATTTGGACAAAAGGTCACAAAAAATCAAAATTAAAAGCTCAGTCCACAAAAAAAAGAACAAAAGCAATACCTACGTATGCACATGCGCATGTATTGTTTTTTACATTTCTTCTTTAAATTAAACAAGCCAGCCAACGGGCATTATTTTCTAGGTGTCTGAATTCGACCGAATTCCCCTAGAAAAATATAATTCACAGTGTTTGAAAGCTGTACATTTTATTTGTGTCGGCAGACAATCGACTAATATTTTGCGTCTTAGAAGGGTAGTACAGCATCTAACTGATGAGCCCAACTGCAGTACCTGTGCGAAATGCATAATTTGGACTAAAGGTCACAAAAAATCAAAATTAAAATTAAAAGCTGAGGCCACCAAAAAAAAGAACGAAAGCAATACCTACGTATGCACATGCGCTTGTATTGTTTTTACATTTCTTCTTTAAATTAAACAAACCAGACCACGGGCATTATTTTCTAGGTGTCTGAATTCGACCGAATTCCCCTAAAAAAATATAATTCACAGTATTTGAAAGATCTAAATTTTATTTGTGTCGGTAGCCATCGACTAACATTTTGCGTCTTAGAAGGGTACTACAGCATCTAACTGATGAGCCCAACTGCAGTAACAGTGCGAAACGCATAATTTGGACAAAAGGTCACAAAAAATCAAAATTAAAATTAAAAGCTCAGTCCACAAAAACAAAAACAAAAGCAATACCTACGTATGCACATGCGCATGTATTGTTTTTACATTTCTTCTTTAAATTAAACAAGTCAGCCAACGGGCATTATTTTCTAGGTGTCTGAATTCGACCGAATTCCCCTAGTAAAATAAAATTCACAGTGTTTGAAAGCTGTACATTTTATTTGTGTCGGCAGACAATCGACTAATATTTTGCGTCTTAGAAGGGTAGTACAGCATCTAACTGATGAGCCCAACTGTAGTACCTGGACGTAACGCATAATTTGGATTAAATGTCACAAGAAAACAAAATCGAAATTAAAAGCTGAGGCCACCAAAAAAAGAACGAAAGCAATACCTACGTATGCACATGCCTTTGTATTGTTTTTACATTTCTTCTTAAAATTAAACAAGCCAGACCACGGGCATTTTTTTTAGGTGTCTGAATTCGACCAAATTCCCCTAGAAAAATATTATTCACAGTGTTTGAAAGCTGTAAATTTGATTTGTGTCGGTAGACATCGAATAATATTTTGGGGCTTAGAAGGGTACTACAGCATCTAACTGATGAGCCCAACTGTAGTACCTGCGCGAACGCATAATTTGGACTAAAGTCACAAAAACAAAATTAAAAGATGAGTCCACAAAACAAAAGAACGAAAGCAATAATTACGCATGCACATGCGTTTGTATTGTTTTTACATTTCTTCTTAAAATTCAACAACCCAGAGCACGGGCATTATTTTCTAGGTGTCTGAATTCGACCGAATTCCCCTAGAAAAATATAATTCACAGTGCTTGTAAGCTGCAAATTTTATTTGTGTCGGTAGACATCGACTAATATTTTGCGTCTTAATAGGGTACTACAGCATCTAACTGAAGAGCCGAACTGTTGTACCTGTGCGAAACGCATAATCTGGACTAAAGGTCACAAAACAAAACAAAATTAAAATTAAAAGATGAGTCCACAAAAAAAAAGAACAAAAGCAATACCTACGTATGCACATGCGTTTGTATTGTTTTTACATTTTTTCTTAAAATTAAATAAGCCAGACCACTGGCTTTATTTTCTAGGTGTCTGAATTCGATGGAATTACCCTAAAAAATATAATTCACAGTGTTTGTAAGCTGTAAATTTTAATTGTGTCGGTAGACATCGACTAATATTTTGCGTCTTAATAGGGTACTACAGCATCTAACTGATGAGCCCAACTGTACTTGTTGGCGACAGCCAACTGTTGAACTGTTAAATCAAAAGTTAAGAAAAAATATATAAAACAAAAACTTTTAACAAAATCTTTTATTACGAGTATGTAGGTATGTAGGTTTTATATTCGTGTTTTTTTCTTTTCTTTGGCGATGTTGACTGCGTAGTCGAGAATTTTCCCAGCAAGTAAGTAATTTCCATTTGGCTTGGTCCGTTACAAGTAAAATATAAAAGATGTTTCTGGTATTATTCACGCGCCAGAATCGTTAAAAGGAACTGATGTTTTACAATACAACTTAAGGTGGAAACATTCATTTATGTGATAAAATCCCAGCCCCCGTGAATCGCTTAGGAAGATTCACCAGCTACATCCAGCTTGGCCAATTTTGAGACAGGTCGTTTAAGTAGTCCGTTAGAAGTCTTGACTAGTGCTGACCTCACTTGACTATCAGGCGCTGGAAAAACTTTTACGATTTTTCCAAGTTTCCAATCTCCTCTGCTTTCGTTCTCGTCGCAGATAACAACAATATTCCCCACTTCCAATGGTTCAGTTTTTTCGTGCCATTTTGTTCTTCGCACCAATGTAGGAAGATATTCCAAAACCCATCTCTTCCAAAAGGTTTGTTTGAGTTGCTGAAGAATATGCCATTGTTTGCGAAGATGTGCCCCGCTGCCAACTTGTGGTGTTTGAACATAGTTCGGACATCCTAAGAGGAAATGATTGGGAGTAAGTGGCTCGGCTGATTCGCTTTCGATAGGTAGGTGAGTAAGCGGCCTCGAATTTACTAAGTTGTCTGCCTCTATGAGTAAACTCTGAAGTGTTTCTATCTGTGGTGCCTTTTCCTTTAAGGTAAATGAAAGGACCCTTTTAATACTTCTGACCATCCTTTCCCAAGCCCCACCTGCCGAAGGGTTTCCTGGTGTATTAAAAATCCATTCAATGCCTCGACGTGTACACTCACTTTGAAGTCCAGTTTCAGTCAAAATCCATTCTTTCGTAGTCGCTCCAATAAAGTTTGTACCGCAGTCACTTCGTAAGCGCACTGGAACACCTCGTCTATTAAGAAAATTCCGTAGACATAGTATCACTGCGTCAGTCGACAAATCTTTAGCCAGTTCTAGATGAACTGCGCGTACCGACAAGCACGTAAATAACGCCACCCATCTTTTCTCCTGACGACGTCCTATTGAAACAAGAATTGGCCCAAAATAATCAAGGCCGGTGTATGAGAACGGCCTGACATATGCAGTAACGCGATCAATGGGCAACTATCCCATTTGTGGTGTTTCCGGAACTGCTTTTAAATTTTTGCACAGTTGGCATTGATTTTTGACATTTTTTACCATTTGACGAATATTTGGAATCCAAAATTTAAACCTTATAGCGCATGAGATTGATTCTTGGTTATATGTTGAAAAAGTTCATGATAATGTCTCGTTATCATTGTAGATAGCTTATGAGGATTCGGCAGGATTATAGGTCTTTTTGCATCAGCTGGTAAACACGTTGCGTTATCAAGTCGACCTCCAAGTCTAATCACATTGTCTTCATCGAGAACTGGTGTCAGCTTATATATCGAGCTACTCTTTGATATTTTTTCCTTTAATAAAAGCGCACGTATTTCTTTAGAATACACCTCTTGTTGCACGATACGACAAATAAGCTTCTCAGTGGATTCAATTTCCTGAACCGATAATGGCGTGTTCGGTGATTTAAGGATAAATTTGTCGACTTTATTTAATGTATTCTTGAAGCTGTTAATTCCACGACTAACCCAACACATAACTCGAAGAAATTTATAGTAGCATGTAAATCGATCATATGGTAAGCCTAAACCAGAGTGGCAAATTGTTGTAACGAACTTTGATCTTTTTTCGGCTGCGCTCTCGTTTGAGGCGATATCTTGAGGTTGCTCGGGCCATTGTTCTTCCTCATACAAAAGAAACTTTGGCCCCTTCATCCATGCAGAATCAATAGATGCTCTTCGACTAGGCCTGGTAGCGTCATCAGCGGGGTTTAAACTTCCCGGAACCCACTTCCACTGTTTCACTTCTGATTCATCTAATATTTCGGATATGCGATGAGCCACGAACTGTTTGTATGACCGGCAGTCGGACCTTATCCAATGGATCACAGTTTTTGAGTCAGACCAATATACTACTTTGCTCGGACGTATATCGTGATACTTCATAATCATGTTCTTAAGACGGACACCCAGGAGGGCTGCTTGAAGTTCGAGCCTGGGTATAGAGAGTGTCTTCTTGGGCTACATCTTGTCTTTCCCATGATAAAAATAAGATCAACTTCATTATCATAGCAGACACGCCAATACGCAACTGCCGAGTAAGCAACTTCGCTTGCGTCGGCAAATATATGAAGTTGTACGTCAGATTTTAAATTCATTATATTCGAATTATAGCATCGTGGGACCCTTAAACGTTTGACTTCATCAAGGCTGTTATACCATTCGAACCATCGACGATAGCTATCTTCAGGAATAGGCTCGTTCCAGCTGACATTAACTCTCCACAGTTCTTGTATCAGAAGTTTTGATTTAATAATTACATTAGCCAGAAACCCAAAGGGGTCAAAAATCGACATTGTTATACTCAGAACTTGACTTTTGGTTGGTATTTGTCTTCCTTCTAATATTGATTCAGGTATTTTACCAAACTTTAAGAGAAAACAAAACTCATCTGTGATTGAATCCCAGTGCATACCAAGAATTTTTTCGGTTGGAACGTCACTGTAACAAACATCTTTAAGACTCGAAGGCGACTCACAATTTGTAAATTTATTAATCGTTTTTAAATACTCGGGAGAATTTGAAATAAATCCTCTTAGTTCAAACCCTGCCTTAGTATGAATTTCAATTACTTGGCTGGTAACTGAACATGCCTCGTCGATAGATTGAAAACAATCAACGTAATCATCTACATAATGACATTCAATTATTGCCTTGACAGCCTGCGGGTGTTTGTTTTTAAATTGAATCGCATTTAAATTCTTCACAAATTGTGCTGAGCATGGAGAGCTGGTGGAACCAAAGATCATTGCATTCATCGCGTAGACATCTGGTGGTTTCTTCCGATCTGAGTTCCTCCATAGAAACCTCTGTGCGTCTTGATCTTCTCTTCGAATTTTTATGCGATGGAACATTTCACGTATATCTGCATAAACACCGATTTGTTTCTGACGAAATTTCAGTAATACCGATAGAAGTGGTTTTGGCTGATAGGGTTCGGGACCCCTCATAAGCATAGAGTTAAGAGACGTACCATTTACGGAGGCAGCAGCATCAAAAACAAGTCGCTTCTTATTGCCTTTATTAACGTTGCAGACGGCAAAATGTGGAAGGTACCATATTCGCTGATTGGGAACCTGCATTATTTCTTGTGCTGTTAGCATTCGAGCGTAGTTTTTCCGAACGTATTCTTTTATTTTTGCTTCATACCATTGAGCTAATTCTATATCTTTTTCCATTCTTTTTTCCAGTATCTGTAAACGTTTCAATGCCATGGTGTAGCTTCCTGGATGGACTTGTTCTTCGTCAACTTTCCAGAGTAAGCCTGTTTCATATTGGCCGTTAACCTTTTTTGTGGTTTCCTGAAGGATCTTTTCTGCCCTTTTGTCGATTTCGGACACAACAATTCTTGTTGGTCCGGCCACATTTTCTACAGCGAAATACTCGGCGACCCGTCTTTGAAGATCATTAAGAATATTTTCTTCGGTTTCGATGTAATTGATAATAGCATCCGTAGCACTTTCTTCATTGGAACCGAAAAGAGTCCAGCCAAGTTTCGTCTTATGAACCGAAAATCCTTCGGCAAAATTAACAACTTTCAGTGGTCTTACTAAATTTGTATGCGGTATGCCGATAAGCATTCGAGGCATTGCATTGAAATAGTCGGAGATCGGAATTTCTTTAAGATCAGCAAAGTCTTCGTAAAACTTTTGCATTTCGAGTGTCTGCGATGGCAGAAGCAGTTGTTTGGTCGTTCGAACATTCTTCATTTGATGCTTGCTAGCGTTAGCATGTACTCCGGATATCTCAAGGTTGACGCTTTGGGAAAGTTCACTGGTAGTCTGATTACCTATCCATCTTAAGGACAACTGGTCAGATGGGCCTTTGACTCCAATCGATTCTACAACATTCTCTTCGATTAAAGATATTTTGGCGCCGTCATCGATAAAGGCCATAACGTTGCAGATTCCTTTCGGACCACTCAAGCTAACCGGCACAAATTTAAATAAGGTTGTCTTCCCGTTGTCTTTATTAAAAATTGTTCCTACAGGGATTTCTTTTGCTGACGATTGTGGATTATGAGGACTATTATTATTCGTTGCTACGGCATCAGAGTTAGTAGCACAGCTACGTAATGTTATTTGGGCTTGTCGTTGTTGTTCCTCAGGGTCATGTAAGAGACGGTTGTGCCGTTTATGACACGAAGAAATGCCACATTCACGTCGAGTGGAACATTGGGCCACGCTATGGCCCAATTGCAAGCAACTAAAACAGATTCGATGTTTTTTTACTATTTGCCATCTCTCCGGAACAGTGGAGCCTCTAAATGTTGAACAATGATATATTTTGTGGTCTTGTTGGCAAACGAGACATGCACTTGGCTTCTTATTGTTTTGCATACGAACTGGACATATTGTGTTGAGATGTTTGACTTTCTTTTCGTTTCAATCGGGCTTTGAGTCTGTGGCTATACATACATAGGCAGCAATTTGCCTAAGCCAGATGCTAAAATCCCGCAGTGACGGATTGTGTTCAATTGAAAGCGAATATTTTGCCCAGTCTACCCTTTTGGATAAAGGTAACTTAAAAACAAGTTCGTCGAGAAGTGAACAGTCGTATAAATAAGGCATTGTACCAGAGTTTTCCAAAAAAACCGTGAGATTCGAGATAGTTGTACTAAAGTTTACGATTTCGTGAATTCTGGAATCGGGTATAGAAGGGTAGGCTTTTGCCTTTGTTATCTGGCTTCTCACCAGAACTTCTGGTCGTCCGAAACTATTTTCCAATTCAGACATGACAGCATGAACACTACTTGAATGTATGAGCAAACTTTCTACTTTTGCCTTTGCAGTACCTTTCAGTGCCTTTTGTAATCTCGTAAGATGCTCGAGATCAGTATAACCGTAGGCAAGAGTTGTTTCTTGAAATGAAACCGGGAACATTGGCCATTGTTCTGGTTGGCCAGAAAACTCTGGAAGATCCTGTAATTTACGAACATGGTATATTTTTTGTTCTTCAGGTTGAACTGACTGTGGCTGAATTGATGGATGGATGGACTGTGAATGTCTTGACGGAGGATATTGAATTGGCTGTGGCTGATTTAATGTGTGGTTGGACTGTGACAAACTTGACTGAGTAGATTGGATTGGTCTTGGCTGATTTAATGGGTGGTTTGACGAAACCTTTTGAGTTGCACAATTGTTTGTCATTGAATAGAGGGGCGCTGAATGAAAGGGTAAGTTAAATAAATTTGTTTTATATGAAGCGACCGGATTTAGTGGCAATGATGGCGTAGACGAGTATGGCATTGGCATTGGCACCGATGTAAATGGCATTGTATTTGGCACTGGCAAAGAGGAATATGGACTATAATTCAAAGTTGAGTACATACCTTGGGGAATATTGTTGTTTGATGGAAGACTGGAGCAGATGGTGGACGTAGTTGGTGTGGCGTCAGACGTATTTTTGAGTTTCTTCTCTTGTATGGCGTGAAGTTGTTCTTGGAGAACGGCTTTCTCCTCTAGGCTCTGGGCAAGGGACAACATTAATTCGTCGTTTTTCTTCTTTAGTTCATCGAGTGATGACTGGTTCTGTTGAATCATTGTGCTGTCGTTTTCGTTTGTGAATTCGTCGTCTGACGATGATTGCTTCGATGAGACTTTTGGCGATTCTTGCTTTGGCTTCTTTGGCGGCATTTTCTTGTAAAGCGAATTTGCAATCAACGATTTGATTTGGCTTTTATTTTCAGAAAAAGAATATAAAAATTTGTTGGCGACAGCCAACTGTTGAACTGTTAAATCAAAAGTTAAGAAAAAATATATAAAACAAAAACTTTTAACAAAATCTTTTATTACGAGTATGTAGGTATGTAGGTTTTATATTCGTGTTTTTTTCTTTTCTTTGGCGATGTTGACTGCGTAGTCGAGAATTTTCCCAGCAAGTAAGTAATTTCCATTTGGCTTGGTCCGTTACAAGTAAAATATAAAAGATGTTTCTGGTATTATTCACGCGCCAGAATCGTTAAAAGGAACTGATGTTTTACCTTAAGGTGGAAACATTCATTTATGTGATAACAGTACTCCTGCGTGAAACGCATAATTTGGACTAAACGTCACAAAAAATCAAAATTAAAATTAAAAGCTGAGTCAACAAAAAAAAAAGAACAAAGGCAATACCTAAGTATGCACATAGGTTTGTATTGTTTTTACATTTCTTCTTAAAATTAAACAACCCAGACCACGGGCATTATTTTAAAGGTGCCTGAATTCGACCGCATTTCCCTAGAAAAATATAATTCACAGTGTTTGAAAGCTGTAAATTTGATTTGTGTCGGTAGACATCGACTAATATTTTGCGTCTGAATAGGGTACTACAGCATCTAACTGAAGAGCCGAACTGTTGTACCTGTGCGAAACGCATAATCTGGACTAAAGGTCGAAAAAAAGACAAAATTAAAATTAAAAGATGAGTCCACAAAAAAAAAGAACAAAAGCAATACCTACGTATTCACATGCGTTTGTATTGTTTTTACATTTCTTCTTATAATTAAACAAGCCAGACCACGGGCAGTATTTTCTAGGTGTCTGAATTCGACCGAATTCCCCTAGAAAAATATAATTCACAGTGTTTGAAAGCTGTAAATTTGATTTGTGTCGGTAGCCATCGACTAATATTTTGCGACTTGGAAGGGTATTACAGCATTTAACTGATGAGCCCAACTGTTGTACCTGGGCGCAACGCATAATTTGGACTGAATGTCACAAAAAAGCAAAATTAAAATTAAAAGCTGAGTCCACAAAAAAAAGAACAAAAGCCATACCTACGTATGCACATGCGTTTGTATTTTTTATTACATTTCTTCTTAAAATTAAACAAGCCAGACCATGGGCAGTATTTCGATTTATTCGACCGAATTCCCCTAGAAAAATATAATTCACAGTGTTTGAAAGCTGTAAATTTGATTTGTGTCGGTAGCCATCGGCTAATATTTTGCGTCTTAAAAGGGTACTACAGCATCTAACTGATGAGCCCAACTGCAGTATCTGTGCGAAACGCATAATTTTGACTAAAGGTCACAAAAAATCAAAATAAAAATTAAAAGCTGAGTCCACAAAAAAAAGAACAAAAGCAATACCTACGTATGCACATGCGCTTGTATTATTTTTACATTTCTTTAAATTAAACAAGCCAGACCACTGGCTTTATTTTCTAGGTGTCTGAATTCGATGGAATTACCCTAAAAAAATATAATTCACAGTGTTTGTAAGCTGTAAATTTTATTTGTGTCGGTAGACATCGACTAATATTTTGCGTCTTAATAGAGTACTACAGCATCTAACTGATGATCCCAACTGTACTACCTGCGTGAAACGCATAATTTGGACTAAACGTCACACGTCACAAAAAATCAAAATTAAAATTAAAAGCTGAGTTAACAAAAAAAAGAACAAAGACAATACCTAAGTATGCACATACGTTTGTATTGTTTTTACATTTCTTCTTAAAATTAAACAACCCAGACCACGGGCAGTATTTTCTAGGTGTCTGAATTCGACAGAATTCCCCTAGAAAAATATAATTCACAGTGCTTCAAAGCTGTAAATTTGATTTGTGTCGGTAGCCATCGACTAATATTTTGCGTCTTAGAAGGGTATTACAGCATTTAACTGATGAGCCCAACTGTAGTACCTGGGCGCAACGCATAATTTGGACTGAATGTCACAAAAAAGCAAAATTAAAATTAAAAGCTGAGTCCACAAAAAAAAGAACAAAAGCCATACCTACGTATGCACATGCGTTTGTATTTTTTATTACATTTCTTCTTAAAATAAAACAAGCCAGACCATGGGCAGTATTTCGATTTATTCGACCGAATTCCCCTAGAAAAATATAATTCACAGTGTTTGAAAACTGTAAATTTGATTTGTGTCGGTAGCCATCGGCTAATGTTTTGCGTCATAGAAGGGTACTACAGCATCTAACTGATGAGCCCAACTGCAATACCTGTGCGAAACGCATAATTTGGACTAAAGGTCACAAAAGATCAAAATAAAAATTAAAAGCTGAGTCCACAAAAAAAAGAACAAAAGCAATACCTACGTATGCACATGCGCTTGTATTGTTTTTACATTTCTTTAAATTAAAGAAGCCAGACCACGGGCATTATTTTCTAGGTGTCTGAATTCGACCGAATTCCCCTAAAAAAATATAATTCACAGTGTTTGAAAGCTGTACATTTTATTTGTGTCGGCAGACAATCGACTAATATTTTACGTCTTAGAAGGGTAGTACAGCATCTAACTGATGAGCCCAACTGTAGTACCTGGGCGCAACGCATAATTTGGACTGAATGTCACAAAAAAGCAAAATTAAAATTAAAAGCTGAGTCCACAAAAAAAAGAACAAAAGCCATACCTACGTATGCACATGCGTTTGTATTTTTTATTACATTTCTTCTTAAAATTAAACAAGCCAGACCATGGGCAGTATTTCGATTTATTCGACCGAATTCCCCTAGAAAAATATAATTCACAGTGTTTGAAAGCTGTAAATTTGATTTGTGTCGGTAGCCATCGGCTAATATTTTGCGTCTTAAAAGGGTACTACAGCATCTAACTGATGAGCCCAACTGCAGTACCTGTGCGAAACGCATAATTTTGACTAAAGGTCACAAAAAATCAAAATAAAAATTAAAAGCTGAGTCCACAAAAAAAAGAACAAAAGCAATACCTACGTATGCACATGCGCTTGTATTATTTTTACATTTCTTTAAATTAAACAAGCCAGACCACTGGCTTTATTTTCTAGGTGTCTGAATTCGATGGAATTACCCTAAAAAAATATAATTCACAGTGTTTGTAAGCTGTAAATTTTATTTGTGTCGGTAGACATCGACTAATATTTTGCGTCTTAATAGAGTACTACAGCATCTAACTGATGATCCCAACTGTACTACCTGCGTGAAACGCATAATTTGGACTAAACGTCACACGTCACAAAAAATCAAAATTAAAATTAAAAGCTGAGTTAACAAAAAAAAGAACAAAGACAATACCTAAGTATGCACATACGTTTGTATTGTTTTTACATTTCTTCTTAAAATTAAACAACCCAGACCACGGGCATTATTTTCAAGGTGCCTGAATTCGACCGCATTCCCCTAGAAAAATATAATGCACAGTGTTTGCAAGCTGTAATTTTTAATTGTGTCGGTAGCCATCGACTAATATTTTGCGTCTTAGAACGGTAGTAAAGCATCTAACTGATGAGCCCAACTGTAGTACGTGCACGAAACGCATAATTTGGACTATAGGTAACAAAAAAACAAAATTAAAATTAAAAGCTGAGCCAAAAAGAAAAGAACAAAAGCAATACCAAAGTATTCACATGCGTTTGTATTGTTTTTACATTTCTTCATAAGATTAAACAACCCAGAACACGGGCATTATTTTCAAGGTGCCTGAATTCGACCGCATTCCCCTAGAAAAATATGATTCCCCAGTGTTTGAAAACTGTAAATTTTATTTGGGTCGGTAGCGATCGACTAATATTTTGCATCTTAGGAGGGTACTACAGCATCTAACTGAAGAGCCCAACTGTTGTACCTGTGCGAAACACATAATTTCGACTAAAGGTCACAAGAAATCAAAATTAAAATTAAAAGCTGAGTCCGCAAAAAAAAGAACAAAAGCAATACCTACGTATTCACATGCGTTTGTATTGTTTTTACATTTCTTCTTATAATTAAACAAACCAGACCACGGGCAGTATTTTCTAGGTGTCTGAATTCGACAGAATTCCCCTAGAAAAATATAATTCACAGTGCTTCAAAGCTGTAAATTTGATTTGTGTCGGAAGCCATCGACTAATATTTTGCGTCTTAGAAGGGTATTACAGCATTTAACTGATGAGCCCAACTGTAGTACCTGGGCACAACGCATAATTTGGACTGAATGTCACAAAAAAGCAAAATTAAAATTAAAAGCTGAGTCCACAAAAAAAAGAACAAAAGCCATACCTACGTATGCACATGCGTTTGTATTTTTTATTACATTTCTTCTTAAAATTAAACAAGCCAGACCATGGGCAGTATTTCGATTTATTCGACCGAATTCCCCTAGAAAAATATAATTCACAGTGTTTGAAAACTGTAAATTTGATTTGTGTCGGTAGCCATCGGCTAATATTTTGCGTCATAGAAGGGTACTACAGCATCTAACTGATGAGCCCAACTGCAATACCTGTGCGAAACGCATAATTTGGACTAAAGGTCACAAAAGATCAAAATAAAAATTAAAAGCTGAGTCCACAAAAAAAAGAACAAAAGCAATACCTACGTATGCACATGCGCTTGTATTGTTTTTACATTTCTTTAAATTAAAGAAGCCAGACCACGGGCATTATTTTCTAGGTGTCTGAATTCGACCGAATTCCCCTAAAAAAATATAATTCACAGTGTTTGAAAGCTGTACATTTTATTTGTGTCGGCAGACAATCGACTAATATTTTACGTCTTAGAAGGGTAGTACAGCATCTAACTGATGAGCCCAACTGTAGTACCTGGACGAAACGCATAATTTGGACTAAATGTCACAAAAAAACAAAATCGAAATTAAAATTAAAAGATGAGTCCACAAAAAAAAAAAAACAAAAGCAATACCTACGTATTCACATGCGTTTGTATTGTTTTTACATTTCTTCATAAAATCAAACAACCCAGAACACGGGCATTATTTTCAAGGTGCCTGAATTCGACCGCATTCCCCTAGAAAAATATAATACACAGTGTTTGAAAGCGGTAATTTTTATTTGTGTCGGTAGCCATCGACTTATATTTTGCGTCTTAAGACGGTAGTAAAGCATCTAACTGATGAGCCCAACTGTAGTACGTGCACGAAACGCATAATTTGGACTAAAGGTAACAAAAAAACAAAATTAAAATTAAAAGCTGAGTCCACAAAAAAAAAGAACAAAAGCAATAACTACGTATGCAGATGCGTTTGTATTGTTTTTTTACATTTCTTCTTAAAATTAAACAAGCCAGACCACGGGCATTATTTTCTAGGTGTCTGAATTCGACCGAATTCCCCTAGAAAAATATAATTCACAGTGTTTGAAAGCTGTACGTTTTATTTGTGTCGGCAGACAATCGACTAATATTTTGCGTCTTAGAAGGGTAGTACAGCATCTAACTGATGAGCCCAACTGTAGTACCTGGACGAAACGCATAATTTGGACTAAATGTCACAAGAAAACAAAATCGAAATTAAAATTAAAAGATGAGTCCACAAAAAAAAAGAACAGAAGCAATACCTACGTATGTACATGCGTTTGTATTGTTTTTACATTTTTTCTTAAAATTAAATAAGCCAGACCACTGGCTTTATTTTCTAGGTGTCTGAATTCGATGGAATTACCCTAAAAAAATATAATTCACAGTGTTTGTAAGCTGTAAATTTTATTTGTGTCGGTAGACATCGACTAATATTTTGCGTCTTAATAGAGTACTACAGCATCTAACTGATGAGCCCAACTGTACTACCTGCGTGAAACGCATAATTTGGACTAAACGTCACAAAAAATCAAAATTAAAATTAAAAGCTGAATTAACAAAAAAAAAAGAACAAAGACAATACATAAGTATGCACATACGTTTGTATTGTTTTTACATTTCTTCTTAAAATTAAACAACCCAGACCACGGGCATTATTTTCAAGGTGCCTAAATTCGACCGCATTCCCCTAGAAAAATATAATGCACAGTGTTTGAAAGCTGTAATTTTTAATTGTGTCGGTAGCCATCGACTAATATTTTGCGTCTTAGAACGGTAGTAAAGCATCTAACTGATGAGCCCAACTGTAGTACGTGCACGAAACGCATAATTTGGACAATAGGTAACAAGAAAACAAAATTAAAATTAAAAGCTGAGTCAAAAAAAAAAGAACAAAAGCAATTCCTACGTATTCACATGCGTTTGTATTGTTTTTACATTTCTTCATAAAATTAAACAACCCAGAACACGGGCATTATTTTCAAGGTGCCTGAATTCGACCGCATTCCCCTAGAAAAAATATGATTCACAGTGTTTGAAAACTGTAAATTTTATTTGGGTCGGTAGCGATCGACTAATATTTTGCATCTTAGGAGGGTACTACAGCATCTAACTGAAGAGCCCAACTGTTGTACCTGTGCGAAACGCATAATTTGGACTAAAGGTCACAAGAAATCAAAATTAAAATTAAAAGCTGAGTCCACAAAAAAAAAAGAACAAAAGCAATACCTACGTATGCACATGCGTTTGTATTGTTTTTACATTTCTTCTTAAAATTAAACAACCCAGACCACGGGCATTATTTTCAAGATGCCTGAACTCGACCGCATTCCCTTAGAAAAATATAATGCACAGTGTTTGAAAACTGTAATTTTTAATTGTGTCGGTAGCCATCGACTAATATTTTGCGTCTTAGAACGGTAGTAAAGCATCTAACTGATGAGCCCAACTGTAGTACGTGCACGAAACGCATAATTTGGACTAAAGGTAACAAAAAAACCAAATTAAAATTACAAGCTGAGCCAAAAAAAAAAGAACAAAAGCAATACCTACGTATTCACATGCGTTTGTATTGTTTTTACATTTCTTCTTATAATTAAACAAGCCAGACCACGGGCAGTATTTTCTAGGTATCTGAATTCGACCGAATTCCCCTAGAAAAATATAATTCACAGTGCTTGAAAGCTGTAAATTTGATTTGTGTCGGTAGCCATCGACTAATATTTTGCGTCTTAGAAGGGTATTACAGCATTTAACTGATGAGCCCAACTGTAGTACCTGGGCGCAACGCATAATTTGGACTGAATGTCACAAAAAAGCAAAATTAAAATTAAAAGCTGAGTCCACAAAAAAAAAGAACAAAAGCCATACCTACGTATGCACATGCGTTTGTATTTTGTATTACATTTCTTCTTAAAATTAAACAAGCCAGACCATGGGCAGTATTTCGATTTATTCGACCGAATTCCCCTAGAAAAATATAATTCACAGTGTTTGAAAGCTGTAAATTTGATTTGTGTCGGTAGCCATCGGCTAATATTTTGCGTCTTAGAAGGGTACTACAGCATCTAACTGATGAGCCCAACTGCAGTACCTGTGCGAAACGCATAATTTGGACTAAAGGTCACAAAAACTCAAAATAAAAATTTAAAGCTGAGTCCCCAAAAAAAAGAACAAAAGCAATACCTACGTATGCACATGCGCATGTATTGTTTTTACATTTCTTCTTTAAATTAAACAAGCCAGACCACGGGCATTATTTTCTAGGTGTCAGAATTCGAGCGAATTCCCCTAGAAAAATATAATTCACAGTGTTTGAAAGCTGTACATTTTATTTGTGTCGGCAGACAATCGACTAATATTTTGCGTCTTAGAAGGGTAGTACAGCATCTAACTGATGAGCCCAACTGTAGTACCTGGACGAAACGCATAATTTGGACTAAATGTCACAAAAAAACAAAATCGAAATTAAAATTAAAAGATTAGTGCACAAAAAAAAAGAACAAAAGCAATACCTACGTATTCACATGCGTTTGTATTGTTTTTACATTTCTTCATAAAATCAAACAACCCAGAACACAGGCATTATTTTCAAGGTGCCTGAATTCGACCGCATTCCCCTAGAAAAATATAATACACAGTGTTTGAAAGCGGTAATTTTTATTTGTGTCGGTAGCCATCGACTTATATTTTACGTCTTAAAACGGTAGTAAAGCATCTAACTGATGAGCCCAACTGTAGTACCTGTGCGAAACGCATAATTTGGACTAAAGGTCACAAGAAATCAAAATTAAAATTAAAAGCTGAGTCCACAAAAAAAAAGAACAAAAGCAATACCTACGTATGCACATGCGTTTGTATTGTTTTTACATTTCTTCTTAAAATTAAACAACCCAGACCACGGGTATTATTTTCAAGGTGCCTGAATTCGACCGCATTCCCCTAGAAAAATATAATGCACAGTGTTTGAAAGCTGTAATTTGTAATTGTGTCGGTAGCCATCGACTAATATTTTGCGTCTTAGAACGGTAGTAAAGCATCTAACTGATGAGCCCAACTGTAGTACGTGCACGAAACGCATAATTTGGACTAAAGGTAACAAAAAAACAAAATTAAAATTAAAAGCTGAGCCAAAAAAAAAAGAACAAAAGCAATACCTACGTATTCACATGCGTTTGTATTGTTTTTACATTTCTTCTTATAATTAAACAAGCCAGACCACGGGCAGTATTTTCTAGGTGTCTGAATTCGACCGAATTCCCCTAGAAAAATATAATTCACAGTGCTTGATAGTTGTAAATTTGATTTGTGTCGGTAGCCATCGACTAATATTTTGCGTCTTAGAAGGGTATTACAGCATTTAACTGATGAGCCCAACTGTAGTACCTGGGCGCAACGCATAATTTGGACTGAATGTCACAAAAAAGCAAAATTAAAATTAAAAGCTGAGTCCACAAAAAAAAAAGAACAAAAGCAATACCTACGTATGCACATGCGTTTGTATTGTTTTTACATTTCTTCTTAAAATTAAACAACCCAGACCACGGGCATTATTTTCTAGGTGTCTGAATTCGACCGAATTCCCCTAGAAAAATATAATTCACAGTGTTTGAAAGCTGTACGTTTTATTTGTGTCGGCAGACAATCGACTAATATTTTGCGTCTTAGAAGGGTAGTACAGCATCTAACTGATGAGCCCAACTGTAGTACCTGGACGAAACGCATAATTTGGACTAAATGTCACAAGAAAACAAAATCGAAATTAAAATTAAAAGATGAGTCCACAAAAAAAAAAAGAACAGAAGCAATACCTACGTATGTACATGCGTTTGTATTGTTTTTACATTTTTTCTTAAAATTAAATAAGCCAGACCACTGGCTTTATTTTCTAGGTGTCTGAATTCGATGGAATTACCCTAAAAAAATATAATTCACAGTGTTTGTAAGCTGTAAATTTTATTTGTGTCGGTAGACATCGACTAATATTTTGCGTCTTAATAGAGTACTACAGCATCTAACTGATGAGCCCAACTGTACTACCTGCGTGAAACGCATAATTTGGACTAAACGTCACAAAAAATCAAAATTAAAATTAAAAGCTGAATTAACAAAAAAAAAAAGAACAAAGACAATACCTAAGTATGCACATACGTTTGTATTGTTTTTACATTTCTTCTTAAAATTAAACAACCCAGACCACGGGCATTATTTTCAAGGTGCCTAAATTCGACCGCATTCCCCTAGAAAAATATAATGCACAGTGTTTGAAAGCTGTAATTTTTAATTGTGTCGGTAGCCATCGACTAATATTTTGCGTCTTAGAACGGTAGTAAAGCATCTAACTGATGAGCCCAACTGTAGTACGTGCACGAAACGCATAATTTGGACAATAGGTAACAAGAAAACAAAATTAAAATTAAAAGCTGAGTCAAAAAAAAAAGAACAAAAGCAATTCCTACGTATTCACATGCGTTTGTATTGTTTTTACATTTCTTCATAAAATTAAACAACCCAGAACACGGGCATTATTTTCAAGGTGCCTGAATTCGACCGCATTCCCCTAGAAAAAATATGATTCACAGTGTTTGAAAACTGTAAATTTTATTTGGGTCGGTAGCGATCGACTAATATTTTGCATCTTAGGAGGGTACTACAGCATCTAACTGAAGAGCCCAACTGTTGTACCTGTGCGAAACGCATAATTTGGACTAAAGGTTACAAGAAATCAAAATTAAAATTAAAAGCTGAGTCCACAAAAAAAAAAGAACAAAAGCAATACCTACGTATGCACATGCGTTTGTATTGTTTTTACATTTCTTCTTAAAATTAAACAACCCAGACCACGGGCATTATTTTCAAGATGCCTGAACTCGACCGCATTCCCTTAGAAAAATATAATGCACAGTGTTTGAAAACTGTAATTTTTAATTGTGTCGGTAGCCATCGACTAATATTTTGCGTCTTAGAACGGTAGTAAAGCATCTAACTGATGAGCCCAACTGTAGTACGTGCACGAAACGCATAATTTGGACTAAAGGTAACAAAAAAACCAAATTAAAATTACAAGCTGAGCCAAAAAAAAAAGAACAAAAGCAATACCTACGTATTCACATGCGTTTGTATTGTTTTTACATTTCTTCTTATAATTAAACAAGCCAGACCACGGGCAGTATTTTCTAGGTATCTGAATTCGACCGAATTCCCCTAGAAAAATATAATTCACAGTGCTTGAAAGCTGTAAATTTGATTTGTGTCGGTAGCCATCGACTAATATTTTGCGTCTTAGAAGGGTATTACAGCATTTAACTGATGAGCCCAACTGTAGTACCTGGGCGCAACGCATAATTTGGACTGAATGTCACAAAAAAGCAAAATTAAAATTAAAAGCTGAGTCCACAAAAAAAAAGAACAAAAGCCATACCTACGTATGCACATGCGTTTGTATTTTGTATTACATTTCTTCTTAAAATTAAACAAGCCAGACCATGGGCAGTATTTCGATTTATTCGACCGAATTCCCCTAGAAAAATATAATTCACAGTGTTTGAAAGCTGTAAATTTGATTTGTGTCGGTAGCCATCGGCTAATATTTTGCGTCTTAGAAGGGTACTACAGCATCTAACTGATGAGCCCAACTGCAGTACCTGTGCGAAACGCATAATTTGGACTAAAGGTCACAAAAACTCAAAATAAAAATTTAAAGCTGAGTCCACAAAAAAAAGAACAAAAGCAATACCTACGTATGCACATGCGCTTGTATTGTTTTTACATTTCTTTAAATTAAAGAAGCCAGACCACGGGCATTATTTTCTAGGTGTCTGAATTCGACCGAATTCCCCTAAAAAAATATAATTCACAGTGTTTGAAAGCTGTAAATTTTATTTGTGTCGGTAGCCATCGACTAATATTTTGCGTCTTAGAAGGGTACTACAGCATCTAACTGATGAGCCCAACTGCAGTAACAGTGCGAAACGCATAATTTAGACAAAAGGTCACAAAAAGTCAAAATTAAAATTAAAAGCTGAGTCCCCAAAAAAAAGAACAAAAGCAATACCTACGTATGCACATGCGCATGTATTGTTTTTACATTTCTTCTTTAAATTAAACAAGCCAGACCACGGGCATTATTTTCTAGGTGTCAGAATTCGAGCGAATTCCCCTAGAAAAATATAATTCACAGTGTTTGAAAGCTGTACATTTTATTTGTGTCGGCAGACAATCGACTAATATTTTGCGTCTTAGAAGGGTAGTACAGCATCTAACTGATGAGCCCAACTGTAGTACCTGGACGAAACGCATAATTTGGACTAAATGTCACAAAAAAACAAAATCGAAATTAAAATTAAAAGATTAGTGCACAAAAAAAAAGAACAAAAGCAATACCTACGTATTCACATGCGTTTGTATTGTTTTTACATTTCTTCATAAAATCAAACAACCCAGAACACGGGCATTATTTTCAAGGTGCCTGAATTCGACCGCATTCCCCTAGAAAAATATAATACACAGTGTTTGAAAGCGGTAATTTTTATTTGTGTCGGTAGCCATCGACTTATATTTTACGTCTTAAAACGGTAGTAAAGCATCTAACTGATGAGCCCAACTGTAGTACCTGTGCGAAACGCATAATTTGGACTAAAGGTCACAAGAAATCAAAATTAAAATTAAAAGCTGAGTCCACAAAAAAAAAGAACAAAAGCAATACCTACGTATGCACATGCGTTTGTATTGTTTTTACATTTCTTCTTAAAATTAAACAACCCAGACCACGGGCATTATTTTCAAGGTGCCTGAATTCGACCGCATTCCCCTAGAAAAATATAATGCACAGTGTTTGAAAGCTGTAATTTGTAATTGTGTCGGTAGCCATCGACTAATATTTTGCGTCTTAGAACGGTAGTAAAGCATCTAACTGATGAGCCCAACTGTAGTACGTGCACGAAACGCATAATTTGGACTAAAGGTAACAAAAAAACAAAATTAAAATTAAAAGCTGAGCCAAAAAAAAAGAACAAAAGCAATACCTACGTATTCACATGCGTTTGTATTGTTTTTACATTTCTTCTTATAATTAAACAAGCCAGACCACGGGCAGTATTTTCTAGGTGTCTGAATTCGACCGAATTCCCCTAGAAAAATATAATTCACAGTGCTTGATAGTTGTAAATTTGATTTGTGTCGGTAGCCATCGACTAATATTTTGCGTCTTAGAAGGGTATTACAGCATTTAACTGATGAGCCCAACTGTAGTACCTGGGCGCAACGCATAATTTGGACTGAATGTCACAAAAAAGCAAAATTAAAATTAAAAGCTGAGTCCACAAAAAAAAGAACAAAAGCCATACCTACGTATGCACATGCGTTTGTATTTTTTATTACATTTCTTCTTAAAATTAAACAAGCCAGACCATGGGCAGTATTTCGATTTATTCGACCGAATTCCCCTAGAAAAATAAAATTCACAGTGTTTGAAAGCTGTAAATTTGATTTGTGTCGGTAGCCATCGGCTAATATTTTGCGTCTTAGAAGGGAACTACAGAATCTAACTGATGAGCCCAACTGCAGTACCTGTGCGAAATGCATAATTGGACTAAAGGTCACAAAAAATCAAAATAAAACTTAAAAGCTGAGTCCACAAAAAAAAAACAAAAGCAATACCTACGTATGCACATGCGCATGTATTGTTTTTACATTTCTTCTTTAAATTAAACAAGCCAGACCACGGGCATTATTTTCAAGGTGTCTGAATTCGACCGAATTCCCCTAGAAAAATATAATTCACAGTGTTTGAAAGCTCTACATTTTATTTGTGTCGGTAGACATCGAATAATATTTTGGGGCTCAGAAGGGTACTACAGCATCTAACTGATGAGCCCAACTGTAGTACGTGCACGAAACGCATAATTTGGACTAAAGTTCACAAAAACAAAATTAAAATTAAAAGCTGAGTCCACAAAAAAAAAGAACGAAAGCAATAATTACATATGCACATGCGTTTGTATTGTTTTTACATTTCTTCTTAAAATTCAACAACCCAGACCACGGGCATAATTTTCTAGGTGTCTGAATTCGACCGAATTCCCCTAGAAAAATATAATTCACAGTGTTTGAAAGCTGTAAATTTTATTTGTGTCGGTAGCCATCGACTAACATTTTGCGTCTTAGAAGGGTACTACAGCATCTAACTGATGAGCCCAACTGCAGTAACAGTGCGAAACGCATAATTTGGACAAAAGGTCACAAAAAATCAAAATTAAAATTAAAAGCTCAGTCCACAAAAAAAAGAACAAAAGCAATACCTACGTATGCACATGCGCATGTATTTTTTTACATTTCTTCTTTAAATTAAACAAGCCAGACCACGGGCATTATTTTCTAGGTGTCTGAATTCGACCGAATTCCCCTAGAAAAATATAATTCACAGTGTTTGAAAGCTCTACATTTTATTTGTGTCGGCAGACAATCGGCTAATATTTTGCGTCTTAGAAGGGTACTACAGCATCTAACTGATGAGCCCAACTGCAGTACCTGTGCGAAACGCATAATTTGGACTAAAGGTCAGAAAAAATCAAAATAAAAATTAAAAGCTGAGTCCACAAAAAAAAAGAACAAAAGCAATACCTACGTATGCACATGCGTTTGTATTGTTTTTTTTACATTTCTTCTTAAAATTAAACAAGCCAGACCACGGGCATTATTTTCTAGGTGTCTGAATTCGACCAAATTACCCTAGAAAAATATGATTCACAGTGTTTGAAAGCTGTAAATTTTATTTGTGTCGGTAGCGATCGACTAATATTTTGCATCTTAGGAGGGTACTACAGCATCTAACTGAAGAGCCCAACTGTTGTACCTGTGCGAAACGCATAATTTGGACTAAAGGTCACAGGAAATCAAAATTAAAATTAAAAGCTGAGTCCACAAAAAAAAGAACAAAAGCAATACCTACGTATGCACATGCGTTTGTATTGTTTTTACATTTCTTCTTAAAATTAAACGAGCCAGCCCACGGTCATTATTTTCTAGGTGTCTGAATTCGACCGGATTCCCCTAAAAAAATATAATTCACAGTGTTTGGAAGCTGTAAATTTTATTTGTGTCGGTAGCCATCGACTAATATTTTGCGTCTTAGAAGGGTACTACAGCATCTAACTGATGAGCCCAACTGCAGTAACAGTGCGAAACGCATAATTTGGACAAAAGGTCACAAAAAATCAAAATTAAAATTAATATACCAGACCACGGTCATTATTTTCTAGGTGTCTGAATTCGACCGAATTCCCCTAAAAAAATATAATTCACAGTGTTTGGAAGCTGTAAATTTTATTTGTGTCGGTAGCCATCGACTAATATTTTGCGTCTTAGAAGGGTACTACAGCATCTAACTGATGAGCCCAACTGCAGTAACAGTGCGAAACGCATAATTTGGACAAAAGGTCAAAAAAATCAAAATTAAAATTAAACAAGCCAAACCACGGGCATTATTTTCTAGGTGTCTGAATTCGACCGAATTCACCTAGAAAAATATAATTCACAGTGTTTGAAAGCTGTACATTTTAGTTGTGTCGGTAGCCATCGACTAATATTTTGCGTCTTAGAAGGGTACTACAGCATCTCATTGAGGAGCGCAACTGTAGTACCTAGACGAAACGCATAATTTGGACTAAATGTTACAAAATAACAAAATCGAAATTAAAAGCTGTGGCCACCAAAAAAAAAAAAAGAACAAAAGCAATACCTACGTATGCACATGCGCTTGTATTGTTTTTACACTTCTTCTTTAAATTAAACAAGCCAGACCACGGGCATTATTTTCTAGGTGTCTGAATTCGACCGAATTCCCCTAAAAAATATAATTCACAGTGTTTGAAAGCTGTAAATTTTATTTGTGTCGGTAGCCATCGACTAATATTTTGCGTCTTAGAAGGGTACTACAGCATCTAACTGAGGAGCGAACTGTAGTACCTGGGCGAATCGCATAATTTGGACTTAATGTCACAGAAAAACAAAATCGAAATTAAAAGCTGAGGCCACCAAAAAAAAAGAAAGAAAGCAATACCTACGTATGCACATGCGTTTGTATTGTTTTTACATTGCTTCTTAAAATTAAACAAGTCAGACCACGGGCATTATTTTCTAGGTGTCTGAATTACATTTTTTCTTAAAATTAAACAACCCAGACCATGGGCATTATTTTCAAGGTGCCTGAATTCGACCGCATTCCCCTAGAAAAATATAATACACAGTGTTTGAAAGCTGTAATTTTTATTTGTGTCGGTAGACAATCGACTAATATTTTGCGTCTTAGAACGGTAGTAAAGCATCTAACTGATGAGCCCAACTGTAGTACCTGGGCGCAACGCATAATTTGGACTGAATGTCACAAAAAAGCAAAAGTAAAATTAAAAGCTGAGTCCACAAAAAAAAAGAACAAAAGCAATACCTACGTATGCACATGCGTTTGTATTGTTTTTACATTTCTTCTTAAAATTAAACGAGCCAGGCCACGGTCATTATTTTCTAGGTGTCTGAATTCGACCGAATTCCAATAAAAAAATATAATTCACAGTGTTTGGAAACTGTAAATTTTATTTGTGTCGGTAGCCATCGACTAATATTTTGCGTCTTAGAAGGGTACTACTGCATCTAGCGGATGAGCCCAACTGCAGTAACTGTTCGAAACGCATAATTTGGGCTAAACGTCACAAAAAATCAAAATTAAAATTAAAAGCTGAGTCTACAAAAAAAAAGAACAAAAGCAATACCTAAGTATGCACATACGTTTGTATTGTTTTTACATTTCTTCTTAAAATTAAACAACCCAGACCACAGGCATTATTTTCAAGGTGCCTGAATTCGACCGCATTCCCCTAGAAAAATATAATGCACAGTGTTTGAAAGCTGTTATTTTTAATTGTGTCGGTAGCCATCGACTAATATTTTGCGTCTTAGAACGGTAGTAAAGCATCTAACTGATGAGCCCAACTGTAGTACGTGCACGAAACGCATAATTTGGACTAAAGGTAACAAAAAAACAAAATTAAAATCAAAAGCTGAGCCAAAAAAAAAGAACAAAAGCAATACCTACGTACTCACATGCGTTTGTATTGTTTTTACATTTCTTCTTAAAATTAAACGAGCCAGACCACGGGCATTATTTTCTAGGTGTCTGAATTCGACCGAATTCCCCTAAAAAAATATAATTCACAGTGTTTGAAAGCTGTTAATTTTATTTGTGTCGGTAGCCATCGACATATATTTTGCGTCTTAGAAGGGTACTACAGCATCTAACTGATGAGCCCAACTGCAGTAACAGTGCGAAAAGCATAATTTGGACAAAAGGTCACAAAAAATCAAAATTAAAATTAAAAGCTGAGTCCACAAAAAAAGGAACAAAAGCAATACCTACGTATGCACATGCGCATGTATTGTTTTTACATTTCTTCTTTAAATTAAACAAGCCAGACACGGGCATTATTTTCTAGGTGTCTGAATTCGACCGAATTCCCCTAGAAAAATATAATTCACAGTGTTTGAAAGCTGTACATTTTATTTCTGTCGGTAGACAATCGACTAATATTTTGCGTCTTAGAAGGGTAGTACAGCATCTAACTGATGAGCCCAATTGTAGTACCTGGACGAAACGCATAATTTGGACTAAATGTCACAAAAAAAAACAAAATCGAAATTAAAAGCTGAGGCCATCAAAAAAAAAGAACGAAAGCAATACCTACGTATGCACATGCGTTTGTATTGTTTTTACATTTCTTCTTAAAATTAAACAAGCCAGACCACGGGCATTTTTTTCTAGGTGTCTGAATTCGACCAAATTCCCCTAGAAAAATATTATTCCCAGTGTTTGAAAGCTGTAAATTTGATTTGTGTCGGTAGACATCGAATAATATTTTGGGGATTAGAAGGGTACTACAGCATCTAACTGATGAGTCCAACTGTAGTACCTGCGCGAACGCATAATTTGGACTAAAGTTCACAAAAACAAAATTAAAATTAAAAGCTGAGTCCACAAAAAAAAAAGAACGAAGCAATAATTACGTATGCACATGCGTTTGTATTGTTTTTACATTTCTTCTTAAAATTAAACAACCCAGACCACGGGCATTATTTTTAAGGTGCCTGAATTCGACCGCATTCCCCTAGAAAAATATAATGCACAGTGTTTGAAAGCTGTAATTTTAAATTGTGTCGGTAGACATCGACTAATATTTTGCGTCTTAGAACGGTAGTAAAGCATCTAACTGATGAGCCCAACTGTAGTACGTGCACGAAACGCATAATTTGGACTAAAGGTAACAAGAAAACAAAACTAAAATTAAAAGCTGAGCCAAAAAAAAGAACAAAAGCAATACCTACGTATTCACATGCGTTTGTATTGTTTTTACATTTCTTCTTATAATTAAACAAGCCAGACCACGGGCAGTATTTTCTAGGTGTCTGAATTCGACCGAATTCCCCTAGAAAAATATAATTCACCGTGTTTGAAAGCTGTAAATTTGATTTGTGTCGGTAGCCATCTATTAATATTTTGCGTCTTAGAAGGGAATTACAGCATCTAACTGATGAGCCCAACTGCAGTAACAGTGCGAAACGCATAATTTGGACAAAAGGTCACAAAAATTCAAAATTAAAATTAAAAGCTGAGTCCACACAAAAAAGAACAAAAGCCATACCTACGTATGCACATGCGTTTGTATTGTTTTTACATTTCTTCTTTAAATTAAACAAGCCAGACCACGGGCATTTTTTTCTAGGTGTCTGTATTCACAGTGTTTGAAAGTGTTTGATTTGTGTCGGTAGACATCGAATAATATTTTGCGGCTTAGAAGGGTACTACAGCATCTAACTGATGAGCCCAAATGTACTACGTGCGTGAAACGCATAATTTGGAATAAACTTCACAAAAAATCAAAAGTAAAATTAAAAGCTGAGTCCACAAAAAAAAAGAACAAAAGCAATACCTACGTATGCACATGCGTTTGTATTTTTTATTACATTTCTTCTTAAAATTAAACAAGCCAGACCATGGGCAGTATTTCGATTTATTCGACCGAATTCCCTTAGAAAAATATAATTCACAGTGTTTGAAAGCTGTAAATTTGATTTGTGTCGGTAGCCATCGGCTAATATTTTGCGTCTTAGAAGGGTACTACAGCATCTAACTGATGAGCCCAACTGCAGTACCTGTGCGAAACGCATAATTTGGATTAAAGGTCACAAAAAATCAAAATAAAAATTAAAAGCTGAGTCCACAAAAAAAAGAACAAAAGCAATACCTACGTATGCACATGCGCTTGTATTGTTTTTACATTTCTTCTTTAAATTAAACAAGCCAGACCACGGGCATTATTTTCTTGGTGTCTGAATTCGACCGAATTCCCCTAAAAAAATATAATTCACAGTGTTTGAAAGCTGTAAATTTTATTTGTGTCGGTAGCCATCGACTAATATTTTGCGTCTTAGAAGGGTACTACAGCATCTAACTGATGAGCCCAACTGCAGTAACAGTGCGAAACGCATAATTTGGACAAAAGGTCACAAAAATTCAAAATTAAAATTAAAAGCTGAGTCCACACAAAAAAGAACAAAAGCAATACCTACGTATGCACATGCGCATGTATTGTTTTTACATTTCTTCTTTAAATTAAACAAGCCAGACCACGGGCATTATTTTCTAAGTGTCTGAATTCGACCGAATTCCCCTAGAAAAATATAATTCACAGTGTTTGAAAGCTGTACATTTTATTTGTGTCGGCAGACAATCGACTAATATTTTGCGTCTTAGAAGGGTAGTACAGCATCTAACTGATGAGCCCAACTGTAGTACCTGGACGAAACGCATAATTTGGACTAAATGTCACAAAAAAACAAAATCGAAATTAAAAGCTGAGGCCACCAAAAAAAAGAACGGAAGCAATACCTACGTATGTACATGCCTTTGTATTGTTTTTACATTTCTTCTTAAAATTAAACAAGCCAGACCACGGGCATTTTTTTCTAGGTGTCTGTATTCACAGTGTTTGAAAGTGTTTGATTTGTGTCGGTAGACATCGAATAATATTTTGCGGCTTAGAAGGGTACTACAGCATCTAACTGATGAGCCCAAATGTACTACGTGCGTGAAACGCATAATTTGGAATAAACTTCACAAAAAATCAAAATTAAAATTAAAAGCTGAGTCTACAAAAAAAAAGAACAAAAGCAATACCTAAGTATGCACATACGTTTGTATTGTTTTTACATTTCTTCTTAAAACTAAACAACCCAGACCACGGGCATTATTTTCAAGGTGCCTGAATTCGACCGCATTCCCCTAGAAAAATATAATGCACAGTGTTTGAAAGCTGTAATTTTTAATTGTGTCGGTAGCCATCGACTAATATCTTGGGACTTAGAACGGTAGTAAAGCATCTAACTGATGAGCCCAACTGTAGTACGTGCACGAAACGCATAATTTGGACTAAAGGTAACAAAAAAACAAAATTAAAATTAAAAGCTGAGCCAAAAAAAAAAGAACAAAAGCAATACCTACGTATTCACATGCGTTTGTATTGTTTTTACATTTCTTCTTATAATTAAACAAGCCAGACCACGGGCAGTATTTTCTAGGTGTCTGAATTGGACCGAATTCCCCTAGAAAAATATAATTCACAGTGTTTGAAAGCTGTAAATTTGATTTGTGTCGGTAGCCATCGACTAATATTTTGCGTCTTAGAAGGGTATTACAGCATTTAACTGATGAGCCCAACTGTTGTACCTGGGCGCAACGCATAATTTGGACTGAATGTCACAAAAAAGCAAAATTAAAATTAAAAGCTGAGTCCACAAAAAAACAGAACAAAAGCAATACCTACGTATGCACATGCGTTTGTATTTTTTATTACATTTCTTCTTAAAATTAAACAAGCCAGACCATGGGCAGTATTTCGATTTATTCGACCGAATTCCCCTAGAAAAATATAATTCACAGTGTTTGAAAGCTGTAAATTTGATTTGTGTCGGTAGCCATCGGCTAATATTTTGCGTCTTAGAAGGGTACTACAGCATCTAACTGATGAGCCCAACTGCAGTACCTGTGCGAAACGCATAATTTGGACTAAAGGTAACAAAAAAACAAAATTAAAATTAAAAGCTGAGCCAAAAAAAAAGAAAAAGCAATACCTACGTATCCACATGCGCTTGTATTGTTTTTACAATTCTTCTTTAAATTAAACAAGCCAGACCACGGGCATTATTTTCTAGGCGTCTGAATTCGACCGAATTCCCCTAAAAAAATATAATTCACAGTGTTTGAAAGCTGTAAGTTTTATTTGTGTCGGTAGCCATCGACTGATATTTTGCGTCTTAGAAGGGTACTACAGCATCTAACTGAGGAGCGCAACTGTAGTACCTGTGCGAATCCCATAATTTGGACTAAATGTCACAAAAAAACAAAATCGAAATTAAAAGCTGAGGTCACCAAAAAAAAAGAAAGAAAGCAATACCTACGTATGCACATGCGTTTGTATTGTTTTTACATTTCTTCTTAAAATTACACAAGCCAGACCACGGGCATTATTTTCTAGGTGTCTGAATTACATTTCTTCTTACAATTAAACAACCCAGACCATGGGCATTATATTCAAGGTGCCTGAATTCGACCGCATTCCCCTAGAAAAATATAATACACAGTGTTTGAAAGCTGTAATTTTTATTTGTGTCGGTAGCCATCGACTTATATTTTGCGTCTTAAAACGGTAGTAAAGCATCTAACTGATGAGCCCAACTGTAGTACGTGCACGAAACGCATAATTTGGACTAAAGGTAACAAAAAAACAAAATTAAAATTAAAAGCTGAGTACATAAAAAAAAAGAACAAAAGCAATACTTACGTATGCACATGCGTTTGTATTGTTTTTTTACATTTCTTCTTAAAATTAAACAAGCCAGACCACGGGCATTATTTTCTAGGTGTCTGAATTCGACCAAATTACCCTAGAAAAATATGATTCACAGTGTTTGAAAGCTGTAAATTTTATTTGTGTCGGTAGCGATCGACTAATATTTTGCATCTTAGGAGGGTACTACAGCATCTAACTGAAGAGCCCAACTGTTGTACCTGTGCGAAACGCATAATTTGGACTAAAGGTCACAGGAAATCAAAATTAAAATTAAAAGCTGAGTCCACAAAAAAAGAACAAAAGCAATACCTACGTATGCACATGCGCTTGTATTGTTTTTACATTTCTTCTTTAAATTAAACAAGCCAAACCACGGGCATTATTTTCTAGGCATCTGAAATCGACCGAATTCCCTAAGAAAAATATAATTCACAGTGTTTGAAAGCTGTACATTTTATTTGTGTCAGTAGACAATCGACTAATATTTTGCGTCTTAGAAGGGTAGTACAGCATCTAACTGATGAGCCCAACTGTAGTAATTGGACGAAACGCATAATTTGGACTAATTGTCACAAAAAAACAAAATCGAAATTAAAAGCTGAGGCCACCAAAAAAAAAGAACTAAAGCAATACCTACGTATGCACATGCGTTTGTATTGTTTTTACATTTCTTCTTAAAATTAAACGAGCCAAACCACGGGCATTATTTTCTAGGTGTCTGAATTCGACCGAATTCCCCTAAAAAAATATAATTCACAGTGTTTGAAAGCTGTACATTTTATTTGTGTCGGTAGACAATCGACTAATATTTTGCGTCTTAGAACGGTAGTAAAGCATCTAACTGATGAGCCCAACTGTAGTACGTGCACGAAACGCATAATTTGAACTAAAGGTTACAAAAAAACAAAATTAAAATTAAAAGCTGAGCCAAAAAAAAAGAACAAAAGCAATACCTACGTATTCACATGCGTTTGTATTGTTTTTACATTTCTTCTTATAATTAAACAAGCCAGACCACGGACAGTATTTTCTAGGTGTCTGAATTCGACCTAATTCCCCTAGAAAAATATAATTCACAGTGTTTGAAAGCTGTAAATTTGATTTGTGTCGGTAGCCATCGACTAATATTTTGCGTCTTAGAAGGGTATTACAGCATTTAACTGATGAGCCCAACTGTAGTACCTGGGCGCAACGCATAATTTGGACTGAATGTCACAAAAAAGCAAAATTAAAATTAAAAGCTGAGTCCACAAAAAAAAAGAACAAAAGCAATACCTACGTATGCACATTCGTTTGTATTGTTTTTACATTTCTTCTTAAAATGAAACGAGCCAGGCCACGGTCATTATTTTCTAGGTGTCTGAATTCGACCGAATTCCAATAAAAAAATATAATTCACAGTTTTTGGAAGCTGTAAATTTTATTTGTGTCGGTAGCCATCGACTAATATTTTGCCTCTTAGAAGGGTAGTACAGCATCTAACTGATGAGCCCAACTGCAGTAACTGTTTGAAACGCATAATTTGGACTAAACGTCACAAAAAATCAAAATTAAAACCTGAGTCTACAAAAAAAAAGAACAAAAGCAATACCTAAGTATGCACATATGTTTGTATTGTTTTTACATTTCTTCTTAAAATTAAACAACCCAGACCACGGGCATTATTTTCAAGGTTCCTGAATTCGACCGCATTCCCCTAGAAAAATATAATGCACAGTGTTTGAAAGCTGTAATTTTTAATTGTGTCGGTAGCCATCGACTAAAATTTTGCGTCTTAGAACGGTAGTAAAGCATCTAACTGATGAGCCCAACTGTAGTACGTGCACGAAACGCATAATTTGGACTAAAGGTAACAAAAAAACAAAATTAAAATTAAAAGCTCAGCCAAAAAAAAAAGAACAAAAGCAATACCTACGTACTCACATGCGATTGTATTGTTTTTACATTTCTTCTTAAAATTAAACGAGCCAGACCACGGTCATTATTTTCTAGGTGTCTGAATTCGACCGAATTCCCTAAAAAAATATAATTCACAGTGGTTGAAAGCTGTAAATTTGATTTGTGTCGGTAGCCATCGGCTAATATTTTGCGTCTTAGAAGGGTACTACAGCATCTAACTGATGAGCCCAACTGCAGTACCTGTGCGAAACGCATAATTTGGACTAAAGGTAACAAAAAAACAAAATCGAAATTAAAAGCTGAGGTCACCAAAAAAAAGAAAGAAAGCAATACCTACGTATGCACATGCGTTTGTATTGTTTTTACATTTCTTCTTAAAATTAAACAAGCCAGACCACGGGCATTATTTTCTAGGTGTCTGAATTCGACCAAATTACCCTAGAAAAATATGATTCACAGTGTTTGAAAGCTGTAAATTTTATTTGTGTCGGTAGCGATCGACTAATATTTTGCATCTTAGGAGGGTACTACAGCATCTAACTGAAGAGCCCAACTGTTGTACCTGTGCGAAACGCATAATTTGGACTAAAGGTCACAAGAAATCAAAATTAAAATTAAAAGCTGAGTCCACAAAAAAAAAAAGAACAAAAGCAATACCTACGTATGCACATGCCTTTGTATTGTTTTTACATTTCTTCTTAAAATTAAACAAGCCAGACCATGGGCATTATTTTCTAGGTGTCTGAATTCGACCAAATTACCCTAGAAACATATGATTCACAGTGTTTGAAAGCTGTAAATTTTATTTGTGTCGGTAGCGATCGACTAATATTTTGCGTCTTAGAAGGGTACTACAGCATCTAACTGAAGAGCCGAACTGTTGTACCTGTGCGAAACGCATAATTTGGACTAAAGGTCACAAGAAATCAAAATTAAAATTAAAAGCTGAGTCCACAAAAAAAAGAACAAAAGCAATACCTACGTATGCACATGCCTTTCTATTGTTTTTACATTTCTTCTTAAAATTAAACGAGCCAGGCCACGGTCATTATTTTCTAGGTGTCTGAATTCGACCGAATTCCAATAAAAAAATATAATTCACAGTTTTTGGAAGCTGTAAATTTTATTTGTGTCGGTAGCCATCGACTAATATTTTGCGTCTTAGAAGGGTAGTACAGCATCTAACTGATGAGCCCAACTGCAGTAACTGTTTGAAACGCATAATTTGGACTAAACGTCACAAAAAATCAAAATTAAAACCTGAGTCTACAAAAAAAAAGAACAAAAGCAATACCTAAGTATGCACATATGTTTGTATTGTTTTTACATTTCTTCTTAAAATTAAACAACCCAGACCACGGGCATTATTTTCAAGGTTCCTGAATTCGACCGCATTCCCCTAGAAAAATATAATGCACAGTGTTTGAAAGCTGTAATTTTTAATTGTGTCGGTAGCCATCGACTAATATTTTGCGTCTTAGAACGGTAGTAAAGCATCTAACTGATGAGCCCAACTGTAGTACGTGCACGAAACGCATAATTTGGGCTAAAGGTAACAAAAAAACAAAATTAAAATTAAAAGCTCAGCCAAAAAAAAAAGAACAAAAGCAATACTTACGTACTCACATGCGATTGTATTGTTTTTACATTTCTTCTTAAAATTAAACGAGCCAGACCACGGTCATTATTTTCTAGGTGTCTGAATTCGACCGAATTCCCTAAAAAAATATAATTCACAGTGTTTGAAAGCTGTTAATTTTATTTGTGTCGGTAGCCATCGACTAATATTTTGCGTCTTAGAAGGGTACTACAGCATCTAACTGATGAGCCCAACTGCAGTAACAGTGCGAAACGCATAATTTGGACAAAAGGTCACAAAAAATCAAAATTAAAATTAAAAGCTGAGTCCACAAAAAAAAAGAACAAAAGCAATACCTACGTATGCGCATGCGCATGTATTGTTTTTACATTTCTTCTTTAAATTAAACAAGCCAGACCACGGGCATTATTTTCTAGGTGTCTGAATTCGACCGAATTCGCCTAGAAAAATATAATTCACAGTGTTTGAAAGCTGTACATTTTATTTGTGTCGGTAGACAATCGACTAACATTTTGCGTCTTAGAAGCGTAGTACAGCATCTACCTGATGAGCCCAACTGTAGTACCTGGACGAAACGCATAATTTGGACTAAATGTCACAAAACCAAAATTAAAATTAAAAGCTGAGTCCACAAAAAAAAGAACGAAGCAATAATTACGTATGCACATGCGTTTGTATTGTTTTTACATTTCTTCTTAAAATTCAACAACCCGGACCACGGGCATTATTTTCTAGGTGTCTGAATTCGACCGAATTCGCCTAGAAAAATATAATTCACAGTGTTTGTAAGCTGTAAATTTTATTTGTGTCGGTAGACATCGACTAATATTTTGCGTCTTAATAGGGTACTACAGCATCTAACTGATGAGCCCAACTGTACTACATGCGTGAAACGCATAATTTGGACTAAACGTCACAAAAAATCAAAATTAAAATTAAAAGCTGAGTCTACAAAAAAAAAGAACAAAAGCAATACCTAAGTATGCACATATGTTTGTATTGTTTTTACATTTCTTCTTAAAATTAAACAACCCAGACCACGGGCATTATTTTCAATGTGCCTGAATTCGACCGCATTCCCCTAGAAAAATATAATGCACAGTGTTTGAAAGCTGTAATTTTTAATTGTGTCGGTAGCCATCGACTAATATTTTGCGTCTTAGAACGGTAGTAAAGCATCTAACTGATGAGCCCAACTGTAGTACGTGCACGAAACGCATAATTTGTACTAAAGGTAACAAAAAAACAAAATTAAAATTAAAAGCTGAGCCAAAAAAAAAACAACAAAAGCAATACCTACGTATTCACATGCGTTTGTATTGTTTTTACATTTCTTCTTATAATTAAACAAGCCAGACCACGAGCAGTATTTTCTAGGTGTCTGAATTCGACCGAATTCCCCTAGAAAAATATAATTCAGTGTTTGAAAGCTGTAAATTTGATTTGTGTCGGTAGCCATCGACTAATATTTTGTGTCTTAGAAGGGTATTACAGCATTTAACTGATGAGCCCAACTGTAGTACCTGGGCGCAACGCATAATTTGGACTGAATGTCACAAAAAAGCAAAATTAAAATTAAAAGCTGAGTCCACAAAAAAAAGGACAAAAGCCATACCTACGCATGCACATGCGTTTGTATTTTTTATTACATTTCTTCTTAAAATTAAACAAGCCAGACCACCAATGTCAGTATTTCGATTTATTCGACCGAATTCCCCTAGAAAAATATAATTCACAGTGTTTGAAAGCTGTAAATTTGATTTGTGTCGGTAGCCATCGGCTAATATTTTGCGTCTTAGAACGGTAGTAAAGCATCTTACTGATGAGCCCAACTGTAGTACGTGCACGAAACGCATAATTTGTACTAAAGGTAACAAAAAACAAAATTTAAATTAAAAGCTGAGCCAACAAAAAAACAACAAAAGCAATACCTACGTATGCACATGCGCTTGTATTGTTTTTACATTTCTTCTTTAAATTAAACAAGCCAGACCACGGGCATTATTTTCTTGGTGTCTGAATTCGACCGAATTCCTCTAGAAAAATATAATTCACAGTGTTTGAAAGCTGTACATTTTAATTGTGTCGGCAGACAATCGACTAATATTTTGCGTCTTAGAAGGGTAGTACAGCATCTAACTGATGAGCCCAACTGTAGTACCTGGACGAAACGCATAATTTGGACTAAATGTCACAAAAAAAACAAAATCGAAATTAAAAGCTGAGTCCACAAAAAAAAAGAACGAAAGCAATACCTACGTATGCACATGCGTTTGTATTGTTTTTACATTTCTTCTTACAATTAAACAAGCCAGACCACGGGCATTTTTTTCTAGGTGTCTGAATTCGACCAAATTCCCCTAGAAAAATATTATTCACAGTGTTTGAAAGCTGTAAATTTGATTTGTGTCGGTAGACATCGAATAATATTTTGGGGATTAGAAGGGTACTACAGCATCTAACTGATGAGCCCAACTGTAGTACCTAAAACCGAATTCCCCTAGATAAATATAATTCACAGTGTTTGAAAGCTGCAAATTTTATTTGTGTCGGTAGACATCGACTAATATTTTGCGTCTTAATAGGGTACTACAGCATCTAACTGATGAGCCCAACTGTACTACCTGCGTGAAACGCATAATTTGGACTAAACGTCACAAAAAATCAAAATTAAAATTAAAAGCTGAGTCTACAAAAAAAAGAACAAAGGCAATACCTAAGTATGCACATACGTTTGTATTGTTTTTACATTTCTTCTTAAAATTAAACAACCCAGACCACGGGCATTATTTTCAAGGTGCCTGAATTCGACCGCATTCCCCGAGAAAAATATAATGCACAGTGTTTGAAAGCTGTAATTTGTAATTGTGTTGGTAGCCATCGACTAATATTTTGCGTCTTAGAACGGTAGTAAAGCATCTAACTGATGAGCCCAACTGTAGTACGTGCACGAAACGCATAATTTGGACTAAAGGTAACAAAAAAACAAAATTAAAATTAAAAGCTGAGCCAAAAAAAAGAACAAAAGCAATACCTACGTATTCACATGCGTTTGTGTTGTTTTTACATTTCTTCTTATAATTAAACAAGCCAGACCACGGGCAGCATTTTCTAGGTGTCTGAATTCGACCGAATTCCCCTAGAAAAATATAATTCACAGTGTTTGAAAGCTGTAAATTTGATTTGTGTCGGTAGCCATCGACTAATATTTTACGTCTTAGAAGGGTATTACAGCATTTAACTGATGAGCCCAACTGTAGTACCTGGGCGCAACGCATAATTTGGACTGAATGTCACAAAAAAGCAAAATTAAAATTAAAAGCTGAGTCCACAAAAAAAAAGAACAAAAGCCATACCTACGTATGCACATGCGTTTGTATTTTTTATTACATTTCTTCTTAAAATTAAACAAGCCAGACCATGGGCAGTATTTCGATTTATTCGACCGAATTCCCCTAGAAAAATATAATTCACAGTGTTTGAAAGCTATAAATTTGATTTGTGTCGGTAGCCATCGGCTAATATTTTGCGTCTTAGAAGGGTACTACAGCATCTAACTGATGAGCCCAACTGCAGTACCTGTGCGAAACGCATAATTTGGACTAAAGGTCACAAAAAATCAAAATAAAAATTAAAAGCTGAGTCCACAACAAAAAGAACAAAAGCAATACCTACGTATGCACATGCGCTTGTATTGTTTTTACATTTCTTCTTTAAATTAAACAAGCCAGACCACGGGCATTATTTTCTTGGTGTCTGAATTTGACCGAATTCCCCTAAAAAAATATAATTCACAGTGTTTGAAAGCTGTAAATTTTATTTGTGTCGGTAGCCATCGACTAATATTTTGCGTCTTAGAAGGGTACTACAGCATCTAACTGATGAGCCCAACTGCAGTAACAGTGCGAAACGCATAATTTGGACAAAAGGTCACAAGAAATCAAAATTAAAATTAAAAGCTGAGTCCACACAAAAAAGAACAAAAGCAATACCTACGTATGCACATGCGCATGTATTGTTTTTACATTTCTTCTTTGAATTAAACAAGCCAGACCACGGGCATTATTTTCTAAGTGTCTGAATTCGACCGAATTCCCCTAGAAAAATATAATTGACAGTGTTTGAAAGCTGTACATTTTATTTGTGTCGGCAGACAATCGACTAATATTTTGCGTCTTAGAAGGGTAGTACAGCATCTAACTGATGAGCCCAACTGTAGTACCTGGACGAAACGCATAATTTCGACTAAATGTCACAAAAAAACAAAATCGAAATTAAAAGCTGAGGCCACCAAAAAAAAGAACGGAAGCAATACCTACGTATGTACATGCCTTTGTATTGTTTTTACATTTCTTCTTAAAATTAAACAAGCTAGACCACGGGCATTTTTTTCTAGGTGTCTGAATTCGACCAAATTCCCCTAGAAAAATATTATTCACAGTGTTTGAAAGCTGTAAATTTGATTTTTGTCGGTAGACATCGAATAATATTTTGGGGCTTGGAAGGGTACTACAGCACCTAACTGATGAGCCCAACTGTAGTACCTGTGCGAACGCATAATTTGGACTAAAGTTCACAAAAACAAAATTAAAATTTAAAGCTGAGTCCACAAAAAAAAGAACGAAAGCAATAATTACGTATGCACATGCGTTTGTATTGTTTTTACATTTCTTCTTAAAATTCAACAACCCAGACCACGGGCATTATTTTCTTGGTGTCTGAATTTGACCGAATTCCCCTAAAAAAATATAATTCACAGTGTTTGAAAGCTGTAAATTTTATTTGTGTCGGTAGCCATCGACTAATATTTTGCGTCTTAGAAGGGTATTACAGCATTTAACTGATGAGCCCAACTGTAGTACCTGGGCGCAACGCATAATTTGGACTGAATGTCACAAAAAAGCAAAATTAAAATTAAAAGCTGAGTCCACAAAAAAAAAGAACAAAAGCGATACCTACGTATGCACATGCGTTTGTATTTTTTATTACATTTCTTCTTTAAATTAAACAAGCCAGACCACGGGCATTATTTTCTTGGTGTCTGAATTCGACCGAATTCCTCTAGAAAAATATAATTCACAGTGTTTGAAAGCTGTACATTTTAATTGTGTCGGCAGACAATCGACTAATATTTTGCGTCTTATAAGGGTAGTACAGCATCTATCTGATGAGCCCAACTGTAGTACCTGGACGAAACGCATAATTTGGACTAAATGTCACAAAAAAAACAAAATCGAAATTAAAAGCTGAGTCCACAAAAAAAAGAACGAAAGCAATACCTACGTATGCACATGCGTTTGTATTGTTTTTACATTTCTTCTTCAAATTCAACAACCCAGACCACGGTCATTATTTTCTAGGTGTCTGAATTCGACCGAATTCCAATAGAAAAATATAATTCACAGTGTTTTTAAGCTGTAAATTTTATTTGTGTCGGTAGACATCGACTAATATTTTGCGTCGTAGAAGGGTACTACAGAATCTTACTGATGAGCCCAATGTAGTACCTGCGTGAAACGCATAATTTGGGCTAAACGTCTCAATAAATCAAAATTAAAACTAAAAGCTGAGTCTACAAAAAAAGAACAAAAGCAATACCTAAGTATGCACATACGTTTGTATTGTTTTTACATTTCTTCTTAAAATTAAACAACCCAGATCACGGGCATTATTTTCAAGGTGTCTGAATTCGACCGAATTCCCCTAGAAAAATATAATTCACAGTGTTTGAAAGCTGTACATTTTATTTGTGTCGGTAGACAATCGACTAATATTTTGCGTCTTAGAAGGGTAGTACAGCATCTTACTGATGAGCCCAACTGCAGTACGTGCACGAAACGCATAATTTGGATTAAAGGTCACAAAAAAACAAAATTAAAATTAAAAGCTGAGCCCACAAAAAAAAGAACAAAAGCAATACCTACGTATTCACATGCGTTTGTATTGTTTTTACATTTCTTCTTATAATTAAACAAGCCAGACCACGGGCAGTATTTTCTAGGTGTCTGAATTCGACAAAATTCCTCTAAAAAAATTTAATTCACAGTGTTTGAAAGCTGTACATTTTATTTGTGTCTGTAGCCATCGACTAATATTTTGCGTCTTAGAAGGGGACTACAGCATCTACCTGATGAGCCCAACTGTAGTACCTGCGCGAACGCATAATTTGGACTAAAGGTCACAAAAAACAAAATTAAAATTAAAAGCTGAGTCCACAAAAAAAAAGAACGAAAGCAATAATTACGTATGCACATGCGTTTGTATTGTTTTTACATTTCTTCTTAAAATTAAACAACCCAGATCACGGGCATTATTTTCAAGGTGTCTGAATTCGACCGAATTCCCCTAGAAAAATATAATTCACATTGTTTTTAAGCTGTAAATTTTATTTTTGTCGGTAGACATCGACTAATATTTTGAGTCTGAGATGGGTACTACACCATTTAACTGATTATTCCAACTGTACTACCTGCGTGAAAGGCATACTTTGGACTAAACGTCACAAAAAATCAAAATTTAAATTAAAAGCTGAGCCTACAAAAAAAACGAACAAAAGCAATACCTAAGTATGCACATACGTTTGTATTTATTTTACATTTCTTCTTAAAATTAAACAACCCAGATCACGGGCATTATTTTCTAGGTGACTGAATTCGACCGAATTCCCCTAGAAAAATATAATTCACAGTGTTTGAAAGCTGTACATTTTATTTGTGTCGGTAGACAATCGACTAATATTTTGCGTCTTAGAAGGGTAGTACAGCAACTAACTGATGAGCCCAACTGTAGTACCTGGGCGAAACGCATAATTTGGACTAAATGTCACAAAAAAAAAAACAAAATTAAAATTAAAAGCTGAGGCCAGCAAAAAAAAAGAACGAAAGCAATACCTACGTATGCACATGCGTTTGTATTGTTTTTACATTTCTGCTTAAAATTAAACAAGCCAGACCACGGGCATTATTTTCTAGGTGTATGAATTCGACCAAATTCCCCTAGAAAAATATTATTCACAGTGTTTGAAAGCTGTAAATTTGATTTCTGTCGATAGACATCGAATAATATTTTGCGACTTAATTAAAATTAAAAGCTGAGTCCACAAAAAAAAAGAACAAAAGCAATACCTACGTATGCACATGCGTGTGTATTCTTTTTACATTTCTTCTTAAAATTAAACAAGCCAGACCACGTTCATTATTTTCTAGGTGTCTGAATTCGACCAAATTCCCCTAGAACAATATAATTCACAGTATTTGAAAGCTGTAAATTTTATTTGTGTCGGTAGCCATCGACTAATATTTTTAATTTTAGAAGGGTACTACAGCATCTAACTGAAGAGCCCAACTGTTGTACCTGTGCGAAACGCATAATTTGGACTAAAGGTCACAAGAAACAAAATTAAAATTAAAAGCTGAGTCCATAAAAAAAAGAACGAAAGCAATAATTACGCATACACGTGCGTTTGTATTGTTTTTACATTTCTTCTTAAAATTAAACGAGCCAGACCACGGGCATTATTTTCTAGGTGTCTGAATTCGACCGAATTCCCCTAGAAACATATAATTTACAGTGTTTGTAAGCTGTAAATTTTATTTTTGTCGGTAGACATCGACTAATATTTTGAGTCTGAGAAGGGTACTATACAATCTAACTGATAAGCCCAACTGTACTACCTGCGTGAAAGGCATACTTTGGACTAAACGTCACAAAAAATCAAAATTTAAATTAAAAGCTGAGTCTACAAAAAAAAAAGAACAAAAGCAATACCTAAGTATGCACATACGTTTGTATTGTTTTTACATTTCTTCTTAAAATGAAACAATCCAGACCACGGGCATTATTTTCTAGGTGTCTGAATTCGACCGAATTCCCCTAGAAAAATATAATTCACAGTGTTTGAAAGATGTACATTTTATTTGTGTCGGTACACAATCGACGAATATTTTGCGTCTTAGAAGGGTAGTACAGCACCTAACTGATGAGCCCAACTGTAGGACCTGGGCGAAACGCATAATTTGGACTAAATGTCACAAAAAAAAAAAAAAACAAAATTAAAATTAAAAGCTGAGTCCACCAAAACAAAAGAACAAAAGCAATACCTACGTATGCACATGCGTTTGTATTGCTTTTACATTTCTTCTTAAAACTAAACAAGCCAGACCACAGGCATTATTTTCTAGGTGTCTGAATTCGACCAAATTCCCCTACAAGAATATAATTCACAGTGTTTGAAAGCTGTACATTTTATTTGTGTCGGTAGACATCGAATAATATTTTGCGTCTTAGAAGGGTAGTACAGCATCTAACTGAGGAGCCCAACTGTAGTACCTGGGCGAATCGCTTAATTTGGACTAAAAGTCACAAAAAAACAAAAATGAAATTAAAAGCTGAGGCCACCAAAAAAAAAGAACGAAATCAATACCTACGTATGCACATGCGTTTGTATTGTTTTTACATTTCTTCTTAAAATTAAACGAGCCAGACCACGGGTATTATTTGCTAGGTGTCTGAATTCGACCGAATTCCCCTAGAAAAATATAATTCACAGTGTTTGTAAGCTGTAAATTTTATTTTTGTCGGTAGACATCGACTAATATTTTGTGTCTGAGAAGGATACTACAGCATCTAACTGATGATCCCAACTCTAGTACCTGCGCGAACGCATAATTTGGACTAAAGGTCACAAAAACAAAATTAAAATTAAAAGCTGAGTCCACAAAAAAAAGAACAAAATCAATAATTACGTAGGCGTTTGTATTGTTTTTACATTTCGTCTTCAAATTCAACAACCCAGACCACGGGCATTATTTTCTAGGTGTCTGAATTCGACCGAATTCCAATAGAAAAATATAATTCACAGTGTTTGTAAGCTGTAAATTTTATTTGTGTCGGTAGACATCGACTAATATTTTGCGTCTTGGAAGGGTACTTCAGCATCTAACTGATGAGCCCAATGCAGTACCTGCGTTAAACGCATAATTTGGGCTAAACGTCTCAAAAAATCAAAATTAAAACTAAAAGCTGAGTCTACAAAAAAAAGAACAAAAGCAATACCTAAGTATGCACATACATTTGTATTGTTTTTACATTTCTTCTTAAAATTAAACAACCCAGACCACTGGCATCATTTTCTAGGTGTCTGAGCTCGACAGCATTCCCCTAGAAAAATATAATGCACAGTGTTTGAAAGCTGTAATTTTTATTTGTGTCGGTAGCCATCGACTAATATTTTGCGTCTTAGAAAGGTACTACAGCTTCTTACGTATGAGCCCAACTGTAGTACGTGCACGAAACGCATAATTTGGGCTAAAGGTCACAAAAAAACAAAATTAAAATTAAAAGCTGAGCCCACAAAAAAAAGAACAAAAGCAATACCTACGTATTCACATGCGTTTGTATTGTTTTTACATTTCTTCTTATAATTAAACAAGCCAGACCACAGGCAGTATTTTCTAGGTGTCTGAATTCGACCGAATTCCCCTAAAAAAATATAATTCACAGTGTTTGAAAGCTGTACATTTTATTTGTGTCTGTAGCCATCGACTAATATGTTGCGTCTTAGAAGGGTATTACAGCATCTACCTGATGAGCCCAACTGTAGTACATGTGTGAAACGCATAATTTGGATTAAAGGTCACAAGAAATCAAAATTAAAATTAAAAGCTGAGTCCACAAAAAAAAGAACAAAAGCAATACCTACGTATGCACATGCGTTTGTATTCTTTTTACATTTCTTCTTAAAATTAAACAAGCCAGACCACGTTCATTATTTTCTAGGTGTCTGAATTCGACCAAATTCCCCTAGAACAATATAATTCACAGTATTTGAAAGCTGTAAATTTTATTTGTGTCTGTAGCCATCGACTAATATTTTGGGTCTTAGAAGGGGACTACAGCATCTACCTGATGAGCCCAACTGTAGTACCTGCACGAACGCATAATTTTGACTAAAGGTCACAAAAAACAAAATTAAAATTAAAAGCTGAGTATACAAAAAAAAGAACAAAAGCAATACCTAAGTATGCAAATACATTTGTATTGTTTTTACATTTCTTCTTAAAATTAAACAACCCAGACCACGGGCATTATTTTCAAGGTGTCTGAATTCGACCGCATTCCCCTAGAAATATATAATTCACAGTGTTTGAAAGCTGTAAATTTTATTTGTGTCGGTAGCCATCGACTAATATTTTTTATTTTAGAAGGGTCCTACAGCATCTAACTGAAGAGCCCAACTGTTGTACCTGTGCGAAACGCATAATTTGGACTAAAGGTCACAAGAAATCAAAATTAAAATTAAAAGCTGAGTCCACAAAAAAAAGAACAAAAGCAATACCTACGTATGCACATGCGTTTGTATTGTTTTTACATTTCTTCTTAAAATTAAACAAGCCAGACCACGGGAATTCTTTTCTAGGTGTCCGAATTCGACCGAATTCCCCTAGAAAAATATAATTCACAGTGTTTGAAAGCTGTATATTTTATTTGTGTCGGTAGCTATCGACTAATATTTTGCGGCTAGATGGGTACTACAGCATTCAACTGATGAGCCCAATTGTACTACCTGCGCGAACGCATAATTTGGACTAAAGGTCACAAAAAACAAAATTAAAATTAAAAGCTGAGTCCATAAAAAAAAAGAACGAAAGCAATAATTACGTATACACATGCGTTTGTATTGTTTTTACATTTCTTCTTAAAATTAAACAAGCCAGACCACGGGCATTATTTTCTAGGTGTCTGAATTTGACCGAATTCCCCTAGAAACATATAATTCACAGTGTTTGTAAGCTGTAAATTTTATTTTTGTCGGTAGACATCGACTAATATTTTGAGTCTGAGAAGGGAACTACACCATCTAACTGATGAGCCCAACTGTACTACCTGCGTGAAACGCATACTTTGGACTAAACGTCACAAAAAATCAAAATTTAAATTAAAAGCTGAGTCTACAAAAAAAAAGAACAAAAGCAATACCTAAGTATGCACATACGTTTGTATTGTTTTTACATTTCTTCTTAAAATTAAACAACCCAGACCACGGGCATTATTTTCTAGGTGTCTGAATTCGACCGAATTCCCATAGAAAAATATAATTCACAGTGTTTGAAAGCTGTACATTTTATTTGTGTCGGTAGACAATCGACTAATATTTTGCGTCTTAGAAGGGTAGTACAGCACCTAACTGATGAGCCCAACTGTAGTACCTGGGCGAAACGCATAATTTGGACTAAATGTAACAAAAAAAACAAAATTAAAATTAAAAGCTGAGTCCAGCAAAACAAAAGAACAAAAGCAATACCTACGTATGCACATGCGTTTGTATTGCTTTTACATTTCTTCTTAAAATTAAACAAGCCAGACCACGGGCATTATTTTCTAGGTGTCTGAATTCGACCAAATTCCCCTACAAAAATAGAATTCACAGTGTTTTAAAGCTGTACATTTTATTTGTGTCGGTAGACATCGAATAATATTTTGCGTCTTAGAAGGGTAGTACAGCATCTAACTGAGGAGCCCAACTGTAGTACCTGGGCTAATCGCATAATTTGGACTTAATGTCACAAAAAAACAGAAATGAAATTAAAAGCTGAGGCCAACAAAAAAAAAAAGAACGAAATCAATAATTACGTAGACGTTTGTATTGTTTTTACATTTCTTCTTCAAATTCAACAACCCAGACCACGGGCATTATTTTCTAGGTGTCTGAATTCCACCGAATACTAATAGTATAATATAATTCACAGTGTTTGTAAGCTGTAAATTTTATTTGTGTCGGTATACATCGACTAATATTTTGCGTCTTAGAAGGGTACTACAGCATCTAACTGATGAGCCCAATGTAGTAGCTGCGTGAAACGCATAATTTGGGCTAAAGGGCACAAAAAAACATAATTAAAATTAAAAGCTGAGTCCACAAAAAAAAGAACAAAAGCAATACCTACGTATTCACATGCGTTTGTATTCTTTTTACATTTCTTCTTAAAATTAAACAAGCCAGACCACGGGCATTATTTTCTAGGTGTCTGAATTCGACCAAATTCCCCTAGAACAATTTAATTCACAGTATTTGAAAGCTGTAAATTTTATTTGTGTCTGTAGCCATCGACTAATATTTTGCGTCTTAGAAGGGGACTACAGTATCTACCTGATGAGCCCAACTGTAGTACCTGCGCGAACGCATAATTTGGACTAAAGGTCACAAAAAATCAAAATTAAAATTAAAAGCTCAGTCTACAAAAAAAAAGAACAAAAGCAATACCTAAGTATGCACATGCGTTTGTATTCTTTTTACATTTCTTCTTAAAATTAAACAAGCCAGACCACGGGCATTATTTTCTAGGTGTCTGAATTCGACCAAATTCCCCTAGAACAATATAATTCACAGTATTTGAAAGCTGTACATTTTATTTGTGTCTGTAGCCATCGACTAATATTTTTCATTTTAGAAGGGTACTACAGCATCTAACTGAAGAGCCCAACTGTTGTACCTGTGCGAAACGCATAATTTGGACTAAAGGTCACAAGAAATCAAAATTAAAATTAAAAGCTGAGTCCACAAAAAAAAGAACAAAAGCAATACCTACGTATGCACATGCGTTTGTATTGTTTTTACATTTCTTCTTAAAATTAAACAAGCTAGACCACGGGCATTATTTTCTAGGTGTCTGAATTCGACCATATTCCCGTAGAAAAATATAATTCACAGTGTTTGTAAGCTGTACATTTTATTTTTGTCGGTAGACATCGACTAATATTTTGAGTCTGAGATGGGTACTACACCATCTAACTGATGAGCCCAACTGTACTACCTGCGTGAAACGCATACTTTGGACTAAACGTCACAAAAAATCAAAATTAAAATTAAAAGCTGAGTCTACAAAAAAAAAAGAACAAAAGCAATACCTAAGTATGCACATACGTTTGTATTGTTTTTACATTGCTTCTTAAAATTAAACAACCCAGACCACGGGCATTATTTTCTAGGTGTCTGAATTCGACCGAATTTCGCTAGAAAAATATAATTCATAGTGTTTGAAAGCTGTACATTTTATTTGTGTCGGTAGACAATCGACTAATATTTTGCGTCTTAGAAGGGTAGTACAGCACCTAACTGATGAGCCCAACTGTAGTACCTGGGCGAAACGCATAATTTGGACTAAATGTCGCAAAAAAAACAAAATTAAAATTAAAAGCTGAGTCCACCAAAACAAAAGAACAAAAGCAATACCAACGTATGCACATGCGTTTGTATTGCTTTTACATTTCTTCTTAAAATTAAACAAGCCACACCACGGGCATTATTTTCTAGGTGTCTGAATTCGACCAAATTCCCCTACAAAAATATAATTCACAGTGTTTGAAAGCTGTAAATTTGATTTCTGTCGGTAGACATCGAATAATATTTTGCGACTTAGATGGGACATCGAATAATATTTTGCGACTTAGATGGGTACTACAGCATCTAACTGATGAGCCCAACTGTAGTACTTGCGCGAACGCATAATTTGGCCTAAAGGTCACAAAAACAAAATTAAAATTAAAAGCTGAGTCCACAAAAAAAAGAACAAAAGCAATAATTACGTAGGCACATGCGTTTGTATTGTTTTTACATTTCTTTTTAAAATTCAACAACCCAGACCACGGGCATTATTTTCTAGGTGTCTGAATTCGACCGAATTCCAATAGAAAAATATAATTCACAGTGTTTGTAATTGTACATTTTATTTGTGTCGGGAGACATCGACTAATATTTTGTGTCTTAGAAGGGTAGTACGGCATCTAACTGATGAACCCAACTATAGTACCTGCGTGAAACGCATAATTTGGACTAAACGTCACAAAAAACAAAATTAAAATTAAAAGCCGAGTCCACAAAAAAAAGAACGAAAGCAATAATTACGTATGCACATCCGTTTGTATTGTTTTTACATTTCTTCTTAAAATTAAACGAGCCAGACCACGGGCTTTATTTTCTAGGTGTCTCAATTCGACCGCATTCCCCTAGAAAAATATAATTCACAGTGTTTGAAAGCTGTAAATTTTATTTTTGTCGGTAGACATCGACTAATATTTTGAGTCTGAGAAGGGTACTACTCCATCTAACTGATGAGCCCAACTGTACTACCTGTGTGAAACGCATACTTTGGACTAAACGTCACAAAAAATCAAAATTAAAATTAAAAGCCGAGTCTACAAAAAAAAAGAACAAAAGCAACACCTTAGTATGCACATACGTTTGTATTGTTTTTACATTTCTTCTTAAAATTAAACAACCCAGACCACGGGCATTATTTTCTAGGTGTCTGAATTCGACCGCATTCCCCTAGAAAAATATAATTCACAGTGTTTGAAAGCTGTAAATTTTATTTGTGTCGGTAGCCATCGACTAATAATTTTCATTTTAGAAGGGTACTACAGCATCTACTTAAAGATCCCAACTGTTGTACTTGTGCGAAACGCATAATTTGGACTAAAGGTCAGAAGAAATCAAAATCAAAATTAAAAGCTGAGTCCACAAAAAAAAAAGAACAAGAGCAATACCTACGTATGCACATGCGTTTGTATTGTTTTTACATTTCTTCTTAAAATTAAACAAGCCAGATCACGGGCATTATTTTCTAGGTGTCTGAATTCGACCAAATTCCCCTAGAAAAATATAATTCACAGTGTTTGAAAGCTGTAAATTTGATTTGTGTCGGTAGACATCGAATAATATTTTGCGTCTTAGAAGGGTAGTTCAGCATCTAACTGAGGAGCCCAACTGTAGTACCTGGGCGAATCGCATAATTTGGACTAAATGTCACAAAAAAACAGAAATGAAATTAAAAGCTGAGGCCACCAAAAAAAAAAGGACGAAATCAATAATTACGTAGACGTTTGTATTGTTTTTACATTTCTTCTTCAAATTCAACAACCCAGACCACGGGCATTATTTTCTAGGTGTCTGAATTCCACCGAATACCAATAGTATAATATAATTCACAGTGTTTGTAAGCTGTAAATTTTATTTGTGTCGGTATACATCGACTAATATTTTGCGTCTTAGAAGGGTACTACAGCATCTAACTGATGAGCCCAATGTAGTACCTGCGTGAAACGCATAATTTGGGCTAAAGGGCACAAAAAAACAAAATTAAAATTAAAAGCTGAGTCCACAAAAAAAAAGAACAAAAGCAATACCTACGTATTCACATGCCTTTGTATTCTTTTTACATTTCTTCTTAAAATTAAACAAGCCAGACCACGGGCATTATTTTCTAGGTGTCTGACTTCGACCAAATTCCCCTAGAACAATATAATTCACAGTATTTGAAAGCTGTAAATTTTATTTGTGTCTGTAGCCATCGACTAATATTTTGCGTCTTAGAAGGGGACTACAGTATCTACCTGATGAGCCCAACTGTAGTACCTGCGCGAACGCATAATTTGGACTAAAGGTCACAAAAAATCAAAATTAAAATTAAAAGCTCAGTCTACAAAAAAAAAGAACAAAAGCAATACCTAAGTATGCACATGCGTTTGTATTCTTTTTACATTTCTTCTTAAAATTAAACAAGCCAGACCACGGGCATTATTTTCTAGGTGTCTGAATTCGACCAAATTCCCCTAGAACAATATAATTCACAGTATTTGAAAGCTGTACATTTTATTTGTGTCTGTAGCCATCGACTAATATTTTTCATTTTAGAAGGCTACTACAGCATCTAACTGAAAGCCCAACTGTTGTACCTGTGCGAAACGCATAATTTGGACTAAAGGTCACAAGAAATCAAAATTAAAATTAAAAGCTGAGTCCACAAAAAAAAAGAACAAAAGCAATACCTACGTATGCACATGCGTTTGTATTGTTTTTATATTTCTTCTAAAAATTAAACAAACTAGACCACGGGCATTATTTTCTAGGTGTCTGAATTCGACCAAATTCCCGTAGAAAAATATAATTCACAGTGTTTGAAAGCTGTAAATTTTATTTGTGTCGGTAGCCATCGACTAATATTTTGCGGCTAGAAGGGTACTACAGCATCTAACTGATGAGCCCAATTGTACTACCTGCGCGAACGCATAATATGGACTAAAGGTCACAAAAAACAAAATTAAAATTAAAAGCTGAAATTAAACGAGCCAGACCACGGGCATTATTTTCTAGGTGTCTGAATTCGACCGAATTCCCCTAGAAAAATATAATTCACAGTGTTTGTAAGCTGTACATTTTATTTTTGTCGGTAGACATCGACTAATATTTTGAGTCTGAGAAGGGTACTACACCATCTAACTGATGAGCCCAACTGTAGTACCTGGGCGAAACGCATAATTTCGACTAAATGTCGCAAAAAAAACAAAATTAAAAGCTGAGTCCACCAAAACAAAAGAACAAAAGCAATACCTACGTATGCACATGCGTTTGTATTGCTTTTACATTTCTTCTTAAAATTAAACAAGCCACACCACGGGCATTATTTTCTAGTTGTCTGAATTCGACCAAATTCCCCTAGAAAAATATAATTCACAGTGTTTGAAAGCTGTAAATTTGATTTCTGTCGGTAGACATCGAATAATATTTTGCGACTTAGATGGGACATCGAATAATATTTTGCGACTTAGATGGGTACTACAGCATCTAACTGATGAGCCCAACTGTAGTACCTGCGCGAACGCATAATTTGGACTAAAGGTCACAAAACCAAAATTAAAATTAAAAGCTGAGTCCACAAAAAAAAGAACAAAAGCAATAATTACGTAGGCACATGCGTTTGTATTGTTTCTACATTTCTTCTTAAAATTCAACAACTCAGACCACGGGCATTATTTTCTAGGTGTTTGAATTCGACCGAATTCCAATAGAAAAATATAATTCACAGTGTTTGTAATTGTGCATTTTATTTGTGTCGGTAGACATCGACTAATATTTTGTGTCTTAGAAGGGTACTACGGCATCTAACTGATGAGCCCAACTATAGTATCTGCGTGAAACGCATAATTTGGACTAAACGTCACAAAAAACAAAATTAAAATTAAAAGCCGAGTCCACAAAAAAAAAGAACGAAAGCAATAATTACGTATGCACATCCGTTTGTATTGTTTTTACATTTCTTCTTAAAATTAAACGAGCCAGACCACGGGCTTTATTTTCTAGGTGTCTCAATTCGACCGCATTCCCCTAGAAAAATATAATTCACAGTGTTTGAAAGCTGTAAATTTTATTTTTGTCGGTAGACATCGACTAATATTTTGAGTCTGAGAAGGGTACTACACCATCTAACTGATGAGCCCAACTGTACTACCTGCGTGAAACGTATACCTTGGACTAAACGTCACAAAAAATCAAAATTAAAATTAAAAGCCGAGTCTACAAAAAAAAGAACAAAAGCAACACCTTAGTATGCACATACGTTTGTATTGTTTTTACATTTCTTCTTAAAATTAAACAAGCCAGACCACGGGCATTATTTTCTAGGTGTCTGAATTCGACCAAATTCCCCTAGAAAAATATAATTCACAGTGTTTGAAAGCTGTAAATTTTATTTGTGTCGGTAGCCATCGACTAATATTTTGCGGCTAGAAGGGTACTACAGCATCTAACTGATGAGCCCAATTGTACTACCTGCGCGAACGCATAATTTGGACTAAAGGTCACAAAAACAAAATTAAAATTAAAAGCTGAGTCCACAAAAAAAAAAGAACGAAAGCAATAATTACGTATGCACATGCGTTTGTATTGTTTTTACATTTCTTCTTAAAATTAAACGAGGCAGACCACGGGCATTATTTGCTAGGTGTCTGAATTTGACCGAATTCCCCTAGAAACATATAATTCACAGTGTTTGTAAGCTGTACATTTTATTTTTTAGCTAGACATCGACTAATATTTTGAGTCTGAGAAGGGTACTACACCATCTAACTGATGAGCCCAACTGTACTACCTGCGTGAAACGCATACTTTGGACTAAACGTCACAAAAAATCAAAATTAAAATTAAAAGCTGAGTCTACAAAAAAAGAACAAAAGCAATACCTAAGTATGCTCATACGTTTGTATTGTTTTTACATTTCCTTTTAAAATTAAACAACCCAGACCACGGGCATTATTTTCTAGGTGTCTGAATTCGACCGAATTCCCCTAGAAAAATATAATTCACAGTGTTTGTAAGCTGTAAATTTTATTTTTGTCGGTAGACATCGACTAATATTTTGAGTCTGAGAAGGGTACTACACCATCTAACTGATGAGCCCAACTGTACTACCTGCGTGAAACGCATACTTTGAACTAAACGTCACAAAAAATCAAAATTAAAATTATAAGCTGAGTCTACAAAAAAAAAGAACAAAAGCAATACCTAAGTATGCACATACGTTTGTATTGTTTTTACATTTCTTCTTAAAATTAAACAAGGCAGACCACGGGCATTATTTTCTAGGTGTCTGAATTCGACCGCATTCCCCTAGGAAAATATAATTCACAGTGTTTGAAAGCCATCGACTAATAATTTTCATTTTAGAAGGGTACTATAGCATCTACCTAAAGAGCCCAACTGTTGTACCTGTGGGAAACGCATAATTTGGACTAAAGGTCACAAGAAATCAAAATCAAAATTAAAAGCTGAGTCCACAAAAAAAAGAACAAAAGCAATACCTACGTATGCACATGCGTTTGTATTGTTTTTACATTTCTTCTAAAAATTAAACAAGCTAGACCACGGGCATTATTTTCTAGGTGTCTGAATTCGACCAAATTCCCCTAGAAAAATATAATTCACAGTGTTTGAAAGCTTTAGATTTTATTTGTGTCGGTAGCCATCGACTAATATTTTGCGGCTAGAAGGGTACTACAGCTTCTAACTGATGAGCCCAATTGTACTACCTGCGCGAACGCATAATTTGGACTATAGGTGACAAAAAACAAAATTAAAATTAAAAGCTGAGTCCACAAAAAAAAGAACGAAAGCAATAATTACGTATGCACATGCGTTTGTATTGTTTTTACATTTCTTCTTAAAATTAAACGAGCCAGACCACGGGCATTATTTTCTAGGTGTCTGAATTTGACCGAATTCCCCTAGAAACATATAATTCACAGTGTTTGTAAGCTGTACATTTTATTTTTTAGGTAGACATCGACTAATATTTTGAGTCTGAGAAGGGTACTACACCATCTAACTGATGAGCCCAACTGTACTACCTGCGTGAAACGTATACTTTGGACTAAACGTCACAAAAAATCAAAATTAAAATTAAAAGCTGAGTCTACAAAAAAAAAGAACAAAAGCAATACCTAAGTATGCTCATACGTTTGTATTGTTTTTACATTTCTTCTTAAAATTAAACAACCCAGACCACGGGCATTATTTTCTAGGTGTCTGAATTCGACCGAGTTCCCCTAGAAAAATATAATTCACAGTGTTTGAAAGCTGTACATTTTATTTATTTTATTTGTGTCGGTAGACAATCGACTAATATTTTGCGTCTTAGAAGGGTAGTTCAGCACCTAACTGATGAGCCCAACTGTAGTACCTGGGCGAAACGCATAATTTGCACTAAATGTCACAAAAAAAAACTAAATTAAAATTAAAAGCTGAGTCCACCAAAACAAAAGAACAAAAGCAATACCTACGTATGCGCATGCGTTTGTATTGCTTTTACATTTCTTTTTAAAATTAAACAAGCCAGACCACGGGCATTATTTTATAGGTGTCTGAATTCCACCAAATTCCCCTACAAAAATATAATTCAGTGTTTGAAAGCTTTACATTTTATTTGTGTCGGTAGACATCGAATAATATTTTGCGTCTTAGAAGGGTAGTACAGCATCTAACTGATGAGCCAAACTGTACTACCTGCGTGAAACGCATACTTTGGACTAAACGTCACAAAAAATCAAAATTAAAATTAAAAGCTGAGTCTACAAAAAAAAAGAACAAAAGCAATACCTAAGTATGCTCATACGTTTGTATTGTTTTTACATTTCTTCTTAAAATTAAACAACCCAGACCACGGGCATTATTTTCTAGGTGTCTGAATTCGACCGAATTCCCCTAGAAAAATATAATTCACAGTGTTTGTAAGCTGTAAATTTTATTTTTGTCGGTAGACATCGACTAATATTTTGAGTCTGAGAAGGGTACTACACCATCTAACTGATGAGCTCAACTGTACTACCTGCGTGAAATGCATACTTTGAACTAAACGTCACAAAAAATCAAAATTAAAATTAAAAGCTGAGTCTACAAAAAAAAAGAACAAAAGCAATACCTAAGTATGCACATACGTTTGTATTGTTTTTACATTTCTTCTTAAAATTAAACAACCCAGACCACGGGCATTATTTTCTAGGTGTCTGAATTCGACCGAGTTCCCCTAGAAATATATAATTCACAGTGTTTGAAAGCTATACATTTTATTTATTTTATTTGTGTCGGTAGACAATCGACTAGTATTTTGCGTCTTAGAAGGGTAGTACAGCACCTAACTGATGAGCCCAACTGTAGTACCTGGGCGAAACGCATAATTTGGACTAAATGAAACAAAAAAAACAAAATTAAAATTAAAAGCTGAGTCCACCAAAACAAAAGAACAAAAGCAATACCTAAGTATGCACATACGTTTGTATTGTTTTTACATTTCTTTTTAAAATTAAACAACCCAGACCACGGGCATTGTTTTCTAGAATTCGACCGCATTCCCCTAGAAAAATATAATTCACAGTGTTTGAAAGCTGTAAATTTTATTTGTGTCGGTAGCCATCGACTAATATTTTGCGGCTAGAAGGGTACTACAGCTTCTAACTGATGAGCCCAATTGTACTACCTGCGCGAACGCATAATTTGGACTATAGGTCACAAAAAACAAAATTAAAATTATAAGCTGAGTCCACAAAAAAAAAGACCGAAAGCAATAATTACGTATGCACATGCGTTTGTATTGTTTTTACATTTCTTCTTAAGATTAAACGAGCCAGACCACGAGCATTATTTGCTAGGTGTCTGAATTTGACCGAATTCCCCTAGAAACATATAATTCACAGTGTTTGTAAGCTGTACATTTTATTTCTTAGGTAGACATCGACTAATATTTTGAGTCTGAGAAGGGTACTACACCATCTTACTGATGAGCCCAACTGTACTACCTGCGTGAAAAGCATACTTTGGACTAAACGTCACAAAAAATCAAAATTAAAATTAAAAGCTGAGTCTACAAAAAAAAAAAGAACAAAAGCAATACCTAAGTATGCTCATACGTTTGTATTGTTTTTACATTTCTTCTTAAAATTAAACAACCCAGACCACGGGCATTATTTTCTAGGTGTCTGAATTCGACCGAGCTCCCCTAGAAAAATATAATTCACAGTGTTTGAAAGCTGTACATTTTATTTATTTTATTTGTGTCGGTAGACAATCGACTAATATTTTGCGTCTTAGAAGGGTAGTACAGCACCTAACTGATGAGCCCAACTGTAGTACCTGGGCGAAACGCATAATTTGCACTAAATGTCACAAAAAAAACAAAATTAAATTAAAAGCTGAGTCCACCAAAACAAAAGAACAAAAGCAATACCTACGTATGCGCATGCGTTTGTATTGCTTTTACATTTCTTTTTAAAATTAAACAAGCCAGACCACGGGCATTATTTTATAGGTGTCTGAATTCGACCAAATTCCCCTACAAAAATATAATTCAGTGTTTGAAAGCTTTACATTTTATTTGTGTCGGTAGACATCGAATAATATTTTGCGTCTTAGAAGGGTAGTACAGCATCTAACTGAGGAGCCCAACTGTAGTACCTGGGCGAATCGCATAATTTGGACTAAATGTCACAAAAAAACAAAAATGAAATTAAAAGCTGAGGCCACCAAAAAAAAAGATCGAAAGCAATACCTACGTATGCACATGCGTTTGTATTGTTTTTACATTTCTTCTTAAAATTAAACAAGTCAGACCACGGGCATTGTTTTCTAGGTGTGTAAATTCGACCAAATTCCCCTAGAAAAATATTATTCACAGTGTTTGAAAGCTGTAAATTTGATTTCTGTCGGTAGACATCGAATAATATTTTGCGACTTAGATGGGACATCGAATAATATCTTGCGACTTAGATGGGTACTACAGCATCTAACTGATGAGCCCAACTGTAGTACCTGCGCGAACGCATAATTTGGACTAAAGGTCACAAAAACAAAATTTAAATTAAAAGCTGAGTCCACAAAAAAAAGAACAATAGCAATAATTACGTAGGCACATGCGTTTGTATTGTTTTTACATTTCTTCTTAAAATTCAACAACCCAGACCACGGGCATTATTTTCTAGGTGTCTGAATTCGACCAAATTCCCCCAGAACAATATAATTCACAGTGTTTGAAAGCTGTAAATTTGATTTGTGTCGGTAGCCATCGACTAATATTTTGCGTCTTAGAAGGGTGCTACAGCGTCATTGAGTCCAACTGTAGTACCTGGGCGAAACGAATAATTTGGACTAAAGGTAAACAAAAAAAAAAATATAATTGTATATACTGTAAATGTAAATGTTTAATCGGGCTTTTTTGGTCACTCACTATTATATGTAAATTAAAAACTTTATTTCATAATTTTTCCCCACGTTTAGTCGTTCTTTCTCGACTTCATCAGGGGTAGCTTATTAAATCCATATAAAACACAATATTAACAATTCGTTACATGAGAAATACTTTTATATTTACATTTAATAATGGTTAAACGGTGATTTAATACTATTGAATGTTCTAAAGAAAGAAATTGAATTATTTCACATTTAACCGTAAAATATGCAAAATTAATAAAAACAAAATAAGTTAAAATTAAACAAATAAAACCTACAGCACATCACTTTAGACAACGTTGTTCAAAACAAACCTGTAATCTAAGTTTTATTCAACATTTTCTTATTGCGCTCTTAATGCAAGAGAATAAGTTGCTATTGTGTTGTCTATATCTTCTTGTGTGTTCATTGTTTTGTTTATGTTTTGTTGGATATGTAGACTCTCAAGTGCATATCTATTATTTGTTCTCTTTTCTTTGTCTATTATTAGCATAAGCTAATAATGTAAAGACCGGAAACCTCTGCTTTCATTTGACATTTGCCTACAAGCTGAAACACGCACCCAAGTAACTTTTCCGTTCCTCTTCCAATAGACACATTGATAAAAATGCACACAAGAATCTTTTCTGTTCCTCTTCCTATAGACACATAGACAACACAGCCCTAGTAATTTGTTTTTGTTTTGCTTTTCGATTTCCCATCTATTCATGGATAGAGTTTCAAAGCTACAAATACAACAATGTAAACAAATGGGTTTTGGGGGGTGAAACGTACGAAGGTTTCCGATCTTAGTATGGCTTATTTGTGATTATTAGTGTATTATCAAAGTCTGCAGAGTGTCCAGTTTCCAGCATATGTTGTGCCTTGTGGTAATCCAGTTGATTCTATTTTTTTTTTTAACAAATATCCGCTTTGTATTCAGTTAGTCTCGTCTCCAGTGATCTCTTAGTTGTCCAATGTAAATCAATTTGCACGGATCCCCTTTCTTGCCACCGCACCCAATTTTATAGGTTATGTTGTTGTTCTTTTTCTATCTTTGTTGCTGTGTTGTTGAAAAGCTGTCTTAATGTTGTGTTTGATTTATGAGCGAATGTTAAATTCCCTTTATTTTTTATTTTATTTAAGAGTATCTTATCCGTTAAATTTTGGAATAATTGCAATACTAAAATATTTCATATTGGTGCCAACCGTTGGATTTTCTTCAGAATCTTTGTTGGTTTTAGCACGGAGGCTAGCAATCCCTGAGAGAGAAGCAGTAAACAAACAGGTAAAAGAATGGTTGGACGAAGGAGTGATTGTACATAGTAGGTCAGAATATGCCAGCCCGATAGTCCTAGTAAAGAAGGAGGAGGGTAGACGCAGATTGTGTATCGACTATCGGGAATTGAATGAAAAAATAATAAAAGATAGATTCCAGATGAGAGTCATGGAAGAGGTTTTCGAACCACTGCACGATGCAAAGGTGTTTATTACATTAGATCTAAAAGACGCATTTGTCCATGTTGACGTTGCGGCGAATAGTAGAATATACACAGCATTTGTAACACCGGGCGGACAGTACGAATTTTTGAACGTACCATTCGGACTATGTAACTCACCAGCTTTCTGGAGATTCATCAACCAGATCTTCCGTGGATTGGTGTTGCAGAAGTATCTGCTGATCTACGTGGACGACATCATTATTTTCCATAAGACCGAAGAAAAAGCATTAGAGAAGTTGGAAGTTTTACTTAAAGTTGCAGAAGAATATGGATTAAAGATTAAATGGAAGAAGTGTAACTCCCTATCTCGCGCAGTAGAGTTCCTAGGTCACGTGGTAGGAAACGGAAGTATCAAGCCGTCGGAAGAGAAAATCAAGGCAGTGCAGAAATTTCCGGCACCAAAAAACGTGAAGCAAGTGCAGATCTTTTTGGGGTTAACTGGGTTCTTCAGGAAATTCATTTAAAATTATTCTAAGATACCAAAGCTATTGAACGATTTACTATAGAAAGACGTGAAATTCAGATATGGTGGAAAAGAAATTACAGCGTTTAATCTATTAACATCTTGCCTTTGGAGCGAGCCAGTACTGAAGCTTTTCAATCCGATTTCGCTAACAGAACTCCTCACGGATCCAAGCATAGGATATGGAGGGGTGCTGCTACAACAACACGAGGACAGTAACTTTCACCCGACATTTTTTCTGAGCTTCAAAACTAACCATTCGGAAAGAAAATTTACCGGCTACGAACTAGAAGTCCTTGCTATCATGAAATGCCTTGAGAAGCTGAGATTATATCTTTTAGGACTGGAGTTCACTATAGTAACTTATTGTTAGGCGTTCGAGGCAACGATGAAGAAGAGGGGCCTATGCCCACGGGTAGCCAGATGGGCGATTATGCTGCAGGAGTATTCCATGAAGGTTATACATCGAGCGGGAAAGGCAATGAGGCATGTGGATGCCTTGAGTAGGTATCCGGTGGTAATGAGGATAGAAGGTGGGCTGATATATAGAATCAAGAACTCTCAGAGTAAATATGAGTATTGTCAACTAATTTTTAATGTAATTGCAGTTACGGGAATCTACAAGGGCTATGAAGTTAGAGGTGGCTTGCTGTACAAGTTCGAGGAGGGTGCACATCTGCTAGTGCTTCCAAAAACGATGCAGGAGGAAATTGTCCAGAGTGTTCACGCTCAAGGACACAAGAGCTCGCGTAATGTGGAAGTTATAGTGAAGCAAGATTATTATATACCAAAGCTTAAGAGATGTGTCGAAAATGTCATTGCGAACTGTGTGCCGTGTATATTGGTAGGAAGGAAGAACGGTCGCATGGAAGGGTTTCTACACCCAATCGAAAAAAGTGAATTACCGCTCCACACGTTACACGTCAATCATTTAGGTCCATTACCTTCAACCAATAAATTTTATAATTATCCCTTTGTAGTGCTCGATGCATTTACCAAATTCACCTGGATATACCCAGTTAAGACGACAAAATGTTGGAAATGCCAAGTGCAATTTTTGGGAACCCTAAGCGATTGATTTCGGATAGAGGTGGAGCATTCACAGCGAATGCATTCAAAGAGTATTGTGACCGTATGAATATTCAACACGTACTAACTAAATAAAAACTCTCGACAGTTGGCACTGACGAATGACAATATAAAATTAACCTGCGGAATTATCGTGTTTTTTTTCTCGCAGTTAAACATGTAATAATTAATCTTTGTAATTTGTCCAAAACAGTTCATGATCCTAAATTAAATGTGTATATCCATTATAAAAAGTTGTACAAAACGAACTCCAGCAAGATACTTCCTTTTACGTTTCATCCATCAAAATGTGTTATGTGCTTTCGTGTATTGTAATAAATAGTTTGAAATTACTTTCACATTTGTGTTTGTTATTATGCATTTTAAAAATATTTTGTTATAATCCGTCCTTTAAAGAACAATACATTAACAATTAAAGAGCCTGCTGAATACGAAAAATGCAGTTCGTAAAAGACTTTTTAAGAATTTCGAAGTTCTGACAGCTCATTAACAGATTTCTTAACAGATCTCATATCAGATTTAGCATGTCGAATACCAAAATTATAATTCATAGAAGATTTGTTACTAGCCTAAGCTTTTGTATGCAAATTCATAACAGAATAGCAGAATAAGAGAATAAAAGATCTCGCCGAATTGGCCTAATTATATCCACTTTTTTCAAGATTGATCAAAACTTCAAGTTTATTTTTTTACGAATCCAAAACTTGCAATATACATACCTACCTACCTACATATTTTATATAATGTAGGTAGGTATCAACTTTTTAAATGTTCAAAATTGTGTCTTTCTGAATAAGAAAAATAATAATATAACTATGTAACTACATAGATACTTACACCACACGATTCATAATCTTTTTTTTTAATTCATATTGAAAAAGAATAACTAACTTCCTACCTACATAACTTACATAGATATGTCATCAGTACAGATTATATTGCAACCTTGCATACAATTCCAATATCTCGCATATGTTGATATACTCGTACCTATAGTTAATACTACCTGCAATGTTGCGTTAGAAAATCATTTAATATGTTTTATACATATACAAAGGCCCAGGTGTCTATATTTTCATAATTTTACATATCAATACAATGGTTTGAATTTAAGGAAAAAAATAATTTTTTTTAATTTGATAGGTACCCATAAACTTTGCCTTTAAAAATTATTTTGTTTCATTTTACCTAAGTATTGAATTTTTTTCGTAAAATGTTATTAAAAAAATATTTCCTTCATAATAAAAAAGTTTTACAAATCGAAAAAACCTTGCGCATTGACTTATTTTCATAAGAAACAATTTTTTGCTACCTTCACTTCTAGACCTTTATAAAAATAAAACTGATAAAATCAAACTGTAGTTGAGGTAATTTTTACCGATGTTATCTTTATCTGCTTAGTTAATTTCCAGCCAATTTGTACAAGCTAACCTAATTTAGAACTAATTTGTACAAAAATTTATTTTAGACAGCACCTAAGACACTTAAATAGGTTGGTTCCTACCTAGGTAGGTACCTATACCAAGTTTGAAGAAAATAGCTTCAGACTCTTCACACTCTTTTGGTGTTCTTCATATGCGTATTGTCAAGTGTTAGAGATAAATAAAAGCGAGCCGACACTATAGTGTATCTCATAGATACTATTTGCGCAATAAATGTATTTTGTATCCATTCGTTTTTGCAAGGTCCTAGCGAGCAGACGCGAACGTCTAATAATAAAGTAAAATTGATATATATATATTATAAAAACGGATGTCGGTATTTTTATTTACTTTGTCTAAGAAAACTTGCTAAAAACTCAGAAGTGGTATATTGCCACCATTTAATTAATTAAGTTTGCCTTAATAGAAAAGTAAAATTCTTAAAATTTTGTCACATAAATTCGTATAAATTCTTGTCGCACATTCATTACTAAGGTGATGCCGAGGGATGAAAGGGCAGATGAACGGGAGCGAAGGAGATTAGAGCTTGAAGATCGTGTTCGAGAGGAAGCACGACAGAGACAGGTAATTCAAATTGTTGGCGGGGAAAATAATGTTGATGTTGATGTTGGTGGGGATGCTGCAGCCGTTGCTGTTGAAGGTGGGGGTGAGGTAGGTGTAGATCGACAACAAGAGCAAGAAATACGTGACCACTGTCAAAGTCAAGGACAAATAGGACAAGATGTTCACGAAAATAGAGACAGAGAAAACAGAAACCGAGAATTTCCTACAATGAGACAAGAACAACAAAACGTTCCAAACGGTGGTGGCTGTGGAATTCCAGAAAATTTGGGTGGTGTTGGACAAATGGAATGGATGAATATCGAGAAGTTTGATGGCGAAGGCGATACGGTATCGGCAAAAATTTGGTTGAAGAATGTCGAAAATATGTGCCATTTGCATCGTTGGTCTGATGAATACGCTTTGGACGCAGCGAAGATGAATCTGGTTGGTGTTGCAAAGCGTTGGCTAGTTAGAGCCAGTTCAAAACATCACTTGAGAGCCCATTTTACGTCAAAGAAAACATGTCTATGAGATGACAAAAGATGGTTAGTCGTTTACAGTACAGAAATGAAACCCTAGCACTTATTTTCCTGAAAAATATGAACTTTGCCGACAGCTGAAGCTTAGTTTTGATGAAACTAAGAAGATGATATTAACCGGACTATGGGCTCGAGATGCCGTGAATTCCCTAATGGGCTGTCGAAACATAGACGCTGATGGTCTGCTCCACGATATCCTGAAATTTGAAAGAATGAGCTCGTCACGAATTGGGCAGTTTAGATTCAAGTCTAACAAGCTTCATCAGTCTGCAATTCATCCGAGGAGCAACGAACATCATGACACAGGCAGTCGTCTTCCTGTAGCAAGGGAACAGGTATGGTACAATTGCGGAAGAGGTGGAAATCTATCCAGAAACTGTCCTAGAGTTCGACCTCCTCCAACATGTTACGAGTGTGGTCAAAAAGGACATATTTCTAGAACGTGTCCAAATGAGGAAGGTGCAATACGGCATGCAAATGGACTTCCAAATCAGCAATGTGTAATACGGCAAGTAGATGGATTTGCACAAAATGGAATTGCAAAATACCTAAAAAGTGTTTTCGTTGGCGACTGTGAATTGTCTGCTTTCGTCGATATGGGTAGTTCGGATTGTACTATTAAAGCCACAACAGCATTACTCAATGGGTTTAGTATCGAACATGGCTTGATGGAACTTAAGTCGTTTGGCCCAGCTGAATTTAAAGTCACCTCACCTGGATGGATTGTCTCTTCACTCAGTGTTAATGGAGCACTAGAAGAAAACATTAAATTTCGTCTGGTTCTCGATGAAGTAAAAAAATGGGACGTACTAGTTGGATGGACACATGGTGAACTACCCTCCATAGCATATGCTAAGGGCGACACCACTTTACAGTTTTCACACGTAAAACTGAAGCGCACCCATTTGCTGAATTCTCGTATGTAGATCGTCATATGGAAGCATGGAAAGCTGACAGACTACATTACCAACTGGCTCAGTATCATTTATCATCGCTGAGCAACGAGAAAATAAAATGTTGGTACCAATCGCTTACATAAGTAAGGAAGATGTGACTGTTGGAGCTGTATTCAACATAGACAAAAATATAAAGAAGTATGAAGAGCATCAGTTTCCAAAACCCATTATTGAGTTGGAGGATATCAACGTGGACGCTGACACCGTATCATCGGAAACTCTAAAGGATCTTTTAAATACACTTAACGAATTTCGTGATTGTGGTGCACTTGATGCTGGCGAGATTGGATGTACTAGCGAACTCAAAATGGAAATTCAAGAACTAGAAAGAAGCAGACTACCATATTCAAAACCGTATCCTGCGCGTGATGTTGAAAAGAAGAAAATTCCAGAGATCGTCGACGGCTGGAGGAAATTGGATATTGTAACAGATACCAACTAATCATATGCGAGTCCCGTGTTGCTGGTGAAGAAGAAAACTGGTGATTCAAGGCTTGTCGTTGACTATCGCCGACTGAACAACCAAACCGTCAAAATTAACTTCCCTCTTCCGAAAATGGACGACCATATAGCGATGCTTAGAGATTCAAAGGGGTTTATTATTTTAGATCTTGATCAAGGATTCTTGCAGTTGCCGATCGACCCAAAAGACCGACATAAGACCGCATTTATTATGCCAGAGAATACTGGTGAGTTTACTGGCATGATTTTTGGTCTTACAAATAGTCCTTTTTATTTTGCTTAGCATATGCAAAGGGTCTTGGGGCCGTTGCGAAATAGAGTAGTACTCTTTTATCTAGATGACATATTTATACCATTCCTTGATTGGATAGATCTAAAAGAACGTTTAATCCTCGTTTTCAAAGCGCTTCGCAAGGGGGGTCTGACTATAAGACTAGCGAAGTGCGAGTTCTTGAAGAAGCGTGTAACATCCCTAGGATTTCAAATTTCCGAAAAAGGCATCGAACTAGGCCAAAGCAAAGTCCTAGCTATAGAGGGTTTTCCACAACCAAATAATATTTACGATGTACGTAGATTTTTAGGACTAGTCGGGTTCTCTAGGCGTTTTGTTGGGAGATTTGCTGTTCGAGCTAGTCTTCTTTATGATCTTTTGAAGACTACAAATAAGCCCAATACTACAACTTTTTGATGCAAAGAAACAGACTGAGCTGCTTACGGAGATGATAATCAACTTCGCTTGGTACATGCAATCAACAGACGAAAAACAGAAAATTCATATCATTCGAGTAAACTTGAGCTTTTAGCTGTTGTATGGGCAACGACACGATTAAGATTTCTCCTCATCAGTGTAAATTTTAAAATCATCACGGATTGCCAATCACTAATCTATCTGAACGTCCAAAGAACGAGAAATCCTCAAGTATGTAGGTGGTACAATTTACTTTACAGTTTAACTTCAATATTGAACATCGGTCTGGTGTGAAACTTCAACATGTCGACGCTCTTAGTCGTGCAACAACGGAAGAGGCGCCGATTTCACAAGATTTGGAAGAGAGGGCTTATGTTTTTGCGATAACGACAAATGAAGATGAAGTTATCATGTATCAGTCCCAAGATGGAAAGCTCCAGAGAAAAATAAATATCCTGCAGACCAAAGAACCAAGTACGTTTTCTCAAATCGATAAAGGTGAAGTAAAAGGATATTTTCGCGAAAATGGACCATAAGATTCCATGACTTGCAAGGGCTTTTCGGTTTGGATAGGACTTTGGCAAAATTCAGAAGATTCTATTACTTTCCAAGCACGAGGGGATACGTTAAACAATATATAAATGCTTGCTTACATTGTTTGCTTTCGAAACCACAAACGGGAAAACCAGCTGGCGAACTACTACTTATACCACCAGGAAATCGTCCGTTTGCAATAGTCTACTTGGACCATTTGGGTACCATTATCAGCAGCTCAAAGGGAAATAAGTATATTCTTGTCATCATCTGCAATTTGACAAAATTCGTTAGATTCGAAGCAGTCCGTAACACCAATACTGAAAACGTTATCTGAAGGTTAGAAGATTTCGTTATTAAGTTCGGAGCACCTGAAAAATTTGTTACATACCGAAGCACTTGTTTCACTTCCTCCAATTTCGAACAATTTTGCCAAAAACATGGGATAAAACACCATCTCAACTCACCGAGACATGCGCAAGCACACGGCAAAGTCGATAAAGTGAACCGTACCCTGATACCAACAATCGTAGCAACCCTTGACGAGAATAAAGCAGGCAAGGATTGGGGCCTGAATCTTAAGAACGTATCCAGAGATTTAAATAACAGCGACATCAAAACCACGGGTAAAGCAGCGTTTCAACTCTGCTATGGGTATATCCCGCGCTTCGATGAAGGATTCGTAAGACAACTGACCGTCGATGAGGAATCAAGCCGTTACCAACGTTCTGAGATGTTACGAAATGAAGCGGTTTACGGTATTCTGGAAGAGCAAAAGAAATTTAAAGACCGGTATGACCACAGCAGACGAATTAGTGTTCAATAAACATGCGAATCTACGAAGTTACACCGAAAAAATAGAGGGCCCCTTGTTATAACCAAAGTTTTAGCTAACGATACTTACGGGGTTGCAGCCTTGCGATGCGATGACTCTGGCCCGAAATACTCTTCTACGGCTCATGTAGGTCAATTGAAATTATGGAGAGCAGCATCCGACAACGACGAAAATGAAACTGATGCAACGATAAGGATGAAGAAATTCCTTTGATGAGAACAATTACTGAGGATACCGACAATCCCCCTGATTTTGATGAAATGAATAAAGAACAATTTCCGATGAATATTGCTAATCCAAAGCAACAACGCAATCGACGACAATAAAAATTTAAAGACTTTAAATATTATTGTTAATTCAAGTTTAATATTTTTTTGATTTTGGATTTGAATTTTTATCTCTTACTCTTACTTGATTAAATTATACAACAAATTAAAACTTGATTTTAAAAATTAAATTTTGCTTATATATAATCAGTTGAATTTAAGTTGAACTTACGTTAAAAACTTTTATCTAAACATTTTGTTAATTGATAAATTAAAGTAGATGAAAACTTGATAAAATTGAATTAAATTTTGTTTATATATAAATCAGTTGAATTGAAGTTAAGTTAAACTAACGTTAAAAACTTTTATTTAAACACTGTGTTAAATTCATAAATTAAATATGTTAAATTGGAGGACGAATTGAAATAGGATGGCCGATTGTTACAGAGAAAAAAAAGCGAGCGAGACGACACTATAATGTATCCCATAGATACTATTTGCGCAATGAATGTATTTTGTAGCCATTCGTTTTTGCAAAGTCCAAGCGAGCAGACGCGAACGTCTAGTAATAAAGTTAAATTGATATATATATATTATAAAGACGGATGTCGGTATTTTTATTTGCTTTGTCTAAGAAAACTTGCTAACACAAGTTTGATTAAAATCGCAAGTACGATTTTTTTCCAAATGCAAAACTTGCCAAAGGTATACCTTGTACCTACCTACATAGGTATAGTATCGCAAGAAAAATCCTACGAATTGCAACCTTCCTACCTACTCTTCCCACATATACCGCATACATACATAGATTAGGTGAATTACTGCAACGTATAAGTTATCTTATCAACAGGAAATAGTAAATAAATAAGCCAATAATATCTACTGACATTCGTCCTTGAACGTGAAACAAGAAATCTGTTCGGAAAAAAAGACTTAAAACATCTTTTTTACGAAAAGAGTTCTTGTTTAAAGGTTATATACAAATATCAGTAAGCATTTTTTTGCCAACAATGCAAAGATGAAAAAAATTGTCGTTAAAAAATAACCCACACTGATATAATACCTTCAAACCAAAAGCTATTCGTTAATTACATACACATAGACACATTCCCTTTTTTCTATTTTCTCCCTCAATTTGCTTCGTAGCAATGGCGGACAATGCTGTTTTGGTAATCTCCTTTACTCGCACCAATATTGTCAAAACTGTTAAATAGAACCCTCTCTTTCTTCTTTTCAGTCTCCAAAGTATAATTCATCACTACACTAGCGCCGTCACATGGGTGAGATTGTACGAAAAATCGACTGGATTATCACAAGACACAACATATGCTGGAAACTGGACACTCTGCAGACTTTAATAATACACTAATAATAGACAAATAAAAGAGAACAAATAATGGATATACACTTCAGAAGCTACGTATCCAACAAAACATAAACAAAACAATGAACAAACAGGAGGATAGAGACGATACAATAGCAAGTTATTCTCTTGCATTAAGAGCGGAATAAGAAAATTTAAATAAAATTTAAATTATGTTTGTTTTGAACAAGGTTTTCTTAAGTGCTGTGTTGTAGGTTTTTATTTGTTTAGTTTTTAACTTATTTTGTTTTAATTAATTTTGCATATTTTACTGTTAAATGTTAAATAACTCAATTTCTTTCTTTAGAATATTAAATCATCATTTAACCATTGTTAAATGTCAATATAAACGTTTTTCTTAAGTAAGTCTAAATTCAAAAATGTTTAAGAGTGTAAATTATTAATATTGTGTTTTAGACAGACGAAACGTGGGGAAAATTATGAAATAAAGTTTTTTATTTGCATATAAAAGTGAGTGACCAAAAAAGCCCAATTAAACATTTACATTTATAGTATATATAATTGGTCAAATTATTATTAATTCAATTTAAATTCTCGGCCGGTCTGCCGATTAAATACAGTTTTATTAAATCACATCCACATTAAAATCAAATACGACATAGGAACATGCATAACATCAAAATATTACAGCAAACAAACCCTAGGATTAATGAAACAGAACGAAAGACTAAAATGACTACACTCTTGTAGAGAATATGGAATTTTACCAAAACATATCAACAAAACTACTTCAAACATCAAAAATAGTTTCATAACACTTACTATGTACAATAAACTGCAAAAAATAGAATACAAATTTCATTAACAAATATTAAATTTAGAAATTAAGCAAACTAACACTAACATTAGCTTAGTTAAGAAAAATCTCTTTCACACCGATATCAAAATAAAATCAGTTTTAAATGATATAGGGTACAATAATTTTACATCGAAACAAAAATATAATTATAACCAAATAAGTCAAGGTATCAAACTAACAAAATCATCAAAAATACAGAAACTAAAGGACACACAGCAAAACAAGTTATGAGTAATTTTCAATGACACATTGATTTGCTAACAAAACTAACATATCATTACCGAAAGAAGTGAAATGGTTACTCTCCTTAGGAGAAAAGTTTACAATCCATTTAATAAAAGAGAACTTCTCACCAATCCATATAATTGCAGACAATCAGCAAGGAAAACGAATGCTTGAAGATGAGAGAGAAAAGGAAATAGCTAGATCTAGAGTTACCAACGGGATATTACAACACAGTAGAAGAATAAAAAATACTACAATAGAAAAGTTCATACTTAAAATACATAAAGATACACAAAAATTCCACAGTTAGTACAAAAACGAAATAGGTATCACCAAGGCAGATAATGACAATAAAACTGTTATTATGTACAAATCAGACTACTACAATAAAATGTCAAAACTACTCGAAGATAAAAATATTTACAAAACAATAAGAACCGATCCAACACCAAAGCTACAAAAAACCAACAACAATCTAGTAAACGAACTCTACACAAATAAATACATTGACCAATTGCAAAAGAATAAAATGAACTCTCCATCATCAATAGCACCGAGATTATGGCTTAACAAAAATACACAAAACAGATCTACCCCTTATACCTATTTCCTCTTCAACAAACGTTCAGTGCTATCATTTATCAAAACACATATGCCAAGTTTTTAAAAACATAGGTAACGAAAACTTAAACATCAAAAACTCAATTCAACTTAAAACACAATTAGAACGCATTATTCTACAGAAAGATGATTTTTTAGTTTCCTTCGATGCGGTGCAATTTTCACAAACATTCCGACTTACCTAGCGATTAAGATCATAATGAAAAAGTGGGACACAATCAACAACGTCACAAAAATACCAATAACACAATTTTTTAAGATACTAGAATTTTGTCTTTAAGAAAACAATAAATTCAAATTCCAAGATAAAATATACAACCAGACTTTTGGCACGCCCATGGGTAATCCTCTCTCCTCTCCCCCACAATCGTCACCAACATTTAAGACGATTTACTCGATAAAACAATAGAAGAACTCAGAGAGAAACAAATAACTAGTAAATTCATCACTAAGTAGCTAGACGACGTGTTTGCTATTATTAAAGAAAAAGATAAGGACGTGATCTTAAAATTCCTAAACCAATACCACACAAAACTGACATTTACAGTTGAAATAGAATAAAATGAAAGGTTATCCTACCTAGATATTATAATTTAAAGAACAAACAACAAAATTAAGCTTAACTTGTATTTAAAAACAACAGGATCTGGCAGAATGATTAATTTCCTATGTACTCAATCCTTACAACAGAAAATTAACTGCAATCAATTTTAAACAATATTACACCTGAACAATTTTCCGTCTTACTTAATAAACAATTTAATTAACAAGAACGTCAATAAAAGCAACAAAGATTCTGAAGAAAATCCAACAGTTGGCAACAATATGAAATATTTTAGTGTTGCATATATTCGAAATTCAACGGATAAGAGAAACTTAAATAAAAAATAAATAAAGAAAATGGCGCAAAATTTTAAACAACCTGATGTTAAGGGCTTAGCATCATACTACTTAACAGTTTGCTAATAATAAAGCACTTTATTAATATTTTTATAATTTTAAACACTTTTTAACCAGCACCATAGTAAATCTATTTTGTTTTAAAAACTACAACTAAACACGCCTAAAATGGTCAAAAAAGTAAGCGAACATTACTTTTTGACGTTTGTAAATGTCAAAGTGGCATATGGATTTACTACGATACTAAAAAAATAAAGTAGCAATTGTAATGTATTTATTTGTACAAAGTAATGTTATTTGTTATTAATTTGCTTTACTAAGAAATTTTAAATGTAATATGAATCTTAAGCTATTCTTATACTTTTATCATGCCACCTCGCGGACATCAGGAGAACTGTCAAAAACAAACGAGAACTAACTTCAAGCGAAATGATTTGAAGAATGAAAGAAGGAGAGAGGGGGATCGTTTTAGAAAAAAGAAGAAAAAAAGACCAGCCGCCGCTGTTTTGAATAGACGCTTCAATAAGGAGGGATAATAAATTTGTTAAAACGAAAGTATAGTTTCATTTAGAGTTTCATTCAGATTTCCCTATTTAAGCTTCAGGTGTGGGGGTCAACCTAAAATAAAGAAAGTCACGCGAACAATATGCCAACTTCGGCGAAGACAACGAAGCAGACGATGGTCAACGCCCTCATTGCCGCCGACATAGACAAGTAAGAGCCATGTATCAGAAGCTGACTGATTGTCAGTCCACCGACCCAGCTGATGAAAACACCGAGGAGCCTGTCGATAAAGACGATGACACAGTTTTGCTCCAAACAGACCAGGCGGAGGCTCAGCTCAAGGTACTGAATCTACAATACGAGGTGGTGAATCTGCAGCAACAGATTCGCACAATGCAGCAGGGCACAGCCGAAAGCATTTACTGGCAAGAACCACTACGACATCAGAAAGTGGTCCAGGGAGTACGAGCAGTACACCGCGACACGTTTGTTCACGAAAGACGACATGTGCTTGGGTGTGCGCCAGCTGATGAAGGAGACGGCAAGAGATTTCATTAATGCACAAGGCGTTGTCGACTACCAGCAGCTGAAGGCGTCTCTCAACGAAACTTTCGGACGAAAAGTTACACATCGAGATATCTAACGACAGTTGGAGCACCGAAAGATCCGTCCAGATGAGTCATGCCTGGAATTTGTCATCGCTATGAAGTCCATAGCAGACAAAATTGATGTGTCCGAGGCAGAATTGGGCATATTCATCATTGATGGGTTTAATAATGAGAGCGCAAACACCACGCTAATCAATGATAGCAGGACACTCAGTGAGTTATTGTCGAGGCTCGACCGCTATGAGCAAAAGCGATCAGTTACACGCCAACTCAAACCTTTTGCTGTTGCATCAACCTCAGTTGCCAGCAAACCGAAGTCAAACACCGCCGTAAAACAGCAAAATTTATCCGAAGTCAGCTGTTACAACTGCAGCCGTTTTGGACACTACAAGAGCAGCTGCCCGAAGCCACCTAGACCAGATGTTGAGAATATTGTCTCCAGCGAAAGTGTGATTGGGAAGGCTGATTGTGTCGAGAGTCCGTTGTTTGATGGGGATGAAATAAGGTGCCAGTGTGTCTCCGTCCCGCCGATAGGCAGTTCGATTGCGAAAGTGGGTAACACCGATGGGGGATTCGGAGTGTCAAGACAGCCAACTGGGGCCGAATTACCGCATCAGTGATCGAGTGAGTGAGTCCCATCAGTTATCGAATGAACTAGTGATCACTTTGGCATGATGGCATTCGTAGACTAACGTATCGTGTAACTATTTTAAATTGTAGTAATTCTATTCTACTACATAGAGTCTCTATTGATTTTTATCGAGTCTTTCTTGTTTGACAGATGAAATTTGTATTCATTTAATTTATTTTTGGACAAACAAATTTCATTTTTTTGTAAAAACAACAAATTTTTCGCGAGTTTCCAGTTTTTATTACAAGGATTTGAGGATATTTCTAAATATCCACTAAAAATGGATTATTTCTTTGTATCAAGCGATTCAGATGGTGAGGATTTAAAAAATATTTTTATACGTACATACATATGTACATAATAAGTAACATTTAATTCACATCAACCAGAAGATGAGATGTACGAAGCTATGGAGCGCAGACTCCTAAGGGACAAGAGCAATCCTCTGTCTTTGTCAAATTCTGCGTAAGTATCCAAAAATTATATTATGTACATATACATATACGTACATGCATGTTCTATCAGTCGGCTTCTCATCTGACGAATAAAATTCAGTTAGATAACTGATGAGAGAATGTCAAATTATTGTACTAGACTGCTCGATAACGTGAGCGGTAATGCCAAATTTACATAATTCAGTCACGTATGACTCGATAACTGATGCGGGAATTCGGCCCCTGATTCAAGGGCACACTTCATCAATTTAAGATTAAATAATGATTGAGGTCAATACTAAGTAATGTTATTTGTTATTAATTTGCTTTACTAAGAAATGTTAAATGTAATATGAGCCTTAAGCTATTCTTATACTTTTATACCTTTATCATGCCACCTCGCGGTCATCATGAGAACTGTCAAAAACAAACGAGTACTAACTGCAAGCGAAATCATTTGAAGAATGAAAAAAGGAGAGAGGGGGGGTCGTTTTTGAAAAAAGAAAAAAAAAAAGACCAGCCGCCGTTGTGAATAGGCGCTTCAATAAGGAGAGATAATAAATTTGTTAAAACGAAAGTATAGTTTCATTTAGAGTTTCATTCAGATTTCCCTATTTAACTATTTTGTGATTTAAACTTTAGTAAAATGTTAAGAAAATACTACGATACTAAACTAGTTTAAAATTAGCAAAATTCTTTTTTTAGCCTAACATCATGCTAAAAATGATTATGATGCCAATAAACCAGTCGCTCATAATTCAAACACAACATTAAAACAGCTTTTCACCAACCCAAAAAAAAATAGAAAAAGAACAACAACATGACATAATCTATAAAATTGGGTGCAGTGGCAAGAAAGGGGATCTGTTCAATCTGATCTACATTGGGACAACTAAGAGATCGCTGGAGACGAGACCATTGTATATATATTCTCATTGACTTACTATATATGGACTGATAGTCGGAAATTCATGGCGACTCCACCTAGAGATAAGCGCCCCCAGCGCCCACACGGCAATAGCGGAAAACAGGTAGTAGCTTTTTGCCACCTGAAATTTTATGTGTGACAACTGACAACCTTCGTTTTTTTTTCTATTTATAAAAAACTACTCATAAATTTAAAAATGATTGTTTTAGTTCGGAACAAGGATAAAATTGTGAGTGAAACATGCAAATTTAATCTCTTCTCATCATAAGAAAATAGTAAAGTTGATCCTTCACAATGTGTTTTCTGTGAGTTGATAATAAAAAGTTTGAAAATCCATAAAAAGACAAAATGACCGAAGAAGATATCAAACACGAAGTGGAAAATATTTAAAAGATTATGCCCAAGTGATTGCCGGTGAATGTAACAACTTATTGACAAATATGGTGATCTTATTATTGTCATGGTGCAAACAGTTTCGACGACACAATTACTGTGAAATTGTTTACGTGCTAATTCTGTGAAATCATAATAAACAGGATGAAAAACAATTGAAGGACAATAAAACCGCAGAGAATATACAAAAATTAGTAGAAACTGTTCCCATCGAATTGGTCGGTGTCCTCGTGCTTGGCGAACTGGTACAGCTTTCTTAAGCTTCAATTAACCAATGGAACAAAGTGATCCAACTTCAAACAGACACAATAACACAGTAAAAAGTTCATCGGCAGTGTATAACAAAACAACTCATAACTCTGTTCTTCCTACGACTACAGTCCAGCAGTCAAATGTAGCAAAACAAATGTTTAATAGAGAAATTTAACAAAAGGTAAAATTACTGTCATAGAATATTATTTTTATTTTGCATCTATATTTGTATATACATGTAGGAACCCACATTCCTATACCATTTAAGATAAGTTATTTAGAACAATGAATCATTATAATTTTATTAATCATAAACTACTTGCAGACCGCCGCCGGCCGTACCATTACATTATAACATAATCAGCACATTCCATTTCACACATGCTAGATAATAACCATAATTTTAGTTTACAACATTTGAAATTAATGCGTAATGTAAATAATCCTTATGAGCTAGATGCTTTCGAATCTCTTTATATATTTAAAAATGGACCAATAAGAAATCCAATTTTCAAAAAATTTTATATTAGACCTTAATTTCACTGTAAATTTGTTTGTGTAATTTTGTGTGTGTATTGAATTTTAATATTAATATCAAAATGTCATTATTATTTAAATAGAGCTTACTGACGATGGAAGCATAGCTTCCGAAATGTACATTTAGGCAAAAATAAATAATTTGTGTTTTAAGTTGTTAAAAATAAAATCTTTAATTTATAATTAAAAATCTCCACTACCAAATTAAGTATTAAATCATCATTTAAACATTATTAAATGTAAATATAAAAGTTTTTCTCAAGTAAGTCTTAATTAAAAAATGTTTAAGAGTGTAAATTGTTAATATTGTGTTTTATATAGATTAAATAAACTACCCCCGATGAAGTCGAGAAAGACCGACGAAACGTTGGGAAAATTATGAAATAAAATTTTTTATTTGCATATAAAAGTGAGTGACCAAAAAACCCCGATGAATCATTTACATTTACAGTATATACAATTGGTCAAATTATTATTAATTCAATTTAAACTCTCGGCCGGCCTGCCGATTAAATACAGTTTTATTAAATCACAATACAATGAAACAATGCTTCAGCCACATTAAAATTAAATACGATATAGAAACATGCATAACATCAAAATATTACAGCAAACAAACCCACAGAATTATGAAACAGAAAGAAAGACTAAAATTACTACTCTCTTTTAGAGAATATGGAATTTTACGAAAACATATCAAAAAACTACTTCAAACATCAAAAATAGTTTCGCAACACCTACCATGCACAATAAACTGCAAAAAATTGAATACAAATTTCATTAAAAAATATTAAATTTAAAAATTAAGCAAACTAACACTAACATTAGCTTAGTAAACAAAAAGTTCTTGCACACCGATATCAAAATAAAATCAGTTTTAAATGATATAGAATACAATAATTTTACATCGAAACAAAAATATAGGTTTAACCAAATAAGTGAAGGAATCAAACTAACAAATTCATCAAAAATACAGAAACTAAATGACACACATCTAAACAAGTTTGGAGTAATTTTCAATGACACTTGGTTTGTTAACAAAACTTACATATCATTCCCGAAAGAAATGAAATGGTTATTCTCCTTAGGAGAAAAGTTTACAATCCCTGTACTAAAAGAGAACTTCTCACCAATCCATATAATTGCAGACATTGAGCAAGAAATACGAATGGTTGAAGAATGAGAGGAAAAGGAAATAGCTAGATCTGGAGTTACCAAGCGGATATTACAACACAATAGAAGAATAAAAAATACTAGAATAGAAAAGTTCATACCTAAAATACATAAAGATACACAAAAATTCTTCAGACAGTACAAACACGAAATAGTTATCCCCAAGGCAGTTAAAGGCAATAAAACTGTTATTATGTGCAAATCAGACTACTACAATTAAATGTCGAAACTACTCGAAGATGTTGATGTTCTCTATTGAATGTTGTGGGGTGCGCATATATCGAGAAACTACAAATCTTACCAAACTTTTTAAATTAACGCTAAAAGTTAAACTAAAAAAATTATATGCAATATTAAATTCACAACTTTTCTTTTTTGGCGGATTAAGAATTGTATAACTACTAAAATGAGTAAAAATTGTGTCTGCGGAAAAAAGTAAAAAAATTGATTGCAATAATTTTACGAAAATTGAGTGTTTTGACTTCAATGTAAATTTTCATGGAAACTGTGTACATATGGTAACGGAAGACATTGAATATATAAAAAAAAATCATGAGAACAATTTCTGGAGATGCTCTCACTGCTCTTCAATTCGCAGAAACCCAATGTCAATGTCAAATAGGATAAACAGAGAAAGATATTGACCCAAGAGAAATTACCATACAACTAGTATACAAAGAACTAAAAGATCTAAAACAAATAAACAAAGATTTTATCTCTCGCTTATCTGAACTTCAAACCGAAAACTCTCAACTTAAATCCAACATAAATATTCTGCATGAAAAAGTTTAGTGGTTAGAACAATTAAATCTCTCAAATACACTGGAATTTGTTAATGTTCCCAATGTTGACAATGCAAGTATAGTACAAACAGCTATGCAAATTGTTTGAGATGGCCTAGGTGTTCAAATGAATGAAACAGATATAATGTGTATTCAATGAGGCTGTTCGGAACATATTAGAACACTTTAGGACGGAAAAGTACAGGATTTTGCTGTTCAATGAGAAATTTTCTGTTCTAAACTGTTCTGGTTTGGTGATCAATGAGTCAGTTTGGAACAGTTTCGAACACTTTAGAACAGAATTTTCTGCACTTGCTTTTTAGGTAGAACAGGTTAGAACAAATTTGTGAGAACTGTGAAAACTGTGTAGTTAAAAAAATATTTCGGTGTTAGATTTAGTTGATAAATCATTTTTCGTGTCGGAATCATCTCAATTTCATGAAAAAATAAATAAATTCAACTCCGTTTCAGATTATTTTTAAGAACTTCTATGCAAAAACTTAAATTGTGGTAAACAACAATATTTTTGTTTATATGAGGTAGAAAAAAAATATAAATTAATGTGGATGAAGAACAACAATGTATTTTTGCGTAAACAAGAAGGAGATGATGCCATTCGAGTGGGGCGTATAGAAGATCTTTGTGATCTTTAAAGCTTTCTTTTATTTTTCTCTGAACAAATCTGTAAACATATTCGAAAATGCAATCTTCTCTTACTTATAAGCAAAATTGTCAAAAAAAAACGTTTTACTTTATTCACCAAAATATTCGTAGCATGAGAGCCAATTTTAATAATTTTGTAGCTCATATTAATGCGTTTATCATGAAATTGGTTTTATTTTCTTATCGGAAATCTGGTTATATGACTACGAGCTTTCTAGTTATAATATACCCGGTTATACTTTATTTCCAAACTGCAATAATTCTTATAGGGTAGGAGATGTGACAGATTTTATAAAGAGTACGTTTGCGGACCAATGTGAAATACATAGTATTATTATGAGTAGTGCTGATTCTATGAAAATTAGTTTTGAGGTAAGTAAAGATCATTTTTCAATTCTTTGTATTTATCGGCTACATGAAAAGAATCTAAGCAAAAGTGTATTCTTAGAACAATTAAACAATTTGCTAATTGGGATAAAATCAAACAATTTATTCGTTTATAGTCATGACACGGAAAAATATTTGCTTTTAATGCCCTCTCACGGGCTTGAGTCATTCGTAAACGAACCAACTCGTATCACTTCTAAGTCCCAAACGTGTTTAGATCATCTGTTTGTAAGGTTGAACACACTCATTAAGCGAATAGTATCTTGTGAGGTCATGCATTATAAAATAACAGACCATTGCTTGGTTAGTATGGAACTACAAGGCTTTATGCCCCATACAACTTTTAACAGACGGGACATACCATTTCCCGTCGAAGAAATAATTAATTTTAATAATCTAAATAATGAATTACAATGAGGTTCTTAGAGAATCCAACCCATCTTTAGCTTATGACATATTCCTTAATATATTGCAAATGTATATTAAGAATTCCACTGAAATACAGTCTAGGTCTAGTAAAATTTATAAGCTCAAACGACTTAAACCTTGGGTAACGAAAAGTTAACTTATTCTAATAAACAAAAAAAAATTCAATGAGAAGAAATTAAACGTTCTTCTCATAACCTAAAACTTAAACAGAATTATACAAAACTTAGCCCGAAAGTAATTAAGGAAATAGATATTCTCGCGATAGATTTTACTCTAAAAAAATTTGAAAATTGCAAAGGTAATATCAAGGACGAATGGACAGTTGAAGTGGACAAAAATAGAATACCAAACCCTGCTCAAATCGTAAATACGTTTAATAATTTTTTTATCTATAGCTGCTGAATCGAAGCCGTGTTTTCCGCAAAACAGTTGTAGTTGCAATATGTTTTCAGACATGGCTTTTGAAAATTTTCAATATAATAGTTTTGTTTTTGAACCGTTTTCTTCACATGAAATTTTCAAATGTATAATATCTCTTGATAACAAATATTCAAGTACCTCCGATGGTATTACTAATGTTCTTTTAAAACAAATTGCCTTTTTTATTTCAGACATTTCAGTTCACTTATTTAACATGAGTATTTCCTGTGGTACTTTTCTAAACTCTTTGAAAGTTGCGGAAGTCATTCCATTGTTTAAAAAGGGCAACAGAAAACATTTTAGCCAATATAGACCTATTTCCACACTCCCCACTTTCTCCAAGCTATTTGAAAAGCTTTTGAAGTCGCGCATGGGAACATTCTTAACTAAAAACGGTTTTTTAAGTGATAGCCAATTTGGATTTCGAGAAGGTAGGTCAACAGAAGATGCGATTTTAAAAGTATGTGGCGAAATTTGCGAACATTTCAACAGGAAAAGTAATACCATAGCCTTATTTATTGATATGACTAAAGCGTTTGACTTGGTCAACCATGATATTCTATTGAATAAACTATACAAAGCTGGACTTAGAGATGTAATGCATAGTTGGTTCACTTCCTACTTAAGTCAAAGGTCGCAAAATGTGAAACTTGGAAATATTTTCAGTGAGGTCACGAATATAAATATTGGTGTACCACAAGGTTCTGTGTTATGTCCGGTTTTATTCCTGATATATATAAATTCCACATTCCAGCAAAATTTAAATAGTAGTGTTACAGCTTTCGCTGATGATCTGGCGTTTACTTTTGGGGGTCTTGTGCCCAACCAATAAAACGATGCTTCTTTCTGATAAAATATCCCAAATGGCTGGTGACAATAAGAATTTAATTCTGGTCACGTTGAAGTGCGTTTCTGGAAGTTAACGTGATCCAAGTGCGTTGTTCCACAAAACGAGAAGAGGATATTTGGTGTATCAATATTTCTATTACTGCTGCCGGTTGCTACCGGTTAGAGAAAGACCAAAAGTATTTAATTTTTACTGTTTAATAACTGGTACATGAAATACAAAATAAAGAACTTAATTTAAAATACAATTATTTTATTCAATTTGAAGAATGTGTGATGGCGGCCGCAGTCGAAAAAAGAATGCCAGTCTTTTTCACCCGCCAGGCAGCTCACAAGCAAAGTGGAAGATTTCTTACAGGGCTTTACTCTAGTCAGAAGAGTCGCGTTGCATGACTCTCTGGTCATTTCGTTCTCTCCGAACAAATTGTCAAAACTGGAATGCGTTCCGAAATTAAACCATTCATTTTTATTAATGGTGTGTTAGCATGTGGAGGTCCGTCCGCCACATCACTCCCCCGCCAGTTGAATGCAGGAAGCTAAATTCAACGATACCTGCTCGGGCGAAGAATAGAGCGCCCGGTTCGCGTTTTTGTGTCGGGTTCCGCGGACGTATGGTTCTCAGTAAACGAAACTCTTTTGATTATTGTTGCTTTCGGCCTTGGTTGCTCAATTATGTCTTCAGTTTCCGAGAAGCAAGGTTTTAAGCGGTCGATCCCGATGATTGATTCTTTACCATTTATAAGCAATTTGAATGTTTTTTCGTTACGGTTAAGAACAATGAAAGGCCCTTCGTAAGGTTGTTGAAGAGGTTTGCGTACCGAATCGACACTGACGAATACGCGAGATCATTGTTTTAGTTCTTTAAAAATGAAAGGTTTATAGTTGCAATGACGCGAAGGTGCGGATGGACGAACGGTGTCAAAATGACGATAAAGCTCCTTGACGAATTCAGATTGAGGAAGATTTGTTCTGTTGGTTGTTAGGAAATCCGAAGGTAGACGAATGTTTTGACCGAAAACTAATTCAGCTGAGGTAGCTTCGAATTCCTCACGATAAGTTGCTCTGAGTCCCATTAAAACGTGTGGCAATCTTTTAGACCACTGAATGTCATTATGACATTTGAGGGCTGCCTTAAGGGTGCGATGCCAACGTTCAAGGAATCCATTCGCTTGTGGGTTATATGCAGTAGTGCGATGGTGTTTGATTCCAAGACGTTTACAAAATTCGTTGCATAATGCGGATTCAAATTGAGAACCTTGATCGGTTACGATGATTGACGGTATGCCGTACCGAGAAAACCAATTTGTAAATATGGCGTCCGCAACTGTTTCAGCTGTAATATCAGGAATTGGAATCGCTTCTGGCCAACGTGTATACCTATCAATCATGGTGAGTATATAACGAAAACCTTCTGAAGGTAAAAGAGGACCTACCAGATCGATATGGACTTCATCGAATCGCCTGGAAACCAGGGGAAAATTTCCAATAGGACTTTTGACATGCTTCGAAATTTTTGATTTTTGGCAGGCTAGACAAGCTTTTGCCCAATTGCGACAATCTTTATTGATGCCTGGCCAAATAAATTGTTTTGATATTGCTTTAACTGATGCACGTACACCTTGATGGGCTAGGCCGTGAACGGATTCAAAAATTGACTTTCGCAAATCTTTTGGTATATATGGACGAGGGAAACTGGTTGAAGTATCGCATATGATTGATTCCGTTGTACCAGGAATAATGACCTTTTCAAAACATAGAGACGTTTCAGAAGAACGCAAATCGTGCAGCTCTTGGTCGTTGGCTTGTGCCTTGGCGATAATTTGAAAGTCGATTTGTGTTGGCAGTGTAATTTCCTCAAGTCGCGAAAGTGTATCTGCGACAATATTTTCCGAACCAGGAATGTATTGAATGTCGGTCGAAAATTGTCCAATTGAATCGAGGTAGCGAAGCTGTCGAGGTGAGGCCTTTGAAGGTTTTTGCCGAAAGGCGAAAGTGAGAGGCTTGTGATCTGTGAAAATCGTAAAATTTTGTGCTTCAAGAAATGGGCGAAAGTGCTTAATAGAGAGGTAGACTGCTAACAGCTCTCTATCATACGTGCTGTAGCCGGATTGAGCGCGATTTAGTTTCGCTGAAAAAAATGAAAGCGGTTGCCAAATCTTTTCATTCCATTGTTGCAAGACTCCACCGATCGCAAAATGTGAAGCGTCAACACATAGCGAATACTTGGCGTTTGGCCTTGGAAATACCAACAGAGTGGCTCGACAAAGTTCATCTTTGCAGCGTTGAAACGCGGTGGTTGTTTCGGAGGTCCATTTAATAGGAGTTTTGTCGTTTCTTTTCTTTTTGCCTTTGAGAAATTTAGTCAATGAAAATTGCACAGAAGCTGCCCTAGGTATGAAGCGTCTGTAAAAGTTTCACATTCCTAAAAACCGCCTCAACTCAGAAACACTTTTAGGAAGCTTGACATTAGCAATAGCTTCCACTCTGCTAGGGCATGGTTTAACTCCCTCACCCGAAATAAGATGCCCAAGAAATGTAACATTTCTTTTGGCGAAATTACATTTTTCGGTATTTATGACGAGACTGAATCTTTCTAACCGCTCGAATAAAATTTTGAGATGACGCAAATGCTCGGCTAAGTTTTTCGAAGCGACCAAGATGTCGTCAATGTATGAAAAGCAGAATGGAAGGTCTCGAAGAATCGAGTGCATGAAACGCAGAAACGTTTGGGAAGCATTCCTTAGACCAAACGTCATTCTAGTGAACTCAAAAAGTCCGAATGGAGTTGTAATGGCTGTTTTGGGAATGTCAGCCTCATCAATAGGTATTTGGTGGTAGGCGCGTACTAAATCGATTGTTGAAAAAATTGTCTGGCCATGCAGCTAATGACCGAAATCTTGAATGTGCGATATCGGATAACTGTCGGGTTGAGTGGCCGCGTTGAGTAACCGATAGTCACCACAGGGTCTCCATTCGCCATTTTTCTTGAGAACTAGGTGCAAAGGTGTAGCCCAAGGACTGCTGCTTGGTCGGCAAATGCCTTGTTGCAGTAGAAAATCAAATTCTTTTTTGGCAGCCTTCAGTTTATCTAGAGGGAGACGACGTGGCTTGCTGTTGATTGGTCGTGTAGACCCAGTGAGAATTACGTTCTTAACGTCATGTTGTACTGGTCGTACAAAGACATTATCCCTAGAAACGATATTGTACTCCTTGATTAATTGATGAATGTTTTCGTCAACTGAGCCTTGAGCTAAAACTGAAAGTGTTTGCGTTGAATCTTGCTTAAGTTTGCCAAATGAGATAGAGTTAGATTGAGGATCAACAAGCCGACTATTTTTTAAATCGACAAGAAGTCCGAAGTTTCTAAGAAAGTCGGCGCCTAAAATGGGTTTGCTTACGTTGGCGTACACAAAAACCCAAGAAAACTTTCGACGCAATCCTAAGTCAAGAACGAGTCGTATGCGACCGTAAGTTGCAACTGAAGAGCCATTAGCGGCGAAAAGTTGATTCGACTTAGGACGACTCCTTTTAATTGCCACAGTCGCGGGTAAAACCGAAATATCCGCCCCCGAATCTATTAAAAAATTGAATTTGTTCGCTGAATCCTGAATAAATAGACGGCAATTTGAAAAGAATGTGCCCGAATCGCAAGCCGCTTACGATTGGGCATTCCGTTTTCCGAAAAGTTTCGATTACGGTTCCTGAAACTGCAAGGTGGATCGCATTTAAGCGCTCGATCGCCAAACCGACGATGGTACCAACACCATTGACTAAATCGCTCACGAGAGTTACCTTCTGGACGCGGAGACGCTGACCTATCTCGTCTAGAGCGTTGAGTTACCTGCCGACGTAAAGCTGCCACCTCTAACTGGAGTTCCACCAAAGGTGAAACGCTGTTTTTTGTAGCCTCCGAAGATTGATTTGTTTCGCGAGAATTACTACCTACTGTGAAAACCTCATTTGAATTCAGAACCAACCTAACAATTCAATCCGCCGTCTGAGCGAGACTATCTAAACCATTAGCTGAACAAGTTAAAATAGCTTGAGCTGTTTGAGGCAATCGTTGCAACCATAAACTTTTTAAAACCGAATCTTGAAAATTATTCCCGTATAGCGCACGCATTTCCCTCAAAAGTTCGCTGGGTTTTTTATCCCCAAGAGCGGTATCGTGCAACAATATCTGTAGCCGAACATCCTCAGATTCGATGAGGCGATAGAGAATGGTTGACTTTAAGTGCTCGTATAAGCCGCTTCCGGGCGGATTCATGATAATGTCCCTACACATATTAACCGTACGCGTGTCTAAGAGACCGAGTGCCGTAAAATACTTTGAATTATCCGACCTAATTTGGGCTACCGCGAATTGCCCTTCCAGGACCTTGAACCAAACGTCCGGGTTATCCGGCCAAAAAGGCAAATTTTTAAAATTAAGTGCACTTACTTGAGCATTGGAAGACTCCGTGTTGCTTCCGGCAAGGCTGACGGGGCTTGACGAGCTTCGGTTATCCACAGTGCTCTGCAGAGGATTTGCAACTGGATCGGGTGTGTCGGGCATTCTGATTTGATTTGCTTCCACCAGTACTCAGGACCGTAGATATAACATAGAATAAAAAATAAAAATTAATCAGTAAAAACGAATGAAAAATTGTTAAGCAAAATTAACATCATGTTAGTTGAACAAGAAATAAAAAAAAAAAAACGTAAGCGAGAAGCGCTAGAAACAAAAATGAAATGTACTTTACTAAATGTCTAAAGCGAAAAGCACTGGACAAGTTTATTATAATATTAACTACATGAATAATACAAAAAGATAATAATAAAAATTTTGTTGCGGAGTCTGCTCATCTATTTTTGATTTTCCTTAACACAGGGTTTCGGATTATCCACGCTGCTGTCAAACGGATCTCGTATAAAATTTTCTGCAGGCACAAGTTTTTTTAATTTTGGTTGTTTAAATTTGTCTCACTATGCACAAAGAAGAATAACTGGTTCATGCAGCACTGCTGTTGCCGTTAGCCACACAAAAGAAAAAACAAGCGGTGCTGAGTACCGTTGCCTGAGATGATGCCGTTGTCACACCAAAATCGAACGGTGTATATATGTGCCGGTGCTGATGGCCTGATATTTTTTTTTTACCCCAAATTTGCCTGGGTTGTCTGGTGGTAGCTCGCCGGTGGTGAGATGGGAAATTGATACCGCTTTTGGCGACACAGCAACTAAGTACTCGACAAAATTTTGCAGACACTTGGGTCGAACAATCTGCTTGAGCGCTTCTGCACTCATATCACGTCGGGGTCACCAATTTGGGGTCTTGTGCCCAACCAATAAAACGATGCTTCTTTCTGATAAAATATCCCAAATGGCTGGTGACAATAAGAATTTAATTCTGGTCACGTTGAAGTGCGTTTCTGGAAGTTAACGTGATCCAAGTGCGTTGTTCCACAAAATGAGAGTATGATATTTCTGGCATCAATAATACTACCACTGCTGCCGGTTGCTACCGGTTAGAGAAAGACCAAAAGTATTTAATTTTTACTGTTTAATAACTGGTACATGAAATACAAAATAAAGAACTTAATTTAAAATACAATTATTTTATTCAATTTGAAGAATGTGTGATGGCGGCCGCAGTCGAAAAAAGAATGCCAGTCTTTTTCACCCGCCAGGCAGCTCACAAGGAAAGTGGAAGATTTCTTACAGGGCTTTACTCTAGTCAGAAGAGTCGCGTTGCATGACTCTCTGGTCATTTCGTTCTCTCCGAACAAATTGTCAAAACTGGAATGCGTTCCGAAATTAAACCATTCATTTTTATTAATGGTGTGTTAGCATGTGGAGGTCCGTCCGCCACATACTTACGAAGACACTAGTATATTTGAATCCGTTATTAAAGTACAAAAAGACTTGCAAATTTTAACGCAATGGTTTGCAAAACATGTACTATTAATAACCAAAAAAACAAAGCTAATGATTTGCAGCTTACAAAATTAAAAAGCTATTTATTGCGACATTTGTTTTCACTCTGCAGAATGGAAGAAACTTTGCATGTCAATACAGTTGAAAAAATACATGATGTCAATTACTCGAAACATATTTATGTTAAGGCAATTTTGTTCAAAGTCTTTATTATTAAAAATATACCACGGACTCGTTCACTCGAAACTGCAGTATGGTATATCTAGTTGGGGAGGCACTTATTTTAGTACCCTTGAACCACTAGTGCTATCCCAAAAGCATATAAGAAGAATTATCTGTAGCTTGAGGATAAATGATCAAGGTTTAGTAAAAGTTCCAGCCTCTAACAAAACCCACTACTCGAATTTCTACAATGTCATAGCACCTAAACTTTTTAATAAACTGCCGCACAATATTCGTAGTTTAAATGAACAAAACTTATTTTCAAGGAAAGTCAAAATATGTCTATTTACAATAGATAGCTCAGAAGTCAAAAAATGAATTCTGTATATCAAAATTGTCACTTTTATAAATCAATTAACCTTTTTTAATAATTCCATACTCATTATGTTCTCATAATTATTATAAAATTATTTTTGTTAAAACATTGTTTAGCACTCTACTATCTTTTATTTCTTTCTGTATGCTTTATTTATTCTTATTTCATTGAAATTATAAAGAAATTAAAAATAACGTAACCCCACACGAAATAGTTTAGTTCTATTAAAAGGTCATTCGTCACTAACTTTAACTGGTTACAGAATGACTTTCATCTTTCTTTTTGTTCTAACAATGCATTTCAGAGTTTGTCATTTGAAACTATGAAATGGTTAATTTATTGTAAAAACGAAGAAGATTAATAATAATAAAAAAAAAAAATATTTACAAAACAATAAGAAATAATTCAACACCAAAGCTACAAAAAACCAACAACAATCTAGTAAATGAACTCTACAAAAATAAATACATTGACCAATGGCAAAAGAATAAAATGTACTCTGCATCATCAATAGCACGGTTTACCAAAAATACACAAAGCAGATCTACCCCTTAGACATATTTCCTCTTCGACAAACGTTCCATGCTATCATTTATCAAAACACATAGGCCAAATTTTGAAAAGCATAGTTAAACTTAAACATCAACAACTCAATTCAACTTAAAACACAATTAGAAAGCATTATTCTAGAGAAAGATGATTTTCTAGTTTCCTTCGATGCTGTTTCACTTTTCACAAACATTCCGACTTATCTAGCCATTAAGATCATAATGAAAAAGTGGGTCAAAATCAACAACTTCACAAAAATACCACAAACACAATTTTTAAAGATACTAGAATTTTGTTTTAAAGAGAATAATTATTTCAAATTCCAAAGTAAATTATACAACCAGACTTTTGGCATGCCCATGTGTAATCCTCTCTCTCCCACAATAGCCGACATAATTTTAGACGCTTTACTCGATAAAAAAAATAGAAGAACTTAAAGAGAAACAAATAACTAGTAAATTCATCACTAAGTACGTAGACGACGTGTTTGCTATTATTAAAGAAAAAGATAAGGACGTGATCTTAAAATTCCTAAACCATTACCACACAAAACTGAAATTTACAGTTAAAATAGAACATAATGAAAGCTCACCCAACCTAGACATTAGAATTTACAGAACAAACAACAAAATTAAGTTTAACTGGTATTCAAAAGCAACTGCATCTGGCAGAATGATTAATTTCCTCTCTACTCAACCCTTAAAACAGAAAATTAACACTACAAACAATTTTATTAACAAAATAATAAACATAGCGATAGAGAATTTGAAGAAGGAAACATAAACATAATTAAAACAACATTACACATGAACAATTTTCCGTATAACTTATTAAACAATTTAATTTACAAGAACATCAATAAAACCAACAAATATTCTGGACAAAATCCAACAGTAGGCAACAATATGAAATATTTTAGTATTGCATACATTCCAAATTTAACCGATAAGAGGAATTTAAATAAAATAATATATAAAGAGAGTGTAACATTCGCTCACAAATCAAACACAACAATAAGACAGCTTTTCACCAACACAAAAACAAAAATAGAATAAGAACAACAACATGACTTAATGTATAAGATTGGGTGCAGTGGCAAGAAAGGGGATCCGTGCAGTCTGATCTATATTGGGACAACTAAGAGATCAGTGGAGCGGAGACTAACTGCACACAAAGCGGATATTTGTAAAAAAAAAGAGAATCAACTGGGTTATCACAACATATGCTAGAAACTAGACACTCTACAGAATTTAATAATACACTAGTAATAGATTGACATTTGTGTGACCATTTAAGTGGTCATTTTAGTAGTGCTCTTGAATAAGTCGTTGAAAAAATAGATAAAGTGCAAGAAAGTTGTACAAATTTAGCAAAAAAGATACTTAACTAGCTAAGTCACCAGTAAAAATCAAAAATCTGCTTAAGTTCTAGAATTTAAGCGTAAAAGAGTCAAGAGAATTTCTAGTCTAATCTAACCTAACTAAATGAGAAAAAGGAGTTTGTTCGAAACCTCTCCTGACCAACAAAAAGAGGAAAAACGCCGAATATTGTTAGCAAAAAGTCCATATATGCTTGTAATGGAACCTTCTGCAGGAATTACCAACGAGGCGCTGATTCAAATCTTTCGTAAAAACAATAAGGAACTATTCCGGGAGCTGCCTTCAAAGGCCGATTTCCAAGTGCTACACGCATATTTGACTGTGTTTTACCTGATCAAAACTCTGAAGCAGCCGTCACAAGTAATTGTGGTATACACGCGGCCACGAATCCAAATGTACACGAAGATGAAACTGAATAGTAAAAGTTTGTTTACCAGAAGCATATAATTAAAACTATAGATTTAAATATATTAGCAAATAACATATCAGGTCTTAAGAATATTTTTTTTAAGTATAAATTTTTTAATTATGTATTTTTGCGATGTATTTGTGCATATTGAAACTCATGTATTAGAATACAAAAACGAATATTTGGAAGGTATATTTAGAAACTTTGAATTAAAATGGATACCAGCGGTTAAAACAAATATGTTTGGAAGAGGGAGTGGTGGTGAACTACATGGTTATCGAAAATGCCTCGAGGGAGTTGTTACGAAATTTAGAAAGTAGAAGAAATGAACGTGTTGGAGTTAAATTTAAGGGGGTGTGTGCTCTACATAATACCGATTTATCCAAACTGTAACCACTGGAAGAGAGACTACGACCGACTATGCGATGCACTGCATTATTTAGGCAAAATTGATTTATTGCTGGTGAGTGACTTCGATGCGAGAATTGGCTTGTCGCAAAACAATTTTATGAGTGGAGGTGCATCAGTAATTATCAACCCAATACGAGGCACGGTGCTGCGAGAGTTAAGGTTACTGAATTGATATTCGTAAAAAAAACAAATAATTTCTTACTTGCGGCATCAAGCCAGGTTTATTCACAACTCAACTGAAAAAATGTTACATTTATAATTTTATATGACTAATTTGTCGATTTGACAATACTGTGAGGCGGCATAATAATGTGAGAAAAAATTATTAAATTATTATGAGAAAAGGATTTCAAAATAATATTCAAGTTGATATATGATCGGCAGACCGGCAGTGGAAATGATGATGAGACAAATGTGTTGTCGTGTGAGTTTAGGTAAGGTGTTGTCCTCATGGCAATGACCGGAATGGAGATCAGGCATGTAACTCCTCCCCCCTTGGAGTGAGCTACGGCCAAAGAGGCTGTAAGAGTCTTTTGCTGGAGCTAACATTATGTTTACTGCTGAAATCTGCTTGTTGTTGATGGTGGATTCGAATTTGTCCTTCGTAGGTTGCTATCATCTTAAGGTGTTTCGTGATATCCTTCAGGGGTTCTTCAGGCTCCTCGGTGGTACTTAACGCCCCACTGGTGGCACTCAACGCCCTACGGCGGCACTCAACGCCCAACTGGCGGCACTCAACGCCCTACGGCGGCACTCAACGCCCTACGGCGGCACTCAACGCCATACGGCGGCACTCAACGCCCTACGGCGATACTCGACGCGGCGACAATTACCCTTACCGCTGGTGGGGGGAAACCTATTACTTTGTTTTTATTCTTATAACAAACGGACGTGTCTTTAATCAGCTCCTAAGCTATTTGAATTATTTTGATATTCTTACCCTTGTTAAAGATTAATTTCTTCTCCGAAAGTCATTTAATTGCGAAGTTTGCACTTCAATAAAACAGAAAACAAGAGTGATTTTTTATTAAATAATTAAGATTGTGCTTTAACAATATAAAGAAATATTTTTTAATTTAAAATGGTGCGGTGTGGACACTGCGAAGAGAATCTTCCCTCTGAAGGTGACTTTGCCTGTTGTAGTTCTTGTCATAGGAAGCTTCACTTTGATTGCACAACCGTATCCGCAAAAACGTTTAAAAACATGACCGCGATCCAAAAAGAGTCCTGGAAGTGCCAATATTGCAGGAAAGCTAACAAAGAAGGTCAAGGAACAAAGGACATGCAAGGACAAACGGAATCACTTACGGCTAACGGAGATAATTACCGGAATCCAATTAAGACAAGAGGCCGTACTGCATCCACATCAACAAATGAAAAGGCGAACTCCGATCTGGAAAACGACATCAAGGACATAAAAAAGATGTTAAAAGAATACTCCGCGAGTGTGGATTTTATATCAAAAAATTACGACACCTTCAACTCTACTTTGGAACTCAACAACAAACTATTGGTTAGCTTGAACGATGAAGTTTCCGAACTCAAACAACAACTTAAAACAAGAGACTCGTTAATATCAACAATGGAAAAGAAAATAAATCTCTTAGAACAACAGGTAATTGAAAATAACATCGAAATAAAAAATATCCCAATCCAAAGCACCGAAAATACAATGTTACTTGTGAAAGGCTTAGCAGAAGTGGTTGGCTACACAATTAACGATACAGACATCAATAACATATACCGCACAAACACCAAAAAGAATAAAAAAGATTCAAAGATTATAGTTTCTTTCACAAATAAAAACTGTAAGAATAATTTTTTAGAAAAATTGCAATCGCATGGTCCGCTTAATTTAAATGATCTATCTAAGAAATTAGAAAACTTTAATTACCAACAAAATTCGTTTATATATGTAAATAGACAACTCACCGCCACAAACAGACATTTAATGTGGTTGTCAAAAAATCAAGCAAAAGAACGTGGATGGAAATTTGTCTGGACGAGAGATGGAAAGATTCTTGCGAGAAAGAGTGAAACAAGTAGTGTAGTACGCATTGACACTGTCAATGACGTATCTCTGATTGGTTAAACTAATCTTTGAATAATCATACTATTAAAATGGCAACACAAATAAACGAAGAAAATGAAAATGTAATAGATCAATTATTGAATATGGAGCACAGGGTGATAAGTAATTTACATGAATTAAAAAATTATGAATTATCAACAAATTTAATATCCTCGTGCATATATCTTAATATTAGATCTGTTAGAAAAAATTGGAATCTATTTATGACAAACTTACATGGCATAATTAATAACATACAAATTATCATTTTAGTAGAGATTAATATAAATGAATTTGAAAACAGTTTTTATCAAATAAATGGATTTACAGCAGAGTTCTTAAATAGACCAGTATTAAGGGGTGGCGGAATTGCGGTTTTCATAAGAAACCAGTTATCCATCGAAAGAACAAATTTAAAAACGAAATTCTATGAAAATATTCAAGTGGAAATTGAAAACAATGGAGATAAATTCACAATTATAGCACTATATCGCCCACCTGGATTCAGCATATCAAGCTTCATAGATGAACTAGAAGAGCAAATTAATAAAATCAACATAAAAAGTAAACTTATTGTAATAGGTGATATGAACATAGATCTAAACAAACGCAACAATAATCTGGTGAAAAACTATTGTAGTATGTTTGCTTCAAAAGGTCTATCAAATGTAATTAAAGCATATACAAGAGTAGATTTAAAAAAAGGAAGTAAAACAAGGATAGACCATTGTCTTGTTCGAATGGAGAACGAAAAATTGTATGCTTCTGTCATTGAAACCGATGTATCAGATCATTACACATTGTTCTATGGGATTTCAAGGAGTGTGATAGATAACATAGATACTCAAAAACAAGGTTACTATATAAACCAAACTATTTTGAACGCTTTAATTCAAAATACAAATTGGAACAATGCTATTGAACAATTTACTACAGCGAAAAGGCTCTATGAAGAATTTGACCACGCATTAAAAACAATATACACGAGATCAATACAGAAACAAAAAACAAGAAAGCGGAATGATACAAATTTATAGGTGGACTTCGAAATTCGACAGATATGCAAACAAAGAGATATTTTATATAAACGATGGAAAAACAATAAACGATGCATCAGATACGAAACCGAATACAAAAATTACAGAAACTTCGTCAACAAAAAAATTGAAAAAACCAAAATTTTACCGAGAAAAATTTTCAGAGTATCGCCTTGATCTGAAAAAAACTTGGAGTTTAATAAATGATATACTTGGAAGGAAGAGAATGAACTTAGATGGAGTGATCGAAAGAAATTTTGGTAGAGAAGTCAATTCAGAACAACTTGCGAACAGGTTCGCTTCAAGCTTTATAAACGAAGTTGAAACTGTTGTGCACACTTGCAATATAAAATCGTACCACACTGAGATAGCAAGCTCGAGACAATCAATCTACATATCACCAACCACAATAGAAGAAATCAAAAGAGCTTTAATAAAATTAAATATAAACAAGTCTCCAGGTTCAGATGGATTTAGAGCAAAGATATTCAATTGAATGCTCACACTTTGACCCCAATAATAGAACGTATAGTCAACTTGAGCTTTGAAGAGGCCTATGTTCCAGATGAACTTAAGGTTGCTATAGTACGACCTATATATAAAGCAGATGTAAAAACCGATATATTGAACTATAGACCCATTTCTATTCTACCTATAATGGATAAAGTATTAGAACAGATAATGGCGCATCGACTACAGAGCTATATTGAAAAATATAACATAATAAATAAAAATCAATATGGATTTACCAAAAACAAAAATACAAGCAAGCTTCTAGCAGAATTCGCTAATGTAATAAACAACAATCTGAACAAAAATTATCACAATCTAGTGATTTTCATAGATTTTAAAAAGGCTTTTGATACGCTGAGACATGAAAAACTTCTGGAAATGATGGAAAAAATTGGTATTCGAGATGTTAACTTGAACTGGTTTAAAAGTTATATGTCAAATAGAAAAATGCGAGTGAAAATTGGCGATTCACTAAGTGAAGAAAAGGGTCTTAAATTCGGAGTTCCACAGGGTTCCATTTTAGGTCCTCTCCTATACATCATATATGCGAACCAACTATTTAATGTCTTGAAGAATAGTATAGGTTTTGCATACGCTGATGACACAGCAATAATAGTTAGCCACAGACACCTGGAAACAGCAACAAACATAATGCAAGACGAATTCAACTCAGTAATAAGATGGTGCCATGACCTTGGACTAATAATAAATGTAAAAAAAACCAAACTTATGCATATCAGAAACTCACACATATTAAAAACACGAATAAATATAAAGATCCATGATACAGAGTGTATTCATCAAAACGCACACCAAGTAAGTCTTGATTCAGGTGATAATTGTAACAATTTCATTGAAAACGTGACACATTTTAAATATCTGGGTGTAGATCTTGACTGTTACTTTAAATGGGATGTACATATAGCACAACTTGGTAAAAAACTTAGAAAAGCAGTTTATGCAATCTATCACTTGAGTATGCATACGAATTATAATGTATTGAAGCAAGTTTACTATTCACTGGTGGAATCCTCTCTGAGATACGGAATACTAGCGTGGGGAAACACTACTAAAAGTTACTTTATTGAACTACAGCGCCTACAAAATCGAATCGTAAAAATTTTAATAAACAGCAAAAATAAAACAAACAGAGAACAAGATACGAATACACAAAATGCATACAAAACACTTGGACTATTGAACATAAACCAATTATTTGAACTCAATATTCTAGAAGAGTATTACAACGACCAGCAATACAAGCAACCTATCGATCACCAATACAACACCAGGAAAAGAGCTCACGGATTTCTACAAACAACACGTTTCAAAAACTCGTATGGAAAACAACAATTATCAGTGATCATTCCACATATTTTCAACAAGATGCCAAGAGAACTACTTAATATAAATTATAAAAGACTAAGGAAGAAACGTCTTAGAGAACATCTATTAAACAACTTGTAAATTTAACATATGCCAAAAAAAAAAAAAAAAAAAAAAAAAAAAAAAAAATTATTTCAAAGCATGTTAAATTTTAACTTATTGAAATTTCAAGAATTATTGTAATTAAATAACTATGTAAATAACCTTCTGCAGAAAAGCCCTTATAGGCTTCGCAGATACTTTTTTGTAATCAACCAAATGTGACTCTTCAGAATAAAGATTGAATTGAATTGAAATTGAATTGAATTGAATGGTATGCGCTACTGTGGAAAAGCGTATTCACTAATCGTCCAATCTCGGATGCTGGCTCTGATCGCTCACCGATCTCTAACTGGCACTGTTGCCTTTTTTATATTTTGTGTCTTCTGCAAGCTCTACTTATCCTACTTTCCCGATGGTGAAGTTGCGCGGAGTGTACATACATGCTTTGGGAGCTGTTGTTGGACTAGTAAGTAATTTATATTTAAAGGGACGTAGGCATGTAGGGGAATTTTGGATTAGAAGGTAGGTATGATGTTTTAGGCATGTCAGGTGATGTGTCTATTGTACCTATAGTGGGTAAGTATTTCTTGAACATAAACAGGCGCGTAGGTGTGGGGGGGGGGGGGCAAAACGGGGGTATTTTGTGTTTTTCTTTTTATTTTGAATGTGATTTATCGGCGTTATATAATAGGGGGTGGTTGGGGTTGTAATGCTTAGGTACAGTGGAAATAATAGTGTAGTCGATAATTAGTCCTTGATAGGCGCTATTGCTTCCTTGTTTTCGAAGTGAAAATTTTGTAGTATTTGAAGGCTGATTGTGTGGGATGATGAGGTGTTCATTTTGTTGAATGATATGGGGTAGATGTACACTTCATCCAGGAATATCCTATTTCTGCTCTCATACGTTATCTTGTTGATATCGATACTGCAGTTCGTGAAGTGGATCATGAATGTGCCTTCTAGGCTTTGTGTTTCCGGGCCACATGTTGATCTGACTTCCGTTTCTGGGATGTTTATAAAGAGGATGTAGTTTGGTTCGGGTTGGTAAATATGATGTGTTTGGTCTACGTCTATTGTTTTGCAATGTGCAGGTTTGTTGGTGATTAGGTTGGCGATACAACATTTTTTCGACATTGACGTCTTGATTTATTTCTTCCTTACAGTAGAATACTTTTTCTATTTCTTGGCATTTTTTGTCAAAATATTGAATTTCTTTATTGTATCAAGCAGCTTACTTTTAATTGGGATCGGGATTAAGTGGAAAAGGGAAGATACTTCATTTTTTAAGGAAGGTATTTGTGTGTTAAAGATTATATTTGAGTAGTTATAGTAGGCTTGCAGCCCCAATAGTTCTTATATGTTTTCATCTGATTTTGAGAAAAATCGTAGATAAAGGTTAATGCGTCCGTGTTTAAGAGGTGTTTTGAAATAATATTTAATTTTGCGAGGATTATTGCTTCGGGAATGCTAGTAAGATGATCATTTACTAGTTCAATATTGAGATTAATCTGATTTAAGTATTGAATATATCTGATCGAGTTTTCTTCTGACCTTATTCTGTTGCCTAAAGCTTTTTCGGTATTAGTTAAGTATTTTTCAATGAATCTCTGTTTCGTGTTTATGTGGTTTGTGATTTTGTCAAATCTGCCTAACATTTTTTTATTGAGTTTCTCTTGGCTATATCCTTGCTCGTCAATATCATTTTGTCTTTGTGATAGTTCTTCAATTTTTGTATTTAAGTGTAGAGCGTCTTCAGCGTCCTTGTTTCCTGTTATACTTTTTACGACTGTTCCTAAACCATTTATAAGTGCTCTTTGGTCTTAAATTAGGTGTTAATGTTTTTAATTTAGCTTTTAGTTGTTCGTATTCAATTTTAATCACGTTGAGTGAGTCATTGAAGCCGTCGATTCTGTCTAAAATTTTCAGAGAGCTACCTATTGTCATAATGTTTCCGTCGCAAAATTCTTGTACGTCTTTATTGTTCTGGCGGTTCCTAAGTTTCATTGTCAGAAGTCCGTGATTATTTCTCGGGTCCTGTATTTCCATTTTCTGAGTTGTGGTCGTCGTTATTAGTAGAATGATGGTTGTTGACCTGAAATTTACGTTTTCTTTTTATTTTTAATTTATGCAATTTTTGATTATTATTAGTTAGGATTGTTACTTTCCTATCATTTTTTATTCTACGCCTACTGAATCTGGGGGTAAGTTTATTCCTTCTATTTTCTTTTCCGTAAATGAATTATCCTGCTTTTATGGTATAGGGTTTTTTCTTTTTAGGTTCAATTTATTTATATTTTTTGGTATCTGATTTTCTGCCTTTTCTTTGATAGAGGGAAGAAGTTCCGCCTGAAACTCATTTAATTTAGATAGGTATTCGTGAACGTTATTATATTTTATGTTCTTGAATTTGTATGTCCTTCCGTAAGAGAGTTCGTATGGTGTCAGTTTTGTTGCAGAGTGAATGGAGTTATTGTAAGTTATCAAGGTTTCGTTTAGTATGTTATCATGGTCTTTCTCCATGTGTCTTGTATAAATGAGTCTATAAATTTCCGTGAGGGTAGAGAAGAGTCTTTCGACTGAAGAGTTGCTGCTTGATTGTTGTAAGGATGTAACATGTTGGGTTATATTGTACTGGTTGATAAAGTCTTTGAAAACAGTTGAAGTATATTCAGCTCCTTGATCTGAAATGAGCTCATAAAGTGTAGTAGAGATATGATTATTGTTGAACTATTTCTAGCTGGGACACTATATGCAGCTGCAAATTTAGAAAATTTGTCTATTATGGTTAGGATCTTTTGGTTATTGATACTGTAAATGTCGATATGCACGATATCTAGGGGTTTTCCGGGATTTTCTGGTACTTGGTACTCTATTTTTCTATTTTTTGGGGTTTCCTGTCGTATTTAAGTTTTTGACAAGAATCGCAGTTGTTTATGATTTTAGTTATCTTCTTTTTCATAAATGGGAAGAAAAATTACGTTTGAGGTGTGAGTTTGTCTCGTTTATACCTCTATGGTTATTTTTTATGTGGTAATCGTTAATCAGTTTGTCCTGGTCGTCTTCGTCAAGTACGTCTTTTAGTATTTCTTTGCAACGTATTACCTTGAAAGCTTTGTTTTAGAGAAATATTTTGAATATACGCTTTGGACAATTTTGAATGTATCGTTGTCCGTATAAATAGCGCAGTACTTATTTGGAGGCATGGAATGTTTAAAGATAATCATACTATTTTCTGAAAATTGTTCTCTTTTAATAGTTCTTCTTTGTTTGTCTTTAAACGACATTTGGAGGTGCATTAGTAGGTCTTTTTCGTTTGTCTCTAGAATTAGTTGAATATTAAATTCGTTCAGTGGTCTTTCCAAGATGTATATATGATCGTCGAGATTCTCGATAGCTGAATGGATTGTGGAACCGCTTGAACCAGGAATGTTATTTGTCTCGTTTGTGTTTAGTTCAATTGAATTGCCTTCGTTCTCGATTTTGACTCTGCTAAGGGCATCAGCATTAAGATTTAATGTGCCTTTTTTGTAGACAATTTCGTAGTCAAATTCTTCGAGCTTCAAGCGCCGTCGAACTAATTTAGGATTAGAATCTTTTATATTCATTATACATTGCATGGGTTCATGGTCAGTAACGATTTTAAATTTATGGCCAAATAGATAGGGGCGGAAGTACTTCGTTGCGTTACAATTGCTAAGAGCTCCTTTTCTATGATAGAGGAATTACATTCGGAGTCCGTTAAGGTTCTGCTAGCGAAACAGATGGGTTTGTCATTACCTATAGTTCCTTGGGATATGACTGCTCCTATAGCCAAATTGCTATCAGCGGTGGTAAGAATGAAGCGTCTGGAAAATTGGGGTACTGTAGTATAGGGTCGTTGATTAGGAGATCTTTACATATTTCAAAAGCTGAAACGTATCTTTGGTTAAGGTTAATAATTTTTCCTTTTCTTAGGGGGCTTGGGGAGTTTTGTGAAGTCTTTAATAAACTTCCAGTATTCCTAAAAATGACTTGATTTCTTTTTGTGTTTTTGGAATTGGAAATTTTTTTACTGCTCTGATCTTATCGGGGTTGAGATTTACACCGTCTATAGTGATAATGTGCCCGAGAAAGGCTGTTTCTTTATGAAGGAATTCTGTTTTATCTAGTTGGACTTTGAAGTTAAACTCTTGGAGCCTTAAAAAAACTTTCTTTAAATTTTCGAGGTGCTCTTGCAGGGAAGTTGAAAAAAATTATTATATCGTCTAGATAGACCAAACGGACTTTTCCCACAAGGCCGTTTAATACATGGTCCATCACTCGTTGAAATGTTGATGGGGCATTTTTGAGGCCGAACGGCATTCGCACAAACTCGAAATGACCTCCCTCGATTGTAAATGCCGTTTTTGGTATATCTTTTGGGTCCATTCCGATTTAATGGAAACCACTTGCCAAGCCTAGAGTGGAAAAGTACATGCATTTCCCTAATTTATCCAAGATCTCCGTGATGTTCGGGAGCGGATATTTGTCGCTAATTGTTTTTTCATTTAAGCGGCGATAGTCGATTCCAAGTCGCCATTTTTTTGTGGGAATATCTTTTCCTTTTGGGAGTACCCAAACCGGGGAACTTCACGGTGAATGCCTTGGATGGATTATTCCTTGTCTGAGTAACTCCTGCATTTGTTTTTGAATTTCCATTTTATGAACGTATGGGTAACTATATGATTTAGTATATATGGGAATATCTTCGTGGATTGATATTTTGTGCTTTACAGCATTAGTGAATGTCAGGGTTTGTTTTTTTTTTGAAAAAAAAAATGTTCAAACTGTTTACACAGTTTAATCATCGATTTCTTTTCTTCGGAGTTTAAGTGATTTAACGTTAATAGATTTGTTATTTCATTATCTGAAATTTGTTCATTGTGAGCCTATGAGTATGTTTCTGTAACATTGACTTCGCAATATTCTGAATACGGCCACACTTTAATAGGTTGTTCTAGAAGAATGTTTTGTTCTTCCTTTGAAGCATTAGTTAATTCAAGAATACTATACCAATTTTGTGTAACGTAGATACCTTCTGAAATGGAGACGCTTGGTCATATTTCGGCAGGTCGAATGAAGATATCACCATTTTGAACATTTACAGGGAAACGACAAATCATTTTCGTATATGGAGGTATGACCTATTGGGATGATGTAGAGTTCGGTTTAAGAAGAAGGGGAATATTGGCATGTTTTGTAATCAGAATTTGTTTTTCTAGGTCTATTTTAGCCTTGAGTTGGGTAAGGATATCTAGACCGATTAGGCCGTCAAAGTATCCATGAAATTTAAATACTAGGAATCTGAATGTACCATGCGTTCGGAATTCGGAAATACAGGGAAACAATATTTCTCCATTGATCGTGTGTTCCTTGAAATTAGTTTTTATGATGGCAAATTCAGGGTTAATAAAAGATGAAGATGCACCAGTATCGATTAGGAATCTTAGTGATCTTCCGAAAGGGGGGGAAATATTTATGTATGGTATTATATTTCCGTGTTCAGTGACGTCTATAAATCCGATTGGTTCCCATAGTCTGGTTGGTGAAAATTTTCGGTGTTTTCCGTATGGTTTGATTCGTGGAATGCTTCGAGACTTTGTTGAAACTGTTCGTTGTAGGATTGAGGGTTCATTGGACTTACCGTAGAGCCAAGTGGTTCTCTAAGTCCTAAAAGAAAAGTGTTTAAACACATTTCTAAAAATAAGTTGTTTTTAGCTGTTATGACATTAGCCTCGGCTTCATGTATCTGCACATGATTTGTCATGGCTGCCTGAATCTCAATTACCTCACCATAAAAGTGTTCTGGGAACTTGTTATTCTGCCTTAGATTATGCAAATCGCGTCCTTAAAGAAAAGTGTTAAAACACATTTCTATATACAAGTTGTTTTTAGCTGTTATGACATTAGCCTCGGCTTCATGTATCTGCACATGATTTGTCATGGCTGCCTGAATCTCAATTACCTCACCATAAAAGTGTTCTGGGAACTTGTTATTCTGCATTAGATTATGCAAATGGCGTATGATTATGCATTCTGTTTGTCTGGATAATGGTTTATGAGCTTGCCTTTGATCGAGGACCAGGACAATGTAGTCCCGTAAACGTTAGGGACCTCATTAGTAGACCCGACAACTTTATTCTTAATGGCTCTTAGTATGACTCGGCCTAAATTTTTCCCATCGATTGCCCCAAGAAGGTACAATAACTCCTCTACGTTCCTAATGAATTCAAAAAGTAGTCTAGGATTTCCGTCGAAAGTTGGGATATCTTTAACTATGTCGGGAACTATAAGCGAATTTATAAGAGTAATCGTAGCTGCCGCTGCAGATTCCTTATTTGCCATTATGTTAGTTTTTGTTTTATTAATTAAATCTAAATTATTGTTAAATAATTTTTTTCTTGCAGAATCTTCGATACTTAAATCAGATTTTTCAATTTTTAAATTATTGTTTTCGAAAAAATGTTTTATATCGTGATCCTCAATATTACTTTCAAAGACACTTATTACTTCGGAATTTCCGATATCTAGGCTAGTTATATTATTAAAATTTATTTCTTCAGTTAATTCTATATTAGAACTATTGGAGTTGTCTAAGAACCTTTTTCGGATTCGATAGGGATTGTTTTTGGTTTTTGGGACTTTGAGCATAAGGAAAAAAAATTCGTTATTCTGACTTATGTGACACAGAAATGCATTCTTGATACTATATTTCGATGTTCTTTCGAAAAGTTTAATAGTATTTGTTGCACTGATGTATTTAATTTTTCAACTGATATGTTTGCACTGTGAATCTCTTGATACTATATTTCCATGTTCTTTCGAAAAGTTCAATAAAATTTTTTTGCACTGATGTATTGAATTTTTTAACTGACGTGTTTTCACTGGTAATTTCTTGATACTATATTTCGATGTTCTTTATAAAAGTTTAATAAAATTTAGTTGCACTGATGTATTTAATTTTTCGCTGGTGTATTAAAAAATTTAATTTGTATTATTTATGCAGCTCAATACGTCCCATATGACGCACAGTTTCTACGATTTTCGCGTAACCAATTTTAGATTCTTTTACGGGAGTGAAATTTTCCGATAATCCTTCGAAAGATTCTTTTGATTTTCTCGTACCGTTCCGTTAGACTGCGCCAGTTAAGGTTACTGACTTAATATTCGTAAAAAAAAGGGTTTATTCACAACTCAACTGAAAAAATGTTACATTTATAATTTCATCTGACTAATTTGTCGATTCGACAATACTGTGAGGCAGCATTATAATGTGAGAAAGAATTACTAAATTATTATGAGAAAAGAATTACAAAATAATATTCAAGTTGATATATAATCGACAGATCGGCAGTGAAAATGATGATGAGTCAAATATGTTGTCGTGTGAGTTAAGGTAAGGTGTTGTTCTCATGGCAATGACCGGAATGGAGGTAAGGCATGTAAGTCGAGCCCATACAAATGTTTATTATAAATACTCTCACTCAAAGTCTTTGAATTATTCTTCTTTTTTATTTGTTAAAATGAATAGTTATTATAGAAAAAGGGTACTGATAACAAAAAAAATATATTTTTACAGTTATTTTTGTACCATAATTTAGTAAAACACTTACCAAAAGAATTAAAGGAACACATTTTTTTTTGAAAAGTTGGATTTCTGTGAAAAATGGTCGTATTGGAATGAAACAAAAAGCGTTATAAGGAGGTGTTTTTTTAGTTTTGATATTTTCTAAAAAAATTTTATTTTTAGATACCGTTATTATTAATTACCATAAGAAATATCCAGCTGAAACAAATTTGAAAATATGGTCTGATTCAATTAAATGCATGAATTGGATAATTTGATCATTGAGTTTAAATATACAGTTTTGGTTTTTGGTTTAAGATTTTCTTGTTGATAAATCTAACTTCGAATTAAAAGACGTACCATACCATAAGGTAAATATGTGCACATCAATTAAGGAAACAAATTATATTGTTCGTGTACAATCATAATTAAAATGAAAACAAAATATAACGATTCTCGTTCACTTTTTTCAGTTTAAAATGAGTCACATATTTATTAGGCTTGAAATGAAAAAAGAAACAATTTTTCAGAAGAATAAAAATTTAAAAAAAATCAAAAAAAAAAGATTTAAAAAAAATTAAAGGACAAAAAATGATGAGTTTATGGTGTGGTTTCCAAAAACACCATTATGTCCTCTTCTATTATTTTTGGTTGTAAGTTCCTCATGTTATTACGAATAGCTGCTATCAAAGGATCCGAAGTTAAAAGCATCATATTCATTAAATCCGTGTTGGTGTTAATTATTATAATTTCTTGAATCTTTATGTCTGCCTTCTAAAGCATCTTCGGATAATTTACCAATAGGTAATGAAAATGATTCGATCACATCCAGTCCATGCATTAGTTCTTTATATTTAGACATGGGCATGTAATACCATGAGTATGAAATCAAATATGAAGTTTTAGTGTCGGTAAGTAACTCTCTGAATTTCTCTAAGTTGATTTTTATGCTACTAGACAATATTCTATTAATCATATAGAACTTTACAATCAAGTCTTCACTTACACCAGTAATTTCAGCACTAAGGCTCGCCTGCCGAAAGAATGTCCGGAGGCCCATTTTTTCTTTAAGCTCTTTTTTAATTCTTTTTTATTTTCTTCAAATTTTTCTGCCAACACATCAAGGGCAATTTATAACCAATATTTAGGATACATTCAAAACTTCTTATCCAGTTGTGTAAAGTTGATAATCCATACTTATATGTACTGCGATTTGGCTGAAAAACAACAACATTGGCCACATATGTAACAGGTCTGTGTTGAATTGATTTCAGTAACAGTGTTGCAAATACTTCCATCGATCATAGTGAAATTCATTTCAAAATGTACGTTTATAAAACATAACCATCAGTATCTGTTAATGGTAAAGCAACTGTTTCTAAATTATTTATTAGAGTTGTCATCCTGCGTAATTCATTGTTAATCACATCTTTTGACTCCTTATTAAATCTCAGACCTACAGGTCGACAGAAAAAAGTAGATGAATGTGTATTATTTCTCCATTTAACTATTTTAGTATAAGACTCTACCAATTGTAGAGGGACTAAGGCAGTTATAAACAAAAATTCATCGAATCTGTAAATTTCTGTTTATAATTACTGTGACCTGAGGAACCCCATTTACAAATTAGCCTTAATGGAAAAGAGTGACTAAAAGAAGAAGATGCAACGAATTGTATTACAGTTTTATTTAAAAGCTCTTGCAGGTTTACTTCTGATCCCGTTTCATCTGAATTATAATCTTGAGGTAATATTTCGTTTCTCGTTTTTATCATAGAATAATAGCTTGGTAATGTATCGGGGTGTATTTTATGATAACTTTTCTTAATCTTTCATATTTTCCAAACGATAAATCAAGATCGGTGTATAAGGCCAAAGCTTCTAAGGGTGACATAATTGTTTTATCTCTTTTAATACTACTTTCGCTTCATACAGAAGCAGCAAATTTTAATTCACAGGGATTTCTGTTTTGAAGTAATTCTAACACCCTTCGCTTCTTTGAAGATAGATTTAGCTCCTCAAAATGTTTGCATGGCCTACCTCGCTTGAAATTATCTTCTTGTGATGTTCGTGCATGTTCCTTGTTATGCATACAGCCTAAGACATCTTCGCTAAACTTAAAAGCATTGTTCAAATACATAGAATATTTTTTCCGAAAAGTGCTCTCAGATCTGTAACATAACCTCCAAGAATTGCCAACCCTTAACGCAAATATATCAACTCACTTTCTGGTAATGGATTTATTTACATCAGGAGCATTCTGTAAATCGCATATGTCTAAGACATAATTCAAAATAGAGTTATTTTTGTCTTTTGAGCCCGCTTCAAGCCACTTTTCAAAACAACCGTTATTTATGAGTTATAGACCTTCTGCAATTTAAAAACAATATCTCAACAATGTGCAAACCAAAGCAGATCAAACTTTGTTAACATCAAAGTTAGACTATTAGCAAAGTAATATAAAAGAAATTGGCAATGTGATCTGATATGTTTTTTTTAAACGAAGTTTTTATTCCGATTTAACTTGTTTTTTTTTGCCTAAATATCAAATATTAATAGCTCACCCATGACTATATAATTTTTCAATTTTTTACTTTTAACTTACACAAAAAAACTCACTTTAAGCAAAAAATAAATTAATAATCATTAAAACTTGACCAAACGTCAAACAACAGTCCTCACAACATACGCATAAATCCGTTAAGTTTTCTTATTCTCTGATATACTCATGTTGCGGAGCGAATTGATTGCATATAATTGAAAGTATATCTAAAAAAATAACGTTTTACTATGAGTTAACACTTCATGATTACGTTTCCATAACAAAAATATCCATAACTAATTTTTTTTTGATTCTTTATAAAGAGACCGGTTTGTGATGGAAAGTTTGTGATGGAAAAGGAGAGAAGATGTTGGAAATTGCAGACGATTTAGATGCAAGGGTTTTGAATGGAACCTGCGAAGGAGATCTTGAAGGCGAATATACTTTTATTAGAGGAACAGCGTGCTCAGTCATACACTATTTCTTTGTATCTGGCATTTGGAATTCGGTGCTAAAGTGTTTTAGGATATCTGAGCAAACTTTTTCGGGCCACATGGCCTTGGAGATTGTGTGCGCATTGCATGGATCTGATGGAAGCATTAGCTACAAAATAATTATTCAATAGGATATTCGAAACAGCAGATGTTCCAGATAGCTTCAAAAGAGCAATAATACACCCGCTGTACAAAAAAGGGGATATCGACAACCCAGCGAACTACCGTGGCATTTCATTTCTTAATACTTCAGTTAAGTTATTCAGTACGCTGATATATAACAGATTGATGCAGTGGGTTGATAATATTGGAATACTTAATGACTTTCTAGCGGGGCTTAGGAAAAACCACTCGACCTTGGATCAAATCTTTTGTCTAGTTACCATTGCGAACAGCTACAAAAGAAATCAGAGAAAACTACACGCTTTCTGCGAAAAGTGGAGCTACAAAGGCCAAAATCTTACAATTGTTCGCGAGTACAATTATCTTGGCGTGTTGATTACTGCAAATCTCAATATGAAAAAACATTTTGACCTAAAGTTAGCTGAAACGAAAAGAGCTATTTCGGCAGTTTAGGGACGCTGCATTGATAACAAGTACATTGAACATAGTGCAAAGATTAAGCTATATCGTGCCACTGCGGTTACCATACTGCTGTACGCAGCTCAAGTGTGGGGATATTCCAGATCAGAAGAGATATAAAGGTTCCAAAGGTACTTTCTGGAGCGAATTTTTAGATTGCCGTCGAATACACCTAACTACATGCTTCATTTGGAAACCAATGCACCACCATTGTGCCTAGACGCCCTTAAACTACATTTTGATCATACATTGAGAGCTTCTAAAATGGAAGAACACAGGCTACCTAAACACGTACTCAAGTACAAAATATCAACAAGAGGAAACCTAGTTAATAGATGGGAGGAGCTGACAGTTGGTTGCGGCGAAAGTTTACATGTTGTGGGTAGTAGTCCGGGAGAATTTAGGAGCTGGTTTCAAAAAGTACTCAAGGAAACGAGCCGATGTGCTTATGAATGTTTTATGACGGAAGCGCAGTCATCGCAACACAGGGTGATTACAGGCGGCGGAAGGCGTGGGTGGTGTGTGCAAGCGCCCACGGCCTCGCGGTGCAAAGGGCCTCGCGCCTCACAGCCGAAAATAAATTTAAAGTATGGAAAATGAAATGAATGTGAATGAATTAATCGATATTTCTGATAAACTACCTATATATATTGTGTTATAAGATTAATTAATTAAAAGATTTCATCTCTGCCATTTCTGATAATTCTTTTATATTTAGCATGGCAACATTAGTTGGCGTTTAACTATCGCCAGGTGTCCCCAGTCAGTGTCAGTGACAGGGCCTGGGACTCCCCCTTATTAGAAAGCCAATCAAAGTATATATATAGCAAGACGGCAAACATTTACTTCTCTTGCCACGTAAGGAGTTGTGAAGTTGTGTATGTGTATCGTAAGCATTCACATTTTACCTTACAACCCATTGGTCGTGTCGCAAGGTCCGTAGAAAATTTCAACGGAACATGCGACCGTATATTATCGCGTACTCCGATGTACCACCAGTCTATGCACTGTGGAACTTGTCATATTCGACCAATGTTTTTGCGACTACAGTTATTTAAACTTTAAATAGCTGTTTGACTTATGAGGTAGTAAATCAACGATGTTGGATTTATTTAAGAAAAATAATAAATACTGAATTAAAAAAAATAAACAAAACTATGGAAGCAACGGAAGTTATTCTAGGACAAAATAATGAGCACACTTCATTAGAAAAATAAAAAGAAATATAATAACATAAAATTTGATCATTATACAAAGAAAATTATGTGTTAATATTTAGTGAGATAACATTTATTTTTAATCACAGCGGCACACTGACGGTTCATAGATAAAAAAGGCTCTCAACAAGTACCGAGTACCAAGATAGGTGAACTTCCTGCCAATGTTTGCCCAAATTTGAACTAGCGGATCTATTAATTGCTTTATCCACATTATCCCACAAGTTATCAGAATAATTTCGATCTGGGGATCGAGCTGGTTCTTCCATGTCCGCTATCTTATGCGTTGATAACCAATGCTTCACACACCTAGCGGTAAACTTTGGATCGTTTAAATTTCTTTTTCTTCAAGGTCATTTCTTCATCATAATACGATAACATTGTATTGCTCAAAATTTCTTTGTATTTGATCTGATCTAATAATACGTTCTATGCGATGAAGTGCAACGCCATACGAGGAAAAAATCACCAAAACAAGAATGCTACCTCCGCCAAGCATAACACTTTTGATAATATATTTTGGATAATATTCCTGACTTTTTCCGCTTTGCTAATATATTTACTTGCGATTATACTCGTACATATGTAGGTACTATAAGGCACGTTATGCATTCGTCGAAAAAAAAGTTTTGAAATAACAATCAAACATGACATTACGATGATAGCGAAGACTAAATAAGATGGTCTAAAAATTCTGTCCGTCTGTATGTCTGTCTATCAGTCTGTCTGTATGTATGTATACCTATAGCCTAAAGGGGTGGCCCGAATTGCTTTAAATTTGGTATATAGAGGTTTTTGTTTTTAGGTATTGTGAAGGGAAACTGAATTTTTTTAGCTAACAAAATAACGGTACATGCCGGTACGTTAAAGCCTATTTTTCTCGAAAACGGCTCTAACGATTTTGATTTTAAAAAATCAGCTTTTTAGCTAGGACCAATTATATGGTTGAAAAAACAATTTTTTAAAATGTCTTAAAACGATACTTCCCATAGGAAGTTTTTTTGCTTTCGACTATCTCATAAATGGCTTAACCGATTCTTTCGAAATTTCACACATATATAGGCTTGGGTAGCCCAATTTATACGGCGTACCAATATTTTTAAATTAATATTTTTTTATATTTTTAAAAGCATTTAAAAAATTTTTTAAATTAGATTTTGAAAACTGCTTATTAATTTTTTTCAAAAATTAAACTTATATGTATTTGCTGAAAACCTATGAATTAGCGTTTTTGATTTTTTTTTTGAAAAATGTTTTCAAAAAGTTAAAAAAAAACATTTTTCTCAAAAACCGCTCCAAAGATTTTAAATTTTTTTTTCTCATAAATACAAATTTATCCAAGAAATAAAATGGTATACTTTTTTTCGGGCTAAAAATAGATTAAGTTTTTATTTCAGAATTTTGAATTACTTTTTCTTTGATTAAGCCGATTTAATCGTTGGGTTTTGAGTTTATATTATTAAATATTTAAGATTGCCATACCAATATTTTTTAGAAAAAAATTAAAGAAATTTTGAGTATATGTATAAAAAATTATGTAAAAAACGCCTTTAAAAATATATTTAGATTTTTAATAGAAATCTTTAGCATACGATGTGATCGAACACAAGAGCAAGTTCGTGCGATCCAGTCGTGCATTTTATTTTCTATCGATCCAAAATGATTAAACTTAGACTCATTCGAGCACAAGATACCAATTTTGATCTTTTGAAATATTATGCTACCTTGCAAACTGCAACCGATGACGTGACAAATTGCGTTTGGAGACATGTGATTTTCTTCTGGCAATTATTCCACATAATTTTACGGAGGTGGTTTTTAATAGTGCTAAGAAATACGTTTACACCAAGATCTTGTTCTTTTGCTTATTTAATTTTTTTTTAACACTTCCAGCTTCTTGACGATAGCTTAGAGTATTAACAACATTCTTCCTCGAACTTGTTAATTTTCCATCTATTGAAGAATTTGAGTAACCTTAATTTTTAAAATCCAAAACTACATATTAACAATTAAAATTTCACCTTTTTTATTAAAAAAAACTTTTAAAGTGCTTAAAATATTTACCAAAAATGTATTATGTTTACAACGAAAACAATATGTGATATTTAAATTGTCTTCAATTGAATGTACCTTGCTTATCTACTGACTTACATTTGACTTTGTTTATTAAATAAATTGAAGAGAAGTAATATCCCGTTTCTTTGCACTCAAAAGCCACAACAAAAACTTCTTACAGTATTGGAAATTGAAAATGAACTTATGATTTAAGCCTTAGTCAAATTTCTTAAAACAAAACTGTGCTGACAAAATAAATTGTCGCCACTGTATATTGTATTATATGTATTACGTTAGTGAAATATTAAAGAATGTACAAAGGAGGTGGGTATGCATTATATTCACCCAATTTTTATTCGAACGAATTAGTCCCCTTCTGATATGTTAATTACTTATCCATATTATTGTTGTTTTTGTTTTGTTTGCTTACAGATTACAGATAGACTATTGGCGAATTCTTCAAAATTGATCAATCATGTCAGTTTTATATTCACCACCAGAGGGCCTTGCGAAATGTACCTTGTCCACATAAATTTTATGTCTTGCGCCGCCACTGAGGGTGATCTATAGTCAACTTAATTTCAATCTACAAAAAAATACATACCTCTTAGATCGATTTCCACTTTATGTAATAAATTTAATTTTTAAAATAAGGGGTGAAATAAATAAATTAAAATAACGGGTTATCCATTTTGCGGTTTCAAAAGTAAACGTAAATTAAACACATAAAATATTTTTTTTCATGATATTTCTTTTTTTCTTGCTATTAGAGGTCAAAATCAAACATAACATTACGATGATAGCGAAGACGAAAAAGATGGACTAAAAATTCTGTCCGTCTGTATGACTGCCTGTCAGTCTGTCAGTCTGTCAGTCTGTCAGTCTGTCAGTCTGTCAGTCTGTCAGTCTGTCAGTCTGTCAGTCTGTCAGTCTGTCAGTCTGTCAGTCTGTCAGTCTGTCAGTCTGTCAGTCTGTCAGTCTGTCAGTCTGTCAGTCTGTCAGTCTGTCAGTCTGTCAGTCTGTCAGTCTGTCAGTCTGTCAGTCTGTCAGTCTGTCAGTCTGTCAGTCTGTCAGTCTGTCAGTCTGTCAGTCTGTCAGTCTGTCAGTCTGTCAGTCTGTCAGTCTGTCAGTCTGTCAGTCTGTCAGTCTGTCAGTCTGTCAGTCTGTCAGTCTGTCAGTCTGTCAGTCTGTCAGTCTGTCAGTCTGTCAGTCTGTCAGTCTGTCAGTCTGTCAGTCTGTCAGTCTGTCAGTCTGTCAGTCTGTCAGTCTGTCAGTCTGTCAGTCTGTCAGTCTGTCAGTCTGTCAGTCTGTCAGTCTGTCAGTCTGTCAGTCTGTCAGTCTGTCAGTCTGTCAGTCTGTCAGTCTGTCAGTCTGTCAGTCTGTCAGTCTGTCAGTCTGTCAGTCTGTCAGTCTGTCAGTCTGTCAGTCTGTCAGTCTGTCAGTCTGTCAGTCTGTCAGTCTGTCAGTCTGTCAGTCTGTCAGTCTGTCAGTCTGTCAGTCTGTCAGTCTGTCAGTCTGTCAGTCTGTCAGTCTGTCAGTCTGTCAGTCTGTCAGTCTGTCAGTCTGTCAGTCTGTCAGTCTGTCAGTCTGTCAGTCTGTCAGTCTGTCAGTCTGTCAGTCTGTCAGTCTGTCAGTCTGTCAGTCTGTCAGTCTGTCAGTCTGTCAGTCTGTCAGTCTGTCAGTCTGTCAGTCTGTCAGTCTGTCAGTCTGTCAGTCTGTCAGTCTGTCAGTCTGTCAGTCTGTCAGTCTGTCAGTCTGTCAGTCTGTCAGTCTGTCAGTCTGTCAGTCTGTCAGTCTGTCAGTCTGTCAGTCTGTCAGTCTGTCAGTCTGTCAGTCTGTCAGTCTGTCAGTCTGTCAGTCTGTCAGTCTGTCAGTCTGTCAGTCTGTCAGTCTGTCAGTCTGTCAGTCTGTCAGTCTGTCAGTCTGTCAGTCTGTCAGTCTGTCAGTCTGTCAGTCTGTCAGTCTGTCAGTCTGTCAGTCTGTCAGTCTGTCAGTCTGTCAGTCTGTCAGTCTGTCAGTCTGTCAGTCTGTCAGTCTGTCAGTCTGTCAGTCTGTCAGTCTGTCAGTCTGTCAGTCTGTCAGTCTGTCAGTCTGTCAGTCTGTCAGTCTGTCAGTCTGTCAGTCTGTCAGTCTGTCAGTCTGTCAGTCTGTCAGTCTGTCAGTCTGTCAGTCTGTCAGTCTGTCAGTCTGTCAGTCTGTCAGTCTGTCAGTCTGTCAGTCTGTCAGTCTGTCAGTCTGTCAGTCTGTCAGTCTGTCAGTCTGTCAGTCTGTCAGTCTGTCAGTCTGTCAGTCTGTCAGTCTGTCAGTCTGTCAGTCTGTCAGTCTGTCAGTCTGTCAGTCTGTCAGTCTGTCAGTCTGTCAGTCTGTCAGTCTGTCAGTCTGTCAGTCTGTCAGTCTGTCAGTCTGTCAGTCTGTCAGTCTGTCAGTCTGTCAGTCTGTCAGTCTGTCAGTCTGTCAGTCTGTCAGTCTGTCAGTCTGTCAGTCTGTCAGTCTGTCAGTCTGTCAGTCTGTCAGTCTGTCAGTCTGTCAGTCTGTCAGTCTGTCAGTCTGTCAGTCTGTCAGTCTGTCAGTCTGTCAGTCTGTCAGTCTGTCAGTCTGTCAGTCTGTCAGTCTGTCAGTCTGTCAGTCTGTCAGTCTGTCAGTCTGTCAGTCTGTCAGTCTGTCAGTCTGTCAGTCTGTCAGTCTGTCAGTCTGTCAGTCTGTCAGTCTGTCAGTCTGTCAGTCTGTCAGTCTGTCAGTCTGTCAGTCTGTCAGTCTGTCAGTCTGTCAGTCTGTCAGTCTGTCAGTCTGTCAGTCTGTCAGTCTGTCAGTCTGTCAGTCTGTCAGTCTGTCAGTCTGTCAGTCTGTCAGTCTGTCAGTCTGTCAGTCTGTCAGTCTGTCAGTCTGTCAGTCTGTCAGTCTGTCAGTCTGTCAGTCTGTCAGTCTGTCAGTCTGTCAGTCTGTCAGTCTGTCAGTCTGTCAGTCTGTCAGTCTGTCAGTCTGTCAGTCTGTCAGTCTGTCAGTCTGTCAGTCTGTCAGTCTGTCAGTCTGTCAGTCTGTCAGTCTGTCAGTCTGTCAGTCTGTCAGTCTGTCAGTCTGTCAGTCTGTCAGTCTGTCAGTCTGTCAGTCTGTCAGTCTGTCAGTCTGTCAGTCTGTCAGTCTGTCAGTCTGTCAGTCTGTCAGTCTGTCAGTCTGTCAGTCTGTCAGTCTGTCAGTCTGTCAGTCTGTCAGTCTGTCAGTCTGTCAGTCTGTCAGTCTGTCAGTCTGTCAGTCTGTCAGTCTGTCAGTCTGTCAGTCTGTCAGTCTGTCAGTCTGTCAGTCTGTCAGTCTGTCAGTCTGTCAGTCTGTCAGTCTGTCAGTCTGTCAGTCTGTCAGTCTGTCAGTCTGTCAGTCTGTCAGTCTGTCAGTCTGTCAGTCTGTCAGTCTGTCAGTCTGTCAGTCTGTCAGTCTGTCAGTCTGTCAGTCTGTCAGTCTGTCAGTCTGTCAGTCTGTCAGTCTGTCAGTCTGTCAGTCTGTCAGTCTGTCAGTCTGTCAGTCTGTCAGTCTGTCAGTCTGTCAGTCTGTCAGTCTGTCAGTCTGTCAGTCTGTCAGTCTGTCAGTCTGTCAGTCTGTCAGTCTGTCAGTCTGTCAGTCTGTCAGTCTGTCAGTCTGTCAGTCTGTCAGTCTGTCAGTCTGTCAGTCTGTCAGTCTGTCAGTCTGTCAGTCTGTCAGTCTGTCAGTCTGTCAGTCTGTCAGTCTGTCAGTCTGTCAGTCTGTCAGTCTGTCAGTCTGTCAGTCTGTCAGTCTGTCAGTCTGTCAGTCTGTCAGTCTGTCAGTCTGTCAGTCTGTCAGTCTGTCAGTCTGTCAGTCTGTCAGTCTGTCAGTCTGTCAGTCTGTCAGTCTGTCTGTCTGTCAGTCTGTCAGTCTGTCAGTCTGTCAGTCTGTCAGTCTGCAGTCTGTCAGTCTGTCAGTCTGTCAGTCTGTCAGTCTGTCAGTCTGTCAGTCTGTCAGTCTGTCAGTCTGTCAGTCTGTCAGTCTGTCAGTCTGTCAGTCTGTCAGTCTGTCAGTCTGTCAGTCTGTCAGTCTGTCAGTCTGTCAGTCTGTCAGTCTGTCAGTCTGTCAGTCTGTCAGTCTGTCAGTCTGTCAGTCTGTCAGTCTGTCAGTCTGTCAGTCTGTCAGTCTGTCAGTCTGTCAGTCTGTCAGTCTGTCAGTCTGTCAGTCTGTCAGTCTGTCAGTCTGTCAGTCTGTCAGTCTGTCAGTCTGTCAGTCTGTCAGTCTGTCAGTCTGTCAGTCTGTCAGTCTGTCAGTCTGTCAGTCTGTCAGTCTGTCAGTCTGTCAGTCTGTCAGTCTGTCAGTCTGTCAGTCTGTCAGTCTGTCAGTCTGTCAGTCTGTCAGTCTGTCAGTCTGTCAGTCTGTCAGTCTGTCAGTCTGTCAGTCTGTCAGTCTGTCAGTCTGTCAGTCTGTCAGTCTGTCAGTCTGTCAGTCTGTCAGTCTGTCAGTCTGTCAGTCTGTCAGTCTGTCAGTCTGTCAGTCTGTCAGTCTGTCAGTCTGTCAGTCTGTCAGTCTGTCAGTCTGTCAGTCTGTCAGTCTGTCAGTCTGTCAGTCTGTCAGTCTGTCAGTCTGTCAGTCTGTCAGTCTGTCAGTCTGTCAGTCTGTCAGTCTGTCAGTCTGTCAGTCTGTCAGTCTGTCAGTCTGTCAGTCTGTCAGTCTGTCAGTCTGTCAGTCTGTCAGTCAGTCTGTCAGTCTGTCAGTCTGTCAGTCTGTCAGTCTGTCAGTCTGTCAGTCTGTCAGTCTGTCAGTCTGTCAGTCTGTCAGTCTGTCAGTCTGTCAGTCTGTCAGTCTGTCAGTCTGTCAGTCTGTCAGTCTGTCAGTCTGTCAGTCTGTCAGTCTGTCAGTCTGTCAGTCTGTCAGTCTGTCAGTCTGTCAGTCTGTCAGTCTGTCAGTCTGTCAGTCTGTCAGTCTGTCAGTCTGTCAGTCTGTCAGTCTGTCAGTCTGTCAGTCTGTCAGTCTGTCAGTCTGTCAGTCTGTCAGTCTGTCAGTCTGTCAGTCTGTCAGTCTGTCAGTCTGTCAGTCTGTCAGTCTGTCAGTCTGTCAGTCTGTCAGTCTGTCAGTCTGTCAGTCTGTCAGTCTGTCAGTCTGTCAGTCTGTCAGTCTGTCAGTCTGTCAGTCTGTCAGTCTGTCAGTCTGTCAGTCTGTCAGTCTGTCAGTCTGTCAGTCTGTCAGTCTGTCAGTCTGTCAGTCTGTCAGTCTGTAGGTCAGTCTGTCAGTCTGTCAGTCTGTCAGTCTGTCAGTCTGTCAGTCTGTCAGTCTGTCAGTCTGTCAGTCTGTCAGTCTGTCAGTCTGTCAGTCTGTCAGTCTGTCAGTCTGTCAGTCTGTCAGTCTGTCAGTCTGTCAGTCTGTCAGTCTGTCAGTCTGTCAGTCTGTCAGTCTGTCAGTCTGTCAGTCTGTCAGTCTGTCAGTCTGTCAGTCTGTCAGTCTGTCAGTCTGTCAGTCTGTCAGTCTGTCAGTCTGTCAGTCTGTCAGTCTGTCAGTCTGTCAGTCTGTCAGTCTGTCAGTCTGTCAGTCTGTCAGTCTGTCAGTCTGTCAGTCTGTCAGTCTGTCAGTCTGTCAGTCTGTCAGTCTGTCAGTCTGTCAGTCTGTCAGTCTGTCAGTCTGTCAGTCTGTCAGTCTGTCAGTCTGTCAGTCTGTCAGTCTGTCAGTCTGTCAGTCTGTCAGTCTGTCAGTCTGTCAGTCTGTCAGTCTGTCAGTCTGTCAGTCTGTCAGTCTGTCAGTCTGTCAGTCTGTCAGTCTGTCAGTCTGTCAGTCTGTCAGTCTGTCAGTCTGTCAGTCTGTCAGTCTGTCAGTCTGTCAGTCTGTCAGTCTGTCAGTCTGTCAGTCTGTCAGTCTGTCAGTCTGTCAGTCTGTCAGTCTGTCAGTCTGTCAGTCTGTCAGTCTGTCAGTCTGTCAGTCTGTCAGTCTGTCAGTCTGTCAGTCTGTCAGTCTGTCAGTCTGTCAGTCTGTCAGTCTGTCAGTCTGTCAGTCTGTCAGTCTGTCAGTCTGTCAGTCTGTCAGTCTGTCAGTCTGTCAGTCTGTCAGTCTGTCAGTCTGTCAGTCTGTCAGTCTGTCAGTCTGTCAGTCTGTCAGTCTGTCAGTCTGTCAGTCTGTCAGTCTGTCAGTCTGTCAGTCTGTCAGTCTGTCAGTCTGTCAGTCTGTCAGTCTGTCAGTCTGTCAGTCTGTCAGTCTGTCAGTCTGTCAGTCTGTCAGTCTGTCAGTCTGTCAGTCTGTCAGTCTGTCAGTCTGTCAGTCTGTCAGTCTGTCAGTCTGTCAGTCTGTCAGTCTGTCAGTCTGTCAGTCTGTCAGTCTGTCAGTCTGTCAGTCTGTCAGTCTGTCAGTCTGTCAGTCTGTCAGTCTGTCAGTCTGTCAGTCTGTCAGTCTGTCAGTCTGTCAGTCTGTCAGTCTGTCAGTCTGTCAGTCTGTCAGTCTGTCAGTCTGTCAGTCTGTCAGTCTGTCAGTCTGTCAGTCTGTCAGTCTGTCAGTCTGTCAGTCTGTCAGTCTGTCAGTCTGTCAGTCTGTCAGTCTGTCAGTCTGTCAGTCTGTCAGTCTGTCAGTCTGTCAGTCTGTCAGTCTGTCAGTCTGTCAGTCTGTCAGTCTGTCAGTCTGTCAGTCTGTCAGTCTGTCAGTCTGTCAGTCTGTCAGTCTGTCAGTCTGTCAGTCTGTCAGTCTGTCAGTCTGTCAGTCTGTCAGTCTGTCAGTCTGTCAGTCTGTCAGTCTGTCAGTCTGTCAGTCTGTCAGTCTGTCAGTCTGTCAGTCTGTCAGTCTGTCAGTCTGTCAGTCTGTCAGTCTGTCAGTCTGTCAGTCTGTCAGTCTGTCAGTCTGTCAGTCTGTCAGTCTGTCAGTCTGTCAGTCTGTCAGTCTGTCAGTCTGTCAGTCTGTCAGTCTGTCAGTCTGTCAGTCTGTCAGTCTGTCAGTCTGTCAGTCTGTCAGTCTGTCAGTCTGTCAGTCTGTCAGTCTGTCAGTCTGTCAGTCTGTCAGTCTGTCAGTCTGTCAGTCTGTCAGTCTGTCAGTCTGTCAGTCTGTCAGTCTGTCAGTCTGTCAGTCTGTCAGTCTGTCAGTCTGTCAGTCTGTCAGTCTGTCAGTCTGTCAGTCTGTCAGTCTGTCAGTCTGTCAGTCTGTCAGTCTGTCAGTCTGTCAGTCTGTCAGTCTGTCAGTCTGTCAGTCTGTCAGTCTGTCAGTCTGTCAGTCTGTCAGTCTGTCAGTCTGTCAGTCTGTCAGTCTGTCAGTCTGTCAGTCTGTCAGTCTGTCAGTCTGTCAGTCTGTCAGTCTGTCAGTCTGTCAGTCTGTCAGTCTGTCAGTCTGTCAGTCTGTCAGTCTGTCAGTCTGTCAGTCTGTCAGTCTGTCAGTCTGTCAGTCTGTCAGTCTGTCAGTCTGTCAGTCTGTCAGTCTGTCAGTCTGTCAGTCTGTCAGTCTGTCAGTCTGTCAGTCTGTCAGTCTGTCAGTCTGTCAGTCTGTCAGTCTGTCAGTCTGTCAGTCTGTCAGTCTGTCAGTCTGTCAGTCTGTCAGTCTGTCAGTCTGTCAGTCTGTCAGTCTGTCAGTCTGTCAGTCTGTCAGTCTGTCAGTCTGTCAGTCTGTCAGTCTGTCAGTCTGTCAGTCTGTCAGTCTGTCAGTCTGTCAGTCTGTCAGTCTGTCAGTCTGTCAGTCTGTCAGTCTGTCAGTCTGTCAGTCTGTCAGTCTGTCAGTCTGTCAGTCTGTCAGTCTGTCAGTCTGTCAGTCTGTCAGTCTGTCAGTCTGTCAGTCTGTCAGTCTGTCAGTCTGTCAGTCTGTCAGTCTGTCAGTCTGTCAGTCTGTCAGTCTGTCAGTCTGTCAGTCTGTCAGTCTGTCAGTCTGTCAGTCTGTCAGTCTGTCAGTCTGTCAGTCTGTCAGTCTGTCAGTCTGTCAGTCTGTCAGTCTGTCAGTCTGTCAGTCTGTCAGTCTGTCAGTCTGTCAGTCTGTCAGTCTGTCAGTCTGTCAGTCTGTCAGTCTGTCAGTCTGTCAGTCTGTCAGTCTGTCAGTCTGTCAGTCTGTCAGTCTGTCAGTCTGTCAGTCTGTCAGTCTGTCAGTCTGTCAGTCTGTCAGTCTGTCAGTCTGTCAGTCTGTCAGTCTGTCAGTCTGTCAGTCTGTCAGTCTGTCAGTCTGTCAGTCTGTCAGTCTGTCAGTCTGTCAGTCTGTCAGTCTGTCAGTCTGTCAGTCTGTCAGTCTGTCAGTCTGTCAGTCTGTCAGTCTGTCAGTCTGTCAGTCTGTCAGTCTGTCAGTCTGTCAGTCTGTCAGTCTGTCAGTCTGTCAGTCTGTCAGTCTGTCAGTCTGTCAGTCTGTCAGTCTGTCAGTCTGTCAGTCTGTCAGTCTGTCAGTCTGTCAGTCTGTCAGTCTGTCAGTCTGTCAGTCTGTCAGTCTGTCAGTCTGTCAGTCTGTCAGTCTGTCAGTCTGTCAGTCTGTCAGTCTGTCAGTCTGTCAGTCTGTCAGTCTGTCAGTCTGTCAGTCTGTCAGTCTGTCAGTCTGTCAGTCTGTCAGTCTGTCAGTCTGTCAGTCTGTCAGTCTGTCAGTCTGTCAGTCTGTCAGTCTGTCAGTCTGTCAGTCTGTCAGTCCTGTCAGTCTGTCAGTCTGTCAGTCTCTGTCAGTCTGTCAGTCTGTCAGTCTGTCAGTCTGTCAGTCTGTCAGTCTGTCAGTCTGTCAGTCTGTCAGTCTGTCAGTCTGTCAGTCTGTCATCTGTCGTCAGTCTGTCAGTCTGTCAGTCTGTCAGTCTGTCAGTCTGTCAGTCTGTCAGTCTGTCAGTCTGTCAGTCTGTCAGTCTGTCAGTCTGTCAGTCTGTCAGTCTGTCAGTCTGTCTGTCAGTCTGTAGTCTGTCAGTCTGTCTGTCAGTCTGTCAGTCTGTCAGTCTGTCAGTCTGTCAGTCTGTCAGTCTGTCAGTCTGTCAGTCTGTCAGTCTGTCAGTCTGTCAGTCTGTCAGTCTGTCGACTGTCAGTCTGTCAGTCTGTCAGTCTGTCAGTCTGTCAGTCTGTCAGTCTGTCAGTCTGTCAGTCTGTCAGTCTGTCAGTCTGTCAGTCTGTCAGTCTGTCAGTCTGTCAGTCTGTCAGTCTGTCAGTCTGTCAGTCTGTCAGTCTGTCAGTCTGTCAGTCTGTCAGTCTGTCAGTCTGTCAGTCTGTCAGTCTGTCAGTCTGTCAGTCTGTCAGTCTGTCAGTCTGTCAGTCTGTCAGTCTGTCAGTCTGTCAGTCTGTCAGTCTGTCAGTCTGTCAGTCTGTCAGTCTGTCAGTCTGTCAGTCTGTCAGTCTGTCAGTCTGTCAGTCAGTCTGTCAGTCTGTCAGTCTGTCAGTCTGTCAGTCTGTCAGTCTGGTCAGTCTGTCAGTCTGTCAGTCTGTCAGTCTGTCAGTCTGTCAGTCTGTCAGTCGGTCAGTCTGTCAGTCTGTCAGTCTGTCAGTCTGTCAGTCTGTCAGTCTGTCAGTCTGTCAGTCTGTCAGTCTGTCAGTCTGTCAGTCTGTCTGTCTGTCAGTCTGTCAGTCTGTCAGTCTGTCAGTCTGTCAGTCTGTCAGTCTGTCAGTCTGTCAGTCTGTCAGTCTGTCAGTCTGTCAGTCTGTCAGTCTGTCAGTCTGTCAGTCTGTCAGTCTGTCAGTCTGGCAGTCTGTCAGTCTGTCAGTCTGTCAGTCTGTCAGTCTGTCAGTCTGTCAGTCTGTCAGTCTGTCTGTCAGTCTGTCAGTCTGTCAGTCTGTCAGTCTGTCAGTCTGTCAGTCTGTCAGTCTGTCAGTCTGTCAGTCAGTCAGTCTGTCAGTCTGTCAGTCTGTCAGTCTGTCAGTCTGTCAGTCTGTCAGTCTGTCAGTCTGTCAGTCTGTCAGTCTGTCAGTCTGTCAGTCTGTCAGTCTGTCAGTCTGGTCAGTCTGTCAGTCTGTCAGTCTGTCAGTCTGTCAGTCTGTCAGTCTGTCGTCTGTCAGTCTGTCATCTGTCAGTCTGTCAGTCTGTCAGTCTGTCAGTCTGTCAGTCTGTCAGTCTGTCAGTCTGTCAGTCTGTCAGTCTGTCATCTGTCAGTCTGTCAGTCTGTCAGTCTGTCAGTCTGTCAGTCTGTCAGTCTGTCAGTCTGTCAGTCTGTCAGTCTGTCAGTCTGTCAGTCTGTCAGTCTGTCTAGTCTGTCAGTCTGTGTCAGTCTGTCAGTCTGTCAGTCTGTCAGTCTGTCAGTCTGTCAGTCTGTCAGTCTTGTCAGTCTGTCAGTCTGTCAGTCTGTCAGTCTGTCAGTCTGTCAGTCTGTCAGTCTGTCAGTCTGTCAGTCTGTCAGTCTGTCAGTCTGTCAGTCTGTCAGTCTGTCAGTCTGTCAGTCTGTCAGTCTGTCAGATCTGTCAGTCTGTCAGTCTGTCAGTCTGTCAGTCTGTCAGTCTGTCAGTCTGTCAGTCTGTCAGTCTGTCAGTCTGTCAGTCTGTCAGTCTGTCAGTCTGTCAGTCTGTCAGTCTGTCAGTCTGTCAGTCTGTCATCTGTCAGTCTGTCAGTCTGTCAGTCTGTCAGTCTGTCAGTCTGTCAGTCTGTCAGTCTGTCAGTCTGGTCAGTCTGTCAGTCTGTCAGTCTGTCAGTCTGTCAGTCTGTCAGTCTGTCAGTCTGTCAGTCTGTCAGTCTGTCAGGTCTGTCAGTCTGTCAGTCCCTGTCAGTCTGTCGTCTGTCAGTCTGTCAGTCTGTCAGTCTGTCAGTCTGTCAGTCTGTCAGTCTGTCAGTCTGTCAGTCTGTCAGTCTGTCAGTCTGTCAGTCTGTCAGTCTGTCAGTCTGTCAGTCTGTCAGTCTGTCAGTCTGTCAGTCTGTTCAGTCTGTCAGTCTGTCAGTCTGTCAGTCTGTCAGTCTGTCAGTCTGTCAGTCTGTCAGTCTGTCAGTCTGTCAGTCTGTCAGTCTGTCAGTCTGTCAGTCTGTCAGTCCTGTCAGTCTGTCAGTCTGTCAGTCTGTCAGTCTGTCAGTCTGTCAGTCTGTCAGTCTGTCAGTTCTGTCAGTCTGTCAGTCTGTCAGTCTGTCAGTTGTCAGTCTGTCAGTCTGTCAGTCTGTCAGTCTGTCAGTCAGTCTGTCAGTCTGTCAGTCTGTCAGTCTGTCAGTCTGTCGTCTGTCAGTCTGTCAGCTCTGTCGTCTGTCAGTCTGTCAGTCTGTCAGTCTGTCAGTCGACAGTCTGTCCTCAGTCTGTCATCTGTCAGTCTGTCAGTCTGTCAGCTGTCAGTCTGTAGTCTGTCAGTCTTGTCAGTCTGTCAGTCTGTCAGTCTGTCAGTCTGTCAGTCTGTCAGTCTGTCAGTCTGTCAGTCTGTCAGTCTGTCCTGTCCTCAACTATTATCAAACATTTAATGAATATTTTATTAAAACAAATCGATTTGGATTTTTGACCAATAACTAAGAGCAATAGCTCAGTAGAATATTCACTCAATGTGTCAAACTCAATCAACTAAAAAACGGTCGCGTTTCTTCTAAAATTCGATTGGGTTTTCATAATGATGAACTATGTAAGTTTGAAGAAAATCCCTACAGCTTCTATATTACAATGATGAGTTTAATTAAAATCCTAAGTTCAATTTGCTTGTAGGTATTACTTTACCCAGTTGTACCTAAATACATACCTACCTACATAACAAATATAGGTAGGTACTTAATGGAATACTCCATTGGCAAGTAAAAATAAAGGCGCAACATTTTAAACGATTCAGTAATATGTTAAATCATTTTTAGTATGATACTAGGTTAAAAAGAGGATTTTGCTAATTTTAAACGAGTTTAGTATCGTACCACATTCTTAACATTTTATTAAAGTTAAAATCACCAAATAGCTCCTTTAAAATTTTAGTATCGTACTTATTCCATATGGCATCTGATAGTATATCAGCTTTGGACCCGAGGGGACAGGTTCGAGTCTTGCTGGTGTACAATTTTTGTTTGCCTTTCTTTTGTAAATAATGAAGTTTAAATGATGAAAATATAAACGTCGAATACTTATTTAGAGCACAATTTGGGTTTCCATCAATATTTATAATCAATTTACAACGCATAAGCACAATAATTGTGTTCATCAAAATTCAAACCCTACAAATGTTTTGCTTTCTTCTTAATTAGCATTTTACTAGTTGACAAAAGGTTTAACATTTTTGAAATGTTAGTAGACTACTATGTATAAATTAATTGTTAACTAGTACCTATCGTGTTAAAACCTTAATAATAGGTTGCTTAAAATTTTGCGCTAATGATTTTTGTTTTATTTTCGAGCCTACCTAAATTTAATATTTATTTATTTATTTGTATTGTTTTTATTTTAAATTATATGTTCTAATATATAGACACTTAACATTTTGATAAAGTTTTAATACCTTAGGTACGTAGGTAACATCCTTAAATCAGTTAAAAAAAAAACATACAATAATTTTAACATAACAGCAAAGCACCTAGAAGATAGGTAATAGCTGTAACATGACCTAGTTTCACGGCCATATACCTACCTACATACATCACTCACGTGTAACCTATTTAAATAAAAAAATTATTAGGTAGATATGTACCTAACCTACGTACCTAACAGTGCGCCCTCCTACAACATCGCCCGTCAACCCCCAAATTTCTTACGCCCAAAATGGCGTCAGGAAGGGGAAGCACGGTACAGCCTACACCAAAGGTAGCCCAACAGGCCCCCGAGCCTAAGACGCCGGCGGCACAGGCGGATATTATGGGCATTCTGCTGGCCATCCAGGGCCAGTTGACTGGCCTCCAAAACAATTCATGGAGCAGGCGACTAGGGTGGACTATCTCTACTCTGTTTTGCCGAGCTTAACGCAACTTAGAGGTGCCGGAGAGGCCCTTTAAGATCCTAGCTGTGAATGTAAATTCACTGAATAGGACCGAACGTAGAACGGATTTATTCCAATTGCTTAAAGACATATGTCCAGATGTGTGTATGGCTAGCGAAACTAAGCTTAACCAGAAACATAAATTGACTAACAACAATTACAATATCGTAAGAAGAGCCCGACCCAACTCCGCTCGAGGAGGAGGCGTCGCAATCTTTGTACGTAAAGGCATTGGTCATAAGGTAATATATAATAGTGATGTGCGAACATATGCATTCATCTCCAACAGGGGAAGCGAATGTATGTGATCGCTGCCTATGCACCGGAAACACCTCAGCCCACCCAGTTTATAACAGAGCTAGAAAAGCTTTTTGAATGCTTAAGATTGAGCTCGGAAGAAAACTTTTACATATTAGCCGGTGATTTAAACGCCAAACACATAGATTGGGGAAATCAAATACAAAATACTCGAGGTAACCATTTGTATAATTGGATGGGTCGATACAACCTTGAGTATCGCCTCGATCTTCTAGCCACAGAGAGGCCATCGTTTCCAAAAAGGGGCGCCTATCTGGATATATTGCTGAAAGACGCAAGACTAACAATTACTGACACTGTGGGTCAACGACCAAGAAATTGTTATCGAACGATCGAACACGACAGTGACCACTGCGGATTCGCCGCCGTTATACAACTTCCGAACGAGCTTATGGAGTTGGAGGAGTATGTGCCTGTGCATACTTACAATTAAAGTAAGGTGCGCTGGCCACGCTTCTCCAACGCCTTATTGAGCGATTTACGGCCAAATTGTATATCCCCACCAAATGACAGGAACCTAACAAATACTGAAATCGACAGATACTTAGAACAAATTAATGAAACGATTCTACGAACAAAGAACGTAACGCAACTGACATGTACATAATTGAAGCACTTCACAGACAAAAAAGTGGACTACTGACAAGACTAAAACGCTTGTACAGACGGTTTACTGATACACGAGATCTGGAGATTAAGACACTGAAGTCGTCCAACAAAAACATCAACCAATCGATCAAAGAAAATTATAGGTTGTCTATTAATTTGTTCTGGGACAATAAAATTCGCGCCGTTAATCTAGCGACCCAAGTATGTTCCAAAAAAATTAATAAGATTTTTAGAAGAAAGGATCATAATGATCTTCCGTGTCTTAAGCTCCAGAGTACGACAGGGAACAGAGATGTACTTCTGACAGCAGGCATATACCCAGAGGATGCCGTATTGGACGATGACCTCTATATAATCGAAGATCCGCAGGAGAGAGTGGAGGCTGTGGGGGCTGCTTTCCAGCAAGTGTATAAGGTGAATTCTAGCATTCGCCCGAATCATGAACTGAAGAACAGAGCTCTGCTTCATCACTTATGGCTCCGGAACGAGATAACCGAATGGCGATCTGAGAACCTTCGTTTTACCGGGTTTAATGATGAAGATTTGGCAAACGCCATAATCGCCGAAGGAAATGGGCCCAGTCCCTGTTAATTTAGAAGAATGAGCTCCAGCTTATCTTCGATTCATTAAAGAAAAAGAAGTCAGCAGGAGTTGATGGTATATCCAACGTTGTACTACGACAATTGCCTCAAGAAGTAGTTGACATTTATACCACACTGCTTAACAACGCGCTGAATAATGCATTGACCAATAACTAAGAGCAATAGCTCAGTAGAATATTCACTCAATGTGTCAAACTCAATCAACTAAAAAACGGTCGCGTTTCTTCTAAAATTCGATTGGGTTTTCATAATGATGAACTATGTAAGTTTGAAGAAAATCCCTACAGCTTCTATATTACAATGATGAGTTTAATTAAAATCCTAAGTTCAATTTGCTTGTAGGTATTACTTTACCCAGTTGTACCTAAATACATACCTACCTACATAACAAATATAGGTAGGTACTTAATGGAATACTCCATTGGCAAGTAAAAATAAAGGCGCAACATTTTAAACGATTCAGTAATATGTTAAATCATTTTTAGTATGATACTAGGTTAAAAAGAGGATTTTGCTAATTTTAAACGAGTTTAGTATCGTACCACATTCTTAACATTTTATTAAAGTTAAAATCACCAAATAGCTCCTTTAAAATTTTAGTATCGTACTTATTCCATATGGCATCTGATAGTATATCAGCTTTGGACCCGAGGGGACAGGTTCGAGTCTTGCTGGTGTACAATTTTTGTTTGCCTTTCTTTTGTAAATAATGAAGTTTAAATGATGAAAATATAAACGTCGAATACTTATTTAGAGCACAATTTGGGTTTCCATCAATATTTATAATCAATTTACAACGCATAAGCACAATAATTGTGTTCATCAAAATTCAAACCCTACAAATGTTTTGCTTTCTTCTTAATTAGCATTTTACTAGTTGACAAAAGGTTTAACATTTTTGAAATGTTAGTAGACTACTATGTATAAATTAATTGTTAACTAGTACCTATCGTGTTAAAACCTTAATAATAGGTTGCTTAAAATTTTGCGCTAATGATTTTTGTTTTATTTTCGAGCCTACCTAAATTTAATATTTATTTATTTATTTGTATTGTTTTTATTTTAAATTATATGTTCTAATATATAGACACTTAACATTTTGATAAAGTTTTAATACCTTAGGTACGTAGGTAACATCCTTAAATCAGTTAAAAAAAAAACATACAATAATTTTAACATAACAGCAAAGCACCTAGAAGATAGGTAATAGCTGTAACATGACCTAGTTTCACGGCCATATACCTACCTACATACATCACTCACGTGTAACCTATTTAAATAAAAAAATTATTAGGTAGATATGTACCTAACCTACGTACCTAACAGTGCGCCCTCCTACAACATCGCCCGTCAACCCCCAAATTTCTTACGCCCAAAATGGCGTCAGGAAGGGGAAGCACGGTACAGCCTACACCAAAGGTAGCCCAACAGGCCCCCGAGCCTAAGACGCCGGCGGCACAGGCGGATATTATGGGCATTCTGCTGGCCATCCAGGGCCAGTTGACTGGCCTCCAAAACAATTCATGGAGCAGGCGACTAGGGTGGACTATCTCTACTCTGTTTTGCCGAGCTTAACGCAACTTAGAGGTGCCGGAGAGGGCCTTTAAGATCCTAGCTGTGAATGTAAATTCACTGAATAGGACCGAACGTAGAACGGATTTATTCCAATTGCTTAAAGACATATGTCCAGATGTGTGTATGGCTAGCGAAACTAAGCTAAACCAGAAACATAAATTGACTAACAACAATTACAATATCGTAAGAAGAGCCCGACCCAACTCCGCTCGAGGAGGAGGCGTCGCAATCTTTGTACGTAAAGGCATTGGTCATAAGGTAATATATAATAGTGATGTGCGAACATATGCATTCATCTCCAACAGGGGAAGCGAATGTATGTGATCGCTGCCTATGCACCGGAAACACCTCAGCCCACCCAGCTTATAACAGAGCTAGAAAAGCTTTTTGAATGCTTAAGATTGAGCTCGGAAGAAAACTTTTACATATTAGCCGGTGATTTAAACGCCAAACACATAGATTGGGGAAATCAAATACAAAATACTCGAGGTAACCATTTGTATAATTGGATGGGTCGATACAACCTTGAGTATCGCCTCGATCTTCTAGCCACAGAGAGGCCATCGTTTCCAAAAAGGGGTGCCTATCTGGATATATTGCTGAAAGACGCAAGACTAACAATTACTGACACTGTGGGTCAACGACCAAGAAATTGTTATCGAACGATCGAACACGACAGTGACCACTGCGGATTCGCCGCCGTTATACAACTTCCGAACGAGCTTATGGAGTTGGAGGAGTATGTGCCTGTGCATACTTACAATTAAAGTAAGGTGCGCTGGCCACGCTTCTCCAACGCCTTATTGAGCGATTTACGGCCAAATTGTATATCCCCACCAAATGACAGGAACCTAACAAATACTGAAATCGACAGATACTTAGAACAAATTAATGAAACGATTCTACGAACAAAGAACGTAACGCAACTGACATGTACATAATTGAAGCACTTCACAGACAAAAAAGTGGACTACTGACAAGACTAAAACGCTTGTACAGACGGTTTACTGATACACGAGATCTGGAGATTAAGACACTGAAGTCGTCCAACAAAAACATCAACCAATCGATCAAAGAAAATTATAGGTTGTCTATTAATTTGTTCTGGGACAATAAAATTCGCGCCGTTAATCTAGCGACCCAAGTATGTTCAAAAAAATTAATAAGATTTTTAGAAGAAAAGATCATAATGATCTTCCGTGTCTTAAGCTCCAGAGTACGACAGGGAACAGAGATATACTTCTGACAGCAGGCATATACCCAGAGGATGCCGTATTGGACGATGACCTCTATATAATCGAAGATCCGCAGGAGAGAGTGGAGGCTGTGGGGGCTGCTTTCCAGCAAGTGTATAAGGTGAATTCTAGCATTCGCCCGAATCATGAACTGAAGAACAGAGCTCTGCTTCATCACTTATGGCTCCGGAACAATATAACCGAATGGCGATCTGAGAACCTTCGTTTTACCGGGTTTAATGATGAAGATTTGGCAAACGCCATAATCGCCGAAGGAAATGGGCCCAGTCCCTGTTAATTTAGAAGAATGAGCTCCAGCTTATCTTCGATTCATTAAAGAAAAAGAAGTCAGCAGGAGTTGATGGTATATCCAACGTTGTACTACGACAATTGCCTCAAGAAGCAGTTGACATTTATACCACACTGCTTAACAACGCGCTGAATAATGCATATTATCCAGTGCGGTGGAAGACAGCTGTGGTGCACCCTCTCCCAAAAAAGGGAAATGACAACTCCAATCCGGGGAATCTCCGGTCGATAAGTCGTCTTTCGAGTATCAGCAAAGTATTTGAAAAGGTTATTAATAGAGCCCTGTTCAAGTGGGCGGAGGACAAAAATATCATCCCGGATAATCAGTTCGGTTTTAAGGCACAATTCATGCCGCGTCTAGGCTAGTTTCTGATATCCAATAGAACAAAACCAAAAAGGAGTGTACATGTGCATGTCTGGTTGATTTGGAAAAGGCCTTCGACACCATATGGCTAGAAGGTCTCTATCTAAAGCTAACCAGACTAGGTATAAGTAAACCTGTATTGTATATGTTTTATGACATGTTAAATGGTAGGAAGTTTGTTGTCAAGAGTGGCAATGTAACTTCTACCGCAATTTATAATATTAAAAATGGTCTTCAGCAGAGAACGGTTAACTCTCCGATTCTATTCAGCATTTACACCAGCGATCTGATAGGTAGTCTAACTCAGGCAATTGCGTACGCCGACGATCTAATTGCGTACAGAACAGCTCATACAGTTGAGGTCATCAAAAATCTCTTGCAGAGTGACTTCGACAAGATTCAGCGATATTGTGATGACTGGAAGTTGAAAATCAACTTCCAGAAATCAGAAACTATTTTGTTTAGGTCTCCGTTGTCTAGCGCTTCAAGGGATACGAGAAAGAACTGGCGCAGGCTGGTGATAGTAGCGTCACATGGACATCTACTGGCGAGTAAAAGTGTAGTAAAGTACCTTGGCATCTTGTTGGAACAGTACCTGTATTTCGACAAATATATAGGTGCTGCTTTGGCCAGGGCTAGGGGAACATTTGCCTTGACAAAACGACTGTTTTATAGCAGCCGTCTTGACAGCAGGGTGAAGGTGATTTGCTACATGGCGCTCATCAGGCCGATGATTGCCAATGGATACCCGGTGTGGTTCAACGTTGCCCCATCTCAAATGGAAAAGATTCGGGTGTTTGAGAGGCAATGTCTTAGACGTTGCCTTGGATTGCGCAGAACACCAGAGTCGGAGTACACAAGATATTATTCCAACCAGGTTCTATACAACGGAGCCAACATAAGCAGAATAGATAATTTTTTGCTTAAGCTGATTCGGGGTCACGTTGCAAGAGCGATGTCCTCAACTAACAGCTTAATTTTTGGGGCTTATTACCCCAAGAACGATTCCTGCTAAACTTATAATCGCGAGTGTTGAACGCAGAAAAGAAAGTAACGCTATAATGCTCTGTTTTAATGACTGTTCAGATCGACTCGCAATAGTCTTGCATGAGCTCCTCAGAAATAGGAAGTACGTCAACAAAGCAGATGCCCTAATGAGCTACTTCGACGTATTTGGAGATAAGGTCATTGGGACAATTCAATGCAAGTCAGGGCATTGAAATAGAGAAATAGAGCCCTTAATGGGCCAACCAACGGCAGCGCTCATATACTTGAAGCGGGTTACTGACTCCGGACTTTCCGGCTCCTTTCGTCCAAGGAGTCCAACAAAGGACCTGGCCCTCCAGGTTGGGGTTGTGCGTGGGGTTAACAACCCCGCCATGTAAAAAAAGGTAAGTTGCGAAGCGACCAATAGCCTCGGGAAAGGAAGGATTAACTGTTGACGACCCGGCAAAATGCATTAAGGACAACGACCTTCGGATCTGCACGTGGAATGTTGGAACTCTTAACAGACCACGTGCAGCCGAATAACTAGCGGAGGCCCTAGACTGCTACAGAGCAGGAATTACTGCCATCCAGGAAGTGCGATGGGATGGGCCGGGCAAAAGGAAGATGAAAAACTGTGACGTAAACTACGGTGATTGTGAAAGAAGACCACAGCGTCTATTTGGGTGCAGATTTGTCATAAGCGGCAGACTTAGGCATGAAGCCTTGGGCTTTCGACACGTGAGTGAGCGACTTCTGACAATCCGTATCAAGGCTAAATTCGCCAACATTAGTCTAATATGCGCTCACGCCCCCACAGAAGACAAGGATGACGCCACCAAGGATGACTTCTACGAGCTCCTCGACAAAACCTATGAGCAGTGTCCTAAATATGACGTAAGGATCGTACTAGGCGATTTTAACGCCAAAATAGCTAAAGAGGAAATCTTTGGTAGGACTGTCGGAAAACATAGCCTATACGACACAACGTCTGAAAACGGACTTAGGCTAATTGACTTTGCGGCTGCACGTAACGTCAGCATTGCAAGCACACGGTTTCCTCATCTCGACATACACAAAGGGACTTGGCGGCATCCAGATCGAATAACCGTCAATCCGATTGATCATGTTGCGATCGATGCAAGGCACGGCTCCAGTAGTCTGGATGTTTGCACCTTCCGAGCAGCTAACATCGACTCGGATCACTACCTTGTTACAGCCAAGGTAAGAATGCGAATAACCCGAACGTCCCAACAACGGAGTAATACTGTGAGGAAGTATGACGTTGGAAAACTGCAATCGCAAGAGACTGCCAGAACCTATGCCGATCGAATATCCCGTAACCTTTCAAGAAATCCATTGCCGCCAGCATCAAGTGCCGAAAAACAGTGGCAAAGCTGTCAACAAACCATCAGACGTGCCGCAACTAATGTGCTAGGTTTCACCGGACCTCCACCAAGAAACCGCTGTTTCGATGAAGAATGCAGGCAGGCACATGTAGCTAAACAAATGCCATATAATGAGGCATTGCAAAGAAGGACTAGAGCTGCTCGCGAGCTCTACGAGCAGAAAAGATGGGAAGAACACCGGCTTCTCCAGAAGAAAAAGAGAGAGCATGAGAAGCGCGCGATCGAAGATATTGATAGATGCTACTCCAGGAACAATGTGCGGAAGTTTTACCAACAGGTAAAAAGAACGTGTCAAGGCAAAAAAACCCGCACAGAAACCTGTAGAGATAGGAATGGAAACCTCGTAGTAGAGTCACAGTCATTGCTGAGTATATGGAAGGACCATTTCTGCAGACTGTTAAACGGCGATTAATACCAAAATCCCGCTGTCAGGCAGAATGAACCATTCAACATGGACGATGATACACAAAACTTCCGTCCACCTGAACCAAATAAAGTGAGGATAGCAATATCTAAACTAAAGAACAGCAAAGCTGCTGGCCCCGACGGACTACCTGCCGAACTCTTTAAAGCAGTCGGAGATGACCGGGTACAGTGCATACCCCAACTCATCTCTAAAGTCTGGTCAGAAGAAAGTATGCCAAAGACCGAGCTAGCTGGAGAGGCATGTTGGTTGAGGCCCAGGTTCGCCTCGAACTGTAGCGCCACCTAAGTAAGAAAGTAAGTAAGTAAGTACCACAATAACGAATATTTTGAGAGTGCTCGGTTAAGTGGTTACATCCCTCCCGAGGCATACCTTTATTTAGACAGTCGAGGGCTGATACAGGATATAATGGCGGTTCCGCTTATCTACCACGTCAGCCGTAAAACTGTATATAGGCGACTCCTGTATGGTCGAGACGTCATCGCTCAAGGTGGAGAGGAGCGCCTTCGGCTTAGTAGGACCGTGTCCGATCGGGACCGAATGGATAGGGCGAAACAGGAGAACCAGTTCTGGTGGCTCTCTGAACAGCATCGTGATATTTAAAGTCGATTAAGATGGTATGTCTTGGCCAACTTACATATAATTAGGGTAATTAGGTATAGGGAACAGTCGGGGTGGCACCAAAAAAAAAATTAAAAATATGTATGTATGCGGAGGCATATGTGCATGTACCTGCGTAACTGTACATGTATGTGCGTACGTATATGTATGTACGTATGTACATGTATGTATGGGGTGAAAGTAGCTTTGTGTCTGCATGCGTATGCAAAATATGAACAAAAAAAATTAAACAAACGAAAAAAATGCTGCTGTGGCTGTTCTAGTTTTTAAGTAGTTTTAAGTGGTTTTGGGTATTTATAGGTATCTTTAGTAGTTTAAGTTAGTTTTAGTTAGTATTTAAGTTAATTGTATCTAGTTTTAATTATTTTTAGTCTAGATTTAAGTAGTTTATAAGTAAAAAATGAAAAATGATACGAGACCGAGTTTTTAAAAAAAAAGTTTTCTTGGTAAAACAAAAATAAAATAAAATAATTAGATTAAAATAGATTTAAGGTCGAAAGACATTAGTATTAAGAGATATAGTATAGTTTAGAGCGCCCGTAAAGGGCCAGAAAATTAGTTGTAAGTTATTGATAATTAGGCTAGTTTTAAACATTTTTGTCTAGCTTTAAGATAGTTATAAGTTTAGATTAAATAAAAATAATCAAAACAAAAAAATAATGATTAAACGAAACATGTTTAAGAATACAAAATACAATAAGCATATGGATGTTTTTTTTACTTGCGAGTATAAGTATACTTCATAGAAGGCAAGTTATACATTCGTTAAAAAAACTGACAATCAAACATGACATCATGATCATAGAAAACACCAAAAAAGTGGTTCACTCAATTCCGTCTGTCCTTCTGTCCTCGAGTTTGCAGCCTACACGGTTAGATGGATTTGCTTGTGTGTTCTTAAATTACTACAGTCCACTTTCAAGTATAAAAATATTTTGTTTATATTTATAAGTATAATGGTAACACCACCGCTCCAACGATTTTTGATTTTTTGTTTATATATTCTTATCTATCCTTGAATTCAAATGACATCTTTGTTTTTCCTCAAACTATATCAACTAAGCAATATAAAAACATTTAATTATGTGTATTATCCATTTATTTCTATCTTCTTATTATTTCCATTTTATGAATTTTTGCGTACGTCACTATTTATCTTTAAAAATCACATGGATATTATGCCCACGTACATCCATCATTTTCATTATTATGTGTGCATATTAACATACCCATACTACATCTGGGAATGTAGGTACATATTATACCCTCCAAATTTACATAATTAATGACCATAATCTAGATTTAAATATGTATTGGTAGGTAGGGGTGGCTATGTAACTATTCCTTGAATCATCCATTCGAGAATTAATTATACTAAGAATCAAGGTAGTATTACCTACATCGGCTTTAAACCTGCATAGGAATACGTTTATAATAAATCAAATATAATGCAATTAATTCTGAAGAAAACATGCAATATCTGCGTTAGCTATTTTAAAGATTTTATTGTCTTTTTGTCGCTTGCGAGGCAATTTTTTATGAATATTTGCACTAGTACAGCAGAAAATTCACAGCCAATATTGTGCCTATTTTTTTGTGCATTTCATTGTGAGTTAAATTAATGTCTTTCCTTCAAATAAATTTTAGTTGGTGGCAACGCGCCAGGGTACAGCTAGTTTATATACATATCTTTAACAATCAAATAATTATTATGTCCATTACAACTATCATCTAAGGTTTTATATGCATATGCAGGCGTTGCTGCCTTCCTCAGCGGAACTTTATTACGACAAAAAAGGCAAAGAATGGCTATGGGAAACCCGCTGTCACCCACCATTGCAGGCTTAGTGGTAGACCACGTATTAGATGAATGCTTCAAGGAAATTGATGATAAACCCACGTTTGCTGCCAAATATGTTGATGATATATTTGCAGTGATGAACAAACGGAATTTAAATAAAATTGTGTACTCAATGGAAATTATGATGAGGACGCATATTTCTTATGAAGTGCATGATAAATGCATTTTTCATATTAAATATGCTGAATACTATTTTTAGTGGATGAGTAGTAGGGATAGAATTTGGCTCTAAAATTTAGTATAGATAGGCATAGGATGAAGAGGATAAAAGCAGAATTTTGTTTATCGTCAAATTCAAAAGGTCGCAGCCATAAGCACTGAGAAAGTGGGCCCTAGAGCTAATAAATAAATTACGAAACTAAACTATTCTTTTATTTTATTTTGGAACATACCAAAATTCTCCCCGTACAACTCTTCTATTTGCAACAGAGGAAAGCACGGTTGCCTTACGAGTAATTTCATGACCATCTAATATTCGACTCGGACCAAAAAAATCAGGCAGATTAATCAACTTCCGGTCCAACCAAGCCAGACACATAATAATAAACACTGCCTCCAACCTGATAAGTAAAGTTTTTACACTTAGTGAACGATTCCATCCTGTAAATGAAAATAAAATAATAAAACTTCTCATTGATAATGGCTATCCCTCGATCATAATTTGTGGATTGCTTCTAAATCACAGACACAAAATTCCCCTTACACAAAATAAGGATCAACTTGATGGCTACTTCAAAAGTATGGGTAATGTTCCAAGCCTAACCGAGAATTTTAAAGAAGCCATAACATAAAAGTAACGGGCGTCCGCTTGACATTCAAACCTAATAAAACCTTGGCTCACCTTTATACAAAACTTAAAACAAAACCTAAAAAATTCAAACAAACAGATGTCATATACAAGATAAATTGTAATGGGAAGGCGGAAGAAACTTGTAGCCTGTGCTATATCGGCACCACAAAACAATTCCTTCGACAACGTATGTCAAATCACATGTCCGACATATACAAAATAATCCTGCGAAGACAGGTCTGGCAGGCCATTGCATCGAATGCGGTCATTCTCCAGATTTTGATGGTGTCAAAATTCTGCAGACGGAGAAACATGTATCGAAACGATATACTCTGGAAACATAACACATAATAAACAACAGCAACAACATGAATAGAAAACAAGACACACAAAATATTTCTGCAGTATATTGCTCTCTTGTCTCATCTTCATAAACATTAGTTTCTTTGTGTTATAAATAGACTAAACTTCATTTGAAGTGTATCTTCTTTTTTTCATAAATTATTTCCTAATCATATAATATTAAAATTATTTAATACAAAAATAGTGAGTGTACACTTTATTGTTTTAATTGTTATAGTACTGAATGTTATCAATGTATAATTTTTGTCTTTTTTGTCGTAATAAAGTTCCCCTGAGGAAGGCAGCAACCCCTGCCGAAACGTCGGGAAAGCTAATGTAAAGAAATAGTTTCATTACTAAAACTACAGTGACCAAAAAAGCGAAGCACGGAAGTATTTTTATATCGCTTTCAATCATTAATCATTATTATATACCTACATATTTACATACCTAGGCTCCATATATTTATTAGTGTGGGTACACACTACACATATGTAATAAAGGTAATATACTCCGGTTTTCATTTTCGTTCAAGTTCGCGCATGTGACAAAACTCAGAGGACCTCGTGTCACATTTGGCATGCGCATAGGCTTGTGTATGGGCCAAACTGCTGGTTGCAATATCTGTTACTGCTACTTTTAAATAACAGTTATAAATTCGTGTTACTGAAATAACAATTATGGAACAAAAATTGTCAGTGAAATAACAATTTTAATAAATTATTTTCCACTACCATTTTAAAATTAATTATTCATCATTTATTGTATCTATATTCCGCTATTTGGTTTGATCAAAATACAAATTTAGAAGTTTCAAATGTTATTTTAATAACAGATATTTTTGATCTTACTGAACACATCTTGCTGAAATATTGACCCACCACTAATTGTATGTGAAAATGTTAAATTTGAGAGTGCATAAGCCAAATCTTAGAGACATTTTGCCAAATAAGGCAACCGAATTTTTAAATTATGACAAACGATTTCTGAAAACTTGCGAAATATATTACCTTATGCTATGTGTACTGTGATGTAGGTACATACTACCATCCTAATTTACAGAATTAAAATCCATAACATACATTTATAGCTTTTAACGGCCTTTAGTCTACAAAATTTGCGTTTCATCCCGTCGCTCTCACTTATACTCATCTCTCACTCACTTGAATGAAACGCAAGTTTTGTGGACTAAAGGCCGTTAAAAGCTTTTTCGAATCAATAATTCAACAAGTCCAATTAAATATAATGCTAAGTCTTCTACTGGGGAGAGTACGATAACTCAGGCGCCAAAAAATAAAAATGGATTCTTGTGGAACGGTTAGTTACAAGTATTTTTTAATATGGCAGGGGGGGTCTATCTACCCCCGTTTGGCCGGGAGGGGCAATTTCATAAAAAAAAGTACTAAAAATGGAAAACAAAATATTAAAAAATAACATTAATACTTACAAACAATTGTTATAACTTTTTTTAAAGCCAATACCTTAATCTATTAGCTAATTTTTAAATCAACTGGGATCTATCCCGGCCAAACGGGGGGAGATAGACTCCCCATCCCATAATAAAAAATACTTGCATTAAGCCCCTCTCAAAAAATCCGTTATTAATTTGCGGTGCCTGAGTTATGGTACTCGTGCCACTTGCTCTTGTAGCTTACAACTTTAATGTGGCTAACCATTGAGGTTTCGTTAGTTAGGTGTAGTTATCCTATGCAGGTGTAAAGCCTATGTAGGTAAGATTACCTTGATTCTTAGTATACTGAATTGTCGAATGGATGATTCAAGTAATAGTTACATATAGGTACCTACCTACAAATGTATATTTAAATCTAAGATATGGATTTTAACTATGTGAGTTAGGAGACTAAAATGTATGTACATACATACATATATAGATGGAAACTAAGGATGTAAACATGTACATATAATAATGAAAATGAGGGATGTATGTGGGTAGGCAGCTATATGCATATAACTTTATAATTTAGGTGCACTAAGCATACATAAGGTTCATGTGATTTTTAGACATATCATATATGTATATATAAATGTATGAGGGCCTACATTGTATTTAGTAATCAGTGATGTAGGCAAAACTTCGTAAAAAGGGAATAATAATAAGGTAGAAATAAATGAATAATACACATACTTAAATGTTTTTATATTGCTTAGTAGTCATAGTTTGAGAAAAAACAAAGATACCAGTTGAATTCATGGATAAATAAGAATATATCAAAAAAAATTCAAAAATCGTTGGAGAGGTTTTTTAATAAATTAATTTTTGATGTATAAAATTTTGAAAACATTTTTAGAAAAAAAATCTTGAAACGCCACTTTGAAGATATTATTAATATACATATAAAATTAAAATTCAAAAAAATTCTGTCAATTTCTTAAATTCTTAAAAGTCGTATGCAGTTTTATTACCAATTTTAGACACCATTTGTATAAAAAATTATTTTAATCGGTCCATCCAATGTTGAGAAAGTCGAAAATATGAAAAGTAGGCAAAAAAATATTTTTATACTTAAAAGTGGACTTCACTTATTTAGGAACACACACATTTAAAAAAAAAATTCTTGGAGCTGTTTTCGAGAAATACATTTTTTTTAACGTTTTTTTTAACATTTGTATGGGACGTACCGTTGTTTTTTATCTTAGGAATATAGTTTTTTTAACTGTTCAAGATAATGTAAAAAAACTACCAAATACGAAGTTTCGCAAACATGCATTAAGTCGTTTTCTAAATTTTGAGTTTTCGACAAAAAAAAAGTTTTTTTTTAATTTCCAAAAAAATTAATTTTTGAAAAATTTTGGCTTACAATAGTGTTAAAACTTTTCATGAGCTTCTGCGGAAAAAAATTCAAAAACATCAAATTAACCGTTTTACAGAAAATCGAAAACCAAAAAAATGGTACTACTAGAGGTACAAAAAGTAACAATTTTTTTCCAATGAACTGATTTTTTTTTATAAAAATTGTTGTAGTCGTTTTCGAGAAAAATAAGTTTTTTATTTTTATCCAGAAAAAAAATTATGGGAGCTACTGTTATTTGTCGTCTTAAAAAAAATGAAAAAAAAACGTGTTGGCATATTACCGTACAAATAATATATACCAAGTTTGAAGCAAATCCTTCCAACCGTTTTGCCTGCAGACTCGCGGACAGACTGACAGACAGACAGACGAAATTGGGGGACCCACTTTTTTGGTGTTCTCTATGATCGTAATGTCGTAATGCACCAATCCATAACTTGCCTTATAGTACCTATAATCGCAAGTAAAAATATCATACACAAAACTATGCCTGCATAGTGGCATGAAAAGTTCCGCAGCATTCATAATCCAAAAACAGCTACGAGAATGATTCGCTCGAAGATTTTGAACTTATATAAGTACCTTTGACAAACAATGGTCGGATACCTTCGTCAATAAATACGCAGGAAAATTCACAACAAGAACATCAACAACATCAACCGCTACCCCTCCAGAAATCATCACCCACTCCTCCAAAGCAAAATCTTCCAACAAATGTGCCATATAATCCATTGGTGCATACACACAATAAACCGCCATATAGCTGTAGGTAATTTAGTTGAAACCTTATACAAAAATGAAATGTTATATTTAACTTCTAACTCCCAACAGTTCCTTCATCTTGTGGCAGTCGAATGCTCCACAGAGAAAGCGTTACCAGTAAAAGGAATATATGCATGGATTGTCCAGCATTTTCCGTGCTTCAAAATTACTCCCACCGGATGTAACAATAGTGTGAGGCATAATCTTTTGTTTATATAACCTTTCGTAATATTAAACCTTTTCTACTAACAATATTGTGCTTACTATATGATCGAACATAAGAGCAAGTACATAGATCCAATCATGCGTTTAATTTATTTATAAAAAATATGGAAATAATTTGACGCTAGCGTTTACGTTATGATGAATTTCCATATCAGAAACAAAGCAAAATATTTATCCACCAACAAAGAATAGACCTACTCAACGAAGAAAACATTATAAATAATAATACGTTAAGTTTTATTTGTTTAATGGATTGCCAGTATTTATTATAAAATAAATAAGTTGTTACAAAAAAATTAATTACTATAACAAATTCACTAAAAATCAATAAAAAACGTGATTTGTGATCTAGAATTCGAGTTACTTTTTTGTAAATTTTACACTTAAAAAAAAAATCGAACTCGAAATTTTAATCAAACTTGATATTCCGCTATTCCATCTACCTCTCTGTAGGTCGATATAAGTATATATGTATGTATATCCGATTTTTTCTACCAATTATATTTCACTTTTAAGCATGTTTGCCTGACTAAACTACATACTTACACATATTTTGGCTATCTACGTCGCTGAATACCAACCTACATACATTATATACTCTCATACATTTACATACCCATATATCTTTAAAAATTAAATGAATATTATGTATATTGCACCTATCACATAAAGTTATATGTATATATCTACATACTTATCACCAACCTACACTTTCAATGTACATTGTAATAATAATATAATAATAATAATATTTTATTTGTACTAAATCAACAAAATTACAAAACTAGTTGTTTCAAGATCATTTGAGTTAATAATAATAACATTTGGTATCTACTACAGGATAATGAAAATTTAACTTTACTTTTAAAAATAAATCAAAAAATATTATGAAAATAACTGTTTGTTGTATGTCAGATTGGCAAGTTAAATATTTTATATTATTCTGCAAGTACGATTATACTAAATTCGTTTATAATTAAAAATATATAATTTAATGCATTTGACAGAAAAAGGTAAGGACGCGCATATTCCTCGCTATTCAACAAGGTCTAATATTCATGCTTTGTTAACACTTCCCTTCCCATGTGTTTTTTGCGCATAGCTTTATAAATAGGACATCTCGGTGTAAGGCGGAGTGTATTTTCTGGTGCATCAGTGTTGCAAATGGAACAAATTCCATTAGTGTTACGTTTGAATGCTCGTGCATTTATGTTATGGAGACCTCATCTGGCTTTAAAAATGAGTGAAATCTATTCAGCTTTCAGTCTGTCATCAAAGTATATTGAATCATATGTTAGATTGGCGTATTCATCATTAAACTGTGATCTATGTGCCAATCTGGACCACATCTGGAAGCCATAAACAGTATTGTTTATCACCAAGCGATGTGCATGTGACGGTGACCACTTCAGCATCGGAATGAAATTAAACATGTGCGTCGGTTCCAGTTTATCTATCAACCCCCATCCACTTCACAGAAAGACAAGGAGATATACTCCGGTCAACAAATAATAGAAAATCAATCCGTATCCAGTCGTCGAGGATAGCAGTCGTCATTTATATTATATCTTTAAAAATTGTATCTTATAAGTGTTTGAATTAAATAAAGTTTTTTTTATAAAAAACGTTTCGTTCATAAATTAATTGGGGGCTCAACCGGGATCCTCACGCGCTAGATTAAAGTTGAAAGTAACAAGTAAACTCAGTGTAGTGACATCCAGCAAAAAAAGACATTACCAAGCCAAATATCTTGCAAGACAAGAGAAAGTGCACCATTTAAAGTATCCAGATCAACAGATCAAATAAACGGAGAAACAATTCAACAAGTATCCCGCATCAGGACAATAGCAGAAATAAATCATCATCATCAAGTATCCTGCATCAGGAGAACGAGATATAGTAAGAATAAGTGATTATATTATTTAAAAAAACATAATATTATTTTTTTCAAGTATTTACATAACAAAAAATTAAAATGGATCAAAAAACAGTTTGTGATCTTATCACTCAAGCAATCACCACAAATAACAAGCTTAACGAACAAATTATTAACGAACAACGTAGCACGCATGCGGAGGAAATTCACGACCTCCGTAAACTTCGAAACGAACGTGGTATTACACCTGATGTAACTGAATTTACCACACAAATAATAAGTCCCTCCATTATTTGCGATGAATCTCTGGAGATCATAAAATCTCTAAGAGAATTTGACGGCACAGCCATATCATATGTAAGCTGGCAAGAGTCAGCACATAACTCAATTAAACTATGTAAAATCGGTAACAAAAGGTATTTTGCTGCACTCACAATTTTCCGAAATAAGATATCAGGATCAGCCAATGATGTCTTAATGAATCACGGCACAGTGCTGAACTTCGATGCCTTAATCGCACGCCTAGACTTCACGTATGATGATCAAAGATCGATCAGCGCGTTAAGGCAAGAAATGTCTGTTTGTTTTCAGACTAGGTTCATTTTCAGTATTACAATACTACGAGAAAGTTAATAAATCGGTCACCCTATTGATAAACAAAGTCATAATGACACATGGTAATTCTGATCTTTCACATCAAATGAATGTGGCGAACAGATCGGAAGCCTTAAGCATATTTATAACTGGACTAAACGGTCAACTAATGAACACACTGTTCGCAATAAAACCACGTGACCTCCCACACGCTCTATCTTTAGTCTAAGAGTTGGAGAGCAACCATGTTCGCTCAACGTTCGCTTTACAGCTCGCACAGCGAACCGAGCCTAGAGGCTCACGCCATAGTTCTCATAAAAATCATTTACGTTTCCCAAGAAACGACACACAACAACCAACAAAAGATCGCAACTTTACACCACAACGTAATGACTACAGACAACTACCACAGCTCTTCGAACCTATGACTCTTGGAAGCTCGGCTAACAGGCCAATTCCTCAACAACAGTTAAACCAATACAAAAATACATACCAACAAGAAAACAACCCAAATGGGCAATACAAACGACCAATGAACAATACATACAATAACACTCAACGTCCTTTATTTAAACGCGAAAGAGAACCGAGTACCCAACAACCTACTCAAATCCCTCCAACAAGGACAGAAAGGATTAATAACCTTAACGAAGACCCAGAGACTTTTTTAGACGAAAATCTGGACTACCGTTCATATGTAGAATAATAAATAACAAAAATATACGCATATTTATTGACACAGGTGCTTCACGCAATTATTGTCGCGATGGCGTATTTAACTACAAAAAAACATTAGACATTAAGAAAAGAGCACGAACCGTAAACGGTGACTTAACCATTACTGAATGCTATGAGGCATTAATTTTTAATACAAAAACTCGTTTTTATATCCTATCCAATCTGGAATTCAACGGCTTAATAGGATCAAATCTCCTGAGCTCTGTCGAAGCCAAAATAAATTTTGAGAACAAGACCCTCTCTTACGCAAATAAGGTAGAAAAACTATACTTTGAAAACGAGCCACAAGAAATAAATCGTACGGATGTCATTGCCGAGATACATACTATCTGCGACAAACCGATTTACCCGAAACAATACCCCTCACCCCATAGTACAGATGACTGGCTTTATAAAGAAATAGAGAAGGAAATAAATGAAGGCATAATCAGACCTTCTAAAAGTCCATACAACTCACCCGTATGGATTGTTCCAAAGAAAAGACAAAATCCGGACGGAAGTCCAAAACTTAGGAAGGTTATCGACTATAAGAAAATAAATGAGTTCACTAAAACAGAAAAGTACCCAATGCCTGCTATCGAAACTATATTAAGTAATTTAGGAAAAACCAAATACTTCTCGACAATTGATCTAGAAAGTGGTTTTTATCAAATAAAGTTAAAAGAATCTGATATTGAGAACACAGCCTTCTCCGTCAATAACGGAAAATACGAATATCTCCGACTACCTTTTGGATTGAAGAACGCACCTTCAATATTCCAAAGAGCAATGGACGACATTCTTAGACCATATATTGGAAAATTCTGTCATGTATATATGGACGATATAATAATCTTCTCCAAAACGATAGATGAACATACCAATTACCTAGAAACTATAGTCCAAACATTAAAGGATGCTAATATGAAAATATCAACCGAAAAATCTATTGTATATAGAGATAAGGTAGATTCCCTCTGCTATGTAGTAATGGAAAACATTGTTACAACAAACCCTGAGAAAGTGATAACAATAAACGAATACCCTATACCAACCACCCTACGACAGTTAAGAAGTTTCTTAGGTATGGCCGGTTACAATAGGAAGTTTGTAAAAAACTACGCTAGTATAGTAAACCACGGACTAAGTTCTTACAGAACGATTTAAGTAACTACCGCTTTAGCGAAGAAAACAGAGATCAAATTAGACAAAGAGGCAATCGAAGCTTTCAACACATTGAATACTCACTTAAAGTCAGAAGTCGAACTTAATCAACCAGACTATACAAAGAAATTCATTCTCACCACAGACGCTTCTGATGACGCGATCGGTGCCGTACTCTCTCAAGATAAAAAACCAATCACTTTCATCTCAAAAACTCTTAGTAAAACAGAAAGAGGATACGCAGCTAACGAGAAGGAACTATACGCAATAGTTTATGCATTCAAGACTCTACGAACCTACCTTTACGATGTTACAGATATAGAAGTTCATACGGACCACCAACCTTTGACATTCTCAATGTCGCAAAAAAACCCTAATGGCAAAATGAAAAGATGGCAAGGGATTATTAACGAATTTTCACCAAAAATTGTATATAAGCCAGGTAATACTAATATCGTAGCTGACGCCCTATCCAGACAAAACCTTAACCAAATAACTGAGGATGATGCATCAGTGGCCACCCAACATTCTGCTCAAAGCAGCGACAACTATCAAATTGACATACTAGACAGGCAGGTTAACCAATTTAACTAACAAATAGCAATCAATAAAGCGATGGAATTAAGACACGACATTATAACACCTTTTAGGGGAAAAACTAGACACTTAATTGAATATAATGACATTAATGACCTGATACAATTATTCAAGGAATACCTTAAACCAGGTTCAGTTTCTATATTTGCAACCTCAGAAACTATTTACGACTTGAAGAACATGTTAAAAGATAACTTCACAAACAAATTTGTACAAGCCAAATACTTCGCTAACGACATAACAAACAAAAGTGAGTAAACTGACATAGTTATCACAACTCATAATAGAGCCCATAGAGGACTCCAAGAGAACATTAAACAGATAAGAGATCAATACTATTGGGCCACAATGAATGACGATTTTCAACAATACATTCACAACTGCAAAACATGCAAATCTATGAAATACGATAGGCACACAAATAAATATCCAATTGGTGAGGCACCAATTCCTTTAAGAGAGGGAGAGAGCATACACATAGACATTATGTTCGCAGAAAAAATTAAAATCCTAACATGCATTGACGCCTACTCTAAATACTTAGTAATACAAATAATTGAAGACAAACAAAATATGCACAATAAAGTTCTAGAGATATTGCAATCATTCCCTTATTGCAAAAATGTCACTTGTGACCAAGACACTACCCTTAAATCCACAATCCTTATTGGAAAGATGTAACATAACTATTTATTATACACCCACTAATCATAGTAAATATTAGCAACGGACAGGTAGAAAGAGCACACAGTACGCTCCAAGAGATAGCAAGATGTCTGAAAAACGAATATAAATTATTAGATACCCATGAAATTATCATACGTGCAGCCAAGGAGTACAATAAAACAATTCACTCCTCAATTCAGAAGAAACCTCTTGAAGTTTTATATAATAAAACCTCATACGGCGAAGTCCCACTTAAACTTGCTTTAGCCCAAGATAAAAAGTTAGAAACCCATAACAAAGGTAGGAAAGCAAAAGAAATAGACACAGTCTATAAGAAAACAACAGGTGCTCATTGGTGAAAACTGCAACCCAAATATAAACCCGTAAAAGTAATAGCCGACTTAGGTGCAAAAGTCAAACTATCAAATGGAAAATTAGCCAATAAAGATAACTTAAAATCTTAAATTTCAGATCATGGACATCATCTTCACATTGCTATTTTTCGCTGCAACAAATGCAGACCTAATCGACTACACTAGGGACAACTACGTTTTAACAGAGGTAGGAGATGTATCCCTCTATGAGAATACATCACCTGTCATACATATTACAAATTTAACGTACATCCAACATTTCGTCGATTCCACTCGACAACAAATCAATAAAAATCACATTTCCACCAAAGGAAAAAACACGAAACATGACAACAACCTCAATATTTTTCAAAATTTGCTTGACCAACTAACGTCAACCAGATCTAAAAGGGCTATAGAAACTATAGGCACCATCTGGGAATGGATTGCTGGATCTCCAGATCATGACGACAAAGTGATAATCAAAAATAAAATAAATGACTTGATAGTGAATAATAATAACCAATTCATAATTAATTCCAAGATATTTAATGTAATTAATACCTTAGAAAACAATGTATATGATAAGTTAATTTCAGAAAAAAGCAAACTACTCGTTATAGAGTTACAAAATATTTTAATGACATTAACATTGTCTAAACTTGGGATCTTAAATCCAGCTATTTTAAACCACAGAGAAATGATTGATATTTTAAAGAAAGAAACAACACAATTAACCATCACCGAACTAATAGACAACTCAAAATTTACTATTGTACAAAATAACGATATTATTGCAATCATAATTGCTTTTAACTAAATGTAAATTATATGAAACAAGAGCTATTAGCCAACATGACGGTAAACTAATAATTGACAAGGAAATATCAAAATGCCAAGATTCCTATACAAATATTGAAAAATGTAAATTTGAAACTAAATATAATTATTGTAAACTAAAACCAACAGATACTTGTTTATCTAACTTAATTAATGATAAGAAAACAATTTGTACTAAGTTAAGAGAAAAAAATGTAAAACTAGAATTAATTAAAGACGGTATCATATTGCTATCAGGAAAACATACCGTGGACAACCAAACCATAATTGGAACCTATATTGTCACATTCGAAAACACCACCACGATAGATGGCATCATATACGAAAACCAGTCCAAGAAATGACTTCTTAAAAATGTTCAACACAGAGGATTACGATATAGATAAGTACTGGGAAACCCTAAACAAAGAACTACAACTGGACAATATTAATTTGATGGACCAAATCCAAACTGAGATATCAAACAGTTCAACTATTTCTATAATAGGACTATTACTTTTAATAGCAATAATGATTATATTTTCAGTTCATTGTTACAGAAAAAGAATACTCCGAATCACACCACTATCCAGAGAAGAATTAATTGAACTTCAAGTTACAGAAATAATGAGACGCGTACACCCTTGAAAAATTGGGACAATCTTTTCTTAACCATGGGGAAAGTTAACACTTCACTCCACTTGAAATGAAATGCTGACACACGACGGCAACAAAGAGTACATATGTGCATCAAATTCTGGGCCACATCTGGAAGCCATAAACAGTATTGTTTATCACCAAGCGATGTGCATGTGACAGTGACCACTTGAGCATCGGAATGCAATTAAACATGTGTGTCGTTCCAGTTTCTCTATCAACCCTCATCCACATCACAGAAAGACAAGGAGATATACTCCGGTCAACAAATAATAGAAAATCAAACCGTATCCAGTCGTCGAGGATAGCAGTCGTCATTTATATTATATCTTTAAAAATTGTATCTTATATGTGTTCGAATTAAATAAAGTTTTTTTTTATAAAAAAACGTTTCGTTAATAAATTAATTTGCATTTTGTTGATGTTTGTTTCGGGGTGCAACATATAGTTAGGTGTGTTACTATGTAGGCATAGCATTTTCTTAATGAAAAATCGTACATTGTATGTACATATTTACATATCATATCTGTATGTAGTGTAGGTACACAATTATCATCCTAATTTACAAAATTAAAATCCATAATCTAGATTTAAATATAAATGTGTAGGTATGTAGGCACCTATGTAACTATTCCTTGAATCATTATATGAAAAAAAATCATTATATTAAAAACTTACCTACATAATTGAACCTACCTACTAATAGCGTCAATGTTTAGCTACATTAAAAAATACTCAAATTTAGTTTAAAACTAATAACTAAAAATGAAAAAATAGAAACTTGAAGTTGTGAATTGTGGATCGGGTCAGAGCAAATTAAATTTATAAACATATTTTAAGTTTTATGACTAGGGAACATAACTTGCTTTTCAACATCATAATCTTTTCGTAAGGAAGATATTTATGTGTCCAAGGGCATATAATTGACATAAAAACATAAATTTGCTTTTCATTTTCTATTACTATTTATTAAATTTGAGTACTGTTTTAATTTCCATTTCGAACATAATAAATTATGTACAAAATGCAAATCGAGTTAGTAGTTTCTGCTATATACTTCACTGAATACCAACTTACATTCATTATGAACTAGGTGGGCTCTTATACATTTATATAAATATATATCTTTAAAAATCGATAAACTTAATTTCGATTTATTTATTTTTAAATTTGTTGATTTAAATCTATAAGTATGTACAAGTTTTCATCCATTTCAAATGGATTGCATGTACATTTCAGTTGTTTTCTTTGGATTTTAAGCTTTTGCCTTCGCTTTACACACTCGTTATTTGAATCAATAATTGCAATTTTATCTAAACTCATGGCATAAAGGTGGAATAAGCGTGTTTTATTAATATGACTGTAAGCGAATAAAATCAAATAAACGAAATGAGATACGGATTGATAACTTTCGCTTTCTGAAAATTTCTTGAAAAACGAAATATCACTTTCGTTTTGTTTATTAAGAGTTGTATCGTAGCAAAATCTAGTCCTGATAGCTGTTTTGCTGAAGAAATATATAGGTACGTAAAAAAAAATAAATTAATCTAAAGTTTGAAGCTGTTAATTTTGAAGAACTTACCTACTTATTAAATGTAATGCAGCAACTGCCATTACTAGGATAATTTCCAACACCAAGGAACACTATTCCAGGAGGACTGCGGTGATATGCCGATCAAATGCAAATGTGTTTCAGGACTCGTTTTTGTGTGTTCAAATACCTATCAAGGTAGTCAACGGCCAAGTAATAGGTCTCGATATAATTTGTATACTTCCGGAATACTAATAGATGGTCTAGTGATGGAATTTGTTGCGAGTCGCATGCTTGCTATAGCTCGGCTTAACTCGAGGGATGGGGGCGGTTTTTGCCCTTTTCCGAACTCCTCCCTCTCAGCTAACAAAAAAAAAGAACTCATGGCTGTAGAAAGGATAAGGATAGGAATGTGGAAAAGGAATCATGATAGATACCTGAACTGGATAAAATCAAAAGGAATACACAAGCTTGGTTACCTATGACACTGTGTTTTATTTAAACTAAACCTAAACTATCAGCTAAGTCCTAAAATAAAAAAACTATATCTATATGTGTATATAGACATATATACGTATATAAAAATATAGATAAATCTATATATATATGAGGAGGTGGTATGTGTGAAGTTTGTTTGGAATCGGTGCAGCCGTTCCTGAGTTATGACATTTTATGTGAGTAATACTTTCCTCTCATACGAAATGCCTGTATGGGAAAAACACCAACAAATACACAGCCGCTGATGAGCGTTTCTGTTGTACTCTATGACTATATATGTGTACACAGTTGTCAAATGTAGTTGTAAGTGCATTATGTTAATATTAATTTGCTGTCATTGGAATTCAGTTGACAGTTCTCTTATGTGCTTTGAGTTCTTTTATATCGTGCTCTCATTGCGAACAGACATACTTTTGGTGAGTGTTAACCATGTGTTTCTTTTTTAGTACACTGTACCAAAATAAAGTCGATAAATCGTAGAGTGTAGTATTTATCGATTGAAATATTTTCAATTGTATTTTTAATGTTTCATTTTTATATATTGTTAAATCATGAAGATCTGGACAAGAACTGCTTTATTAAATTGAATCTTGGTGAATCTGTGTACTTAAGTTGGTTTACATAGTTATTAATATCAATAGAATGTACATGTATGTTTGTATGTATTGAATATGTATATGTATAACATAAATACTATAACATCTCCCTTTCTTTAGTAAGTTATTTTAAATTACTTTACCAAAACTTAAGTTAGCAATTTTAGTACATTAAATTTAGTTTAATTCAGAATTCATAATTTATAAATATTTTTTTTTTTTTTTTTTTTTTTTGTTTTTTTTTTGTTTAACTTAAATTAAAAATTCATTAATGTTTTTGTTTAAGATAAATAACAATTTCAGAAACTTATGTACCCGCTACAAATCGATCAGGTATTTTCTTAACTCGTGTTGAACGTCTAATTTCATCAAGTGGTGGTTTACATGTTTTATTTTCCGATGAAGGTTCACCTTCTATTTGTGTTGGCAATGCGTCTTTTGGTGTTTTGTGAACTTGCTCACCTGCGACATTATTTTCTTCATAGTTTGTTGAGGATTGGTGTGGAATCAATGATACACCATCTGTATATGCTTTTACATGTTGTCGGTTTCGTAGATACTGATGCCCGTTAACGCTAACAAGTACATTTCGGTCAGAAGGTACATCAATAACTTCAGCCTAACCAACGTGAATGTCGATTGTTTGGTCTGAGCTGCACGTAAACGTCTTGCCCGTACTCTAATGTAGGTAAGTTTCTCGCACCACGGTCGTAATATTTTTTGCTGATTCGTCGTTGCTTCTCAATCATAGGTTGTACATCGTGTGATACTTGTGGCTTCAGCTTATCTGGTGTTAATGGAAGGCACGATCGTAGACGTCTGCTCATTAGTCGCTGAGCAGGGCTTGACCCGATTTTGTTGATTGTTGTCCTCCATTCAAGTAGATATTTCCAGAAACTTTGTTTTGCGATTTTGGCTTTCTTGAATAGTCTTTTTACGATTTTCACCGATGCTTCGGCTTTGCCATTCCCTTGCTGATGATATGGAGTGCTTCGAGAGTGTAGAAATTCCCATTCATCCGCAAAGCGTTTGAAATCTTTATTCACAAAAGGAGTTCCACCGTTTTGCGCAAACTTGTCTAATGTGATTTGTCATATTTGGCGAAAATACCGAATCCCGAGCTCTCGTCAAACACGCTTCAATTCCTTGGTGACTGATATGGATCCTTTGTAAAATTTTTTTGCGTAGACTTGCTGGAATTAGAATTCGAGATCCTTTAAGTATAAATCCGTTTGCTATGGTAAGCTCATCTCTGTAGTTCCAATAAGGATGCTCTGCTTCGCTTAAGTCGGTTTTCCTACTAGGCCATCCATTCAGAATTAGTTCTTTGAGCCTTACCATCAATTTATCAACAGCCGTTTCCTCTTTTATAGCAAGTAGGCGTGAATCTGAAATGGGAATATTACTTAATGGATCTATTTCTGATATTTGTAACAATATATTTTCAATTTGTTCAATCTGGTAAAATTCGTCTTCACTCAGTTCTGATTTTGCTTCACCATATGGAAGCCTTGATAAAGCATCTGATATATGCATCAATTTACCTTTCTTATATGTTACCTCTAAGTTATAACGCTGAAGAGATAACTGCATTCGTTGTAAACGTTTTGGGGCTTTTAACAATGATTTTTTAAAAATCGATTGTAAAGGAAGATGATCAGTTTCCACTGTAATTTTGTCTTGACCACTCAGGTATTGATCGAAACGCTTGCACGCAAACACTATGCCTAATCATTCTTTTTCAATCTGGGCATACTTACGTTCGGTCTTTGTTAAAACTCGTGATGCATAAGCAATTGGATGATCATCCTGTTTTAACACTGCCCCTAGTCCAATGCTGCTTGCGTCACTTTCAATTACGGTATGTTTTTTCGTATCAAAATACTTTAATATTGGAGTATCAGCTACCATTTTTTTTAGTTTGGTAAATGCTTCTTGTTCGTGAGATCCCCAATGCCATTCTACATCTTGATGACAAATTTTTCTTAACGGTTCGGTTACTTCAGATAGCTTAGGCAAAAACCTGGTAAGGTAAGTACACATTCCAATGAACCGCTGCGTATCTTTCACATTTGTTGGTGCTTCCATTTTCAAAATATCCCTTACCTTCCCTTCATCTACTTTTAATCCGTCCGATGTCAAAGTAAATCCGAAAAATGAAACAGTAGTCCGTCCGATTTTAGCCTTAAGTGGATTTAGTTTCAAATTTTTTGCACGTAATCCTTGTAATAATTTTTCCAGATTTGTATTATGATCCATAATGGCATCATCCATAGTCTCACCTCTATCAAGTACCAAAAAATCATCCACTATCACCTCCACACCTTCAAGTCCGTCTATGATCTCGTGCTGTTTCATCTGGTAAATCTCCGGAGCTGACGCAAGTCCAAACGCCAACCTATTCCAACAATACCTCCCGAAAGGTGTCCAAAAAGTTGTAAGCTCGCTGCTCTTCTCATCTAAAACGATTTGCCAGAATCCATTCTTGGCATCTAGTGTTGAAAAAACTTTGACGCTTGCCAAGCTTGGCAAAATTTCTTGAATAGTAGGTATCTGATATTTAGGGCGCTTTATTGCTTTATTTAGATACATTGGGTCAAGACAAATTCTCAATTTATCTTTCCGCTTTACCAATATTAAATTACTTGTCCATGGCGTATGGTGACTTACTTTTCTTATAATATTTTTCTGCACGAGTTCATCTAATTTTGATTTCAGGTCCTTTTTAAGTCCAACTGGAATACGTCTTGGAACATCTTGTGTCGGTGCTATGTTGGGATCAATTTCTAGTGTCACATTTCCTTCTAGCTTGCCATCACCTTTAAATACGTCATTATATTTTTCTATTATTTCTCTAGCATTATAATTTTTCATATTTTCTACAAAATTGACAGATTTTACCTCTATTATTTTAAATATTTTAGAAGTTTGAGCGGATAATAAAGGAATACATTTTTCGTTCACTAGTTGGAATCGGAGTTTTTTTCGTATCCCTTCATGTTGACCCAGTAGATCAGCGACACCAACTGGTTTAATTAGAGTTCCACCAAAAGCTTTCAATTTTATTTTGCTTTTTTCTAAATCACACTCTTTGTTTGTTATTTTTATATAATCGTCTATGTTCATTATATTGCATGCAGCACCGGTGTCTATTATACACTCTAATATTATAGGTGATTTCAATTTTTCATTATCCGTTCCGTAAAATTCAAACTGTCTTATTATCATTTGTCCGCCTCTTTCTATCGTTCCGATCTGTGACACATACAAAACTTCTTCTTCACTTTCCGTTTCTTCTACATTATATGCTTTTTTCTGTAACTGTTGCCGTTTCGACTTGCATACTTTGCCGAAGTGATTTTTTCTTTTGCACTCACTGCATGTTTTACCATACGCCGGACAGTTACCTTTTTTGTGAACAGTGCCACAGTAGCTACAACTGTTGTTATAATTGTTTTTTCGCTGATGAGATCTGTTATTTGTGTATGTTCTTTCCTTTGTCACTATATTAGTTTCCCCATATTCATTGACGTCATTAAGTTTAGTTGTATTTGCCATAGTTTTCATTCTTTCTGTTGTTTGTTCTGCTAGACAGCATGTTTTATGTGCTCTTTCCAACGTAAGGTTTTCTTCCATAAGCAAACGTCTTCTCATATCGTTGCATTTAATTCCAGGTATTAGTCGATCACATATATACTCATCTTCGTATTGAGGTGGGTATCCACATGTTTTGATTAAATCTCTCAATCGGCAAATATATGTTTCCACATTCTCAGAGTCAAGCTGCTTAGCTGTATTGAATATGTATCGTTCATAACGGATATTTCTTGTCGGAGCAAAATATTTGTCCAAAGCATCCAATATGCCTGTTGTGGTTTTTTCTTCTTCCGTAGTTAATTTTAACTTATCCAAAATCTTGAAGCAATCGTCGCCTAGACAAGCCTTCAATATAGCAACTCTTACCTCTGCAGATCTTTTTCCGAGTTCTGCCGCAACTTCATAATTTTCCCATTGTTTTCTAAACAATTTCCAATTTTCTAGTGCATTTTCACGCACATTTACCTGTCGCGGTGATGGTATACTCACTCCTACGGCTAAGGTTTCGCTTTTACCTACAGGTGTAGTCATATTATATTTAATTAATTTAATTAAAAGAAAAATCAAAAATAAAAATTTAAATTGCAATTGATTTATATTACTAGGTATATAACTTTAATTAATTAATTTATTTGTCTTCTGACACCATGTTAAATCATGAAGATCTGGACAAGAACTGCTTTATTAAATTGAATCTTGGTGAATCTGTGTACATAAGTTGGTTAACATAGTTATTAATATCAATAGAATGTACATGTATGTTTGTATGTATTGAATATGTATATGTATAACATAAATACTATAACATATATATAAAAGCGTTGCTTCATTTTCACAAGTTCAATTGGATTGCATTTGCCAGTGTTTTTTGTTTTATTTGCTCAATTGAGGTTATGTCCAGTGTGTGTATGTGAATTCAAATTTCCACGCACACACATTCATGTGTATATATTTTTCTTCAAATAATTCAATTAGTAATACACTGTACTGAAAGAATGCCACGTTTAAGACGAGCAAAAATTGGCAGACGTTCACGTCAATCAAATGCTACAGCGTTAAATCGAAGATCACAAAGTGAAGAAGATCGTGTTCGACGAAATGAAATGGAAACACAACGACACAGACGTTGAACTCACTTGGTTAATAGTGAAGTACCCAGAAACCGTCGTGGGCGTACGTCTGTTTATGATATACGTCAAATGGAACGCGCGGATTTCAATTACGATGCCACCATTGATTACAGCAGGCATGCGTACATTGGCCAGATGAATATAGAATGTATACATTGCAAAGCATTTAAATTCAGAAACGAAACGCCTGGCATGTGCTGTTCTGGTGGGAAAGTCAAATTGTCCGTGCTAGAACTTCCGCCAGAACCTTTGCATTCATTGGTTTTTGGAAATTCACCAACGTCGAAGCATTTCCTCTTAAATATTCAAAAATACAATTCATGCTTTCAAATGACATCTTTTGGAGCTACAAATATAATAAGAAATGGATTTATGCCGACGTTTAAGGTAATTTCTTCGTATGGAATAAGCAATATCATATTTAATTCATGTACCGTCCCTGTGTTCCATGTTTGTACAAATTCAAATCCGTTGTCTATATATATATCTCGAACGTTACAGATTCAAGGTCAAATATACCATAGAGCTGGGTCTTTGCTACCATTCCCAGATGGCGATCATCAATTTTTGCAAATATATTTTACTGGTGATGAGAATCGTGAATTAAATCGGCGCTGTGCAATTTCGACGCATACGAGAAGATCAATCGTGAATGAATTGCAAACATTTTTCCATCAACACAATGAATTGGTGAAATTGTTTAAAGTGGCACTCGACCGGATGCCCACCGATGGCCACAAAATCATAATAAAAGCCGATAAAACACCAATTGGGGAGCAGGGCAGACGATTCAATGTACCAACAAGATGAAGTAGCCATTATAGTGGTTGGTGAACAGTTGCGGCCACGAGATATTGTTTTGTATCGTAGAAATGAGCAATTACAACGTATTTCAGAACTCCATCGCTGTTATGATGCATTGCGAATGATTTTGCCAGGACTTTGCTATATTCGGAAGTGCCTCACTATTTCACATGGAATGCATCAATAAAAAAATTTCAGCGTCGCAAACAAGGCACATCTGTTGATGGTTATCCAGGTATTTGATGCTTTGGGACGCATTTATACAGTTAGTCCAATAAATACCGCGCATCCCATTAATACCAACGGACATGCCATTTGAATTCAAACGTCTTCAATTTCCTGTGCGTTTATCCTTTGCTATGACCATTAATAAAGCTCAAGGACAAACTCTTCAAGTGTGTGGTGTGAATTTGGAGGAACCGTGCTTTTCACATGGACAATTATACGTAGCATGTTCCAGAGTGGAAGCCCCAAAAAATGTATTTATACATACACCACACAATCAAACAAAAAATGTTGTATACACTACTATATTGTATTAATTTGATGTACAACTTTAGCGTTATAAATAAAATCCTTTTAAAGCATCGCCATTGAGTTGATTTATTACAAAATACATGTTTTTTTTGGGCGTAGCAACGCGCGCCAGGTCCCGCTAGTATAACTATAAATTTATATTTGCTAAAATTAAACCTAATCTCTAACTTAACCTAAAAAAAAACTTTTTTCCATCGAAAAATAACATCAGCCCCACTGTCTCCCCAACACAGTGTTTCGCCAAGTCACAAAGGCATTGCCGGATGTTATTGGAAAAAATTTGGCCTGCCCACCCTCGTGTCAAACGAAACACCCTTCGCTACCTCCTGGCTAAAATCTTGGAGGTAGCCCCTATTATGAATCTCCATTCGTCAAAATAGTTACTAAGTTCTATCCCATAAGTATAGTAAAGTAAGTATCGTAGTGTAGGTGCCTAAAGTAAGTTCAGTTAGGTAAGTTTAGTAAACTACGTATATTAAGGTAAGTACAATAAAGTAAGTCTATTAAGACAAGTACAGTAAGGTAAGTATGATAAAGTAAGTCTAGTAAATTAAGTATAGTATAGTCCTAGTTATGTCCTAGTTATGTTATGTCACCTTCCAGTCTACTCATCGCCGGCCCAGCCGATCCTCCACACACCTATATATATACGATTAGCACTGCATCTGGAAATTATTTATCTTCAGAAATATTTCAATTTAAAAAATTTGTTTTCAATTCATACATTTATTGTTACCTATGTATAAGTTAAAAAAAAAGTTTGTATGTATAAGGTCTAAAAAATCACAAAAAAGGAAAGAAAAGGAATTCAATAAAAGTTAAGATAAAAATAAAAAAAAATATATTTTTTTTTCTTTTTGCTCAGAAGATCTAAACAAATTTATTATTATTATTTATCACCAAAATTATTAACAAAACTGGTACTGATTTGAAGTACCAGAGTGTAGTATGTGACTTAATTAATATGGGTGTAAGAATATGTTTGTTTTGACTTACTGCTTTACTGTGGTGTCCTTCGATGTCCTGTCGACAGAATTTCGTAGGCTCATGCAATATATCGTCGCTTCCAATTCGTGGGCAAATTCAAAAATTATCCTTGTATATTTGATAAGGTTAGTATATAAATTTAGTGACTATATTTTCACTTTAGCATTTCTAATGTTCATTCGATAAAAAAAAAATCACTTAGAAATTGCATTTCTTTTTTATCCTGCAAATTTAATTTAAAACTTCAGATATGAATTTTATATTATAAATTTATCAAAACCAAAATCCAGGAAATCTATTAAAAATGAAAATTATGAAAAAATGCACTCTAATAGTCCAGAAGGGACAGCAAAGAAAAGTTGGGCAAATTCCCACGACCGGTGTAAGGGCCCTTAAGTCCACCATCTAGGGGTAGGTGGAACCAGCCACTCAACGAGCCTCTTATCCAACAATTAAGTTTCTCCTTTTTATCTCTATTTTTCCTACCACCTTTTTGTGGATTATGGTCACACTGGGGTAAAATAATTCCAGAGGCTTAGGCCAATTGCTTCGGTGCATGCAGATAGGTATCCTTTTGTATATATATATATATATATATATGTCTATATATATTTATATACATGCATCGATATGATAGCTTATTTTTGCACCCAGAATTTCAGTACACTGACCTAAACCTATAAAATTAAAGATATTTTAAGCTTATTTTAATCACAACCAAATCTTTAGATTCCTACCTCTGCTATACTGGAATGTGGTCTCCGAATTTGCTGTGGTAGCAATTTGAGTGCACTACCTAACACCTCTTCAATTAGATTTCCTCCGTGGTACTCAGTATTTTTCTTAAAAAATTTGAATTCACTTACAATCTACTGAGGGATTTCTAACTGCCGACGGCGTGGCCACATAGCACTAAGTTCCGTGATTATCTATATAAAAACTTCTTTTATATTTGCAAAAAATTGCGAATTAATTTAATAAGCTCGTCTAACCTAATGTCCAAAACTTTTCTTTTTCTGAAATGAAGATCCCGAACAACGACAACAGAATTCTATTTTAACTGTGTCACTTCTCGGCAACTCTTGCTTTCCACGATTATAAACACATGTGTCAATTACATCGCTCATTGCCCTATGGCTTACATTCTATTCCCTCCTTCAAGTTTTTTTTTGTTTTCTTAAACTTGGAAGTACGAAATCTGATTTCTCCTTCATTGTAGAAGTCTACCCCTCCTGATTGCCAGTATGTCAGTGTGGAATCCGTTTGTGTAAGTTAACGCTATTTACGCTTACTTCAAATGAACTAAAACAGATGTGCTGACGAAGCGTCTGCGACGACGAACTTCTGCCTGCGGCAATACCCTACATTATTTATTAAGTAAATGTTTGTAAATCAGTTTAGATTAAGAATTAAAACAATAAAGAAGTATTTTTTTAAGTGAACACTACATAAAAATAGTTTAATTGGCGCTCAACCTGTGTGGCTGAATTTTACAATAAATGAAAACCTAAGTAAAAGCATAAGTCGACGTTAAGAACCTCGCCCCGTGTGTTTGAAATAAAACTCTAGCTAACACGAATCCACAACCATCAACCATCAATATCAGGAGTCTTTAGACACTGAGGCCTACGAAGGAGTGTGTAGATAGCACCACTAGTTGCAGAGCAAACGGGATCAATGTGGTCTACACCAGCGTGGGACATGATGTTCTTGGTATTATTAGTGTAAGATTAAGAAAAAAATTAAATTAACATAAGTAACAATAGAATTTTAAGATAAGAAAATAATACAACTACAAACAAAATAAAAATAACTTTTAATTTGTGCTATAAATAGAAAATAATATTACTCAACAAACATTTTTGATAATTCCAATTTGTCTGATAGGAAGTTTTAAACCCTTCAATTGAAACCAATAATTTAACTAAAATATTAATATTTAGAGTTTTAAATAAAATATAAAGTACAAAAAAGATCACTGTCAATGAAATCAATTTCCACATCCAGGAAAAATTGCCAGGTGATTCGGAAACGTATAAATCTATTGGTACTGCTATGAATGATGAAGACGCAATCAGTTATCCGGTCGAATTTTTAAATTCTTTGGAACCACCAGGCATGCCACCGCATTATTTGAATTTGAAAGTTGGTTCATCGATTATACTTCTCCGAAATCTTAATGCACCAAAACTTTGTAATGGGACGAGACTTTTAGTGAAGAAATTGATGCCACATTTAATTCAAGCAAAAATTCTCACTGGCAAAGCAAAAGGTGAAATTGTACTAATACCGCGCATCCCATTAATACCAACGGACATGCCATTTGAATTCAAACGTCTTCAATTTCCCGTGCGTTTATCCTTTGCTATGACCATTAATAAAGCTCAAGGACAAACTCTTCAAGTGTGTGGTGTGGACTTGGAGGAACCGTGCTTTTCACATGGACAATTATACGTAGCATGTTCCAGAGTGGGAGCCCCAAAAAATGTATTTATACATACACCACACAATCAAACAAAAAATGTTGTATACACTACTATATTGTATTGAATTGATGTACAACTTTAGCGTTATAAATAAAATCCTTTTAAAGCATCGCCATTGAGTTGATTTATTACAAAATACATGTTTTTTTTGGGCGTAGCAACGCGCGCCAGGTCCCGCTAGTATAACTATAAATTTATATTTGCTAAAATTAAACCTAATCTCTAACTTAACCTAAAAAAAAACTTTTTTCCATCGAAAAATAACATCAGCCCCACTGTCTCCCCAACACAGTGTTTCGCCAAGTCACAAAGGCATTGCCGGATGTTATTGGAAAAAATTTGGCCTGCCCACCCTCGTGTCAAACGAAACACCCTTCGCTACCTCCTGGCTAAAATCTTGGAGGTAGCCCCTATTATGAATCTCCATTCGTCAAAATAGTTACTAAGTTCTATCCCATAAGTATAGTAAAGTAAGTATCGTAGTGTAGGTGCCTAAAGTAAGTTCAGTTAGGTAAGTTTAGTAAACTACGTATATTAAGGTAAGTACAATAAAGTAAGTCTAGTAAGACAAGTACAGTAAGGTAAGTATGATAAAGTAAGTCTAGTAAATTAAGTATAGTATAGTCCTAGTTATGTTATGTCACCTTCCAGTCTACTCATCGCCGGCCCAGCCGATCCTCCACACACCTATATATATACGATTAGCACTGCATCTGGAAATTATTTATCTTCAGAAATATTTCAATTTAAAAAATTTGTTCTCAATTCATACATTTATTGTTACATATGTATAAGTTAAAAAAAAAGTTTGTATGTATAAGGTCTAAAAAATCACAAAAAAGGAAAGAAAAGGAATTCAATAAAAGTTAAGATAAAAATAAAAAAAAAATTTATATTTTTTTTTCTTTTTGCTCAGAAGATCTAAACAAATTTATTATTATTATTTATCACCAAAATTATTAACAAAACTGGTACTGATTTGAAGTACCAGAGTGTAGTATGTGACTTAATTAATATGGGTGTAAGAATATGTTTGTTTTGACTTACTGCTTTACTGTGGTGTCCTTCGATGTCCTGTCGACAGAATTTCGTAGGCTCATGCAATATATCGTCGCTTCCAATTCGTGGGCAAATTCAAAAATTATCCTTGTATATTTGATAAGGTTAGTATATAAATTTAGTGACTATATTTTCACTTTGGCATTTCTAATGTTCATTCGATAAAAAAAAATCACTTAGAAATTGCATTCCTTTTTTCTCCTGCAAATTTAATTTAAAACTTCAGATATGAATTTTATATTATAAATTTATCAAAACCAAAATCCAGGAAATCTATTAAAAATGAAAATTATGAAAAAATGCACTCTAATAGTCCAGAAGGGACAGCAAAGAAAAGTTGGGCAAATTCCCACGACCGGTGTAAGGGCCCTTAAGTCCACCATCTAGGGGTAGGTGGAACCAGCCACTCAACGAGCCTCTAATCCAGCAATTAAGTTTCTCCTTTTTATCTCTATTTTTCCTACCACCTTTTTGTGGATTATGGTCACACTGGGGTAAAATAATTCCAGAGGCTTAGGCCAATTGCTTCGGTGCATGCAGATAGGTATCCTTTTGTATATATATATATATATATATATGTCTATATATATTTATATACATGCATCGATATGATAGCTTATTTTTGCACCCAGAATTTCAGTACACTGACCTAAACCTATAAAATTAAAGATATTTTAAGCTTATTTTAATCACAACCAAATCTTTAGATTCCTACCTCTGCTATACTGGAATGTGGTCTCCGAATTTGCTGTGGTAGCAATTTGAGTGCACTACCTAACACCTCTTCAATTAGATTTCCTCCGTCGTACTCAGTATTTTTCTTAAAAAATTTGAATTCACTTACAATCTACTGAGGGATTTCTAACTGCCGACGGCGTGGCCACATAGCACTAAGTTCCGTGATTATCTATATAAAAACTTCTTTTATATTTGCAAAAAATTGCGAATTAATTTAATAAGCTCGTCTAACCTAATGTCCAAAACTTTTCTTTTTCTGAAATGAAGATCCCGCACAACGACAACAGAATTCTATTTTAACTGTGTCACTTCTCGGCAACTCTTGCTTTCCACGATTATAAACACATGTGTCAATTACATCGCTCATTGCCCTATGGCTTACATTCTATTCCCTCCTTCAAGTTTTTTTTTGTTTTCTTAAACTTGGAAGTACGAAATCTGATTTCTCCTTCATTGTAGAAGTCTACCCCTCCTGATTGCCAGTATGTCAGTGTGGAATCCGTTTGTGTAAGTTAACGCTATTTACGCTTACTTCAAATGAACTAAAACAGATGTGCTGACGAAGCGTCTGCGACGACGAACTTCTGCCTGCGGCAATACCCTACATTATTTATTAAGTAAATGTTTGTAAATCAGTTTAGATTAAGAATTAAAACAATAAAGAAGTATTTTTTTAAGTGAACACTACATAAAAATAGTTTAATTGGCGCTCAACCTGTGTGGCTGAATTTTACAATAAATGAAAACCTAAGTAAAAGCATAAGTCGACGTTAAGAACCTCGCCCCGTGTGTTTGAAATAAAACTCTAGCTAACACGAATCCACAAACATTAACCATCAATATCAGGAGTCTTTAGACACTGAGGCCTACGAAGGAGTGTGTAGATAGCACCACTAGTTGCAGAGCAAACGGGATCAATGTGGTCTACACCAGCGTGGGACATGATGTTCTTGGTATTATTAGTGTAAGATTAAGAAAAAAATTAAATTAACATAAGTAACAATAGAATTTTAAGATAAGAAAATAATACAACTACAAACAAAATAAAAATAACTTTTAATTTGTGCTATAAATAGAAAATAATATTACTCAACAAACATTTTTGATAATTCCAATTTGTCTGATAGGAAGTTTTAAACCCTTCAATTGAAACCAATAATTTAACTAAAATATTAATATTTAGAGTTTTAAATAAAATACATATAAAGTACAAAAAAGATCAATGTCAATGAAATCAATTTCCACATCCAGGAAAAATTGCCAGGTGATTCGGAAACGTATAAATCTATTGGTACTGCTATGAATGATGAAGACGCAGTCAGTTATCCGGTCGAATTTTTAAATTCTTTGGAACCACCAGGCATGCCACCGCATTATTTGAATTTGAAAGTTGGTTCATCGATTATACTTCTCCGAAATCTTAATGCACCAAAACTTTGTAATGGGACGAGACTTTTAGTGAAGAAATTGATGCCACATTTAATTCAAGCAAAAATTCTCACTGGCAAAGCAAAAGGTGAAATTGTACTAATACCGCGCATCCCATTAATACCAACGGACATGCCATTTGAATTCAAACGTCTTCAATTTCCCGTGCGTTTATCCTTTGCTATGACCATTAATAAAGCTCAAGGACAAACTCTTCAAGTGTGTGGTGTGAATTTGGAGGAACCGTGCTTTTCACATGGACAATTATACGTAGCATGTTCCAGAGTGGGAGCCCCAAAAAATGTATTTATACATACACCACACAATCAAACAAGAAATGTTGTATACACTACTATATTGTATTGAATTGATGTACAACTTTAGCGTTATAAATAAAATCCTTTTAAAGCATCGCCATTGAGTTGATTTATTACAAAATACATGTTTTTTTTGGGCGTAGCAACGCGCGCCAGGTCCCGCTAGTATAACTATAAATTTATATTTGCTAAAATTAAACCTAATCTCTAACTTAACCTAAAAAAAACTTTTTTCCATCGAAAAATAACATCAGCCCCACTGTCTCCCCAACACAGTGTTTCGCCAAGTCACAAAGGCATTGCCGGATGTTATTGGAAAAAATTTGGCCTGCCCACCCTCGTGTCAAACGAAACACCCTTCGCTACCTCCTGGCTAAAATCTTGGAGGTAGCCCCTATTATGAATCTCCATTCGTCAAAATAGTTACTAAGTTCTATCCCATAAGTATAGTAAAGTAAGTATCGTAGTGTAGGTGCCTAAAGTAAGTTCAGTTAGGTAAGTTTAGTAAACTACGTATATTAAGGTAAGTACAATAAAGTAAGTCTAGTAAGACAAGTAAAGTAAGGTAAGTATGATAAAGTAAGTCTAGTAAATTAAGTATAGTATAGTCCTAGTTATGTTATGTCACCTTCCAGTCTACTCATCGCCGGCCCAGCCGATCCTCCACACACCTATATATATACGATTAGCACTGCATCTGGAAATTATTTATCTTCAGAAATATTTCAATTTAAAAAATTTGTTCTCAATTCATACATTTATTGTTACATATGTATAAGTTAAAAAACAAGTTTGTATGTATAAGGTCTAAAAAATCACAAAAAAGGAAAGAAAAGGAATTCAATAAAAGTTAAGATAAAAATAAAAAAAAAATTTATATTTTTTTTTCTTTTTGCTCAGAAGATCTAAACAAATTTATTATTATTATTTATCACCAAAATTATTAACAAAACTGGTACTGATTTGAAGTACCAGAGTGTAGTATGTGACTTAATTAATATGGGTGTAAGAATATGTTTGTTTTGACTTACTGCTTTACTGTGGTGTCCTTCGATGTCCTGTCGACAGAATTTCGTAGGCTCATGCAATATATCGTCGCTTCCAATTCGTGGGCAAATTCAAAAATTATCCTTGTATATTTGATAAGGTTAGTATATAAATTTAGTGACTATATTTTCACTTTGGCATTTCTAATGTTCATTCGATAAAAAAAAATCACTTAGAAATTGCATTTCTTTTTTATCCTGCAAATTTAATTTAAAACTTCAGATATGAATTTTATATTATAAATTTATCAAAACCAAAATCCAGGAAATCTATTAAAAATGAAAATTATGAAAAAATGCACTCTAATAGTCCAGAAGGGACAGCAAAGAAAAGTTGGGCAAATTCCCACGACCGGTGTAAGGGCCCTTAAGTCCACCATCTAGGGGTAGGTGGAACCAGCCACTCAACGAGCCTCTAATCCAACAATTAAGTTTCTCCTTTTTATCTCTATTTTTCCTACCCCCTTTTTGTGGATTATGGTCACACTGGGGTAAAATAATTCCAGAGGCTTAAGCCAATTGCTTCGGTGCATGCAGATAGGTATCCTTTTGTATATATATATATATATATATGTCTATATATATTTATATACATGCATCGATATGATAGCTTATTTTTGCACCCAGAATTTCAGTACACTGACCTAAACCTATAAAATTAAAGATATTTTAAGCTTATTTTAATCACAACCAAATCTTTAGATTCCTACCTCTGCTATACTGGAATGTGGTCTCCGAATTTGCTGTGGTATCAATTTGAGTGCACTACCTAAAACCTCTTCAATTAGATTTCCTCCGTGGTACTCAGTATTTTTTTTAAAAAATTTGAATTCACTTACAATCTACTGAGGGATTTCTAACTGCCGACGGCGAGGCCACATAGCACTAAGTTCCGTGATTATCTATATAAAAACTTCTTTTATATTTGCAAAAAATTGCGAATTAATTTAATAAGCTCGTCTAACCTAATGTCCAAAACTTTTCTTTTTCTGAAATGAAGATCCCACACAACGACAACAGAATTCTATTTTAACTGTGTCACTTCTCGGCAACTCTTGCTTTCCACGATTATAAACACATGTGTCAATTACATCGCTCATTGCCCTATGGCTTACATTCTATTCCCTCCTTCAAGTTTTTTTTTGTTTTCTTAAACTTGGAAGTACGAAATCTGATTTCTCCTTCATTGTAGAAGTCTACCCCTCCTGATTGCCAGTATGTCAGTGTGGAATCCGTTTGTGTAAGTTAACGCTATTTACGCTTACTTCAAATGAACTAAAACAGATGTGCTGACGAAGCGTCTGCGACGACGAACTTCTGCCTGCGGCAATACCCTACATTATTTATTAAGTAAATGTTTGTAAATCAGTTTAGATTAAGAATTAAAACAATAAAGAAGTATTTTTGTAAGTGAACACTACATAAAAATAGTTTAATTGGCGCTCAACCTGTGTGGCTGAATTTTACAATAAATGAAAACCTAAGTAAAAGCATAAGTCGACGTTAAGAACCTCGCCCCGTGTGTTTAAAATAAAATTCTAGCTAACACGAATCCACAACCATCAACCATCAATATCAGGAGTCTTTAGACACTGAGGCCTACGAAGGAGTGTGTAGATAGCACCACTAGTTGCAGAGCAAACGGGATCAATGTGGTCTACACCAGCGTGGGACATGATGTTCTTGGTATTATTAGTGTAAGATTAAGAAAAAAATTAAATTAACATAAGTAACAATAGAATTTTAAGATAAGAAAATAATACAACTACAAACAAAATAAAAATAACTTTTAATTTGTGCTATAAATAGAAAATAATATTACTCAACAAACATTTTTGATAATTCCAATTTGTCTGATAGGAAGTTTTAAACCCTTTAATTGAAACCAATAATTTAACTAAAATATTAATATTTAGAGTTTTAAATAAAATATAAAGTACTCGATAGGAAAAAAACACAATTACTCGTATTATTTCATTTATAAATATATGCTTTATGACATGCTAAATGGTAGAAAGTTTGTTGTCAAGAGTGGCAATGTAACTTCTACCGCAATTTTTAATATTAATAATGGTCTTCAGCAGGGAGCGGTTAACTCGCGGATTCTATTCAGCATTTACACCAGCGATCTGATAGGTAGTCTAACTCAGGCAATTGCGTACGCCGACGATCTAATTGCGTACAGAACAGCTAATACAGTTGAGGTCATCAAAAGTCTCTTGCAGAGTGACTTCGACAAGATTCAGCGATATTGTGATGACTGGAAGTTGAAAATCAACTTCCAGAAATCAGAAACTATTTTGTTTAGGACTCCGTTGTCTAGCGCCTCAAGGGATACGAGAAAGAACTGGCGCAAGCTGGTGATCGTAGGGCCACATGGACATCCACTGGCGAGTAAAAGTGTAGTAAATCAGTACATGTATTTCGACAGACATATAGCTGCTGCTTTGGCCAGGGCTAGGGGAGCCTTTGCCTTGACAAAACGACTGTTTTATAGCAGCCGTCTTGACAGCAGGGTGACGGTGATTTGCTACATGGCCCTCATCAGGCCGATGATTGCCTACGGATGCCCGGTGTGGTACAACGTTGCCCCATCTCAAATGGAAAAGATTCGGGTGTTTGAGAGGCAATGTCTTAGACGTTGCCTTGTATTACACAGAACACCAGAGTCGGAGTACACAAGATATTATTCCAACCAGGTTCTATACAACGGAGCCAACATAAACAGAATAGATAATTTTTTGTTCAAGCTGATTCGGGGTCACGTTGCAAGAGCGATGTCCTCAACTAACAGCTTAATTTTTGGGGCTTATTACCCCAATAACGAATATTTTGAAAGTGCGCGGTTAAGTGGTTACATCCCTCCCGAGGCATTCCTCTATTTAGACAGTCAAGGGCTGATACAGGATGGAGGGGCGGTTCCGCTCATCTACCACGTCAGCCGGAAAACTGTGGATAGGCGACTCCTGTATGGTCGAGACGTCATCGCTCATGGTGGAGAAGAGCGCCTTCGGTTCAGTAGGACTGTGTCCGATCGGGACCGGAGGGATAGGGCGAAACAGGAGAACCAGTTCTGGTGGCTCTCTGAACAGCATCGTGATATTTAAAGTCGATGAAGATGGTATATCTTGGCCGACTTACATAGATTTAGGGCATTAGGTACAGGGAACAGTCGGGGTGGCACCAACAAAAATTAAAAATATTTATGTATGCGGGGGCATTCGTGCATGTATCTGCGTATCTGTACATGTATTTGCGTACGTATATGTATGTGCGTATGTACATGTATGGGTGGTTTGCATGTTGGTGTGTGTCTGCATGCATATAAAAAATAAACAAAAAAAAACAAAAAGAAAAATTTTAAAACGAAATAAATGCTGCTGTCGCTGTTCTAGTTTTTAAGTAGTTTTAAGTATTATTAGGTATTTTAAGTAGTTTTAATTATTTGTAATATATATTAAGGTTTAGTTTATAATTAAAAAAAAAAAAAAAAAAAAAAAAAAAAAAAAAAAAAAAAAAAAAAATGATAAGATACCAAGTTTTTTGTGTAAATGTTTCCTGAAATATAAAATAAATAAAGAAAATTAGATTTAATTAAAATAGTTTTTAGGTCGAAAGACATTAGTTGTAAGAGTTATAGTTTAATTTTTTAATTTAGAGCGCCCGTAAAGGGCCAGTAAATTAGTTGTAAGTTATTGCTAATTAGGCTAGTTTTAAACATTTTTGTCTAGCTTTAAGATAGTTATAAGTTAATATGAAATAAAAAAAAAAACAGGAGGAAGAAATTTAGTATATTCAGTCTTACACCCAAATGCTGACCAATTCGCTGGAGTTGATCAGGTGATAAACGCTGATCAAAGAGGAAACGTAAGTGAGCTTCATAGAATTCCAGATGTAATAAGAAGCCTACGAGAATTCTCTGGTCAACCAGGTCAATTCAGTTCATGGCGCAAAAGTGTAGAGAGAATCCTAAGGATATATGAACCCTGGAGAAGATCTCCAAAATATTTTGGAATTATTAATGTTATTAGAAACAAGATTGTTGTTCATGCAGACCATGTATTAGAATCATATAATACACCACTAAACTGGGACAATATTTCCAGATGTTTAACTCTGCATTATGCAGACAAACGGGATCTAGGTACATTAGAGTACCAATTAACATTTCTTGTGCAAGGTAACTCCTCTATTCAAGACTTCTACCAAGAAATCGCATCTTTCATTGATCTTAAACAAAATATCCTCAATGGAGGTTAGTCAAGAAGCATTGAATTTATTAATGCACGCATACAGGGAGAAAGCCCTAGACACATTTATCAGAGGCCTTAAGGGTGATCTACCTAGGCTCCTAGGCATACGAGAACCCTCAGATCTACATCAAGCCTTGCATTTATGCCTGAAGCTCTAAAATCAAAATTTTCGAACGCAATATGCTTCGGCAACTAAAATCAATCAAATACAGATTTTCTAACTGAACAGCATAATATAAAATAAAATGATATCCATTTTTGAGACTAAGCTGTTCCTCTCTTCCATACTTCGAATGCAAAACGAAGAGCGGAACAATAATAAAAATTCTAATCGACACCGGGTCGAACAAAAATTATATCCAACCTTGTCTCGTATCAAAACCACTATAGGAGAAAATGTTAAAATTATACAACACACCTTTCTTAACCTTTTCGGTCTCAATAACATAAAAATTAAATTTTTCTTAATGCCTGAACTGAAATCTTTTCACGCTATCCTCGGAAATGATAGTCTTAAGGATCTTTCAGCTGTCATCCATATAAAAGACAATTTCATGATGTTAAATAATTTTGTTAAGGTTAAAGTCAAACAACTAGTTACACAATCACTGAACATCATTAACATAAGAACAAACCACATGTCCACTAAACAAAAAACAGATATCCAAAACATAATTAGCAAATACCCTAGATTATTTGATGACCCAAATAATAAACTTTCGTGTACCACTGTTGTTAAAGGAGAAATTAGAACAATAACAAATTCTCCTGTGTATTCTAAATTCTACCAATATCCAATGGCACTCAAAGACGTAGTTGAGAGTCAAATAGAAGATCTTCTTAAAGACAGTATTATTCGACGTTCAAGATCGCCCTACAATTCACCCGTGTGGATTGTCTCAAAAAAAACTGATGCTTCCGCAAGAAAAAAATTCAGATTAGTTATAGATTATCGTAAATTGAATTCAATTACACTAGCTCACCGATACCCAATTCCAGAGATAAATGACGTTTTATCCAATTTAGGCAAGAATAACTGGTTTACAGTTCTCGATTTAAAGAGCGGTTTCCACCAAATTCCTTTAAAGGAATCTGATATGGAAAAAACAACTTTCTCCATAAATCATGGCAAATACGATATCACTAGGTTGCCACTCGGCCTTAAAAACGCCCCGTCAATATTTCAAAGAGCCCTTGATGATATCCTTCATGAGCACATTGGCAAAATACGCTACGTGTATATGGAGGATATCATAATTTTTAGTCAAGACGAGGCTACTCATCTTAAGAATATTCACAAAGTTTTTGAAACTTTAAATAATGCTCATATGAAGGTTCAGCTCGACAAGTGCGAGTTTTTTAAGCAAGAAATAGAATTCCTTGGATTTATTGTCTGTTCCAAAGGCATCAAAACAAATCTTGAAAAAGTAAGTGCTTTAAAGAACTTTCCGCCTCCAACAACCCTGAAGGAATTAATATCATTTCTCGGTCCGTCAGGGTACTACCGACGCTTCCTTCGCGACTATGCGAAACTCGCTAAGCCCCTGACATCCCTTTTAAGGGGGGAGGATGGACGCGTTTCAAAAAACACTTCTAGTAAAAAAAAATTCATCTCGACGAAAGTGCAATCGAAGCATTTAATTAAATAAAACATTCCTTGGTTTCCGATGATATAATACTAACTTATCCTGATTTTAAAATTCCCTTCGAACTTACAACCGATGCCTCGAATTACGCCATAGGTGCTGTCCTATCACAAAAGGATAAACCAATTACCTTCATATTAAGAACAATAAGTAAAGCGGAAGAGCACTATGCGACAAACGAGAAAGAGATGCTTGCTATTATATGGGCATTAGACTCCCACAGAAATTAGCTATACGGTGCCGCAAAAGTTTTTATTTTTACAGATCATGAACCTCTCACCGGTGCGCTTAAAGAATAACAACACCAAACTCAAGAGATGGAAATCATCTTTAGAAGAATTCAATTATGAACTCAAATATAAACCAGGTAAGACCAATCTAGTTGCGGATGCGCTATCTAGACCACCACCGGTAACACAAATTAATTCTCTAACACCTACGATACGTAGTGACGAATCATTGTCGCATGGATTAATTTATAGCGTAGAATCACCGATAAATTGTTTCAAAAATCAAATTTTACTTCAAGAAGGTACCGCACCCAGTCAAAATTTCCAAACCATATTCCCAACTTACCACAGACATACTATCATTGAACCTTTTTTTAACGAATCAAACCTTATTCAAATTCTTAAAAATTGCCTTAATCCACCTGTAACCAATGGAATTAAAACAGACGAACGCATAATGGGTTTAATCCAAAATATTTACAAGGACAATTTCAGTTCTTATAGGATCCGATTTACACACATACAAGTTCAAGATGTGGAAAACGAACAGGATCAAGAAAACCTAGTAATGGAAGAGCACAATCGTGCTCATGGAAACCAAAAAGAAAATAGGATCCAAATTTTGGAAAAATACTTTTTCCCTACACTAAGCAAAAAACTAAACAAATTTACTAAGCTTTGTCTAATTTGTAAACAGAATAAATATGATAGGCACCCCAATAAAGTCCCTATACAATCTACTCCCATACCCAAATATCCCGGCGAAATTATACACATAGATATTTTCTCTACAGAAGGAAAACTAGTTATCACTGCAATAGATAAATTTTCTAAATATGCCGTTACAAAAGCAATCAATACAAAAGCTACAGAACATGTAAGACAACCAATATGACACATTGTCTTTGGTTTCGGAATACCAAAAGCAATAGTCTATGATAATGAAAAATCCTTTAATTCAGCCTCAATACTCTTTATGTTGCTAATTGAATTTGGAATTAATGTTTTTACCACACCTCCCTACACAAGCACATCTAATGGTCAGATAGAGGGATTTCACTCAACTCTCGCTGAGATTATGCGATGTTTAAGATCTGAGAAAATCTACGAATCCTTCACGGAACTCTTAGAAGCTACCGTTAATGCATATAACCTTTCTGTACATTCTGTAACAAACAGGAAGCCAATTGATTTATTTCTTAGCAGACACACCGAAATTCCAGCTCAAATCAAGGACACATAAAAAAATATATAAAAATTAAAGTCCAAACAAGAAACTGATATAATATACCATAATAAAAAAGACCTGATTTAAAAGACTACTCCCTGGAGATATCATATACGTCAAAGTAAGTAAACGATTAGGTTCAAAACTTTCTGCACGATACAAAAAAGAAAAAGTTAAAGAAAATAAGTCAACAACCGTTTTAACACATTCAGGCAAAATTGTTCACAAATCAAAAATTAGAAACTAATTCTACCCTTTTTTCCTTTCTCCAACAGATACCTAATAAAGCCGATCCCAGGAACTATTAACATCCTAGACCACTACAATTCCCCCATCATCATCCCTAATAATGGAAAGGCGAAAATCTCCGAAGGAAACTTTAAACTTATCCACACTATTGAATTGACCCCATACGAAAATTTCCTTTCGAATGCACAATCTATTATCCTTAAACAAATCCCTAAAACTAATCCTTACTTTCCAATCATTCACAATGAAATAGAACAAATTAAAAATTTAATCCAAAATCTTAAAGTTAGTAGATCAAAACGATTATTAGATTTCATAGGGACAGGATGGAAGTGGATAGTGATCACGAAGATTTCCCCATCCTTAGAAATAAGATAAATAACGTAATCGATAATAATAAATAGCAAGTAATAATTAATGAATAATATAAGAAAAAAATTAATTTACTTAACAATGTAACTAATGAGATTATAAATACAATACAAAAAGACAGTACTATTGAATATCAATTTAATGTAATACTACTATTTAAGATACAACTTATAAAAGAAGAATTAACGAATACTATTTACGCTATTGAACTTGCTAACGAAAATATTGCTAGTTCCAATATTATGTCAAAAAATGAGATAAATACGAGTACTATATTAAATAAAATGAACAAAAAATCTTACCATATACAAATATAGAACAGGCAATTAAATTTGCTGATGTAAAAATTGCATATAATTTAAAAGATTTACTTTACATTGTTAGTATTCCAAAAACAAAAAAAGGAAATTTATGAAAAAATTATTGTAATCCCAATGAAAACAAATAAACAAAATATCTCATAGAAATATGTTAAGAAACGAAAAATATATATGTAGGAGCAAAGCGTAGCCGACAAATAAAGTTTCAGTTTGTCATGTCCGTTAGTCCGTTGTCTAACTACCATATATCATTTTTGCAAGCATCACTTTCAATCGTAAAGTCATCTTGTTAAGTCGAGTCATAATTATAGCTATGTTACATAAAGTCATTTTTGCGAGTTTATTTAAAATCTTTTAATATACACAATCGAACTAAAACTAAATTGTTAACTTTTCTTAGAACTAATTAATTTAAATAAAATAGATTAAACGATCTTTGATCGAAAACAATCGCGTTATTATTTAAACCACATGGTGTCAGAAGTTGTCGAGTCCATACGTCGGGGTCGGTCGTCATTTGGAAAAAAAAAAAACATTTAACTATTAACATAAATGATATCAGTGAATTAGTGACAGTGAAGAACAAAAAAGAAAACAAAATTGTGAAGTTATTGAAAAAAATTTAAAAAAAAAGAAGAAAAGTTATATTAATTTTGAAAAGTCAAAGAAAGGTGCATTAAATTGATTATAAGTTAAGAAAAGTTATTCAAAAGAAAAAGAAAAGAGCAAAAAAAAAAAAATCTAAATCATTTTGCTTAAAAAAAAAATTACTGTGCTTTAAACACGCGATACGTTTTGAGAAGAGAAAACTGTTTGAAAAAAAATTACAAGGGATAAGTTCCAGAAAAGTACCTTTGCAGAAAAGATTTACCGCAAGGTTAAAGTACCGGTGAGCTCTTTCCATATTTTACAGTACATCAATTTTCTCAAAAGAGTTTGAATTTTTTTTTCTCATGAATATCAATTAATGTTTTTTTTTCTGAAAAGTACTTAAGCATTTAAAAAGTATTTTGTATCGTTGTATTTATGAACATTCCGGAAGACATAGAATCTTTGACAACAAAGCAGCTTCAAGATATTTTAAAGTCCTATAATTTGTCATACCGATACAATTTAAAAATCGATCTCCTAGAAAGAATTCGCAAACATATAATCGAACCTGAAAATAGTAATTTGGAATCTGAGTCTGAATCAGAAATATCTCCTGTTTCTGTTGTTTTAGGCGAGGATAGGTCAGAAAAAAGTTCCGTTGTTGTTGTTGTTGAGGATAGGGCAAAAATCAGTTTAGAATACATTGCGAACGAATTGCAAAAATCACCAGACCAAAAAACATGAGTACCGAACAGAAACCATTTCAAAATAATTATCAGTTCAAGGACGTTGAGGAATCTTTGGAAAAGTTCGATGGCGAGTCAAAGGATGTTAAAATATGGTTGTCCGATTTTGAAAATGTTGCGGCGGTATGTTGTTGGAATGATGTCCAAAAATATTTATATGCGCGTCGTTTGTTAGTTGGGGCAAGCAAATTAGCTGTTGAGGCGGAGGCGGGTATATGCAGTTGGCAATTACTTTCCGAGTTGCTTCAGAAAGAGTTCGGATGTAAAGATACTGAGAATGTACATAGTATTCTAGCAGAATCCAAAAAACAGGCAAAAGAATCGTATTTAGAATATTTTTATAGACTGAAAAAGATAGCAACTAATGGAAAGGTGGAATCGTCCCATCTCATTGGTTACATAATCGCGGGGATTCCAGATGAAGCAGTGAGTAAAGGTGTCTTATATCATTCGAAAACTCTGGAAGAACTAAAAAACAATCTGAAGTCTTATGAAAAAATGAAAGCTGAGCAAATGAAGGAAAAGAAAAAGAACGATAAGTCCCAGCAAAGTACAAGTGGTTGGAAGAAACCTGAAAATAATTCACAGAAGCCCAAGCGTTGCACAAATTGTGGCAGTATGTCCCATACTCATTATAATTGTCCAGATAAGCCCAAAGGTATGCGGTGTTTCCGTTGTAACGAATTTGGACATATTGCACCTAAATGTCCAAAGAAGGTAGAAACTAAAGTGCAAAGGATTAACGTTATAGATTTTATGGTTGGAGTTAGTGTAGGCGGAAAAGATTACATTGGGCTCATAGATACAGGAAGTGACATTAACATCATAACGAAATCGCTGCAAGAGAAGTTAGGTATTACAAATTTTGAACAGCCAGGTATCCCAGTGGTAGGGTTCGCCCAAAACAGTAAGACCACATTGGGTGCAGTTTCGATTGATGTGGTCATAGATTCTGAGTCTTACCGTATTTTATGTCACGTTGTTCCCAATTATTGGTTAAATGTCGATATACTTATTGGAAAATATTTTTTTACAAATGCCTCACTAGCTATTGAAAATGGAAAACCAATCATTTACAAAACCAACACAGAACAGAATTTTTTAGCACAAGTCAATGTTATAAATTACGGCGATGATTTATACTCAGAAAGTTAAGAACAAATAACAAAGCCAGAGTTAAGAAGGGAGATAGAGAGTATGATACAATCCTATAAACCACAGAAATGTGAAAGTCAGGGACCTGAAATGAAGATAGTACTAGAGGATGAAGTACCAGTTCATCGTTACCCAAGAAGACTGGGTACCCCGGAAAGGAAAGTCGTTCAGAAACAGATCGAAGAATGGTTAAAGGAAGGTATAATTCGAGAGAGTACGTCTTCTTATGCTAGCCAGGTTGTTTTAGTAAAGAAGAAGGATGGAAGTTTAAGACTCTGCATTGATTACAGAGGATTGAATCGAAAAATAATACGAGACAGGTTTCCGATGTCAAATTCAGAAGCAACTCTTCAAGATTTATATGATGCCAAAGTTTTCATAACACTTGATTTAAGAAACGGATTTTTCCATGTGAATATCGAGGAGTCTAGTCGGAAGTATACATCTTTCGTGACAGAGGATGGACAGTATGAGTTTAACAAAGCCCCATTTGGACTATGCAACTCACCTTCAGCTTTCTTACGATTCATTCTCTTCATATTTCGACAGCTTATTCGTGAAGGAAAAATTCGAGTCTACATGGATGATATCATTATCAAGGCAAAATCAGAACGAGAGTGTATTGAATTATTTAATTCCGTTTTAGAGCTATGTAGCAGTCATGGTCTTCTCATAAAATGGAGCAAATGTCAGTTTTTAACAAGGAAAGTAACGTTCTTAGGGCATATCATTCAGGGAGGCACTATCCAGCCATGTAATGAAAAGGTTCTGGCAGTTAGAAAGTTTCCAACTCCAAAGAACGTTAGAGATGTAATGAGTTTTCTAGGACTTACTGGTTTTTTTAGAAAATTTATCGAAGGATATGCTCTTATAGCAAAACCCCTTACTGATCTGACAAGGAAGGATGTTAAATTTGCTTGGGAAAGAAATGTAGAGATAGCTTTCTTGCAATTAAAGGAAAAGTTATGTAAAGAACCCGTTTTAAAGCTATTTAATCCTTCTCAAGAGACGCAGTTGCATACTGATGCCAGCAAAGATGGATACGGAGCAGTGTTGTTGCAGAAAGGCGATGACGATCTTTTCCACCCTGTTTTTTACCTGAGTTACAAGACATTGGGATCAGAAAAAAAGTATACCAGCTATGAATTGGAAGTTTTAGCCATAGTCAAGGCACTTAAAAAACTACGGGTTTATCTTTTGGGGTTAGAATTCGTCATTTATACGGACTGTAAAGCCTTTCAGCAAACAATGACAAAAAAGGAATTGAACAGCAGAGTAGCGAATTGGGCACTTCAGTTACAGGAATATAATTGCAAAGTTCATCATCGCCCAGGACGATCAATGCAGCACGTAGATGCGCTAAGAAGGTATAAGGTATCCAATAACATTAGTTCTGGAGAACGGCGTGCTTTACTCAGTTAAGAAAGGGCAGGAGAAAGATGAGTACTGTAAAATGATATGTAAAATTTTGAAATCGTCAGAATTTGAAGATTATGTTCTTCGAAGTGGTGTCCTTTACAAGTACATCAATGGAGAATATCTAGTAGTAGTGCCAAAGTCTATGCAGGGGCAGGTGGTAAAGAATGCCCATGAACAGGGTCATTTTAATAGACGTAAAGTTGAAGCCTTAATCCAGCAAGACTATTATATACCAAAGCTTTTAAAACTTGTGAAAATGGCAGAGGAGAGCTGTATAAGTTGCATCCTTGTTTCTAAGAAGAACGGTAAGCAAGAGGGATTCCTCAATCCAGTTGACAAAATGGACGTACCACTTCACACATTTCACTTAGATCACGTCGGACCTTTACCTTCGACAGCGAAAAGCTATAATTATTTATTCGTGGTAGTTGATGCATTTTCAAAATTTTGTTGGATTCATCCAGTTAAGAGCACAGGAGCAGAAGAAGTTTTGAAGAAGTTGGAGTTGCAAGCCGATACGTTTGGTAACCCTCACCGAATAATCACAGATAAAGGTTCTGCATTCACTTCAAATCTATTTAAAGAATATTGTGAGATGCGAAATATACACCATCATCTGGTAACAACTGGCGTTCCAAGATGCAATGGACAGGTTGAGCGGTATAACAAAATTATCATCGAAGTTTTATCAAAGCTTTCTGTAGAACAGCCTCTCAAGTGGTATCAACACGTAAGCAGAGTACAGCGGATTCTAAACTCTACAACTTCCAGGTCAACTCAAAAAACACCATTGATGTTGCTAACAGGAGTTGAAATGAATACTACTGAAGATCTGAAACTTGCAGAGGTATTAGAGGATGAAATTCGAGCAGACTTTGAAAATAACCGTCAAGAACAACGAAAAGCAGCAAGACAAGAAATTGAAAAATTACAAGGAGAAAATAAAACAGGCTATAACCGTAAAAGAAAAGACTCCGTGAAATACAAAGTGAAAGACCTGGTGGCCATCCAACGAACGCAGTTCGGGACAGGTTTAAAGTTGTGTCCTAAGTTTCATGGCCCATACGAAGTTACCAAAATTAAGCGAAAAGACCAGTATGAAGTTCGAAAGATAGGAGATCACGAGGGTCCGAACGTAACATCAACAGCAGCTGATTATATGAAGCCTTGGAATATCTATTTGTCCGATGATGAAGAAGATGAAGACGAAATAGAAGAAGCAGAGTATGAAAATTCGCCGAGTCGGTCGAATATGCAGAATGGCCGAATGTAGGAGCAAAGCGTAGCCGACAAATAAAGTTTCAGTTTGTCATGTCCGTTAGTCCGTTGTCTTACTACCATATCTCATTTTTGCAAGCATCACTCTCAATCGTAAAGTCATCTTGTTAAGTCGAGTCATAATTATAGCTATGTTACATAAAGTCATTTTTGCGAGTTTATTTAAAATCTTTTAATATACACAATCGAACTAAAACTAAATTGTTAACTTTTCTTAGAACTAATTAATTTAAATAAAATAGATTAAACGATCTTTGATCGAAAACAATCGCGTTATTATTTAAACCACATATATATGGAACGATAAATAATTGTAAGAAAATTGAAGAAATTTCTCTCTGTAAACAATCAGATCTAATTGATTTAAGTAATAATAAATGTATAACAGGTTTACTAGCAAATAGAAATGCATCATGTAACTCCACAAATAGCCACCACATTGCCCAGGTCGAAGAAGTATCACCAGGACTTATCATCCTTAATCAATTCAACGGTACAATAGAAGCTAACAATCGCACTCAATCGCTTAAAGGAAACTACATAGTAAAATTCTACAACGAAACAATAACAATCAACAACCAACAGTACGTTTCGCAAGAGATCGGCAATATTCAAGCGTTACCACCAACATTACATCCAAATTACTCAGACCTAGCAGTAGAAGAAGTATTGTCCTTGGAACTTATGAAATAACTGCATACGAAAAACACGCAGCATCTCACCAAGATACAAATAGAGAAGGACATGCACCAAATAGCAACTTACGTTATATTTGTAGTCGTATTCCTCACAATAGTATTGATACGATATAAATCCAGAACATCCACCAATAACCCGATAACAACATCACCCATGATTATCATAGCAAACCAAGGCGAATCCAATCAGCCAGCACCCATGCAGAAATATCCCAGCCTGTAGAATATCATTTCAAAATGCGTGGACGCATTATTCTAAGAGGGGAGGATTTAACGCTATTTACGCTGACAACCAAATTCAAAGTTACCGTAAGAAAGGAAATGGGTCAACAACCCATTCTGCTGACTAAAATTTTACTTCAAGAAGGTACCGCACCCAGTCAAAATTTCCAAACCATATTCCCAACTTACCACAGACATACTATCATTGAACCTTTTTTTAACGAATCAAACCTTATTCAAATTCTTAAAAATTGCCTTAATCCACCTGTAACCAATGGAATTAAAACAGACGAACGCATAATGGGTTTAATCCAAAATATTTACAAGGACAATTTCAGTTCTTATAGGATCCGATTTACACACATACAAGTTCAAGATGTGGAAAACGAACAGGATCAAGAAAACCTAGTAATGGAAGAGCACAATCGTGCTCATGGAAACCAAAAAGAAAATAGGATCCAAATTTTGGAAAAATACTTTTTCCCTACACTAAGCAAAAAACTAAACAAATTTACTAAGCTTTGTCTAATTTGTAAACAGAATAAATATGATAGGCACCCCAATAAAGTCCCTATACAATCTACTCCCATACCCAAATATCCCGGCGAAATTATACACATAGATATTTTCTCTACAGAAGGAAAACTAGTTATCACTGCAATAGATAAATTTTCTAAATATGCCGTTACAAAAGCAATCAATACAAAAGCTACAGAACATGTAAGACAACCAATATGACACATTGTCTTTGGTTTCGGAATACCAAAAGCAATAGTCTATGATAATGAAAAATCCTTTAATTCAGCCTCAATACTCTTTATGTTGCTAATTGAATTTGGAATTAATGTTTTTACCACACCTCCCTACACAAGCACATCTAATGGTCAGATAGAGGGATTTCACTCAACTCTCGCTGAGATTATGCGATGTTTAAGATCTGAGAAAATCTACGAATCCTTCACGGAACTCTTAGAAGCTACCGTTAATGCATATAACCTTTCTGTACATTCTGTAACAAACAGGAAGCCAATTGATTTATTTCTTAGCAGACACACCGAAATTCCAGCTCAAATCAAGGACACATAAAAAAATATATAAAAATTAAAGTCCAAACAAGAAACTGATATAATATACCATAATAAAAAAGACCTGATTTAAAAGACTACTCCCTGGAGATATCATATACGTCAAAGTAAGTAAACGATTAGGTTCAAAACTTTCTGCACGATACAAAAAAGAAAAAGTTAAAGAAAATAAGTCAACAACCGTTTTAACACATTCAGGCAAAATTGTTCACAAATCAAAAATTAGAAACTAATTCTACCCTTTTTTCCTTTCTCCAACAGATACCTAATAAAGCCGATCCCAGGAACTATTAACATCCTAGACCACTACAATTCCCCCATCATCATCCCTAATAATGGAAAGGCGAAAATCTCCGAAGGAAACTTTAAACTTATCCACACTATTGAATTGACCCCATACGAAAATTTCCTTTCGAATGCACAATCTATTATCCTTAAACAAATCCCTAAAACTAATCCTTACTTTCCAATCATTCACAATGAAATAGAACAAATTAAAAATTTAATCCAAAATCTTAAAGTTAGTAGATCAAAACGATTATTAGATTTCATAGGGACAGGATGGAAGTGGATAGTGATCACGAAGATTTCCCCATCCTTAGAAATAAGATAAATAACGTAATCGATAATAATAAATAGCAAGTAATAATTAATGAATAATATAAGAAAAAAATTAATTTACTTAACAATGTAACTAATGAGATTATAAATACAATACAAAAAGACAGTACTATTGAATATCAATTTAATGTAATACTACTATTTAAGATACAACTTATAAAAGAAGAATTAACGAATACTATTTACGCTATTGAACTTGCTAACGAAAATATTGCTAGTTCCAATATTATGTCAAAAAATGAGATAAATACGAGTACTATATTAAATAAAATGAACAAAAAATCTTACCATATACAAATATAGAACAGGCAATTAAATTTGCTGATGTAAAAATTGCATATAATTTAAAAGATTTACTTTACATTGTTAGTATTCCAAAAACAAAAAAAGGAAATTTATGAAAAAATTATTGTAATCCCAATGAAAACAAATAAACAAAATATCTCATAGAAATATGTTAAGAAACGAAAAATATATATGTAGGAGCAAAGCGTAGCCGACAAATAAAGTTTCAGTTTGTCATGTCCGTTAGTCCGTTGTCTAACTACCATATATCATTTTTGCAAGCATCACTTTCAATCGTAAAGTCATCTTGTTAAGTCGAGTCATAATTATAGCTATGTTACATAAAGTCATTTTTGCGAGTTTATTTAAAATCTTTTAATATACACAATCGAACTAAAACTAAATTGTTAACTTTTCTTAGAACTAATTAATTTAAATAAAATAGATTAAACGATCTTTGATCGAAAACAATCGCGTTATTATTTAAACCACATGGTGTCAGAAGTTGTCGAGTCCATACGTCGGGGTCGGTCGTCATTTGGAAAAAAAAAAACATTTAACTATTAACATAAATGATATCAGTGAATTAGTGACAGTGAAGAACAAAAAAGAAAACAAAATTGTGAAGTTATTGAAAAAAATTTAAAAAAAAAGAAGAAAAGTTATATTAATTTTGAAAAGTCAAAGAAAGGTGCATTAAATTGATTATAAGTTAAGAAAAGTTATTCAAAAGAAAAAGAAAAGAGCAAAAAAAAAAAAATCTAAATCATTTTGCTTAAAAAAAAAATTACTGTGCTTTAAACACGCGATACGTTTTGAGAAGAGAAAACTGTTTGAAAAAAAATTACAAGGGATAAGTTCCAGAAAAGTACCTTTGCAGAAAAGATTTACCGCAAGGTTAAAGTACCGGTGAGCTCTTTCCATATTTTACAGTACATCAATTTTCTCAAAAGAGTTTGAATTTTTTTTTCTCATGAATATCAATTAATGTTTTTTTTTCTGAAAAGTACTTAAGCATTTAAAAAGTATTTTGTATCGTTGTATTTATGAACATTCCGGAAGACATAGAATCTTTGACAACAAAGCAGCTTCAAGATATTTTAAAGTCCTATAATTTGTCATACCGATACAATTTAAAAATCGATCTCCTAGAAAGAATTCGCAAACATATAATCGAACCTGAAAATAGTAATTTGGAATCTGAGTCTGAATCAGAAATATCTCCTGTTTCTGTTGTTTTAGGCGAGGATAGGTCAGAAAAAAGTTCCGTTGTTGTTGTTGTTGAGGATAGGGCAAAAATCAGTTTAGAATACATTGCGAACGAATTGCAAAAATCACCAGACCAAAAAACATGAGTACCGAACAGAAACCATTTCAAAATAATTATCAGTTCAAGGACGTTGAGGAATCTTTGGAAAAGTTCGATGGCGAGTCAAAGGATGTTAAAATATGGTTGTCCGATTTTGAAAATGTTGCGGCGGTATGTTGTTGGAATGATGTCCAAAAATATTTATATGCGCGTCGTTTGTTAGTTGGGGCAAGCAAATTAGCTGTTGAGGCGGAGGCGGGTATATGCAGTTGGCAATTACTTTCCGAGTTGCTTCAGAAAGAGTTCGGATGTAAAGATACTGAGAATGTACATAGTATTCTAGCAGAATCCAAAAAACAGGCAAAAGAATCGTATTTAGAATATTTTTATAGACTGAAAAAGATAGCAACTAATGGAAAGGTGGAATCGTCCCATCTCATTGGTTACATAATCGCGGGGATTCCAGATGAAGCAGTGAGTAAAGGTGTCTTATATCATTCGAAAACTCTGGAAGAACTAAAAAACAATCTGAAGTCTTATGAAAAAATGAAAGCTGAGCAAATGAAGGAAAAGAAAAAGAACGATAAGTCCCAGCAAAGTACAAGTGGTTGGAAGAAACCTGAAAATAATTCACAGAAGCCCAAGCGTTGCACAAATTGTGGCAGTATGTCCCATACTCATTATAATTGTCCAGATAAGCCCAAAGGTATGCGGTGTTTCCGTTGTAACGAATTTGGACATATTGCACCTAAATGTCCAAAGAAGGTAGAAACTAAAGTGCAAAGGATTAACGTTATAGATTTTATGGTTGGAGTTAGTGTAGGCGGAAAAGATTACATTGGGCTCATAGATACAGGAAGTGACATTAACATCATAACGAAATCGCTGCAAGAGAAGTTAGGTATTACAAATTTTGAACAGCCAGGTATCCCAGTGGTAGGGTTCGCCCAAAACAGTAAGACCACATTGGGTGCAGTTTCGATTGATGTGGTCATAGATTCTGAGTCTTACCGTATTTTATGTCACGTTGTTCCCAATTATTGGTTAAATGTCGATATACTTATTGGAAAATATTTTTTTACAAATGCCTCACTAGCTATTGAAAATGGAAAACCAATCATTTACAAAACCAACACAGAACAGAATTTTTTAGCACAAGTCAATGTTATAAATTACGGCGATGATTTATACTCAGAAAGTTAAGAACAAATAACAAAGCCAGAGTTAAGAAGGGAGATAGAGAGTATGATACAATCCTATAAACCACAGAAATGTGAAAGTCAGGGACCTGAAATGAAGATAGTACTAGAGGATGAAGTACCAGTTCATCGTTACCCAAGAAGACTGGGTACCCCGGAAAGGAAAGTCGTTCAGAAACAGATCGAAGAATGGTTAAAGGAAGGTATAATTCGAGAGAGTACGTCTTCTTATGCTAGCCAGGTTGTTTTAGTAAAGAAGAAGGATGGAAGTTTAAGACTCTGCATTGATTACAGAGGATTGAATCGAAAAATAATACGAGACAGGTTTCCGATGTCAAATTCAGAAGCAACTCTTCAAGATTTATATGATGCCAAAGTTTTCATAACACTTGATTTAAGAAACGGATTTTTCCATGTGAATATCGAGGAGTCTAGTCGGAAGTATACATCTTTCGTGACAGAGGATGGACAGTATGAGTTTAACAAAGCCCCATTTGGACTATGCAACTCACCTTCAGCTTTCTTACGATTCATTCTCTTCATATTTCGACAGCTTATTCGTGAAGGAAAAATTCGAGTCTACATGGATGATATCATTATCAAGGCAAAATCAGAACGAGAGTGTATTGAATTATTTAATTCCGTTTTAGAGCTATGTAGCAGTCATGGTCTTCTCATAAAATGGAGCAAATGTCAGTTTTTAACAAGGAAAGTAACGTTCTTAGGGCATATCATTCAGGGAGGCACTATCCAGCCATGTAATGAAAAGGTTCTGGCAGTTAGAAAGTTTCCAACTCCAAAGAACGTTAGAGATGTAATGAGTTTTCTAGGACTTACTGGTTTTTTTAGAAAATTTATCGAAGGATATGCTCTTATAGCAAAACCCCTTACTGATCTGACAAGGAAGGATGTTAAATTTGCTTGGGAAAGAAATGTAGAGATAGCTTTCTTGCAATTAAAGGAAAAGTTATGTAAAGAACCCGTTTTAAAGCTATTTAATCCTTCTCAAGAGACGCAGTTGCATACTGATGCCAGCAAAGATGGATACGGAGCAGTGTTGTTGCAGAAAGGCGATGACGATCTTTTCCACCCTGTTTTTTACCTGAGTTACAAGACATTGGGATCAGAAAAAAAGTATACCAGCTATGAATTGGAAGTTTTAGCCATAGTCAAGGCACTTAAAAAACTACGGGTTTATCTTTTGGGGTTAGAATTCGTCATTTATACGGACTGTAAAGCCTTTCAGCAAACAATGACAAAAAAGGAATTGAACAGCAGAGTAGCGAATTGGGCACTTCAGTTACAGGAATATAATTGCAAAGTTCATCATCGCCCAGGACGATCAATGCAGCACGTAGATGCGCTAAGAAGGTATAAGGTATCCAATAACATTAGTTCTGGAGAACGGCGTGCTTTACTCAGTTAAGAAAGGGCAGGAGAAAGATGAGTACTGTAAAATGATATGTAAAATTTTGAAATCGTCAGAATTTGAAGATTATGTTCTTCGAAGTGGTGTCCTTTACAAGTACATCAATGGAGAATATCTAGTAGTAGTGCCAAAGTCTATGCAGGGGCAGGTGGTAAAGAATGCCCATGAACAGGGTCATTTTAATAGACGTAAAGTTGAAGCCTTAATCCAGCAAGACTATTATATACCAAAGCTTTTAAAACTTGTGAAAATGGCAGAGGAGAGCTGTATAAGTTGCATCCTTGTTTCTAAGAAGAACGGTAAGCAAGAGGGATTCCTCAATCCAGTTGACAAAATGGACGTACCACTTCACACATTTCACTTAGATCACGTCGGACCTTTACCTTCGACAGCGAAAAGCTATAATTATTTATTCGTGGTAGTTGATGCATTTTCAAAATTTTGTTGGATTCATCCAGTTAAGAGCACAGGAGCAGAAGAAGTTTTGAAGAAGTTGGAGTTGCAAGCCGATACGTTTGGTAACCCTCACCGAATAATCACAGATAAAGGTTCTGCATTCACTTCAAATCTATTTAAAGAATATTGTGAGATGCGAAATATACACCATCATCTGGTAACAACTGGCGTTCCAAGATGCAATGGACAGGTTGAGCGGTATAACAAAATTATCATCGAAGTTTTATCAAAGCTTTCTGTAGAACAGCCTCTCAAGTGGTATCAACACGTAAGCAGAGTACAGCGGATTCTAAACTCTACAACTTCCAGGTCAACTCAAAAAACACCATTGATGTTGCTAACAGGAGTTGAAATGAATACTACTGAAGATCTGAAACTTGCAGAGGTATTAGAGGATGAAATTCGAGCAGACTTTGAAAATAACCGTCAAGAACAACGAAAAGCAGCAAGACAAGAAATTGAAAAATTACAAGGAGAAAATAAAACAGGCTATAACCGTAAAAGAAAAGACTCCGTGAAATACAAAGTGAAAGACCTGGTGGCCATCCAACGAACGCAGTTCGGGACAGGTTTAAAGTTGTGTCCTAAGTTTCATGGCCCATACGAAGTTACCAAAATTAAGCGAAAAGACCAGTATGAAGTTCGAAAGATAGGAGATCACGAGGGTCCGAACGTAACATCAACAGCAGCTGATTATATGAAGCCTTGGAATATCTATTTGTCCGATGATGAAGAAGATGAAGACGAAATAGAAGAAGCAGAGTATGAAAATTCGCCGAGTCGGTCGAATATGCAGAATGGCCGAATGTAGGAGCAAAGCGTAGCCGACAAATAAAGTTTCAGTTTGTCATGTCCGTTAGTCCGTTGTCTAACTACCATATCTCATTTTTGCAAGCATCACTCTCAATCGTAAAGTCATCTTGTTAAGTCGAGTCATAATTATAGCTATGTTACATAAAGTCATTTTTGCGAGTTTATTTAAAATCTTTTAATATACACAATCGAACTAAAACTAAATTGTTAACTTTTCTTAGAACTAATTAATTTAAATAAAATAGATTAAACGATCTTTGATCGAAAACAATCGCGTTATTATTTAAACCACATATATATGGAACGATAAATAATTGTAAGAAAATTGAAGAAATTTCTCTCTGTAAACAATCAGATCTAATTGATTTAAGTAATAATAAATGTATAACAGGTTTACTAGCAAATAGAAATGCATCATGTAACTCCACAAATAGCCACCACATTGCCCAGGTCGAAGAAGTATCACCAGGACTTATCATCCTTAATCAATTCAACGGTACAATAGAAGCTAACAATCGCACTCAATCGCTTAAAGGAAACTACATAGTAAAATTCTACAACGAAACAATAACAATCAACAACCAACAGTACGTTTCGCAAGAGATCGGCAATATTCAAGCGTTACCACCAACATTACATCCAAATTACTCAGACCTAGCAGTAGAAGAAGTATTGTCCTTGGAACTTATGAAATAACTGCATACGAAAAACACGCAGCATCTCACCAAGATACAAATAGAGAAGGACATGCACCAAATAGCAACTTACGTTATATTTGTAGTCGTATTCCTCACAATAGTATTGATACGATATAAATCCAGAACATCCACCAATAACCCGATAACAACATCACCCATGATTATCATAGCAAACCAAGGCGAATCCAATCAGCCAGCACCCATGCAGAAATATCCCAGCCTGTAGAATATCATTTCAAAATGCGTGGACGCATTATTCTAAGAGGGGAGGATTTAACGCTATTTACGCTGACAACCAAATTCAAAGTTACCGTAAGAAAGGAAATGGGTCAACAACCCATTCTGCTGACTACACGAATACGATCCATTCTACTGAACTTCAATTGAACTAAAACAGATGTGCTGACGAAGCGTCTGCGACGACGAACTTCTGCCTGCGGCAATACCCTACATTATTTATTAAATAAATTTTTGTAAGTCAGCTTAGATTAAGAATTGAAACAATAAGGAAATATTTTTTTAAGTGAAAACTACATAAAATAGTTTAATTTGTATAAAATGTTCGAGTTTATATCGTATGAAAGTTTGTGTTTTGTTCACAGCTACGATGCTTGACACTCACCAAAACAATTCATAGGTGCTACGCCTCACTATCTATTATCCACTTACGACCTACAGATTTATATCGACAATGCAACATTCTTGTTTGTTTACATTTTACTCATATCTACACTATCTTAACTATTAACAATAATAAAAGCCTATAATAAAATCCTAAGTAAAATTATGATAGTAAAAAAAGATCCGTAAATACTTCAATTTGAATTTAACCATTCGCAACCAGAATTAATCTTTGCGCCATCTCTAAGTGACTACACCTAGTTTTTCGATGTCTGAAAAGGTACCTCTCTTATTCGGACTAATTTTGTCAGGTATCAGCGAATGTCATCCTGTCATTTTGTATTATTTTAATTTCGCTTTACGATGGTTTATATTTTGCTAAAGCGCGTTGTGATATAAAACAACACATCACCACGCAAACATCAAGCATAACCATAGACGAGGATAGACGCAGCTCGATAAACAATAAGTGCCCAGATGCACATATATATAAGCCAGGTAGGTTTTCCCCTTGTTTGTTTACATTTTTTTTATCCATTTGGTTGCATGCATTTCATCTTGGTTTCTTTTTTTTCCAGCTCCATCCCTTATCATCCTCACTGTTCGGGTCTACCTACCTGTAATTGATTTTGTTTGTGATTATTTTGTCATAAGAGTTTGTCTCTAATACTTCCACATTGTGATGGTTTCAGAGCTAGACTCCAGTGGCAATCATTCATCATTTAATCAAACAAAACAAAAATAATATTAAATTATTATTTGCGTTTTCTTCAAAATTATTACTGGCCAGACCACGAACATGACATACATACATTTAAGTGCACGAATTTAACCAAATTCCCCTAAATAATATAATTTGCAGTGTGTAAATGCTGCAAATTTTATAAGAGTCGGTAATCATCGACCGAAAAATTGTGTCTTAGAAGGGGACGATAGCATCTAACTGACGAACCCAACTATCGTGCCTGGGCGAAACGCATTTTGGACTACCGGTCATTAAAATCTTCAATTTGGCTTTAACCCATACAGTCCACAAAAACAAAAACAAAAATAATATTAAATTATTATTTGCGTTTTCTTCAAAATTATTACTGGCCAGACCACGGGCATAACATACATTTAGGTGCACGAATTAAAGCAAATTCCCCTAAATAATATAATTTGCAGTGTGTAAATGCTGCAAACTTTATAAGAGTCGGTAATTATCGACCGAAAAACATTGCGTCTTAGAAGGGTACGATAGCATCTAACTGACGAGCCCAACTGTCGTGCCTGGGCGAAACGCATTTTGGACTACAGGTCATTAAAATCTTCAATTTGGCTTTAACCTATACAGTCCACAAAAAACAAAAATAATATTGATTCAAAATAGCTTTTAACGGCCTTTAGTCCAACAAAAATTGGCGTTTCGTCCCGGTGATCTCACATGGACTCATCAGTTGACTAGTGAGGACCTTTGTCAATACGCAATTTTTGCCAAGTTCAGTTCATCTAACATAGATTTCGTGAAGAACATCTAGTGTGAACTATATCCAACAAGACTAGAATTCCTAATCATTAAATTGGAAATTTTTGTTTTTGCCCATGGCCTGGCATTATTTATATAAGAAGTTTTTTTTTTTTTTTTAATAATACAAATTCTATATACTACTGAAATACATCAGCCAAGTAGAAGACTTAGCACTATAATATTTGGACTTGTTGAATTATTGATTCAAAATAGCTTTTAACGGCCTTTAGTCCAATAAAAATTGGCGTTTCGTCCCGGTGATCTCACATGGACTCATCAGTTGACTAGTGAGGACCTTTGTCAATACGCAATTTTTGCCAAGTTCAGTTCATCTAACATAGATTTCGTGAAGAACATCTAGTGTGAACTATATCCAACAAGACTAGAATTCCTAATCATTAAATTGGAAATTTTTGTTTTTGCCCATGGCCTGGCATTATTTATATAAGAAGTTTTTTTTTTTTTTTTTTAATAATACAAATTCTATATACTACTGAAATACATCAGCCAAGTAGAAGACTTAGCACTATAATATTTGGACTTGTTGAATTATTGATTCAAAATAGCTTTTAACGGCCTTTAGTCCAACAAAAATTGGCGTTTCGTCCCGGTGATCTCACATGGACTCATCAGTTGACTAGTGAGGACCTTTGTCAATACGCAATTTTTGCCAAGTTCAGTTCATCTAACATAGATTTCGTGAAGAACATCTAGTGTGAACTATATCCAACAAGACTAGAATTCCTAATCATTAAATTGGAAATTTTTGTTTTTGCCCATGGCCTGGCATTATTTATATAAGAAGTTTTTTTTTTTTTTTTTAATAATACAAATTCTATATACTACTGAAATACATCAGCCAAGTAGAAGACTTAGCACTATAATATTTGGACTTGTTGAATTATTGATTCAAAATAGCTTTTAACGGCCTTTAGTCCAACAAAAATTGGCGTTTCGTCCCGGTGATCTCACATGGACTCATCAGTTGACTAGTGAGGACCTTTGTCAATACGCAATTTTTGCCAAGTTCAGTTCATCTAACATAGATTTCGTGAAGAACATCTAGTGTGAACTATATCCAACAAGACTAGAATTCCTAATCATTAAATTGGAAATTTTTGTTTTTGCCCATGGCCTGGCATTATTTATATAAGAAGTTTTTTTTTTTTTTTTTAATAATACAAATTCTATATACTACTGAAATACATCAACTAGTCAACTGATGAGTCCATGTGAGATCACCGGGACGAAACGCCAATTTTTGTTGGACTAAAGGCCGTTAAAAGCTATTTTGAATCAATAATTCAACAAGTCCAAATATTATAGTGCTAAGTCTTCTACTTGGCTGATGTATTTCAGTAGTATATAGAATTTGTATTATTAAAAAAAAAAAAAAAAAAACTTCTTATATAAATAATGCCAGGCCATGGGCAAAAACAAAAATTTCCAATTTAATGATTAGGAATTCTAGTCTTGTTGGATATAGTTCACACTAGATGTTCTTCACGAAATCTATGTTAGATGAACTGAACTTGGCAAAAATTGCGTATTGACAAAGGTCCTCACTAGTCAACTGATGAGTCCATGTGAGATCACCGGGACGAAACGCCAATTTTTGTTGGACTAAAGGCCGTTAAAAGCTATTTTGAATCAATAATTCAACAAGTCCAAATATTATAGTGCTAAGTCTTCTACTTGGCTGATGTATTTCAGTAGTATATAGAATTTGTATTATTAAAAAAAAAAAAAAAAACTTCTTATATAAATAATGCCAGGCCATGGGCAAAAACAAAAATTTCCAATTTAATGATTAGGAATTCTAGTCTTGTTGGATATAGTTCACACTAGATGTTCTTCACGAAATCTATGTTAGATGAACTGAACTTGGCAAAAATTGCGTATTGACAAAGGTCCTCACTAGTCAACTGATGAGTCCATGTGAGATCACCGGGACGAAACGCCAATTTTTGTTGGACTAAAGGCCGTTAAAAGCTATTTTGAATCAATAATTCAACAAGTCCAAATATTATAGTGCTAAGTCTTCTACTTGGCTGATGTATTTCAGTAGTATATAGAATTTGTATTATTAAAAAAAAAAAAAAAACTTCTTATATAAATAATGCCAGGCCATGGGCAAAAACAAAAATTTCCAATTTAATGATTAGGAATTCTAGTCTTGTTGGATATAGTTCACACTAGATGTTCTTCACGAAATCTATGTTAGATGAACTGAACTTGGCAAAAATTGCGTATTGACAAAGGTCCTCACTAGTCAACTGATGAGTCCATGTGAGATCACCGGGACGAAACGCCAATTTTTGTTGGACTAAAGGCCGTTAAAAGCTATTTTGAATCAATAATTCAACAAGTCCAAATATTATAGTGCTAAGTCTTCTACTTGGCTGATGTATTTCAGTAGTATATAGAATTTGTATTATTAAAAAAAAAAAAAAAAACTTCTTATAAAAATAATATTAAATTATTATCGGCGTTTTCTTCAAAATGATTATGATCATTTTAAGGACTTACTCCGCTTGTGTTAATCTTTAATTTTGATTTATTTACATATACGTAGTTCAGAAAAACACAATAATAATATTCTGCAGATTACACTTATTGTGTAAAATGGACATTTCTTTGAGTTACTCTTATCTTCTGGAATTCTTTATCGTTTGTGTCACCCCATGGCCCAACAAAACCTTCGACATCTTGATAATTATTCTTCCCTTTTTTTCGCTTTTTCTTTGGTTTGGGTGACTTAAAGCCAGTTTTGCTATCGGTGTTATATGCTTCTTGCAAATCACCAACATAGTTATGTCCATCGGCTGTCTCATCAGTCGATAGATCGATTCCTGGCATAGCAATATTTGTGGACCGCCCTTCTTCGGTTCTCAAATTGAAAGATATTTTTGTGCGCTTTTCAAGATACGCAGTAGGTATGTTTTTGGCGGTGTGTTCTTGGTTTGTCTGATTGGCTTCTTGGGGCCTTTCACAGCCGTGAATAGTTTTTCGTACTTCGGATTGTAGAGTACCTCCTTATCATGAGGATCAACTACACGGGGATAGGGATTGTTTTTTGCAACTAATCTTATAAAGGCGCTTCGTTGTGTTTCTATACAAAGGTACAGAAGAGTGACATCCAATAACAGTGAGTTAAAATCTGAGACAACAACCACCTACACTCTCCGAATATCGCGCCACACATCTTTCCTATCATTCTTTCGCTTCCTTAACCTCACCCCCACGCCCGCGCTGTGTTGAAACATTTAAAGGGTATTCATACTCCCTTGAGCGCGCGTAGATTATAAAAAAAAAAAAAAAAAATCTGTAACATATCCAACTAATACACAACCTTGAACTGCAGCACCTACTGCCACAACTTCATCGGGATTAAGACTAGAGAACGCTGTCGATTAGCTGGCATGCCGACCAACGTTCTCCATCTTTTATAATGGCAATATTAGATGGTTTAGTTCTTGCTCCTTCCAAGTTCTCGATAACCTTAGCTTGCTTTCCTTCCATGGCAGCAGGAGCAACATATTGTGCAAAAGTTAGGAACCTTTAGTATTATTGGTTTATTTTCTATTTAAACAATTGTAAATTATGAACTTTGATACTAAAATTCGAAGTAATTCGGCACGGTAACAATCGTAAAATCTTGCAAAATAAGTTGTATGTAGTTTTTATCTTGAAATTAAATCACAATATAATTCTTTTTCGCAACTGTCAGACTGATTTTTGACAAATCAACAAATAAAAACGTATGTGTCAGTTTGAGCAAAAGCATTTTAATAAAGTTTCTCTATGCCCACAAGAATTCAGTTACTTAGCCGATAATAGGTTTGTTTGGTTCTTTCTCGTAGTTTACACAACCAACATTTATTTCTTCCAACAAGTTATTGTGGCTCTTTGTTTCCCTTAATAATTGTACATTCTTGTTTACAGCCAACAGTTCGCTATGATAAATTTGACAGCATCACTCTTCATCTACCTGATCAAAGGCGATCCGGACTAAGCTTAGGCCGTTTGCTAAGTGGAATTATTGCTTCAGAAAATCTAATTGGAGTTAAATGTGACACATGCAGTGAAACAGCAAATCACACAAAATCACTCAAATTTGCCAAACTGCCAGCTTGTCTGTGCGTTCATAATTCAAGTGCAGTTTAGCTACCAACTGGGTAGGTTTGCAAATGACAAGACTATGTACATTTTCCAGAGAGCCTTTCTATGGCACCATACAGTTTCGTGCAACCTCATTTGAACAGCCAGGTAAAATAAGTTGAAGAAAATATTTCATTGATGTTACTTAAAAAAACGTATATAAAAAACTTGCAGGAAAGAGTGTCAATGGCGCAGTGGATAAAGGGCTTGATTGCTAATTAGGACGTGTGGGTTCGATCGCTAGGCGCATTCTTTTCTATACCTCCAATTTTAATTGGATGCCGCCCATGGATTAAAATGCGACAGTCAATATCTGGTTCTCAAATCCACTGTGCCAAACTAGTGCCGTGCAATTCATGTTGCATTTAAAAGATCTTAGGTCCTACAGGCATATATTTAAATTAAAAAAAAGAAAAAAAAGATAACTCAAAGATCACGTCATATAGCTACCTACTAAAATTAGGCGATCGCAATACAAAGCCTGATCTTGAAAACACCTGCATCTGCACCTGCGACTTCTGAAGGAATACTAGTTGAGGTTTTCTAAGGGGGCTTATAATCCGACAACTTGGAGAAAAGATGTCGCAATACCAGCCTTTGAAACCCTTGGAATTTCTTTTTATAACCCAGTAAGTATTCAGTACATGTTTAAATCTTCTGTTAAACAAAAAATTTTTAAAGTAACCGATTGGACACCAGGTTTAATTGAACTGGAACATAGAGCCAAGGAAAAAACAAGAGTACAATTTTCGCGATGGATTCCGAAACAAGGGCATCTGCTGGTGCCATCGAAGCAGCCCATAGAGAGGCTCAGAATTGTCACCAGTTGGTACTGGTGTTGCATCCATACAAGCCAGGTCAGTTTATACTTAATGAACCCCTATCGTACCAGTAAGGAAAATGTATAATTCTATTGAAGAGGATAGTACAATTTTTTTTCTTTTGTAGAGAACACATTGACTTGACAAGGAACCAGCAAATGTTGTGAGAATTAGCATCTCGAAGAGGACTGCTCGTCTTAGATAACATCCCATCGGGCTTGCAAATAACTAAAGAAATTATAGCTGGAATTCGTGACCCACCATCGAATATTGCATCGATTTTAATTTAGGTTACCTTTTATGGCTTAACAAATAGTATAGATTAATTTCTAGCTTATCTCATTGTAACAATGTCAGCGGGCTTTTCGATTTTAAGACTTGCACAGAGTCCATAGAAAATCTTAAAAGTGGCATAATATCTCAGAGTGAATCCTTAGATATGTGACCACCATTTATGGAAGTACAACCGCCCAAGACTTCGATGGAGATGACAACGACAATAACAAGTACAACACGAAACTAAATTTTCCTAAAGAAGGAAACAAAAACGCCGATCATGCCTAATGTTAATACAAAAACGAGTCTTAAATTGATTTTGATCAATTTTGTATTTTGGCAGCTTATTTGTCAGTATTGCAATTAGAGATACATGAAAGTGGATGTATATCTCCAATTAAAGGAACTAATGTACCATTACCTCCAGTTAACTTAGCGAACTTGCAAGGTGTTTATTTTTGGAACAAATTTCTTGACTGTCTACGTTTTTTTTCATAGGATTTCATTGCTGTCCTGGGGATGACAACATCATTACAGAACACATTTTTAAGACAAGTAGTAAAACAAGTGTTCCTGGCGGCAAAGAACGACATAGTGACATCGGCAGCCGTAATAGAGACAGTTGAACTTCTTCTCTTCAACGTTCGGACCCAATGGGGATGATAACTAAATCTTGCTCAACACAATTAGGACAATGCTCACAAATGTCCGTTGAAGTTGGACCGGCCTTACATGAGAGTATTCAGCCGTCCCAGCTTGATTTACCGGGTAAATAATTTGAGGATTCGTTCTCTATGAATGGAACAGTTTTTCAAGTTCATCAGCGAAGAAGCGCAATATTAATTTGTATTTCATTTAAGAAAACCGAAAAGTGGCGTGTCACATGTGCGTCCAAATGTTAACGACAATGATGATTCTCATTTTTTCGCCAGGCTTGTGAACCTTAGGTAAGGAGTAAAGTTTTGATATTTCGGGATCTTAAACTTTTAATTACCAATTGGAACAGTGAACAATTGTTGGGTGTCCTTTGAGATTGCATTCGAATCTCGAATCATTCGAGGTAACGGTGTTTTGGTTAAGGGTTGGAAACTCCCGTCGGTGTTTGATTTTTGTACTCTTTGGTCGTAGTCTTTTTTATTCATTATTACCACTCTATTACCTTTATCTGCTTTCATATAATAAACGTCCATTTCTTGTAACTGGCGGACAATTTGATGAGTTCTGATGGAATTCGCGTCGTTCCGGAATTTGGATTTTGCTGCTCAAATTATGGGTTTGGCAATGTCTCTTATATGTTGTTTTATCTGATATAGTTTAAGTTTTATGCATGTTTCTAAATCTACTATGGTGGCGATGATCGAAAATTTTAAAAGTTTTGTGGTGAAATTTAGGCCTTTGTTCAAAATTTCGAACTGTTCTGTTGTTAAATGTTTGGCTGATAGATTGATTACAACATCGCTTATAATTATAGGTTTTGGGTTTAGGGGAAAAACATGTTTATCTTCTGAATGATGTTTCTTTTTTATACGTAGTAGTTTCTTGTTCTAGATGTTTCGTATTTTAAGAAAATTTTCGTTGCTATTTTGTAACACATTTGAGTAAAAAGCCAACCAAGAAGCAAAATCAAAGTTGTTTAAATTTTTTGTGAGTAGAAGATGTAGGTGGTATAGTTCTAATTCTATTTCACTCAGTCGACAATAGTGGTGTTTTATCTCCACGATTAACCACAATTGCTTGGATTTATTGATTACTATTGTTGTTCGAGGAATTGTTACAGCGCACTTTATTTTAATAAAATCTGGGAAAACTCTATATCGGCGACAGTCTTTTAAATTAAATATATCTGCTTTGATTCGGTTCACTTTTTCCTCTAAATGTGAATATTTGTTCATGATTGTCTTTAACTTTACTCCTTTCCTAAGGTTCACAAGCCTGGCGAAAAAATGAGAATCATTGTCTCCAACATCAATTCACCATCAGTCAATGTAGCAAAATGGTAAGTAAATGAGTTAAAACAGTTTCCAATTAAAAGCCTCTCAGTTAAAAATACTTATGACTTCGTAGAAAAGACTAAATATTTACAAATAAATGATGATGAAATTATGGTATCCTTCGACGTGGAGGCCCTTTTCCCTAGCATTCCAATTCCTGATGCAATTAATGCCCTAAATCTTCATTTAGATTCATGGGGAGTAAATAATGAACAAAAACAAATATATTTACAAGCGGCAAAAGTCTGTATGTCTCACAATTACTTCCAATACAGGAAAACATTTTACGCAATAAAGTCTGGTACTAGTATGGGAAACCCACTGTCCCCTTTCATTGCTGAAGTTTTTATGGCAAACTTTGAAATAAACCCTAAACAAAAAGGCTTACTCTTATACTTAAAACCAAAATTGAGACAAAAAAACATTGTTTGCGTTTTCTCAAACAATGGCAAAATTAAAAACCTCCTTAGCACAACAAAAGACAAAAACGATTTAAAAGAAAAATCAGGTATTTACGAAGTGAAGTGCGGTGATTGCGAAGAAAAGTACACCGGACAGACGAAAGGGAACTTGGGAATTCGTTTTGCAGTATATTGCAAACATATTAAATACAATCGACCAGAAGAATCTGCAATCGCTACTCATGCCTTAAGCCGCAATCATTTTAATATAACTTTCGATAACCTTGAAATTATAAAACAAGTTACAAATCCAAGGCGACTTGATGCGTATGAGAGTGTGCACATTCATATGATCGACCAGGTGATGAACGAGGATACCGTCAATATAGTTTCACCGTTGTTCAATTTGATTTAATGTTTGTCTGTTTCACACTAAATGTTTAAATGTAAACTTAAATATTTTCATTTAAGTTACAGTTTTTATTTATTTAAATTTTTTTTTGTTTTTATATAGGCATCTCTACTTGTTGTCTCTTTTGCACTTAATGTTTAAATGTCAAAGTAGACTCGAAATTCATCCAAATTAAAATAAAAAAATAATTTGACTAAGTAAATTTCTTGCTTTTTGTTTCATTTTTTGTTTTTATTAAACGTTGTGGTCATTTCGCAGATATTTATTTTTTAATTTTGATATAACGCGATCACAAGCTAAAAAGTTCGTGACTTTCTTAAATTTGCAGGTATTAAGCGAAAATTAGCTTATAGAAAGAAAAAACTTAATCTCAGTGTTCATTTGTTGTTATCTACACATAAAATGGATTTCATTGTGATTGAAATTATTGCTGTAAAAAACGAGGCTGTAAGGCGAAGGCACACGCCTTAAATCCAAAGAAAACAACTGAGTGATACATGCAATCCATTTGATATGGATAAAAACTTGTACCTACTTATAGATATGAATCCACAAATAAAGGGTTATCCATTTCGCGGTTTCAAAGGTATAGGGCTGGAATTCGACATCTGTCAAACTAAGTTGTTAATCCATTTTTTTTCAGTTGAAAGTCTGACATTTACGAAAATGGATGGCTTAACTATCGCACAACGCATACAAATTGTTAAAACCTACTACAAAAATTGTGATTCTGTCACAGCCACATATCGTGCGTTAAGAGTAGATTATGGTTTATATAATCGTCCAACTACGCAAGCAATTGGCAAAGTTGTGAAGAAATTTGAAGAGACTGGATTGGTTACAGATATTGTAAGGCCTGTACATCATCTCTTTCGCTTGTGCCACTGAAAATATCGCTGCTGTAAGTGAAAGTGCTGCAGAGGACCGGAATGTGCCGATTCCTCAGGAATTAGGACTGTCTTACGGCACATTATGGTGTATTTTGCATTTGGATCTACACCTACATCCATATGAAGTCCAGCTCACACAACAACTGAAGCCAGCTGACCATTCACAACGTTGTAGATACGTCGAATGGTTGCTTGAACAACAGGCGGTGGACGGCGATTTTTCGAGCAAAATTTTCTTCAGCGACGAAGCACATTTCTCACCGAGTGAGTGGGTATGTTAATAAGCAAAATTTTCGTATTTGGGGTTCTAAAAGTCCTCAAGTAATTGAAGAGAGGCCATTACATCTGCAAAAAGTCACTCTTTGGGGCACTCTTTGGTCCGGAGGTGTGATTGGACCTTACTTCTTCGAAAACGACGATGGAACGAATGTTACCGTCAATTCGGAGCGTTATGGTCATATGATAACCGACTTTTTTTGCCAGCTATTGAAGAATACGACTTGGAGAATATGTGGTTTCAATAAGACGGTGCCACATGCCACACAACTCGAGCGAATATTGCTTTATTGCAAGAGACATTTCCTGGCCGCGTAATTTCTCATCGTGGCGATATCAACTGGCCACCAAGATCATGCGATTTGACACCGCTGAACTTTTTTTGTGGGGCAACGCGAAATACCGTGCTTATGCGGATAAATCTTTAACTCTTGAGCACTTGAAAACCAACATTCGTCAAGGGGTGGCCGTGGCGCGATAGTTGTGTGTTCGCCTGTCAACCTCATGGTCAGAGGTTCGATCCCTGCCGTAGTCTATGTCTTCTTATTTTCCATTAAAACCAATTCTAAAAATAATTGTCACACAATGAATTGCTGGTTTACTCATTACATGCTGTTTAGGCATAACACTAACAACATGTGATTGAGTAAAACTAGTATACCGATAAAATATGACAAAAGGATAAAAAAATTAATGCGAATTGTAAGGGACATCGATAAATAAGACACGGAAATTTCTCCGCATTAGTTCAGCCGCCATCCCTGGAGATAAAATCTGACACAACAACCACCTACAGTCACCGAATATCACGCCACACATCTTTCCTATAATTCTTTCTCTTCCTTAACCTCACCCTCACGCCCGCACTGTGTTGAAACATTTAAAGGGTATTCATAATCCCTTGAGCGCGTGTAGATTATAAAAAAAAAAAAAAAAAAAAGATACCCCCCAATATGTGTCAAAAAGTGGTTGAAAATTACCTCAAAAGAATCGATGCTTGCAACAATTCGCGAGGTGGTCATTTAAATGATATAGTGTTTCACACATAATCCCAACGTTCAGGCTTTTTAATAAAAAAGAAATATCATGAAAAAAAATATCTTATATGTTTTTATTTACGTTCACCGCAAAAGGGATAACCCGTTATAAAAATAATTAAATCGAAACTATTTCAGTTTAATTAGAAATTTCCGAGTGAATACACAAGCGTTTAAGTACCTACGTTTTAGAGAAGTTTCAAGAAGTTAGATTTTCGTCATCAATAAACTTTGTTTGTCGGCTGGCTGTTGCGCTGATATTTTTGTGAGAAGGTAGCAACCAGCTTAGTGCTGGTAAGGATTCCGAAGTTGTCATGGAGCACTCTAATTTTTTTTTGTTCAATTTAGAAAATGTTCTCAATGCAAATTTGAATAAAAATTCATTAAAAATACCTTCATTTTTACTAAGACAACCGTTTTCCACGTGAGTACGAGAAGAATAACTTGTCGTAGAGAAAGCTAAAATATTTCCGTTTCATTCGGATTTCACGTCTTGCCAAGGTCGATCATCAGACTCCTTGCTCTAGTGGTGCTGGTCTACTTTTTCATTTTAATTGAAAAACTTCCTGTGCCTTCATCGTGTATCGAACCATGACCACCTGCTTAGTAGCCAACGCACTTCGCATCAAGCCACCGAGCTCACATGATCAGATCCAACCTAATTCAGGTTTTTCTGCTTATCAATTGCATTGAAACGACTAGCGCTTTTATTAGCCACACAAAATTATTGTTGTTCTTTCGGGTTTCTTCTGAAGAAAAAAGACGAGCTACGAAGCACAAGAAATAAAAAATCGTGTTCTTAGTTCGAAGGAAACCGGAAAAAGGGAAGAATTTATTCAAAGTAATTGACAATAGAAAAATTGTGACAACTTAAGAATTCTAAAATGTATTACATAAAAGAGTTGTCACTTGTATTAATTTAAGGTTTACATTCTATTACAATACTCCCACTTAAACGCAAAAAATTAATTCAAATCAATTACCAAATTTTAAACCCACACCCTGAGCACAAAATATATTCTTCGGTTTAGGCTTTGCTAAAAAATCTGCCAGCATATGATCGGTACCTATGTACACCACCTTGATGTTACCTTCAGAAACTTGATTCCTCACAAAGTGATATCTGATGTCGATTAGCTTTGTGCGAGCTCTGTATGCATGTAATGAAGCGAGATCAACAGCGCCCCATGTTGTCACAGTATATGGTATGTATAGAAGTGGTACCCGTACCGGTGAGCTCGTCCAATAGTCGCTTTAGTTAAGCGGCTTCCTGTGCTGTTGCCGATAACGACATGTATTCGGCTTCAGCCGTTGAAAGCGCCACTGTTCGTTGTTTCTTCGAATTCCAAGAGAGTTCTGCTCCTTGTAACACAAAAGCTTAGCCTGTAGTTGATAGCCTTTCATCTACGTCAGATGCCCAGTCTGCATCACAATAGCCACTCAGATCAGTTTTTCCATTTTTGCAGAAAACGAGTTTTGCATCCGCCGTGCCTTTAGATACCTGAAAATACGTTTTAGTGCTAACCAATGGGGCTTACCAGGATTTTGATTAAATCGGCTAACTGTACTAACTTCATATGCCAAATCAGTTGGTGAAACCTGAGCAGCATACATGAGGCTGCCAACTGCCTCTTGATGTGGCACGTTTCTCATCTCCTGTTCTGCAGGGGACTGTGGACACATCTGCTTAAACAAAACTTGACTTGTGTCCATAGGTGTAGATGTCGGCTTGCATGCCGAAACGTTCGCAAATTTCTTCAACGTATTGTTTTTGGTCGATCGTTAAACGGCCGGCCGCTTGCTCGATCGTGATGAAGCTGCAATCCCAGTATATAACGTGCAGCACCCAAATCTTTCATTTCAAACTCCTTCATTAAATAGCTTTTCAACTCGGATTTCAATGAATCATCATTTGAAAGTATTAGGATATCATCCACATAAACGGCTACTACTAGTTTTTGATCTTTCGAGGTTTGAAAAGAAATACATGGATCCAGCTGCGACTTCTGCATACCAAATTTTATAAGTGCAGTATCCCGTTTTTGTTCAACAGTCTGCTGGATTGTTTTAACCCGTAGAGAGATTTTTTCAATCTACATACCTTTTTCAGGTCTTCAGAGAAACCTTTGGGTTGGTACATATATATCTCCTCTTGGAGATCACCTTGCAAGAACGCCGAGACAGCATCCATCTGCTCTATGTACAAATCATATCGAACCGCTAAAGGCGTTAGAAGACGAATTGAGGTGTAACGTACAGCCGGCGAATATGTCTCCTCATGGTCCAGGCCTTTCTTTTAGGCTTTTAGGCGCAACCCTTGATCACCAATCGTGCCTTGTAACGCGATATATTGCCTCTATTGTCCCATTTCGTCTTATATACCCATTTACAATTGATCGCATTTCGGTTGGCTGGCAACAGAACGAGCTCCCAAGTTTGATTTTAAATAAGAGCGTCGTACTTTTCACTCATTGCTGCGCGCCATAAGTCAGCATCTAGACCCGACATTGCTTCTTGAATTGTCGTCGGATCGCACGTCATCTAACGGGCGGCTAGCGAAACAAAATCAGATCATTCTAACGGCTTCAGAGCTCTCGATGATCTTCTGATTTCTGTTTCAACAAGTGCCTCATTGCCGAATGGAAATTGATAGTCCTTATATGAATCAGGAACCAAAGTGCTGCTTAACTCGGAATAAAACGTTTCACTATCGTTTTACAATTTTAAATCATCAGAACTTTCTTCGTCGACTTGGACTTCTTGTGCTTTTTCATCGGCTGTTGTTACTCCCACTGAATCTAATGGTAAGCAAATACTATAAGTTCTGAAACTTCGGAACTAATTACCTGATTTTGATTTGAAATCTCTTGCTCCATTAAGATAACATCTCTGCTGATATAAGGTCTCTTAGTTTTCGGATCAACAAGTCAATAAGCTTTGGAATCTTCACTGTAACCAGTCATAATACAATCAATTGACTTGGATTCGAACTTCTTCCGCTTTTCCTTTGGAATGTGAACCATTGCCCGACACCCAAACACTCTGAAACGCGTTAAGTTCGGCTTATGCCCCGACCAGGCCTCCTCTGGTGTAACGTCAGTCAGTCCTTTTCTCGGTGATCGATTTATAGTATACGCAGCTGTCGTCAATGCTTCACCCCAAAACTCGGTCCTCAGATATGCATCGAAAAGTAGGCAACGAGCTTTTTCTACAACTGTTCTGTTTGTTCTTTCGGCCAGGCAATTTTATTCCGGTGTATACGGTGCTGTTTTCTGGTGTCTTATTACATGCTTGCGCAGACTGTTCAAGAACGACTGGTTGCGGTATTCTGAACCGTTATCGGTGCGCAAAGTTTTGATAGTTTTTTGCGTTTGATTTTCAACAAAACTTCGGAAAACTTTAAATTTCTCTTTAACTTCGTATTTGTGTTTTATTAGATACAAAAACACTTTTCGGCTGAAGTCGTCCACAAAAAATCAAAAAATATCTTGCCCCTCCGATGGAATTTACATACATAGGGACGCACACGTCTAAGGGACTAAGGTGTCCCATCCGACGGTGCCACAGAGAACTTTTTTGTTCCCATCAGCAATCGACAAGTTCGAATGTGCACAATCAGCTGACCGGTCTAGTTTGTACACATCTTCCTTCTTAGAAGCAGTCGTAATCAATCGGTTTTCATTGTTGTAAATCTCGGAGCAGTTTCACCTGAAAACTACGGAATTTTCACAATCTATCAAGCAACTTACAGAAAGGAGATTCGCACACAGATTCGGTACAAAAAGAACATCTTTAGCAACACCACTCTCACCAGTCGACAAATCAATTTTGACATCACATTTACCACCTACAGCCATTACATTTTAGTCAGCAATCACCACTTTGCCTGTGTCCGTCTTGGAAATAATCTACAACCAATCTTGATGCAGCGTCATGTGTTTTGACGTACCGGAGTCCAGACACCATTCGCTTGTGCCGATTTCCTTGGCTAACAACGCGGTGAATAGTAGTTGATTCGAATTGGACTTATTGTTGGGTTCATTTCCCTTTCTATCCATGGAGTCACGGCCAAAATGTCCATACTTATTACACTGGAAGCATCGAATATGCTTCCGTCTACTGCTGCTGTGCCTCTCTGATGCTTTGCTATAATAACCATCGACCCATCGTTGGCGGTTGTCTTGACATACTGTAGCAACTTCAATATGATGGAATCTGCAGATAGTTCCAAGCCAGAGCTTTCGATGCCCATAATCATCGGCTGGTATAGATCTGGTAGTCCTGCCAGGAGCAATGTGCCTACCCACTCTTCGCTCAAGTCCAAACCTATTCCTCGAATCTTTTAGGCCGTGTTTATGATCTCATTCACGTATTCGTCAATAGAATCACATTCTTCCAATATCGTGGTAATCAGAGCTCTCAGTAACTCGAATTTTCGAGTTAACCCTGAATCTTCGAACGCCTTTCGTAATCTGTCCCATACTTCCTTGGGACAAGTTGTATCTTTGACGTGGACATAATTTACAGGCTCGATCAACAGAATAATTTAGTCCTAGCTTTGACCAACTTTTTGGCATCAGTACACGTCTCGGTGACACAGTCCCACAATTCTTCGAGTTCCAAAAGATTTTGAACGGCGAACTTCCACGAGCCGTAGTTTTCTCTGCCGCGGAGCTTTTCAATAGAAAGTGAAGACGATGAAAAACGAACAACTGGTGGATAAATGAAAATCAAAATCCAGACAAATTTCGAAACATTTGTGGAAAAAATTTACTAAAAAAAATTTATTTAATTCTCGACTTGACTTACATTTCTGGTGCTTTAGTTAAATATGGTGGACTGGGCCCATAACCTAAAAAAGGACGAGCTACGGAGCACAAGAAATAAAAAAACGTGTTCTTAGTTCGAAGGAAGACGGAAAATGGGAAGAATTTATTCAAAGTAATTGACAATAGAAAAATTGTGACAACTTAAGAATTCTAAAATGTATTACATAAAAGAGTTGCCACTTGTATTAATTTAAAGCTTACATTCTTTTACGATAAACATAAAAACCAGAATTAGGTCGGATGTGATCATGTGGGCTTGGTGGCGTGATGCGAAGTGCGTTGGCTACTAAGCAGCTGGTCATGGTTCAATACACGATGAAGGCACAAGAAGATTTTCAATTAAAATGAAAAAGTAGACCAAAACCACTAGAACAAGGAATCTGATGATCGACCTTGGCAAATCGTAAAATAGGTATAATTTCAGTGAAAAATAATTGAGAAAAACTTAATCGTAGCACACTCAAGTTGTTGTTGGGAATTCAAAGTTATTAAAATGATACAAACAAGAGCTTTAAAAAGCTCGTATGTAATCATACAAAAACTGAATATAATACAAATAAAAATTCCCAGTGTCAAAATCTTTCATATAAAAAATCTCCCTCCTTATATGAACAAAAAAAATCTTGGTTTATAAACGAGTAAGGAGAAAATAAGAAAGAACCCGAATGAACAACAACAATTTTGTGTGGCTAATAAAAGCGCTAGTCGAATAGAAAAATATAACTCACAGTGTTTGAAAGCTGTAAATTTTATTTGTGTCGGTAGCGATCTACTAATATTTTGCGTCTTAGAAGGTACTACAGCCTCTAACTGATGAGCCCAACGTAGTATCTGTGCGAAACGCATAATATGGACTAAAGGTCACAAAAAATCAAAATTAAAATTAAAAGCTGAGTCCACAAAAAAAAAGCACAAAAGCAATACCTACGTATGCATATGCGTTTGTATCGTTTTTACATTTCCACTTAAAATTAAACAAGCCCGACTACGGGCATTATTTTCAAGGTGCCTGAATTCGACCGAATTCCCCTAGAAAAATACAATTCACAGTGTTTGAAAGCTGTACATTTTATTTGTGTCGGTAGCCATCGACTAATATTTTGCGTCTTAGAAGGGTACTACAGCATCCAACTGATGATCCCAACTGTATTACCTGGGCGAAACACATAATATGAGCTAAAGGTTACAAAAAAACTAAATTAAAATTAAGAGCTGAGTCCACCAAAAAAAAAAGAACAAAAGCAATACCTATGTATGCATATGCGTTTGTATTGTTTTTACATTTTTTCTTAAAAGCAAAAGGGGTGGCCGTGGCGCGATAGTTGGGTGTTCGCCTGTCAACCTCATGGTCACAGGTTCGATCCCTGCCGTAGTCTATGTCTTCTTATTTTCCATTAAAACCAATTCTAAAAATAATTGTCATACAATAAATTGCTGGTTTACTCATTACATGCTGTTTAGGCATAACACTAACAACATGTGATTGAGTAAAACTAGTATACCGATAAAATATGACAAAAGGATAAAAAAATTAATGCGAATTATAAGGGACATCGATAAATAAGACACGGAAATTTCTCCGCATTAGTTCAGCCGCCATCCCTGGAGATAAAATCAAACACAACAACCACCTACAGTCACCGAATATCACGCCACACATCTTTCCTATCATTCTTTCTCTTCCTTAACCTCACCCTCACGCCCGCGCTGTGTTGAAACATTTAAAGGGTATTCATAATCCCTTGAGCGCGTGTAGATTATAAAAAAAAAAAAAAAAAAAAAAAATTGAACAAGCCAGACCACGGGCATTATTTTCTAGGTGTCTGAATTCGACTGAATTCCCCTAAAAAATATTATTCACAGTGTTTGAAAGCTGTAAATTTGATTTGTGTCGGTAGCCATCGACGAATATTTTGCGTCTTTTTATTTATTTATTTATTTATTTTTTTTTATTTTTTCATCTACAAGCTTAATAGCTTAACAGATTACATGTCTGTAAAAATAAATAGCATACATTTATAAATTTACTTAAAAGTAGATAACAATACTTAATATCTTAAGAATAAATAGTATAATACATTCTTAAATTTTTCTCTAGAGAGATATAAGTCAACATGATCATAAATTTTATTGAACTCTCCAATTGACCTTGAAATTGGTTCGTTGCTTCCGTAGTTCGTTCTATGTCTGGACTCAAAAAGAAGGGATCTTTCTCTCAACAGCCTCGATGGGGCATATATACACATAAAGGAGAGTAACTCAGGACATCTTATGTGGTAGCAAAGAATATCCCGCACAAAAACAATATCGTGAATTGTTCTTCTGGCTTTAAGAGATTGTAAGCCCAAGAAGCTTTGCCTGGCTTGGGAACATGGATAGAAATTCCAGCGCATTTTGTAAAACACATATCTTGTAAGGCGATTCTGAACTCTCTGTATTCTATCCGATAAAAATTGTTGACAAGGATTCCAGATAACATCCGCGTATTCGAGATTTGGCTGAACCAGAAAAGTATCATCTGAAAAATCAGTGGAGTTCCTTTTAATGAACCCTAACATTGAGTTAGCTTTCGCAACAATAGCATCAATATGAAGAGAGAATGAAAATTTAGAGTCAAAAAGAACCCCCAAATCTTTCACTTCTAATGTTCTCTGAAGAGGCTTGGATTCAAGAGAATAGATAAACTCATAAGTATGAAGTTTTCTAGAGAGGGAAATTATGAAACATTTTTTTGTATTTAGATTTAAATGGTTTAAGTTACACCAGAGAGATATATTATCCAGATCCTTTTGCAGCTTGAGACAGTCATCTGTACGAATTATTTTTGAAAATAATTTGAGATCATCAGCATAAATGAGACATTTACTAAAGTTGATATGATTGACAATGTCATCAATGAATATTATAAATAGCAATGGGCCAAGGTGACTACCCTGAGGAACACCAGACGTACACTTAAATGATCTTGAAGTATATTCCTGAATCTTAACTATTTGAACCCTGCCAGTTAAAAATGAAGAAATCCATTTGAGTAAGCTTGAATGGATTCCAAAAACTTCAAGTTTAAGAAGCAAAATGCTGTGGTTTACCGAATCAAAAGCTTTGCTGAAGTCAGCATATATGGCATCGACTTGACTTTTATTTTCAATAGCATCAACAACAAACGATGAGAAGCAAGTCAAGTTTGTTATAGTTGACCTACCCGAAAGAAACCCATGTTGGGCACTATTTATATGTTCTCTCACAAGAAAATCGAGTTTGTATTTTACTAAACTTTCAAAAAGCTTGGGAATTGCGCACAACTTACAAATACCCCTATAATTTTCAACACTATTTTTAGAACCCGATTTAAAGATGGGGATTAGGAAAGAAGATTTCCAGTCATCTAAGAATATCCCAGATGACAAAGATCGTTCGAAAATTGTAAGCAACGGTGCACAAAGAGACTCGGAACATCTTTTTAATATTATGGCAGGGATGCCATCAACACCTGGATTGGAATTTGGCTTAAGAGAGTTAAGTGCGCTTAAAACATCAGAATATTCTAAGTGTATAGATCCAATATTTACCCTAGGGTCATTCCGAGGAGGTTGAGGAAAGTTTGGATTGATATTAGAATACACTGATTCAAAAAACTGGGCAAAAAACTCCAGAATTTTATGAACATCAGTGGATTCATCGCTATTGAAATTCATAGAATTTGGGATTCCAAGAGATGTACGTTTAGAGTTTATGAACGACCAGAAACGTTTAGGATCACTCTTTAAGTCAAACTCCAGATTCAAGATATAATTTTCTGTGCGAGAATTTACTAAGCACCATAAAATCTTTACGAAGTTTACAAAAAATATTTTTGTCGTCTGTACTATTTGATTTTTTAAAATTAGCAAAAAAGATTTATTTTTTAGATTTTTAAGATGAGCTAATTTCTTGTTATACCAAGGAGGCTTGGATCCATTCTTTTTGGTTCTACATGGCACAAATAAATTAAAAGCATTAGTTAAGATGCTCCTGAAAATATTAAAAGTATTCAACAAGTTTAGATTAAGAAACTCGGTATTCAAGTCCACATTTTCAAGGTAATTATTGAGTCCAATGAAATCGGTTTTTGCAAAATTAAATGAATCGGCATTGTGATCCACTTTTCTCAAATAACTGTAAAATTGTAGTTCAATATATAATTCTTTATGATGCATCGAGTTGTTTAACAATGAGATAGGAACAATTTCAGTAACTGATGCCTTAAATTCATCATGATGAATGAATACTAAATCTAGAATTTTGAATAAATTATTAACAATTCTATTTACTTGATATAAATTAAGAGCAAACAGGTGATCAATAAAGGAAATTACAATATCTTTTTTTAAATTACTAGGTATAAGCATGCTATCCGCAACAGAGTACGACCAATTTACATCTCCTAAATTAAAATCGCCAATTACACACATTTTTTGCAAGTTGTTACTCAAGTAATTCACATAATCAATGTTAGCCAAGTGCTTTTCATAAATTTCAATATTACTTTTGGGCGGAATATAACTTATTATAAAATACATAAAAATACCTGGTTCAAGGTTAATAGAAAAACAAATTTGTTCAACATCATAGATGGGCAGAGGCACTGGTTTGCAAGATATACAAGAATGGACAGCAGCTATTACACCACCTCCACGATCTCCTGCAGAGTTACAGCGGTCTTTCCGGAAGACTATGTATGAATTGCCAAATATATCTGTGTCTAGGATTCCGCTCCATAGCCAGGTTTCAACAATAATAATGACGTCATAATCAACATAACTTGATGCAAGAAATAAAGCAGGTACTTTTGTTCGAATTCCACTGGCGTTGTGATAATAAATCCTCAAAAAACTAGTATTTGCAGCATTTGATGGAGAAGCTTCACTTATTGGATAGTTCTTTGATTCTCCATTCCTGTTACGTTTCTTGGAATGAAATCAAATTCACGAATCTTAATTCCAACTTGCCAAAAAGAAGAACTGAACACAGAATGTACATAATCTACAGGAATTCCAATTTTAAAGGAGATAAATTTAAGATTGGCTTCATTTCCTTTCTTAAGTAGCTTGAAGCATTTAAAAATGGATTCCGTCGCATTCAATTTGGTCGATAAGTATTTGATTATGGATTCAGTCGACGTGGATGGCGTAAATTTTGACAAGTGAAACCATTTCAAATTATTGTATACAACAAATTCCGTATTTTGTACGCTTGTGCCCGAAATAACTTTTTTCGTTTTACGGATACTTTTTGTAGCTGCATGTCTACTTCCAGAGGCGAGATTAGATGATAAAGTGGAACTTCCATTAGCAGCAGCAGAATAATCATTAAAAGCAACAGCAGCAGCGTTAGTGACGTCTTTAATGGAAGAAACACCAACTGCATTGAAATCAGCAGCGGCAGTAAAACCACCTTTAACAGCATTAGCAAATGATATAACACCTGCGGCACCATTAGAATTAACATGCGCATCAATGGCAAGTACCTCAGCAGCAGAAGCAGCAACAACACAATCGGCAACAGCAACGGCGCCATCAGGAACTACAGCGACATGATCAACAGCATTATCAGCATCAGCAGCAAAACCCCCATCCACAACATCAGAACACAACGATGGAACACCTGCGGGACCTTTAGAGTTGTCATCAGCATCAACGGCATGCACCTCAGCCTCAGAAGCGACAACAACACATTCCGCAACAGTAACAGCAGGAACAACGACATCAACAGCAGCAGTATCAGCTTGAGAAACAACAACAAAAACATCGGCAGCTTCATTGTTGAACTTTTTAGTATCATGAGCAGTAACTGTGTTGACGTTATCACCCATAGGCATATCAATTTTCTTCATCTTAATGATGGATTCACTATTGCGAGTGTTAAGATTTGGAAAAGATGATGATAAACGAGCATTATTTGCATTTTTTTTATTAGATGTGCTCACCGCAGCAATACCAAAGCGAGAGTTGGCGGGAGAGCTTTTGATGTTTGAAGACGAAAGACGAGAAGATGATGAAGCAGTATTCTTGTTGTTGACTTTTTTTTTCAACTTTATGCTTTGGAACTTCATCCACCCTAGGCTTACGTTGGATTCGAGTAGTACTGCGAATGTTCCGGCTAGCATTAAGGTTAGCATTTGGATCAATGCATTGGGATTGGGATTGGGAGTCCAAAGGTTGAACGTATTTACTGAACACGCTTATACTCTCTTGCAAGAGTGCAAAGAAATCATTAATTTTTTGTATGCACAAATCAAATCGACTACTTATACATTTATCACATTTATAAAAAATGTTGTCTGTGTCAATGATAGATTGTATCAGTTCACTAGATAATACACAACATTCACTATGTGATTTTATGCCGCATAACCCACACGATAGGTACATATTTGTAGTTATGGAATTTAAGCATTTATAACACACAGATCACATTGTTTAGCAGGTGACCCGATCAAGCGAGTGCAAAGTCGAGAGCGCAACTGACAGTCTTAGAAGGATACTACAGCCTTTAACTGATGAGCCCAACTGTAGTACCTGGTCGAAACGCATAATTTAGACTAAGTGTCACAAAAAATCAAAATTAAAATTGAAATCTGAATCCACAAAAAAAAGGACAAAAGCAATATCTACGTATGCACATGCGTTTGTATTGTTTTTACATTTCTTCTTAAAATTATACAAACCAGACCATGGGCATTATTTTCTAGGTGTCTGAATTCGACAAAATTCCCCTAAAAAATATAATTCACAGTGTTTGAAAGCTGTAAATTTTATTTGTGTCAGTAGCCATCGACTAATATTTTGCGTCTTAGAAGGGTACTACAGCATCCAACTGATGAGTCCAACTGTAGAACCTGGCCGAAACGCATAATTTGCACTAAAGGTCACAAAAAAACAAAATTAAAATTTAAAGCTGAGTCCACAAAAAAAGAACAAAAGCAATACCTACGTATGCACATGCGTTTGTATTGTTTTTACATTTCTTCTTAAAATTAAACAAGCCAGACCACGGGCATTATTTTCTAGGTGTCTGAATTCGACGAATTCCCCTATAAAAACATAATCACAGTGTTTGAAAGTTGTAAATTTGATTTGTATCGGTAGACATCGATTATTTTTTTGCGTCCTAGAAGGGTACTAAAGCATCTAACTCATGAGCCAAACTGTAGTACCTGCGCGAAACGCTTAATTTGGACTAAAGGTCACAAAAAACAAAATTAAAAGCTGAGCCCACAAAAAAAAAGAACAAAAGCAATACCTACGTATGCACATGCGTTTGTATTGTTTTTTCATTTCTTCTAAAAATTAAACAACCCAGACCACGGGCATCATTTTCTAGGTGTCTGAATTCGACGGCATTCCCCAAGAAAAATATAATTCACAGTGTTTGAAAGCTGTACATTTTATTTGTGTCGGTAGCCATAGACTAATATTTTGCGTCTTAGAAGGGTACTACACCATTTAACTGATGAGCCCAACTGTAGTACCTGCGCGAAACGCATAATTTGGACTAAAGGTCACAAAAAAACAAAATTAAAATTAAAAGTGAGTCCACAAAAAAAAGAACAAGAGCAATACCTACGTATACACTTGCGTTTGTATTGTTTTTACATTTCTTCCTAAAATTATACAAGCCAGACCATGGGCATTATTTTCTAGGTGTCTGAATTCGACCAAATTCCAATAGAAAAATATAATTCACAGTGTTGGAAAGCTGTAAATTGTATTTGTGTCGGTAGCCATCGACAAATATATTGCGTCTTACAAGCGTACTACAGCATCCAACTGATGAGCACAACTGTAGAACCTGGCCGAAACGCATAATTTGAACTAAAGGTCACAAAAAAACAAAATTAAAATTAAAAGCTGAGTACACCAAAAAAAGAACAAAATTAATACTTGCGTCTGCACATGCGTTTGTATTGTTGTAACATTTCATCTTAAAATTAAACGAGCCAGACCACGGGCATTATTTTCTAGGTGTCTGAATTCGACCGAATTCCCCTAGAAAAATATAATTCAGTGTTTGAAAGCTGTACATTTTATTTGTGTCGGTAGCCATCGACTAATATTTTGCGCTTTAGAAGGGTACTACAGCATCTAACTGATGAGCCCAACTGTAGTACTTGGGCGAAACGCATAATCTGGACTAAAGGTCACAAAAAAAAAAAATTAAAATTAAAAGCTGAGTCCACAAAAAAAAGAACAAAAGCAATACCTACGTATGCACATGCGTTTGTATTGTTTTTACATTTCATCTTAAAATTAAACGAGTCAGACCACGGGCATTATTTTCTAGGTGTCTGAATTCGACCGAATTCCCCTAGAAAAATATAATTTACAGTGTTTGATAGCTGTAAATTTTATTTGTGTCGGTAGCCATCGACTAATATTTTGCGTCTTGGAAGGGTACTACAGCATCTAACTGATGAGCCCAACTGTAGTACCTGTGCGAGACACATAATTTAGACTAAATGTCACAAAAAATCAAGATTAAAATTAAGAGCTGAATCCACAAAAAAATTAAAATTATACAAGCACCATGGGCATTATTCTCTAGGTGTCTGAATTCGACCAAATTCCCCTAAAAAATATAATTCACAGTGTTTGAAAGCTGTACATTTTATTTGTGTCGGTAGCCATTGACTAATTTTTTGCGTCTTAGAAGCGTACTACAGCATACAACTGATGAGCCCAACTGTAGAACCTGGCCGAAACGCATAATTTGAACTAAATGTCACAGCAAAACAAAATTAAAATTTTAACCTGAGTCCACCAAAAAAAAAAAGAACAAAAGTAATACCTGCGTATGCACATGTGTTTGTATTGTTTTTACATTTCATTTTAAAATTAAACGAGCCAAACCACGGGCATTATTTTCTAGGTGTCTGAATTCGACTGAATTCCCCTAGAAAAATATCATTCACAGTGTTTCGAAGCTGTAAATTTGATTTGTGTCCGTAGCCATCGACAAATATTTTCCGTCTTAGAAGGATTCCAAGAGATGTACGTTTAGAGTTTATGAACGACCAGAAACGTTTAGGATCACTCTTTAAGTCAAACTCCAGATTCAAGATATAATTTTCTGTGCGAGAATTTACTAAGCACCATAAAATCTTTACGAAGTTTACAAAAAATATTTTTGTCGTCTGTACTATTTGATTTTTTAAAATTAGCAAAAAAGATTTATTTTTTAGATTTTTAAGATGAGCTAATTTCTTGTTATACCAAGGAGGCTTGGATCCATTCTTTTTGGTTCTACATGGCACAAATAAATTAAAAGCATTAGTTAAGATGCTCCTGAAAATATTAAAAGTATTCAACAAGTTTAGATTAAGAAACTCGGTATTCAAGTCCACATTTTCAAGGTAATTATTGAGTCCAATGAAATCGGTTTTTGCAAAATTAAATGAATCGGCATTGTGATCCACTTTTCTCAAATAACTGTAAAATTGTAGTTCAATATATAATTCTTTATGATGCATCGAGTTGTTTAACAATGAGATAGGAACAATTTCAGTAACTGATGCCTTAAATTCATCATGATGAATGAATACTAAATCTAGAATTTTGAATAAATTATTAACAATTCTATTTACTTGATATAAATTAAGAGCAAACAGGTGATCAATAAAGGAAATTACAATATCTTTTTTTAAATTACTAGGTATAAGCATGCTATCCGCAACAGAGTACGACCAATTTACATCTCCTAAATTAAAATCGCCAATTACACACATTTTTTGCAAGTTGTTACTCAAGTAATTCACATAATCAATGTTAGCCAAGTGCTTTTCATAAATTTCAATATTACTTTTGGGCGGAATATAACTTATTATAAAATACATAAAAATACCTGGTTCAAGGTTAATAGAAAAACAAATTTGTTCAACATCATAGATGGGCAGAGGCACTGGTTTGCAAGATATACAAGAATGGACAGCAGCTATTACACCACCTCCACGATCTCCTGCAGAGTTACAGCGGTCTTTCCGGAAGACTATGTATGAATTGCCAAATATATCTGTGTCTAGGATTCCGCTCCATAGCCAGGTTTCAACAATAATAATGACGTCATAATCAACATAACTTGATGCAAGAAATAAAGCAGGTACTTTTGTTCGAATTCCACTGGCGTTGTGATAATAAATCCTCAAAAAACTAGTATTTGCAGCATTTGATGGAGAAGCTTCACTTATTGGATAGTTCTTTGATTCTCCATTCCTGTTACGTTTCTTGGAATGAAATCAAATTCACGAATCTTAATTCCAACTTGCCAAAAAGAAGAACTGAACACAGAATGTACATAATCTACAGGAATTCCAATTTTAAAGGAGATAAATTTAAGATTGGCTTCATTTCCTTTCTTAAGTAGCTTGAAGCATTTAAAAATGGATTCCGTCGCATTCAATTTGGTCGATAAGTATTTGATTATGGATTCAGTCGACGTGGATGGCGTAAATTTTGACAAGTGAAACCATTTCAAATTATTGTATACAACAAATTCCGTATTTTGTACGCTTGTGCCCGAAATAACTTTTTTCGTTTTACGGATACTTTTTGTAGCTGCATGTCTACTTCCAGAGGCGAGATTAGATGATAAAGTGGAACTTCCATTAGCAGCAGCAGAATAATCATTAAAAGCAACAGCAGCAGCGTTAGTGACGTCTTTAATGGAAGAAACACCAACTGCATTGAAATCAGCAGCGGCAGTAAAACCACCTTTAACAGCATTAGCAAATGATATAACACCTGCGGCACCATTAGAATTAACATGCGCATCAATGGCAAGTACCTCAGCAGCAGAAGCAGCAACAACACAATCGGCAACAGCAACGGCGCCATCAGGAACTACAGCGACATGATCAACAGCATTATCAGCATCAGCAGCAAAACCCCCATCCACAACATCAGAACACAACGATGGAACACCTGCGGGACCTTTAGAGTTGTCATCAGCATCAACGGCATGCACCTCAGCCTCAGAAGCGACAACAACACATTCCGCAACAGTAACAGCAGGAACAACGACATCAACAGCAGCAGTATCAGCTTGAGAAACAACAACAAAAACATCGGCAGCTTCATTGTTGAACTTTTTAGTATCATGAGCAGTAACTGTGTTGACGTTATCACCCATAGGCATATCAATTTTCTTCATCTTAATGATGGATTCACTATTGCGAGTGTTAAGATTTGGAAAAGATGATGATAAACGAGCATTATTTGCATTTTTTTTATTAGATGTGCTCACCGCAGCAATACCAAAGCGAGAGTTGGCGGGAGGGCTTTTGATGTTTGAAGACGAAAGACGAGAAGATGATGAAGCAGTATTCTTGTTGTTGACTTTTTTTTCAACTTTATGCTTTGGAACTTCATCCACCCTAGGCTTACGTTGGATTCGAGTAGTACTGCGAATGTTCCGGCTAGCATTAAGGTTAGCATTTGGATCAATGCATTGGGATTGGGATTGGGAGTCCAAAGGTTGAACGTATTTACTGAACACGCTTATACTCTCTTGCAAGAGTGCAAAGAAATCATTAATTTTTTGTATGCACAAATCAAATCGACTACTTATACATTTATCACATTTATAAAAAATGTTGTCTGTGTCAATGATAGATTGTATCAGTTCACTAGATAATACACAACATTCACTATGTGATTTTATGCCGCATAACCCACACGATAGGTACATATTTGTAGTTATGGAATTTAAGCATTTATAACACACAGATCACATTGTTTAGCAGGTGACCCGATCAAGCGAGTGCAAAGTCGAGAGCGCAACTGACAGTCTTAGAAGGATACTACAGCCTTTAACTGATGAGCCCAACTGTAGTACCTGGTCGAAACGCATAATTTAGACTAAGTGTCACAAAAAATCAAAATTAAAATTGAAATCTGAATCCACAAAAAAAAGGACAAAAGCAATATCTACGTATGCACATGCGTTTGTATTGTTTTTACATTTCTTCTTAAAATTATACAAACCAGACCATGGGCATTATTTTCTAGGTGTCTGAATTCGACAAAATTCCCCTAAAAAATATAATTCACAGTGTTTGAAAGCTGTAAATTTTATTTGTGTCAGTAGCCATCGACTAATATTTTGCGTCTTAGAAGGGTACTACAGCATCCAACTGATGAGTCCAACTGTAGAACCTGGCCGAAACGCATAATTTGCACTAAAGGTCACAAAAAAACAAAATTAAAATTTAAAGCTGAGTCCACAAAAAAAGAACAAAAGCAATACCTACGTATGCACATGCGTTTGTATTGTTTTTACATTTCTTCTTAAAATTAAACAAGCCAGACCACGGGCATTATTTTCTAGGTGTCTGAATTCGACGAATTCCCCTATAAAAACATAATCACAGTGTTTGAAAGTTGTAAATTTGATTTGTATCGGTAGACATCGATTATTTTTTTGCGTCCTAGAAGGGTACTAAAGCATCTAACTCATGAGCCAAACTGTAGTACCTGCGCGAAACGCTTAATTTGGACTAAAGGTCACAAAAAACAAAATTAAAAGCTGAGCCCACAAAAAAAAAGAACAAAAGCAATACCTACGTATGCACATGCGTTTGTATTGTTTTTTCATTTCTTCTAAAAATTAAACAACCCAGACCACGGGCATCATTTTCTAGGTGTCTGAATTCGACGGCATTCCCCAAGAAAAATATAATTCACAGTGTTTGAAAGCTGTACATTTTATTTGTGTCGGTAGCCATAGACTAATATTTTGCGTCTTAGAAGGGTACTACACCATTTAACTGATGAGCCCAACTGTAGTACCTGCGCGAAACGCATAATTTGGACTAAAGGTCACAAAAAAACAAAATTAAAATTAAAAGTGAGTCCACAAAAAAAAGAACAAGAGCAATACCTACGTATACACTTGCGTTTGTATTGTTTTTACATTTCTTCCTAAAATTATACAAGCCAGACCATGGGCATTATTTTCTAGGTGTCTGAATTCGACCAAATTCCAATAGAAAAATATAATTCACAGTGTTGGAAAGCTGTAAATTGTATTTGTGTCGGTAGCCATCGACAAATATATTGCGTCTTACAAGCGTACTACAGCATCCAACTGATGAGCACAACTGTAGAACCTGGCCGAAACGCATAATTTGAACTAAAGGTCACAAAAAAACAAAATTAAAATTAAAAGCTGAGTACACCAAAAAAAGAACAAAATTAATACTTGCGTCTGCACATGCGTTTGTATTGTTGTAACATTTCATCTTAAAATTAAACGAGCCAGACCACGGGCATTATTTTCTAGGTGTCTGAATTCGACCGAATTCCCCTAGAAAAATATAATTCAGTGTTTGAAAGCTGTACATTTTATTTGTGTCGGTAGCCATCGACTAATATTTTGCGCTTTAGAAGGGTACTACAGCATCTAACTGATGAGCCCAACTGTAGTACTTGGGCGAAACGCATAATCTGGACTAAAGGTCACAAAAAAAAAAAATTAAAATTAAAAGCTGAGTCCACAAAAAAAAGAACAAAAGCAATACCTACGTATGCACATGCGTTTGTATTGTTTTTACATTTCATCTTAAAATTAAACGAGTCAGACCACGGGCATTATTTTCTAGGTGTCTGAATTCGACCGAATTCCCCTAGAAAAATATAATTTACAGTGTTTGATAGCTGTAAATTTTATTTGTGTCGGTAGCCATCGACTAATATTTTGCGTCTTGGAAGGGTACTACAGCATCTAACTGATGAGCCCAACTGTAGTACCTGTGCGAGACACATAATTTAGACTAAATGTCACAAAAAATCAAGATTAAAATTAAGAGCTGAATCCACAAAAAAATTAAAATTATACAAGCACCATGGGCATTATTCTCTAGGTGTCTGAATTCGACCAAATTCCCCTAAAAAATATAATTCACAGTGTTTGAAAGCTGTACATTTTATTTGTGTCGGTAGCCATTGACTAATTTTTTGCGTCTTAGAAGCGTACTACAGCATACAACTGATGAGCCCAACTGTAGAACCTGGCCGAAACGCATAATTTGAACTAAATGTCACAGCAAAACAAAATTAAAATTTTAACCTGAGTCCACCAAAAAAAAAAGAACAAAAGTAATACCTGCGTATGCACATGTGTTTGTATTGTTTTTACATTTCATTTTAAAATTAAACGAGCCAAACCACGGGCATTATTTTCTAGGTGTCTGAATTCGACTGAATTCCCCTAGAAAAATATCATTCACAGTGTTTCGAAGCTGTAAATTTGATTTGTGTCCGTAGCCATCGACAAATATTTTCCGTCTTAGAAGGGTACTACAGCTTTTAACTGATGAGGCCAACTGTAGTACCTGGCCGAAACGCATAATTTAGACTAAAAGTCACAAAAAATCAAAATTAAAATTAAAAACTGAGTCCACAAAAAAAAGGACAATAGTAATATCTACGTATGCACATGCGCTTGTATTGTTTTTACATTTCTTCCTAAAATTATACAAGCCAGACCACCCAGCAAACATTTATCTGAAGGTTCAGATTCTAATCAACAAAAATGAAGAATAATATTCAGGAAACCTTCAGCTTTTTAAATGAATTGTGAATATATACAAAGATCCCACAAATTCTTACCAGAGAGACACAAAGAGATATGTATGCTGTGTCAAAAAAACAACACTCAGATTTTGTTGTTGGATCCTTCATATGGAGATCCTTTTTTGTTCATCCTTTTAGTTTTCTTTTAACCATGGGGTAATGATGACGGGTCATTGTAATGACAAAAGTTTCGTTTGCATAGTCGATTATCAGTTCGGAAAAGTCTTTCGAAAGATCGGTTAAGATAGGTATATAACTATCAGCTTGTGTTTTAATAGTAAATGGGTACCTACTTAATTAACAAAAAATATATATAAAAAAGCAAATGATAAAACATAAAGGTATGTAAAAAATGGTGTTAAATTTTCTTAGAAATATAAAGATCATTTCTTTAATTATAGCATCGTGTAACAATTAAGAAGTCCTGGAAGCTATAAAAGCCAAACAAAAGGCAAATCAAAAACTGTTCCAGAGGCTCACCGATGAAATATTTAATCATAAATGAATCAGAAATAATTAATTCACTTACGATGCAATTTGAATCCTTTTACCTGGGCTCTTAGACATCAATCCCTGAACCTGTTCTGAATCGCAAAAATGATTCCTTTACGATTAATTAAAGTGAAGGTATATACTTAGAAATCCTTCACTTAAATGAATTTTATTAGAATTATTTTTATGATTTAGAAAACATTCAGGTATTAATCGTTTAAATGAATATATGGAGCTCTTATATACGTTCATTTAAATGACGAATTTTCAGATCATAAATGAATCATTACAATGATTCAAATTGGTGTCTAAGAGCCCAGGTAAAAGGATTCAAATTGCATAAAAAGTGAATTCTTTTTCGGCCGGTTTCTTCACTTTTATGAATTAATTATCGTTCATTTCTGAATTAAAATGTTTGCTGGGCAAGGGCATTATTTTCTAGGTGTCTGAATTCGACCAAATTCCCCTAGAAAAATATAATTTACAATGTTTGAAAGCTGCAAATTTTATTTGCGTCGGTAGCCATCGACTAATATTTTGCGTCTTACAAGCGTACTACAACATCCAACTGATAAGCACAACTGTAGAACCTGGCCGAAACGCATAATTTGAACTAAAGGTCACTAAAAAACAAAGTTAAAATTAAAAGCTGAGTCCACCAAAAAAAAGAACAAAAGTAATACCTGCGTATGCACATGCGTTTGTATTGTTGTTACATTTCATCTTAAAATTAAACGAGCCAGATCACGGGCATTATTTTCTAGGTGTCTGAATTCGATGGAATTCCCCTAGAAAAATATAATTCGCAGTGTTTAAAAGCTGTAAATTTTATTTGTATCGGTAGCGATCGACTAATATTTTGAGTCTTAGAATGTACTACAGTAACTGATGAGCCCAACTGTAGTACCTGTGCGAAACGCATAATTTGGACAAAAGGTCACAAAAAAAAACCAAAATTAAAATTAAAAGCTGAGTCCACAAAAAAAAGAACAAAGGCAATACCTACGTATGCACATGCGTTTGTATTGTTTTTACATTTTTTCTTAAAATTAAATAAAATAAAATTAAATTCCCCTAGAAAAATATAATTCGCAGTGTTTAAAATCTGTAAATTTTATTTGTATCGGTAGCGATCGACTAATATTTTGCGTCTTAGAATGTACTACAGTAACTGATGAGCCCAACTGTAGTACCTGTGCGAAACGCATAATTTGGACAAAAGGTCACAAAAAAACAAAATTAAAATTAAAAGCTGAGTCCACAAAAAAAGAACAAAAGCAATACTTACGTATGCACATGCGTTTATATTGTTTTTACATTTCTTTTTAAAATTAAACAAGCCAGACCACGGGCATTATTTTCTAGGTGCCTGAATTCGACCGAATTCCCCTAGAAAAATATAATTCACATTGTTTGAAAGCTGTAAATTTGATTTGTGTCGGTAGCCATCGACTAATATTTTGCGTCTTAGAAGAATACTACAGCATTTAACTGATGAGCCCAACTGTAGTACCTGCGCGAAACGCATAATTTGGACTACAGGCCACAAAAAACAAAATTAAAATTAAAAGCTAAGTCCCCAAAAAAAAGAACAAAAGCAATACCTACGTATGCACATCCGTTTGTATTGTTTTTTTTACATTTATTCTTAAAATTAAAAAACCCAGACCACGGGCATTATTTTCTAGGTGTCTGAATTCGACCGAATTTCCCAAGAAAAATATAATTCACAGTGTTTGAAAGCTGTGAACTTAATTTGTGTCGGTAGCCATCGACTAATATTTTGCGTCTTAGTAGGGTACTACAGCATCTAACTGATGAGCCCAACTGTAGTATCTGCGCGAAACTCATAATCTTGACTAAAGGTCACAAAAAAAAAACCAGAATTAAAATTAAAAGCTGAGTCCACAAAAAAAAGAACAAAGGCAATACCTACGTATGCACATGCGTTTGTATTGTTTTTACATTTCTTCTTTAAATTAAACAAGCCCGACTACGGACATTATTTTCTAGGTGTCTGAATTCGACCGAATTCCCCTAGAAAAATATAATTCACAGTGATTGAAAGCTGTAAATTATATTTGTGTCGGTAGCCATCCACTAATATTTTGCGTCTTTGAAGCGTACTACAGCATCCAACTGATGAGCCCAACTGTAGAACCTGGCCGAAACGCATAATTTGAACTAAAGGTCACAAAAAAACAAAATTAAAATTAAAAGCTGAGTCCACCGAAAAAAAGAACAAAAGTAATACCTGCGTATGGACATGCGTTTGTATTGTTTTTACATTTCATCTTAAAATTAAACGAGCTAGACCACGGGCATTATTTTCTAGGTGTCTGAATTCGACCGAATTCCCCTAGAAAAATATAATTCACAGTGTTTGAAAGCTGCAAATTTTATTTGTGTCGGTAGCCATCGACTAATATTTTGCGTCTTAGAAGGGTACTTCAGCATCTAACTGATGAGCCCAACTGTAGTACCTGCGCGAAACGCATAATTTGGACTACAGGCCACAAAAAACAAAATTAAAATTAAAAGCTAAGTCCACAAAAAAAAAGAACAAAAGCAATACCTCCGTATGCACATCCGTTTGTATTGTTTTTTTTACATTTATTCTTAAAATTAAACAACCCAGACAACGGACATTATTGTCTAGGTGTCTGAATTCGACCGAATATCCCAGGAAAAATATAATTCACAGTGTTTGAAAGCTGTAAATTTATGTCGATAGCCATTGACTAATATTTTGCGTCTTAGAAGGGTACTACAGCATCTAACTGATGAGTCCAACTGTAGTACCTGGGCGAAACTCATAAGCTTGACTAAAGGTCACAAAAAAAAAAAACAAAATTAAAATTAAAAGCTGAGTCCACAAAAAAAAGAACAAAGGCAATACCTACGTATGCACATGCGTTTGTATTGTTTTTACATTTTTTCTTAAAATTAAATAAGCCAGACCACGGGCATTATTTTCTAGGTGTCTGAATTCGATGGAATTCCCCTAGAAAAATATAATTCGCAGTGTTTAAAAGCTGTAAATTTTATTTGTATCGGTAGCGATCGACTAATATTTTGCGTCTTAGAATGTACTACAGTAACTGATGAGCCCAACTGTAGTACCTGTGTGAAACGCATAATTTGGACAAAAGGTCACAAAAAACAAAATTAAAAGCTAAGTCCCCAAAAAAAAGAACAAAAGCAATACTTACGTATGCACATCCGTTTGTATTGTTTTTTTTTACATTTATTCTTAAAATTAAAAAACCCAGACCACGGGAATTATTTTCTAAGTGTCTGAATTCGACCGAATTTCCCAAGAAAAATATAATTCACAGTGTTTGAAAGCTGTGAACTTAATTTGTGTCGGTAGCCATCGACTAATATTTTGCGCCTTAGTAGGGTACTACAGCATCTAACTGATGAGCCCAACTGTAGTATCTGCGCGAAACGCATAATTTTGACACAAAAAAACAAATTAAAATTAAAAGTGAGTCCACAAAAAAAAAGAACAAAAGCAATACCTACGTATGCACATGCGTTTGTACTGTTTTTACATTTCTTCTTTAAATTAAACAAGCCCGACTACGGACATTATTTTCTAGGTGTCTGAATTCGACCGAATTCCCCTAGAAAAATATAATTCACAGTGATTGAAAGCTGTAAATTATATTTGTGTCGGTAGCCATCCACTAATATTTTGCGTCTTTGAAGCGTACTACAGCATCCAACTGATGAGCCCAACTGCAGAACCTGGCCGAAACGCATAATTTGAACTAAAGGTCACAAAAAAACAAAATTAAAATTAAAAGCTGAGTCCACCAAAAAAAAGAACAAAAGTAATACCTGCGTATGGACATGCGTTTGTATTGTTTTTACATTTCATCTTAAAATTAAACGAGCCAGACCACGGGCATTATTTTCTAGGTGTCTGAATTCGACCGAATTCCCCTAGAAAAATATAATTCACAGTGTTTGAAAGCTGTAAATTTTATTTGTGTCGGGAGCCATCGACTAATATTTTGCGTCTTAGAAGGGTACTACAGCATCTAACTGATGAGCCCAACTGTAGTACCTGCGCGAAACGCATAATTTGGACTACAGGCCACAAAAAACAAAATTAAAATTAAAAGCTAAGTCCACAAAAAAAAGAACAAAAGCAATACCTCCGTATGCACATCCGTTTGTATTGTTTTTTTTTACATTTATTCTTAAAATTAAACAACCCAGACCACGGGCATTATTGTCTAGGTGTTTGAATTCGACCGAATATCCCAGGAAAAATATAATTCACAGTGTTTGAAAGCTGTAAATTTATGTCGATAGCCATCGACTAATATTTTGCGTCTTACAAGCGTACTACAGCATCCAACTGATGAGCACAACTGTAAAACCTGGCCGAAACGCATAATTTGAACTAAAGGTCACAAAAAAACAAAATTAAAATTAAAAGCTGAGTACACCAAAAAAAGAACAAAATTAATACTTGCGTATGCACATGCGTTTGTATTGTTGTAACATTTCATCTTAAAATTAAACGAGCCAGACCACGGGCATTATTTTCTAGGTGTCTGAATTCGACCGAATTCCCCTAGAAAAATATAATTCAGTGTTTGAAAGCTGTACATTTTATTTGTGTCGGTAGCCATCGACTAATATTTTGCGCTTTAGAAGGGTACTACAGCATCTAACTGATGAGCCCAACTGTAGTACCTGGGCGAAACGCATAATCTGGACTAAAGGTCACAAAAAAAAATTAAAATTAAAGGCTGAGTCCACAAACAAAAAAAGAACAAAAGCAATACCTACGTATGCACATGCGTTTGTATTGTTTTTACATTTCATCTTAAAATTAAACGAGTCAGACCACGGGCATTATTTTCTAGGTGTCTGAATTCGACCGAATTCCCCTAGAAAAATATAGTTCACAGTGTTTGATAGCTCTAAATTTTATTTGTGTCGGTAGCCATCGACTAATATTTTGCGTCTTGGAAGGGTACTACAGCATCTAACTGATGAGCCCAACTGTAGTACCTGTGCGAGACACATAATTTAGACTAAATGTCACAAAAAATCAAAATTAAAATTAAGAGCTGAATCCACAAAAAAATTAAAATTATACAAGCACCATGGGCATTATTCTCTAGGTGTCTGAGTTCGACCAAATTCCCCTAAAAAATATAATTCACAGTGTTTGAAATCTGTACATTTTATTTGTGTCGGTAGCCACTGACTAATATTTTGCGTCTTAGAAGCGTACTACAGCATACAACTGATGAGCCCAACTGTAGAACCTGGCCGAAACGCATAATTTGAACTAAATGTCACAGCAAAACAAAATTAAAATTTAAACCTGAGTCCACCAAAAAAAAAGAACAAAAGTAATACCTGCGTATGCACATGTGTTTGTATTGTTTTTACATTTCATCTTAAAATTAAACGAGCCAAACCACGGGCATTATTTTCTAGGTGTCTGAATTCGACTGAATTCCCCTAGAAAAATATCATTCACAGTGTTTCGAAGCTGTAAATTTGATTTGTGTCGGTAGCCATCGACAAATATTTTCCGTCTTAGAAGGGTACTACAGCTTTTAACTGATGAGGCCAACTGTAGTACCTGGCCGAAACGCATAATTTAGACTAAATGTCACAAAAAATCAAAATTAAAATTAAAAGCTGAGTCCACAAAAAAAAGGACAATAGTAATATCTACGTATGCACATGCGTTTGTATTGTTTTTACATTTCTTCCTAAAATTATACAAGCCAGACCAAGGGCATTATTTTCTAGGTGTCTGAATTCGACCAAATTCCCCTAGAAAAATATAATTCACAATGTTTGAAAGCTGCAAATTTTATTTGCGTCGGTAGCCATCGACTAATATTTTGCGTCTTACAAGCGTACTACAACATCCAACTGATAAACACAACTGTAGAACCTGGCCGAAACGCATAATTTGAACTAAAGGTCACTAAAAAACAAAGTTAAAATTAAAAGCTGAGTCCACCAAAAAAAAGAACAAAAGTAATACCTGCGTATGCACATGCGTTTGTATTGTTGTTACATTTCATCTTAAAATTAAACGAGCCAGATCACGGGCATTATTTTCTAGGTGTCTGAATTCGATGGAATTCCCCTAGAAAAATATAATTCGCAGTGTTTAAAAGCTGTAAATTTTATTTGTATCGGTAGCGATCGACTAATATTTTGCGTCTTAGAATGTACTACAGTAACTGATGAGCCCAACTGTAGTACCTGTGCGAAACGCATAATTTGGACAAAAGGTCACAAAAAAAACCAAAATTTAAATTAAAAGCTGAGTCCACAAAAAAAAGAACAGAGGCAATACCTACGTATGCACATGCGTTTGTATTGTTTTTACATTTTTTCTTAAAATTAAATAAGCCAGACCACGGGCATTATTTTCTAGGTGTCTGAATTCGATGGAATTCCCCTAGAAAAATATAATTCGCAGTGCTTAAAATCTGTAAATTTTATTTGTATCGGTAGCGATCGACTAATATTTTGCGTCTTAGAATGTACTACAGTAACTGATGAGCCCAACTGTAGTACCTGTGCGAAACGCATAATTTGGACAAAATGTCACAAAAAAACAAAATTAAAATTAAAAGCTGAGTCCACAAAAAAAGAACAAAAGCAATACTTACGCATGCACATGCGTTTGTATTGTTTTAACATTTCTTTTTAAAATTAAACAAGCCAGACCACGGGCATTATTTTCTAGGTGCCTGAATTCGACCGAATTCCCCTAGAAAAATATAATTCACATTGTTTGAAAGCTGTAAATTTGATTTGTGTCGGTAGCCATCGACTAATATTTTGCGTCTTAGAAGAATACTACAGCATTTAACTGATGAGCCCAACTGTAGTACCTGCGCGAAACGCATAATTTGGACTACAGGCCACAAAAAACAAAATTAAAATTAAAAGCTAAGTCCCCAAAAAAAGAACAAAAGCAATACCTACGTATGCACATCCGTTTGTATTGTTTTTTTTTACATTTATTCTTAAAATTAAAAAACCCAGACCACGGGCATTATTTTCTAGGTGTCTGAATTCGACCGAATTTCCCAAGAAAAATATAATTCACAGTGTTTGAAAGCTGTGAACTTAATTTGTGTCGGTAGCCATCGACTAATATTTTGCGTCTTAGTAGGGTACTACAGCATCTAACTGATGAGCCCAACTGTAGTATCTGCGCGAAACGCATAATTTGGACACAAAAAAACAAATTAAAATTAAAAGTGAGTCCACAAAAAAAAAGAACAAAAGCAATACCTGCGTATGGACATGCGTTTGTATTGTTTTTACATTTCATCTTAAAATTAAACGAGCCAGACCACGGGCATTATTTTCTAGGTGTCTGAATTCGACCGAATTCCCCTAGAAAAATATAATTCACAGTGTTTGAAAGCTGTACATTTTATTTGTGTCGGTAGCCATCGACTAATATTTTGCGTCTTAGAAGGGTACTTCAGCATCTAACTGATGAGCCCAACTGTAGTACCTGCGCGAAACGCATAATTTGGAATACAGGCCACAAAAAACAAAATTAAAATTAAAAGCTAAGTCCACAAAAAAAAAAGAACAAAAGCAATACCTCCGTATGCACATCCGCTTGTATTGTTTTTTTTACATTTATTCTTAAAATTAAACAACCCAGACCACGGGCATTATTGTCTAGGTGTCTGAATTCGGCCGAATATCCCAGGAAAAATATAATTCACAGTGTTTGAAAGCTGTAAGTTTATGTCGATAGCCATCTACTAATATTTTGCGTCTTAGAAGGGTACTACAGCATCTAACTGATGAGTCCAACTGTAGTACCTGGGCGAAACTCATAATCTTGACTAAAGGTCACAAAAAAAAACCAAAATTAAAATTAAAAGCTGAGTCCACAAAAAAAAGAACAAAGGCAATACCTACGTATGCACATGCGTTTGTATTGTTTTTACATTTTTTCTTAAAATTAAATAAGCCAGACCACGGGCATTATTTTCTAGGTGTCTGAATTCGATGGAATTCCCCTAGAAAAATATAATTCGCAGTGTTTAAAAGCTGTAAATTTTATTTGTATCGGTAGCGATCGACTAATATTTTGCGTCTTAGAATGTACTACAGTAACTGATGAGCCCAACTGTAGTACCTGTGTGAAACGCATAATTTGGACAAAAGGTCACAAAAAAACAAAATTAAAATTAAGAGCTGAGTCCACAAAAAAAGAACAAAAGCAATACTTACGTATGCACATGCGTTTGAATTGTTTTTACAGTTCTTTTGAAAATTAAACAAGCCAGACCACGGGCATTATTTTCTAGGTGCCTGAATTCGACCGAATTCCCCTAGAAAAATATAATTCACATTGTTTGAAAGCTGTAAATTAGATTTGTGTCGGTAGCCATCGACTAATATTTTGCGCCTTAGAAGAGTACTACAGCATTTAACTGATGAGCCCAACTGTAGTACCTGCGCGAAACGCATAATTTGGACTACAGGCCACAAAAAACAAAATTAAAAGCTAAGTCCCCAAAAAAAAGAACAAAAGCAATACTTACGTATGCACATCCGTTTGTATTGTTTTTTTACATTTATTCTTAAAATTAAAAAACCCACACGGGAATTATTTTCTAAGTGTCTGAATTCGACCGAATTTCCGTAGAAAAATATAATTCAGTGTTTGAAAGCTGTGAACTTAATTTGTGTCGGTAGCCATCGACTAATATTTTGCGTCTTAGTAGGGTACTACAGCATCCAACTGATGAGCCCAACTGTAGTTTCTGCGCGAAACGCATAATTTTGACACAAAAAAACAAATTAAAATTAAAAGTGAGTCCACAAAAAAAAGAACAAAAGCAATACCTACGTATGCACATGCGTTTGTACTGTTTTTACATTTCTTCTTTAAATTAAACAAGCCCGACTACGGACATTATTTTCTAGGTGTCTGAATTCGACCGAATTCCCCTAGAAAAATATAATTCACAGTGATTGAAAGCTGTAAATTATATTTGTGTCGGTAGCCATCCACTAATATTTTGCGTCTTTGAAGCGTACTACAGCATCCAACTGATGAGCCCAACTGTAGAACCTGGCCGAAACGCATAATTTGAACTAAAGGTCACAAAAAAACAAAATTAAAATTAAAAGCTGAGTCCACCAAAAAAAAAGAACAAAAGTAATACCTGCGTATGGACATGCGTTTGTATTGTTTTTACATTTCATCTTAAAATTAAACGAGCCAGACCACGGGCATTATTTTCTAGGTGTCTGAATTCGACCGAGTTCCCCTAGAAAAATATAATTCACAGTGTTTGAAAGCTGTACATTTTATTTGTGTCGGTAGCCATCGACTAATATTTTGCGTCTTAGAAGGGTACTACAGCATCTAACTGATGAGCCCAACTGTAGTACCTGCGCGAAACGCATAATTTGGACTACAGGCCACAAAAAACAAAATTAAAATTAAAAGCTAAGTCCACAAAAAAAAAGAACAAAAGCAATACCTCCGTATGCACATCCGTTTGTATTGTTTTTTTACATTTATTCTTAAAATTAAACAACCCAGACCACGGGCATTATTGTCTAGGTGTCTGAATTCGACCGAATATCCCAGGGAAAATATAATTCACAGTGTTTGAAAGCTGTAAATTTATGTCGATAGCCATCGACTAATATTTTGCGTCTTACAAGCGTACTACAGCATCCAACTGATGAGCACAACTGTAGAACCTGGCCGAAACGCATAATTTGAACTAAAGGTCACAAAAAAACAAAATTAAAATTAAAAGCTGAGTACACCAAAAAAAGAACAAAATTAATACTTGCGTATGCACATGCGTTTGTATTGTTGTAACATTTCATCTTAAAATTAAACGAGTCAGACCACGGGCATTATTTTCTAGGTGTCTGAATTCGACCGAATTCCCCTAGAAAAATATAATTCACAGTGTTTGATAGATGTAAATTTTATTTGTGTCGGTAGCCATCGACTAATATTTTGCGTCTTGGAAGGGTACTGCAGCATCTAACTGATGAGCCCAACTGTAGTACCTGTGCGAGACACTTATTTTAGACTAAATGTCACAAAAAATCAAAATTAAAATTAAGAGCTGAATCCACAAAAAAATTAAAATTATACAAGCACCATGGGCATTATTCTCTAGGTGTCTGAATTCGACCAAATTCCCCTAAAAAATATAATTCACAGTGTTTGAAAGCTGTACATTTTATTTGTGTCGGTAGCCATCGACTAATATTTTGCGTCTTAGAAGGGTACTTCAGCATCTAACTGATGAGCCCAACTGTAGTACCTGCGCGAAACGCATAATTTGGAATACAGGCCACAAAAAACAAAATTAAAATTAAAAGCTAAGTCCACAAAAAAAAAAGAACAAAAGCAATACCTCCGTATGCACATCCGCTTGTATTGTTTTTTTTACATTTATTCTTAAAATTAAACAACCCAGACCACGGGCATTATTGTCTAGGTGTCTGAATTCGGCCGAATATCCCAGGAAAAATATAATTCACAGTGTTTGAAAGCTGTAAATTTATGTCGATAGCCATCTACTAATATTTTGCGTCTTAGAAGGGTACTACAGCATCTAACTGATGAGTCCAACTGTAGTACCTGGGCGAAACTCATAATCTTGACTAAAGGTCACAAAAAAAAACCAAAATTAAAATTAAAAGCTGAGTCCACAAAAAAAAGAACAAAGGCAATACCTACGTATGCACATGCGTTTGTATTGTTTTTACATTTTTTCTTAAAATTAAATAAGCCAGACCACGGGCATTATTTTCTAGGTGTCTGAATTCGATGGAATTCCCCTAGAAAAATATAATTCGCAGTGTTTAAAAGCTGTAAATTTTATTTGTATCGGTAGCGATCGACTAATATTTTGCGTCTTAGAATGTACTACAGTAACTGATGAGCCCAACTGTAGTACCTGTGTGAAACGCATAATTTGGACAAAAGGTCACAAAAAAACAAAATTAAAATTAAGAGCTGAGTCCACAAAAAAAGAACAAAAGCAATACTTACGTATGCACATGCGTTTGAATTGTTTTTACAGTTCTTTTGAAAATTAAACAAGCCAGACCACGGGCATTATTTTCTAGGTGCCTGAATTCGACCGAATTCCCCTAGAAAAATATAATTCACATTGTTTGAAAGCTGTAAATTAGATTTGTGTCGGTAGCCATCGACTAATATTTTGCGCCTTAGAAGAGTACTACAGCATTTAACTGATGAGCCCAACTGTAGTACCTGCGCGAAACGCATAATTTGGACTACAGGCCACAAAAAACAAAATTAAAAGCTAAGTCCCCAAAAAAAAGAACAAAAGCAATACTTACGTATGCACATCCGTTTGTATTGTTTTTTTACATTTATTCTTAAAATTAAAAAACCCACACGGGAATTATTTTCTAAGTGTCTGAATTCGACCGAATTCCCCTAGAAAAATATAATTCACAGTGATTGAAGGCTGTGAACTTAATTTGTGTCGGTAGCCATCGACTAATATTTTGCGTCTTAGTAGGGTACTACAGCATCCAACTGATGAGCCCAACTGTAGTTTCTGCGCGAAACGCATAATTTTGACACAAAAAAACAAATTAAAATTAAAAGTGAGTCCACAAAAAAAAGAACAAAAGCAATACCTACGTATGCACATGCGTTTGTACTGTTTTTACATTTCTTCTTTAAATTAAACAAGCCCGACTACGGACATTATTTTCTAGGTGTCTGAATTCGACCGAATTCCCCTAGAAAAATATAATTCACAGTGATTGAAAGCTGTAAATTATATTTGTGTCGGTAGCCATCCACTAATATTTTGCGTCTTTGAAGCGTACTACAGCATCCAACTGATGAGCCCAACTGTAGAACCTGGCCGAAACGCATAATTTGAACTAAAGGTCACAAAAAAACAAAATTAAAATTAAAAGCTGAGTCCACCAAAAAAAAAGAACAAAAGTAATACCTGCGTATGGACATGCGTTTGTATTGTTTTTACATTTCATCTTAAAATTAAACGAGCCAGACCACGGGCATTATTTTCTAGGTGTCTGAATTCGACCGAGTTCCCCTAGAAAAATATAATTCACAGTGTTTGAAAGCTGTACATTTTATTTGTGTCGGTAGCCATCGACTAATATTTTGCGTCTTAGAAGGGTACTACAGCATCTAACTGATGAGCCCAACTGTAGTACCTGCGCGAAACGCATAATTTGGACTACAGGCCACAAAAAACAAAATTAAAATTAAAAGCTAAGTCCACAAAAAAAAAGAACAAAAGCAATACCTCCGTATGCACATCCGTTTGTATTGTTTTTTTACATTTATTCTTAAAATTAAACAACCCAGACCACGGGCATTATTGTCTAGGTGTCTGAATTCGACCGAATATCCCAGGGAAAATATAATTCACAGTGTTTGAAAGCTGTAAATTTATGTCGATAGCCATCGACTAATATTTTGCGTCTTACAAGCGTACTACAGCATCCAACTGATGAGCACAACTGTAGAACCTGGCCGAAACGCATAATTTGAACTAAAGGTCACAAAAAAACAAAATTAAAATTAAAAGCTGAGTACACCAAAAAAAGAACAAAATTAATACTTGCGTATGCACATGCGTTTGTATTGTTGTAACATTTCATCTTAAAATTAAACGAGTCAGACCACGGGCATTATTTTCTAGGTGTCTGAATTCGACCGAATTCCCCTAGAAAAATATAATTCACAGTGTTTGATAGATGTAAATTTTATTTGTGTCGGTAGCCATCGACTAATATTTTGCGTCTTGGAAGGGTACTGCAGCATCTAACTGATGAGCCCAACTGTAGTACCTGTGCGAGACACATAATTTAGACTAAATGTCACAAAAAATCAAAATTAAAATTAAGAGCTGAATCCACAAAAAAATTAAAATTATACAAGCACCATGGGCATTATTCTCTAGGTGTCTGAATTCGACCAAATTCCCCTAAAAAATATAATTCACAGTGTTTGAAAGCTGTACATTTTATTTGTGTCGGTAGCCATTGACTAATATTTTGCGTCTTAGAAGCGTACTACATCATACAACTGATGAGCCCAACTGTAGAACCTGGCCGAAATGCATAATTTGAACTAAATGTCACAGCAAAACAAAATTAAAATTTAAACCTGAGTCCACCAAAAAAAAAAGAACAAAAGTAATACCTGCGTATGCACATGTGTTTGTATTGTTTTTACATTTCATCTTAAAATTAAACGAGCCAAACCACGGGCATTATTTTCTAGGTGTCTGTATTCGACTGAATTCCCCTAGAAAAATATCATTCACAGTGTTTCGAAGCTGTAAATTTGATTTGTGTCGGTAGCCATCGACAAATATTTTCCGTCTTAGAAGGGTACTACAGCTTTTAACTGATGAGGCCAACTGTAGTACCTGGCCGAAACGCATAATTTAGACTAAATGTCACAAAAAATCAAAATTAAAATTAAAAGCTGAGTCCACAAAAAAAAGGACAATAGTAATATCTACGTATGCACATGCGTTTGTATTGTTTTTACATTTCTTCCTAAAATTATACAAGTCAGACCAAGGGCATTATTTTCTAGGTGTCTGAATTCGACCAAATTCCCCTAGAAAAATATAATTCACAATCTTTGAAAGCTGCAAATTTTATTTGCGTCGGTAGCCATCGACTAATATTTTGCGTCTTACAAGCGTACTACAACATCCAACTGATAAGCACAACTGTAGAACCTGGCCGAAACGCATAATTTGAACTAAAGGTCACTAAAAAACAAAGTTAAAATTAAAAGCTGAGTCCACCAAAAAAAAGAACAAAAGTAATACCTGCGTATGCACATGCGTTTGTATTGTTGTTACATTTCATCTTAAGATTAAACGAGCCAGATCACGGGCATTATTTTCTAGGTGTCTGAATTCGATGGAATTCCCCTAGAAAAATATAATTCGCAGTGTTTAAAAGCTGTAAATTTTATTTGTATCGGTAGCGATCGACTAATATTTTGCGTCTTAGAATGTACTACAGTAACTGATGAGCCCAACTGTAGTACCTGTGCGAAACGCATAATTTGGACAAAAGGTCACAAAAAAAAACCAAAATTAAAATTAAAAGCTGAGTCCAGAAAAAAAAAGAACAAAGGCAATACCTACGTATGCACATGCGTTTGTATTGTTTTTACATTTTTTCTTAAAATTAAATAAGCCAGACCACGGGCATTATTTTCTAGGTGTCTGAATTCGATGGAATTCCCCTAGAAAAATATAATTCGCAGTGTTTAAAATCTGTAAATTTTATTTGTATCGGTAGCGATCGACTAATATTTTGCGTCTTAGAATGTACTACAGTAACTGATGAGCCCAACTGTAGTACCTGTGCGAAACGCATAATTTGGACAAAAGGTCACAAAAAAACTTCGCAGTGTTTAAAATCTGTAAATTTGATTTGTGTCGGTAGCCATCGACTAATATTTTGCGTCTGAGAAGAATACTACAGCATTTAACTGATGAGCCCAACTGTAGTACCTGCGCGAAACGCATAATTTGGACTACAGGCCACAAAAAACAAAATTAAAATTAAAAGCTAAGTCCCCAAAAAAAAGAACAAAAGCAATACCTACGTATGCACATCCGTTTGTATTTTTTTTTTTACACTTATTCTTAAAATTAAAAAACCCAGATCACGGGCATTATTTTCTAGGTGTCTGAATTCGACCGAATTTCCCAAGAAAAATATAATTCACAGTGTTTGAAAGCTGTGAACTTAATTTGTGTCGGTAGCCATCGACTAATATTTTGCGTCTTAGTAGGGTACTACAGCATCTAACTGATGAGCCCAACTGTAGTATCTGCGCGAAACGCATAATTTGGACACAAAAAAACAAATTAAAATTAAAAGTGAGTCCACAAAAAAAAAGAACAAAAGTAATACCTGCGTATGGACATGCGTTTGTATTGTTTTTACATTTCATCTTAAAATTAAACTAGCCAGACCACGGGCATTATTTTCTAGGTGTCTGAATTCGACCGAATTCCCCTAGAAAAATATAATTCACAGTGTTTGAAAGCTGTACATTTTATTTGTGTCGGTAGCCATCGACTAATATTTTGCGTCTTAGAAGGGTACTACAGCATCTAACTGATGAGCCCAACAGTAGTACCTGCGCGAAACGCATAATTTGGACTACAGGCCACAAAAAACAAAATTAAAATTAAAAGCTAAGTCCACAAAAAAAAAGAACAAAAGCAATACCTCCGTATGCACATCCGTTTGTATTGTTTAAAATTAAACAACCCAGACCACGGGCATTATTGTCTAGGTGTCTGAATTCGACCGAATATCCCAGGAAAAATATAATTCACAGTGTTTGAAAGCTGTAAATTTATGTCGATAGCCATCGACTAATATTTTGCGTCTTACAAGCGTACTACAGCATCCAACTGATGAGCACAACTGTAGAACCTGGCCGAAACGCTTAATTTGAACTAAAGGTCACAAAAAAACAAAATTAAAATTAAAAGCTGAGTACACCAAAAAAAGAACAAAATTAATACTTGCGTATGCACATGCGTTTGTATTGTTGTAACATTTCATCTTAAAATTAAACGAGTCAGACCACGGGCATTATTTTCTAGGTGTCTGAATTCGACCGAATTCCCCTAGAAAAATATAATTCACAGTGTTTGATAGCTGTAAGTTTTATTTGTGTCGGTAGCCATCGACTAATATTTTACGTCTTGGAAGGGTACTACAGCATCTAACTGATGAGCCCAACTGTAGTACCTGTGCGAGACACATAATTTAGACTAAATGTCACAAAAAATCAAAATTAAAATTAAGAGCTGAATCCACAAAAAAATTAAAATTATACAAGCACCATGGGCATTATTCTCTAGGTGTCTGAATTCGACCAAATTCCCCTAAAAAATATAATTCACAGTGTTTGAAAGCTGTACATTTTATTTGTGTCGGTAGCCATTGACTAATATTTTGCGTCTTAGAAGCGTACTACATCATACAACTGATGAGCCCAACTGTAGAACCTGGCCGAAATGCATAATTTGAACTAAATGTCACAGCAAAACAAAATTAAAATTTAAACCTGAGTCCACCAAAAAAAAAAGAACAAAAGTAATACCTGCGTATGCACATGTGTTTGTATTGTTTTTACATTTCATCTTAAAATTAACCACGGGCATTATTTTCTAGGTGTCTGTATTCGACTGAATTCCCCTAGAAAAATATCATTTACAGTGTTTCGAAGCTGTAAATTTGATTTGTGTCGGTAGCCATCGACAAATATTTTCCGTCTTAGAAGGGTACTACAGCTTTTAACTGATGAGGCCAACTGTAGTACCTGGCCGAAACGCATAATTTAGACTAAATGTCACAAAAAATCAAAATTAAAATTAAAAGCTGCGTCCACAAAAAAAAGGACAATAGTAATATCTACGTATGCACATGCGTTTGTATTGTTTTTACATTTCTTCCTAAAATTATACAAGTCAGACCAAGGGCATTATTTTCTAGGTGTCTGAATTCGACCAAATTCCCCTAGAAAAATATAATTCACAATCGTTGAAAGCTGCAAATTTTATTTGCGTCGGTAGCCATCGACTAATATTTTGCGTCTTACAAGCGTACTACAACATCCAACTGATAAGCACAACTGTAGAACCTGGCCGAAACGCATAATTTGAACTAAAGGTCACTAAAAAACAAAGTTAAAATTAAAAGCTGAGTCCACCAAAAAAAAGAACAAAAGTAATACCTGCGTATGCACATGCGTTTGTATTGTTGTTACATTTCATCTTAAAATTAAACGAGCCAGATCACGGGCATTATTTTCTAGGTGTCTGAATTCGATGGAATTCCCCTAAAAAAATATAATTCGCAGTGTTTAAAAGCTGTAAATTTTATTTGTATCGGTAGCGATCGACTAATATTTTGCGTCTTAGAATGTACTACAGTAACTGATGAGCCCAACTGTAGTACCTGTGCGAAACGCATAATTTGGACAAAAGGTCACAAAAAAAAACCAAAATTAAAATTAAAAGCTGAGTCCAGAAAAAAAAAGAACAAAGGCAATACCTACGTATGCACATGCGTTTGTATTGTTTTTACATTTTTTCTTAAAATTAAATAAGCCAGACCACGGGCATTATTTTCTAGGTGTCTGAATTCGATGGAATTCCCCTAGAAAAATATAATTCGCAGTGTTTAAAATCTGTAAATTTTATTTGTATCGGTAGCGATCGACTAATATTTTGCGTCTTAGAATGTACTACAGTAACTGATGAGCCCAACTGTAGTACCTGTGCGAAACGCATAATTTGGACAAAAGGTCACAAAAAAACAAAATTAAAATTAAAAGCTGAGTCCACAAAAAAAAAACAAAAGCAATACTTACGTATGCACATGCGTTTGTATTGTTTTTACATTTCTTTTTAAAATTAAACAAGCCAGACCACGGGCATTATTTTCTAGGTGCCTGAATTCGACCGAATTCCCCTAGAAAAATATAATTCACATTGTTTGAAAGCTGTAAATTTGATTTGTGTCGGTAGCCATCGACTAATATTTTGCGTCTTAGAAGAATACTACAGCATTTAACTGATGAGCCCAACTGTAGTACCTGCGCGAAACGCATAATTTGGACAACAGGCCACAAAAAACAAAATTAAAATTAAAAGCTAAGTCCCCAAAAAAAAGAACAAAAGCAATACCTACGTATGCACATCCGTTTGTATTGTTTTTTTTTTACACTTATTCTTAAAATTAAAAAACCCAGATCACGGGCATTATTTTCTAGGTGTCTGAATTCGACCGAATTTCCCAAGAAAAATATAATTCACAGTGTTTGAAAGCTGTGAACTTAATTTGTGTCGGTAGCCATCGACTAATATTTTGCGTCTTAGTAGGGTACTACAGCATCTAACTGATGAGCCCAACTGTAGTATCTGCGCGAAACGCATAATTTGGACACAAAAAAACAAATTAAAATTAAAAGTGAAAAAGCAAAAAAAAGAACAAAAGCAATACCTACGTATGCACATGCGTTTGTACTGTTTTTACATTTCTTCTTTAAATTAAACAAGCTCGACTACGGACATTATTTTCTAGGTGTCTGAATTCGACCGAATTCCCCTAGAAAAATATAATTCACAGTGATTGAAAGCTGTAAATTATATTTGTGTCGGTAGCCATCCACTAATTTTTTGCGTCTTTGAAGCGTACTACAGCATCCAACCGATGAGCCCAACTGTAGAACCTGGCCGAAACGCATAATTTGAACTAAAGGTCACAAAAAAACAAAATTAAAATTAAAAGCTGAGTCCACAAAAAAAAGAACAAAAGTAATACCTGCGTATGGACATGCGTTTGTATTGTTTTTACATATCATCTTAAAATTAAACGAGCCAGACCACGGGCATTATTTTCTAGGTGTCTGAATTCGACCGAATTCCCCTAGAAAAATATAATTCACAGTGTTTGAAAGCTGTAAATTTTATTTGTGTCGGTAGCCATCGACTAATATTTTGCGTCTTAGAATGTACTACAGTAACTGATGAGCCCAACTGTAGTACCTGTGCGAAACGCATAATTTGAACAAAAGGTCACAAAAAAACAAAATTAAAATTAAAAGCTGAGTCCACAAAAAAAGAACAAATGCAATACTTACGTATGCACATGCGTTTGAATTGTTTTTACAGTTCTTTTTAAAAATAAACAAGCAGACCACGGGCATTATTTTCTAGGTGCCTGAATTCGACCGAATTCCCCTAGAAAAATATAATTCACATTGTTTGAAAGCTGTAAATTAGATTTGTGTCGGCAGCCATCGACTAATATTTTGCGTCTTTGAAGCGTACTACAGCATCCAACTGATGAGCCCAACTGTAGTACCTGCGCGAAACGCATAATTTGGACTACAGGCCACAAAAAACAAAATTAAAAGCTAAGTCCCCAAAAAAAAAGAACAAAAGCAATACTTACGTATGCACATCCGTTTGTATTGTTTTTTTACATTTATTCTTAAAATTAAAAAACCCAGACCACGGGAATTATTTTCTAAGTGTCTGAATTCGACCGAATTTCCCAAGAAAAATATAATTCACAGTGCTTGAAAGCTGTGAACTTAATTTGTGTCGGTAGCCATCGACTAATATTTTGCGTCTTAGTAGGGTACTACAGCATCTAACTGATGAGCCCAACTGTAGTATCTGCGCGAAACTCATAATCTTGACTAAAGGTCACAAAAAAAAAACCAAAATTAAAATTAAAAGCTGAGTCCACAAAAAAAAAGAACAAAGGCAATACCTACGTATGCACATGCGTTTGTATTGTTTTTACATTTCTTCTTTAAATTAAACAAGCCCGACTACGGACATTATTTTCTAGGTGTCTGAATGCGACCGAATTCCCCTAGAAAAATATAATTCACAGTGATTGAAAGCTGTAAATTATATTTGTGTCGGTAGCCATCCACTAATATTTTGCGTCTTTGAAGCGTACTACAGCATCCAACTGATGAGCCCAACTGTAGAACCTGGCCGAAACGCATAATTTGAACTAAAGGTCACAAAAAAACAAAATTAAAATTAAAAGCTGAGTCCACCAAAAAAAAGAACAAAAGTAATACCTGCGTATGGACATGCGTTTGTATTGTTTTTACATTTCATCTTAAAATTAAACGAGCCAGACCACGGGCATTATTTTCTAGGTGTCTGAATTCGACCGAATTCCCCTAGAAAAATATAATTCACAGTGTTTGAAAGCTGCAAATTTTATTTGTGTCGGTAGCCATCGACTAATATTTTGCGTCTTAGAAGGGTACTTCAGCATCTAACTGATGAGCCCAACTGTAGTACCTGCGCGAAACGCATAATTTGGACTACAGGCCACAAGAAACAAAATTAAAATTAAAAGCTAAGTCCACAAAAAAGAGAACAAAAGCAATACCTCCGTATGCACATCCGTTTGTATTGTTTTTTTTACATTTATTCTTAAAATTAAAACACCCAGACCACGGGCATTATTGTCTAGGTGTCTGAATTCGACCGAATATCCCAGGAAAAATATAATTCACAGTGTTTGAAAGCTGTAAATTTATGTCGATAGCAATCGACTAATATTTTGCGTCTTAGAAGGGTACTACAGCATCTAACTGATGAGTCCAACTGTAGTACCTGGGCGAAACTCATAATCTTGACTAAAGGTCACAAAAAAAAACCAAAATTAAAATTAAAAGCTGAGTCCACAAAAAAAAGAACAAAGGCAATACCTACGTATGCACATGCGTTTGTATTGTTTTTACATTTTTTCTTAAAATTAAATAAGCCAGACCACGGGCATTATTTTCTAGGTGTCTGAATTCGATGGAATTCCCCTAGAAAAATATAATTCGCAGTGTTTAAAAGCTGTAAATTTTATTTGTATCGGTAGCGATCGACTAATATTTTGCGTCTTAGAATGTACTACAGTAACTGATGAGCCCAACTGTAGTACCTGTGCGAAACGCATAATTTGGACAAAAGGTCACAAAAAAACAAAATTAAAATTAAAAGCTGAGTCCACAAAAAAAGAACAAAAGCAATACTTACGTATGCACATGCGTTTGAATTGTTTTTACAGTTCTTTTTAAAATTAAACAAGCCAGACCACGGGCATTATTTTCTAGGTGCCTGAATTCGACCGAATTCCCCTAGAAAAATATAATTCACATTGTTTGAAAGCTGTAAATTTGATTTGTGTCGGTAGCCATCGACTAATATTTTGCGCCTTAGAAGAGTACTACAGCATTTAACTGATGAGCCCAACTGTAGTACCTGCGCGAAACGCATAATTTGGACTACAGGCCACAAAAAACAAAATTAAAAGCTAAGTCCCCAAAAAAAAGAACAAAAGCAATACTTACGTATGCACATCCGTTTGTATTGTTTTTTTACATTTATTCTTAAAATTAAAAAACCCAGACCACGGGAATTATTTTCTAAGTGTCTGAATTCGACCGAATTTCCCAAGAAAAATATAATTCACAGTGTTTGAAGGCTGTGAACTTAATTTGTGTCGGTAGCCATCGACTAATATTTTGCGTCTTAGTAGGGTACTACAGCATCTAACTGATGAGCCCAACTGTAGTATCTGCGCGAAACGCATAATTTTGACACAAAAAAACAAATTAAAATTAAAAGTGAGTCCACAAAAAAAAGAACAAAAGCAATACTTACGTATGCACATGCGTTTGTACTGTTTTTACATTTCTTCTTTAAATTAAACAAGCCCGACTACGGACATTTCTTTCTAGGTGTCTGAATTCGACCGAATTCCCCTAGAAAAATATAATTCACAGTGATTGAAAGCTGTAAATTATATTTGTGTCGGTAGCCATCCACTAATATTTTGCGTCTTTGAAGCGTACTACAGCATCCAACTGATGAGCCCAACTGTAGAACCTGGCCGAAACGCATAATATGAACTAAAGGTCATAAAAAAAACAAAATTAAAATTAAAAGCTGAGTCCACCAAAAAAAAGAACAAAAGTAATACCTGCGTATGGACATGCGTTTGTATTGTTTTTACATTTCATCTTAAAATTAAACGAGCCAGACCACGGGCATTATTTTCTAGGTGTCTGAATTCGACCGAATTCCCCTAGAAAAATATAATTCACAGTGTTTGAAAGCTGTAAATTTTATTTGTGTCGGTAGCCATCGACTAATATTTTGCGTCTTAGAAGGGTACTACAGCATCTAACTGATGAGCCCAACTGTAGTACCTGCGCGAAACGCATAATTTGGACTACAGGCCACAAAAAACAAAATTAAAAGCTAAGACCACAAAAAAAAAAAAAAGAACAAAAGCAATACCTCCGTATGCACATCCGTTTGTATTGTTTTTTTTTACATTTATTCTTAAAATTAAACAACCCAGACCACGGACATTATTGTCTAGGTGTCTGAATTCGACCGAATATCCCAGGAAAAATATAATTCAGTGTTTGAAAGCTGTAAGTTTATGTCGATAGCCATCGACTAATATTTTGCGTCTTAGAAGGGTACTACAGCATCTAACTGATGAGTCCAACTGTAGTACCTGGGCGAAACTCATAATCTTGACTAAAGGTCACAAAAACAAAACCAAAATTAAAATTAAAAGCTGAGTCCACAAAAAAAAGAACAAAGGCAATACCTACGTATGCACATGCGTTTGAATTGTTTTTACAGTTCTTTTTAAAATTAAACAAGCCAGACCACGTGCATTATTTTCTAGGTGCCTGAATTCGACCGAATTCACCTAGAAAAATATAATTCACATTGTTTGAAAGCTGTAAATTTGATTTGTGTCGGTAGCCATCGACTAATATTTTGCGTCTTAGAAGAATACTACAGCATTTAACTGCTGAGCCCAACTGTAGTACCTGCGCGAAACGCATAATTTGGACAACAGGCCACAAAAAACAAAATTAAAATTAAAAGCTAAGTCCCCAAAAAAAAGAACAAAAGCAATACCTACGTATGCACATCCGTTTGTATTGTTTTTTTTACACTTATTCTTAAAATTAAAAAACCCAGATCACGGGCATTATTTTCTAGGTGTCTGAATTCGACCGAATTTCCCTAGAAAAATATAATTCACAGTGTTTGAAAGCTGTGAACTTAATTTGTGTCGGTAGCCATCGACTAATATTTTGCGTCTTAGTAGGGTACTACAGCATCTAACTGATGAGCCCAACTGTAGTATCTGCGCGAAACGCATTATTTGGACACAAAAAAACAAATTAAAATTAAAAGTGAGTCCACAAAAAAAAGAACAAAAGCAATACCTACGTATGCACATGCGTTTGTACTGTTTTTACATTTCTTCTTTAAATTAAACAAGCTCGACTACGGACATTATTTTCTAGGTGTCTGAATTCGACCGAATTCCCCTAGAAAAATATAATTCACAGTGATTGAAAGCTGTAAATTATATTTGTGTCGGTAGCCATCCACTAATATTTTGCGTCTTTGAAGCGTACTACAGCATCCAACTGATGAGCCCAACTGTATAACCTGGCCGAAACGCATAATTTGAACTAAAGGTCACAAAAAAACAAAATTAAAATTAAAAGCTGAGTCCACAAAATAAAAGAACAAAAGTAATACCTGCGTATGGACATGCGTTTGTATTGTTTTTACATATCATCTTAAAATTAAACGAGCCAGACCACGGGCATTATTTTCTAGGTGTCTGAATTCGACCGAATATCCCAGGAAAAATATAATTCACAGTGTTTGAAAGCTGTAAATTTATGTCGATAGCCATCGACTAATATTTTGCGTCTTAGAAGGGTACTACAGCATTTAACTGATAAGCCCAACTGTAGTACCTGCGCGAAACGCATAATTTGAACTAAAGGTCACAAAAAAACAAAATTAAAATTAAAAGCTAAGTCCACAAAAAAAAAGAACAATAGCAATACCTCCGTATGCACATCCGTTTGTATTGTTTTTTTTACATTTATTCTTAAAATTAAGCAACCCAGACCACGGGCATTATTGTCTAGGTGTCTGAATTCGACCGAATATCCCAGGAAAAATATAATTCACAGTGTTTGAAAGCTGTAAATTTATGTCGATAGCCATCGACTAATATTTTGCGTCTTAGAAGGGTACTACAGCATCTAACTGATGAGTCCAACTGTAGTACCTGGGCGAAACTCATAATCTTGACTAAAGGTCACAAAAAAAAAACCAAAATTAAAATTAAAAGCTGAGTCCACCAAAAAAAGAACAAAGGCACTACCTACGTATGCACATGCGTTTGTATTGTTTTTACATTTTTTCTTAAAATTAAATAAGCCAGACCACGGGCATTATTTTCTAGATGTCTGAATTCGATGGAATTCCCCTAGAAAAATATAATTCGCAGTGTTTAAAAGCTGTAAATTTTATTTGTACCGGTAGCGATCGACTAATATTTTGCGTCTTAGAATGTACTACAGTAACTGATGAGCCCAACTGTAGTACCTGTGCGAAACGCATAATTTGGACAAAAGGTCACAAAAAAACAAAATTAAAATTAAAAGCTGAGTCCACAAAAAAAGAACAAATGCAATACTTACGTATGCACATGCGTTTGAATTGTTTTTACAGTTCTTTTTAAAAATAAACAAGCCAGACCACGGGCATTATTTTCTAGGTGCCTGAATTCGACCGAATTCCCCTAGAAAAATATAATTCACATTGTTTGAAAGCTGTAAATTAGATTTGTGTCGGTAGCCATCGACTAATATTTTGCGCCTTAGAAGAGTACTACAGCATTTAACTGATGAGCCCAACTGTAGTACCTGCGCGAAACGCATAATTTGGACTACAGGCCACAAAAAAACAAATTAAAAGCTAAGTCCCCAAAAAAAAGAACAAAAGCAATACTTACGTATGCACATCCGTTTGTATTGTTTTTTTACATTTATTCTTAAAATTAAAAAACCCAGACCACGGGAATTATTTTCTAAGTGTCTGAATTCGACCGAATTTCCCAAGAAAAATATAATTCACAGTGTTTGAAAGCTGTGAACTTAATTTGTGTCGGTAGCCATCGACTAAAATTTTGCGTCTTAGTAGGGTACTACAGCATCTAACTGATGAGCCCAACTGTAGTATCTGCGCGAAACTCATAATCTTGACGAAAGGTCACAAAAAAAAAAAAAAAAAATTAAAATTAAAAGCTGAGTCCACAAAAAAAAGAACAAAGGCAATACCTACGTATGCACATGCGTTTGTATTGTTTTTACATTTCTTCTTTAAATTAAACAAGCCCGACTACGGACATTATTTTCTAGGTGTCTGAATTCGACCGAATTCCCCTAGAAAAATATAATTCACAGTGATTGAAAGCTGTAAATTATATTTGTGCCGGTAGCCATCCACTAATATTTTGCGTCTTTGAAGCGTACTACAGCATCCAACTGATGAGCTCAACTGTAGAACCTGGCCGAAACGCATAATTTGAACTAAAGGTCACAAAAAAACAAAATTAAAATTAAAAGCTGAGTCCACCAAAAAAAAGAACAAAAGTAATACCTGCGTATGGACATGCGTTTGTATTGTTTTTACATTTCATCTTAAAATTAAACGAGCCAGACCACGGGCATTATTTTCTAGGTGTCTGAATTCGACCGAATTCCCCTAGAAAAATATAATTCACAGTGTTTGAAAGCTGCAAATTTTATTTGTGTCGGTAGCCATCGACTAATATTTTGCGTCTTAGAAGGGTACTTCAGCATCTAACTGATGAGCCCAACTGTAGTACCTGCGCGAAACGCATAATTTGGACTACAGGCCACAAGAAACAAAATTAAAATTAAAAGCTAAGTCCACAAAAAAAAGAACAAAAGCAATACCTCCGTATGTACATCCGTTTGTATTGTTTTTTTTACATTTATTCTTAAAATTAAAACACCCAGACCACGGGCATTATTGTCTAGGTGTCTGAATTCGACCGAATATCCCAGGAAAAATATAATTCACAGTGTTTGAAAGCTGTAAATTTATGTCGATAGCAATCGACTAATATTTTGCGTCTTAGAAGGGTACTACAGCATCTAACTGATGAGTCCAACTGTAGTACCTGGGCGAAACTCATAATCTTGACTAAAGGTCACAAAAAAAAAACCAAAATTAAAATTAAAAGCTGAGTCCACAAAAAAAAAGAACAAAGGCAATACCTACGTATGCACATGCGTTTGTATTGTTTTTACATTTTTTCTTAAAATCAAATAAGCCAGACCACGGGCATTATTTTCTAGGTGTCTGAATTCGATGGACTTCCCCTAGAAAAATATAATTCGCAGTGTTTAAAAGCTGTAAATTTTATTTGTATCGGTAGCGATCGACTAATATTTTGCGTCTTAGAATGTACTACAGTAACTGATGAGCCCAACTGTAGTACCTGTGCGAAACGCATAATTTGGACAAAAGGTCACAAAAAAACAAAATTAAAATTAAAAGCTGAGTCCACAAAAAAAGAACAAAAGCAATAATTACGTATGCACATGCGTTTGAATTGTTTTTACAGTTCTTTTTAAAATTAAACAAGCCAGACCACGGGCATTATTTTCTAGGTGCCTGAATTCGACCGAATTCCCCTAGAAAAATATAATTCACATTGTTTGAAAGCTGTAAATTTGATTTGTGTCGGTAGCCATCGACTAATATTTTGCGCCTTAGAAGAGTACTACAGCATATAACTGATGAGCCCAACTGTAGTACCTGCGCGAAACGCATAATTTGGACTACAGGCCACAAAAAACAAAATTAAAAGCTAAGTCTCCAAAAAAAAGAACAAAAGCAATACTTACGTATGCACATCCGTTTGTATTGTTTTTTTACATTTATTCTTAAAATTAAAAAACCCAGACCACGGGAATTATTTTCTAAGTGTCTGAATTCGACCGAATTTCCCAAGAAAAATATAATTCACAGTGTTTGAAGGCTGTGAACTTAATTTGTGTCGGCAGCCATCGACTAATATTTTGCGTCTTAGTAGGGTACTACAGCATCTAACTGATGAGCCCAACTGTAGTATCTGCGCGAAACGCATAATTTTGACACAAAAAACAAATTAAAATTAAAAGTGAGTCCAAAAAAAAAAGAACAAAAGCAATACTTACGTATGCACATGCGTTTGTACTGTTTTTACATTTCTTCTTTAAATTAAACAAGCACGACTACGGACATTTCTTTCTAGGTGTCTGAATTCGACCGAATTCCCCTAGAAAAATATAATTCACAGTGATTGAAAGCTGTAAATTATATTTGTGTCGGTAGCCATCCACTAATATTTTGCGTCTTTGAAGCGTACTACAGCAACCAACTGATGAGCCCAACTGTAGAACCTGGCCGAAACGCATAATTTGAACTAAAGGTCACAAAAAAACAAAATTAAAATTAAAAGCTGAGTCCACCAAAAAAAAGAACAAAAGTAATACCTGCGTATGGACATGCGTTTGTATTGTTTTTACATTTCATCTTAAAATTAAACGAGCCAGACCACGGGAATTATTTGCTAGGTGTCTGAATTCGACCGAATTCCCCTAGAAAAATATAATTCACAGTGTTTGAAAGCTGTAAATTTTATTTGTGTCGGTAGCCATCGACTAATATTTTGCGTCTTAGAAGGGTACTACAGCATCTAACTGATGAGCCCAACTGTAGTACCTGCGCGAAACGCATAATTTAGACTACAGGCCACAAAAAACAAAATTAAAATTAAAAGCTAAGACCACAAAAAAAAAAAAGAACAAAAGCAATACCTCCGTATGCACATCCGTTTGTATTGTTTTTTTTTACATTTATTCTTAAAATTAAACAACCCAGACCACGGGCATTATTGTCTAGGTGTCTGAATTCGACCGAATATCCCAGGAAAAATATAATTCAGTGTTTGAAAGCTGTAAGTTTATGTCGATAGCCATCGACTAATATTTTGCGTCTTAGAAGGGTACTACAGCATCTAACTGATGAGTCCAACTGTAGTACCTGGGCGAAACTCATAATCTTGACTAAAGGTCACAAAAACAAAACCAAAATTAAAATTAAAAGCTGAGTCCACAAAAAAAAGAACAAAGGCAATACCTACGTATGCACATGCGTTTGTATTGTTTTTACATTTTTTCTTAAAATTAAATAAGCCAGACCAGGGGCATTATTTTCTAGGTGTCTGAATTCGATGGAATTCCCCTAGAAAAATATAATTCGCAGTGTTTAAAAGCTGTAAATTTTATTTGTATCGGTAGCGATCGACTAATATTTTGCGTCTTAGAATGTACTACAGTAACTGATGAGCCCAATTGTAGTACCTGTGCGAAACGCATAATTTGGACAAAAGGTCACAAAAAAACAAAATTAAAATTAAAAGCTGAGTCCACAAAAAAAGAACAAAAGCAATACTTACGTATGCACATGCGTTTGAATTGTTTTTACAGTTCTTTTTAAAATTAAACAAGCCAGACCACGGGCATTATTTTCTAGGTGCCTGAATTCGACCGAATTCCCCTAGAAAAATATAATTCACATTGTTTGAAAGCTGTAAATTTGATTTGTGTCGGTAGCCATCGACTAATATTTTGCGCCTTAGAAGAGTACTACAGCATTTAACTGATGAGCCCAACTGTAATACCTGCGCGAAACGCATAATTTGGACTACAGGCCACAAAAAACAAAATTAAAAGCTAAGTCCCCAAAAAAAGAACAAAAGCAATACTTACGTATGCACATCCGTTTGTATTGTTTTTTTTACATTTATTCTTAAAATTAAAAAACCCAGACCACGGGAATTATTTTCTAAGTATCTGAATTCGACCGAATTTCCCAAGAAAAATATAATTCACAGTGTTTGAAGGCTGTGAACTTAATTTGTGTCGGTAGCCATCGACTAATATTTTGCGTCTTAGTAGGGTACTACAGCATCTAACTGATGAGCCCAACTGTAGTATCTGCGCGAAACGCATAATTTTGACACAAAAAAACAAATTAAAATTAAAAGTGAGTCCACAAAAAAAAGAACAAAAGCAATACTTACGTATGCACATGCGTTTGTACTGTTTTTACATTTCTTCTTTAAATTAAACAAGCCCGACTACGGACATTTCTTTCTAGGTGTCTGAATTCGACCGAATTCCCCTAGAAAAATATAATTCACAGTGATTGAAAGCTGTAAATTATATTTGTGTCGGTAGCCATCCACTAATATTTTGCGTCTTTGAAGCGTACTACAGCATCCAACTGATGAGCCCAACTGTAGAACCTGGCCGAAACGCATAATTTGAACTAAAGGTCACAAAAAAACAAAATTAAAATTAAAAGCTGAGTCCACAAAAAAAAAAGAACAAAAGTAATACCTGCGTATGGACATGCGTTTGTATTGTTTTTACTTTTCATCTTAAAATTAAACGAGCCAGACCACGGGCATTATTTTCTAGGTGTCTGAATTCGACCGAATTCCTCTAGAAAAATATAATTCACAGTGTTTGAAAGCTGTAAATTTTATTTGTGTCGGTAGCCATCGACTAATATTTTGCGTCTTAGAAGGGTACTACAGCATCTAACTGATGAGTCCAACTGTAGTACCTGGACGAAACTCATAATCTTGACTAAAGGTCACAAAAACAAAACCAAAATTAAAATTAAAAGCTGAGTCCACAAAAAAAAGAACAAAGGCAATACCTACGTATGCACATGCGTTTGTATTGTTTTTACATTTTTTCTTAAAATTAAATAAGCCAGACCAGGGGCATTATTTTCTAGGTGTCTGAATTCGATGGAATTCCCCTAGAAAAATATAATTCGCAGTGTTTAAAAGCTGTAAATTTTATTTGTATCGGTAGCGATCGACTAATATTTTGCGTCTTAGAATGTACTACAGTAACTGATGAGCCCAATTGTAGTACCTGTGCGAAACGCATAATTTGGACAAAAGGTCACAAAAAAACAAAATTAAAATTAAAAGCTGAGTCCACAAAAAAAGAACAAAAGCAATACTTACGTATACACATGCGTTTGAATTGTTTTTACAGTTCTTTTTAAAATTAAACAAGCCAGACCACGGGCATTATTTTCTAGGTGCCTGAATTCGACCGAATTCCCCTAGAAAAATATAATTCACATTGTTTGAAAGCTGTAAATTTGATTTGTGTCGGTAGCCATCGACTAATATTTTGCGCCTTAGAAGAGTACTACAGCATTTAACTGATGAGCCCAACTGTAGTACCTGCGCGAAACGCATAATTTGGACTACAGGCCACAAAAAACAAAATTAAAAGCTAAGTCCCCAAAAAAAAGAACAAAAGCAATACTTACGTATGCACATCCGTTTGTATTGTTTTTTTTACATTTATTCTTAAAATTAAAAAACCCAGACCACGGGAATTATTTTCTAAGTGTCTGAATTCGACCGAATTTCCCAAGAAAAATATAATTCACAGTGTTTGAAGGCTGTGAACTTAATTTGTGTCGGTAGCCATCGACTAATATTTTGCGTCTTAGTAGGGTACTACAGCATCTAACTGATGAGCCCAACTGTAGTATCTGCGCGAAACGCATAATTTTGACACAAAAAAACAAATTAAAATTAAAAGTGAGTCCACAAAAAAAAGAACAAAAGCAATACTTACGTATGCACATGCGTTTGTACTGTTTTTACATTTCTTCTTTAAATTAAACAAGCCCGACTACGGACATTTCTTTCTAGGTGTCTGAATTCGACCGAATTCCCCTAGAAAAATATAATTCACAGTGATTGAAAGCTGTAAATTATATTTGTGTCGGTAGCCATCCACTAATATTTTGCGTCTTTGAAGCGTACTACAGCATCCAACTGATGAGCCCAACTGTAGAACCTGGCCGAAACGCATAATTTGAACTAAAGGTCACAAAAAAACAAAATTAAAATTAAAAGCTGAGTCCACCAAAAAAAAGAACAAAAGTAATACCTGCGTATGGACATGCGTTTGTATTGTTTTTACTTTTCATCTTAAAATTAAACGAGCCAGACCACGGGCATTATTTTCTAGGTGTCTGAATTCGACCGAATTCCTCTAGAAAAATATAATTCACAGTGTTTGAAAGCTGTAAATTTTATTTGTGTCGGTAGCCATCGACTAATATTTTGCGTCTTAGAAGGGTACTACAGCATCTAACTGATGAGCCCAACTGTAGTACCTGCGCGAAACGCATAATTTGGACTACAGGCCACAAAAAACAAAATTAAAATTAAAAGCTAAGTCCACAAAAAAAAAAGAACAAAAGCAATACCTCCGTATGCACATCCGTTTGTATTGTTTTTTTTACATTTATTCTTAAAATTAAACAACCCAGAACACGGGCATTATTGTCTAGGTGTCTGAATTCGACCGAATATCCCAGGAAAAATATAATTCAGTGTTTGAAAGCTGTAAATTTATGTCGATAGCCATCGACTAATATTTTGCGTCTTAGAAGGGTACTACAGCATCTAACTGATGAGTCCAACTGTAGTACCTGGGCGAAACTCATAATCTTGACTAAAGGTCACAAAAACAAAACCAAAATTAAAATTAAAAGCTGAGTCCACAAAAAAAAGAACAAAGGCAATACCTACGTATGCACATGCGTTTGTATTGTTTTTACATTTTTTCTTAAAATTAAATAAGCCAGACCAGGGGCATTATTTTCTAGGTGTCTGAATTCGATGGAATTCCCCTAGAAAAATATAATTCGCAGTGTTTAAAAGCTGTAAATTTTATTTGTATCGGTAGCGATCGACTAATATTTTGCGTCTTAGAATGTACTACAGTAACTGATGAGCCCAATTGTAGTACCTGTGCGAAACGCATAATTTGGACAAAAGGTCACAAAAAAACAAAATTAAAATTAAAAGCTGAGTCCACAAAAAAAGAACAAAAGCAATACTTACGTATGCACATGCGTTTGAATTGTTTTTACAGTTCTTTTTAAAATTAAACAAGCCAGACCACGGGCATTATTTTCTAGGTGCCTGAATTCGACCGAATTCCCCTAGAAAAATATAATTCACATTGTTTGAAAGCTGTAAATTTGATTTGTGTCGGTAGCCATCGACTAATATTTTGCGCCTTAGAAGAGTACTACAGCATTTAACTGATGAGCCCAACTGTAGTACCTGCGCGAAACGCATAATTTGGACTACAGGCCACAAAAAACAAAATTAAAAGCTAAGTCCCCAAAAAAAAGAACAAAAGCAATAATTACGTATGCACATCCGTTTGTATTGTTTTTTTACATTTATTCTTAAAATTAAAAAACCCAGACCACGGGAATTATTTTCTAAGTGTCTGAATTCGACCGAATTTCCCAAGAAAAATATAATTCACTGTGTTTGAAAGCTGTGAACTTAATTTGTGTCGGTAGCCATCGACTAATATTTTGCGTCTTAGTAGGGTACTACAGCATCTAACTGATGAGCCCAACTGTAGTATCTGCGCGAAACGCATAATTTTTGCTAAAGGTCACAAAAAAACAAATTAAAATTAAAAGGGAGTCCGCAAAAAAATGAACAAAAGCAATACCTACGTATGCACATGCGTTTGTACTGTTTTTACATTTCTTCTTTAAATTAAACAAGCCCGACTACGGACATTATTTTCTAGGTGTCTAAATTCGACCGAATTCCCCTAGAAAAATATAATTCACAGTGATTGAAGCTGTAAATTTTATTTGTGTCGGTAGCCATCGAATAATATTTTGCGTCTTTGAAGCGTACTACAGCATCCAACTGATGAGCTTAACTGTAGAACCTGGCCGAAACGCATAATTTGAACTAAAGGTCACAAAAAAACAAAATTAAAATTAAAAGCTGAGTCCACCAAAAAAAGAACAAAAGTAATACCTGCGTATGGACATGCGTTTGTATTGTTTTTACATTTCATCTTAAAATTAAACGAGCCAGACCACGGGCATTATTTTCTAGGTGTCTGACTTCGACCGAATTCCCCTAGAAAAATATAATTCACAGTGTTTGAAAGCTGTAAATTTTATTTGTGTCGGTAACCATCGACTAATATTTTGCGTCTTAGAAGGGTACTACAGCATCTAACTGATGAGTCCAACTGTAGTACCTGCGCGAAACTCATAATCTTGACTAAAGGTCACAAAAACAAAACCAAAATTAAAATTAAAAGCTGAGTCCACAAAAAAAAGAACAAAGGCAATACCTACGTATGCACATGCGTTTGTATTGTTTTTACATTTTTTCTTAAAATTAAATAAGCCAGACCAGGGGCATTATTTTCTAGGTGTCTGAATTCGATGGAATTCCCCTAGAAAAATATAATTCGCAGTGTTTAAAAGCTGTAAATTTTATTTGTATCGGTAGCGATCGACTAATATTTTGCGTCTTAGAATGTACTACAGTAACTGATGAGCCCAATTGTAGTACCTGTGCGAAACGCATAATTTGGACAAAAGGTCACAAAAAAACAAAATTAAAATTAAAAGCTGAGTCCACAAAAAAAGAACAAAAGCAATACTTACGTATGCACATGCGTTTGAATTGTTTTTACAGTTCTTTTTAAAATTAAACAAGCCAGACCACGGGCATTATTTTCTAGGTGCCTGAATTCGACCGAATTCCCCTAGAAAAATATAATTCACATTGTTTGAAAGCTGTAAATTTGATTTGTGTCGGTAGCCATCGACTAATATTTTGCGCCTTAGAAGAGTACTACAGCATTTAACTGATGAGCCCAACTGTAGTACCTGCGCGAAACGCATAATTTGGACTACAGGCCACAAAAAACAAAATTAAAAGCTAAGTCCCCAAAAAAAAGAACAAAAGCAATACTTACGTATGCACATCCGTTTGTATTGTTTTTTTTTACATTTATTCTTAAAATTAAAAAACCCAGACCACGGGAATTATTTTCTAAGTGTCTGAATTCGACCGAATTTCCCAAGAAAAATATAATTCACAGTGTTTGAAGGCTGTGAACTTAATTTGTGTCGGTAGCCATCGACTAATATTTTGCGTCTTAGTAGGGTACTACAGCATCTAACTGATGAGCCCAACTGTAGTATCTGCGCGAAACGCATAATTTTGACACAAAAAAACAAATTAAAATTAAAAGTGAGTCCACAAAAAAAAGAACAAAAGCAATACTTACGTATGCACATGCGTTTGTACTGTTTTTACATTTCTTCTTTAAATTAAACAAGCCCGACTACGGACATTTCTTTCTAGGTGTCTGAATTCGACCGAATTCCCCTAGAAAAATATAATTCACAGTGATTGAAAGCTGTAAATTATATTTGTGTCGGTAGCCATCCACTAATATTTTGCGTCTTTGAAGCGTACTACAGCATCCAACTGATGAGCCCAACTGTAGTACCTGCGCGAAACGCATAATTTGGACTACAGGCCACAAAAAACAAAATTAAAAGCTAAGTCCCCAAAAAAAAGAACAAAAGCAATACTTACGTATGCACATACGTTTGTATTGTTTTTTTTACATTTATTCTTAAAGTTAAAAAACCCAGACCACGGGAATTATTTTCTAAGTGTCTAAATTCGACCGAATTCCCCTAGAAAAATATAATTCACAGTGATTGAAGCTGTAAATTTTATTTGTGTCGGTAGCCATCGACAAATATTTTCCGTCTTAGAAGGGTACTACAGCTTTTAACTGATGAGCCCAACTGTAGTACCTGGGCGAAACGCATAATTTAGACTAAATGTCACAAAAAATCAAAATTAAAATTAAAAGCTGAGTCCACCAAAAAAAGAACAAAAGTAATACCTGCGTATGGACATGCGTTTGTATTGTTTTTACATTTCATCTTAAAATTAAACGAGCCAGACCACGGGCATTATTTTCTAGGTGTCTGACTTCGACCGAATTCCCCTAGAAAAATATAATTCACAGTGTTTGAAAGCTGTAAATTTTATTTGTGTCGGTAACCATCGACTAATATTTTGCGTCTTAGAAGGGTACTACAGCATCTAACTGATGAGCACAACTGTAGTACCTGCGCGAAACGCATAATTTGGACTACAGGCCACAAAAAACAAAATTAAAATTAAAAGCTAAATCCACAAAAAAAAGAACAAAAGCAATACCTACGTATGCACATCCGTTTGTATTGTTTTTTTTTTACATTTATTCTTAAAATTAAACAACCCAGACCACGGGCATTATTGTCTAGGTGTCTGAATTCGACCGAATATCCCAGGAAAAATATAATTCACAGTGTTTGAAAGCTGTAAATTTATGTCGATAGCCATCGACTAATATTTTGCGTCTTAGAAGGGTACTACAGCATCTAACTGATGAGCCCAACTGTAGTACCTGCGCGAAACGTATAATTTGGACTAAAGGTCACAAAAAAACAAAATTAAAATTAAAAGTGAGTCCACAAAAAAAAAGAACAAAAGCAATACCTACGTATGCACATGCGATTGTACTGTTTTTTACATTTCTTCTTTAAATTAAACAAGCCCGACTACGGGCATTATTTTCTAGTTGTCTGAATTCGACTGAATTTTTTTTCGACTGTAAATTTGATTTGTGTCGGTAGCCATCGACAAATATTTTCCGTCTTAGAAGGGTACTACAGCTTTTAACCGATGAGCCCAACTGTAGTACCTGGGCGAAACGCATAATTTAGACTAAATGTCACAAAAAATCAAAATTAAAATTAAAAGCTGAGTCCACAAAAAAAAGGACAATAGCAATATCTACGTATGCACATGCGTTTGTATTGTTTTTACATTTCTTCCTCAAATTATACAAGCCAGACCATGGGCATTATTTTCTAGGTGTCTGAATTCGACCAAATTCCCCTAGAAAAATATAATTCACAGTGTTTGAAAGCTGCAAATTGTATTTGTGTCGGTAGCCATCGACTAATATTTTTCGTCTTACAAGCGTACTACAGCATCCAACTGATGAGCACAACTGTAGAACCTGGCCGAAACGCATAATTTGAACTAAAGGTCACAAAAAAACAAAATTAAAGTTAAAAGCTGAGTCCACCAAAAAAAGAACAAAAGTAATACCTGCGTATGCCCATGCGTTTGTATTGTTGTTACATTTCATCTTAAAATTAAGCGAGCCAGACCACGGGCATTATTTTCTAGGTGTCTGTATTCGACCGAATTCCCCTAGAAAAATTTAATTCACAGTGTTTGAAAGCTGTACATTTTGCTTGTGTCGGTAGCCATCGACTAATATTTTGCATCTTAGAAGCTTACTCCAGCATCCAACTGATGAGCCCAACTGTAGAACTTGGCCGAAACGCATAATTTGAACTAAAGGTCACAAAAAACAAAATTAAAATTAAAAGCTGAGTCCACCAAAAAAAAGAACAAAAGTAATACCTGCGTATGCACATGCGTTTGTATTGTTTTTACATTTCATCTTAAAATTAAACGAGCCAGACCACGGGCATTATTTTCTAGGTGTCTGAATTCGACCGAATTCCCCTACAAAAATATAATTCACAGTGTTTGAAAGCTGTACATTTTATTTGTGTCGGTAGCCATCGACTAATATTTTGCATCTTAGAAGGGTCCTACAGCATCCAACTGATGAGCCCAACTGTAGTACCTGGGCGAAACGCATAATCTGGACTAAAGGTCACAAAAAAAAAAACAAAATTAAAATTAAAAGCCAAGTCCAAAAAAAAAAAGAACAAAAGCAATACCTACGTATGCACATGCGTTTGTATTGTTTTTACATTTCTTCTTAAGATTAAACAAGCCAGACCACGGGCATTATTTTCTAGGTGTCTGAATTCGATCGCATTCCCCTAGAAAAACATAATTCACAGTGCTTGAAAGCTGTAAATTTGATTTTGGTCGGAAGACATCGACTAATATTTTGCGTCCTAGAAGGGTACTAAGGCATCTAACTCATGAGCCCAACTGTAGTACCTGCGCCAAACGCTTAATTTGGACTAAAGGTCACAAAAAAACAAAATTAGAAGCTGTGTCCACAAAAAAAAAGAGCAAAAGCAATACCTACGTATGCACATGCGTTTGTATTGTTTTTACATTTCTTCTTAAAATTAAACAACCCACACCAGGAGCATTATTTTCTAGGTGTCTGAATTCGACAGAACTCCCCCAGAAAAATATAATTCACAGTGTTCGTAAGCTGTAAATTTTATTTGTGTCGGTAGCCATCGACTAATATGTTGCGTCTTAGAAGGGTACTACAGCATCTAACTGATGAGCCCAACTGTAGTACTTGCAGGAAACGCATAATCTGGACTAAAGGTCACAAAAAAAAAACAAAATTAAAATTAAAAGCTGAGGCAACAAAAAAAAAGAACAGAAGCAGACCTCGGTATGCATATGCGTTTGTGTTGTTTTTACATTTCTTCTTAAAATTAATAAGCCAGACCACGGGCGTTATTTTCTAGGTGTCTGAATTCGACCGAATTCCCCTAGAAAAATATAATTCACAGTGTTTGTAAGCTGTAAATTTTATTTGTATCGGTGGCCATCGACTAATATTTTGCGTCTTAGAAGGGTACTACAGCATCTAACTGATGAGCCCAACTGTAGTACCTGCGCGAAACTCATAATTTGGACTAAATACCGAATTCCCCTAGAAAAACATAATTCACAGTGTTTGAAAGCTGTAAATTTTATTTGTGTCGTTAGCCATCGACTAATATTTTGCGTCTTAGAAGGGTTCTACAGCATCTAACTCATGAGCCCAACTGTAGTACCTGCGCGAAACGCATAATTTGGACTACAGGCCACAAAAAACAAAATTAAAATTAAAAGCTAAGTCCACAAAAAAAAGAACAAAAGCAATACCTACGTATGCACATGCGTTTGTATTGTTTTTACATTTCTTCCTAAAATTATACAAGCCAGACCATGGGCATTATTTTCTAGGTGTCTGAATTCGACCGAATATCCCAGGAAAAATATAATTCACAGTGTTTGAAAGCTGTAAATTTATGTCGGTAGCCATCGACTAATATTTTGCGTCTTAGAAGGGTACTACAGCATCTAACTGATGAGCCCAACTGTAGTACCTGCGCGAAACGTATAATTTGGACTAAAGGTCACAAAAAAACAAAATTAAAATTAAAAGTGAGTCCACAAAAAAAAAGAACAAAAGCAATACCTACGTATGCACATGCGCTTGTACTGCTTTTTACATTTCTTCTTTAAATTAAACAAGCCCTACTACGGACATTATTTTCCACTTATCTGAATTCGACCGAATTCCCCTAGAAAAATATAATTCACAGTGTTTGAAAGCTGTATATTTTATTTGTGTCGGTAGTCATCGACTAATATTTTGCGTCTTAGAAGCTTACTACAGCATCCAACTGATGAGCCCAACTGTAGAACTTGGCCGAAACGCATAATTTGAACTAAAGGTCACAAAAAACAAAATTAAAATTAAAAGCTGAGTCCACCAAAAAAAAGAACAAAAGTAATACCTGCGTATGCACATGCGTTTGTGTTGTTTTTACATTTCATCTTAAAATTAAACGAGCCAGACCACGGGCATTATTTTCTAGGTGTCTGAATTCGACCGAATTCCCCTACAAAAATATAATTCACAGTGTTTGAAAGCTGTACATTTTATTTGTGTCGGTAGCCATCGACTAATATTTTGCATCTTAGAATGGTACTACAGCATCCAACTGATGAGCCCAATTGTAGTACCTGGGCGAAACGCATAATCTGGACTAAAGGTCACAAAAAAAAGAAAATTAAAATTAAAAGCCGAGTCCAAAAAAAAAAGAACAAAAGCAATACCTACGTATGCACATGCGTTTGTATTGTTTTTACATTTATTCTTAAAATTAAACAAGCCAGACCACGGGCATTATTTTCTAGGTGTCTGAATTCGACCGCATTCCCCTAGAAAAACATAATTCACAGTGCTTGAAAGCTGTAAATTTGATTTTGGTCGGTAGACATCGACTAATATTTTGCGTCCTAGAAGGGTACTAAGGCATCTAACTCATGAGCCCAACTGTAGTACCTGCGCGAAACGCTTAATTTGGACTAAAGGTCACAAGAAACAAAATTAAAAGCTGTGTCCACAAAAAAAGAGCAAAATCAATACCTACGTATGCACATGCGCTTGTATTGTTTTTACATTTCTTCTTAAAATTAAACAACCCACACCAGGAGCATTATTTTCTAGGTGTCTGAATTCGACAGAACTCCCCTAGAAAAATATAATTCACAGTGTTCGTAAGCTGTAAATTTTATTTGTGTCGGTAGCCATCGACAAATATTTTGCGTTTTAGAAGGGTACTACAGCATCTAACTGATGAGCCCAACTGTAGTACCTGCGCGAAACGCATAATCTGGACTAAAGGTCACAAAAAAAAAAACAAAATTAAAATTAAAAGCTAAGGCAACAAAAAAAAAGAACAAAAGCAGACCTCGGTATGCATATGCGTTTGTGTTGTTTTTACATTTCTTCTTAAAATTAATAAGCCAGACCACGGGCGTTATTTTCAAGGTGTCTGAATTCGACCGAATTCCCCTAGAAAAATATAATTCACAGTGTTTGTAAGCTGTTAATTTTATTTGTATCGTTAGCCATCGACTAATATTTTGCGTCTTAGAAAGGTACTACAGCATCTAACTGATGAGCCCAACTGTAGTACCTGCGCGAAACTCATAATTTGGACTAAATACCGAATTCCCCTAGAAAAACATAATTCACAGTGTTTGAAAGCTGTAAATTTTATTTGTGTCGTTAGCCATCGACTAATATTTTGCGTCTTAGAAGGGTTCTACAGCATCTAACTCATGAGCCCAACTGTAGTGCCTGCGCGAAACGCTTAATTTGGACCAAAGGTCACAAAAAACAAAATTAAAAGCTGTGTCCAAAAAAAAAGAACAAAAGCAGACCTACGTATGCACATCCGTTTGTATTGTTTTTTTTACATTTATTCTTAAAATTAAAAAACCCAGACCACGGGCATTATTTTCTAGGTGTCTGAATTCGACCGAATTTCCCAAGAAAAATATAATTCACAGTGTTTGAAAGCTGTGAACTTAATTTGTGTCGGTAGCCATCGACTAATATTTTGCGTCTAAGTAGGGTACTACAGCATCTAACTGATGAGCCCAACTGTAGTATCTGCGCGAAATGCATAATTTGGACTAAATTTCACAAAAAAACAAATTAAAATTAAAAGTGAGTGCACAAAATAAAGAACAAAAGCAATACCTACGTATGCACATATATTTGTACTGTTTTTACATTTCTTCTTTAAATTAAACAAGCCGCCCGACTACGGACATTATTTTCTAGGTGTCTGAATTCGACCGAATTCCCCTAGAAAAATATAATTCACAGTGATTGAAATCTGTAAATTTTATTTGTGTCGGTAGCCATCGACTAATATTTTGCGTCTTTGAAGCGTACTACAGCATCCAACTGATGAGCCCAACTGTAGAACCTGGCCGAAACGAATAATTTGAACTAAGGGTCACAAAAAAACAAAATTAAAATTAAAAGCTGAGTCCACAAAAAAAAAGAACAAAAGTAATACCTGCGTATGCACATGCGTTTGTATTGTTTTTACATTTCATCTTAAAATTAAACGAGCCAGACCACGGGCATTATTTTCTAGGTGTCTGAATTCGACCGAATTCCCCTAGAAAAATATAATTCACAGTGTTTGAAAGCTGTAAATTTGATTTGTGTCGGTAGCCATCGACAAATATTTTCCGTCTTAGAAGGGTACTACAGCTTTTAACTGATGAGCCCAACTATAGTACCTGGGCGAAATGCATAATTTAGACTAAATGTCACAAAAAATCAAAATTAAAATTAAAAGCTAAGTCCACAAAAAAAAGAACAAAAGCAATACCTACGTATGCACATCCGTTTGTATTGTTTTTTTTACATCTATTCTTAAAATTAAACAACCCAGACCACGGGCATTATTTTCTAGGTGTTTGAATTCGACCGAATATCCCAGGAAAAATATAATTCACAGTGTTTGAAAGCTGTAAATTTATGTCGGTAGCCATCGACTAATATTTTGCGTCTTAGAAGGGTACTACAGCATTTAACTGATGAGCCCAACTGTAGTACCTGCGCGAAACGTATAATTTGGACTAAAGGTCACAAAAAAACAAAATTAAAATTAAAAGTGAGTCCACAAAAAAAAGAACAAAAGCAATACCTACGTATGCACATGCGTTTGTATTGTTTTTACATTTCTTCCTAAAATTATACAAGCCAGACCATGGGCATTATTTTCTAGGTGTCTGAATTCGACCAAATTCCCCTAGAAAAATATAATTCACAGTGTTTGAAAGCTGCAAATTGTATTTGTGTCGGTAGCCATCGACTAATAAATTGCGTCTTACAAGCGTACTATAGCATCCAACTGATGAGCACAACTGTAGAACCTGGCCGAAACGCATAATTTGAACTAAAGGTCACAAAAAAACAAAATTAAAATTAAAAGCTGAGTCCGCCAAAAAAAGAAAAAAAGTAATACCTGCGTATGCAAGTAAAGAGATTCGTTTGAATTCTATAATACTTCTATTTGTTGAGGCTATTATTAGACTAATTCTACTTATCACTAACTGAATATCTGGAACCCTGTGCTTTGGCCCCAAATGCATTGGATATCTTGCAGCTTGTGCAAGATATCGCATTTCATCTTTGTCGTCGTCGGTTGTTGACACTAGTCTGCTTCGTTTATAGAAGTAGCTGTGTCAGCATGGTTCGTTGTTGACGACGACGACTTTGTGTGGCTTAGCGGCGGATGTCTTAGGAGCTCATGTTGACTTCCACATGCGTTTGTATTGTTATTACATTTCATCTTAAAATTAAACGAGCCAGACCACGGGCATTATTTTCTAGGTGTCTGAATTCGACCGAATTCCCCTAGAAAAATATAATTCACAGTTTTTGAAAGCTGTACATTTTGTGTCGGTAGCCATCGACTAATATTTTGCGTCTTAGAAGGGTACTACAGCATCTAACTGATGAGTCTAACTGTAGTACCTGGGCGAAGCTCATAATCTGGACTCAAGGTCACAAAAAAAAAACAAAATTAAAATTAAAAGCTGAGTCCACAAAAAAAGAACAAAGGCAATACCTACGTATGCACATGCGTTTGTATTGTTTTTACATTTCATCTTAAAATTAAACGAGCCAGACCACGGGCATTATTTTCTAGGTGTCTGAATTCGACCGAATTCCCATAGAAAAATATAATTCACAGTGTTTGAAAGCTGTAAATTTTATTTCTGTCGGTAGCCATCGACTAATATTTTGCATCTTAGAAGGGTACTACAGCATCTAACTGATGAGCCCAACTGTAGTACCTGGGCGAAAGGCATAATCTGGACTAAAGGTCACAAAAAAAAACAAAATTAAAATTAAAAGCTGAGTCCACAAAAAAAAAGAACAAAAGCAATACCTACGTATGCACATGCGTTTGTTTTGTTTTTACATTTCTTCTTAAAATTAAACAAGCCAGACCACGGGCATTATTTTCTAGGTGTCTGAATTCGACCGAATTCCCCTAGAAAAATATAATTCACAGTTTTTGAAAGCTGTAATTTTGATTTGCGTCGGTAGCCATCGACTAATATTTTGCGTCTTAGAAGGGTACTACAGCATTTAACTGATGAGCCCAACTGTAGTACCTGCGCGAAACGCATAATTTGGACTACAGGCCACAAAAAACAAAATTAAAATTAAAAGCTAAGTCCACAAAAAAAAGAACAAAAGTAATACCTGCGTATGCACATCCGTTTGTATTGTTTTTTTACATTTATTCTTAAAATTAAACAACCCAGACCACGGGCATTATTTTCTAGGTGTCTGAATTCGACCGAATATCCCAGGAAAAATATAATTCACAGTGTTTGAAAGCTGTAAATTTATGTCGGTAGCCATCGACTAATATTTTGCGTCTTAGAAGGGACCTACAGCATCTAAGTGATGAGCCCAACTGTAGTACCTGCGCGAAACGTATAATTTGGACTAAAGGTCACAAAAAAACAAAATTAAAATTAAGAGTGAGTCCACAAAAAAAAAGAGCAAAAGCAATACCTACGTATGCAGATGCGTTTGTACTGTTTTTTACATTTCTTCTTTAAATTAAACAAGCCCGACTACGGACATTATTTTCTAGGTATCTGAATTCGACCGAATTCCCCTAGAAAAATATAATTCACAGTGTTTGAAAGCTGTACATTTTATTTGTGTCGGTAGCGATCGACTAATATTTTTCATCTGAGAAGCTTACTACAGCATCCAACTGATGAGCCCAACTGTAGAACTTGGCCGAAACACATAATTTGAACTAAAGGTCACAAAAAAAACAAAATTAAAAGCCGAGTCCACCAAAAAAAGAACAAAAGTAATACCTGCGTATGCACATGCGTTTGTATTGTTTTTACATTTCATCTTAAAATTAAACGAGCCAGACCACGGGCATTATTTTCTAGGTGTCTGTATTCGACCGAATTCCCCTAGAAAAATATAATTCACAGTGTTTGAAAGCTGTAAATTTTATTTCTGTCGGTAGCCATCGACTAATATTTTGCATCTTAGAAGGGTACTACAGCATCTAACTGATGAGCCCAACTGTAGTACCTGGGCGAAAGGCATAATCTGGACTAAAGGTCACAAAAAAAAAAACAAAATTAAAATTAAAAGCTGAGTCCACAAAAAAAAAAGAACAAAAGCAATACCTACGTATGCACATGCGTTTGTTTTGTTTTTACATTTCTTCTTAAAATTAAACAAGCCAGACCACGGGCATTATTTTCTAGGTGTCTGAATTCGACCGCATTCCCCTAGAAAAACATAATTCACAGTGCTTGAAAGCTGTAAATTTGATTTGTGTCGGTAGACATCGACTAATATTTTGCGTGCTAGGAGGGCATTAAGGCATCTAACTCATGAGCCCAACTGTAGTACCTGCGCCAAACGCTTAATTTGGACTAGAGGTCACAAAAAACAAAATTAAAATTAAAAGCTGAGTCCACCAAAAAAAAAGAACAAAAGTAATACCTGCGTATGCACATCCGTTTGTATTGTTTTTTTACATTTATTCTTAAAATTAAACAACCCAGACCACGGGCATTATTTTCTAGGTGTCTGAATTCGACCGAATATCCCAGGAAAAATATAATTCACAGTGTTTGAAAGCTGTAAATTTATGTCGGTAGCCATCGACTAATATTTTGCATCTTAGAAGGGTACTACAGCATCTAACTAATGAGCCCAACTGTAGTACCTGCGCGAAAATCATAATTTGGACTAAATACCGAATTCCCCTAGAAAAACATAATTCACAGTGTTTAAAAGCTGTAAATTTTATTTGTGTCGTTAGCCATCGACTAATATTTTGCGTCTTAGAAGGGTTCTACAGCATCTAACTGATGAGCCCAACTGTAGTACCTGCGCGAAACGCATAATTTGGACTACAGGCTACAAAATATAAAATTAAAATTAAAAGCTAAGTCCACAAAAAAAAGAACAAAAGCAATACCTACGTATGCACATCCGTTTGTACTGTTCTTACATTTCTTCTTTAAATTAAACAAGCCCGACCACGGACATTATTTTCTAGGTGTTTGAATTCGACCGAATTCCCCTAGAAAAATATAATTCACAGTGTTCGAAAGCTGTAAATATTATTTGTGTCGGTAGCCATCGACTACTATTTTGCCTCTTAGAAGCGTACTATAGCATCCAACTGATTAGCCCAACTGTAGAACCTGGCCGAAACGCATAATTTGAACTAAAGGTCACAAGAAAACAAAATTAAAATTAAAAGCTGAGTCCACCAAAAAAAAAGAACAAAAGTAATACCTGCGTATGCACATGCGTTTGTATTGTTTTTACATTTCATCTTAAAATTAAACGAGCCAGACCACGGGCATTATTTTCTAGGTGTCTGAATTCGACCGAATTCCCCTAGAAAAATATAATTCACAGTGTTTGAAAGCTGTAAATTTTATTTCTGTCGGTAGCCATCGACTAATATTTTGCATCTTAGAAGGGTACTACAGCATCTAACTGATGAGCCCAACTGTAGTACCTGGGCGAAAGGCATAATCTGTACTAAAGGTCACAAAAAAAAAACAAAATTAAAATTAAAAGCTGAGTCCACAAATAAAAAGAACAAAAGCAATACCTACGTATGCACATGCGTTTGTTTTGTTTTTACATTTCTTCTTAAAATTAAACAAGCCAGACCACGGGCATTATTTTCTAGGTGTCTGAATTCGACCGAATTCCCCTAGAAAAATATAATTCACAGTTTTTGAAAGCTGTAATTTTGATTTGCGTCGGTAGCCATCGACTAATATTTTGCGTCTTAGAAGGGTACTACAGCATTTAACTGATGAGCCCAACTGTAGTACCTGCGCGAAACGCATAATTTGGACTACAGGCCACAAAAAACAAAATTAAAATTAAAAGCTAAGTCCACAAAAAAAAGAACAAAAGTAATACCTGCGTATGCACATCCGTTTGTATTGTTTTTTTACATTTATTCTTAAAATTAAACAACCCAGACCACGGGCATTATTTTCTAGGTGTCTGAATTCGACCGAATATCCCAGGAAAAATATAATTCACAGTGTTTGAAAGCTGTAAATTTATGTCGGTAGCCATCGACTAATATTTTGCGTCTTAGAAGGGACCTACAGCATCTAAGTGATGAGCCCAACTGTAGTACCTGCGCGAAACGTATAATTTGGACTAAAGGTCACAAAAAAACAAAATTAAAATTAAGAGTGAGTCCACAAAAAAAAAGAGCAAAAGCAATACCTACGTATGCAGATGCGTTTGTACTGTTTTTTACATTTCTTCTTTAAATTAAACAAGCCCGACTACGGACATTATTTTCTAGGTATCTGAATTCGACCGAATTCCCCTAGAAAAATATAATTCACAGTGTTTGAAAGCTGTACATTTTATTTGTGTCGGTAGCGATCGACTAATATTTTTCATCTGAGAAGCTTACTACAGCATCCAACTGATGAGCCCAACTGTAGAACTTGGCCGAAACACATAATTTGAACTAAAGGTCACAAAAAAAACAAAATTAAAAGCCGAGTCCACCAAAAAAAGAACAAAAGTAATACCTGCGTATGCACATGCGTTTGTATTGTTTTTACATTTCATCTTAAAATTAAACGAGCCAGACCACGGGCATTATTTTCTAGGTGTCTGTATTCGACCGAATTCCCCTAGAAAAATATAATTCACAGTGTTTGAAAGCTGTAAATTTTATTTCTGTCGGTAGCCATCGACTAATATTTTGCATCTTAGAAGGGTACTACAGCATCTAACTGATGAGCCCAACTGTAGTACCTGGGCGAAAGGCATAATCTGGACTAAAGGTCACAAAAAAAAAAAACAAAATTAAAATTAAAAGCTGAGTCCACAAAAAAAAAGAACAAAAGCAATACCTACGTATGCACATGCGTTTGTTTTGTTTTTACATTTCTTCTTAAAATTAAACAAGCCAGACCACGGGCATTATTTTCTAGGTGTCTGAATTCGACCGCATTCCCCTAGAAAAACATAATTCACAGTGCTTGAAAGCTGTAAATTTGATTTGTGTCGGTAGACATCGACTAATATTTTGCGTGCTAGGAGGGCATTAAGGCATCTAACTCATGAGCCCAACTGTAGTACCTGCGCCAAACGCTTAATTTGGACTAAAGGTCACAAAAAACAAAATTAAAAGCTGTGTCCACAAAAAAAAGAGCAAAAGCAATACCTACGTATGCACATACGTTTGTATTGTTTTTACATTTCTTCTTAAAATTAAACAGCCCACACCAGGGGCATTATTTTCTAGGTTTCTGAATTCGACAGAATTCCCCTAGAAATATATAATTAACAGTGTTTGTAAGCTGTAAATTTTATTTCTGTCGGTAGCCATCGACTAATATTTTGCATCTTAGAAGGGTACTACAGCATCTAACTAATGAGCCCAACTGTAGTACCTGCGCGAAAATCATAATTTGGACTAAATACCGAATTCCCCTAGAAAAACATAATTCACAGTGTTTAAAAGCTGTAAATTTTATTTGTGTCGTTAGCCATCGACTAATATTTTGCGTCTTAGAAGGGTTCTACAGCATCTAACTGATGAGCCCAACTGTAGTACCTGCGCGAAACGCATAATTTGGACTACAGGCTACAAAATATAAAATTAAAATTAAAAGCTAAGTCCACAAAAAAAAGAACAAAAGCAATACCTACGTATGCACATCCGTTTGTACTGTTCTTACATTTCTTCTTTAAATTAAACAAGCCCGACCACGGACATTATTTTCTAGGTGTTTGAATTCGACCGAATTCCCCTAGAAAAATATAATTCACAGTGTTCGAAAGCTGTAAATATTATTTGTGTCGGTAGCCATCGACTACTATTTTGCCTCTTAGAAGCGTACTATAGCATCCAACTGATGAGCCCAACTGTAGAACCTGGCCGAAACGCATAATTTGAACTAAAGGTCACAAGAAAACAAAATTAAAATTAAAAGCTGAGTCCACCAAAAAAAAAGAACAAAAGTAATACCTGCGTATGCACATGTGCTTGTATTGTTTTTAGATTTCATCTTAAAATGTAACGAGCCAAACCACGGGCATTATTTTCTAGGTGTCTGAATTCGACCGAATTCCCCTAGAAAAATATAATTCACTGTGTTTGAAAGCTGTAAATTTTATTTGTATCGGTAGCCATCGAATAATATTTTGCGTCTTAGAAGCGTACTACAGCATCTAACTGATGAGCCCAACTGTAGTACCTATGCGAAACGCATAATTTGGACTACAGGCCACAAAAAACAAAATTAAAATTAAAAGCTAAGTCCACAAAAAAAAGAACAAAAGCAATACCTACGTATGCACATCCGTTTGTATTGTTTTATTTGCATTTATTCTAAAAATTAAACAACCCAGACCACGGGCATTATTTTCTAGGTGTCTGAATTCGACCGAATATCCCAGGAAAAATATAATTCACAGTGTTTGAAAGCTGTAATTTTATGTCGTTAGCCATCGACTAATATTTTGCGTCTTAGAAGGGTACGACAGCAACTAACTGATGAGCCCACCTGTAGTACCTGCGCGAAACGTATAATTTGGACTAAAGGTAACAAAAAAACAAAATTAAAATTAAAAGTGCGTCCACAAAAAAAAGAACAAAAGCAATACCTACGTATGCACATGCGTTTGTACTGCTTTTTACATTTCTTCTTTAAATTAAACAAGCCCGACTACGGACATTATTTTCTAGGTGTCTGAATTCGACCGAGTTCCCCTAGAAAAATATAATTCACAGTGTTTGAAAGCTGTTAATTGTATTTGTGTCGATAGCCATCGACTAATATTTTGCATCTTAGAAGCGTACTACAGCATCCAACTGATGAGCCCAACTGTAGAACCTGGCCGTAACGCTTAATTCGAGCTAAAGGTCACAAAAAAAACAAAATTAAAATTAAAAGCTGAGTCCACAAGAAAAAAGAACAAATGGAATACCTACGTATGCACATGCGTTTGTTTTGTTTTTACATTTCTTCTGAAAATTAAACAAGCCAGACCACGGGCATTATTTTCTAGGTGTCTGAATTCGACCGAATTCCCCTAGAAAAATAAAATTCACAGTGTTTGAAAGCTGTAAATTTAATTTGTGTCGGTAGCCATCGACTAATATTTTGCTTCTTAGAAGGGTACTACAGCATCTAACTGATGAGCCCAAATGTAGTACCTGCGCCAAACGCTTAATTTGGACTAAATACCGAATTCCCATAGAAAAACATAATTCACAGTGTTTAAAAGCTGTAAATTTTATTTGTGTCGTTAGCCATCGACTAATATTTTGCGTCTTAGAAGGGTTCTACAGCATATAACTGATGAGCCCAACTGTAGTACCTGCGCGAAACGCATAATTTGGACTACAGGCCACAAAATACAAAATTAAAATTAAAAGCTAAGTCCACAAAAAAAAGAACAAAATCAATATCTACGTATGCATATCCGTTTGTACTGTTCTTACATTTCTTCTTTAAATTAAACAAGCCCGACCACGGACATTATTTTCTAGGTGTTTGAATTCGACCGAATTCCCCTAGAAAAATATAATTCACAGTGTTCGAAAGCTGTAAATATTATTTCTGTCGGTAGCCATCGACTACTATTTTGCGTCTTAGAAGCGTACTATAGCATCCAACTGATGAGCCCAACTGTAGAACCTGACCGAAACGCATAATTTGAACTAAAGGTCACAACAAAACAAAATTAAAATTAAAAGCTGAGTCCACCAAAAAAAAGAACAAAAGTAATACCTGCGTATGCACATGTGTTTGTATTGTTTTTACATTTCATCTTAAAATTTAACGAGCCAGACCACGGGCATTATTTTCTAGGTGTCTGAATTCGACCGAATTCCCCTAGAAAAATAAAATTCACAGTGTTTGAAAGCTGTAAATTTTATTTGTGTCGGTAGCCATCGACTAATATTTTGCTTCTTAGAAGGGTACTACAGCATCTAACTGATGAGCCCAAATGTGGTACCTGGGCGAAACGCATAATCTGGACTAAAGGTCACAAAAAAAAACAAAATTAAAATTAAAAGCTGAGTCCACAAGAAAAAAGAACAAAAGTAATACCTGCGTATGCACATGCGTTTGTATTGTTTTTACATTTCTTCTTTAAATTAAACAAGCCCGACTACGGACATTATTTTCTACGTGTCTGAATTCGACCGAATTCCCCTAGAAAAATATAATTCACAATGTTCGAAAGCTGTAAATATTATTTGTGTCGGTAGCCATCGACTACTATTTTGCGTCTTAGAAGCGTACTATAGCATCCAACTGATGAGCCCAACTGTAGAACCTGGCCGAAACGCATAATTTGAACTAAAGGTCACAACAAAACAAAATTAAAATTAAAAGCTGAGTCCACCAAAAAAAAGAACAAAAGTAATACCTGCGTATGCACTGCACATGTGTTTGTATTATTTTTACATTTCATCTTAAAATTTAACGAGCCAAACCACGGGCATTATTTTCTAGGTGTCTGAATTCGACCGAATTCCCCTAGAAAAATATAATTAACTGTGTTTGAAAGCTGTTAATTGTATTTGTGTCGATAGCCATCGACTAATATTTTGCATCTTAGAAGCGTACTACAGCATCCAACTGATGAGCCAAACTGTAGAACCTGGCCGAAACGCATAATTCGAGCTAAAGGTCACAAAAAAACAAAATTAAAAATAAAAGCTGAGTCGACCAAAAAAAAGAACAAAAGTAATACCTGCGTATACACATGCGTTTGTATTGTTTTTACATTTCATCTTAAAATTAAACGAGCCAGACCACGGGCATTATTTTCTAGGTGTCTGAATTCGACCGAATTCCCCTAGAAAAATAAAATTCACAGTGTTTGAAAGCTGTAAATTTTATTTGTGTCGGTAGCCATCGACTAATATTTTGCTTCCTAGAAGGGTACTACAGCATCTAACTGATGAGCCCAAATGTAGTACCTGGGCGAAACGCATAATCTGGACCAAAGGTCACAAAAAAAACAAAATTAAAATTAAAAGCTGAGTCCACAAGAAAAAAGAACAAAAGGAATACCTACGTATGCACATGCATTTGTTTTGTTTTTACATTTCTTCTGAAAACTAAACAAGCCAGACCACGGGCATTATTTTCTAGGTGTCTGAATTCGACCGCATTCCCCTAGAAAAACATAATTCACAGTGTTTGAAAGCTGTAAATTTGATTTGTGTCGGTAGACATCGACTATATTTTGCGTCCTAGAAGGGTACTAAAGCATCTAACTCATGAGCCCAACTGTAGTACCTGCGCGAAACGCTTAATTTGGACTAAGGGTCACAAAAAACAAAATTAAAAACTGTGTCCACAAAAAAAAGAACAAAAGCAATACCTACGTATGCACATGCGTTTGTATTGTTTTTACATTTCTTCTTAAAATTAAGCAACCCACATCAGGGGCATTATTTTCTAGGTGTCTGAATTCGACAGAATTCCCCTAGAAAAATATAATTCACAGTGTTAGCAAGCTGTAAATTTTATTTGTGTCGGTAGCCATCGACTAATATTTTGCGTCTTAGAAGGGTACTACAGCATCTAACTGATGAGCCCAACTGTAGTACCTGGGCGAAACGCATAATCTGGACTAAAGGTCACAAAAAAAAAAAATTAAAATTAAAAGCTGAGACCACAAAAAAAAAGAACAAAAGCAAACCTACGTATGCATATGCGTTTGTGTTGTTTTTACGTTTCTTCTTAAAATTAATCAAGCCAGACCACGGGCGTTATTTTCTAGGTGTCTGAATTCGACCGAATTCCCCTAGAAAAATATAATTCACAGTGTTTGTAAGCTGTAAATTTTATTTATTTGTATCGGTAGCCATCGACTAATATTTTGCGTCTTAGAAGGGACTACAGCATCTAACTGATGAGCCAAACTGTAGTACCTGCGCAAAGCTCATAATTTGGACTAAATACCGAATTCCCCTAGAAAAACATAATTCACAGTGTTTGAAAGCTGTATATTTTATTTGTGTCGTTAGCCATCGACTAATATTTTGCGTCTTAGAAGGGTTCTACAGCATCTAACTCATGAGCCCAACTGTAGTACCTGCGCGAAACGCTTAATTTGGACTAAAGGTCACAAATCACAAAACTTAAAGCTGTGTCCACAAAAAAAAAAAAGAACAAAAGCAATACCTACGTATGCACATGCGTTTGTATTGTTTTTACATTTCTTCTTAAGATTAAACAACCCACACCACGGGAATTATTTTCTAGGTGTCTGAATTCGACCGAATTCCCCTAGAAAAATATAATTCACAGTGTTTGTAAGCTGTAAATTTTATTTGTGTCGGTAGCCATCGACTAATATTTTGCATCTTAGAAGCGTACTACAGCATCCAACTGATCAGCCGAACTGTAGAACCTGGCCGAAATGCATAATTTGAACTATAGGTCACAAAAAAACAAAATTAAAATTAAAAGCTGAATCAACAAAAAAAAAGAACAAAAGTAATACCTGCGTATGCACATGCGTTTGTATTGTTTTTACATTTCATCTTAAAATTAAACGAGCCAGACCACGGGCATTATTTTCTAGGTTTCTGAATTCGACAGAATTCCCCTAGAAAAATATAATTCACAGTGTTTGAAAGCTGTAAATTTTATTTGTGTCGTTAGCCAGCGACTAATATTTTGCGTCTTATAAAGGGTACTACAGCATTTAACTGATGAGCCCAACTGTATTGCCTGCGCGAAACGCATAATTTGGACTACAGGCCACATAAAACAAAACTAAAAGCTAAGTCCACAAAAAAAAGAACAAAAGCAATACCTACGTATACACATCCGTTTGTGCTGTTTTTACATTTCTTCTTTAAATTAAACAAGCCCGACTACGGACATTATTTTCTACGTGTCTGAATTCGGCCGAATTCCCCTAGAAAAATATAATTCACAGTGATTGAAAGCTGTAAATTTTATTTGTTTCGGTAGCCATCGACTAATATTTTGCGTCTTAGAAGCGTACTACAGCATCCAACTCATGAGCCCAAATGTAGAACCTGGCCGAAAGGCATAATTTGAACTAAAGGTCACAAAAAAACAAAATTAAAAGCTGAGTCCACCAAAAAAAAGAACAAAAGCAAACCTACGTATGCATATGCGTTTGTGTTGTTTTTACGTTTCTTCTTAAAATTAATCAAGCCAGACCACGGGCGTTATTTTCTAGGTGTCTGAATTCGACCGAATTCCCCTAGAAAAATATAATTCACAGTGTTTGTAAGCTGTAAATTTTATTTATTTGTATCGGTAGCCATCGACTAATATTTTGCGTCTTAGAAGGGACTACAGCATCTAACTGATGAGCCCAACTGTAGTACCTGCGCAAAGCTCATAATTTGGACTAAATACCGAATTCCCATAGAAAAACATAATTCACAGTGTTTGAAAGCTGTAAATTTTATTTGTGTCGTTAGCCATCGACTAATATTTTGCGTCTTAGAAGGGTTCTACAGCATCTAACTCATGAGCCCAACTGTAGTACCTGCGCGAAACGCTTAATTTGGACTAAAGGTCACAAATCACAAAACTTAAAGCTGTGTCCACAAAAAAAAAAGAACAAAAGCAATACCTACGTATGCACATGCGTTTGTATTGTTTTTACATTTCTTCTTAAGATTAAACAACCCACACCACGGGAATTATTTTCTAGGTGTCTGAATTCGACCGAATTCCCCTAGAAAAATATAATTCACAGTGTTTGTAAGCTGTAAATTTTATTTGTGTCGGTAGCCATCGACTAATATTTTGCATCTTAGAAGCGTACTACAGCATCCAACTGATCAGCCGAACTGTAGAACCTGGCCGAAATGCATAATTTGAACTATAGGTCACAAAAAAACAAAATTAAAATTAAAAGCTGAATCAACAAAAAAAAAAGAACAAAAGTAATACCTGCGTATGCACATGCGTTTGTATTGTTTTTACATTTCATCTTAAAATTAAACGAGCCAGACCACGGGCATTATTTTCTAGGTTTCTGAATTCGACAGAATTCCCCTAGAAAAATATAATTAACAGTGTTTGAAAGCTGTTAATTGTATTTGTGTCGATAGCCATCGACTAATATTTTGCATCTTAGAAGCGTACTACAGCATCCAACTGATGAGCCAAACTGTAGAACCTGGCCGAAACGCATAATTCGAGCTAAAGGTCACAAAAAAACAAAATTAAAAATAAAAGCTGAGTCGACCAAAAAAAAGAACAAAAGTAATACCTGCGTATACACATGCGTTTGTATTGTTTTTACATTTCATCTTAAAATTAAACGAGCCAGACCACGGGCATTATTTTCTAGGTGTCTGAATTCGACCGAATTCCCCTAGAAAAATAAAATTCACAGTGTTTGAAAGCTGTAAATTTTATTTGTGTCGGTAGCCATCGACTAATATTTTGCTTCTTAGAAGGGTACTACAGCATCTAACTGATGAGCCCAAATGTAGTACCTGGGCGAAACGCATAATCTGGACCAAAGGTCACAAAAAAAACAAAATTAAAATTAAAAGCTGAGTCCACAAGAAAAAAGAACAAAAGGAATACCTACGTATGCACATGCGTTTGTTTTGTTTTTACATTTCTTCTGAAAACTAAACAAGCCAGACCACGGGCATTATTTTCTAGGTGTCTGAATTCGACCGCATTCCCCTAGAAAAACATAATTCACAGTGTTTGAAAGCTGTAAATTTGATTTGTGTCGGTAGACATCGACTATATTTTGCGTCCTAGAAGGGTACTAAAGCATCTAACTCATGAGCCCAACTGTAGTACCTGCGCGAAACGCTTAATTTGGACTAAGGGTCACAAAAAACAAAATTAAAAACTGTGTCCACAAAAAAAAGAACAAAAGCAATACCTACGTATGCACATGCGTTTGTATTGTTTTTACATTTCTTCTTAAAATTAAGCAACCCACATCAGGGGCATTATTTTCTAGGTGTCTGAATTCGACAGAATTCCCCTAGAAAAATATAATTCACAGTGTTAGCAAGCTGTAAATTTTATTTGTGTCGGTAGCCATCGACTAATATTTTGCGTCTTAGAAGGGTACTACAGCATCTAACTGATGAGCCCAACTGTAGTACCTGGGCGAAACGCATAATCTGGACTAAAGGTCACAAAAAAAAAAAATTAAAATTAAAAGCTGAGACCACAAAAAAAAAGAACAAAAGCAAACCTACGTATGCATATGCGTTTGTGTTGTTTTTACGTTTCTTCTTAAAATTAATCAAGCCAGACCACGGGCGTTATTTTCTAGGTGTCTGAATTCGACCGAATTCCCCTAGAAAAATATAATTCACAGTGTTTGTAAGCTGTAAATTTTATTTATTTGTATCGGTAGCCATCGACTAATATTTTGCGTCTTAGAAGGGACTACAGCATCTAACTGATGAGCCAAACTGTAGTACCTGCGCAAAGCTCATAATTTGGACTAAATACCGAATTCCCCTAGAAAAACATAATTCACAGTGTTTGAAAGCTGTATATTTTATTTGTGTCGTTAGCCCTCGACTAATATTTTGCGTCTTAGAAGGGTTCTACAGCATCTAACTCATGAGCCCAACTGTAGTACCTGCGCGAAACGCTTAATTTGGACTAAAGGTCACAAATCACAAAACTTAAAGCTGTGTCCACAAAAAAAAAAGAACAAAAGCAATACCTACGTATGCACATGCGTTTGTATTGTTTTTACATTTCTTCTTAAGATTAAACAACCCACACCACGGGAATTATTTTCTAGGTGTCTGAATTCGACCGAATTCCCCTAGAAAAATATAATTCACAGTGTTTGTAAGCTGTAAATTTTATTTGTGTCGGTAGCCATCGACTAATATTTTGCATCTTAGAAGCGTACTACAGCATCCAACTGATCAGCCGAACTGTAGAACCTGGCCGAAATGCATAATTTGAACTATAGGTCACAAAAAAACAAAATTAAAATTAAAAGCTGAATCAACAAAAAAAAAAGAACAAAAGTAATACCTGCGTATGCACATGCGTTTGTATTGTTTTTACATTTCATCTTAAAATTAAACGAGCCAGACCACGGGCATTATTTTCTAGGTTTCTGAATTCGACAGAATTCCCCTAGAAAAATATAATTCACAGTGTTTGAAAGCTGTAAATTTTATTTGTGTCGTTAGCCAGCGACTAATATTTTGCGTCTTATAAAGGGTACTACAGCATTTAACTGATGAGCCCAACTGTATTGCCTGCGCGAAACGCATAATTTGGACTACAGGCCACATAAAACAAAACTAAAAGCTAAGTCCACAAAAAAAAGAACAAAAGCAATACCTACGTATACACATCCGTTTGTACTGTTTTTACATTTCTTCTTTAAATTAAACAAGCCCGACTACGGACATTATTTTCTACGTGTCTGAATTCGGCCGAATTCCCCTAGAAAAATATAATTCACAGTGATTGAAAGCTGTAAATTTTATTTGTTTCGGTAGCCATCGACTAATATTTTGCGTCTTAGAAGCGTACTACAGCATCCAACTCATGAGCCCAAATGTAGAACCTGGCCGAAAGGCATAATTTGAACTAAAGGTCACAAAAAAACAAAATTAAAATTAAAAGCTGAGTCCACCAAAAAAAAGAACAAAAGCAAACCTACGTATGCATATGCGTTTGTGTTGTTTTTACGTTTCTTCTTAAAATTAATCTAGCCAGACCACGGGCGTTATTTTCTAGGTGTCTGAATTCGACCGAATTCCCCTAGAAAAATATAATTCACAGTGTTTGTAAGCTGTAAATTTTATTTATTTGTATCGGTAGCCATCGACTAATATTTTGCGTCTTAGAAGGGACTACAGCATCTAACTGATGAGCCCAACTGTAGTACCTGCGCAAAGCTCATAATTTGGACTAAATACCGAATTCCCATAGAAAAACATAATTCACAGTGTTTGAAAGCTGTAAATTTTATTTGTGTCGTTAGCCATCGACTAATATTTTGCGTCTTAGAAGGGTTCTACATCATCTAACTCATGAGCCCAACTGTAGTACCTGCGCGAAACGCTTAATTTGGACTAAAGGTCACAAATCACAAAACTTAAAGCTGTGTCCACAAAAAAAAAAGAACAAAAGCAATACCTACGTATGCACATGCGTTTGTATTGTTTTTACATTTCTTCTTAAGATTAAACAACCCACACCACGGGAATTATTTTCTAGGTGTCTGAATTCGACCGAATTCCCCTAGAAAAATATAATTCACAGTGTTTGTAAGCTGTAAATTTTATTTGTGTCGGTAGCCATCGACTAATATTTTGCATCTTAGAAGCGTACTACAGCATCCAACTGATCAGCCGAACTGTAGAACCTGGCCGAAATGCATAATTTGAACTATAGGTCACAAAAAAACAAAATTAAAATTAAAAGCTGAATCAACAAAAAAAAAAAGAACAAAAGTAATACCTGCGTATGCACATGCGTTTGTATTGTTTTTACATTTCATCTTAAAATTAAACGAGCCAGACCACGGGCATTATTTTCTAGGTTTCTGAATTCGACAGAATTCCCCTAGAAAAATATAATTCACAGTGTTTGAAAGCTGTAAATTTTATTTGTGTCGTTAGCCAGCGACTAATATTTTGCGTCTTATAAAGGGTACTACAGCATTTAACTGATGAGCCCAACTGTATTGCCTGCGCGAAACGCATAATTTGGACTACAGGCCACATAAAACAAAACTAAAAGCTAAGTCCACAAAAAAAAAGAACAAAAGCAATACCTACGTATACACATCCGTTTGTACTGTTTTTACATTTCTTCTTTAAATTAAACAAGCCCGACTACGGACATTATTTTCTAGGTGTCTGATTTCGGACGAATTCCCCAGGAAAAATATAGTGTTCGAAAGCTGTAAATATTATTTGTGTCGGAGCCATCGACTACTATTTTGCGTCTTAGAAGCGTACTACAGCATCCAACTGATGAGCCCAACTGTAGAACCTGGCCGAAATGCATAATTTGAACTAAAGGTCACAACAAAACAAAATTAAAATTAAATCTGAGTCCACCAAAAAAAAAAAAAAAACAAAAGTAATATCTGCGTATGCACATGTGCTTGTATTGTTTTTACATTTCATATTAAAATTAAACGAGCCAAACCACGGGCATTATTTTCTAGGTGTCTGAATTCGACCGAATTCCCCTAGAAAAATATAATTCACAGTGTTTGAAAGCTGTAAATTTTATTTGTGTCGGTAGCCATCGACTAATATTTTGCGTCTTAGAAGGGTACTACAGCATCTAACTGAAGAGCCCAACTGTAGTACATGCGCGAAACGTATAATTTGGACTACAGGCCACAAAAAACAAAACGACTGATCAGTCGAACTGTAGAACCTGGCCGAAACGCATAATTTGAACTAAAGGTCACAAAAAAACAAAATTAAAATTAAAAATTGAATCAACCAAAAAAAAGAACAAAAGTAATACCTGCGTATGCACATGCGTTTGTACTGTTTTTACATTTCTTCTTTAAATTAAACATGCCCGACTACGGACATTATTTTCTACGTGTCTGAATTCAACCGAATTCCCCTAGAAAAATATAATTCACAGTGACTTAAAGCTGTAAATTTTATTTGTGTCGGTAGCCATCGACTAATATTTTGCGTCTTAGAAGGGTACTACAGCATTTAACTGATGAGCCCAACTGTAGTACCTGCGCGAAACGCATAACTTGGGCTACAGGCCACAAGAAACAATATTAAAATTAAAAGCTAAGTCTACAAAAAAAGAACAAAAGCAATACCTACGTATGCACATCCGTTTGTACTGTTTTTACATTTCTTCTTTAAATTAAACATGCCCGACTACGGACATTATTTTCTAGGTGTCTGAATTCCACCGAATTCCCCTAGAAAAATATAATTCAGTGATTGAAAGCTATAAATTTTATTTGTGTCGGTAGCCATCGACTTAGAAGCGTACTACAGCATCCAACTGATGAGCCCAAATGTAGAACCTGGCCGAAACGCATAATTTGAACTAAAGGTCACAAAAAAACAAAATTAAAATTAAAAGCTGAGTCCACCAAAAAAAAGGACAAAAGTAATACCTGCGTATGCACATGCGTTTGTATTGTTTTTACATTTCATCTTAAAATTAAACGAGCCAGACCACGGCCATTATTTTCTAGGTGTCTGAATTCGACCGAATTCCCCTAGAAAAATATAATTCACAGTGTTTGAAAGCTGTAAGTTTTATTTGTGTCGGTAGGCATCGACTAATATTTTGCGTCTTAGAAGGGTACTATAGCATCTAAATGAAGAGCCCAACTGTAGTACCTGCGCGAAACGTATAATTTGGACTACAGGCCACAAAAAACAAAATTAAAAGCTAAGTCCACAAAAAAAAGAACAAAAGCAATACCTACGTATGCACATCCGTTTGTATTGCTTTTTTTACATTTATTCTTAAAATTAAACAACCCAGACCACGGGCATTATTTTCTAGGTGTCTGAATTCGACCGAATATCCCAGGAAAAATATAATTCACTGTGTTTGAAAGCTGTAAATTTAATTTGTGTCGGTAGTCATCGACTAATATTTTGCGTCTTAGAAGGGTACTACAGCATCTAACTGATGAGCCCAACTGTAGTACCTGCGCGAAACGTATATTTTGGACTAAAGGTCACAAAAAAACAAAATTAAAATTAAAAGCTAAGTCCACAAAAAAAAGAACAAAAGCAATACCTACGTATGCACATCCGTTTGTATTGCTTTTTTTACATTTATTCTTAAATTGAAACAACCCAGACCACGGGCATTATTTTCTAGGTGTCTGAATTCGACCGAATATCCCAGGAAAAATATAATTCACTGTGTTTGAAAGCTGTAAATTTAATTTGTGTCGGTAGTCATCGACTAATATTTTGCGTCCTAGAAGGGTACTACAGCATCTAACTGATGAGCCCAACTGTAGTACCTGCGCGAAACGTATATTTTGGACTAAAGGTCACAAAAAAACAAAATTAAAATTAAAAGTGAGTCCACAAAAAAAAAGAACAAAAGCAATACCTACGTATGCACATGCGTTTGTACTGTTCTTACATTTCTTCTTTAAATTAAACAAGCCCGACTACGGACATTATTTTCTAGGTGTTTAAATTCTACCGAATTCCCCTAGAAAAATATAATTCACAGTGTTCGAAAGCTGTAAATATTATTTGTGTCGGTAGCCATCGACTATTATTTTGCGTCTTAGAAGCGTACTACAGCATCCAACTGATGAGCTCAACTGTAGAACCTGGCCGAAACGCATAATTTGAACTAATAGTCACAACAAAACAAAATTAAAATTATAAGCTGAGTCCTCCAAAAAAAAAGAACAAAAGTAATACCTGCGTATGCACATGTGTTTGTATTGTTTTTACATTTCATCTTAAAATTTAACGAGCCAAACCAAGGGCATTATTTTCTAGGTGTCTAAATTAGACCGAATTCCCCTAGAAAAATATAATTCACAGTGCTTGAAAGCTGTAAATTTTATTTGTGTCGGTAGCCATCGAATAATATTTTGCGTCTTAGAAGCGTACTACAGCATCCAACTGATGAGCCCAACTGTAGAACCTGGCCGAAACGCATAATTGGAACTACAGGTCACAAGAAAACAAAATTTAAATTAAAAGCTGACTCGACCAAAAAAAGAACAAAAGTAATACCTGCGAATACACATGCGTTTGTATTGTTTTTATATTTCATCTTAAAATTAAACGAGCCAGACCACGGGCATTATTTTCTAGGTGTCTGAATTCGACCGAATATCCCAGGAAAAATATAATTCACTGTGTTTGAAAGCTGTAAATTTAATTTGTGTCGGTAGTCATCGACTAATATTTTGCGTCTTAGAAGGGTACTACAGCATCTAACTGATGAGCCCAACTGTAGCACCTGCGCGAAACGTATATTTTGGACTAAAGGTCACAAAAAAACAAAATTAAAATTAAAAGCGAGTCCACAAAAAAAAAAGAACAAAAGCAATACCTACGTATGCACATGCGTTTGTATTGCTCTTACATTTCTTCTTTAAATTAGACAAGCCCGACTACGGACATTATTTTCTAGGTGTTTAAATTCTACCGAATTCCCCTAGAAAAAATATAATTCACAGTGCTTGAAAGCTGTAAATTTTATTTGTGTCGGTATCCATCGAATAATATTTTGCGTCTTAGAAGCGTACTACAGCATCCAACTGATGAGCCCAACTGTAGAACCTGGCCGAAACGCATAATTTGGACTAAAGGTCACAAAAAAACAAAATTAAAATTAAAAGTGTGTCCACAAAAAAAGAACAAAAGCAATACCTACGTATGCACATGCGTTTGTATTGTTTTTTTTTACATTTATTCTTAAAATTAAACAACCCAGACCACGGGCATTATTTTCTAGGTGTCTGAATTCGACCGAATATCTCAGGAAAAATATAATTCACAGTGTTTGAAAGCTGTAAATTTAATTTTGTGTCGGTAGCCATCGACTAATATTTTGCGTCTTAGAAGGGTACTACAGCATCTAACTGATGAGCCCAACTGTAGTACCTGCGCGAAACGTATAATTTGGACTGAAGGTCACAAAAAAAACAAAATTAAAATAAAAGTGAGTCCAGAAAAAAAAAGAACAAAAGCAATACATACGTATGCACATGCGTTTGCTCTGTTCTTACATTTCTTCTTTAAATTAAACAAGCCCGACTATGGACATTATTTTCTAGGTGTTTGAATTCGACCGAATTCCCCTAGAAAAATATAATTCACAGTGTTCGAAAGCTGTAAATATTATTTGTGTCGGTAGCATCGACTACTATTTTGCGTCTTAGAAGCGTACTACAGCATCCAACTGATGAGCCCAACTGTAGAACCTGGCCGAAACGCATAATTTGAACTAAAGGTCACAACACAACAAAATTAAAATTAAAAGCTGAGACCACCAAAAAAAAGAACAAAAGTAATACCTGCGTATGCATATGTGTTTGTATTGTTTTTACATTTCATCTTAAAATTAAACGAGCCAGACCACGGGCATTATTTTCTAGGTGTCTGAATTCGACCGAATTCCCCTAGAAAAATATAATTGACAGTGATTGAAAGCTGTACATTTTATTTGTGTCGGTAGCGATGGACTAATATTTTGCGTCTTAGAATGTACTACAGCATCTAACTGATGAGCCCAACTGTAATACCTGTGCAAAACGCATAATCTGGACTAAAGGTCACAAAAAAAAAATTAGAATTAAAAGCTGAGTCCACAAAAAAAAAGAACAAAAGCAATACCTACGTATGCACATGCGTTTGTACTTTTTTTTACATTTTTTTCTTAAAATTAAATAAGCCAGACCACTGGCATTATTTTCTAGATGTCTGAATTCGATGGAATTCCCTTAGAAAAATATAATTCGCAGTGTTTGAAAGCTGTAAATTTTATTTGTGTCGGTAGCGATCGACTAATATTTTGCGTCTTAGAAGGGTACTACAGCATTTAACTGATGAGCCCAACTGTAGTACCTGCGCGAAACGTATAATTTGGACTAAAGGTCACAAAAAAACAAAATTAAAATTAAAAGTGAGTCCACAAAAAAAAAAGAACAAAAGTAATACCTGCGTATGCATATGTGTTTGTATTGTTTTTACATTTCATCTTAAAATTAAACGAGCCAAACCACGGGCATTATTTTCTAGGTGTCTGAATTCGACCGAATTCCCCTAGAAAAATATAATTCACAGTGTTCGAAAGCTGTAAATATTATTTGTGTCGGTAGCATCGACTACTATTTTGCGTCTTACAAGCGTACTACAGCATCCAACTGATGAGCCCAACTGTAGAACCTGGCCGAAACGCATAATTTGAACTAAAGGTCACAACACAACAAAATTAAAATTAAAAGCTGAGTCGACCAAAAAAAAGAACAAAAGTAATACCTGCGTATGCACATGCGTTTGTACTTTTTTTACATTTTTTCTTAAAATTAAATAAGCCAGACCACTGGCATTATTTTCTAGATGTCTGAATTCGATGGAATTCCATTAGAAAAATATAATTCGCAGTGTTTGAAAGCTGTAAATTTTATTTGTGTCGGTAGCGATCGACTTATATTTTGCGTCTTAGAATGTACTACAGCATCTAACTGATGAGCCCAACTGTAGTACCTATGCAAAACGCATAATTTGGGCAAAAGGTCACAAGAAAACAAAATTAAAATTAAAAGCTGAGTCCACAAAAAACAGAACAAAAGCAATACCTACGTATGCACATGCGTTTGTACTTTTTTTTACATTTTTTCTTAAAATTAAATAAGCCAAGCCACTGGCATATTTTCTAGGTCTGAATTCGATGGAATTCCCTTAGAAAAATATAATTCGCAGTGTTTGAAAGCTGTAAATTTTATTTGTGTCGGTAGCGATCGACTAATATTTTGCGTCTTAGAATGTACTACATCATCTAACTGATGAGCTCAACTGTAGTACCTGTGCAAAACGCATAATTTGGGCAAAAGGTCACAAGAAAACAAAATTAAAATTAAAAGCCAAGTCCACAAAAAAAAGAACAAAAGCAATATTGTATTGTTTTTACATTTCTTCTTAAAATTAATCAAGCCAGACCACGGGCATTATTTTCTAGATGTCTGAATTCGATGGAATTCCCTTAGAAAAATATAATTCGCAGTGTTTTAAAGCTGTACATTTTATTTGTGTCGGTAACGATCGACTTATATTTTGCGTCTTAGAATGTACTACAGCATCTAACTGATGAGCCCAACTGTAGTACCTGTGCAAAACGCATAATTTGGGCAAAAGGTCACAAGAAAACAAAATTAAAATTAAAAGCTGAGTCCACAAAAAAAAGAACAAAAGCAATACCTACGTATGCACATGCGTTTGTATTGTTTTTACATTTCTTCTTAAAATTAATCAAGCCAGACCACGGGCATTATTTTCTAGGTGTCTGAATTCGACCGAATTCCCCTAGAAAAATATAATTCAGTGTTTGAAAGCTGTAAATTTTATTTGTGTCTGTAGCCATCGACTAATATTTTGCGTCTTAGAAGGGTACTACAGCGTCTAACTGAAGAGCCCAACTATAGTACCTGCGCGAAACGTATAATTTGGACTACAGGCCACAAAAAACAAAATTAAAATTAAAAGCTAAGTCCACAAAAAAAAAGAACAAAAGCAATACCTACGTATGCACATCCGTTTGTATTGTTTTTTTACATTTATTCCTAAAATTAAACAACCCAGACCACGGGCATTATTTTCTAGGTGTCTGAATTCGACCGAATATCCCAGGAAATATATATTTCATAGTGCTTGAAAGCTGTAAATTTAATTGGTGTCGTTAGTCATCGAATAATATTTTGCGTCTTAGAAAGGTTCTACAGCATCTAACTGATGAGCCCAACTGTAGTACCTGCGCGAAACGTATAATTTGGACTAAAGGTCACAACAAAACAAAATTAAAATTAAAAGCTGAGTCCACCAAAAAAAAAAGAACAAAAGTAATACCTGCGTATGCACATGTGTTTGTATTGTTTTTACATTTCATCTTAAAACTTAACGAGCCAAGCCACGGGCATTATTTTCTAGGTGTCTGAATTCGACCGAATTCCCCTAGAAAAATATAATTCACAGTGATTGAAAGCTGTAAATTTTATTTGTGTCGGCAGGCATCGAATAATATTTTGCGTCTTAGAAGCGTACTACAGCATCCAACTGATGAGCTCAACTGTAGAACCTGGCCGAAACGCATAATTTGAACTAAAGGTCACAAAAAAACAAAATTAAAATTACAAGCTGAGTCGATCAAAAAAAAGAACAATAGTAATACCTGCGTATACACATGCGTTTGTATTGTTTTTACCTTTCATCTTAAAACTAAACGAGCCAGACTACGGGCATTATTTTCTAGGTGTCTGAATTCGACCGAATTCCCCTAGAAAAATAAAATTCACAGTGTTTGAAAGCTGTAAATTTTATTTGTGTCGGTAGCAATCGACTAATATTTTGCGTCTTAGAAGGGTACTACAGCATCTAACTGATGAGCCCAACTGTAGTACCTTGGCGAAACGCATAATCTGGACTAAAGGTCACAAAAAAAAACAAAATTAAAATTAAAAGCTGAGCACAAAAAAAGAACAAAAGCAATACCTACGTATGCACATGCGTTTGTACTTTTTTTACATTTTTTCCTAAAATTAAATAAGCCAGACCACTGGCATTATTTTCTAGGTGTCTGAATTCGATGGAATTCCCTTAGAAAAATATAATTCGCAGTGTTTGAAAGCTGTAAATTTTATTTGTGTCGGTAGCGATCGACTAATATTTTGCGTCTTAGAATGTACTATAGCATCTTTCTGCTGAGCCCAACTGTAGTACATGTGCAAAACGCATAATTTGGGCAAAAGGTCACAAGAAAACAAAATTAAAATTAAAAGCTGAGTCCACAAAAAAAAGAACAAAAGCAATACCTACGTATGCACATGCGTTTGTATTGTTTTTACATTTCTTCTTAAAATTAATCAAGCCAGACCACGGGCATTATTTTCTAGGTGTCTGAATTCGACCGAATTCCCCTAGAAAAACATAATTCCCAGTGTTTGAAAGCTGTAAATTTGATTTGTGTCGGTAGACATCGACTAATATCTTGCATCATAGAAGGGTACTACAGCATCTAACTGATGAGCGCAACTGTAGTACCTGCGCGAAACGCATAATTTGGACTAAAGGTCACAAAAAAACAAATTAAAATTAAAAGTGAGTCCACAAAAAAAAAAGAACAAAAGCAATACCTACGTATGCACATGCGTTTGTACTGTTTTTACATTTCTTCCTTAAATTAAACAAGCCCGACTACGGACATTATTTTCTAGGTGTCTGAATTCGACCGAATTACCCTAAAAAAATATAACTCACAGTGATTGAAAGCTGTAAATTTTATTTGTGTCGGTAGCCATCGGCTAATATTTTTCGTCTTAGAGCGTACTACAGCATCCAACTGATGAGCCCAACTGTAGAACCTGGCCGAAACGCATAATTTGAACTAAAGGCCACAAAAAACAAAATCAAAATTAAAAGCTAAGTCGACAAAAAAAAGAACAAAAGCAATACCTACGTATGCATATCCGTTTGTATTGTTTTTTTACATTTATTCTTAAAATTAAACAACCCAGACCACGGGCATTATTTTCTAGGTGTCTGAATTCGACCGAATATCCCAGGAAAAATATAATTCGCAGTGTTTGAAAGCTGTAAATTTAATTTGTGTCGGTAGCCATCGACTAATATTTTGCGTCTTAGAAGGTTACTACAGCATCTAACTGATGAGCCCAACTGTAGTACCTGCGCGAAACGTATAATTTGGACTAAAGGTCACAAAAAAACAAAATTAAAATTAAAAGTGAGTCCACAAAAAAAAGAGCAAAAGCAATACCTACATATGCACATGCGTTTGTACTGTTTTTACATTTCTTCTTTAAATTAAACAAGCCCGACTACGGGCTTTATTTTCTAGGTGTCTGAATTCGACCGAATTCCCCTAGAAAAATATAATTCACAGTGTTCGAAAGCTGTAAATATTATTTGTGTCGGTAGCCATCGACTACTATTTTGCGTCTTAGAAGCGTACTACAGCATCCAACTGATGAGCCCAACTGTAGAACCTGGCCGAAACGCATAATTTGAACTAAAGGTCACAACAAAACAAATTTAAAATTAAAAGCTGAGTCCACCAAAAAAAAGAACAAAAGTAATACCTGCGTATGCACATGTGCTTGTATTGTTTTTACATTTCATCTTAAAATTAAACGAGCCAAACCACGGGCATTATTATCTAGGTGTCTGAATTCGACCGAATTCCCCTAGAAAAATATAATTCACAGTGTTTGAAAGCTGTACATTTTATTTGTGTCGGTAGCCATCGAATAATATTTTGCGTCTTAGAAGCGTACTACATCATCCAACTGATGAGCCCAACTGTAGAACCTGGCCGAAACGCATAATTTTAACTAAAGGATACAAAAAAACAAAATTAAAAGCTGAGTCCACAAAAAAAAAGAACAAAAGCAATACCTACGTATGCACATGCGTTTGTATTGTTTTAACATTTCTTCTTAAAATTAAACAAGCCAGACCACGGGCATTATTTTCTAGGTGTCTGAATTCGACCGAATTCCGCTAGAAAAACATAATTCCCAGTATTTGAAAGCTGTAAATTTGATTTGTGTCGGTAGACATCGACTAATATTTTGCGTCCTAGAAGGGTACTAAGGCGTCTAACTCATGAGCCCAACTGTAGTACCTGCGCGAAACGCTTAATTTGGACTAAAGGTCACAACAAAACAAAATTAAAATTAAAAGCTGAGTCCACCAAAAAAAAGAACAAAAGTAATACCTGCGTATGCACATGTGTTTGTATTGTTTTTACATTTCATCTTAAAACTTAACGAGCCAAGCCACGGGTATTATTTTCTAGGTGTCTGAATTCGACCGAATTCCCCTAGAAAAATATAATTCACAGTGATTGAAAGCTGTAAATTTTATTTGTGTCGGCAGGCATCGAATAATATTTTGCATCTTAGAAGCGTACTACAGCATCCAACTGATGAGCTCAACTGTAGAACCTGGCCGAAAAGCATAATTTGAACTAAAGGTCACAAAAAAACAAAATTAAAATTAAAAGCTGAGTCGACCAAAAAAAAGAACAAAAGTAATACCTGCGTATACACATGCGTTTGTATTGTTTTTACCTTTCATCTTAAGACTAAACGAGCCAGACTACGGGCATTATTTTCTAGGTGTCTGAATTCGACCGAATTCCCCTAGAAAAATAAAATTCACAGTGTTTGAAAGCTGTAAATTTTATTTGTGTCGGTAGCAATCGACTAATATTTTGCTTCTTAGAAGGCTACTACAGCATCTAACTGATGAGCCCAACTGTAGTACCTCGGCGAAACGCATAATCTGGACTAAAGGTCACAAAAAAAAAACAAAATTAAAATTAAAAGCTGAGCACAAAAAAAGAACAAAAGCAATACCTACGTATGCACATGCGTTTGTACTTTTTTTACATTTTTTCCTAAAATTAAATAAGCCAGACCACTGGCATTATTTTCTAGGTGTCTGAATTCGATGGAATTCCCTTAGAAAAATATAATTCGCGGTGTTTGAAAGCTGTAAATTTTATTTGTGTCGGTAGCGATCGACTAATATTTTGCGTCTTAGAATGTACTATAGCATCTTTCTGCTGGGCCCAACTATAGTACATGTGCAAAACGCATAATTTGGGCAAAAGGTCACAAGAAAACAAAATTAAAATTAAAAGCTGAGTCCACAAAAAAAAGAACAAAAGCAATACCTACGTATGCACATGCGTTTGTATTGTTTTTACATTTCTTCTTAAAATTAATCAAGCCAGACCACGGGCATTATTTTCTAGGTGTCTGAATTCGACCGAATTCCCCTAGAAAAACATAATTCCCAGTGTTTGAAAGCTGTAAATTTGATTTGTGTCGGTAGACATCGACTAATATCTTGCATCATAGAAGGGTACTACAGCATCTAACTGATGAGCGCAACTGTAGTACCTGCGCGAAACGCATAATTTGGACTAAAGGTCACAAAAAAACAAATTAAAATTAAAAGTGAGTCCACAGAAAAAAAAGAACAAAAGCAATACCTACGTATGCACATGCGTTTGTACTGTTTTTACATTTCTTCCTTAAATTAAACAAGCCCGACTACGGACGTTATTTTCTAGGTGTCTGAATTCGACCGAATTACCCTAAACAATATAACTCACAGTGATTGAAAGCTGTAAATTTTATTTGTGTCGGTAGCCATCGCCTAATATTTTGCGTCTTAGAGCGTACTACAGCATCCAACTGATGAGCCCAACTGTAGAACCTGGCCGAAACGCATAATTTGAACTAAAGGCCACAAAAAACAAAATCAAAATTAAAAGCTAAGTCGACAAAAAAAAGAAAAAAAGCAATACCTACGTATGCATATCCGTTTGTATTGTTTTTTTACATTTATTCTTAAAATTAAACAACCCAGACCACGGGGATTATTTTCTAGGTGTCTGAATTCGACCGAATATCCCAGGAAAAATATAATTCACAGTGTTTGAAAGCTGTAAATTTAATTTGTGTGGGTAGCCATCGACTAATATTTTGCGTCTTAGAAGGTTACTACAGCATCTAACTGATGAGCCCAACTGTAGTACCTGCGCGAAACGTATAATTTGAACTAAAGGTCACAACAAAACAAAATTAAAATTAAAAGCTGAGTCCACCAAAAAAAAAGAACAAAAGTAATACCTGCGTATGCACATGTGCTTGTATTGTTTTTACATTTCATCTTAAAATTAAACGAGCCAAACCTCGGGCATTATTATCTAGGTGTCTGAATTCGACCGAATTCCCCTAGAAAAATATAATTCTCAGTGTTTGAAAGCTGTACATTTTATTTGTGTCGGTAGCCATCGAATAATATTTTGCGTCTTAGAAGCGTACTACATCATCCAACTGATGAGCCCAACTGTAGAACCTGGCCGAAACGCATAATTTTAACTAAAGGTTACAAAAAAACAAAATTAAAATTAAAAGCTGAGTCCACAAAAAAAAAAGAACAAAAGCAATACCTACGTATGCACATGCGTTTGTATTGTTTTAACATTTCTTCTTAAAATTAAACAAGCCAGACCACGGGCATTATTTTCTAGGTGTTTGAATTCGACCGAATTCCGCTAGAAAAACATAATTCCCAGTATTTGAAAGCTGTACATTTGATTTGTGTCGGTAGACATCGACTAATATTTTGCGTCCTAGAAGGGTACTAAGGCGTCTAACTCATGAGCCAACTGTAGTACCTGCGCGAAACGCTTAATTTGGACTAAAGGCCATCGACTAATATTTTGCGTCTTAGAAGGGTACTACAGCATCTAACTGATGAGCCCAACTGTAGTACCTGCGCGAAACGAATAATTTGGACTAAAAGTCACAAAGAAAACAAATTAAAATTAATAGTGAGTCCACAAAAAAAAGAACAAACGCAATACCTACGTATGCACATGCGTTTGTACTGTTTTTACATTTCTTCTTTAAATTAAACAAGCCCGACTACGGACATTATTTTCTAGGTGTCTGAATTCGACCGAATTCCCCTAGAAAAATATAATTCACAGTGTTTGAAAGCTGTAAATTTTATTTGTGTCGGTAGCGATCGACTAATATTTTGCGTCTTAGAATGTACTACAGCATCTAACTGATGAGCCCAACTGTAGTACCTGCGCGAAACACATAATTTGGACTAAAGGTCACAAAAAAACAAATTAAAATTAAAAGTGAGTCCACAAAAAAAAAAACAAAAGCAATACCTACGTATGCACAAGCCTTTGTACTGTTTTTACATTTCTTCTTTAAATTAAACAAGCCCGACTACGGGCATTATTTTCTAGGTGTCTGAATTCGACCGAATTCCCCTAGAAAAATATAATTCCCAGTGTTTGAAAGCTGTAAATTTGATTTGTGTCGGTAGACATCGACTTATATCTTGCGTCATAGCAGGGTACTAAGGCATCTAACTCATGGGCCCAACTGTAGTACCTGCGCGAAACGCTTAATTTGGACTATAGGCCATCGACTAATAGTTTGCGTCTTAGAAGGGTACTAAAGCATCCAACTGATGAGCCCAACTGTAGAACCTGGCCGAAACGCATAATTTGAACTAAAGGTCAAAACAAAACAAAATTAAAATTAAAAGCTGAGTCCACCAAAAAAAAGAACAAAAGTAATACCTGTGTATGCACATGTGCTTGTATTGCTTTTACATTTCATCTTAAAATTAAACGAGCCAAACCACGGGCATTATTATCTAGGTGTCTGAATTCGACCGAATTCCCCCAGAAAAATATAATTCACAATGTTTGAAAGCTGTACATTTTATTTGTGTCGGTAGCCATCGAATAATATTTTGCTTCTTAGAAGCGTACTACAGCATCCAACTGATGAGCCCAACTGTAGAACCTGGCCTAAACGCATAATTTTAACTAAAGGTTACAAAAAAACAAAATTAAAATTAAAAGCTGAGTCCACAAAAAAAAGAACAAAAGCAATACCTACGTATGCACATGCGTTTGTATTGTTTTAACATTTCTTCTTAAAATTAAACAAGCCAGACCACGGGCATTATTTTCAAGGTGTCTGAATTCGACCGAATTCCGCTAGAAAAACATAATTCCCAGTATTTGAAAGCTGTGAATTTGATTTGTGTCGGTAGACATCGACTAATATTTTGCGTCCTAGAAGGGTACTAAGGCGTCTAACTCATGAGCCCAACTGTAGTACCTGCGCGAAACGCTTAATTTGGACTAAAGGCCATCGACTAATATTTTGCTTCTTAGAAGGGTACTACAGCATCTAACTGATGAGCCCAACTGTAGTACCTGTGCGAAACGAATAATTTGGACTAAAGGTCACAAAAAAACAAATTAAAATTAAAAGTGAGTCCACAAAAAAAAAAAGAACAAAAGCAATAACTACGTATGCACATGCGTTTGTACTGTTTTTACATTTCTTCTTTAAATTAAACAAGTCCGACTACGGACATTATTTTCTAGGTGTCTGAATTCGACCGAATTCCCCTAGAAAAATATAATTCACAGTGTTTGAAAGCTGTAAATTTTATTTGTGTCGGTAGCGATCGACTAATATTTTGCGTCTTAGAATGTACTACAGCATCTAACTGATGAGCCCAACTGTAGTACCTGCGCGAAACGCATAATTTGGACTAAAGGTCACAAAAAAAAACAAACTAAAATTAAAAGTGAGTCCACAAAAAAAAGAACAAAAGCAATACCTACGTATGCACATGCGTTTGTACTGTTTTTACATTTCTTCTTTAAATTAAACAAGCCCGACTACGGACATTATTTTCTAGGTGTCTGAATTCGACCGAATTCCCCTAGAAAAATATAAATCCCAGTGTACTTATATCTTGCGTCATAGCAGGGTACTAAGGCATCTAACTCATGGGCCCAACTGTAGTACCTGCGCGAAACGCTTAATTTGGACTATAGGCCATCGACTAATATTTTGCGTCTTAGAAGGGTACTAAAGCATCCAACTGATGAGCCCAACTGTAGAACCTGGCCGAAACGCATAATTTGAACTAAAGGTCAAAACAAAACAAAATTAAAATTAAAAGCTGAGTCCACCAAAAAAAAGAACAAAAGTAATACCTGTGTATGCACATGTGCTTGTATTGTTTTTACATTTCATCTTAAAACTAAACGAGCCAAACCACGGGCATTATTATCTAGGTGTCTGAATTCGACCGAATTCCCCCAGAAAAATATAATTCACAATGTTTGAAAGCTGTACATTTTATTTGTGTCGGTAGCCATCGAATAATATTTTGCTTCTTAGAAGCGTACTACAGCATCCAACTGATGAGCCCAACTGTAGAACCTGGCCTAAACGCATAATTTTAACTAAAGGTTACAAAAAAACAAAATTAAAATTAAAAGCTGAGTCCACAAAAAAAAGAACAAAAGCAATACCTACGTATGCACATGCGTTTGTATTGTTTTAACATTTCTTCTTAAAATTAAACAAGCCAGACCACGGGCATTATTTTCAAGGTGTCTGAATTCGACCGAATTCCGCTAGAAAAACATAATTCCCAGTATTTGAAAGCTGTGAATTTGATTTGTGTCGGTAGACATCGACTAATATTTTGCGTCCTAGAAGGGTACTAAGGCGTCTAACTCATGAGCCCAACTGTAGTACCTGCGCGAAACGCTTAATTTGGACTAAAGGCCATCGACTAATATTTTGCTTCTTAGAAGGGTACTACAGCATCTAACTGATGAGCCCAACTGTAGTACCTGCGCGAAACGAATAATTTGGACTAAAGGTCACAAGAAAACAAATTAAAATTAAAAGTGAGTCCACAAAAAAAAAGAACAAAAGCAATAACTACGTATGCACATGCGTTTGTACTGTTTTTACATTTCTTCTTTAAATTAAACAAGTCCGACTACGGACATTATTTTCTAGGTGTCTGAATTCGACCGAATTCCCCTAGAAAAATATAAATCCCAGTGTTTGAAAGCTGTAAATTTGATTTGTGTCGGTAGACATCGACTTATATCTTGCGTCATATAAGGGTACTAAGGCATCTTACTCATGGGCCCAACTGTAGTACCTGCGCGAAACGCTTAATTTGGACTAAAGGCCATCGACTAATATTTTGCGTCTTAGAAGGGTACTACAGCATCCAACTGATGAGCCCAACTGTAGAACCTGTGCGAAACGAATAATTTGGACTAAAGGTCACAAAAAAACAAATTAAAATTAAAAGTGAGTCCACAAAAAAAAAGAACAAAAGCAATACCTACGTATGCACATGCGTTTGTACTGTTTTTACATTTCTTCTTTAAATTAAACAAGCCCGACTACGGACATTATTTTCTAGGTGTCTGAATTCGACCGAATTCCCCTAGAAAAATATAATTCACAGTGTTTGAAAGCTGTAAATTTTATTTGTGTCGGTAGCGATCGACTAATATTTTGCGTCTTAGAATGTACTACAGCATCTAACTGATGAGCCCAACTGTAGTACCTGCGCGAAACGCATAATTTGGACTAAAGGTCACAAAAAAAACAAACTAAAATTAAAAGTGAGTCCACAAAAAAAAGAACAAAAGCAATACCTACGTATGCACATGCGTTTGTACTGTTTTTACATTTCTTCTTTAAATTAAACAAGCCCGACTACGGACATTATTTTCTAGGTGTCTGAATTCGACCGAATTCCCCTAGAAAAATATAAATCCCAGTGTACTTATATCTTGCGTCATAGCAGGGTACTAAGGCATCTAACTCATGGGCCCAACTGTAGTACCTGCGCGAAACGCTTAATTTGGACTATAGGCCATCGACTAATATTTTGCGTCTTAGAAGGGTACTAAAGCATCCAACTGATGAGCCCAACTGTAGAACCTGGCCGAAACGCATAATTTGAACTAAAGGTCAAAACAAAACAAAATTAAAATTAAAAGCTGAGTCCACCAAAAAAAAGAACAAAAGTAATACCTGTGTATGCACATGTGCTTGTATTGTTTTTACATTTCATCTTAAAACTAAACGAGCCAAACCACGGGCATTATTATCTAGGTGTCTGAATTCGACCGAATTCCCCCAGAAAAATATAATTCACAATGTTTGAAAGCTGTACATTTTATTTGTGTCGGTAGCCATCGAATAATATTTTGCTTCTTAGAAGCGTACTACAGCATCCAACTGATGAGCCCAACTGTAGAACCTGGCCTAAACGCATAATTTTAACTAAAGGTTACAAAAAAACAAAATTAAAATTAAAAGCTGAGTCCACAAAAAAAAGAACAAAAGCAATACCTACGTATGCACATGCGTTTGTATTGTTTTAACATTTCTTCTTAAAATTAAACAAGCCAGACCACGGGCATTATTTTCAAGGTGTCTGAATTCGACCGAATTCCGCTAGAAAAACATAATTCCCAGTATTTGAAAGCTGTGAATTTGATTTGTGTCGGTAGACATCGACTAATATTTTGCGTCCTAGAAGGGTACTAAGGCGTCTAACTCATGAGCCCAACTGTAGTACCTGCGCGAAACGCTTAATTTGGACTAAAGGCCATCGACTAATATTTTGCTTCTTAGAAGGGTACTACAGCATCTAACTGATGAGCCCAACTGTAGTACCTGCGCGAAACGAATAATTTGGACTAAAGGTCACAAAAAAACAAATTAAAATTAAAAGTGAGTCCACAAAAAAAAAGAACAAAAGCAATAACTACGTATGCACATGCGTTTGTACTGTTTTTACATTTCTTCTTTAAATTAAACAAGTCCGACTACGGACATCATTTTCTAGGTGTCTGAATTCGACCGAATTCCCCTAGAAAAATATAATTCACAGTGTTTGAAAGCTGTAAATTTTATTTGTGTCGGTAGCGATCGACTAATATTTTGCGCCTTAGAATGTACTACAGCATCTAACTGATGAGCCCAACTGTAGTACCTGCGCGAAACGCATAATTTGGACTAAAGGTCACAAAAAAAACAAATTAAAATTAAAAGTGAGTCCACAAAAAAAAGAACAAAAGCAATACCTACGTATGCACATGCGTTTGTACTGTTTTTACACTTCTTCTTTAAATTAAACAAGCCCGACTACGGACATTATTTTCTAGGTGTCTGAATTCGACCGAATTCCCCTAGAAAAATATAAATCCCAGTGTTTGAAAGCTGTAAATTTGATTTGTGTCGGTAGACATCGACTTATATCTTGCGTCATATAAGGGTACTAAGGCATCTTACTCATGGGCCCAACTGTAGTACCTGCGCGAAACGCTTAATTTGGACTAAAGGCCATCGACTAATATTTTGCGTCTTAGAAGGGTACTACAGCATCCAACTGATGAGCCCAACTGTAGAACCTGGCCGAAACGCATAATTTGAAATAAAGGTCACAACAAAACAAAATTAAAATTAAAAGCTGAGTCCACCAAAAAAAAGAACAAAAGTAATACCTGTGTATGCACATGTGCTTGTATTGTTTTTACATTTCATCTTAAAATTAAACGATCCAAACCACGGGCATTATTATCTAGGTGTCTGAATTCGACCGAATTCCCCTAGAAAAATATAATTCACAGTGTTTGAAAGCTGTACATTTTATTTGTGTCGGTAGCCATCGAATAATATTTTGCGTCTTAGAAGCGTACTACAGCATCCAACTGATGAGCCCAACTGTAGAACCTGGCCGAAACGCATAATTTTAACTAAAGGTTACAAAAAAACAAAATTAAAATTAAGAGCTGAGTCCACAAAAAAAAAGAACAAAAGCAATACCTACGTATGCACATGCGTTTGTATTGTTTGAACATTTCTTCGTAAAATTAAACAAGCCAGACCACGGGCATTATTTTCAAGGTGTCTGAATTCGACCGGATTCCGCTAGAAAAACATAATTCCCAGTATTTGAAAGCTGTGAATTTGATTTGTGTCGCTAGACATCGACTAATATTTTGCGTCCTAGAAGGGTACTAAGGCGTCTAACTCATGAGCCCAACTGCAGTACCTGCGCGAAACGCTTAATTTGGACTAAAGGCCATCGACTAATATTTTGCGTCTTAGAAGGGTACTACAGCATCTAACTGATGAGCCCAACTGTAGTACCTGCGCGAAACGAATAATTTGGACTAAAGGTCACAAAAAAACAAATTAAAATTAAAAGTGAGTCCACAAAAAAAAAGAACAAAAGCAATACCTACGTATGCACATGCGTTTGTACTGTTTTTACATTTCTTCTTTAAATTAAACAAGCCCGACTACGGACATTATTTTCTAGGTGTCTGAATTCGACCGAATTCCCCTAGAAAAATATAATTCACAGTGTTTGAAAGCTGTAAATTTTATTTGTGTCGGTAGCGATCGACTAATATTTTGCGTCTTAGAATGTACTACAGCATCTAACTGATGAGCCCAACTGTTGGACCTGCGCGAAACGCTTAATTTGGACTAAAGGCCATCGACTAATATTTTGCGTCTTAGAAGGGTACAACAGCATCTAACTGATGAGCCCAACTGTAGTACCTGCGCGAAACGCTTAATTTGGACTAAAGGCCATCGACTAATATTTTGCGTCTTAGAAGGGTACTACAGCATCTAACTGATGAGCCCAACTGTAGTACCTGCGCGAAACGAATAATTTGGACTAAAGGTCACAAAAAAACAAATTAAAATTAAAAGTGAGTCCACAAAAAAAAAGAACAAAAGCAATACCTACGTATGCACATGCGTTTGTACTGTTTTTACATTTCTTCTTTAAATTAAACAAGCCCGACTACGGACATTATTTTCTAGGTGTCTGAATTCGACCGAATTCCCCTAGAAAAATATAATTCACAGTGTTTGAAAGCTGTAAATTTTATTTGTGTCGGTAGCGATCGACTAATATTTTGCGTCTTAGAATGTACTACAGCATCTAACTGATGAGCCCAACTGTAGTACCTGCGCGAAACGCATAATTTGGACTAAAGGTCACAAAAAAACAAATTAAAATTAAAAGCTGAGTCCACAAAAAAAAGAACAAAAGCAATACTTACGTATGCACATGCGTTTGTATTGTTTTTACATTTCTTCTTAAAATTAAACAAGCCAGACCACGGGCATTATTTTCTAGGTGTCTGAATTTGACCGAATTCCGCTAGAAAAACATAATTCCCAGTATTTGAAAGCTGTAAATTTGATTTGTGTCGGTAGCCATCGAATAATATATTGCGTCTTAGAAGCGTACTACACCATCCAACTGATGAGCCCAACTGTAGAACCTGGCCGAAACGCATAATTTGAACTAAAGGTCACAAAAAAACAAAATTAAAATTAAAAGCTGAGTCGACCAAAAAAAAAGAACAAAAGTAAAACCTGCGTATACACATGCGTTTGTATTGTTTTTACATTTTTTCTTAAAATTAAATAAGCCAGACCACTGGCATTATTTTCTAGGTGTCTGAATTCGATGGAATTCCCTTAGAAAAATATAATTCTCAGTGTTTGAAAGCTGTAAATTTTATTTGTGTCGGTAGCGATCGACTAATATTTTGCGTCTTAGAATGTACTACAGCATCTAACTGATGAGCCCAACTGTAGTACCTGTGCAAAACGCATAATCTGGACTAAATGTCACAAAAAAAACAAAATTAAAATTAAAAGCTGAGTCCACAAAAAAAATTACAAAAGCAATACCTACGTATGCACATGCGTTTGTATTGTTTTTACATTTTTTCTTAAAATTAAATAAGCCAGACCACTTGCATTATTTTCTAGGTGTCTGAATTCGATGGAATTCCCTTAGAGAAATATAATTCGCAGTGTTTGAAAGCTGTAAATTTTATTTGTGTCGGTAGCGATCGACTAATATTTTGCGTCTTAGAATGTACTACAGCATCTAACTGATGAGCCCAACTGTAGTACCTGTGCAAAACGCATAATTTGGGCAAAAGGTCACAAGAAAACAAAATTAAAATTAAAAGCTGAGTCCACAAAAAAAAGAACAAAAACAATACCTACGTATGCACATGCGTTTGTATTGTTTTTACATTTCTTCTTAAAATTAATCAAGCCAGACCACGGGCATTATTTTCAAGGTGTCTGAATTCGACCGAATTCCCCTGGAAAAATATAATTCACAGTGTTTAAAAGCTGTAAATTTTATATGTGTCGGTAGCCATCGACTAATATTTTGCGTCTTAGAAGTGTACTACAGCATCTAACTGATGAGCCCAACTGTAGTACTTGCGCGAAACGCATAATTTGGACTACAGGCCACAAAAAACAACATCAAAATTAAAAGCTAAGTCCACAAAAAAAAGAACAAAAGCAATACATACGTATGCATATCCGTTTGTATTGTTTTTTTTTACATTTATTCTTAAAATAAAACAACCCAGACCACGGGCATTATTTTCTAGGTGTCTGAATTCGACCGAATATCCCAGGAAAAATATAATTCACAGTGTTTGAAAGCTGTAAATTTAATTTGTGTTGGTAGCCATCGACTAATATTTTGCGTCTTAGAAGGGTACTACAGCATCTAACTGATGATCTCAACTGTAGTACCTGCGCGAAACGCATAATTAGGACTAAAGGTCACACAAAAACAAAATTAAAATTAAAAGTGAGTCTACAAAAAAAAAAGAACAAAAGCAATACCTACGTATGCACATGGGTTTGTACTGTTTTTACATTTCTTCTTTAAATTAAACTAGCCCGACCACGGACTTTATTTTCTAGGTGTCTGAATTTGACCGAATTCCCCTAGAAAAATATAATTCACAGTGTTCGAAAGCTGTAAATATTATTTGTGTCGGTAGCCATCCACTAATATTTTGCGTCTTTGAAGCGTACTACAGCATCCAACTGATGATCTCAACTGTAGTACCTGCGCGAAACGAATAATTTGGACTAAAGGTCACAAAAAAACAAATTAAAATTAAAAGTGAGTCCACAAAAAAAAAGAACAAAAGCAATACCTACGTATGCACATGCGTTTGTATTGTTTTTACATTTCTTCTTAAAATTAAACAAGCCAGACCACGGGCATTATTTTCTAGGTGTCTGAATTTGACCGAATTCCGCTAGAAAAACATAATTCCCAGTATTTGAAAGCTGTAAATTTGATTTGTGTCGGTAGCCATCGAATAATATATTGCGTCTTAGAAGCGTACTACACCATCCAACTGATGAGCCCAACTGTAGAACCTGGCCGAAACGCATAATTTGAACTAAAGGTCACAAAAAAACAAAATTAAAATTAAAAGCTGAGTCGACCAAAAAAAAAGAACAAAAGTAAAACCTGCGTATACACATGCGTTTGTATTGTTTTTACATTTTTTCTTAAAATTAAATAAGCCAGACCACTGGCATTATTTTCTAGGTGTCTGAATTCGATGGAATTCCCTTAGAGAAATATAATTCGCAGTGTTTGAAAGCTGTAAATTTTATTTGTGTCGGTAGCGATCGACTAATATTTTGCGTCTTAGAATGTACTACAGCATCTAACTGATGAGCCCAACTGTAGTACCTGCGCGAAACGCATAATTTGGACTAAAGGTCACAAAAAAACAAATTAAAATTAAAAGCTGAGTCCACAAAAAAAAGAACAAAAGCAATACTTACGTATGCACATGCGTTTGTATTGTTTTTACATTTCTTCTTAAAATTAAACAAGCCAGACCACGGGCATTATTTTCTAGGTGTCTGAATTTGACCGAATTCCGCTAGAAAAACATAATTCCCAGTATTTGAAAGCTGTAAATTTGATTTGTGTCGGTAGCCATCGAATAATATATTGCGTCTTAGAAGCGTACTACACCATCCAACTGATGAGCCCAACTGTAGAACCTGGCCGAAACGCATAATTTGAACTAAAGGTCACAAAAAAACAAAATTAAAATTAAAAGCTGAGTCGACCAAAAAAAAAGAACAAAAGTAAAACCTGCGTATACACATGCGTTTGTATTGTTTTTACATTTTTTCTTAAAATTAAATAAGCCAGACCACTGGCATTATTTTCTAGGTGTCTGAATTCGATGGAATTCCCTTAGAAAAATATAATTCTCAGTGTTTGAAAGCTGTAAATTTTATTTGTGTCGGTAGCGATCGACTAATATTTTGCGTCTTAGAATGTACTACAGCATCTAACTGATGAGCCCAACTGTAGTACCTGTGCAAAACGCATAATCTGGACTAAATGTCACAAAAAAAACAAAATTAAAATTAAAAGCTGAGTCCACAAAAAAAATTACAAAAGCAATACCTACGTATGCACATGCGTTTGTATTGTTTTTACATTTTTTCTTAAAATTAAATAAGCCAGACCACTGGCATTATTTTCTAGGTGTCTGAATTCGATGGAATTCCCTTAGAGAAATATAATTCGCAGTGTTTGAAAGCTGTAAATTTGATTTGTGTCGCTAGACATCGACTAATATTTTGCGTCCTAGAAGGGTACTAAGGCGTCTAACTCATGAGCCCAACTGCAGTACCTGCGCGAAACGCTTAATTTGGACTAAAGGCCATCGACTAATATTTTGCGTCTTAGAAGGGTACTACAGCATCTAACTGATGAGCCCAACTGTAGTACCTGCGCGAAACGAATAATTTGGACTAAAGGTCACAAAAAAACAAATTAAAATTAAAAGTGAGTCCACAAAAAAAAAGAACAAAAGCAATACCTACGTATGCACATGCGTTTGTACTGTTTTTACATTTCTTCTTTAAATTAAACAAGCCCGACTACGGACATTATTTTCTAGGTGTCTGAATTCGACCGAATTCCCCTAGAAAAATATAATTCACAGTGTTTGAAAGCTGTAAATTTTATTTGTGTCGGTAGCGATCGACTAATATTTTGCGTCTTAGAATGTACTACAGCATCTAACTGATGAGCCCAACTGTTGGACCTGCGCGAAACGCTTAATTTGGACTAAAGGCCATCGACTAATATTTTGCGTCTTAGAAGGGTACAACAGCATCTAACTGATGAGCCCAACTGTAGTACCTGCGCGAAACGCTTAATTTGGACTAAAGGCCATCGACTAATATTTTGCGTCTTAGAAGGGTACTACAGCATCTAACTGATGAGCCCAACTGTAGTACCTGCGCGAAACGAATAATTTGGACTAAAGGTCACAAAAAAACAAATTAAAATTAAAAGTGAGTCCACAAAAAAAAAGAACAAAAGCAATACCTACGTATGCACATGCGTTTGTACTGTTTTTACATTTCTTCTTTAAATTAAACAAGCCCGACTACGGACATTATTTTCTAGGTGTCTGAATTCGACCGAATTCCCCTAGAAAAATATAATTCACAGTGTTTGAAAGCTGTAAATTTTATTTGTGTCGGTAGCGATCGACTAATATTTTGCGTCTTAGAATGTACTACAGCATCTAACTGATGAGCCCAACTGTAGTACCTGCGCGAAACGCATAATTTGGACTAAAGGTCACAAAAAAACAAATTAAAATTAAAAGCTGAGTCCACAAAAAAAAGAACAAAAGCAATACTTACGTATGCACATGCGTTTGTATTGTTTTTACATTTCTTCTTAAAATTAAACAAGCCAGACCACGGGCATTATTTTCTAGGTGTCTGAATTTGACCGAATTCCGCTAGAAAAACATAATTCCCAGTATTTGAAAGCTGTAAATTTGATTTGTGTCGGTAGCCATCGAATAATATATTGCGTCTTAGAAGCGTACTACACCATCCAACTGATGAGCCCAACTGTAGAACCTGGCCGAAACGCATAATTTGAACTAAAGGTCACAAAAAAACAAAATTAAAATTAAAAGCTGAGTCGACCAAAAAAAAAGAACAAAAGTAAAACCTGCGTATACACATGCGTTTGTATTGTTTTTACATTTTTTCTTAAAATTAAATAAGCCAGACCACTGGCATTATTTTCTAGGTGTCTGAATTCGATGGAATTCCCTTAGAAAAATATAATTCTCAGTGTTTGAAAGCTGTAAATTTTATTTGTGTCGGTAGCGATCGACTAATATTTTGCGTCTTAGAATGTACTACAGCATCTAACTGATGAGCCCAACTGTAGTACCTGTGCAAAACGCATAATCTGGACTAAATGTCACAAAAAAAACAAAATTAAAATTAAAAGCTGAGTCCACAAAAAAAATTACAAAAGCAATACCTACGTATGCACATGCGTTTGTATTGTTTTTACATTTTTTCTTAAAATTAAATAAGCCAGACCACTGGCATTATTTTCTAGGTGTCTGAATTCGATGGAATTCCCTTAGAGAAATATAATTCGCAGTGTTTGAAAGCTGTAAATTTGATTTGTGTCGCTAGACATCGACTAATATTTTGCGTCCTAGAAGGGTACTAAGGCGTCTAACTCATGAGCCCAACTGCAGTACCTGCGCGAAACGCTTAATTTGGACTAAAGGCCATCGACTAATATTTTGCGTCTTAGAAGGGTACTACAGCATCTAACTGATGAGCCCAACTGTAGTACCTGCGCGAAACGAATAATTTGGACTAAAGGTCACAAAAAAACAAATTAAAATTAAAAGTGAGTCCACAAAAAAAAAGAACAAAAGCAATACCTACGTATGCACATGCGTTTGTACTGTTTTTACATTTCTTCTTTAAATTAAACAAGCCCGACTACGGACATTATTTTCTAGGTGTCTGAATTCGACCGAATTCCCCTAGAAAAATATAATTCACAGTGTTTGAAAGCTGTAAATTTTATTTGTGTCGGTAGCGATCGACTAATATTTTGCGTCTTAGAATGTACTACAGCATCTAACTGATGAGCCCAACTGTTGGACCTGCGCGAAACGCTTAATTTGGACTAAAGGCCATCGACTAATATTTTGCGTCTTAGAAGGGTACAACAGCATCTAACTGATGAGCCCAACTGTAGTACCTGCGCGAAACGCTTAATTTGGACTAAAGGCCATCGACTAATATTTTGCGTCTTAGAAGGGTACTACAGCATCTAACTGATGAGCCCAACTGTAGTACCTGCGCGAAACGAATAATTTGGACTAAAGGTCACAAAAAAACAAATTAAAATTAAAAGTGAGTCCACAAAAAAAAAGAACAAAAGCAATACCTACGTATGCACATGCGTTTGTACTGTTTTTACATTTCTTCTTTAAATTAAACAAGCCCGACTACGGACATTATTTTCTAGGTGTCTGAATTCGACCGAATTCCCCTAGAAAAATATAATTCACAGTGTTTGAAAGCTGTAAATTTTATTTGTGTCGGTAGCGATCGACTAATATTTTGCGTCTTAGAATGTACTACAGCATCTAACTGATGAGCCCAACTGTAGTACCTGCGCGAAACGCATAATTTGGACTAAAGGTCACAAAAAAACAAATTAAAATTAAAAGCTGAGTCCACAAAAAAAAGAACAAAAGCAATACTTACGTATGCACATGCGTTTGTATTGTTTTTACATTTCTTCTTAAAATTAAACAAGCCAGACCACGGGCATTATTTTCTAGGTGTCTGAATTTGACCGAATTCCGCTAGAAAAACATAATTCCCAGTATTTGAAAGCTGTAAATTTGATTTGTGTCGGTAGCCATCGAATAATATATTGCGTCTTAGAAGCGTACTACACCATCCAACTGATGAGCCCAACTGTAGAACCTGGCCGAAACGCATAATTTGAACTAAAGGTCACAAAAAAACAAAATTAAAATTAAAAGCTGAGTCGACCAAAAAAAAAGAACAAAAGTAAAACCTGCGTATACACATGCGTTTGTATTGTTTTTACATTTTTTCTTAAAATTAAATAAGCCAGACCACTGGCATTATTTTCTAGGTGTCTGAATTCGATGGAATTCCCTTAGAAAAATATAATTCTCAGTGTTTGAAAGCTGTAAATTTTATTTGTGTCGGTAGCGATCGACTAATATTTTGCGTCTTAGAATGTACTACAGCATCTAACTGATGAGCCCAACTGTAGTACCTGTGCAAAACGCATAATCTGGACTAAATGTCACAAAAAAAACAAAATTAAAATTAAAAGCTGAGTCCACAAAAAAAATTACAAAAGCAATACCTACGTATGCACATGCGTTTGTATTGTTTTTACATTTTTTCTTAAAATTAAATAAGCCAGACCACTGGCATTATTTTCTAGGTGTCTGAATTCGATGGAATTCCCTTAGAGAAATATAATTCGCAGTGTTTGAAAGCTGTAAATTTTATTTGTGTCGGTAGCGATCGACTAATATTTTGCGTCTTAGAATGTACTACAGCATCTAACTGATGAGCCCAACTGTAGTACCTGTGCAAAACGCATAATTTGGGCAAAAGGTCACAAGAAAACAAAATTAAAATTAAAAGCTGAGTCCACAAAAAAAAGAACAAAAACAATACCTACGTATGCACATGCGTTTGTATTGTTTTTACATTTCTTCTTAAAATTAATCAAGCCAGACCACGGGCATTATTTTCAAGGTGTCTGAATTCGACCGAATTCCCCTGGAAAAATATAATTCACAGTGTTTAAAAGCTGTAAATTTTATATGTGTCGGTAGCCATCGACTAATATTTTGCGTCTTAGAAGTGTACTACAGCATCTAACTGATGAGCCCAACTGTAGTACTTGCGCGAAACGCATAATTTGGACTACAGGCCACAAAAAACAACATCAAAATTAAAAGCTAAGTCCACAAAAAAAAGAACAAAAGCAATACATACGTATGCATATCCGTTTGTATTGTTTTTTTTTACATTTATTCTTAAAATAAAACAACCCAGACCACGGGCATTATTTTCTAGGTGTCTGAATTCGACCGAATATCCCAGGAAAAATATAATTCACAGTGTTTGAAAGCTGTAAATTTAATTTGTGTTGGTAGCCATCGACTAATATTTTGCGTCTTAGAAGGGTACTACAGCATCTAACTGATGATCTCAACTGTAGTACCTGCGCGAAACGCATAATTAGGACTAAAGGTCACACAAAAACAAAATTAAAATTAAAAGTGAGTCTACAAAAAAAAAAGAACAAAAGCAATACCTACGTATGCACATGGGTTTGTACTGTTTTTACATTTCTTCTTTAAATTAAACTAGCCCGACCACGGACTTTATTTTCTAGGTGTCTGAATTTGACCGAATTCCCCTAGAAAAATATAATTCACAGTGTTCGAAAGCTGTAAATATTATTTGTGTCGGTAGCCATCCACTAATATTTTGCGTCTTTGAAGCGTACTACAGCATCCAACTGATGAGCCCAACTGTAGAACCTGGCCGAAACGCATAATTTGAACTAAAGGTCACAACAAAACAAAATTAAAATTAAAAGCTGAGTCCACCAAAAAAAATAACAAAAGTAATACCTGCGTATGCACATGTGCTTGTATTGTTTTTACATTTCATCTTAAAATTAAACGAGCCAAACCACTGGCATTATTTTCTAGGTGTCTGAATTCGATGGAATTCCCCTAGAAATATATAATTCGCAGTGTTTGAAAGCTGTAAATTTTATTTGTGTCGGTAGCGATCGACTAATATTTTTTGTCTTAGAATGTACTACAGCATCTAACTGATGAGCCCAACCGTACTACCTGTGCAAAACGCATAATTTGGACAAAAGGTCACAAGAAAACAATATTTAAATTAAAAACTGAGTCCACAAAAAAAAGAACAAAAGCAATACCTACGTATGCACATGCGTTTGTATTGTTTTTACATTTCTTCTTAAAATTAAACAAGCCAGACCACGGGCATTGTTTTCTAGGTGTCTGAATTCGACCGAATTCCGCTAGAAAAACATTAGTCCCATTGTTTGAAAGCTGTAAATTTGATTTGTGTCGGTAGACATCGACTAATATTTTGCGTTCTAGAAGGGTACTACAGCATCTAACTGATGAGCCCAACTGTAGTACCTGCGCGAAACGCATAATTTGGACTAAAGGTCACAAAAAAACAAATTAAGATTAAAAGTGAGTCCACAAAAAAAAAGAACAAAAGCAATACCTACGTATGCGCATGCGTTTGTACTGTTTTTACATTTCTTCTTTAAATTAAACAAGCTCGACTACGGACATTACTTTCTAGGTGTCTGAATTCAACCGAATTCCCCTAGAAAAATATAATTCACAGTGATTGAAAGCTGTAAATTTTATTTGTGTCGGTAGCCATCGACTAATATTTTGCGTCTTAGAGCATACTACAGCATCCAACTGATGAGCACAACTGTAGAACCTGGCCGAAACGCAGAATTTGAACTAAAGGTCACAAAAAAACAAAATTAAAATTAAAAGCTGAGTAATACCTGCGTATGCACATGCGTTTGTATTGTTGTTACATTTCATCTTAAATTTAAACGAGCCAGACCACGGGCATTATTTTCTAGGTGTCTGAATTCGACCGAATTCCCCTAGAAAAATATAATTCACAGTGTTTGAAAGCTGTAAATTTTATTTGTGTCGATAGCCATCGACTAATATTTTGCATCTTAGAAGCAATTTTAGAACTACAGCATCCAACTGATGAGCCCAACTGTAGAACCTGGCCGAAACGCATAATTTGAACTAAAGGTTACAAAAAACAAAATTAAAATTAAAAGCTGAGTCCATAAAAAAAAGAACAAAAGTCATACCTGCGTATGCACATGCGTTTGTAATGTTTTTACATTTCACCTTAAAATTAAATGAGCCAGACCACGGGCATTATTTTCTAGGTGTCTGAATTCGACCGAATTCCCCTAGAAAAATATAATTCACAGTGTTTAAAAGCTGTAAATTTTATATGTGTCGGTAGCCATCGACTAATATTTTGCGTCTTAGAAGTGTACTACAGCATCTAACTGATGAGCCCAACTGTAGTACTTGCGCGAAACGCATAATTTGGACTACAGGCCACAAAAAACAACATCAAAATTAAAAGCTAAGTCCACAAAAAAAGAACAAAAGCAATACCTACGTATGCATATCCGTTTGTTTTGTTTTTTTTTACATTTATTCTTAAAATAAAACAACCCGGACCACGGGCATTATTTTCTAGGTGTCTGAATTCGACCGAATATCCCAGGAAAAATATAATTCACAGTGTTTGAAAGCTGTAAATTTAATTTGTGTCGGTAGCCATCGACTAATATTTTGCGTCTTAGAAGGGTACTACAGCATCTAACTGATGAGCTCAACTGTAGTACCTGCGCGAAACGTATAATTTGGACTAAAGGTCACAAAAAACAAAATTAAAATTAAAAGTGAGTCTACAAAAAAAAGAACAAAAGCAATACCTACGTATGCACATGCGTTTGAATTGTTTTTACATTTTTTCTTAAAATTAAATAAGCCAGACCACTGGCATTATTTTCTAGGTGTCTGAATTCGATGGAATTCCCTTAGAAAAATATAATTTGCAGTGTTTGAAAGCTGTAAATTTTATTTGTGTCGATAGCCATCGACTAATAGTTTGCATCTTAGAAGCGTACTACAGCATCCAACTGATGAGCACAACTGTAGAACCTGGCCGAAACGCATAATTTGAACTAATGGTCACAAAAAAAAACAAAATTAAAATTAAAAGCTGAGTCCGCCAAAAAAAGAACAAAAGTAATACATGCGTATGCACATGCGTTTGTATTGTTGTTACATTTCATCTTAAAATTAAACGAGCCAGACCACGGGCATTATTTTCTAGGTGTCTGAATTCGACCGAATTCCCCTAGAAAAATATAATTCACAGTGTTTGAAAGCTGTAAATTTTATTTGTGTCGATAGCCATCGACTAATATTTTGCATCTTAGAAGCGTACTACAGCATCCAACTGATGAGCCCAACTGTAGAACCTGGCCGAAACGCATAATTTGAACTAAAGGTCACAAAAAAACAAAATTAACAATAAAAGCTGAGTCGACCAAAAAAAGAACAAAAGTAATACCTGCGTATGCATATGCGTTTGTATTGTTGTTACATTTTATCATAAAATTAAACGAGCCAGACCACGGGCATTATTTTCTAGGTGTCTGAATTCGACCGAATTCTCCTAGAAAAATATAATTCACAGTGTTTGGAAGCTGTACATTTTAGTTGTGTCGGCAGCCATCGAATAATATTTTGCGTCTTAGAAGCGTACTACACCATCCAACTGATGAGCACAACTGTAGAACCTGGCCGAAACGCATAATTTGAACTAAAGGTCACAAAAAAACAAAATTAAAATTAAAAGCTGAGTCGACCAAAAAAAAAAAACAAAAGTAATACCTGCGTATACACATGCGTTTGTATTGTTTTTACATTTCATCTTAAAATTAAACGAGCCAGACCACGGGCATTATTTTCTAGGTGTCTGAATTCGACCGAATTCCCCTAGAAAAATAAAATGCACAGTGTTTGAAAGCTGTAAATTTTATTTGTGTCGCTAGCGATCGACTAATATTTTGCGTCTTAGAATGTACTACAGCATCTAACTGATGAGCCCAACTGTAGTACCTGTGCAAAACGCATAATCTGGACTAAAGGTCACAAAAAAAAAACAAAATTAAAATTAAAAGCTGAGTCCACAAAAAAAAAGGACAAAAGCAATACCTACGTATGCACATGCGTTTGAATTGTTTTTACATTTTTTCTTAAAATTAAATAAGCCAGACCACTGGCATTATTTTCTAGGTGTCTGAATTCGATGGAATTCCCTTAGAAAAATATAATTTGCAGTGTTTGAAAGCTGTAAATTTTATTTGTGTCGGTAGCGATCGACTAATATTTTGCGTCTTAGAATGTACTACAGCATCTAACTGATGAGCCCAACTGTAGTACCTGTGCAAAACACATAATTTGGGCAAAAGGTCACAAGAAAGCAAAATTAAAATTAAAAGCTGAGTCCACAAAAAAAAGAACAAAAGCAATACCTACGTATGCACATGCGTTTGTATTGTTTTTACATTTCTTCTTAAAATTAATCAAGCCAGACCACGGGCATTATTTTCTAGGTGTCTGAATTCGACCGAATTCATCTAGAAAAACATAATTCCCAGTGTTTGAAAGTTGTAAATTTGATTTGTGTCGGTAGACATCGACTAATATTTTGCGTCCTAGAAGGGTACTAAGGCATCTAACTGATGAGCCCAACTGTAGTACCTGCGCGAAACGCATAATTTGGACTAAAGGTCACAAAAAAACAAATTAAAATTAAAAGTGAGTTCACAAAAAAAAAGAACAAAAGCAATACCTACGTATGCACATGCGTTTGTACTGTTTTTACATTTCTTCTTTAAATTAAACGAGCCAGACCACGGGAATTATTTTCTAGGTGTCTGAATTCGACCGAATTCCCCTAGAAAAATATAATTCACAGTGATTGAAAGCTGTAAATTTTATTTGTGTCGATAGCCATCGCCTAATATTTTGCGTCTTAGAGCGTACTACAGCATCCAACTGATGAGCCCAACTGTAGAACCTGGCCGAAACGCATAATTTGAACTAAAGGTTACAAAAAAAAACAAAATTAAAATTAAAAGCTGAGTCCACAAAAAAAAGAACAAAAGTAATACCTGCGTATGCACATGCGTTTGTAATGTTTTTACATTTCACCTTAAAATTAAATGAGCCAGACCACGGGCATTATTTTCTAGGTGTCTGAATTCGACCGAATATCCCAGGAAAAATATAATTCACAGTGTTTGAAAGCTGTAAATTTAATTTGTGTCGGTAGCCATCGACTAATATTTTGCGTCTTAGAAGGGTACTACAGTATCTAACTGATGAGCCCAACTGTAGTACCTGCGCGAAACGTATAATTTGGACTAAAGGTCACAAAAAAACAAAATTAAAATTAAATCTGAGTCCACCAAAAAAAAAGAACAAAAGTAATATCTGCGTATGCACATGTGCTTGTATTGTTTTTACATTTCATTTTAAAATTAAACGAGCCAAGCCACGGGCATTATTTTCTAGGTGTCTGAATTCGACCGAATTCCCCTAGAAAAATATAATTCACAGTGTTGAAAGCTGTAAATTTTATTTGTGTCGGTAGCGATCGACTTATATTTTGCGTCTTAAAATATACTACAGCATCTAACTGATGAGCCCAACTGTAGAACCTGGCCGAAACGCATAATTTGAACTAAAGGTCACAACAAAACAAAATTAAAATTAAAAGCTGAGTCCACAAAAAAAAGAACAAAAGCAATATCTACGTATGCACATGCGTTTGTATTGTTTTTACATTTTTTCTTAAAATTAAATAAGCCAGACCACTGGCATTATTTTCTAGGTGTCTCAGTTCGATGGAATTCCCCTAGAAAAATATAATTCGCAGTGTTGAAAGCTATAAATTTTATTTGTGTCGGTAGCGATCGACTAATATTTTGCGTCTTAGAATGTACTACAGCATCTAACTGATGAGCCCACCTGTAGTACCTGTGCAAAACGCATAATTTGGACAAAAGGTCACAAGAAAACAAAATTTAAATTAAAAGCTGAGTCCACAAAAAAATAACAAAAGCAATACCTACGTATGCGCATGCGTTTGTACTGTTTTTACATTTCTTCTTTAAATTAAACAAGCCCGACTGCGGACAGTATTTTCTAGGTGTCTGAATTCAACCGAATTCCCCTAGAAAAATATAATTCACAGTGATCGAAAGCTGTAAATTTTATTTGTGTCGGTAGCCATCGCCTAATATTTTGCGTCTTAGAGCGTACTACACCATCCAACTTATGAGCCCAACTGTAGAACCTGGCCGAAACGCATAATTTGAACTAAAGGTTACAAAAAAAAACAAAATTAAAATTAAAAGCTGAGTCGACCAAAAAAAGAACAAAAGTAATACCTGCGTATGCATATGCGTTTGTATTGTTGTTACATTTTATCATAAAATTAAACGAGCCAGACCACGGGCATTATTTTCTAGGTGTCTGAATTCGACCGAATTCCCCTAGAAAAATATAATTCACAGTGTTTGGAAGGTGTACATTTTAGTTGTGTCGGCAGCCATCGAATAATATTTTGCGTCTTAGAAGCGTACTACACCATCCAACTGATGAGCCCAACTGTAGAACCTGGCCGAAACGCATAATTTGAACTAAAGGTCACAAAAAAACAAAATTAAAATTAAAAGCTGAGTCGACCAAAAAAAAAAAAACAAAAGTAATACCTGCGTTTAGACATGCGTTTGTATTGTTTTTACATTTCATCTTAAAATTAAACGAGCCAGACCACGGGCATTATTTTCTAGGTGTCTGAATTCGGCCGAATTCCCCTAGAAAAATAAAATGCACAGTGTTTGAAAGCTGTAAATTTTATTTGTGTCGCTAGCGATCGACTAATATTTTGCGTCTTAGAATGTACTACAGCATCTAACTGATGAGCCCAACTGTAGTACCTGTGCAAAACGCATAATCTGGACTAAAGGTCACAAAAAAAAACAAAATTAAAATTAAAAGCTGAGTCCACAAAAAAAAAGGACAAAAGCAATACATACGTATGCACATGCGTTTGTATTGTTTTTACATTTTTTCTTAAAATTAAATAAGCCAGACCACTGGCATTATTTTCTAGGTGTCTGAATTCGATGGAATTCCCTTAGAAAAATATAATTTGCAGTGTTTGAAAGCTGTAAATTTTATTTGTGTCGGTAGCGATTGACTAATATTTTGCGTCTTAGAATGTACTACAGCATCCAACTGATGAGCCCAACTGTAGTACCTGTGCAAAACGCATAATTTGGGCAAAAGGTCACAAGAAAACAAAATTAAAATTAAAAGCTGAGTCCACAAAAAAAGAACAAAAGCAATACATACGTATGCACATGCGTTTGTATTGTTTTTACATTTCTTCTTAAAATTAATCAAGCCAGACCACGGGCATTATTTTCTAGGTGTCTGAATTCGACCGAATTCCCCTAGAAAAACATAATTCCCAGTGTTTGAAAGTTGTAAATTTGATTTGTGTCGGTAATCATCGACTAATATTTTGCGTCCTAGAAGGGTATTAAGGCATCTAACTGATGAGCCCAACTGTAGTACCTGCGCGAAACGCATAATTTGGACTAAAGGTCACAAAAAAACAAATTAAAATTAAAAGTGAGTCCACAAAAAAAAGAACAAAAGCAATACCTACGTATGCACATGCGTTTGTACTGTTTTTACATTTCTTCTTTAAATTAAACGAGCCAGACCACGGGCATTATTTTCTAGGTGTCTGAATTCAAACGAATTCCCCTAGAAAAATACAATTCACAGTGATTGAAAGCTGTAAATTTTATTTGTGTCGGTAGCCATCGCCTAATATTTTGCGTCTTAGAGCGTACTACAGCATCCAACTGATGAGCCCAACTGTAGAACCTGGCCGAAACGCATAATTTGAACTAAAGGTTACAAAAAAAAACAAAATTAAAATTAAAAGCTGAGTCCACAAAAAAAAGAACAAAAGTAATACCTGCGTATGCACATGCGTTTGTAATGTTTTTACATTTCACCTTAAAATTAAATGAGCCAGACCACGGGCATTATTTTCTAGGTGTCTGAGTTCGACCGAATTCCCCTAGAAAAATATAATTCACAGTGTTTGAAAGCTGTAAATTTTATATGTGTCGGTAGCCATCGACTAATATTTTGCGTCTTAGAAGTGTACTACAGCATCTAACTGATGAGCGCAACTGTAGTACTTGCGCGAAACGCATAATTTGGACTAGAGGCCACAAAAAACAAAATCAAAATTAAAAGCTAAGTCAACAAAAAAAACAACAAAAGTAATACCTACGTATGTATATCCGTTTGTATTGTTTTTGTTTACATTTATTCTTAAAATAAAACAACCTAGACCACGGGCATTATTTTCTAGGTGTCTGAATTCGACCGAATATCCCAGGAAAAATATAATTCACAGTGTTTGAAAGCTGTAAATTTAATTTGTGTCGGTAGCCATCGACTAATATTTTGCGTCTTAGAAGGGTACTACAGCATCTAACTGATGAGCCCAACTGTAGTACCTGCGCGAAACGTATAATTTGGACTAAAGGTCACAAAAAAACGAAATTAAAATTAAATCTGAGTCCACAAAAAAAAAGAACAAAAGTAATATCTGCGTATGCACATGTGCTTTTATTGTTTTTACATTTCATCTTAAAATTAAACGAGCCAAGCCACGAGCATTACTTTCTAGGTGTCTGAATTCGACCGAATTCCCCTAGAAAAATATAATTCACAGTGTTTGAAAGCTGTAAATTTTATTTGTGTCGGTAGCGATCGACTAATATTTTGCGTTTTAGAATGTACTACAGCATCTAACTGATGAGCCCAACTGTAGTACCTGCGCGAAACGCATAATTTGGACTAAAGGTCACAAAAAAACAAATTAAAATTAAAAGTGGGTCCACAAAAAAAAGAACAAAAGCAATACCTACGTATGCGCATGCGTTTGTACTGTTTTTACATTTCTTCTTTAAATTAAACAAGCCCGACTACGGACATTATTTTCTAGGTGTCTGAATTCAACCGAATTCCCCTAGAAAAATATAATTCACAGTGATTGAAAGCTGTAAATTTTATTTGGGTCGGTAGCCATCGACTAATTTTTTGCGTCTTAGAGCATACTACAGCATCCAACTGGTGAGCACAACTGTAGAACCTGGCCGAAACGCATAATTTGAACTAAAGGTCACAAAAAACAAAATAAAAATTAAAAGCTGAGTAACACCTGCGTATGCACATGCGTTTGTATTGTTGTTACATTTCATCTTAAATTTAAACGAGCCAGACCACGGGCATTATTTTCTAGGTGTCTGAATTCGACCGAATTCCCCTAGAAAAATATAATTCACAGTGTTTGAAAGCTGTAAATTTTATTTGTGTCGATAGCCATCGACTACTATTTTGCATCTTAGAAGCAATTTTAGAACTACAGCATCCAACTGATGAGCCCAACTGTAGAACCTGGCCGAAACGCATAATTTGAACTAGTGGTCACAAAAACACAAAATTAAAATTAAAAGCCGAGTCGACCAAAAAAGAGAACAAAAGTAATACCTGCGTATACACATGCGTTTGTATTGGTTTTACATTTCATCTTAAAATTAAACGAGCCAGACCACGGACATTATTTTCTAGCTGTCTGAATTCAACCGAATTCGCCTAGAAAAATATAATTCACAGTGTTTTAAAGCTGTAAATTTTATTTGTGTCGATAGCCATCGGCTAATAGTTTGCATCTTAGAAGCGTACTACAGCATCCAACTGATGAGCACAACTGTAGAACCTGGCCGAAACGCATAATTTGAACTACAGGTCACAAAAAAACAAAATTAAAATTAAAAGCTGAGTCCACCAAAAAAAAGAACAAAAGTAATACCTGCGTATGCACATGCGTTTGTATTGTTGTTACATTTCATCTTAAAATTAAACGAGCCAGACCACGGGCATTATTTTCTAGGTGTCTGAATTCGACCGAATTCCCCTAGAAAAATATAATTCACAGTGTTTGAAAGCTGTAAATTTTATTTGTGTCGATAGCCATCGACTAATATTTTGCATCTTAGAAGCGTACTACAGCATCCAACTGATGAGCCCAACTGTAGAACCTGGCCGAAACGCATAATTTGAACTAAAGGTCACAAAAAAACAAAATTAAAATTAAAAGCTGAGTCGACCAAAAAAAAAAAAAGAACAAAAGTAATACCTGCGTATACACATGCGTTTGTATTGTTGTTACATTTCATCTTAAAATTAAACGAGCCAGACCACGGGCATTATTTTCTAGGTGTCTGAATTCGACCGAATTCCCCTAGAAAAATAAAATGCACAGTGTTTGAAAGCTGTAAATTTCATTTGTGTCGCTAACGATCGACTAATATTTTGCGTCTTAGAATGTACTACAGCATCTAACTGATGAGCCGAACTGTAGTACCTGTGCAAAACGCATAATCTGGACTAAAGGTCACAAAAAAAAAAACAAAATTAAAATTAAAAGCTGAGTCCACAAAAAAAAAAAGGACAAAAGCAATACCTACGTATGCACATGCGTTTGTATTGTTTTTACATTTTTTCTTAAAATTAAATAAGCCAGACCACTTTCATTATTTTCTAGGTGTCTGAATTCGATGGAATTCCCTTAGAAAAATATAATTTGCAGTGTTTGAAAGCTGTAAATTTTATTTGTGTCGGTAGCGATCGACTAATATTTTGCGTCTTAGAATGTACTACAGCACCTAACTGATGAGCCCAACTGTAGTACCTGTGCAAAACGCATAATTTGGGCAAAAGGTCACAAGAAAACAAAATTAAAATTAAAAGCTGAGTCCACAAAAAAAAAGAACAAAGGCAATACCTACGTATGCACATGCGTTTGTATTGTTTTTACATTTCTTCTTAAAATTAATCAAGCCAGACCACGGGCATTATTTTCTAGGTGTCTGAATTCGGCCGAATTCCCCTAGAAAAACATAATTCCCAGTGTTTGAAAGTTGTAAATTTGATTTGTGTCGGTAGACATCGACTAATATTTTGCGTCCTAGAAGGGTACTAAGGCATCTAACTGATGAGCCCAACTGTAGTACCTGCGCGAAACGCATAATTTGGACTAAAGGTCACAAAAAAACAAATTAAAATTAAAAGTGAGTCCACAAAAAAAAAGAACAAAAGCAATACCTACGTATGCACATGCGTTTGTACTGTTTTTACATTTCACCTTAAAATTAAATGAGCCAGACCACGGGCATTATTTTCTAGGTGTCTGAATTCGACCGAATTCCCCTAGAAAAATATAATTCACAGTGTTTGAAAGCTGTAAATTTTATTTGTGTCGGTAGCGATCGACTAATATTTTGCGTCTTAGAATATACTACAGCATCTAACTGATGAGCCCAACTGTAGAACCTGGCCGAAACGCATAATTTGAACTAAAGGTCACAACAAAACAAAATTAAAATTAAAAGCTGAGTCCACAAAAAAAAAGAACAAAAGCAATATCTACGTATGCACATGCGTTTGTATTGTTTTTACATTTTTTCTTAAAACTAAATAAGCCAGACCACTGGCATTATTTTCTAGGTGTCTGAATTCGATGGAATTCCCCTAGAAAAATATAATTCGCTGTGTTGAAAGCTATAAATTTTATTTGTGTCGGTAGCGATCGACTAATATTTTGCGTCTTAGAATGTACTACAGCATCTAACTGATGAGCCCAACTGTAGTACCTGTGCAAAACGCATAATTTGGACAAAAGGTCACAAGAAAACAAAATTTAAATTAAAAGCTGAGTCCACAAAAAAAAGAACAAAAGCAATACCTACGTATGCACATGCGTTTGTATTGTGTTTACATTTCTTCTTAAAATTAAACAAGCCAGACCACGGGCAATATTTTCTAGGTGTCTGAATTCGACCGAATACCGCTAGAAAAACATAATTCCCAGTGTTTGAAAGCTGTAAATTTGATTTGTGTCGGTAGACATCGACTAATATTTTGCGTCCTAGAAGGGTACTACAGCATCTAACTGATGAGCCCAACTGTAGTACTTGCGCGAAACGCATAATTTGGACTAAAGGTCACAAAAAAACAAATTAAAATTAAAAGTGGGTCCACAAAAAAAAAGAACAAAAGCAATACCTACGTATGCGCATGCGTTTGTACTGTTTTTACATTTCTTCTTTAAATTAAACAAGCCCGACTACGGACATTATTTTCTAGGTGTCTGAATTCGACCGAATTCCCCTAGAAAAATATAATTCACAGTGTTTGAAAGCTGTAAATTTTATTTGTGTCGATAGCCATCGACTAATATTTTGCATCTTAGAAGCAACTTTAGAACTACAGCATCCAACTGATGAGCCCAACTGTAGAACCTGGCCGAAACGCATAATTTGAACTAAAGGTCACAAAAAACAAAATAAAAATTAAAAGCTGAGTAACACCTGCGTATGCACATTCGTTTGTATTGTTGTTACATTTCATCTTAAATTTAAACGAGCCAGACCACGGGCATTATTTTCTAGGTGTCTGAATTCGACCGAATTCCCCTAGAAAAATATAATTCACAGTGTTTGAAAGCTGTAAATTTTATTTGTATCGGTAGCGATCGACTAATATTTTGCGTCTTAGAATATACTACAGCATCTAACTGATGAGCCCAACTGTAGAACCTGGCCGAAACGCATAATTTGAACTAAAGGTCACAACAAAACAAAATTAAAATTAAAAGCTGAGTCCACAAAAAAAAAAAAGAACAAAAGCAATATCTACGTATGCACATGCGTTTGTATTGTTTTTACATTTTTTCTTAAAATTAAATAAGCCAGACCACTGGCATTATTTTCTAGGTGTCTGAATTCGATGGAATTCCCCTAGAAAAATATAATTCGCAGTGTTGAAAGCTATAAATTGTATTTGTGTCGGTAGCGATCGACTAATATTTCGCGTCTTAGAGCATACTACAGCATCCAACTGATGAGCACAATTGTAGAACCTGGGCGAAACGCATAATTTGAACTAAAGGTCACAAAAAACAAAATAAAAATTAAAAGCTGAGTAACACCTGCGTATGCACATTCGTTTGTATTGTTGTTACATTTCATCTTAAATTTAAACGAGCCAGACCACGGGCATTATTTTCTAGGTGTCTGAATTCGACCGAATTCCCCTAGAAAAATATAATTCACAGTGTTTGAAAGCTGTAAATTTTATTTGGGTCGGTAGCCATCGACTAATTTTTTGCGTCTTAGAGCATACTACAGCATCCAACTGATGAGCACAACTGTAGAACCTGGCCGAAACGCATAATTTGAACTAAAGGTCACAAAAAACAAAATAAAAATTAAAAGCTGAGTAACACCTGCGTATGCACATGCGTTTGTATTGTGTTTACATTTCTTCTTAAAATTAAACAAGCCAGACCACGGGCATTATTTTCTAGGTGTCTGAATTCGACCGAATACCGCTAGAAAAACATAATTCCCAGTGTTTGAAAGCTGTAAATTTGATTTGTGTCGGTAGACATCGACTAATATTTTGCGTCCTAGAAGGGTACTACAGCATCTAACTTTATGAGCCCAACTGTAGTACCTGCGCGAAACGCATAATTTGGACTAAAGGTCACAAAAAAACAAATTAAAATTAAAAGTGGGTCCACAAAAAAAAAGAACAAAAGCAATACCTACGTATGCGCATGCGTTTGTACTGTTTTTACATTTCTTCTTTAAATTAAACAAGCCCGACTACGGACATTATTTTCTAGGTGTCTGAATTCAACCGAATTCCCCTAGAAAAATATAATTCACAGTGATTGAAAGCTGTAAATTTTATTTGGGTCGGTAGCCATCGACTAATTTTTTGCGTCTTAGAGCATACTACAGCATCCAACTGATGAGCACAACTGTAGAACCTGGCCGAAACGCATAATTTGAACTAAAGGTCACAAAAAACAAAATAAAAATTAAAAGCTGAGTAACACCTGCGTATGCACATGCGTTTGTATTGTTGTTACATTTCATCTTAAATTTAAACGAGCCAGACCACGGGAATTATTTTCTAGGTGTCTGAATTCGACCGAATTCCCCTAGAAAAATATAATTCACAGTGTTTGAAAGCTGTAAATTTTATTTGTGTCGATAGCCATCGACTAATATTTTGCATCTTAGAAGCAATTTTAGAACTACAGAATCCAACTGATGAGCCCAACTGTAGAACCTGGCCGAAACGCATAATTTGAACTAGTGGTCACAAAAACACAAAATTAAAATTAAAAGCCGAGTCGACCAAAAAAGAGAACAAAAGTAATACCTGCGTATACACATGCGTTTGTAGTGTTTTTACATTTCATCTTAAAATTAAACGAGCCAGACCACGGACATTATTTTCTAGGTGTCTGAATTCAACCGAATTCGCCTAGAAAAATATAATTCACAGTGTTTGAAAGCTGTAAATTTTATTTGTGTCGATAGCCATCGGCTAATAGTTTGCATCTTAGAAGCGTACTACAGCATCCAACTGATGAGCACAACTGTAGAACCTGGCCGAAACGCATAATTTGAACTAAAGGTCACAAAAAAACAAAATTAAAATTAAAAGCTGAGTCCACAAAAAAAAAGAACAAAAGTAATACCTGCGTATGCACATGCGTTTGTATTGTTGTTACATTTCATCTTAAAATTAAACGAGCCAGACCACGGGCATTATTTTCTAGGTGTCTGAATTCGACCGAATTCCCCTAGAAAAATATAATTCACAGTGTTTGAAAGCTGTAAATTTTATTTGTGTCGATAGCCATCGACTAATATTTTGCATCTTAGAAGCGTACTACAGCATCCAACTGATGAGCCCAACTGTAGAACCTGGCCGAAACGCATAATTTGAACTAAAGGTCACAAAAAAACAAAATTAAAATTAAAAGCTGAGTCGACCAAAAAAAAAAGAACAAAAGTAATACCTGCGTATACACATGCGTTTGTATTGTTTTTACATTTCATCTTAAAATTAAACGAGCCAGACCACGGGCATTATTTTCTAGGTGTCTGAATTCGACCGAATTCCCCTAGAAAAATAAAATGCACAGTGTTTGAAAGCTGTAAATTTTATTTGTGTCGCTAGCGATCGACTAATATTTTGCGTCTTAGAATGTACTACAGCATCTAACTGATGAGCCCAACTGTAGTACCTGTGCAAAACGCATAATCTGGACTAAAGGTCACAAAAAAAAAAACAAAATTAAAATTAAAAGCTGAGTCCACAAAAAAAAAGGACAAAAGCAATACCTACGTATGCACATGCGTTTGTATTGTTTTTACATTTTTTCTTAAAATTAAATAAGCCAGACCACTTTCATTATTTTCTAGGTGTCTGAATTCGATGGAATTCCCTTAGAAAAATATAATTTGCAGTGTTTGAAAGCTGTAAATTTTATTTGTGTCGGTAGCGATTGACTAATATTTTGCGTCTTAGAATGTACTACAGCACCTAACTGATGAGCCCAACTGTAGTACCTGTGCAAAACGCATAATTTGGGCAAAAGGTCACGAGAAAACAAAATTTAAATTAAAAGCTGAGTCCACAAAAAAAAAAGAAACAAAAGCAATACCTACGTATGCACATGCGTTTGTATTGTTTTTACATTTCTTCTTAAAATTAATCAAGCCAGACCACGGGCATTATTTTCTAGCTGTCTGAATTCGGCCGAATTCCCCTAGAAAAACATAATTCCCAGTGTTTGAAAGTTGTAAATTTGATTTGTGTCGGTAGACATCGACTAATATTTTGCGTCCTAGAAGGGTACCAAGGCATCTAACTGATGAGCCCAACTGTAGTACCTGCGCGAAACGCATAATTTGGACTAAAGGTCACAAAAAAACAAATTAAAATTAAAAGTGAGTCCACAAAAAAAAGAACAAAAGCAATACCTGCGTATGCACATGCGTTTGTAATGTTTTTACATTTCACCTTAAAATTAAATGAGCCAGACCACGGGCATTATTTTCTAGCTGTCTGAATTCGGCCGAATTCCCCTAGAAAAACATAATTCCCAGTGTTTGAAAGTTGTAAATTTGATTTGTGTCGGTAGACATCGACTAATATTTTGCGTCCTAGAAGGGTACCAAGGCATCCAACTGATGAGCCCAACTGTAGAACCTGGCCGAAACGCATAATTTGAACTAAAGGTTACAAAAAAAAACAAAATTAAAATTAAAAGCTGAGTCCACAAAAAAAAGAACAAAAGTAATACCTGCGTATGCACATGCGTTTGTAATGTTTTTACATTTCACCTTAAAATTAAATGAGCCAGACCACGGGCATTATTTTCTAGGTGTCTGAATTCGACCGAATTCCCCTAGAAAAATATAATTCACAGTGTTTGAAAGCTGTAAATTTTATTTGTGTCGGTAGCGATCGACTAATATTTTGCGTCTTAGAATATACTACAGCATCTAACTGATGAGCCAAACTGTAGAACCTGGCCGAAACGCATAATTTGAACTAAAGGTCACAACAAAACAAAATTAAAATTAAAAGCTGAGTCCACAAAAAAAAAAGAACAAAAGCAATATCTACGTATGCACATGCGTTTGTATTGTTTTTACATTTTTTCTTAAAATTAAATAAGCCAGACCACTGGCATTATTTTCTAGGTGTCTGAATTCGATGGAATTCCCCTAGAAAAATATAATTCGCAGTGTTGAAAGCTATAAATTTTATTTGTGTCGGTAGCGATCGACTAATATTTTGCGTCTTAGAATGTACTACAGCATCTAACTGATGAGCCCAACTGTAGTACCTGTGCCAAACGCATAATTTGGACAAAAGGTCACAAGAAAACAAAATTAAAATTAAAAGCTGAGTCCACTAAAAAAAAGAACAAAAGCAATACCTACGTATGCACATGCGTTTGTATTGTTTCTACATTTCTTCTTAAAATTAATCAAGCCAGACCACGGGCATTATTTTCTAGCTGTCTGAATTCGGCCGAATTCCCCTAGAAAAACATAATTCCCAGTGTTTGAAAGTTGTAAATTTGATTTGTGTCGGTAGACATCGACTAATATTTTGCGTCCTAGAAGGGTACTAAGGCATCTAACTGATGAGCCCAACTGTAGTACCTGCGCGAAACGCATTATTTGGACTAAAGATCACAAAAAAACAAATTAAAATTAAAAGTGAGTCCACAAAAAAAAGAACAAAAGCAATACCTACGTATGCACATGCGTTTGTACTGTTTTTACATTTCTTCTTAAATTAAACGAGCCAAACCACGGGCATTATTTTCTAGGTGTCTGAATTCGACCGAATTCCCCCAGAAAAATATAATTCACAGTGATTGAAAGCTGTAAATTTTATTTGTGTCGGTAGCCATCGCCTAATATTTTGCGTCTTAGAGCGTACTACAGCATCCAACTGATGAGCCCAACTGTAGAACCTGGCCGAAACGCATAATTTGAACTAAAGGTTACAAAAAAAAACAAAATTAAAATTAAAAGCTGAGTCCACAAAAAAAAGAACAAAAGTAATACCTGCGTATGCACATGCGTTTGTAATGTTTTTACATTTCACCTTAAAATTAAATGAGCCAGACCACGGGCATTATTTTCTAGGTGTCTGAATTCGACCGAATTCCCCTAGAAAAATATAATTCACAGTGTTTGAAAGCTGTAAATTTTATTTGTGTCGGTAGCGATCGACTAATATTTTGCGTCTTAGAATATACTACAGCATCTAACTGATGAGCCAAACTGTAGAACCTGGCCGAAACGCATAATTTGAACTAAAGGTCACAACAAAACAAAATTAAAATTAAAAGCTGAGTCCACAAAAAAAAAAGAACAAAAGCAATATCTACGTATGCACATGCGTTTGTATTGTTTTTACATTTTTTCTTAAAATTAAATAAGCCAGACCACTGGCATTATTTTCTAGGTGTCTGAATTCGATGGAATTCCCCTAGAAAAATATAATTCGCAGTGTTGAAAGCTATAAATTTTATTTGTGTCGGTAGCGATCGACTAATATTTTGCGTCTTAGAATGTACTACAGCATCTAACTGATGAGCCCAACTGTAGTACCTGTGCCAAACGCATAATTTGGACAAAAGGTCACAAGAAAACAAAATTTAAATTAAAAGCTGAGTCCACAAAAAAAAGAACAAAAGCAATACCTACGTATGCACATGCGTTTGTATTGTGTTTACATTTCTTCTTAAAATTAAACAAGCCAGACCACGGGCATTATTTTCTAGGTGTCTGAATTCGACCGAATACCGCTAGAAAAACATAATTCCCAGTGTTTGAAAGCTGTAAGTTTGATTTGTGTCGGTAGACATCGACTAATATTTTGCGTCCTAGAAGGGTACTACAGCATCTAACTGATGAGCCCAACTGTAGTACCTGCGCGAAACGCATAATTTGGACTAAATGTCACAAAAAAACAAATTAAAATTAAAAGTGGGTCCACAAAAAAAAAGAACAAAAGCAATACCTACGTATGCGCATGCGTTTGTACTGTTTTTACATTTCTTCTTTAAATTAAACAAGCCCGACTACGGACATTATTTTCTAGGTGTCTGAATTCAACCGAATTCCCCTAGAAAAATATAATTCACAGTGATTGAAAGCTGTAAATTTTATTTGGGTCGGTAGCCATCGACTAATATTTTGCGTCTTAGAGCATACTACAGCATCCAACTGATGAGCACAACTGTAGAACCTGGCCGAAACGCATAATTTGAACTAAAGGTCACAAAAAACAAAATAAAAATTAAAAGCTGAGTAACACCTGCGTATGCACATGCGTTTGTATTGTTGTTACATTTCATCTTAAATTTAAACGAGCCAGACCACGGGCATTATTTTCTAGGTGTCTGAATTCGACCGAATTCCCCTAGAAAAATATAATTCACAGTGTTTGAAAGCTGTAAATTTTATTTGTGTCGATAGCCATCGACTAATATTTTGCATCTTAGAAGCAATTTTAGAACTACAGCATCCAACTGATGAGCCCAACTGTAGAACCTGGCCGAAACGCATAATTTGAACTAATGGTCACAAAAACACAAAATTAAAATTAAAAGCCGAGTCGACCAAAAAAGAGAACAAAAGTAATACCTGCGTATACACATGCGTTTGTATTGTTTTTACATTTCATCTTAAAATTAAACGAGCCAGACCACGGACATTATTTTCTAGGTGTCTGAATTCAACCGAATTCGCCTAGAAAAATATAATTCACAGTGTTTGAAAGCTGTAAATTTTATTTGTGTCGATAGCCATCGGCTAATAGTTTGCATCTTAGAAGCGTACTACAGCATCCAACTGATGAGCACAACTGTAGAACCTGGCCGAAACGCATAATTTGAACTAAAGGTCACAAAAAAAACAAAATTAAAATTAAAAGCTGAGTCCACCAAAAAAAAGAACAAAAGTAATACCTGCGTATGCACATGCGTTTGTATTGTTGTTACATTTCATCTTAAAATTAAACGAGCCAGACCACGGGCATTATTTTCTAGGTGTCTGAATTCGACCGAATTCCCCTAGAAAAATATAATTCACAGTGTTTGAAAGCTGTAAATTTTATTTGTGTCGATAGCCATCGACTAATATTTTGCATCTTAGAAGCGTACTACAGCATCCAACTGATGAGCCCAACTGTAGAACCTGGCCGAAACGCATAATTTGAACTAAAGGTCACAAAAAAACAAAATTAAAATTAAAAGCTGAGTCGACCAAAAAAAAAAGAACAAAAGTAATACCTGTGTATACACATGCGTTTGTATTGTTTTTACATTTCATCTTAAAATTAAACGAGCCAGACCACGGGCATTATTTTCTAGGTGTCTGAATTCGACCGAATTCCCCTAGAAAAATAAAATGCACAGTGTTTGAAAGCTGTAAATTTTATTTGTGTCGCTAGCGATCGACTAATATTTTGCGTCTTAGAATGTACTACAGCATCTAACTGATGAGCCCAACTGTAGTACCTGTGCAAAACGCATAATCTGGGCTAAAGGTCACAAAAAAAAAACAAAATTAAAATTAAAAGCTGAGTCCACAAAAAAAGGACAAAAGCAATACCTACGTATGCACATGCGTTTGTATTGTTTTTACATTTTTTCTTAAAATTAAATAAGCCAGACCACTGGCATTATTTTCTAGGTGTCTGAATTCGATGGAATTCCCTTAGAAAAATATAATTTGCAGTGTTTGAAAGCTGTAAATTTTATTTGTGTCGGTAGCGATCGACTAATATTTTGCGTCTTAGAATGTACTACAGCACCTAACTGATAAGCCCAACTGTAGTACCTGTGCAAAACGCATAATTTGGGCAAAAGGTCAGAAGAAAACAAAATTAAAATTAAAAGCTGAGTCCACAAAAAAAAGAACAAAAGCAATACCTACGTATGCACATGCGTTTGTATTGTTTTTACATTTCTTCTTAAAATTAATCAAGCCAGACCACGGGCATTATTTTCTAGGTGTCTGAATTCGGCCGAATTCCCCTAGAAAAACATAATTCCCAGTGTTTGAAAGTTGTAAATTTGACTTGTGTCGGTGGACATCGACTAATATTTTGCGTCCTAGAAGGGTACTAAGGCATCTAACTGATGAGCCCAACTGTAGTACCTGCGCGAAACGCATAATTTGGACTAAAGGTCACAAAAAAACAAATTAAAATTAAAAGTGAGTCCACAAAAAAAAGAACAAAAGCAATACCTACGTATACACATGCGTTTGTACTGTTTTTACATTTCTTCTTTAAATTAAACGAGCCAGACCACGGGCATTATTTTCTAGGTGTCTGAATTCGACCGAATTCCCCCAGAAAAATATAATTCACAGTGATTGAAAGCTGTAAATTTTATTTGTGTCGGTAGCCATCGCCTAATATTTTGCGTCTTAGAGCGTACTACAGCATCCAACTGATGAGCCCAACTGTAGAACCTGGGCGAAACGCATAATTTGAACTAAAGGTTACAAAAAAAAAACAAAATTAAAATTAAAAGCTGAGTCCACAAAAAAAAGGACAAAAGCAATACCTACGTATGCACATGCGTTTGTATTGTTTTTACATTTTTTCTTAAAATTAAATAAGCCAGACCACTGGCATTATTTTCTAGGTGTCTGAATTCGATGGAATTCCCCCAGAAAAATATAATTCACAGTGATTGAAAGCTGTAAATTTTATTTGTGTCGGTAGCCATCGACTAATATTTTGCGTCTTAGAAGTGTACTACAGCATCTAACTGATAAGCGCAACTGTAGTACTTGCGCGAAACGCATAATTTGGACTAGAGGCCACAAAAAACAAAATCAAAATTAAAAGCCAAGACCACAAAAAAAAAGAACAAAAGTAATACCTACGTATGTATATCCGTTTGTATTGTTTTTGTTTACATTTATTCTTAAAATAAAACAACCTCGACCACGGGCATTATTTTATAGGTGTCTGAATTCGACCGAATATCCCAGGAAAAATATAATTCACAGTGTTTGAAAGCTGTAAATTTAATTTGTGTCGGTAGCCATCGACTAATATTTTGCGTCTTAGAAGGGTACTACAGCATCTAACTGATGAGCCCAACTGTAGTACCTGCGCGAAACGTATAATTTGGACTAAAGGTCACAAAAAAAACAAAATTAAAATTAAATCTGAGTCCGCCAAAAAAAAAGAACAAAAGTAATATCTGCGTATGCACATGTGCTTGTATTGTTTTTACATTTCATCTTAAAACTAAACGAGCCAAGCCACGGGCATTATTTTCTAGGTGTCTGAATTCGACCGAATTCCCCTAGAAAAATATATTTCACAGTGTTTGAAAGATGTAAATTTTATTTGTGTCGGTAGCGATCGACTAATATTTTGCGTCTTAGAATATACTACAGCATCTAACTGATGAGCCCAACTGTAGAACCTGGCCGAAACGCATAATTTGAACTAAAGGTCACAACAAAACAAAATTAAAATTAAAAGCTGAGTCCACAAAAAAAAGAACAAAAGCAATATCTACGTATGCACATGCGTTTGTATTGTTTTTACATTTTTTCTTAAAATTAAATAAGCCAGACCACTGGCATTATTTTCTAGGTGTCTGAATTCGATGGAAATCCCCTAGAAAAATATAATTCGCAGTGTTGAAAGCTATAAATTTTATTTGTGTCGGTAGCGATCGACTATTTTTGCGTCTTAGAATGTACTACAGCGTCTAACTGATGAGCCCAACTGTAGTACCTGTGCAAAACGCATAATTTAGACAAAAGGTCACAAGAAAACAAAATTTAAATTAAAAGCTGAGTCCACAAAAAAAAGAACAAAAGCAATACCTACGTATGCACATGCGTTTGTATTGTTGTTACATTTCATCTTAAAATTAAACGAGCCAGACCACGGGCATTATTTTCTAGGTGTCTGAATTCGACCGAATTCCCCTAGAAAAATATAATTCACAGTGTTTGAAAGCTGTAAATTTTATTTGTGTCGATAGCCATCGACTAATATTTTGCATCTTAGAAGCGTACTACAGCATCCAACTGATGAGCCCAACTGTAGAACCTGGCCGAAACGCATAATTTGAACTAAAGGTCACAAAAAAACAAAATTAAAATTAAAAGCTGAGTCGACCAAAAAAAAAAGAACAAAAGTAATACCTGTGTATACACATGCGTTTGTGTTGTTTTTACATTTCATCTTAAAATTAAACGAGCCAGACCACGGGCATTATTTTCTAGGTGTCTGAATTCGACCGAATTCCCCTAGAAAAATAAAATGCACAGTGTTTGAAAGCTGTAAATTTTATTTGTGTCGCTAGCGATCGACTAATATTTTGCGTCTTAGAATGTACTACAGCATCTAACTGATGAGCCCAACTGTAGTACCTGTGCAAAACGCATAATCTGGGCTAAAGGTCACAAAAAAAAAACAAAATTAAAATTAAAAGCTGAGTCCACAAAAAAAGGACAAAAGCAATACCTACGTATGCACATGCGTTTGTATTGTTTTTACATTTTTTCTTAAAATTAAATAAGCCAGACCACTGGCATTATTTTCTAGGTGTCTGAATTCGATGGAATTCCCTTAGAAAAATATAATTTGCAGTGTTTGAAAGCTGTAAATTTTATTTGTGTCAGTGGCGATCGACTAATATTTTGCGTCTTAGAATGTACTACAGCACCTAACTGATGAGCCCAACTGTAGTACCTGTGCAAAACGCATAATTTTGGCAAAAGGTCAGAAGAAAACAAAATTAAAATTAAAAGCTGAGTCCACAAAAAAAAAGAACAAAAGCAATACCTACGTATGCACATGCGTTTGTATTGTTTTTACATTTCTTCTTAAAATTAATCAAGCCAGACCACGGGCATTATTTTGTAGGTGTCTGAAGGTGTCGGTAGACATCGACTAATATTTTGCGTCCTAGAAGGGTACTTAGGCATCTAACTGATGAGCCCAACTGTAGTACCTGCGCGAAACGCATAATTTGGACTAAAGGTCACAAAAAAACAAATTAAAATTAAAAGTGAGTCCACAAAAAAAAGAACAAAAGCAATACCTACGTATACACATGCGTTTGTACTGTTTTTACATTTCTTCTTTAAATTAAACGAGCCAGACCACGGGCATTATTTTCTAGGTGTCTGAATTCGACCGAATTCCCCCAGAAAAATATAATTCACAGTGATTGAAAGCTGTAAATTTTATTTGTGTCGGTAGCCATCGCCTAATATTTTGCGTCTTAGAGCGTACTACAGCATCCAACTGATGAGCCCAACTGTAGAACCTGGGCGAAACGCATAATTTGCACTAAAGGTTACAAAAAAAAACAAAATTAAAATTAAAAGCTGAGTCCACAAAAAAAAGAACAAAAGTAATACCTGCGTATGCACATGCGTTTGTAATGTTTTTACATTTCACCTTAAAATTAAATGAGCCAGACCACGGGCATTATTTTCTAGGTGTCTGAACTCGACCGAATTCCCCTAGAAAAATATAATTCACAGTGTTTGAAAGCTGTAAATTTTATATGTGTCGGTAGCCATCGACTAATATTTTGCGTCTTAGAAGTGTACTACAGCATCTAACTGATGAGCGCAACTGTAGTACTTGCGCGAAACGCATAATTTGGACTAGAGGCCACAAAAAACAAAATCAAAATTAAAAGCCAAGACCACAAAAAAAAAGAACAAAAGTAATACCTACGTATGTATATCCGTTTGTATTGTTTTTGTTTACATTTATTCTTAAAATAAAACAACCTCGACCACGGGCATTATTTTATAGGTGTCTGAATTCGACCGAATATCCCAGGAAAAATATAATTCACAGTGTTTGAAAGCTGTAAATTTAATTTGTGTCGGTAGCCATCGACTAATATTTTGCGTCTTAGAAGGGTACTACAGCATCTAACTGATGAGCCCAACTGTAGTACCTGCGCGAAACGTATAACTTGGACTAAAGGTCACAAAAAAAACAAAATTAAAATTAAATCTGAGTCCGCCAAAAAAAAAGAACAAAAGTAATATCTGCGTATGCACATGTGCTTGTATTGTTTTTACATTTCATCTTAAAACTAAACGAGCAAAGCCACGGGCATTATTTTCTAGGTGTCTGAATTCGACCGAATTCCCCTAGAAAAAAATATTTCACAGTGTTTGAAAGCTGTAAATTTTATTTGTGTCGGTAGCGATCGACTAATATTTTGCGTCTTAGAATATACTACAGCATCTAACTGATGAGCCCAACTGTAGAACCTGGCCGAAACGCATAATTTGAACTAAAGGTCACAACAAAACAAAATTAAAATTAAAAGCTGAGTCCACAAAAAAAAGAACAAAAGCAATATCTACGTATGCACATGCGTTTGTATTGTTTTTACATTTTTTCTTAAAATTAAATAAGCCAGACCACTGGCATTATTTTCTAGGTGTCTGAATTCGATGGAAATCCCCTAGAAAAATATAATTCGCAGTGTTGAAAGCTATAAATTTTATTTGTGTCGGTAGCGATCGACTAATATTTTGCGTCTTAGAATGTACTACAGCGTCTAACTGATGAGCCCAACTGTAGTACCTGTGCAAAACGCATAATTTAGACAAAAGGTCACAAGAAAACAAAATTTAAATTAAAAGCTGAGTCCACAAAAAAAAGAACAAAAGCAATACCTACGTATGCACATGCGTTTGTATTGTTGTTACATTTCATCTTAAAATTAAACGAGCCAGACCACGGGCATTATTTTCTAGGTGTCTGAATTCGACCGAGTTCCCCTAGAAAAATATAATTCACAGTGTTTGAAAGCTGTAAATTTTATTTGTGTCGATAGCCATCGACTAATATTTTGCATCTTAGAAGCGTACTACAGCATCCAACTGATGAGCCCAACTGTAGAACCTGGCCGAAACGCATAATTTGAACTAAAGGTCACAAAAAAACAAAATTAAAATTAAAAGCTGAGTCGACCAAAAAAAAAAGAACAAAAGTAATACCTGTGTATACACATGCGTTTGTATTGTTTTTACATTTCATCTTAAAATTAAACGAGCCAGACCACGGGCATTATTTTCTAGGTGTCTGAATTCGACCGAATTCCCCTAGAAAAATAAAATGCACAGTGTTTGAAAGCTGTAAATTTTATTTGTGTCGCTAGCGATCGACTAATATTTTGCGTCTTAGAATGTACTACAGCATCTAACTGATGAGCCCAACTGTAGTACCTGTGCAAAACGCATAATCTGGGCTAAAGGTCACAAAAAAAAAACAAAATTAAAATTAAAAGCTGAGTCCACAAAAAAAGGACAAAAGCAATACCTACGTATGCACATGCGTTTGTATTGTTTTTACATTTTTTCTTAAAATTAAATAAGCCAGACCACTGGCATTATTTTCTAGGTGTCTGAATTCGATGGAATTCCCTTAGAAAAATATAATTTGCAGTGTTTGAAAGCTGTAAATTTTATTTGTGTCGGTAGCGATCGACTAATATTTTGCGTCTTAGAATGTACTACAGCACCTAACTGATGAGCCCAACTGTAGTACCTGTGCAAAACGCATAATTTGGGCAAAAGGTCAGAAGAAAACAAAATTAAAATTAAAAGCTGAGTCCACAAAAAAAAAAGAACAAAAGCAATACCTACGTATGCACATGCGTTTGTATTGTTTTTACATTTCTTCTTAAAATTAATCAAGCCAGACCACGGGCATTATTTTGTAGGTGTCTGAATTCGGCCGAATTCCCCTAGAAAAACATAATTCCCAGTGTTTGAAAGTTGTAAATTTGATTTGTGTCGGTAGACATCGACTAATATTTTGCGTCCTAGAAGGGTACTAAGGCTACTAACTGATGAGCCCAACTGTAGTACCTGCGCGAAACGCATAATTTGGACTAAAGGTCACAAAAAAACAAATTAAAATTAAAAGTGAGTCCACAAAAAAAAGAACAAAAGCAATACCTACGTATACACATGCGTTTGTACTGTTTTTACATTTCTTCTTTAAATTAAACGAGCCAGACCACGGGCATTATTTTCTAGGTGTCTGAATTCGACCGAATTCCCCCAGAAAAATATAATTCACAGTGATTGAAAGCTGTAAATTTTATTTGTGTCGGTAGCCATCGCCTAATATTTTGCGTCTTAGAGCGTACTACAGCATCCAACTGATGAGCCCAACTGTAGAACCTGGGCGAAACGCATAATTTGAACTAAAGGTTACAAAAAAAAACAAAATTAAAATTAAAAGCTGAGTCCACAAAAAAAAGAACAAAAGTAATACCTGCGTATGCACATGCGTTTGTAATGTTTTTACATTTCACCTTAAAATTAAATGAGCCAGACCACGGGCATTATTTTCTAGGTGTCTGAACTCGACCGAATTCCCCTAGAAAAATATAATTCACAGTGTTTGAAAGCTGTAAATTTTATATGTGTCGGTAGCCATCGACTAATATTTTGCGTCTTAGAAGTGTACTACAGCATCTAACTGATGAGCGCAACTGTAGTACTTGCGCGAAACGCATAATTTGGACTAGAGGCCACAAAAAACAAAATCAAAATTAAAAGCCAAGACCACAAAAAAAAAGAACAAAAGTAATACCTACGTATGTATATCCGTTTGTATTGTTTTTGTTTACTTTTATTCTTAAAATAAAACAACCTAGACCACGGGCATTATTTTATAGGTGTCTGAATTCGACCGAATATCCCAGGAAAAATATAATTCACAGTGTTTGAAAGCTGTAAATTTAATTTGTGTCGGTAGCCATCGACTAATATTTTGCGTCTTAGAAGGGTACTACAGCATCTAACTGATGAGCCCAACTGTAGTACCTGCGCGAAACGTATAATTTGGACTAAAGGTCACAAAAAAAAAAACAAAATTAAAATTAAATCTGAGTCCGCCAAAAAAAAAGAACAAAAGTAATATCTGCGTATGCACATGTGCTTGTATTGTTTTTACATTTCATCTTAAAACTAAACGAGCCAAGCCACGGGCATTATTTTCTAGGTGTCTGAATTCGACCGAATTCCCCTAGAAAAATATATTTCACAGTGTTTGAAAGCTGTAAATTTTATTTGTGTCGGTAGCGATCGACTAATATTTTGCGTCTTAGAATATACTACAGCATCTAACTGATGAGCCCAACTGTAGAACCTGGCCGAAACGCATAATTTGAACTAAAGGTCACAACAAAACAAAATTAAAATTAAAAGCTGAGTCCACAAAAAAAAGAACAAAAGCAATATCTACGTATGCACATGCGTTTGTATTGTTTTTACATTTTTTCTTAAAATTAAATAAGCCAGACCACTGGCATTATTTTCTAGGTGTCTGAATTCGATGGAAATCCCCTAGAAAAATATAATTCGCAGTGTTGAAAGCTATAAATTTTATTTGTGTCGGTAGCGATCGACTAATATTTTGCGTCTTAGAATGTACTACATCGTCTAACTGATGAGCCCAACTGTAGTACCTGTGCAAAACGCATAATTTAGACAAAAGGTCACAAGAAAACAAAATTTAAATTAAAAGCTGAGTCCACAAAAAAAAGAACAAAAGCAATACCTACGTATGCACATGCGTTTGTATTGTGTTTACATTTCTTCTTAAAATTAAACAAGCCAGACCACGGGCATTATTTTCTAGGTGTCTGAATTCGGCCGAATACCGCTAGAAAAACATAATTCCCAGTGTTTGAAAGCTGTAAATTTGATTTGTGTCGGTAGACATCGACTAATATTTTGCGTCCTAGAAGGGTACTACAGCATCTATCTGATGAGCCCAACTGTAGTACCTGCGCGAAACGCATAATTTGGACTAAAGGTCACAAAAAAACAAATTAAAATTAAAAGTGGGTCCACAAAAAAAAATAACAAAAGCAATACCTACGTAAGCGCATGCGTTTGTACTGTTTTTACATTTCTTCTTTAAATTAAACAAGCCCGACTACGGACATTATTTTCTAGGTGCCTGAATTCAACCGAATTCCCCTAGAAAAATATAATTCACAGTGATTGAAAGCTGTACATTTTATTTGTGTTGGTAGCCATCGACTAATATTTTGCGTCTTAGAGCATACTACAGCATCCAACTGATGAGCACAACTGTAGAACCTGGCCGAAACGCATAATTTAAACTAAAGGTCACAAAAAAACAAAATTAAAATTAAAAGCTGAGTAACACCTGCGTATGCACATGCGTTTGTATTGTTGTTACATTTCATCTTAAATTTAAACGAGCCAGACCACGGGCATTATTTTCTAGGTGTCTGAATTCGACCGAATTCCCCTAGAAAAAATAATTCACAGTGTTTGAAAGCTGTAAATTTTATTTGTGTCGATAGCCATCGACTAGTATTTTGCATCTTAGAAGCAATTTTAGAACTACAGCATCCAACTGATGAGCCCAACTGTAGAACCTGGCCGAAACTCATAATTTGAACTAAAGGTCACAAAAAAACAAAATTAAAATTAAAAGCTGAGTCCGCCAAAAAAAGAACAAAAGTAACACCTGCGTATGCACATGCGTTTGTATTGTTTTTACATTTCATCTTAAAATTAAACGAGCCAGACCACGGGCATTATTTTCTAGGTGTCTGAATTCGACCGAATTCCCCTAGAAAAATATAATTCACAGTATTTGAAAGCTGTAAATTTTATTTGTGTCGATAGCCATCGACTAATAGTTTGCATCTTAGAAGCGTACTACAGCATCCAACTGATGAGCACAACTGTAGAACCAAGCCGAAACGCATAATTTGAACTAAAGGTCACAAAAAAACAAAATTAAAATTAAAAGCTGAGTCCGCCAAAAAAAAGAACAAAAGTAATACCTGCGTATGCACATGCGTTTGTATTGTTGTTACATTTCATCTTAAAATTAAACGAGCCAGACCACGGGCATTATTTTCTAGGTGTCTGAATTCGACCGAATTCCCCTAGAAAAATATAATTCACAGTGTTTGAAAGCTGTAAATTTTATTTGTGTCGATAGCCATCGACTAATATCTTGCATCTTAGAAACGTACTACAGCATCCAACTGATGAGCCCAACTGTAGAACCTGGCCGAAACGCATAATTTGAACTAAAGGTCACAAAAAAACAAAATTAACATTAAAAGCTGAGTCGACCAAAAAAAGAACAAAAGTAATACCTGCGTATGCATATGCGTTTGTATTGTTGTTACATTTTATCATAAAATTAAACGAGCCAGACCACGGGCATTATTTTCTAGGTGTCTGAATTCGACCAAATTCCCCTAGAAAAATATAATTCACAGTGTTTGAAAGCTGTAAATTTTATTTGTGTCGATAGCCATCGACTAATAGTTTGCATCTTAGAAGCGTACTACAGCATCCAACTGATGAGCACAACTGTAGAACCTGGTCGAAACGCATAATTTGAATTAAAGGTCACAAAAAAACAAAATTAAAATTAAAAGCTGAGTCCGCCAAAAAAAGAACAAAAGTTATACCTGCGTATGCACATGCGTTTGTATTGTTGTTACATTTCATCTTAAAATTAAACGAGCCAGACCACGGGCATTATTTTCTAGGTGTCTGAATTCGACCGAATTCCCCTAGAAAAATAAAATGCATAGTGTTTGAAAGCTGTAAATTTTATTTGTGTCGATAGCCATCGACTAATATTTTGCATCTTAGAAGCGTACTACACCATCCAACTGATGAGCCCAACTGTAGAACCTGGCCGAAACGCATAATATGGAATAAAGGTCACAAAAAAAAACAAAATTAAAATTAAAAGCTGAGTCCACAAAAAAAGGACAAAAGCAATACCTACGTATGCACATGCGTTTGTATTGTTTTTACATTTTTTCTTAAAATTAAATAAGCTAGACCACTGGCATTATTTTCTAAGTGTCTGAATTCGATGGAATTCCCTTAGAAAAATATAATTTGCAGTGTTTGAAAGCTGTAAATTTTATTTGTGTCGGTAGCGATCGACTAATATTTTGCGTCTTAGAATGTACTACAGCATCTAACTGATGAGTCCAACTGTAGTACCTGTGCAAAAAGCATAATTTGGGCAAAAGGTCACAAGAAAACAAAATTAAAATTAAAAGCTGAGTCCACAAAAAAAAGAACAAAAGCAATACCTACGTATGCACATGCGTTTGTAATGTTTTTACATTTCACCTTAAAATTAAATGAGCCAGACCACGGGCATTATTTTCTAGTTGTCTGAATTCGACCGAATTCCCCTAGAAAAACATAATTCCCAGTGTTTGAAAGTTGTAAATTTGATTTGTGTCGGTAGACATCGACTAATATTTTGCGTCCTAGAAGGGTACTAAGACATCTAACTGATGAGCCCAACTGTAGTACCTGCGCGAAACGCATAATTTGGACTAAAGGTCACAAAAAAACAAATTAAAATTAAAAGTGAGTCCACAAAAAAAATAACAAAAGCAATACCTACGTATGCACATGCGTTTGTACTGTTTTTACATTTCTTCTTTAAATTAAACAAGCCCGAGTACGGACATTATTTTCTAGGTGTCTGAATTCGACCGAATTCCCCTAGAAAAATATAATTCACAGAGATTGAAGGCTGTAAATTTTATTTGTGTCGGTAGCCATCGACTAATATTTTGCGTCTTAGAGCATACTACAGCATCCAACTGATGAGCACAACTGTAGAACCTGGCCGAAACGCATAATTTGAACTAAAGGTCACAAAAAAACAAAATTAAAATTAAAAGCTGAGTAACACCTGCGTATGCACATGCGCTTGTATTGTTGTTACATTTCATCTTAAATTTAAACGAGCCAGACCACGGGCATTATTTTCTAGGTGTCTGAATTCGACCGAATTCCCCTAGAAAAATATAATTCACAGTGTTTGAAAGCTGTAAATTTTATTTGTGTCGATAGCCATCGACTAATATTTTGCATCTTAGAAGCAATTTTAGAACTACAGCATCCAACTGATGAGCCCAACTGTAGAACCTGGCCGAAACGCATAATTTGAACTAAAGGTTACAAAAAAAAACAAAATTAAAATTAAAAGCTGTGTCCACAAAAAAAAGAACAAAAGTAATACCTGCGTATGCACATGCGTTTGTAATGTTTTTACATTTCACCTTAAAATTAAATGAGCCAGACCACGGGCATTATTTTCTAGTTGTCTGAATTCGACCGAATTCCCCTAGAAAAATATAATTCACAGTGTTTGAAAGCTGTAAATTTTATGTGTCGGTAGCCATCGACTAATATTTTGCGTCTTAGAAGTGTACTACAGCATCTAACTGATGAGCGCAACTGCAGTACTTGCGCGAAACGCATAATTTGGACTAGAGGCCACAAAAAACAAAATCAAAATTAAAAGCTAAGTCCACAAAAAGAAGAACAAAAGTAATACCTACGTATGTATATCCGTTTGTATTGTTTTTTTTTACATTTATTCTTAAAATAAAACAACCTAGACCACGGGCATTATTTTCTAGGTGTCTGAATTCGACCGAATATCCCAGGAAAAATATAATTCACAGTGCTTGAAAGCTGTACATTTAATTTGTGTCGGTAGCCATCGACTAATATTTTGCGTCTTAGAAGGGTACTACAGCATCTAACTGATGAGCCCAACTGTAGTACCTGCGCGAAACGTATAATTTGGACTAAAGGTCACAAAAAAACAAAATTAAAATTAAAAGTGAGTCTACAAAAAAAAAGAACAAAAGCAATACCTACGTATGTACATGCGTTTGTACTGTTTTTACATTTCTTCTTTAAATTAAACTAGCCCGACTACGGACATTATTTTCTAGGTGTCTGAATTCAACCGAATTCCCCTAGCAAAATATAATTCACAGTGATTGAAAGCTGTAAATTTTATTTGTGTCGGTAGCCATTGACTAATATTTTGCGTCTTAGAGCGTACTACAGCATCCAACTGATGAGCACAACTGTAGAACCTGGCCGAAACGCATAATTTGAACTAAAGGTCACAAAAAAACAAAATTAAAATTAAAAGCTGAGTCCGCCAAAAAAAGAACAAAAGTAATACCTGCGTATGCACATACGTTTGTATTGTTGTTACATTTCATCTTAAAATTAAACGAGCCAGACCACGGGCATTATTTTCTAGGTGTCTGAATTCGACCGAATTCCACTAGAAAAATCTAATTCACAGTGTTTGAAAGCTGTAAATTTGATTTGTGTCGGTAGACATCGACTAATATTTTGCGTCCTAGAAGGTTATTACAGCATCTAACTGCTGAGCCCAAATGTAGTACTTGCGCGAAACGCATAATTTGGAATAGAGGCCACAAAAAACAAAATCAAAATTAAAAGCTAAGTCCACAAAAAGAAGAACAAAAGTAATACCTACGTATGTATATCCGTTTGTATTGTTTTTTTTACATTTATTCTTAAAATAAAACAACCTCGACCACGGGCATTATTTTCTAGGTGTCTGAATTCGACCGAATATCCCAGGAAAAATATAATTCACAGTGTTTGAAAGCTGTAAATTTAATTTGTGTCGGTAGCCATCGACTAATATTTTGCGTCTTAGAAGGGTACTACAGCATCTAACTGATGAGCCCAACTGTAGTACCTGCGCGAAACGTATAATTTGGACTAAAGGTCACAAAAAAACAAAATTAAAATTAAAAGTGAGTCTACAAAAAAAAAGAACAAAAGCAATACCTACGTATGTACATGCGTTTGTACTGTTTTTACATTTCTTCTTTAAATTAAACTAGCCCGACTACGGACTTTATTTTCTAGATGTCTGAATTCGACCGAATTCCCCTAGAAATATATAATTCACAGTGTTTGAAAGCTGTAAATTTTATTTGTGCCGGTAGCGATCGACTAATATTTTGCGTCTTAGAATGTACTACAGCATCTAACTGATGAACCCAACTGTAGTTCCTGTGCAAAACGCATAATTGGGACAAAAGGTCACAAGAAAACAAAATTTAAATTAAAAGCTGAGTCCACAAAAAAAAAGAACAAAAGCAATACCTACGTATGCACATGCGTTTGTATTGTGTTTACATTTCTTCTTAAAATTAAACAAGCCAGACCACGGGCATTATTTTCTAGGTGTCTGAATTCGACCGAATTCCGCTAGAAAAAAACATAATTCCCAGTGTTTGAAAGCTGTAAATTTGATTTGTGTCGGTAGACATCGACTAATATTTTGCATCCTAGAAGGGTATTACAGCATCTAACTGATGAGCCCAAATGTAGTACCTGCGCGAAACGTATAATTTGGACTAAAGGTCACAAAAAAACAAATTAAAATTAAAAGTGAGTCCACAAAAAAAAGAACAAAAGCAATACCTACGTATGCACATGCGTTTGTACTGTTTTTACATTTCTTCTTTAAATTAAACAAGCCCGACTACGGACATTATTTTCTAGGTGTCTGAATTCAACCGAATTCCCCTAGCAAAATATAATTCACAGTGATTGAAAGCTGTAAATTTTATTTATGTCGGTAGCCATCGACTAATATTTTGCGTCTTAGAGCGTACTACAGCATCCAACTGATGAGCACAACTGTAGAACCTGGCCGAAACCCATAATTTGAACTAAAGGTCACAAAAAAACAAAATTAAAATTAAAAGCTGAGTCCGCCAAAAAAAGAACAAAAGTAATACCTGCGTATGCACATACGTTTGTATTGTTGTTACATTTCATCTTAAAATTAAACGAGCCAGACCACGGGCATTATTTTCTAGGTGTCTGAATTCGACCGAATTCCCCTAGAAAAATCTAATTCACAGTGTTTGAAAGCTGTAAATTTTATTTGTGTCGATAGCCATCGACTAATATTTTGCATCTTAGAAGCAATCTTAGAACTACAGCATCCAACTGATGAGCCCAACTGTAGAACCTGGCCGAAACGCATAATTTGAACTAAAGGTCACAAAAAAACAAAATTAAAATTAAAAGCTCAGTCGACCAAAAAAGAGAACAAAAGTAATACCTGCGTATACACATGCGCTTGTATTGTTTTTACATTTCATCTTAAAATTAAACGAGCCAGACCACGGACATTATTTTCTATGTGTCTGAATTCGACCGAATTCCCCTAGAAAAATATTATTCACAGTGTTTGAAAGCTGTAATTTTTATTTGTGTCGATAGCCATCGACTAATATTTTGCATCTTAGAAGCGTACTTCAGCATCCAACTGATGAGCACAACTGTAGAACCTGGCCGAAACGCATAATTTGAACTAAAGGTCACAAAAAAACAAAATTAAAATTAAAAGCTGAGTCCGCCAAAAAAAGAACAAAAGTAATACCTGCGTATGCACATGCGTTTGTATTGTTGTTACATTTCATCTTAAAATTAAACGAGCCAGACCACGGGCATTATTTTCTTGGTGTCTGAATTCGACCGAATTCCCCTAGAAAAATATAATTCACAGTGTTTGAAAGCTGTAAATTTTATTTGTGTCGATAGCCATCGACTAATATTTTGCATCTTTGAAGCGTACTACAGCATCCAACTGATGAGCCCAACTGTAGAACCTGGCCGAAACGCATAATTTGAACTAAAGGTGACAAAAAAACAAAATTAAAATTAAGAGCTGAGTCGACCAAAAAAAAGAACAAAAGTAATACCTGCATATATACGTGCGTTTGTATTGTTTTTACATTTTATATTAAAATTAAACCTAGCCAGACCACGGGCATTATTTTCTAGGTGACTGAATTCGACCGAATTCCCCTAGAAAACTAAAATTCACAGTGTTTGAAAGCTGTACATTTTATTTGTGTCGGTAGCCATCGACTAATATTTTGCGCCTTAGAAGGGTACTACAGCATCTAACTGATGAGTCCAACTGTAGTACCTGGGCGAAACTCATAATCTGGACTAAAGGTCACAAAAAAAAAACAAAATTAAAATTAAAAGCTGAGTCCACAAAAAAAAAGAACAAAGGCAATACCTACGTATGCACATGCGTTTGTATTGCTTTTACATTTTTTCTTAAAATTAAATAAGCCAGACCACGGGCATAATTTTCTAGGTGTCTGAATGCAATGGAATTCCCCTAGAAAAATATAAATCGCTGTGTTTAAAAGCTGTAAATTTTATTTGTATCGGTAGCGATCGACTAATATTTTGCGTCTTAGAATGTACTACAGCATCTAACTGATGAGCCCAACTGTAGTACCTGTGCGAAACGCATAATTTGGACAAAAGGTCACAAAAAAACAAAATTAAAATTAAAAGCTGAGTCCACAAAAAAAGAACAAAAGCAATACTTACGTATGCACATGCGTTTGTATTGTTTTTACATTTCTTTTTAAATTAAACAAGCCAGACCACGGGCATTATTTTCTAGGTGCCTGAATTCGACCGAATTCCCTTAGAAAAATATAACCCACAGTGTTTGAAAGCTGTAAATTTTATTTGTGTCGATAGCCATCGACAAATATTTTGCATCTTAGAAGCGTACTACAGCATCCAACTGATGAGCCCAACTGTAAAACCTGGCCGAAACGCATAATTTGAACTAAAGGTCACAAAAAAACAAAATTAAAATTAAAAGCTGAGTCGACCAAAAAAAAGAACAAAAGTAATACCACCGTATACACATGCGTTTGTATTGTTTTTACATTTCATCTTAAAAGTAAGCGAGCCAGACTACGGGCATTATTTTCTAGGTGTCTGAATTCGACCGAATTCCCCTAGAAAAATAAAATTCACAGTGTTTGAAAGCTGCAAATTGTATTTGCGTCGGTAGCCATCGACTAATATTTTGCGTCTTACAAGCGTACTACAGCATCCAACTGATGAGCACAACTGTAGAACCTGGCCGAAACGCATAATTTGAACTAAAGGTCACAACAAAACAAAATTAAAATTAAAAGCTGACTCCACAAAAAAAAGAACAAAAGCAATATCTACGTATGCACATGCGATTGTATTGTTTTTACATTTTTTCTTAAAATTAAATAAGCCAGACCACTGGCATTATTTTCTAGGTGTCTGAATTCGATGGAATTCCCCTAGAAAAATATAATTCGCAGTGTTGAAAGCTATACATTTTATTTGTGTCGGTAGCGATCGACTAATATTTTGCGTCTTAGAATGTACTACAGCATCTAACTGATGAGCCCAACTGTAGTACCTGTGCAAAACGCATAATTTGGACAAAAGGTCACAAGAAAACAAAATTTAAATTAAAAGCTGAGTCCACAAAAAAAAAGAACAAAAGCAATACCTACGTATGCACATGCGTTTGTATTGTGTTTACATTTCTTCTTAAAATTAAACAAGCCAGACCACGGGCATTATTTTCTAGGTGTCTGAATTCGACCGAATTCCGCTAGAAAAAACATAATTCCCAGTGTTTGAAAGCTGTAAATTTGATTTGTATCGGTAGACATCGACTAATATTTTGCGTCCTAGAAGGGTATTACAGCATCTAACTGATGAGCCCAAATGTAGTACCTGCGCGAAACTCATAATTTGGACTAAAGGTCACAAAAAAACAAATTAAAATTAAAAGTGAGTCCCCAAAAAAAAGACCTGCGTATGCACATACGTTTGTATTCTTGTTACATTTCATCTTAAAATTAAACGAGCCAGACCACGGGCATTATTTTCTAGGTGTCTGAATTCGACCGAATTCCCCTAGAAAAATATAATTCACAGTGTTTGAAAGCTGTAATTTTTATTTGTGTCGATAGCCATCGACTAATATTTTGCATCTTAGAAGCAATCTTAGAACTATAGCATCCAACTGATGAGCCCAACTGTAGAACCTGGCCGAAACGCATAATTTGAACTAAAGGTCACAAAAAAACAAAATTTAAATTAAAAGCTCAGTCGACCAAAAAAGAGAACAAAAGTAATACCTGCGTATACACATGCGCTTGTATTGTTTTTACATTTCATCTTAAAATTAAACGAGCCAGACCACGGACATTATTTTCTATGTGTCTGAATTCGACCGAATTCCCCTAGAAAAATATAATTCACAGTGTTTGAAAGCTGTAATTTTTATTTGTGTCGATAGCCATCGACTAATATTTTGCATCTTAGAAGCGTACTACAGCATCCAACTGATGAGCACAACTGTAGAACCTGGCCGAAACGCATAATTTGAACTAAAGGTCACAAAAAAACAAAATTAAAATTAAAAGCTGAGTCCGCCAAAAAAAGAACAAAAGTAATACCTGCGTATGCACATGAGTTTGTATTGTTGTTACATTTCATCTTAAAATAAAACGAGCCAGACCACGGGCATTATTTTCTAGGTGTCTGAATTCGACCGAATTCCCCTAGAAAAATATAATTCACAGTGTTTGAAAGCTGTAAATTTTATTTGTGTCGATAGCCATCGACCACTATTTTGCGCCTTAGAAGGGTACTACAGCATCTAACTGATGAGTTCAACTGTAGTACCTGGGCGAAACTCATAATCTGGACTAAAGGTCACAAAAAAAAACAAAATTAAAATTAAAAGCTGAGTCCACAAAAAAAAGAACAAAGGCAATACCTACGTATGCACATGCGTTTGTATTGTTTTTACATTTTTTCTTAAAATTAAATAAGCCAGACCACGGGCATAATTTTCTTTCCAACTGATGAGCCCAACTATAGAACCTGGCCGAAACGCATAATTTGAACTAAAGGTGACAAAAAAACAAAATTAAAATTAAAAGCTGAGTCGACCAAAAAAAAAAGAACAAAAGTAATACCTGCGTATACACGTGCGTTTGTATTGTTTTTACATTTTATCTTAAAATTAAACCTAGCCAGACCACGGGCATTATTTTCTAGGTGTCTGAATTCGACCGAATTCCCCTAGAAAACTAAAATTCACAGTGTTTGAAAGCTGTACATTTTATTTGTGTCGGTAGCCATCTACTAATATTTTGCGCCTTAGAAGGGTACTACAGCATCTAACTGATGAGTTCAACTGTAGTACCTGGGCGAAACTCATAATCTGGACTAAAGGTCACAAAAAAAACAAAATTAAAATTAAAAGCTGAGTCCACAAAAAAAAGAACAAAGGCAATACCTACGTATGCACATGCGTTTGTATTGTTTTTACATTTTTTCTTAAAATTAAATAAGCCAGACCACGGGCATAATTTCCTTGGTGTCTGAATGCGATGGAATTCCCCTAGAAAAATATAAATCGCAGTGTTTAAAAGCTGTAAATTTTATTTGTATCGGTAGCGATCGACTAATATTTTGCGTCTTAGAATGTACTACAGCATCTAACTGATGAGCCCAACTGTAGTACCTGTGCGAAACGCATAATTTGGACAAAAGATCACAAAAAAACGAAATTAAAATTAAAAGCTGAGTCCACAAAAAAAGAACAAAAGCAATACTTACGTATGCACATGCGTTTGTATTGTTTTTACATTTCTTTTTAAAATTAAACAAGCCAGACCACGGGCATTTTTTTCTAGGTGCCTGAATTCGACCGAATTCCCCTAGAAAAATATAATTCACAGTGTTTGAAAGCTGTAAATTTTATTTGTGTCGATAGCCATCGACAAATATTTTGCATCTTAGAAGCGTACTACAGCATCCAACTGATGAGCCCAACTGTAAAACCTGGCCGAAACGCATAATTTGAACTAAAGGTCACAAAAAAACAAAATTAAAATTAAAAGCTGAGTCGACCAAAAAAAAGAACAAAAGTAATACCACCGTATACACATGCGTTTGTATTGTTTTTACATTTCATCTTAAAAGTAAACGAGCCAAACCACGGGCATTATTTTCTAGGTGTCTGAATTCGACCGAATTCCCCTAGAAAAATAAAATTCACAGTGTTTGAAAGCTGCAAATTGTATTTGTGTCGGTCCATCGACTAATATTTTGCGTCTTACAAGCGTACTACAGCATCCAACTGATGAGCACAACTGTAGAACCTGGCTGAAACGCATAATTTGAACTAAAGGTCACAAAAAAAAAATTAAATTAAAAGCTGAGTCCACCAAAAAAAGAACAAAAGTAATACCTGCGTATGCACATGCGTTTGTATTGTTGTTACATTTCATCTTAAAATTAAACGACCAGACCACGGGTATTATTTTCTAGGTGTCTGAATTCGACCGAATTCCCCTAGAAAAATATAATTCACAGTGTTTGAAAGCTGTAAATTTTATTTGTTTCGATAGCCATCGACTAATATTTTGCATCTTAGAAGCGTACTACAGCACCCAACTGATGAGCCCAACTGTAGAACCTGGCCGAAACGCATAATTTGAACTAAAGGTCACAATAAAACAAAATTAAAATTAAAAGCTGAGTCGACCAAAAAAAAGAACTAAAGTAATACCTGCGTATACACATGCGTTTGTATTGCTTTTACATTTCATCTTAAAATTAAACGAGCCAGACCACGGGCATTATTTTCTAGGTGTCTGAATTCGACCGAATTCCCCTAGAAAAATAAAATTCACAGTGTTTGAAAGCTGCAAATTGTATTTGTGTCGGTAGCCATCGATTAATATTTTGCGTCTTACAAGCGTACTACAGCATCCAACTGATGAGCACAACTGTAGAACCTGACCGAAACGCATAATTTGAACTAAAGGTCACAAAAAAAACAAAATTAAAATTAAAAGCTGAGTCCACCAAAAAAAGAACAAAAGTAATATACCTGCGTATACACATGCGTTTGTATTGTTATTACATTTCATCTTAAAATTAAACGAGCCAGACCACGGGCATTATTTTCTAGGTGTCTGAATTCGACCGAATTCCCCTAGAAAATATAATTCACAGTGTTTGAAAGCTGCACATTTTATTTGTGTCGGTAGCCATCGACTAATATTTTGCGTCTTAGAATGGTACTACAGCATCTAACAGATGAGTCCAAATTTAGTACCTGTGCGAAACTCATAAACTGGACTAAAGGTCACAAAAAAAAACAAAATTAAAATTAAAAGCCGAGTCCACAAAAAAAAAAGAACAAAGGCAATACCTACGTATGCACATGCGTTTGTATTGTTTTTAGATTTTTTCTTAAAATTAAATAAGCCAGACCATGGGCATAATTTTCTAGGTGTCTGAATTCGATGGAATTCCCCTAGAAAAATATAATTCGCAGTGTTTAAAAGCTGTAAATTTTATTTGTATCGGTAGCGATCGACTTATATTTTGCGTCTTAGAATGTACTACAGCATCTATCTGATGAGCCCAACTGTAGTACCTGTGCGAAACGCATAATTTGGACAAAAGGCCACAAAAAAACAAAATTAAAATTAAAAGCTGAGTCCACAAAAAAAGAACAAAAGCAATACTTACGTATGCACATGCGTTTGTATTGTTTTTACATTTCTTTTTAAAATTAAACAAGCCAGACCATGGGCATTATTTTCTAGGTGCCTGAATTCGACCGAATTCCCCTAGAAAAATATAATTCACAGTGTTTGAAAGCTGTAAATTTTATTTGTGTCGATAGCCATCGACAAATATTTTGCATCTTAGAAGCGTACTACAGCACCCAACTGATGAGCCCAACTGTAGAACCTGGCCGAAACGCATAATTTGAACTAAAGGTCACAAAAAAACAAAATTAAAATTAAAAGCTGAGTCGACCAAAAAAAAGAACAAAAGTAATACCACCGTATACACATGCGTTTGTATTGTTTTTACATTTCATCTTAAAAGTAAACGAGCCAAACCACGGGCATTATTTTCTAGGTGTCTGAATTCGACCGAATTCCCCTAGAAAAATAAAATTCACAGTGTTTGAAAGCTGCAAATTGTATTTGTGTCGGTCCATCGACTAATATTTTGCGTCTTACAAGCGTACTACAGCATCCAACTGATGAGCACAACTGTAGAACCTGGCTGAAACGCATAATTTGAACTAAAGGTCACAAAAAAAAAAATTAAATTAAAAGCTGAGTCCACCAAAAAAAGAACAAAAGTAATACCTGCGTATGCACATGCCTTTGTATTGTTGTTACATTTCATCTTAAAATTAAACGACCAGACCACGGGTATTATTTTCTAGGTGTCTGAATTCGACCGAATTCCCCTAGAAAAATATAATTCACAGTGTTTGAAAGCTGTAAATTTTATTTGTTTCGATAGCCATCGACTAATATTTTGCATCTTAGAAGCGTACTACAGCACCCAACTGATGAGCCCAACTGTAGAACCTGGCCGAAACGCATAATTTGAACTAAAGGTCACAAAAAAACAAAATTAAAATTAAAAGCTGAGTCGACCAAAAAAAAGAACTAAAGTAATACCTGCGTATACACATGCGTTTGTATTGCTTTTACATTTCATCTTAAAATTAAACGAGCCAGACCACGGGCATTATTTTCTAGGTGTCTGAATTCGACCGAATTCCCCTAGAAAAATAAAATTCACAGTGTTTGAAAGCTGCAAATTGTATTTGTGTCGGTAGCCATCGACTAATATTTTGCGTCTTAGAATGGTACTACAGCATCTAACAGATGAGTCCAAATTTAGTACCTGTGCGAAACTCATAAACTGGACTAAAGGTCACAAAAAAAAACAAAATTAAAATTAAAAGCCGAGTCCACAAAAAAAAAAAGAACAAAGGCAATACCTACGTATGCACATGCGTTTGTATTGTTTTTAGATTTTTTCTTAAAATTAAATAAGCCAGACCATGGGCATAATTTTCTAGGTGTCTGAATTCGATGGAATTCCCCTAGAAAAATATAATTCGCAGTGTTTAAAAGCTGTAAATTTTATTTGTATCGGTAGCGATCGACTTATATTTTGCGTCTTAGAATGTACTACAGCATCTATCTGATGAGCCCAACTGTAGTACCTGTGCGAAACGCATAATTTGGACAAAAGGCCACAAAAAAACAAAATTAAAATTAAAAGCTGAGTCCACAAAAAAAGAACAAAAGCAATACTTACGTATGCACATGCGTTTGTATTGTTTTTACATTTCTTTTTAAAATTAAACAAGCCAGACCATGGGCATTATTTTCTAGGTGCCTGAATTCGACCGAATTCCCCTAGAAAAATATAATTCACAGTGTTTGAAAGCTGTAAATTTTATTTGTGTCGATAGCCATCGACAAATATTTTGCATCTTAGAAGCGTACTACAGCACCCAACTGATGAGCCCAACTGTAGAACCTGGCCGAAACGCATAATTTGAACTAAAGGTCACAAAAAAACAAAATTAAAATTAAAAGCTGAGTCGACCAAAAAAAAAGAACAAAAGTAATACCACCGTATACACATGCGTTTGTATTGTTTTTACATTTCATCTTAAAAGTAAACGAGCCAAACCACGGGCATTATTTTCTAGGTGTCTGAATTCGACCGAATTCCCCTAGAAAATATAATTCACAGTGTTTGAAAGCTGCACATTTTATTTGTGTCGGTAGCCATCGACTAATATTTTGCGTCTTAGAATGGTACTACAGCATCTAACAGATGAGTCCAAATTTAGTACCTGTGCGAAACTCATAAACTGGACTAAAGGTCACAAAAAAAAACAAAATTAAAATTAAAAGCCGAGTCCACAAAAAAAAAAAGAACAAAGGCAATACCTACGTATGCACATGCGTTTGTATTGTTTTTACATTTCATCTTAAAATTAAACGAGCCAGACCACGGGCATTATTTTCTAGGTGTCTGAATTCGACCGAATTCCCCTAGAAAATATAATTCACAGTGTTTGAAAGCTGCACATTTTATTTGTGTCGGTAGCCATCGACTAATATTTTGCGTCTTAGAATGGTACTACAGCATCTAACAGATGAGTCCAAATTTAGTACCTGTGCGAAACTCATAAACTGGACTAAAGGTCACAAAAAAAAACAAAATTAAAATTAAAAGCCGAGTCCACAAAAAAAAAAGAACAAAGGCAATACCTACGTATGCACATGCGTTTGTATTGTTTTTAGATTTTTTCTTAAAATTAAATAAGCCAGACCATGGGCATAATTTTCTAGGTGTCCGAATTCGATGGAATTCCCCTAGAAAAATATAATTCGCAGTGTTTAAAAGCTGTAAATTTTATTTGTATCGGTAGCGATCGACTTATATTTTGCGTCTTAGAATGTACTACAGCATCTATCTGATGAGCCCAAATTTAGTACCTGTGCGAAACTCATAAACTGGACTAAAGGTCACAAAAAAAAACAAAATTAAAATTAAAAGGTGAGTCCACAAAAAAAGAACAAAAGCAATACTTACGTATGCACATGCGTTTGTATTGTTTTTACATTTCTTTTTAAAATTAAACAAGCCAGACCATGGGCATTATTTTCTAGGTGCCTGAATTCGACCGAATTCCCCTAGAAAAATATAATTCACAGTGTTTGAAAGCTGTAAATTTTATTTGTGTCGATAGCCATCGACAAATATTTTGCATCTTAGAAGCGTACTACAGCACCCAACTGATGAGCCCAACTGTAGAACCTGGCCGAAACGCATAATTTGAACTAAAGGTCACAAAAAAACAAAATTAAAATTAAAAGCTGAGTCGACCAAAAAAAAGAACAAAAGTAATACCACCGTATACACATGCGTTTGTATTGTTTTTACATTTCATCTTAAAAGTAAACGAGCCAAACCACGGGCATTATTTTCTAGGTGTCTGAATTCGACCGAATTCCCCTAGAAAAATAAAATTCACAGTGTTTGAAAGCTGCAAATTGTATTTGTGTCGGTCCATCGACTAATATTTTGCGTCTTACAAGCGTACTACAGCATCCAACTGATGAGCACAACTGTAGAACCTGGCTGAAACGCATAATTTGAACTAAAGGTCACAAAAAAAAATTAAATTAAAAGCTGAGTCCACCAAAAAAAGAACAAAAGCAATACTTACGTATGCACATGCGTTTGTATTGTTTTTAGATTTTTTCTTAAAATTAAATAAGCCAGACCATGGGCATAATTTTCTAGGTGTCTGAATTCGATGGAATTCCCCTAGAAAAATATAATTCGCAGTGTTTAAAAGCTGTAAATTTTATTTGTATCGGTAGCGATCGACTTATATTTTGCGTCTTAGAATGTACTACAGCATCTATCTGATGAGCCCAACTGTAGTACCTGTGCGAAACGCATAATTTGGACAAAAGGCCACAAAAAAACAAAATTAAAATTAAAAGCTGAGTCCACAAAAAAAGAACAAAAGCAATACTTACGTATGCACATGCGTTTGTATTGTTTTTACATTTCTTTTTAAAATTAAACAAGCCAGACCATGGGCATTATTTTCTAGGTGCCTGAATTCGACCGAATTCCCCTAGAAAAATATAATTCACAGTGTTTGAAAGCTGTAAATTTTATTTGTGTCGATAGCCATCGACAAATATTTTGCATCTTAGAAGCGTACTACAGCACCCAACTGATGAGCCCAACTGTAGAACCTGGCCGAAACGCATAATTTGAACTAAAGGTCACAAAAAAACAAAATTAAAATTAAAAGCTGAGTCGACCAAAAAAAAAGAACAAAAGTAATACCACCGTATACACATGCGTTTGTATTGTTTTTACATTTCATCTTAAAAGTAAACGAGCCAAACCACGGGCATTATTTTCTAGGTGTCTGAATTCGACCGAATTCCCCTAGAAAATATAATTCACAGTGTTTGAAAGCTGCACATTTTATTTGTGTCGGTAGCCATCGACTAATATTTTGCGTCTTAGAATGGTACTACAGCATCTAACAGATGAGTCCAAATTTAGTACCTGTGCGAAACTCATAAACTGGACTAAAGGTCACAAAAAAAAACAAAATTAAAATTAAAAGCCGAGTCCACAAAAAAAAAAGAACAAAGGCAATACCTACGTATGCACATGCGTTTGTATTGTTTTTACATTTCATCTTAAAATTAAACGAGCCAGACCACGGGCATTATTTTCTAGGTGTCTGAATTCGACCGAATTCCCCTAGAAAATATAATTCACAGTGTTTGAAAGCTGCACATTTTATTTGTGTCGGTAGCCATCGACTAATATTTTGCGTCTTAGAATGGTACTACAGCATCTAACAGATGAGTCCAAATTTAGTACCTGTGCGAAACTCATAAACTGGACTAAAGGTCACAAAAAAAAACAAAATTAAAATTAAAAGCCGAGTCCACAAAAAAAAAAGAACAAAGGCAATACCTACGTATGCACATGCGTTTGTATTGTTTTTAGATTTTTTCTTAAAATTAAATAAGCCAGACCATGGGCATAATTTTCTAGGTGTCTGAATTCGATGGAATTCCCCTAGAAAAATATAATTCGCAGTGTTTAAAAGCTGTAAATTTTATTTGTATCGGTAGCGATCGACTTATATTTTGCGTCTTAGAATGTACTACAGCATCTATCTGATGAGCCCAAATTTAGTACCTGTGCGAAACTCATAAACTGGACTAAAGGTCACAAAAAAAAACAAAATTAAAATTAAAAGGTGAGTCCACAAAAAAAGAACAAAAGCAATACTTACGTATGCACATGCGTTTGTATTGTTTTTACATTTCTTTTTAAAATTAAACAAGCCAGACCATGGGCATTATTTTCTAGGTGCCTGAATTCGACCGAATTCCCCTAGAAAAATATAATTCACAGTGTTTGAAAGCTGTAAATTTTATTTGTGTCGATAGCCATCGACAAATATTTTGCATCTTAGAAGCGTACTACAGCACCCAACTGATGAGCCCAACTGTAGAACCTGGCCGAAACGCATAATTTGAACTAAAGGTCACAAAAAAACAAAATTAAAATTAAAAGCTGAGTCGACCAAAAAAAAGAACAAAAGTAATACCACCGTATACACATGCGTTTGTATTGTTTTTACATTTCATCTTAAAAGTAAACGAGCCAAACCACGGGCATTATTTTCTAGGTGTCTGAATTCGACCGAATTCCCCTAGAAAAATAAAATTCACAGTGTTTGAAAGCTGCAAATTGTATTTGTGTCGGTCCATCGACTAATATTTTGCGTCTTACAAGCGTACTACAGCATCCAACTGATGAGCACAACTGTAGAACCTGGCTGAAACGCATAATTTGAACTAAAGGTCACAAAAAAAAATTAAATTAAAAGCTGAGTCCACCAAAAAAAGAACAAAAGCAATACTTACGTATGCACATGCGTTTGTATTGTTTTTAGATTTTTTCTTAAAATTAAATAAGCCAGACCATGGGCATAATTTTCTAGGTGTCTGAATTCGATGGAATTCCCCTAGAAAAATATAATTCGCAGTGTTTAAAAGCTGTAAATTTTATTTGTATCGGTAGCGATCGACTTATATTTTGCGTCTTAGAATGTACTACAGCATCTATCTGATGAGCCCAACTGTAGTACCTGTGCGAAACGCATAATTTGGACAAAAGGCCACAAAAAAACAAAATTAAAATTAAAAGCTGAGTCCACAAAAAAAGAACAAAAGCAATACTTACGTATGCACATGCGTTTGTATTGTTTTTACATTTCATCTTAAAATTAAACGAGCCAGACCACGGGCATTATTTTCTAGGTGTCTGAATTCGACCGAATTCCCCTAGAAAATATAATTCACAGTGTTTGAAAGCTGCACATTTTATTTGTGTCGGTAGCCATCGACTAATATTTTGCGTCTTAGAATGGTACTACAGCATCTAACAGATGAGTCCAAATTTAGTACCTGTGCGAAACTCATAAACTGGACTAAAGGTCACAAAAAAAAAACAAAATTAAAATTAAAAGCCGAGTCCACAAAAAAAAAGAACAAAGGCAATACCTACGTATGCACATGCGTTTGTATTGTTTTTAGATTTTTTCTTAAAATTAAATAAGCCAGACCATGGGCATAATTTTCTAGGTGTCTGAATTCGATGGAATTCCCCTAGAAAAATATAATTCGCAGTGTTTAAAAGCTGTAAATTTTATTTGTATCGGTAGCGATCGACTTATATTTTGCGTCTTAGAATGTACTACAGCATCTATCTGATGAGCCCAACTGTAGTACCTGTGCGAAACGCATAATTTGGACAAAAGGCCACAAAAAAACAAAATCAAAATTAAAAGCTGAGTCCACAAAAAAAGAACAAAAGCAATACTTACGTATGCACATGCGTTTGTATTGTTTTTACATTTCTTTTTAAAATTAAACAAGCCAGACCATGGGCATTATTTTCTAGGTGCCTGAATTCGACCGAATTCCCCTAGAAAAATATAATTCACAGTGTTTGAAAGCTGTAAATTTTATTTGTGTCGATAGCCATCGACAAATATTTTGCATCTTAGAAGCGTACTACAGCACCCAACTGATGAGCCCAACTGTAGAACCTGGCCGAAAAGCATAATTTGAACTAAAGGTCACAAAAAAACAAAATTAAAATTAAAAGCTGAGTCGACCAAAAAAAAGAACAAAAGTAATACCACCGTATACACATGCGTTTGTATTGTTTTTACATTTCATCTTAAAAGTAAACGAGCCAAACCACGGGCATTATTTTCTAGGTGTCTGAATTCGACCGAATTCCCCTAGAAAAATAAAATTCACAGTGTTTGAAAGCTGCAAATTGTATTTGTGTCGGTCCATCGACTAATATTTTGCGTCTTACAAGCGTACTACAGCATCCAACTGATGAGCACAACTGTAGAACCTGGCTGAAACGCATAATTTGAACTAAAGGTCACAAAAAAAAAAAATTAAATTAAAAGCTGAGTCCACCAAAAAAAGAACAAAAGTAATACCTGCGTATGCACATGCGTTTGTATTGTTGTTACATTTCAAAAAAAAGAACTAAAGTAATACCTGCGTATACACATGCGTTTGTATTGCTTTTACATTTCATCTTAAAATTAAACGAGCCAGACCACGGGCATTATTTTCTAGGTGTCTGAATTCGACCGAATTCCCCTAGAAAAATAAAATTCACAGTGTTTGAAAGCTGCAAATTGTATTTGTGTCGGTAGCCATCGATTAATATTTTGCGTCTTACAAGCGTACTACAGCATCCAACTGATGAGCACAACTGTAGAACCTGACCGAAACGCATAATTTGAACTAAAGGTCACAAAAAAAACAAAATTAAAATTAAAAGCCGAGTCCACAAAAAAAAAAGAACAAAGGCAATACCTACGTATGCACATGCGTTTGTATTGTTTTTAGATTTTTTCTTAAAATTAAATAAGCCAGACCATGGGCATAATTTTCTAGGTGTCTGAATTCGATGGAATTCCCCTAGAAAAATATAATTCGCAGTGTTTAAAAGCTGTAAATTTTATTTGTATCGGTAGCGATCGACTTATATTTTGCGTCTTAGAATGTACTACAGCATCTATCTGATGAGCCCAACTGTAGTACAAAAGTAATATACCTGCGTATACACATGCGTTTGTATTGTTATTACATTTCATCTTAAAATTAAACGAGCCAGACCACGGGCATTATTTTCTAGGTGTCTGAATTCGACCGAATTCCCCTAGAAAAATATAATTCACAGCGTTTGAAAGCTGTAAATTTTATTTGTTTCGATAGCCATCGACTAATATTTTGCGTCTTAGAATGGTACTACAGCATCTAACAGATGAGTCCAAATTTAGTACCTGTGCGAAACTCATAAACTGGACTAAAGGTCACAAAAAAAAACAAAATTAAAATTAAAAGCCGAGTCCACAAAAAAAAAAGAACAAAGGCAATACCTACGTATGCACATGCGTTTGTATTGTTTTTAGATTTTTTCTTAAAATTAAATAAGCCAGACCATGGGCATAATTTTCTAGGTGTCTGAATTCGATGGAATTCCCCTAGAAAAATATAATTCGCAGTGTTTAAAAGCTGTAAATTTTATTTGTATCGGTAGCGATCGACTTATATTTTGCGTCTTAGAATGTACTACAGCATCTATCTGATGAGCCCAACTGTAGTACCTGTGCGAAACGCATAATTTGGACAAAAGGCCACAAAAAAACAAAATTAAAATTAAAAGCTGAGTCCACAAAAAAAGAACAAAAGCAATACTTACGTATGCACATGCGTTTGTATTGTTTTTACATTTCTTTTTAAAATTAAACAAGCCAGACCATGGGCATTATTTTCTAGGTGCCTGAATTCGACCGAATTCCCCTAGAAAAATATAATTCACAGTGTTTGAAAGCTGTAAATTTTATTTGTGTCGATAGCCATCGACTAATATTTTGCATCTTAGAAGCGTACTACAGCACCCAACTGATGAGCCCAACTGTAGAACCTGGCCGAAACGCATAATTTGAACTAAAGGTCACAAAAAAACAAAATTAAAATTAAAAGCTGAGTCGACCAAAAAAAAGAACAAAAGTAATACCTGCGTATACACATGCGTTTGTATTGTTTTTACATTTCATCTTAAAATTAAACGAGCCAGACCACGGGCATTATTTTCTAGGTGTCTGAATTCGACCGAATTCCCCTAGAAAAATAAAATTCACAGTGTTTGAAAGCTGCAAATTGTATTTGTGTCGGTAGCCATCGACTAATATTTTGCGTCTTACAAGCGTACTACAGCATCCAACTGATGAGCACAACTGTAGAACCTGACCGAAACGCATAATTTGAACTAAAGGTCACAAAAAAACGAAATTAAAATTAAAAGCTGAGTCCACCAAAAAAAGAACAAAAGTAATACCTGCGTATGCACATGCGTTTGTATTGTTGTTACATTTCATCTTAAAATTAAACGAGCCAGACCATGGGCATTATTTTCTAGGTGAATGAATTCGACCGAATTCCCCTAGAAAAATATAATTCACAGCGTTTGAAAGCTGTACACTTTATTTGTGTCGGTAGCCATCGACTAATAGTTTGCGTCTTAGAAGGGTACTACAGCATCTAACTGATGAGTCCAACTGTAGTACCTGGGCGAAACTCACAATCTGGACTAAAGGTCACAAAAAAAAACCAAAATTAAAATCAAAGGCTGAGTCCACAAAAAAAAGAACAAAGGCAATACCTACGTATGCACATGCGTTTGTATTGTTTTTACATTTTTTCTTAAAATTAAATAAGCCAGACCATGGGCATAATTTTCTAGGTGTCTGAATTCGATGGAATTCCCCTAGAAAAATATAATTCGCAGTGTTTAAAAGCTGTAAATTTGATTTGTATCGGTAGCGATCGACTAATATTTTGCGTCTTAAAATGTACTACAGCATCTAACTGATGAGCCCAACTGTAGTACCTGGCAGAAACGGATAATTTGAACTAAAGCTCACAAAAAAACAAAATTAAAATTAAAAGCTGAGTCCCAAAAAAAAGGAATAAAAGTAATACCTGCCTATGCACATGCGTTTGTACTGTTGTTACATTTCATCTTAAAATTAAACGAGCCAGACCACGGGCATTATTTTCTAGGTGTCTGAATTCGACCGTATTCCCCTAGAAAAATATAATTCACAGTGCTTGAAAGCTGCACATTTTATTTGTGTCGGTAGCCATCGACTAATATTTTGCGTCTTAGAAGGGTACTACAGCATCTAACTGATGAGTCCAACTTTAGTACCTGGGCGAAACTCATAATCTGGACTAAAGGTCACAAAAAAACCAAAATTAAAATTAATACCTGAGTCCACAAAAAAAAAGAACAAAGGCAATACCTACGTATGCACATGCGTTTGTATTGTTTTTATATTTTTTCTTAAAATTAAATAAGCCAGACCACGGGCCTAATTTTCTAGGTGTCTGAATTCGATGGAATTCCCCTATAAAAATATAATTCGCAGTGTTTAAAAGCTGTAAATTTTATTCGTATCGGTAGCGATCGACTAATATTTTGCGTCTTAGAATGTACTACAGCATCTAACTGATGAGTCCAACTGTAGTACCTGTCCGAAACGCATAATTTGGATAAAAGGCCACAAAAAAACAAAATTAAAATTAAAAGCTGAGTCCACAAAAAACGAACAAAAGCAATACTTACGTATGTTATGCACATGCGTTTGTATTGTTTTTACATTTCGTTTTAAAATTAAACAAGCCAGACCACGGGAATTATTCTCTAGGTGCCTGAATTCGACCGAATTCCCCTAGAAAAATATAATTCACAGTGTTTGAAAGCTGTAAATTTTATTTGTGTCGATAGCCATCGACTAATATTTTGCATCTTAGAAGCGTACTACAGCATCCAACCGATGAGCCCAACTGTAGAACCTGGCCGAAACGCATAATTTGAACTAAAGGTCACAAAAAAACAAAATTAAAATTAAAAGCTGAGTCGACCAAAAAAAAAGAACAAGAGTAATACCTGCGTATACACATGCGTTTGTATTGTTTTTACATTTCATCTTAAAATTCAACGAGCCAGACCACGGGCATTATTCTCTAGGTGTCTGAATTCGACCGAACTCTCCTAGAAAAATAAAATTCACAGTGTTTGAAAGCTGTAAATTGTATTTGTGTCGGTAGCCATCGACTAATATTTTGCGTCTTACAAGCGTACTACAGCATCCAACTGATGAGCACAACTGTAGAACCTGACCGAAACGCATAATTTGAACTAAAGGTCACAAACAAACGAAATTAAAATTAAAAGCTGAGTCCACCAAAAAAAGAACAAAAGTAATACCTGCGTATGCACATGCGTTTGTATTGTTGTTACATTTCATCTTAAAATTAAACGAGCCAGACCATGGGCATTATTTTCTAGGTGAATGAATTCGACCGAATTCCCCTAGAAAAATATAATTCACAGCGTTTGAAAGCTGTACACTTTATTTGTGTCGGTAGCCATCGACTAATAGTTTGCGTCTTAGAAGGGTACTACACCATCTAACTGATGAGTCCAACTGTAGTACCTGGGCGAAACTCACAATCTGGACTAAAGGTCACAAAAAAAAACCAAAATTAAAATCAAAGGCTGAGTCCACAAAAAAAAAGAACAAAGGCAATACCTACGTATGCACATGCGTTTGTATTGTTTTTACATTTTTTCTTAAAATTAAATAAGCCAGACCATGGGCATAATTTTCTAGGTGTCTGAATTCGATGGAATTCCCCTAGAAAAATATAATTCGCAGTGTTTAAAAGCTGCAAATTTTATTTGTATCGGTAGCGATCGACTAATATTTTGCGTCCTAGAATGTACTACAGCATCTAACTGATGAGCCCAACTGTAGTACCTGGCAGAAACGGATAATTTGAACTAAAGCTCACAAAAAAACAAAATTAAAATTAAAAGCTGAGTCCCAAAAAAAAAAGAATAAAAGTAATACCTGCCTATGCACATGCGTTTGTATTGTTGTTACATTTCATCTTAAAATTAAACGAGCCAGACCACGGGCATTATTTTCTAGGTGTCTGAATTCGACCGTATTCCCCTAGAAAAATATAATTCACAGTGCTTGAAAGCTGCACATTTTATTTGTGTCGGTAGCCATCGACTAATATTTTGCGTCTTAGAAGGGTACTACAGCATCTAACTGATGAGTCCAACTTTAGTACCTGGGCGAAACTCATAATCTGGACTAAAGGTCACAAAAAAAACCAAAATTAAAATTAATACCTGAGTCCACAAAAAAAAAAGAACAAAGGCAATACCTACGTATGCACATGCGTTTGTATTGTTTTTATATTTTTTCTTAAAATTAAATAAGCCAGACCACGGGCCTAATTTTCTAGGTGTCTGAATTCGATGGAATTCCCCTATAAAAATATAATTCGCAGTGTTTAAAAGCTGTAAATTTTATTCGTATCGGTAGCGATCGACTAATATTTTGCGTCTTAGAATGTACTACAGCATCTAACTGATGAGTCCAACTGTAGTACCTGTCCGAAACGCATAATTTGGATAAAAGGCCACAAAAAAACAAAATTAAAATTAAAAGCTGAGTCCACAAAAAACGAACAAAAGCAATACTTACGTATGTTATGCACATGCGTTTGTATTGTTTTTACATTTCGTTTTAAAATTAAACAAGCCAGACCACGGGCATTATTCTCTAGGTGCCTGAATTCGACCGAATTCCCCTAGAAAAATATAATTCACGGTGTTTGAAAGCTGTAAATTTTATTTGTGTCGATAGCCATCGACTAATATTTTGCATCTTAGAAGCGTACTATAGCATCCAACCGATGAGCCCAACTGTAGAACCTGGCCGAAACGCATAATTTAAACTAAAGGTCACAAAAAAACAAAATTAAAATTAAAAGCTGAGTCGACCAAAAAAAAGAACAAAAGTAATACCTGAGTATACACATGCGTTTGTATTGTTTTTACATTTCATCTTAAAATTAAACGAGCCAGACCACGGGCATTATTCTCTAGGTGTCTGAATTCGACCGAACTCTCCTAGAAAAATAAAATTCACAGTGTTTGAAAGCTGTAAATTGTATTTGTGTCGGTAGCCATCGACTAATATTTTGCGTCTTACAAGCGTACTACAGCATCCAACTGATGAGCACAACTGTAGAACCTGACCGAAACGCATAATTTGAACTAAAGGTCACAAAAAAACAAAATTAAAATTAAAAGCTGAGTCCACCAAAAAAAGAACAAAAGTAATACAAGTACCTGCGTATGCACATGCGTTTGTATTGTTGTTACATTTCATCTCAAAATTAGACGAGCCAGACCACGGGCATTATTTTCTAGGTGTCTGAATTCGACCGAATTCCCCTAGAAAAATAAAATTCACAGTGTTTGAAAGCTGCAAATTGTATTTGTGTCGGTAGCCATCGACTAATATTTTGCGTCTTACAAGCGTACTACAGCATCCAACTGATGAGCACAACTGTAGAACCTGACCGAAACGCATAATTTGAACTAAAGGTCACAAAAAAACGAAATTAAAATTAAAAGCTGAGTCCACCAAAAAAAGAACAAAAGTAATACCTGCGTATGCACATGCGTTTGTATTGTTGTTACATTTCATCTTAAAATTAAACGAGCCAGACCATGGGCATTATTTTCTAGGTGAATGAATTCGACCGAATTCCCCTAGAAAAATATAATTCACAGCGTTTGAAAGCTGTACACTTTATTTGTGTCGGTAGCCATCGACTAATAGTTTGCGTCTTAGAAGGGTACTACAGCATCTAACTGATGAGTCCAACTGTAGTACCTGGGCGAAACTCACAATCTGGACTAAAGGTCACAAAAAAAAACCAAAATTAAAATCAAAGGCTGAGTCCACAAAAAAAAAGAACAAAGGCAATACCTACGTATGCACATGCGTTTGTATTGTTTTTACATTTTTTCTTAAAATTAAATAAGCCAGACCATGGGCATAATTTTCTAGGTGTCTGAATTCGATGGAATTCCCCTAGAAAAATATAATTCGCAGTGTTTAAAAGCTGTAAATTTTATTTGTATCGGTAGCGATCGACTAATATTTTGCGTCTTAGAATGTACTACAGCATCTAACTGATGAGCCCAACTGTAGTACCTGGCAGAAACGGATAATTTGAACTAAAGCTCACAAAAAAACAAAATTAAAATTAAAAGCTGAGTCCCAAAAAAAAAGAATAAAAGTAATACCTGCCTATGCACATGCGTTTGTATTGTTGTTACATTTCATCTAAAAATTAAACGACCCAGACCACGGGCATTATTTTCTAGGTGTCTGAATTCGACCGTATTCCCCTAGAAAAATATAATTCACAGTGTTTGAAAGCTGTAAATTTTATTTGTGTCGGTAGCCATCGACTAATATTTTGCGTCTTACAAGCGTACTACAGCATCCAACTGATGAGCACAACTGTAGAACCTGACCGAAACGCATAATTTGAACTAAAGGTCACAAAAAAAACCAAAATTAAAATTAATACCTGAGTCCGCAAAAAAAAAAGAACAAAGGCAATACCTACGTATGCACATGCGTTTGTATTGTTTTTATATTTTTTCTTAAAATTAAATAAGCCAGACCACGGGCCTAATTTTCTAGGTGTCTGAATTCGATGGAATTCCCCTATAAAAATATAATTCGCAGTGTTTAAAAGCTGTAAATTTTATTCGTATCGGTAGCGATCGACTAATATTTTGCGTCTTAGAATGTACTACAGCATCTAACTGATGAGTCCAACTGTAGTACCTGTCCGAAACGCATAATTTGGATAAAAGGCCACAAAAAAACAAAATTAAAATTAAAAGCTGAGTCCACAAAAAACGAACAAAAGCAATACTTACGTATGTTATGCACATGCGTTTGTATTGTTTTTACATTTCGTTTTAAAATTAAACAAGCCAGACCACGGGCATTATTCTCTAGGTGCCTGAATTCGACCGAATTCCCCTAGAAAAATATAATTCACAGTGTTTGAAAGCTGTAAATTTTATTTGTGTCGATAGCCATCGACTAATATTTTGCATCTTAGAAGCGTACTACAGCATCCAACCGATGAGCCCAACTGTAGAACCTGGCCGAAACGCATAATTTGAACTAAAGGTCACAAAAAAACAAAATTAAAATTAAAAGCTGAGTCCACAAAAAACGAACAAAAGCAATACTTACGTATGTTATGCACATGCGTTTGTATTGTTCTTACATTTCGTTTTAAAATTAAACAAGCCAGACCACGGGTATTATTCTCTAGGTGCCTGAATTCGACCGAATTCCCCTAGAAAAATATAATTCACAGTGTTTGAAAGCTGTAAATTTTATTTGTGTCGGTAGCCATCGACTAATATTTTGCGTCTTACAAGCGTACTACAGCATCCAACTGATGAGCACAACTGTAGAACCTGACCGAAACGCATAATTTGAACTAAAGGTCACAAAAAAACAAAATTAAAATTAAAAGCTGAGTCCACCAAAAAAAGAACAAAAGTAATACAAGTACCTGCGTATGCACATGCGTTTGTATTGTTGTTACATTTCATCTCAAAATTAGACGAGCCAGACCACGGGCATTATTTTCTAGGTGACTGAATTCGACCGAATTCCCCTAGAAAAATATAATTTACAGCGTTAGAAAGCTGTACATTTTATTTGTGTCGGTAGCCATCGACTAATATTTTGCGTCTTAGAAGGGTACTACAGCATCTACCTGATGAGTCCAACTGTAGTACCTGGGCCAAACTCATAATCTGGACTAAAGGTCACAAAAAAAAAACCAAAATTAAAATTAAAAGCTGAGTCAACAAAAAAAAAGAACAAAGGCAATACCTACGTATGCACATGCGTTTGTATTGTTTTTACATTTTTTCTTAAAATTAAATAAGCCAGACCACGGGCATAATTTTCTAGGTGTCTGAATTCGATGGAATTCCCCTAGAAAAATATAATTCGCAGTGTTTAAAAGCTGTAAATTTTATTTGTATCGGTAGCGATCGACTAATATTTTGCATCTTAGAATGTACTACAGCATCTAACTGATGAGTCCAACTGTAGTACCTGTGCGAAACGCATAATTTGGACAAAAGGTCACAAAAAAACAAAATTAAAATTAAAAGCTGAGTCCACAAAAAAAGAACAAAAGCAATACTTACGTATGCACATGCTTTGTATTGTTTTTACATTTCTTTTTAAAATTAAACAAGCCAGACCACGGGCATTATTTTCTAGGTGCCTGAATTCGACCGAATTCCCCTAGAAAAATATAATTCACAATGTTTGAAAGCTGTAAATTTTATTTGTGTCGATAGCCATCGACTAATATTTTGCATCTTAGAAGCGTACTACAGCATCCAACTGATGAGCCCAACTGTAGAACCTGGCCGAAACGCATAATTTGAACTAAAGGTCACAAAAAAACAAAATTAAAATTAAAAGCTGAGTCGACCAAAAAAAAGAACAAAAGTAATACCTGCGTATACACATGCGTTTGTATTGTTTTTACATTTCATCTTACAATTAAACGAGCCAGAAGACGGGCATTATTTTCTAGGTGTCTGAATTCGACCGAATTCCCCTAGAAAAATAAAATTCACAGTGTTTGAAAGCTGCAAATTGTATTTGTGTCGGTAGCCATCGATTAATATTTTGCGTCTTACAAGCGTACTACAGCATCCAACTGATGAGCACAACTGTAGAACCTGACCGAAACGCATAATTTGAACTAAAGGTCACAAAAAAACAAAATTAAAATTAAAAGCTGAGTCCACCAAAAAAAGAAAAAAAGTAATATACCTGCGTATACACATGCGTTTGTATTGTTATTACATTTCATCTTAAAATTAAACGAGCCAGACCACGGGCATTATTTTCTAGGTGTCTGAATTCGACCGAATTCCCCTAGAAAATATAATTCACAGTGTTTGAAAGCTGCACATTTTATTTGTGTCGGTAGCCATCGACTAATATTTTGCGTCTTAGAATGGTACTACAGCATCTAACTGATGAGTCCAAATTTAGTACCTGGGCGAAACTCATAATCTGGACTAAAGGTCACAAAAAAAAAACAAAATTAAAATTAAAAGCCGAGTCCACAAAAAAAAAAGAACAAAGGCAATACCTACGTATGCACATGCGTTTGTATTGTTTTTAGATTTTTTCTTAAAATTAAATAAGCCAGACCATGGGCATAATTTTCTAGGTGTCTGAATTCGATGGGATTCCCCTAGAAAAATATAATTCGCAGTGTTTAAAAGCTGTAAATTTTATTTGTATCGGTAGCGATCGACTTATATTTTGCGTCTTAGAATGTACTACAGCATCTATCTGATGAGCCCAACTGTAGTACCTGTGCGAAACGCACAATTTGGACAAAAGGCCACAAAAAAACAAAATTAAAATTAAAAGCTGAGTCCACAAAAAAAGAACAAAAGCAATACTTACGTATGCACATGCGTTTGTATTGTTTTAACATTTCTTTTTAAAATTAAACAAGCCAGACCATGGGCATTATTTTCTAGGTGCCTGAATTCGACCGAATTCCCCTAGAAAAATATAATTCACAGTGTTTGAAAGCTGTAAATTTTATTTGTGTCGATAGCCATCGACTAATATTTTGCATCTTAGAAGCGTACTACAGCACCCAACTGATGAGCCCAACTGTAGAATCTGGCCGAAACGCATAATTTGAACTAAAGGTCACAAAAAAACAAAATTAAAATTAAAAGCTGAGTCGACCAAAAAAAAAGAACAAAAGTAATACCTGCGTATACACATGCGTTTGTATTGTTTTTACATTTCATCTTAAAATTAAACGAGCCAGACCACGGGCATTATTTTCTAGGTGTCTGAATTCGACCGAATTCCCCTAGAAAAATAAAATTCACAGTGTTTGAAAGCTGCAAATTGTATTTGTGTCGGTAGCCATCGACTAATATTTTGCGTCTTACAAGCGTACTACTGATGAGCACAACTGTAGAACCTGACCGAAACGCATAATTTGAACTAAAGGTCACAAAAAAACAAAATTAAAATTAAAAGCTGAGTCCCCCAAAAAAAGAACAAAAGTAATACCTGCGTATGCACATGCGTTTGTATTGTTGTTACATTTCATCTTAAAATTAAACGAGCCAGACCATGGGCATTATTTTCTAGGTGACTGAATTCGACCGAATTCCCCTAGAAAAATATAATTCACAGCGTTTGAAAGCTGTACACTTTATTTGTGTCGGTAGCCATCGACTAATATTTTGCGTCTTAGAAGGGTACTACAGCATCTAACTGATGAGTCCAACTGTAGTACCTGGGCGAAACTCACAATCTGGACTAAAGGTCACAAAAAAAACCAAAATTAAAATCAAAGGCTGAGTCCACAAAAAAAAGAACAAAGGCAATACCTACGTATGCACATGCGTTTGTATTGTTTTTACATTTTTTCTTAAAATTAAATAAGCCAGACCATGAGCATAATTTTCTAGGTGTCTGAATTCGATGGAATTCCCCTAGAAAAATATAATTCGCAGTGTTTAAAAGCTGTAAATTTTATTTGTATCGGTAGCGATCGACTAATATTTTGCGTCTTAGAATGTACTACAGCATCTAACTGATGAGCCCAACTGTAGTACCTGGCAGAAACGGATAATTTGAACTAAAGCTCATAAAAAAACAAAATTAAAATTAAAAGCTGAGTCCCAAAAAAAAAGAATAAAAGTAATACCTGCCTATGCACATGCGTTTGTATTGTTGTTACATTTCATCTTAAAATTAAACGAGCCAGACCACGGGCATTATTTTCTAGGTGTCTGAATTCGACCGTATTCCCCTAGAAAAATATAATTCACAGTGCTTGAAAGCTGCACATTTTATTTGTGTCGGTAGCCATCGACTAATATTTTGCGTCTTAGAAGGGTACTACAGCATCTAACTGATGAGTCCAACTTTAGTACCTGGGCGAAACTCATAATCTGCACTAAAGGTCACAAAAAAAACCAAAATTAAAATTAATAGCTGAGTCCACAAAAAAAAAAGAACAAAGGCAATACCTACGTATGCACATGCGTTTGTATTGTTTTTATATTTTTTCTTAAAATTAAATAAGCCAGACCACGGGCCTAATTTTCTAGGTGTCTGAATTCGATGGAATTCCCCTAGAAAAATATAATTCGCAGTGTTTAAAAGCTGTAAATTTTATTCGTACCGGTAGCGATCGACTAATATTTTGCGTCTTAGAATGTACTACAGCATCTAACTGATGAGCCCAACTATAGTACCTGTGCGAAACGCATAATTTGGATAAAAGGCCACAAAAAAACAAAATTAAAATTAAAAGCTGAGTCCACAAAAAACGAACAAAAGCAATACTTACGTATGTTATGCACATGCGTTTGTATTGTTTTTACATTTCGTTTTAAAATTAAACAAGCCAGACCACGGGCATTATTCTCTAGGTGCCTAAATTCGACCGAATTCCCCTAGAAAAATATAATTCACAGTGTTTGAAAGCTGTAAATTTTATTTGTGTCGATAGCCATCGACTAATATTTTGCATCTTAGAAGCGTACTACAGCATCCAACCGATGAGCCCAACTGTAGAACCTGGCCGAAACGCATAATTTGAACTAAAGGTCACAAAAAAACAAAATTAAAATTAAAAGCTGAGTCGACCAAAAAAAAGAACAAAAGTAATACCTGCGTATACACATGCGTTTGTATTGTTTTTACATTTCATCTTAAAATTAAACGAGCCAGACCACGGGCATTATTCTCTAGGTGTCTGAATTCGACCGAACTCTCCTAGAAAAATAAAATTCACAGTGTTTGAAAGCTGTAAATTGTATTTGTGTCGGTAGCCATCGACTAATATTTTGCGTCTTACAAGCGTACTACAGCATCCAACTGATGAGCACAACTGTAGAACCTGACCGAAACGCATAATTTGAACTAAAGGTCACAAAAAAACAAAATTAAAATTAAAAGCTGAGTCCACCAAAAAAAGAACAAAAGTAATACAAGTACCTGCGTATGCACATGCGTTTGTATTGTTGTTACATTTCATCTCAAAATTAGGCGAGCCAGACCACGGGCATTATTTTCTAGGTGACTGAATTCGACCGAATTCCCCTAGAAAAATATAATTCACAGCGTTAGAAAGCTGTACATTTTATTTGTGTCGGTAGCCATCGACTAATATTTTGCGTCTTAGAAGGGTACTACAGCATCTAACTGATGAGTCCAACTGTTGTACCTGGGCGAAACTCATAATCTGGACTAAAGGTCACAAAAAAAAAAAAATAAAATTAAAAGCTGAGTCCACAAAAAAAAAGAACAAAGGCAATACCTACGTATGCACATGCGTTTGTATTGTCTTTACATTTTTTCTTAAAATTAAATAAGCCAGGCCACGGGCATAATTTTCTAGGTGTCTGAATTCGATGGAATTCCCCTAGAAAAATATAATTCGCAGTGTTTAAAAGCTGTAAATTTTATTTGTAGCGGTAACGATCGACTAATATTTTGCGTCTTAGAATGTACTACGGCATCTAACTGATGAGCCCAACTGTAGTACCTGTGCGAAACGCATAATTTGGACAAAAGGTGCAAAAAAAACAAAATTAAAATTAAAAGCATGCGTTTGTATTGTTTTTAAAATTAAACAAGCCAGACCACGGGCATTATTTTCTAGGTACCTGAATTCGACCGAATTCCCCTAGAAAAATATAATTCACAGTGTTTGAAAGCTGTAAATTTGATTTGTGTCGGTAGCCATCGACTAATATTTTGCGTCTTAGAAGGGTACTACAGCATTTAACTGATGAGCCCAACTGTAGTACCTGCGCGAAACGCATAATTTGGACTACAGGCCACAAAAAACCAAATTAAAATTAAAAGCTAAGTCCACAAAAAATAAGAACAAAAGCAATACCTACGTATACACATCCGTTTGAATTGTTTTTTTACATTTATTCTTAAAATTAAACAACCCATACCACGGGCATTATTTTCTAGGTGTCTGAATTCGACCGAATTTCCCAAGAAAAATATAATTCACAGTGTTTGAAAGCTGTAAACTTAATTTGTGCCGGTAGCCATCGACTAATATTTTGCGTCTTAGAAGGGTACTCAGCATCTAACTGATGAGCCCAACTGTAGTATCTGCGCGAAACGCATAATTTGGACTAAAGGTCACAAAAAAACAAATTAAAATGAAAAGTGAGTCCACAAAAAAAAGAACAAAAGCAATACCTACGTATCCACATGCGTTTGTACTGTTTTTACATTTCTTCTTTAAATTAAACAAGCCCGACTACGGACATTATTTTCTAGGTGTCTGAATTCGACCGAATTCCCCTAGAAAAATATAATTCACAATGATTGAAAGCTGTAAATTTTATTTGTGTCGGTAGCCATCGACTAATATTTTGCGCCTTAGAAGCGTACTACAGCATCCAACTTATGAGCCCAACTGTAGAACCTGGCCGAAACGCATAATTTGAACTAAAGGTCACAAAAAAAACAAAATTAAAATTAAAAGCTGAGTCCACAAAAAAAAAAGAACAAAAGAAATACCTGCGTATGCACATGCGTTTGTATTGTTTTTACATTTCATCTTAAAATTAAACGAGCCAGATCACGGGCATTATTTTCTAGGTGTCTGAATTCGACCGAATTCCCCTAGAAAAATATAATTCACAGTGTTTGAAAGCCGTAAATTTTATTTGTGTCGGTAGCCATCGACTAATATTTTGCGTCTTAGAAGCTTACTACAGCATCCAACTGATGAGCCCAACTGTAGAACTTGGCCGAAACGCATAATTTGAACTAATGGTCACAAAAAACAAAATTAAAATTAAAAACTGAGTCCACAAAAAAAAAGAACAAAAGAAATACCTGCGTATGCACATGCGTTTGTATTGTTTTTACATTTCATCTTAAAATTAAACGAGCCAGACCACGGGCATTATTTTCTAAGTGTCTAAATTCGACCGAATTCCACTAGAAAAATATAATTCACAGCGTTTGAAAGCTGTACATTTTATTTGTGTCGGTAACCATCGACTAATATTTTGCGTCTGAGAAGGGTACTACAGCATCTAACTGATGAGTCCAACTGTAGTACCTGGGCGAAACTCATAATCTGGACTAAAGGTCACAAAAAAAAAACAAAATTAAAACTAAAAGCTGAGTCCACAAAAAAAAAGAACAAAGGCAATACCTACGTATGCACATGCGTTTGTACTGTTTTTACATTTTTTCTTAAAATTAAATAAGCCAGACCACGGGCATAATTTTCTAGGTGTCTGAATTCGATGGAATTCCTCTAGAAAAATATAATTCGCAGTGTTTAAAAGCTGTAAACTTTATTTGTATCGGTAGCGATCGACTAATATTTTGCGTCTTAGAATGTACTACAGCATTTAACTGATGAGCCCAACTGTAGTACCTGGCAGAAACGGATAATTTTAACTAAAGCTCACAAAAAACAAAATTAAAATTAAAAGCTGAGTCCTAAAAAAAAAGAACAAAAGTAATACCTGCCTATGCACATGCGTTTGTATTGTTGTTACATTTCATCTTATAATTAAACGAGCCAGACCACGGGCATTATTTTCTAGGTGTCTGAATTCGACCGAATTCCCCTAGAAAAATATAATTCACAGTGCTTGAAAGCTGCACATTTTATTTGTGTCGGTAGCCATCGACTAATATTTTGCGTCTTAGAAGGGTACTACAGCATCTAACTGATGAGTCCAACTTTAGTACCTGGGCTAAACTCATAATCTGGACTAAAGGTCACAAAAAAAAACAAAATTAAAATTAATAGCTGAGTCCACAAAAAAAAAAGAACAAAGGCAATACCTACGTATGCACATGCGTTTGTATTGTTTTTATATTTTTTTCTTAAAATTAAATAAGCCAGACCACGGGCCTAATTTTCTAGGTGTCTGAATTCGATGGAATTCCCCTAGAAAAATATAATTCGCAGTGTTTAAAAGCTGTAAATTTTATATGTATCGGTAGCGATCGACTAATATTTTGCGTCTTAGAATGTACTACAGCATCTAACTGATGAGCCCAACTGTAGAACCTGCCCGAAACGCATAATTTGAACTAAAGGTCACAAAAAAACAAAATTAAAATTAAAAGCTGAGTCCACCAAAAAAAGAACAAAAGCAATACTTACGTATTCACATGCGTTTGTATTGTTTTTACATTTCTTTTTAAGATTAAACAAGCCAGACCACGGGCGTTAATCTCTAGGTGCCTGAATTCGACCGAATTCCCCTAGAAAAATATAATTCACAGTGCTTGAAAGCTGTAAATTTTATTTGTGTCGATAGCCATCGACTAATATTTTGCATCTTAGAAGCGTACTACAGCATCCAACTGATGAGCCCAACTGTAGAACCTGGCCGAAACGCATAATTTGAACTAAAGGTCACAAAAAAACAAAATTAAAATTAAAAGCTGAGTCGACCAAAAAAAAGAACAAAAGTAATACCTGCGTATACACATGCGTTTGTATTGTTTTTACATTTCATCTTAAAATTAAACGAGCCAGACCACGGGCATTATTTTCTAGGTGTCTGAATTCGACCGAACTCCCCTAGAAAAATAAAATTCACAGTGTTTGAAAGCTGTAAATTGTATTTGTGTCGGTAGCCATCGACTAATATTTTGCGTCTTACAAGCGTACTACAGCATCCAACTGATGAGCACAACTGTAGAACCTGACCGAAACGCAGAATTTGAACTAAAGGTCACAAAAAAACAAAAGTAATACTAGTACCAGCGTATGCACATGCGTTTGTGTTGTTGTTACATTTCATCTCAAAATTAAACAAGCCAGACCACGGGCATTATTTTCTAGGTACCTGAATTCGACCGAATTGCCCTAGAAAAATATAATTCACAGTGTTTGAAAGCTGTAAATTTGATTTGTGTCGGTAGCCATCGACTAATATTTTGCGTCTTAGAAGGGTACTACAGCATTTAGCTGATGAGCCCAACTGTAGTACCTGCGCGAAACGCATAGTTTGGACTACAGGCCACAAAAAACCAAATTAAAATTAAAAGCTAAGTCCACAAAAAAAAAAGAACAAAAGCAATACCTACGTATGCACATCCGTTTGAATTGTTTTTTTACATTTATTCTTAAAATTAAACAACCCATACCACGGGCATTATTTTCTAGGTGTCTGAATTCGACCGAATTTCCCAAGAAAAATATAATTCACAGTGTTTGAAAGCTGTAAACTTAATTTGTGTCGGTAGCCATCGACTAATATTTTGCGTCTTAGAAGGGTACTACAGCATCTAACTGATGAGCCCAACTGTAGTATATGCGCGAAACGCATAATTTGGATTAAAGGTCACAAAAAAAACAAATTAAAATGAAAAGTGAGTCCACAAAAAAAAGAACAAAAGCAATACCTACGTATGCACATGCGTTTGTACTGTTTTTACATTTCTTCTTTAAATTAAACAAGCCCGACTACGGACATTATTTTCTAGGTGTCTGAATTCGACCGAATTCCCCTAGAAAAATATAATTCACAATGATTGAAAGCTGTAAATTTTATTTGTGTCGGTAGCCATCGACTAATATTTTGCGTCTTAGAAGCGTACTACAGCATCCAGCTAATGAGCCCAACTGTAGAACCTGGCCGAAACGCATAATTTGAACTAAAGGTAAAAAAAAACAAAATTAAAATTAAAAGCTGAGTCCACCAAAAAAAAGAACAAAAGAAATACCTCCGTATGCACATGCGTTTGTATTGTTTTTACATTTCATCTTAAAATTAAACGAGCCAGATCACGGGCATTATTTTCTAGGTGTCTGAATTCGACCGAATTCCCCTAGAAAAATATAATTCACAATGTTTGAAAGCCGTACATTTTATTTGTGTCGGTAGCCATCGACTAATATTTTGCGTCTTAGAAGCTTACTACAGCATCCAACTGATGAGCCCAACTGTAGAACTTGGCCGAAACGCATAATTTGAACTAATGGTCACAAAAAACAAAATTAAAATTAAAAACTGAGTCCACCAAAAAAAAGAACAAAAGTAATACCTGCGTATGCACATGCGTTTGTATTGTTTTTACATTTCATCTTAAAATTAAACGAGCCAGACCACGGGCATTATTTTCTAGGTGTCTGAATTCGACCGAATTCCCCTAGAAAAATATAATTCTCAGTGTTTGAAAGCTGTAAATTTGATTTGTGTCGGTAGCCATCGACTAATATTTTGCGTCTTAGAAGGGCACTACAGCATTTAACTGATGAGCCCAACTGTAGTACCTGCGCGAAACGCATAATTTGGACTAAAGCTCACAAAAAAACAAAATTAAAATTAAAAGCTGAGTCCTAAAAAAAAAGAACAAAAGTAATACCTGCCTATGCACATGCGTTTGTATTGTTTTTACATTTCATCTTAAAATTAAACGAGCCAGACCTCGGGCATTATTTTCTATGTGGCTGAATTCGACCGAATTCCCCTAGAAAAATAAAATTCACAGTGTTTGAAAGCTGCAAATTGTATTTGTGTCGGTAGCCATCGACTAATATTTTGCGTCTTACAAGCGTACTACAGCATCCAACTGATGAGCACAACTGTAGAACCTGACCGAAACGCATAATTTGAACTAAAGGTCACAAAAAAACAAAATTAAAATTAAAAGCTGAGTCCACCAAAAAAAGAACAAAAGTAATACCTGCGTATGCACATGCGTTTGTATTGTTGTTATATTTCATCTTAAAATTAAACGAGCCAGACCACGGGCATTATTTTCTAGGTGACTGAATTCGACCGAATTCCCCTAGAAAAATATAATTCACATCGTTTGAAAGCTGTACATTTTATTTGTGTCGGTAGCCATCGACTAATATTTTGCGTCTTAGAAGGGTACTACAGCATCTAACTGATGAGTCCAACTGTAGTACCTGGGCGAAACTCATAATCTGGACTAAAGGTCACAAAAAAAAACCAAAATTAAAATTAAAAGCTGAGTCCACAAAAAAAAGAACAAAGGCAATACCTACGTATGCACATGCGTTTGTATTGTTTTTACATTTTTTCTTAAAATTAAATAAGCCAGACCATGGGCATAATTTTCTAGGTGTCTGAATTCGATGGAATTCCCCTAGAAAAATATAATACACAGTGCTTGAAAGCTGTACATTTTATTTGTGTCGGTAGCCATCGACTAATATTTTGCGTCTTAGAAGCGTACTACAGCATCCAACTGATGAGCCCAACTGTAGTACCTGGGCGAAACTCATAATCTGGACTAAAGGTCACAAAAAAAAACAAAATTAAAATTAAAAGCTGAGTCCACAAAAAAAAAGAACAAAGGCAATACCTACGTATGCACATGCGTTCGTATTGTTTTAACATTTTTTCTTAAAATTAAATAAGCCAGACTACGGGCATAATTTTCTAGGTGTCTGAATTCGATGGAATTCCCCTAGAAAAATATAATTCGCAGTGTTTAAAAGCTGTAAGTTTTATATGTATCGGTAGCGATCGACTAATATTTTGCGTCTTAGAATGTACTAAGGCATCTAACTGATGAGCCCAACTGTAGTACCTGTGCGAAACGCATAATTTGGACAAAAGGTCACAAACAAACAAAATTAAAATTAAAAGCATGCGTTTGTATTGTTTTTAAAATTAAACAAGCCAGACCACGGGCATTATTTTCTAGGTACCTGAATTCGACCGAATTCCCCTAGAAAAATATAATTCACAGTGTTTGAAAGCTGTAAATTGTATTTGTGTCGGTAGCCATCGACAAATATTTTGCATCTTACAAGCGTACTACAGCATCCAACTGATGAGCACAACTGTAGAACCTGACCGAAACGCATAATTTGAACTAAAGGTCACAAAAAAACAAAATTAAAATTAAAAGCTGAGTCCACCAAAAAAAGAACAAAAGTAATACGAGTACCTGCGTATGCACATGCGTTTGTATTGTTGTTACATTTCATCTCAAAATTAGACGAGCCAGACCACGGGCATTATTTTCTAGGTGACTGAATTCGACCGAATTCCCCTAGAAAAATATAATTCACAGCGTTTGAAAGCTGTACATTTTATTTGTGTCGGTAGCCATCGACTAATATTTTGCGTCTTAGAAGGGTACTACAGCATTTAACTGATGAGCCCAACTGTAGTACCTGCGCGAAACGCATAATTTGGACTACAGGCCACAAAAAAACCAAATTAAAATTAAAAGCTAAGTCCACAAAAAAAAAGAACAAAAGCAATACCTACGTATGCACATCCGTTTGAATTGTTTTTTTACATTTATTCTTAAAATTAAACAACCCATACCACGGGCATTATTTTCTAGGTGCCTGAATTCGACCGAATTTCCCAAGAAAAATATAATTCACAGTGTTTGAAAGCTGTAAACTTAATTTGTGTCGGTAGCCATCGACTAATATTTTGCGTCTTAGAAGGGTACTATAGCATCTAACTGATGAGCCCAACTGTAGTATATGCGCGAAACGCATAATTTGGATTAAAGGTCACAAAAAAACAAATTAAAATGAAAAGTGAGTCCACAAAAAAAAGAACAAAAGCAATACCTACGTATGCACATGCGTTTGTACTGTTTTTACATTTCTTCTTTAAATTAAACAAGCCCGACTACGGACATTATTTTCTAGGTGTCTGAATTCGACCGAATTCCCCTAGAAAAATATAATTCACAGTGTTTGAAAGCTGTAAACTTAATTTGTGTCGGTAGCCATCGACTAATATTTTGCGTCTTAGAATGTACTACAGCATCTAACTGATGAGTCCAACTGTAGTACCTGTGCAAAAAGCATAATTTGGGCAAAAGGTCACAAGAAAACAAAATTAAAATTAAAAGCTGAGTCCACAAAAAAAAGAACAAAAGCAATACCTACGTATGCACATGCGTTTGTATTGTTTTTACATTTCTTCTTAAAATTAATCAAGCCAGACCACGGGCATTATTTTCTAGGTGTCTGAATTCGACCGAATTCCCCTAGAAAAACATAATTCCCAGTGTTTGAAAGTTGTAAATTTGATTTGTGTCGGTAGACATCGACTAATATTTTGCGTCCTAGAAGGGTACTAAGGCATCTAACTGATGAGCCCAACTGTAGTACCTGCGCGAAACGCATAATTTGGACTAAAGGTCACAAAAAAACAAATTAAAATTAAAAGTGAGTCCACAAAAAAAATAACAAAAGCAATACCTACGTATGCACATGCGTTTGTACTGTTTTTACATTTCTTCTTTAAATTAAACAAGCCCGAGTACGGACATTATTTTCTAGGTGTCTGAATTCGACCGAATTCCCCTAGAAAAATATAATTCACAGAGATTGAAGGCTGTAAATTTTATTTGTGTCGGTAGCCATCGACTAATATTTTGCGTCTTAGAGCATACTACAGCATCCAACTGATGAGCACAACTGTAGAACCTGGCCGAAACGCATAATTTGAACTAAAGGTCACAAAAAAACAAAATTAAAATTAAAAGCTGAGTAACACCTGCGTATGCACATGCGCTTGTATTGTTGTTACATTTCATCTTAAATTTAAACGAGCCAGACCACGGGCATTATTTTCTAGGTGTCTGAATTCGACCGAATTCCCCTAGAAAAATATAATTCACAGTGTTTGAAAGCTGTAAATTTTATTTGTGTCGATAGCCATCGACTAATATTTTGCATCTTAGAAGCAATTTTAGAACTACAGCATCCAACTGATGAGCCCAACTGTAGAACCTGGCCGAAACGCATAATTTGAACTAAAGGTTACAAAAAAAAACAAAATTAAAATTAAAAGCTGTGTCCACAAAAAAAAGAACAAAAGTAATACCTGCGTATGCACATGCGTTTGTAATGTTTTTACATTTCACCTTAAAATTAAATGAGCCAGACCACGGGCATTATTTTCTAGGTGTCTGAATTCGACCGAATTCCCCTAGAAAAATATAATTCACAGTGTTTGAAAGCTGTAAATTTTATGTGTCGGTAGCCATGGACTAATATTTTGCGTCTTAGAAGTGTACTACAGCATCTAACTGATGAGCGCAACTGCAGTACTTGCGCGAAACGCATAATTTGGACTAGAGGCCACAAAAAACAAAATCAAAATTAAAAGCTAAGTCCACAAAAAGAAGAACAAAAGTAATACCTACGTATGTATATCCGTTTGTATTGTTTTTTTTTACATTTATTCTTAAAATAAAACAACCTAGACCACGGGCATTATTTTCTAGGTGTCTGAATTCGACCGAATATCCCAGGAAAAATATAATTCACAGTGCTTGAAAGCTGTACATTTAATTTGTGTCGGTAGCCATCGACTAATATTTTGCGTCTTAGAAGGGTACTACAGCATCTAACTGATGAGCCCAACTGTAGTACCTGCGCGAAACGTATAATTTGGACTAAAGGTCACAAAAAAACAAAATTAAAATTAAAAGTGAGTCTACAAAAAAAAAGAACAAAAGCAATACCTACGTATGTACATGCGTTTGTACTGTTTTTACATTTCTTCTTTAAATTAAACTAGCCCGACTACGGACATTATTTTCTAGGTGTCTGAATTCAACCGAATTCCCCTAGCAAAATATAATTCACAGTGATTGAAAGCTGTAAATTTTATTTGTGTCGGTAGCCATCGACTAATATTTTGCGTCTTAGAGCGTACTACAGCATCCAACTGATGAGCACAACTGTAGAACCTGGCCGAAACGCATAATTTGAACTAAAGGTCACAAAAAAACAAAATTAAAATTAAAAGCTGAGTCCGCCAAAAAAAGAACAAAAGTAATACCTGCGTATGCACATACGTTTGTATTGTTGTTACATTTCATCTTAAAATTAAACGAGCCAGACCACGGGCATTATTTTCTAGGTGTCTGAATTCGACCGAATTCCACTAGAAAAATCTAATTCACAGTGTTTGAAAGCTGTAAATTTGATTTGTGTCGGTAGACATCGACTAATATTTTGCGTCCTAGAAGGGTATTACAGCATTTAACTGATGAGCCCAAATGTAGTACTTGCGCGAAACGCATAATTTGGACTAGAGGCCACAAAAAACAAAATCAAAATTAAAAGCTAAGTCCACAAAAAGAAGAACAAAAGTAATACCTACGTATGTATATCCGTTTGTATTGTTTTTTTTACATTTATTCTTAAAATAAAACAACCTCGACCACGGGCATTATTTTCTAAGTGTCTGAATTCGACCGAATATCCCAGGAAAAATATAATTCACAGTGTTTGAAAGCTGTAAATTTAATTTGTGTCGGTAGCCATCGACTAATATTTTGCGTCTTAGAAGGGTACTACAGCATCTAACTGATGAGCCCAACTGTAGTTCCTGCGCGAAACGTATAATTTGGACTAAAGGTCACAAAAAAACAAAATTAAAATTAAAAGTGAGTCTACAAAAAAAAAGAACAAAAGCAATACCTACGTATGTACATGCGTTTGTACTGTTTTTACATTTCTTCTTTAAATTAAACTAGCCCGACTACGGACTTTATTTTCTAGATGTCTGAATTCGACCGAATTCCCCTAGAAATATATAATTCACAGTGTTCGAAAGCTGTAAATATTATTTGTGTCGGTAGCCATCGACTACTATTTTGCGTCTTAGGAGCGTACTACAGCATCCAACTGATGAGCCCAACTGTAGAACCTGGCCGAAACGCATAATTTGAACTAAAGGTCACAACAAAACAAAATTAAAATTAAATCTGAGTCCACCAAAAAAAAGAACAAAAGTAATATCTGCGTATGCACATGTGCTTGTATTGTTTTTACATTTCATATTAAAATTAAACGAGCCAAACCACGGGCATTATTTTCTAGGTGTCTGAATTCGACCGAATTCCCCTAGAAAAATATAATTCACAGTGTTTGAAAGCTGTAAATTTTATTTGTGCCGGTAGCGATCGACTAATATTTTGCGTCTTAGAATATACTACAGCATCTAACTGATGAGTCCAACTGTAGAACCTGGCCGAAACGCATAATATGAACTACAGGTCACAACAAGACAAAATTTAAATTAAAAGCTGAGTCCACAAAAAAAAAAGAACAAAAGCAATACCTACGTATGCACATGCGTTTGTATTGTGTTTACATTTCTTCTTAAAATTAAACAAGCCAGACCACGGGCATTATTTTCTAGGTGTCTGAATTCGACCGAATTCCGCTAGAAAAAAACATAATTCCCAGTGTTTGAAAGCTGTAAATTTGATTTGTGTCGGTAGACATCGACTAATATTTTGCATCCTAGAAGGGTATTACAGCATCTAACTGATGAGCCCAAATGTAGTACCTGCGCGAAACGTATAATTTGGACTAAAGGTCACAAAAAAACAAATTAAAATTAAAAGTGAGTCCACAAAAAAAAGAACAAAAGCAATACCTACGTATGCACATGCGTTTGTACTGTTTTTACATTTCTTCTTTAAATTAAACAAGCCCGACTACGGACATTATTTTCTAGGTGTCTGAATTCAACCGAATTACCCTAGCAAAATATAATTCACAGTGATTGAAAGCTGTAAATTTTCTTTATGTCGGTAGCCATCGACTAATATTTTGAGTCTTAGAGCGTACTACAGCATCCAACTGATGAGCACAACTGTAGAACCTGGCCGAAACCCATAATTTGAACTAAAGGTCACAAAAAAACAAAATTAAAATTAAAAGCTGAGTCCGCCAAAAAAAGAACAAAAGTAATACCTGCGTATGCACATACGTTTGTATTGTTGTTACATTTCATCTTAAAATTAAACGAGCCAGACCACGGGCATTATTTTCTAGGTGTCTGAATTCGACCGAATTCCCCTAGAAAAATCTAATTCACAGTGTTTGAAAGCTGTAAATTTTATTTGTGTCGATAGCCATCGACTAATATTTTGCATCTTAGAAGCAATCTTAGAACTACAGCATCCAACTGATGAGCCCAACTGTAGAACCTGGCCGAAACGCATAATTTGAACTAAAGGTCACAAAAAAACAAAATTAAAATTAAAAGCTCAGTCGACCAAAAAAGAGAACAAAAGTAATACCTGCGTATACACATGCGCTTGTATTGTTTTTACATTTCATCTTAAAATTAAACGAGCCAGACCACGGACATTATTTTCTATGTGTCTGAATTCGACCGAATTCCCCTAGAAAAATATTATTCACAGTGTTTGAAAGCTGTAATTTTTATTTGTGTCGATAGCCATCGACTAATATTTTGCATCTAAGAAGCGTACTTCAGCATCCAACTGATGAGCACAACTGTAGAACCTGGCCGAAACGCATAATTTGAACTAAAGGTCACAAAAAAACAAAATTAAAATTAAAAGCTGAGTCCGCCAAAAAAAGAACAAAAGTAATACCTGCGTATGCACATGCGTTTGTATTGTTGTTACATTTCATCTTAAAATTAAACGAGCCAGACCACGGGCATTATTTTCTTGGTGTCTGAATTCGACCGAATTCCCCTAGAAAAATATAATTCACAGTGTTTGAAAGCTGTAAATTTTATTTGTGTCGATAGCCATCGACTATTATTTTGCATCTTTGAAGCGTACTACAGCATCCAACTGATGAGCCCAACTGTAGAACCTGGCCGAAACGCATAATTTGAACTAAAGGTGACAAAAAAACAAAATTAAAATTAAGAGCTGAGTCGACCAAAAAAAAGAACAAAAGTAATACCTGCATATATACGTGCGTTTGTATTGTTTTTACATTTTATCTTAAAATTAAACCTAGCCAGACCACGGGCATTATTTTCTAGGTGACTGAATTCGACCGAATTCCCCTAGAAAACTAAAATTCACAGTGTTTGAAAGCTGTACATTTTATTTGTGTCGGTAGCCATCGACTAATATTTTGCGCCTTAGAAGGGTACTACAGCATCTAACTGATGAGTCCAACTGTAGTACCTGGGCGAAACTCATAATCTGGACTAAAGGTCACAAAAAAAAAACAAAATTAAAATTAAAAGCTGAGTCCACAAAAAAAAAGAACAAAGGCAATACCTACGTATGCACATGCGTTTGTATTGCTTTTACATTTTTTCTTAAAATTAAATAAGCCAGACCACGGGCATAATTTTCTAGGTGTCTGAATGCAATGGAATTCCCCTAGAAAAATATAAATCGCTGTGTTTAAAAGCTGTAAATTTTATTTGTATCGGTAGCGATCGACTAATATTTTGCGTCTTAGAATGTACTACAGCATCTAACTGATGAGCCCAACTGTAGTACCTGTGCGAAACGCATAATTTGGACAAAAGGTCACAAAAAAACAAAATTAAAATTAAAAGCTGAGTCCACAAAAAAAGAACAAAAGCAATACTTACGTATGCACATGCGTTTGTATTGTTTTTACATTTCTTTTTAAATTAAACAAGCCAGACCACGGGCATTATTTTCTAGGTGCCTGAATTCGACCGAATTCCCTTAGAAAAATATAACCCACAGTGTTTGAAAGCTGTAAATTTTATTTGTGTCGATAGCCATCGACAAATATTTTGCATCTTAGAAGCGTACTACAGCATCCAACTGATGAGCCCAACTGTAAAACCTGGCCGAAACGCATAATTTGAACTAAAGGTCACAAAAAAACAAAATTAAAATTAAAAGCTGAGTCGACCAAAAAAAAGAACAAAAGTAATACCACCGTATACACATGCGTTTGTATTGTTTTTACATTTCATCTTAAAACTAAGCGAGCCAGACTACGGGCATTATTTTCTAGGTGTCTGAATTCGACCGAATTCCCCTAGAAAAATAAAATTCACAGTGTTTGAAAGCTGCAAATTGTATTTGTGTCGGTAGCCATCGACTAATATTTTGCGTCTTACAAGCGTACTACAGCATCCAACTGATGAGCACAACTGTAGAACCTGGCCGAAACGCATAATTTGAACTAAAGGTCACAACAAAACAAAATTAAAATTAAAAGCTGACTCCACAAAAAAAAGAACAAAAGCAATATCTACGTATGCACATGCGATTGTATTGTTTCTACATTTTTTCTTAAAATTAAATAAGCCAGACCACTGGCATTATTTTCTAGGTGTCTGAATTCGATGGAATTCCCCTAGAAAAATATAATTCGCAGTGTTGAAAGCTATACATTTTATTTGTCTCGGTAGCGATCGACTAATATTTTGCGTCTTAGAATGTACTACAGCATCTAACTGATGAGCCCAACTGTAGTACCTGTGCAAAACGCATAATTTGGACAAAAGGTCACAAGAAAACAAAATTTAAATTAAAAGCTGAGTCCACAAAAAAAAAGAACAAAAGCAATACCTACGTATGCACATGCGTTTGTATTGTGTTTACATTTCTTCTTAAAATTAAACAAGCCAGACCACGGGCATTATTTTCTAGGTGTCTGAATTCGACCGAATTCCGCTAGAAAAAACATAATTCCCAGTGTTTGAAAGCTGTAAATTTGATTTGTATCGGTAGACATCGACTAATATTTTGCGTCCTAGAAGGGTATTACAGCATCTAACTGATGAGCCCAAATGTAGTACCTGCGCGAAACTCATAATTTAGACTAAAGGTCACAAAAAAACAAATTAAAATTAAAAGTGAGTCCACAAAAAAAAGACCTGCGTATGCACATACGTTTGTATTCTTGTTACATTTCATCTTAAAATTAAACGAGCCAGACCACGGGCATTATTTTCTAGGTGTCTGAATTCGACCGAATTCCCCTAGAAAAATATAATTCACAGTGTTTGAAAGCTGTAATTTTTATTTGTGTCGATAGCCATCGACTAATATTTTGCATCTTAGAAGCAATCTTAGAACTATAGCATCCAACTGATGAGCCCAACTGTAGAACCTGGCCGAAACGCATAATTTGAACTAAAGGTCACAAAAAAACAAAATTTAAATTAAAAGCTCAGTCGACCAAAAAAGAGAACAAAAGTAATACCTGCGTATACACATGCGCTTGTATTGTTTTTACATTTCATCTTAAAATTAAACGAGCCAGACCACGGACATTATTTTCTATGTGTCTGAATTCGACCGAATTCCCCTAGAAAAATATAATTCACAGTGTTTGAAAGCTGTAATTTTTATTTGTGTCGATAGCCATCGACTAATATTTTGCATCTTACAAGCGTACTACAGCATCCAACTGATGAGCACAACTGTAGAACCTGGCCGAAACGCATAATTTGAACTAAAGGTCACAAAAAAACAAAATTAAAATTAAAAGCTGAGTCCGCCAAAAAAAGAACAAAAGTAATACCTGCGTATGCACATGAGTTTGTATTGTTGTTACATTTCATCTTAAAATAAAACGAGCCAGACCACGGGCATTATTTTCTAGGTGTCTGAATTCGACCGAATTCCCCTAGAAAAATATAATTCACAGTGTTTGAAAGCTGTAAATTTTATTTGTGTCGATAGCCATCGACCACTATTTTGCGCTTTAGAAGGGTACTACAGCATCTAACTGATGAGTTCAACTGTAGTACCTGGGCGAAACTCATAATCTGGACTAAAGGTCACAAAAAAAACAAAATTAAAATTAAAAGCTGAGTCCACAAAAAAAAGAACAAAGGCAATACCTACGTATGCACATGCGTTTGTATTGTTTTTACATTTTTTTTTAAAATTAAATAAGCCAGACCACGGGCATAATTTTCTTTCCAACTGATGAGCCCAACTATAGAACCTGGCCGAAACGCATAATTTGAACTAAAGGTGACAAAAAAACAAAATTAAAATTAAAAGCTGAGTCGACCAAAAAAAAAAAAGAACAAAAGTAATACCTGCGTATACACGTGCGTTTGTATTGTTTTTACATTTTATCTTAAAATTAAACCTAGCCAGACCACGGGCATTATTTTCTAGGTGTCTGAATTCGACCGAATTCCCCTAGAAAACTAAAATTCACAGTGTTTGAAAGCTGTACATTTTATTTGTGTCGGTAGCCATCTACTAATATTTTGCGCCTTAGAAGGGTACTACAGCATCTAACTAATGAGTTCAACTGTAGTACCTGGGCGAAACTCATAATCTGGACTAAAGGTCACAAAAAAAACAAAATTAAAATTAAAAGCTGAGTCCACAAAAAAAGAACAAAGGCAATACCTACGTATGCACATGCGTTTGTATTGTTTTTACATTTTTTCTTAAAATTAAATAAGCCAGACCACGGGCATAATTTTCTTGGTGTCTGAATGCGATGGAATTCCCCTAGAAAAATATAAATCGCAGTGTTTAAAAGCTGTAAATTTTATTTGTATCGGTAGCGATCGACTAATATTTTGCGTCTTAGAATGTACTACAGCATCTAACTGATGAGCCCAACTGTAGTACCTGTGCGAAACGCATAATTTGGACAAAAGGTCACAAAAAAACGAAATTAAAATTAAAAGCTGAGTCCACAAAAAAAGAACAAAAGCAATACTTACGTATGCACATGCGTTTGTATTGTTTTTACATTTCTTTTTAAAATTAAACAAGCCAGACCACGGGCATTTTTTTCTAGGTGCCTGAATTCGACCGAATTCCCCTAGAAAAATATAATTCACAGTGTTTGAAAGCTGTAAATTTTATTTGTGTCGATAGCCATCGACAAATATTTTGCATCTTAGAAGCGTACTACAGCATCCAACTGATGAGCCCAACTGTAAAACCTGGCCGAAACGCATAATTTGAACTAAAGGTCACAAAAAAACAAAATTAAAATTAAAAGCTGAGTCGACCAAAAAAAAGAACAAAAGTAATACCACCGTATACACATGCGTTTGTATTGTTTTTACATTTCATCTTAAAAGTAAACGAGCCAAACCACGGGCATTATTTTCTAGGTGTCTGAATTCGACCGAATTCCCCTAGAAAAATAAAATTCACAGTGTTTGAAAGCTGCAAATTGTATTTGTGTCGGTCCATCGACTAATATTTTGCGTCTTACAAGCGTACTACAGCATCCAACTGATGAGCACAACTGTAGAACCTGGCTGAAACGCATAATTTGAACTAAAGGTCACAAAAAAAAAAATTAAATTAAAAGCTGAGTCCACCAAAAAAAGAACAAAAGTAATACCTGCGTATGCACATGCGTTTGTATTGTTGTTACATTTCATCTTAAAATTAAACGACCAGACCACGGGTATTATTTTCTAGGTGTCTGAATTCGACCGAATTCCCCTAGAAAAATATAATTCACAGTGTTTGAAAGCTGTAAATTTTATTTGTTTCGATAGCCATCGACTAATATTTTGCATCTTAGAAGCGTACTACAGCACCCAACTGATGAGCCCAACTGTAGAACCTGGCCGAAACGCATAATTTGAACTAAAGGTCACAAAAAAACAAAATTAAAATTAAAAGGTGAGTCGACCAAAAAAAAGAACTAAAGTAATACCTGCGTATACACATGCGTTTGTATTGCTTTTACATTTCATCTTAAAATTAAACGAGCCAGACCACGGGCATTATTTTCTAGGTGTCTGAATTCGACCGAATTCCCCTAGAAAAATAAAATTCACAGTGTTTGAAAGCTGCAAATTGTATTTGTGTCGGTAGCCATCGATTAATATTTTGCGTCTTACAAGCGTACTACAACATCCAACTGATGAGCACAACTGTAGAACCTGACCGAAACGCATAATTTGAACTAAAGGTCACAAAAAAAACAAAATTAAAATTAAAAGCTGAGTCCACCAAAAAAAGAACAAAAGTAATATACCTGCGTATACACATGCGTTTGTATTGTTATTACATTTCATCTTAAAATTAAACGAGCCAGACCACGGGCATTATTTTCTAGGTGTCTGAATTCGACCGAATTCCCCTAGAAAATATAATTCACAGTGTTTGAAAGCTGCACATTTTATTTGTGTCGGTAGCCATCGACTAATATTTTGCGTCTTAGAATGGTACTACAGCATCTAACAGATGAGTCCAAATTTAGTACCTGTGCGAAACTCATAAACTGGACTAAAGGTCACAAAAAAAAACAAAATTAAAATTAAAAGCCGAGTCCACAAAAAAAAAGAACAAAGGCAATACCTACGTATGCACATGCGTTTGTATTGTTTTTAGATTTTTTCTTAAAATTAAATAAGCCAGACCACGGGCATTATTTTCTAGGTGTCTGAATTCGACCGAATTCCCCTAGAAAATATAATTCACAGTGTTTGAAAGCTGCACATTTTATTTGTGTCGGTAGCCATCGACTAATATTTTGCGTCTTAGAATGGTACTACAGCATCTAACAGATGAGTCCAAATTTAGTACCTGTGCGAAACTCATAAACTGGACTAAAGGTCACAAAAAAAAACAAAATTAAAATTAAAAGCCGAGTCCACAAAAAAAAAAGAACAAAGGCAATACCTACGTATGCACATGCGTTTGTATTGTTTTTAGATTTTTTCTTAAAATTAAATAAGCCAGACCACGGGCATAATTTTCTTTCCAACTGATGAGCCCAACTATAGAACCTGGCCGAAACGCATAATTTGAACTAAAGGTGACAAAAAAACAAAATTAAAATTAAAAGCTGAGTCGACCAAAAAAAAAAAGAACAAAAGTAATACCTGCGTATACACGTGCGTTTGTATTGTTTTTACATTTTATCTTAAAATTAAACCTAGCCAGACCACGGGCATTATTTTCTAGGTGTCTGAATTCGACCGAATTCCCCTAGAAAACTAAAATTCACAGTGTTTGAAAGCTGTACATTTTATTTGTGTCGGTAGCCATCTACTAATATTTTGCGCCTTAGAAGGGTACTACAGCATCTAACTGATGAGTTCAACTGTAGTACCTGGGCGAAACTCATAATCTGGACTAAAGGTCACAAAAAAAACAAAATTAAAATTAAAAGCTGAGTCCACAAAAAAAGAACAAAGGCAATACCTACGTATGCACATGCGTTTGTATTGTTTTTACATTTTTTCTTAAAATTAAATAAGCCAGACCACGGGCATAATTTTCTTGGTGTCTGAATGCGATGGAATTCCCCTAGAAAAATATAAATCGCAGTGTTTAAAAGCTGTAAATTTTATTTGTATCGGTAGCGATCGACTAATATTTTGCGTCTTAGAATGTACTACAGCATCTAACTGATGAGCCCAACTGTAGTACCTGTGCGAAACGCATAATTTGGACAAAAGGTCACAAAAAAACGAAATTAAAATTAAAAGCTGAGTCCACAAAAAAAGAACAAAAGCAATACTTAAGTATGCACATGCGTTTGTATTGTTTTTACATTTCTTTTTAAAATTAAACAAGCCAGACCACGGGCATTTTTTTCTAGGTGCCTGAATTCGACCGAATTCCCCTAGAAAAATATAATTCACAGTGTTTGAAAGCTGTAAATTTTATTTGTGCCGATAGCCATCGACAAATATTTTGCATCTTAGAAGCGTACTACAGCATCCAACTGATGAGCCCAACTGTAAAACCTGGCCGAAACGCATAATTTGAACTAAAGGTCACAAAAAAACAAAATTAAAATTAAAAGCTGAGTCGACCAAAAAAAAGAACAAAAGTAATACCACCGTATACACATGCGTTTGTATTGTTTTTACATTTCATCTTAAAAGTAAACGAGCCAAACCACGGGCATTATTTTCTAGGTGTCTGAATTCGACCGAATTCCCCTAGAAAAATAAAATTCACAGTGTTTGAAAGCTGCAAATTGTATTTGTGTCGGTCCATCGACAAATATTTTGCGTCTTACAAGCGTACTACAGCATCCAACTGATGAGCACAACTGTAGAACCTGGCTGAAACGCATAATTTGAACTAAAGGTCACAAAAAAAAAAATTAAATTAAAAGCTGAGTCCACCAAAAAAAGAACAAAAGTAATACCTGCGTATGCACATGCGTTTGTATTGTTGTTACATTTCATCTTAAAATTAAACGACCAGACCACGGGTATTATTTTCTAGGTGTCTGAATTCGACCGAATTCCCCTAGAAAAATATAATTCACAGTGTTTGAAAGCTGTAAATTTTATTTGTTTCGATAGCCATCGACTAATATTTTGCATCTTAGAAGCGTACTACAGCACCCAACTGATGAGCCCAACTGTAGAACCTGGCCGAAACGCATAATTTGAACTAAAGGTCACAAAAAAACAAAATTAAAATTAAAAGCTGAGTCGACCAAAAAAAAGAACTAAAGTAATACCTGCGTATACACATGCGTTTGTATTGCTTTTACATTTCATCTTAAAATTAAACGAGCCAGACCACGGGCATTATTTTCTAGGTGTCTGAATTCCACCGAATTCCCCTAGAAAAATAAAATTCACAGTGTTTGAAAGCTGCAAATTGTATTTGTGTCGGTAGCCATCGATTAATATTTTGCGTCTTACAAGCGTACTACAGCATCCAACTGATGAGCACAACTGTAGAACCTGACCGAAACGCATAATTTGAACTAAAGGTCACAAAAAAAACAAAATTAAAATTAAAAGCTGAGTCCACCAAAAAAAGAACAAAAGTAATATACCTGCGTATACACATGCGTTTGTATTGTTATTACATTTCATCTTAAAATTAAACGAGCCAGACCACGGGCATTATTTTCTAGGTGTCTGAATTCGACCGAATTCCCCTAGAAAATATAATTCACAGTGTTTGAAAGCTGCACATTTTATTTGTGTCGGTAGCCATCGACTAATATTTTGCGTCTTAGAATGGTACTACAGCATCTAACAGATGAGTCCAAATTTAGTACCTGTGCGAAACTCATAAACTGGACTAAAGGTCACAAAAAAAAAACAAAATTAAAATTAAAAGCCGAGTCCACAAAAAAAAAAGAACAAAGGCAATACCTACGTATGCACATGCGTTTGTATTGTTTTTAGATTTTTTCTTAAAATTAAATAAGCCAGACCATGGGCATAATTTTCTAGGTGTCTGAATTCGATGGAATTCCCCTAGAAAAATATAATTCGCAGTGTTTAAAAGCTGTAAATTTTATTTGTATCGGTAGCGATCGACTTATATTTTGCGTCTTAGAATGTACTACAGCATCTATCTGATGAGCCCAACTGTAGTACCTGTGCGAAACGCATAATTTGGACAAAAGGCCACAAAAAAACAAAATTAAAATTAAAAGCTGAGTCCACAAAAAAAGAACAAAAGCAATACTTACGTATGCACATGCGTTTGTATTGTTTTTACATTTCTTTTTAAAATTAAACAAGCCAGACCATGGGCATTATTTTCTAGGTGCCTGAATTCGACCGAATTCCCCTAGAAAAATATAATTCACAGTGTTTGAAAGCTGTAAATTTTATTTGTGTCGATAGCCATCGACTAATATTTTGCATCTTAGAAGCGTACTACAGCACCGAACTGATGAGCCCAACTGTAGAACCTGGCCGAAACGCATAATTTGAACTAAAGGTCACAAAAAAACAAAATTAAAATTAAAAGCTGAGTCGACCAAAAAAAAGAACAAAAGTAATACCTGCGTATACACATGCGTTTGTATTGTTTTTACATTTCATCTTAAAATTAAACGAGCCAGACCACGGGCATTATTTTCTAGGTGTCTGAATTCGACCGAATTCCCCTAGAAAAATAAAATTCACAGTGTTTGAAAGCTGCAAATTGTATTTGTGTCGGTAGCCATCGACTAATATTTTGCGTCTTACAAGCGTGCTACAGCATCCAACTGATGAGCACAACTGTAGAACCTGACCGAAACGCATAATTTGAACTAAAGGTCACAAAAAAACGAAATTAAAATTAAAAGCTGAGTCCACCAAAAAAAGAACAAAAGTAATACCTGCGTATGCACATGCGTTTGTATTGTTGTTACATTTCATCTTAAAATTAAACGAGCCAGACCATGGGCATTATTTTCTAGGTGAATGAATTCGACCGAATTCCCCTAGAAAAATATAATTCACAGCGTTTGAAAGCTGTACACTTTATTTGTGTCGGTAGCCATCGACTAATAGTTTGCGTCTTAGAAGGGTACTACAGCATCTAACTGATGAGTCCAACTGTAGTACCTGGGCGAAACTCACAATCTGGACTAAAGGTCACAAAAAAAACCAAAATTAAAATCAAAGGCTGAGTCCACAAAAAAAAGAACAAAGGCAATACCTACGTATGCACATGCGTTTGTATTGTTTTTACATTTTTTCTTAAAATTAAATAAGCCAGACCATGGGCATAATTTTCTAGGTGTCTGAATTCGATGGAATTCCCCTAGAAAAATATAATTCGCAGTGTTTAAAAGCTGTAAATTTGATTTGTATCGGCAGCGATCGACTAATATTTTGCGTCTTAAAATGTACTACAGCATCTAACTGATGAGCCCAACTGTAGTACCTGGCAGAAACGGATAATTTGAACTAAAGCTCACAAAAAAACAAAATTAAAATTAAAAGCTGAGTCCAAAAAAAAAAAAGAATAAAAGTAATACCTGCCTATGCACATGCGTTTGTACTGTTGTTACATTTCATCTTAAAATTAAACGAGCCAGACCACGGGCATTATTTTCTAGGTGTCTGAATTCGACCGTATTCCCCTAGAAAAATATAATTCATAGTGCTTGAAAGCTGCACATTTTATTTGTGTCGGTAGCCATCGACTAATATTTTGCGTCTTAGAAGGGTACTACAGCATCTAACTGATGAGTCCAACTTTAGTACCTGGGCGAAACTCATAATCTGGACTAAAGGTCACAAAAAAACCAAAATTAAAATTAATACCTGAGTCCACAAAAAAAAAGAACAAAGGCAATACCTACGTATGCACATGCGTTTGTATTGTTTTTATATTTTTTCTTAAAATTAAATAAGCCAGACCACGGGCCTAATTTTCTAGGTGTCTGAATTCGATGGAATTCCCCTATAAAAATATAATTCGCAGTGTTTAAAAGCTGTAAATTTTATTCGTATCGGTAGCGATCGACTAATATTTTGCGTCTTAGAATGTACTACAGCATCTAACTGATGAGTCCAACTGTAGTACCTGTCCGAAACGCATAATTTGGATAAAAGGCCACAAAAAAACAAAATTAAAATTAAAAGCTGAGTCCACAAAAAACGAACAAAAGCAATACTTACGTATGTTATGCACATGCGTTTGTATTGTTTTTACATTTCGTTTTAAAATTAAACAAGCCAGACCACGGGCATTATTCTCTAGGTGCCTGAATTCGACCGAATTCCCCTAGAAAAATATAATTCACAGTGTTTGAAAGCTGTAAATTTTATTTGTGTCGATAGCCATCGACTAATATTTTGCATCTTAGAAGCGTACTACAGCATCCAACCGATGAGCCCAACTGTAGAACCTGGCCGAAACGCATAATTTGAACTAAAGGTCACAAAAAAACAAAATTAAAATTAAAAGCTGAGTCGACCAAAAAAAAGAACAAAAGTAATACCTGCGTATACACATGCGTTTGTATTGTTTTTACATTTCATCTTAAAATTCAACGAGCCAGACCACGGGCATTATTCTCTAGGTGTCTGAATTCGACCGAACTCTCCTAGAAAAATAAAATTCACAGTGTTTGAAAGCTGTAAATTGTATTTGTGTCGGTAGCCATCGACTAATATTTTGCGTCTTACAAGCGTACTACAGCATCCAACTGATGAGCACAACTGTAGAACCTGACCGAAACGCATAATTTGAACTAAAGGTCACAAAAAAACAAAATTAAAATTAAAAGCTGAGTCCACCAAAAAAAGAACAAAAGTAATACAAGTACCTGCGTATGAACATGCGTTTGTATTGTTGTTACATTTCATCTCAAAATTAGACGAGCCAGACCACGGGCATTATTTTCTAGGTGTCTGAATTCGACCGAATTCCCCTAGAAAAATAAAATTCACAGTGTTTGAAAGCTGCAAATTGTATTTGTGTCGGTAGCCATCGACTAATATTTTGCGTCTTACAAGCGTACTACAGCATCCAACTGATGAGCACAACTGTAGAACCTGACCGAAACGCATAATTTGAACTAAAGGTCACAAACAAACGAAATTAAAATTAAAAGCTGAGTCCACCAAAAAAAGAACAAAAGTAATACCTGCGTATGCACATGCGTTTGTATTGTTGTTACATTTCATCTTAAAATTAAACGAGCCAGACCATGGGCATTATTTTCTAGGTGAATGAATTCGACCGAATTCCCCTAGAAAAATATAATTCACAGCGTTTGAAAGCTGTACACTTTATTTGTGTCGGTAGCCATCGACTAATAGTTTGCGTCTTAGAAGGGTACTACACCATCTAACTGATGAGTCCAACTGTAGTACCTGGGCGAAACTCACAATCTGGACTAAAGGTCACAAAAAAAAACCAAAATTAAAATCAAAGGCTGAGTCCACAAAAAAAAAAGAACAAAGGCAATACCTACGTATGCACATGCGTTTGTATTGTTTTTAGATTTTTTCTTAAAATTAAATAAGCCAGACCACGGGCATAATTTTCTTTCCAACTGATGAGCCCAACTATAGAACCTGGCCGAAACGCATAATTTGAACTAAAGGTGACAAAAAAACAAAATTAAAATTAAAAGCTGAGTCGACCAAAAAAAAAAAGAACCAAAGGAATACCTGCGTATACACGTGCGTTTGTATTGTTTTTACATTTTATCTTAAAAATAAACCTAGCCAGACCACGGGCATTATTTTCTAGGTGTCTGAATTCGACCGAATTCCCCTAGAAAACTAAAATTCACAGTGTTTGAAAGCTGTACATTTTATTTGTGTCGGTAGCCATCTACTAATATTTTGCGCCTTAGAAGGGTACTACAGCATCTAACTGATGAGTTCAACTGTAGTACCTGGGCGAAACTCATAATCTGGACTAAAGGTCACAAAAAAAACAAAATTAAAATTAAAAGCTGAGTCCACAAAAAAAGAACAAAGGCAATACCTACGTATGCACATGCGTTTGTATTGTTTTTACATTTTTTCTTAAAATTAAATAAGCCAGACCACGGGCATAATTTTCTTGGTGTCTGAATGCGATGGAATTCCCCTAGAAAAATATAAATCGCAGTGTTTAAAAGCTGTAAATTTTATTTGTATCGGTAGCGATCGACTAATATTTTGCGTCTTAGAATGTACTACAGCATCTAACTGATGAGCCCAACTGTAGTACCTGTGCGAAACGCATAATTTGGACAAAAGGTCACAAAAAAACGAAATTAAAATTAAAAGCTGAGTCCACAAAAAAAGAACAAAAGCAATACTTAAGTATGCACATGCGTTTGTATTGTTTTTACATTTCTTTTTAAAATTAAACAAGCCAGACCACGGGCATTTTTTTCTAGGTGCCTGAATTCGACCGAATTCCCCTAGAAAAATATAATTCACAGTGTTTGAAAGCTGTAAATTTTATTTGTGCCGATAGCCATCGACAAATATTTTGCATCTTAGAAGCGTACTACAGCATCCAACTGATGAGCCCAACTGTAAAACCTGGCCGAAACGCATAATTTGAACTAAAGGTCACAAAAAAACAAAATTAAAATTAAAAGCTGAGTCGACCAAAAAAAAGAACAAAAGTAATACCACCGTATACACATGCGTTTGTATTGTTTTTACATTTCATCTTAAAAGTAAACGAGCCAAACCACGGGCATTATTTTCTAGGTGTCTGAATTCGACCGAATTCCCCTAGAAAAATAAAATTCACAGTGTTTGAAAGCTGCAAATTGTATTTGTGTCGGTCCATCGACAAATATTTTGCGTCTTACAAGCGTACTACAGCATCCAACTGATGAGCACAACTGTAGAACCTGGCTGAAACGCATAATTTGAACTAAAGGTCACAAAAAAAAAAATTAAATTAAAAGCTGAGTCCACCAAAAAAAGAACAAAAGTAATACCTGCGTATGCACATGCGTTTGTATTGTTGTTACATTTCATCTTAAAATTAAACGACCAGACCACGGGTATTATTTTCTAGGTGTCTGAATTCGACCGAATTCCCCTAGAAAAATATAATTCACAGTGTTTGAAAGCTGTAAATTTTATTTGTTTCGATAGCCATCGACTAATATTTTGCATCTTAGAAGCGTACTACAGCACCCAACTGATGAGCCCAACTGTAGAACCTGGCCGAAACGCATAATTTGAACTAAAGGTCACAAAAAAACAAAATTAAAATTAAAAGCTGAGTCGACCAAAAAAAAGAACTAAAGTAATACCTGCGTATACACATGCGTTTGTATTGCTTTTACATTTCATCTTAAAATTAAACGAGCCAGACCACGGGCATTATTTTCTAGGTGTCTGAATTCCACCGAATTCCCCTAGAAAAATAAAATTCACAGTGTTTGAAAGCTGCAAATTGTATTTGTGTCGGTAGCCATCGATTAATATTTTGCGTCTTACAAGCGTACTACAGCATCCAACTGATGAGCACAACTGTAGAACCTGACCGAAACGCATAATTTGAACTAAAGGTCACAAAAAAAACAAAATTAAAATTAAAAGCTGAGTCCACCAAAAAAAGAACAAAAGTAATATACCTGCGTATACACATGCGTTTGTATTGTTATTACATTTCATCTTAAAATTAAACGAGCCAGACCACGGGCATTATTTTCTAGGTGTCTGAATTCGACCGAATTCCCCTAGAAAATATAATTCACAGTGTTTGAAAGCTGCACATTTTATTTGTGTCGGTAGCCATCGACTAATATTTTGCGTCTTAGAATGGTACTACAGCATCTAACAGAGGAGTCCAAATTTAGTACCTGTGCGAAACTCATAAACTGGACTAAAGGTCACAAAAAAAAAACAAAATTAAAATTAAAAGCCGAGTCCACAAAAAAAAAAGAACAAAGGCAATACCTACGTATGCACATGCGTTTGTATTGTTTTTAGATTTTTTCTTAAAATTAAATAAGCCAGACCATGGGCATAATTTTCTAGGTGTCTGAATTCGATGGAATTCCCCTAGAAAAATATAATTCGCAGTGTTTAAAAGCTGTAAATTTTATTTGTATCGGTAGCGATCGACTTATATTTTGCGTCTTAGAATGTACTACAGCATCTATCTGATGAGCCCAACTGTAGTACCTGTGCGAAACGCATAATTTGGACAAAAGGCCACAAAAAAACAAAATTAAAATTAAAAGCTGAGTCCACAAAAAAAGAACAAAAGCAATACTTACGTATGCACATGCGTTTGTATTGTTTTTACATTTCTTTTTAAAATTAAACAAGCCAGACCATGGGCATTATTTTCTAGGTGCCTGAATTCGACCGAATTCCCCTAGAAAAATATAATTCACAGTGTTTGAAAGCTGTAAATTTTATTTGTGTCGATAGCCATCGACTAATATTTTGCATCTTAGAAGCGTACTACAGCACCGAACTGATGAGCCCAACTGTAGAACCTGGCCGAAACGCATAATTTGAACTAAAGGTCACAAAAAAACAAAATTAAAATTAAAAGCTGAGTCGACCAAAAAAAAGAACAAAAGTAATACCTGCGTATACACATGCGTTTGTATTGTTTTTACATTTCATCTTAAAATTAAACGAGCCAGACCACGGGCATTATTTTCTAGGTGTCTGAATTCGACCGAATTCCCCTAGAAAAATAAAATTCACAGTGTTTGAAAGCTGCAAATTGTATTTGTGTCGGTAGCCATCGACTAATATTTTGCGTCTTACAAGCGTGCTACAGCATCCAACTGATGAGCACAACTGTAGAACCTGACCGAAACGCATAATTTGAACTAAAGGTCACAAAAAAACGAAATTAAAATTAAAAGCTGAGTCCACCAAAAAAAGAACAAAAGTAATACCTGCGTATGCACATGCGTTTGTATTGTTGTTACATTTCATCTTAAAATTAAACGAGCCAGACCATGGGCATTATTTTCTAGGTGAATGAATTCGACCGAATTCCCCTAGAAAAATATAATTCACAGCGTTTGAAAGCTGTACACTTTATTTGTGTCGGTAGCCATCGACTAATAGTTTGCGTCTTAGAAGGGTACTACAGCATCTAACTGATGAGTCCAACTGTAGTACCTGGGCGAAACTCACAATCTGGACTAAAGGTCACAAAAAAAACCAAAATTAAAATCAAAGGCTGAGTCCACAAAAAAAAGAACAAAGGCAATACCTACGTATGCACATGCGTTTGTATTGTTTTTACATTTTTTCTTAAAATTAAATAAGCCAGACCATGGGCATAATTTTCTAGGTGTCTGAATTCGATGGAATTCCCCTAGAAAAATATAATTCGCAGTGTTTAAAAGCTGTAAATTTGATTTGTATCGGCAGCGATCGACTAATATTTTGCGTCTTAAAATGTACTACAGCATCTAACTGATGAGCCCAACTGTAGTACCTGGCAGAAACGGATAATTTGAACTAAAGCTCACAAAAAAACAAAATTAAAATTAAAAGCTGAGTCCAAAAAAAAAAAGAATAAAAGTAATACCTGCCTATGCACATGCGTTTGTACTGTTGTTACATTTCATCTTAAAATTAAACGAGCCAGACCACGGGCATTATTTTCTAGGTGTCTGAATTCGACCGTATTCCCCTAGAAAAATATAATTCATAGTGCTTGAAAGCTGCACATTTTATTTGTGTCGGTAGCCATCGACTAATATTTTGCGTCTTAGAAGGGTACTACAGCATCTAACTGATGAGTCCAACTTTAGTACCTGGGCGAAACTCATAATCTGGACTAAAGGTCACAAAAAAACCAAAATTAAAATTAATACCTGAGTCCACAAAAAAAAAGAACAAAGGCAATACCTACGTATGCACATGCGTTTGTATTGTTTTTATATTTTTTCTTAAAATTAAATAAGCCAGACCACGGGCCTAATTTTCTAGGTGTCTGAATTCGATGGAATTCCCCTATAAAAATATAATTCGCAGTGTTTAAAAGCTGTAAATTTTATTCGTATCGGTAGCGATCGACTAATATTTTGCGTCTTAGAATGTACTACAGCATCTAACTGATGAGTCCAACTGTAGTACCTGTCCGAAACGCATAATTTGGATAAAAGGCCACAAAAAAACAAAATTAAAATTAAAAGCTGAGTCCACAAAAAACGAACAAAAGCAATACTTACGTATGTTATGCACATGCGTTTGTATTGTTTTTACATTTCGTTTTAAAATTAAACAAGCCAGACCACGGGCATTATTCTCTAGGTGCCTGAATTCGACCGAATTCCCCTAGAAAAATATAATTCACAGTGTTTGAAAGCTGTAAATTTTATTTGTGTCGATAGCCATCGACTAATATTTTGCATCTTAGAAGCGTACTACAGCATCCAACCGATGAGCCCAACTGTAGAACCTGGCCGAAACGCATAATTTGAACTAAAGGTCACAAAAAAACAAAATTAAAATTAAAAGCTGAGTCGACCAAAAAAAAGAACAAAAGTAATACCTGCGTATACACATGCGTTTGTATTGTTTTTACATTTCATCTTAAAATTCAACGAGCCAGACCACGGGCATTATTCTCTAGGTGTCTGAATTCGACCGAACTCTCCTAGAAAAATAAAATTCACAGTGTTTGAAAGCTGTAAATTGTATTTGTGTCGGTAGCCATCGACTAATATTTTGCGTCTTACAAGCGTACTACAGCATCCAACTGTAGAACCTGACCGAAACGCATAATTTGAACTAAAGGTCACAAAAAAACAAAATTAAAATTAAAAGCTGAGTCCACCAAAAAAAGAACAAAAGTAATACAAGTACCTGCGTATGAACATGCGTTTGTATTGTTGTTACATTTCATCTCAAAATTAGACGAGCCAGACCACGGGCATTATTTTCTAGGTGTCTGAATTCGACCGAATTCCCCTAGAAAAATAAAATTCACAGTGTTTGAAAGCTGCAAATTGTATTTGTGTCGGTAGCCATCGACTAATATTTTGCGTCTTACAAGCGTACTACAGCATCCAACTGATGAGCACAACTGTAGAACCTGACCGAAACGCATAATTTGAACTAAAGGTCACAAACAAACGAAATTAAAATTAAAAGCTGAGTCCACCAAAAAAAGAACAAAAGTAATACCTGCGTATGCACATGCGTTTGTATTGTTGTTACATTTCATCTTAAAATTAAACGAGCCAGACCATGGGCATTATTTTCTAGGTGAATGAATTCGACCGAATTCCCCTAGAAAAATATAATTCACAGCGTTTGAAAGCTGTACACTTTATTTGTGTCGGTAGCCATCGACTAATAGTTTGCGTCTTAGAAGGGTACTACACCATCTAACTGATGAGTCCAACTGTAGTACCTGGGCGAAACTCACAATCTGGACTAAAGGTCACAAAAAAAAACCAAAATTAAAATCAAAGGCTGAGTCCACAAAAAAAAAAGAACAAAGGCAATACCTACGTATGCACATGCGTTTGTATTGTTTTTACATTTTTTCTTAAAATTAAATAAGCCAGACCATGGGCATAATTTTCTAGGTGTCTGAATTCGATGGAATTCCCCTAGAAAAATATAATTCGCAGTGTTTAAAAGCTGCAAATTTTATTTGTATCGGTAGCGATCGACTAATATTTTGCGTCCTAGAATGTACTACAGCATCTAACTGATGAGCCCAACTGTAGTACCTGGCAGAAACGGATAATTTGAACTAAAGCTCACAAAAAAACAAAATTAAAATTAAAAGCTGAGTCCCAAAAAAAAAAGAATAAAAGTAATACCTGCCTATGCACATGCGTTTGTATTGTTGTTACATTTCATCTTAAAATTAAACGAGCCAGACCACGGGCATTATTTTCTAGGTGTCTGAATTCGACCGTATTCCCCTAGAAAAATATAATTCACAGTGCTTGAAAGCTGCACATTTTATTTGTGTCGGTAGCCATCGACTAATATTTTGCGTCTTAGAAGGGTACTACAGCATCTAACTGATGAGTCCAACTTTAGTACCTGGGCGAAACTCATAATCTGGACTAAAGGTCACAAAAAAAACCAAAATTAAAATTAATACCTGAGTCCACAAAAAAAAAAGAACAAAGGCAATACCTACGTATGCACATGCGTTTGTATTGTTTTTATATTTTTTCTTAAAATTAAATAAGCCAGACCACGGGCCTAATTTTCTAGGTGTCTGAATTCGATGGAATTCCCCTATAAAAATATAATTCGCAGTGTTTAAAAGCTGTAAATTTTATTTGTATCGGTAGCGATCGACTAATATTTTGCGTCTTAGAATGTACTACAGCATCTAACTGATGAGCCCAACTGTAGTACCTGGCAGAAACGGATAATTTGAACTAAAGCTCACAAAAAAACAAAATTAAAATTAAAAGCTGAGTCCCAAAAAAAAAAGAATAAAAGTAATACCTGCCTATGCACATGCGTTTGTATTGTTGTTACATTTCATCTAAAAATTAAACGACCCAGACCACGGGCATTATTTTCTAGGTGTCTGAATTCGACCGTATTCCCCTAGAAAAATATAATTCACAGTGTTTGAAAGCTGTAAATTTTATTTGTGTCGGTAGCCATCGACTAATATTTTGCGTCTTACAAGCGTACTACAGCATCCAACTGATGAGCACAACTGTAGAACCTGACCGAAACGCATAATTTGAACTAAAGGTCACAAAAAAAACCAAAATTAAAATTAATACCTGAGTCCGCAAAAAAAAAAGAACAAAGGCAATACCTACGTATGCACATGCGTTTGTATTGTTTTTATATTTTTTCTTAAAATTAAATAAGCCAGACCACGGGCCTAATTTTCTAGGTGTCTGAATTCGATGGAATTCCCCTATAAAAATATAATTCGCAGTGTTTAAAAGCTGTAAATTTTATTCGTATCGGTAGCGATCGACTAATATTTTGCGTCTTAGAATGTACTACAGCATCTAACTGATGAGTCCAACTGTAGTACCTGTCCGAAACGCATAATTTGGATAAAAGGCCACAAAAAAACAAAATTAAAATTAAAAGCTGAGTCCACAAAAAACGAACAAAAGCAATACTTACGTATGTTATGCACATGCGTTTGTATTGTTTTTACATTTCGTTTTAAAATTAAACAAGCCAGACCACGGGCATTATTCTCTAGGTGCCTGAATTCGACCGAATTCCCCTAGAAAAATATAATTCACAGTGTTTGAAAGCTGTAAATTTTATTTGTGTCGATAGCCATCGACTAATATTTTGCATCTTAGAAGCGTACTACAGCATCCAACCGATGAGCCCAACTGTAGAACCTGGCCGAAACGCATAATTTGAACTAAAGGTCACAAAAAAACAAAATTAAAATTAAAAGCTGAGTCCACAAAAAACGAACAAAAGCAATACTTACGTATGTTATGCACATGCGTTTGTATTGTTTTTACATTTCGTTTTAAAATTAAACAAGCCAGACCACGGGTATTATTCTCTAGGTGCCTGAATTCGACCGAATTCCCCTAGAAAAATATAATTCACAGTGTTTGAAAGCTGTAAATTTTATTTGTGTCGGTAGCCATCGACTAATATTTTGCGTCTTACAAGCGTACTACAGCATCCAACTGATGAGCACAACTGTAGAACCTGACCGAAACGCATAATTTGAACTAAAGGTCACAAAAAAACAAAATTAAAATTAAAAGCTGAGTCCACCAAAAAAAGAACAAAAGTAATACAAGTACCTGCGTATGCACATGCGTTTGTATTGTTGTTACATTTCATCTCAAAATTAGACGAGCCAGACCACGGGCATTATTTTCTAGGTGACTGAATTCGACCGAATTCCCCTAGAAAAATATAATTCACAGCGTTAGAAAGCTGTACATTTTATTTGTGTCGGTAGCCATCGACTAATATTTTGCGTCTTAGAAGGGTACTACAGCATCTACCTGATGAGTCCAACTGTAGTACCTGGGCGAAACTCATAATCTGGACTAAAGGTCACAAAAAAAAAAAATTAAAATTAAAAGCTGAGTCCACAAAAAAAAAGAACAAAGGCAATACCTACGTATGCACATGCGTTTGTATTGTCTTTACATTTTTTCTTAAAATTAAATAAGCCAGACCACGGGCATAATTTTCTAGGTGTCTGAATTCGATGGAATTCCGCTAGAAAAATATAATTCGCAGTGTTTAAAAGCTGTAAATTTTATTTGTATCGGTAACGATCGACTAATATTTTGCGTCTTAGAATGTACTACGGCATCTAACTGATGAGCCCAACTGTAGTACCTGTGCGAAACGCATAATTTGGACAAAAGGTGCAAAAAAACAAAATTAAAATTAAAAGCATACGTTTGTATTGTTTTTAAAATTAAACAAGCCAGACCACGGGCATTATTTTCTAGGTACTGGAATTCGACCGAATTCGCCTAGAAAAATATAATTCACAGTGTTTGAAAGCTGTAAATTTGATTTGTGTCGGTAGCCATCGACTAATATTTTGCGTCTTAGAAGGGTACTACAGCATTTAACTGATGAGCCCAACTGTAGTACCTGCGCGAAACGCATAATATGGACTACAGGCCACAAAAAACCAAATTAAAATTAAAAGTTAAGTCCACAAAAAAAAAAGAACAAAAGCAACACCTACGTATACACATCCGTTTGAATTGTTTTTTTTTTTTACATTTATTCTTAAAATTAAACAACCCATACCACGGGCATTATTTTCTAGGTGTCTGAATTCGACCGAATTTCCCAAGAAAAATATAATTCACAGTGTTTGAAAGCTGTAAACTTAATTTTTGCCGGTAGCCATCGACTAATATTTTGCGTCTTAGAAGGGTACTACAGCATCTAACTGATGAGCCCAACTGTAGTATCTGCGCGAAACGCATAATTTGGACTAAAGGTCACAAAAAAATAAATTAAAATGAAAAGTGAGTCCACAAAAAAAAGAACAAAAGCAATACCTACGTATGCACATGCATTTGTACTGTTTTTACATTTCTTCTTTAAATTAAACAAGCCCGACTACGGACATTATTTTTTAGGTGTCTGAATTCGACCGAATTCCCCTAGAAAAATATAATTCACAATGATTGAAAGCTGTAAATTTTATTTGTGTCGGTAGCCATCGTCTGATATTTTGCGTCTTAGAAGCGTACTACAGCATCCAACTTATGAGCCCAACTGTAGAACCTGGCCGAAACGCATAATTTGAACTAAAGGTCACAAAAAAACAAAATTAAAATTAAAAGCTGAGTCCACCAAAAAAAAGAACAAAAGTAATACCTCCGTATGCACATGCGTTTGTATTGTTGTTACATTTCATCTTAAAATTAAACGACCAGACCACGGGTATTATTTTCTAGGTGTCTGAATTCGACCGAATTCCCCTAGAGAAATATAATTCACAGTGTTTGAAAGCTGTACATTTTATTAGTGTCGGTAGCCATCGACTAATATTTTGCGCCTTAGAAGGGTACTACAGCATCTAACTGATGAGTCCAACTGTAGTACCTGGGCGAAACTCATAATCTGGACTAAAGGTCACAAAAAAAAAAACCAAAATTAAAATTAAAAGCTGAGTCAACAAAAAAAAAGAACAAAGGCAATACCTACGTATGCACATGCGTTTGTATTGTTTTTACATTTTTTCTTAAAATTAAATAAGCCAGACCACGGGCATAATTTTCTAGGTGTCTGAATTCGATGGAATTCCCCTAGAAAAATATAATTCGCAGTGTTTAAAAGCTGTAAATTTTATTTGTATCGGTAGCGATCGACTAATATTTTGCATCTTAGAATGTACTACAGCATCTAACTGATGAGCCCAACTGTAGTACCTGTGCGAAACGCATAATTTGGACAAAAGGTCACAAAAAAACAAAATTAAAATTAAAAGCTGAGTCCACAAAAAAAGAACAAAAGCAATACTTACGTATGCACATGCTTTGTATTGTTTTTACATTTCTTTTTAAAATTAAACAAGCCAGACCACGGGCATTATTTTCTAGGTGCCTGAATTCGACCGAATTCCCCTAGAAAAATATAATTCACAGTGTTTGAAAGCTGTAAATTTTATTTGTGTCGATAGCCATCGACTAATATTTTGCATCTTAGAAGCGTACTACAGCATCCAACTGATGAGCCCAACTGTAGAACCTGGCCGAAACGCATAATTTGAACTAAAGGTCACAAAAAAACAAAATTAAAATTAAAAGCTGAGTCGACCAAAAAAAAAACAACAAAAGTAATACCTGCGTATACACATGCGTTTGTATTGTTTTTACATTTCATCTTACAATTAAACGAGCCAGAAGACGGGCATTATTTTCTAGGTGTCTGAATTCGACCGAATTCCCCTAGAAAAATAAAATTCACAGTGTTTGAAAGCTGCAAATTGTATTTGTGTCGGTAGCCATCGATTAATATTTTGCGTCTTACAAGCGTACTACAGCATCCAACTGATGAGCACAACTGTAGAACCTGACCGAAACGCATAATTTGAACTAAAGGTCACAAAAAAACAAAATTAAAATTAAAAGCTGAGTCCACCAAAAAAAGAAAAAAAGTAATATACCTGCGTATACACATGCGTTTGTATTGTTATTACATTTCATCTTAAAATTAAATAAGCCAGACCATGGGCATAATTTTCTAGGCGTCTGAATTCGATGGAATTCCCCTAGAAAAATATAATTCGCAGTGTTTAAAAGCTGTAAATTTTATTTGTATCGGTAGCGATCGACTTATATTTTGCGTCTTAGAATGTACTACAGCATCTATCTGATGAGCCCAACTGTAGTACCTGTGCGAAACGCATAATTTGGACAAAAGGCCACAAAAAAACAAAATTAAAATTAAAAGCTGAGTCCACAAAAAAAGAACAAAAGCAATACTTACGTATGCACATGCGTTTGTATTGTTTTTACATTTCTTTTTAAAATTAAACAAGCCAGACCATGGGCATTATTTTCTAGGTGCCTGAATTCGACCGAATTCCCCTAGAAAAATATAATTCACAGTGTTTGAAAGCTGTAAATTTTATTTGTGTCGATAGCCATCGACTAATATTTTGCATCTTAGAAGCGTACTACAGCACCCAACTGATGAGCCCAACTGTAGAACCTGGCCGAAACGCATAATTTGAACTAAAGGTCACAAAAAAACAAAATTAAAATTAAAAGCTGAGTCGACCAAAAAAAGAACAAAAGTAATACCTGCGTATACACATGCGTTTGTATTGTTTTTACATTTCATCTTAAAATTAAACGAGCCAGACCACGGGCATTATATTCTAGGTGTCTGAATTCGACCGAATTCCCCTAGAAAAATAAAATTCACAGTGTTTGAAAGCTGCAAATTGTATTTGTGTCGGTAGCCATCGATTAATATTTTGCGTCTTACAAGCGTACTACAGCATCCAACTGATGAGCACAACTGTAGAACCTGACCGAAACGCATAATTTGAACTAAAGGTCACAAAAAAACAAAATTAAAATTAAAAGCTGAGTCCACCAAAAAAAGAACAAAAGTAATATACCTGCGTATACACATGCGTTTGTATTGTTATTACATTTCATCTTAAAATTAAACGAGCCAGACCACGGGCATTATTTTCTAGGTGTCTGAATTCGACCGAATTCCCCTAGAAAATATAATTCCCAGTGTTTGAAAGCTGCAAATTTTATTTGTGTCGGTAGCCATCGACTAATATTTTGCGTCTTAGAATGGTACTACAGCATCTAACAGATGAGTCCAAATTTAGTACCTGGGCGAAACTCATAATCTGGACTAAAGGTCACAAAAAAAAACAAAATTAAAAGCCGAGTCCACAAAAAAAAAGAACAAAGGCAATACCTATGTATGCACATGCGTTTGTATTGTTTTTAGATTTTTTCTTAAAATTAAATAAGCCAGACCATGGGCATAATTTTCTAGGTGTCTGAATTCGATGGAATTCCCCTAGAAAAATATAATTCGCAGTGTTTAAAAGCTGTAAATTTTATTTGTATCGGTAGCGATCGACTTATATTTTGCGTCTTAGAATGTACTACAGCATCTATCTGATGAGCCCAACTGTAGTACCTGTGCGAAACGCATAATTTGGACAAAAGGCCACAAAAAAACAAAATTAAAATTAAAAGCTGAGTCCACAAAAAAAGAACAAAAGCAATACTTACGTATGCACATGCGTTTGTATTGTTTTTACATTTCTTTTTAAAATTAAACAAGCCAGACCATGGGCATTATTTTCTAGGTGCCTGAATTCGACCGAATTCCCCTAGAAAAATATAATTCACAGTGTTTGAAAGCTGTAAATTTTATTTGTGTCGATAGCCATCGACTAATATTTTGCATCTTAGAAGCGTACTACAGCACCCAACTGATGAGCCCAACTGTAGAATCTGGCCGAAACGCATAATTTGAACTAAAGGTCACAAAAAAACAAAATTAAAATTAAAAGCTGAGTCGACCAAAAAAAAAGAACAAAAGTTATACCTGCGTATACACATGCGTTTGTATTGTTTTTACATTTCATCTTAAAATTAAACGAGCCAGACCACGGGCATTATTTTCTAGGTGTCTGAATTCGACCGAATTCCACTAGAAAAATAAAATTCACAGTGTTTGAAAGCTGCAAATTGTATTTGTGTCGGTAGCCATCGACTAATATTTTGCGTCTTACAAGCGTACTACAGCATCCAACTGATGAGCACAACTGTAGAACCTGACCGAAACGCATAATTTGAACTAAAGGTCACAAAAAAACAAAATTAAAATTAAAAGCTGAGTCCACCAAAAAAAGAACAAAAGTAATACCTGCGTATGCACATGCGTTTGTATTGTTGTTACATTTCATCTTAAAATTAAACGAGCCAGACCATGGGCATTATTTTCTAGGTGACTGAATTCGACCGAATTCCCCTAGAAAAATATAATTCACAGCGTTTGAAAGCTGTACACTTTATTTGTGTCGGTAGCCATCGACTAATATTTTGCGTCTTAGAAGGGTACTACAGCATCTAACTGATGAGTCCAACTGTAGTACCTGGGCGAAACTCACAATCTGGACTAAAGGTCACAAAAAAAAACCAAAATTAAAATCAAAGGCTGAGTCCACAAAAAAAAGAACAAAGGCAATACCTACGTATGCACATGCGTTTGTATTGTTTTTACATTTTTTCTTAAAATTAAATAAGCCAGACCATGAGCATAATTTTCTAGGTGTCTGAATTCGATGGAATTCCCCTAGAAAAATATAATTCACAGCGTTTGAAAGCTGTACACTTTATTTGTGTCGGTAGCCATCGACTAATATTTTGCGTCTTAGAAGGGTACTACAGCATCTAACTGATGAGCCCAACTGTAGTATCTGCGCGAAACGCATAATTTGGACTAAAGGTCACAAAAAAAACAAATTAAAATGAAAAGTGAGTCCACAAAAAAAAGAACAAAAGCAATACCTACGTATCCACATGCGTTTGTACTGTTTTTACATTTCTTCTTTAAATTAAACAAGCCCGACTACGGACATTATTTTCTAGGTGTCTGAATTCGACCGAATTCCCCTAGAAAAATATAATTCACAATGATTGAAAGCTGTAAATTTTATTTGTGTCGGTAGCCATCGACTAATATTTTGCGCCTTAGAAGCGTACTACAGCATCCAACTTATGAGCCCAACTGTAGAACCTGGCCGAAACGCATAATTTGAACTAAAGGTCACAAACAAAAACAAAATTAAAATTAAAAGCTGAGTCCACAAAAAAAAAGAACAAAAGAAATACCTGCGTATGCACATGCGTTTGTATTGTTTTTACATTTCATCTTAAAATTAAACGAGCCAGATCACGGGCATTATTTTCTAGGTGTCTGAATTCGACCGAATTCCCCTAGAAAAATATAATTCACAGTGTTTGAAAGCCGTAAATTTTATTTGTGTCGGTAGCCATCGACTAATATTTTGCGTCTTAGAAGCTTACTACAGCATCCAACTGATGAGCCCAACTGTAGAACTTGGCCGAAACGCATAATTTGAACTAATGGTCACAAAAAACAAAATTAAAATTAAAAACTGAGTCCACAAAAAAAAAGAACAAAAGAAATACCTGCGTATGCACATGCGTTTGTATTGTTTTTACATTTCATCTTAAAATTAAACGAGCCAGACCACGGGCATTATTTTCTAAGTGTCTAAATTCGACCGAATTCCACTAGAAAAATATAATTCACAGCGTTTGAAAGCTGTACATTTTATTTGTGTCGGTAACCATCGACTAATATTTTGCGTCTGAGAAGGGTACTACAGCATCTAACTGATGAGTCCAACTGTAGTACCTGGGCGAAACTCATAATCTGGACTAAAGGTCACAAAAAAAAAACAAAATTAAAACTAAAAGCTGAGTCCACAAAAAAAAAGAACAAAGGCAATACCTACGTATGCACATGCGTTTGTACTGTTTTTACATTTTTTCTTAAAATTAAATAAGCCAGACCACGGGCATAATTTTCTAGGTGTCTGAATTCGATGGAATTCCTCTAGAAAAATATAATTCGCAGTGTTTAAAAGCTGTAAACTTTATTTGTATCGGTAGCGATCGACTAATATTTTGCGTCTTAGAATGTACTACAGCATTTAACTGATGAGCCCAACTGTAGTACCTGGCAGAAACGGATAATTTGAACTAAAGCTCACAAAAAAACAAAATTAAAATTAAAAGCTGAGTCCTAAAAAAAAAGAACAAAAGTAATACCTGCCTATGCACATGCGTTTGTATTGTTGTTACATTTCATCTTATAATTAAACGAGCCAGACCACGGGCATTATTTTCTAGGTGTCTGAATTCGACCGAATTCCCCTAGAAAAATATAATTCACAGTGCTTGAAAGCTGCACATTTTATTTGTGTCGGTAGCCATCGACTAATATTTTGCGTCTTAGAAGGGTACTACAGCATCTAACTGATGAGTCCAACTTTAGTACCTGGGCTAAACTCATAATCTGGACTAAAGGTCACAAAAAAAAAACAAAATTAAAATTAATAGCTGAGTCCACAAAAAAAAAGAACAAAGGCAATACCTACGTATGCACATGCGTTTGTATTGTTTTTATATTTTTTTCTTAAAATTAAATAAGCCAGACCACGGGCCTAATTTTCTAGGTGTCTGAATTCGATGGAATTCCCCTAGAAAAATATAATTCGCAGTGTTTAAAAGCTGTAAATTTTATATGTATCGGTAGCGATCGACTAATATTTTGCGTCTTAGAATGTACTACAGCATCTAACTGATGAGCCCAACTGTAGAACCTGCCCGAAACGCATAATTTGAACTAAAGGTCACAAAAAAACAAAATTAAAATTAAAAGCTGAGTCCACCAAAAAAAGAACAAAAGCAATACTTACGTATTCACATGCGTTTGTATTGTTTTTACATTTCTTTTTAAGATTAAACAAGCCAGACCACGGGCGTTAATCTCTAGGTGCCTGAATTCGACCGAATTCCCCTAGAAAAATATAATTCACAGTGCTTGAAAGCTGTAAATTTTATTTGTGTCGATAGCCATCGACTAATATTTTGCATCTTAGAAGCGTACTACAGCATCCAACTGATGAGCCCAACTGTAGAACCTGGCCGAAACGCATAATTTGAACTAAAGGTCACAAAAAAACAAAATTAAAATTAAAAGCTGAGTCGACCAAAAAAAAGAACAAAAGTAATACCTGCGTATACACATGCGTTTGTATTGTTTTTACATTTCATCTTAAAATTAAACGAGCCAGACCACGGGCATTATTTTCTAGGTGTCTGAATTCGGCCGAACTCCCCTAGAAAAATAAAATTCACAGTGTTTGAAAGCTGTAAATTGTATTTGTGTCGGTAGCCATCGACTAATATTTTGCGTCTTACAAGCGTACTACAGCATCCAACTGATGAGCACAACTGTAGAACCTGACCGAAACGCAGAATTTGAACTAAAGGTCACAAAAAAAACAAAAGTAATACGAGTACCAGCGTATGCACATGCGTTTGTATTGTTGTTACATTTCATCTCAAAATTAAACAAGCCAGACCACGGGCATTATTTTCTAGGTACCTGAATTCGACCGAATTGCCCTAGAAAAATATAATATTCAGTGTTTGAAAGCTGTAAATTTGATTTGTGTCGGTAGCCATCGACTAATATTTTGCGTCTTAGAAGGGTACTACAGCATTTAGCTGATGAGCCCAACTGTAGTACCTGCGCGAAACGCATAGTTTGGACTACAGGCCACAAAAAACCAAATTAAAATTAAAAGCTAAGTCCACAAAAAAAAAGAACAAAAGCAATACCTACGTATGCACATCCGTTTGAATTGTTTTTTTACATTTATTCTTAAAATTAAACAACCCATACCACGGGCATTATTTTCTAGGTGTCTGAATTCGACCGAATTTCCCAAGAAAAATATAATTCACAGTGTTTGAAAGCTGTAAACTTAATTTGTGTCGGTAGCCATCGACTAATATTTTGCGTCTTAGAAGGGTACTACAGCATCTAACTGATGAGCCCAACTGTAGTATATGCGCGAAACGCATAATTTGGATTAAAGGTCACAAAAAAACAAATTAAAATGAAAAGTGAGTCCACAAAAAAAAGAACAAAAGCAATACCTACGTATGCACATGCGTTTGTACTGTTTTTACATTTCTTCTTTAAATTAAACAAGCCCGACTACGGACATTATTTTCTAGGTGTCTGAATTCGACCGAATTCCCCTAGAAAAATATAATTCACAATGATTGAAAGCTGTAAATTTTATTTGTGTCGGTAGCCATCGACTAATATTTTGCGTCTTAGAAGCGTACTACAGCATCCAACTAATGAGCCCAACTGTAGAACCTGGCCGAAACGCATAATTTGAACTAAAGGTAAAAAAAAACAAAATTAAAATTAAAAGCTGAGTCCACAAAAAAAAAGAACAAAAGAAATACCTGCGTATGCACATGCGTTTGTATTGTTTTTACATTTCATCTTAAAATTAAACGAGCCAGATCACGGGCATTATTTTCTAGGTGTCTGAATTCGACCGAATTCCCCTAGAAAAATATAATTCACAATGTTTGAAAGCCGTACATTTTATTTGTGTCGGTAGCCATCGACTAATATTTTGCGTCTTAGAAGCTTACTACAGCATCCAACTGATGAGCCCAACTGTAGAACTTGGCCGAAACGCATAATTTGAACTAATGGTCACAAAAAACAAAATTAAAATTAAAAACTGAGTCCACCAAAAAAAAGAACAAAAGTAATACCTGCGTATGCACATGCGTTTGTATTGTTTTTACATTTCATCTTAAAACTAAACGAGCCAGACCACGGGCATTATTTTCTAGGTGTCTGAATTCGACCGAATTCCCCTAGAAAAATATAATTCTCAGTGTTTGAAAGCTGTAAATTTGATTTGTGTCGGTAGCCATCGACTAATATTTTGCGTCTTACAAGCGTACTACAGCATCCAACTGATGAGCACAACTGTAGAACCTGACCGAAACGCATAATTTGAACTAAAGGTCACAAAAAAACAAAATTAAAATTAAAAGCTGAGTCCACCAAAAAAAGAACAAAAGTATTACCTGCGTATGCACATGCGTTTGTATTGTTATTATATTTCATCTTAAAATTAAACGAGCCAGACCACGGGCATTATTTTCTAGGTGTCTGAATTCGATGGAATTCCCCTAGAAAAATATAATTCGCAGTGTTTAAAAGCTGTAAATTTTATTTGTATCGGTAGCGATCGACTAATATTTTGCGTCTTAGAATGTACTACAGCATTTAACTGATGAGCCCAACTGTAGTACCTGGCAGAAACGGATAATTTGAACTAAAGCTCACAAAAAAACAAAATTAAAATTAAAAGCTGAGTCCTAAAAAAAAGAACAAAAGTAATACCTGCCTATGCACATGCGTTTGTATTGTTGTTACATTTCATCGTAAAATTAAACGAGCCAGACCACGGGCATTATTTTCTAGGTGTCTGAATTCGACCGAATTCCCCTAGAAAAATATAATACACAGTGCTTGAAAGCTGTACATTTTATTTGTGTCGGTAGCCATCGACTAATATTTTGCGTCTTAGAAGCGTACTACAGCATCCAACTGATGAGCCCAACTGTAGTACCTGGGCGAAACTCATAATCTGGACTAAAGGTCACAAAAAAAAAACAAAATTAAAATTAAAAGCTGAGTCCACAAAAAAAAAGAACAAAGGCAATACCTACGTATGCACATGCGTTCGTATTGTTTTAACATTTTTTCTTAAAATTAAATAAGCCAGACCACGGGCATTATTTTCTAGGTACCTGAATTCGACCGAATTCCCCTAGAAAAATATAATTCACAGTGTTTGAAAGCTGTAAATTGTATTTGTGTCGGTAGCCATCGACAAATATTTTGCATCTTACAAGCGTACTACAGCATCCAACTGATGAGCACAACTGTAGAACCTGACCGAAACGCATAATTTGAACTAAAGGTCACAAAAAAACAAAATTAAAATTAAAAGCTGAGTCCACCAAAAAAAGAACAAAAGTAATACGAGTACCTGCGTATGCACATGCGTTTGTATTGTTGTTACATTTCATCTCAAAATTAGACGAGCCAGACCACGGGCATTATTTTCTAGGTGACTGAATTCGACCGAATTCCCCTAGAAAAATATAATTCACAGCGTTTGAAAGCTGTACATTTTATTTGTGTCGGTAGCCATCGACTAATATTTTGCGTCTTAGAAGGGTACTACAGCATTTAACTGATGAGCCCAACTGTAGTACCTGCGCGAAACGCATAATTTGGACTACAGGCCACAAAAAAACCAAATTAAAATTAAAAGCTAAGTCCACAAAAAAAAAGAACAAAAGCAATACCTACGTATGCACATCCGTTTGAATTGTTTTTTTACATTTATTCTTAAAATTAAACAACCCATACCACGGGCATTATTTTCTAGGTGCCTGAATTCGACCGAATTTCCCAAGAAAAATATAATTCACAGTGTTTGAAAGCTGTAAACTTAATTTGTGTCGGTAGCCATCGACTAATATTTTGCGTCTTAGAAGGGTACTACAGCATCTAACTGATGAGCCCAACTGTAGTATATGCGCGAAACGCATAATTTGGATTAAAGGTCACAAAAAAACAAATTAAAATGAAAAGTGAGTCCACAAAAAAAAGAACAAAAGCAATACCTACGTATGCACATGCGTTTGTACTGTTTTTACATTTCTTCTTTAAATTAAACAAGCCCGACTACGGACATTATTTTCTAGGTGTCTGAATTCGACCGAATTCCCCTAGAAAAATATAATGCACAATGATTGAAAGCTGTAAATTTTATTTGTGTCGGTAGCCATCGACTAATATTTTGCGTCTTAGAAGCGTTCTACAGCATCCAACTAATGAGCCCAACTGTAGAACCTGGCCGAAACACATAATTTGAACTAAAGGTCACAAAAAAACAAATTAAAATGAAAAGTGAGTCCACAAAAAAAAAGAACAAAAGCAATACCTACGTATGCACATGCGTTTGTACTGTTTTTACATTTCTTCTTTAAATTAAACAAGCCCGACTACGGACATTATTTTCTAGGTGTCTGAATTCGACCGAATTCCCCTAGTAAAATATAATTCACAATGATTGAAAGCTGTAAATTTTATTTGTGTCGGTAGCCATCAACTAATATTTTGCATCTTAGAAGCGTACTACAGCATCCAACTAATGAGCCCAACTGTAGAACCTGGCCGAAACGCATAATTTGAACTAAAGGTCACAAAAAAACAAAATTAAAATTAAAAGCTGAGTCCACCAAAAAAAAGAACAAAAGAAATACCTGCGTATGCACATGCGTTTGTATTGTTTTTACATTTCATCTTAAAACTAAACGAGCCAGATCACGAGCATTATTTTCTAGGTGTCTGAATTCGACCGAATTCCCCTAGAAAAATATAATTCACAGTGTTTGAAAGCCGTAAATTTTATTTGTGTCGGTAGCCATCGACTAATATTTTGCGTCTTAGAAGGGTACTACAGCATCTAAATGATGAGTCCAACTGTAGTACCTGGGCGAAACTCATAATCTGGACTAAAGGTCACAAAAAAAAAACAAAATTAAAACTAAAAGCTGAGTCCACAAAAAAAAGAACAAAGGCAATACCTACGAATGCACATGCGTTTGTATTGTTTTTATATTTTTTCTTAAAATTAAATAAGCCAGACCACGGGCCTAATTTTCTAGGTGTCTGAATTCGATGGAATTCCCCTAGAAAAATATAATTCGCAGTGTTTAAAAGCTGTAAATTTTATATGTATCGGTAGCGATCGACTAATATTTTGCGTCTTAGAATGTACTAAGGCATCTAACTGATGAGCCCAACTGTAGTACCTGTGCAAAACGCATAATTTGGACAAAAGGTCACAAACAAACAAAATTAAAATTAAAAGCATGCGTTTGTATTGTTTTTAAAATTAAACAAGCCAGACCACGGGCATTATTTTCTAGGTACCTGAATTCGACCGAATTCCCCTAGAAAAATATAATTCACAGTGTTTGAAAGCTGTAAATTCTATTTGTGTCGGTAGCCATCGACAAATATTTTGCGTCTTACAAGCGTACTACAGCATCCAACTGATGAGCACAACTGTAGAACCTGACCGAAACGCATAATTTGAACTAAAGGTCACAAAAAAACAAAATTAAAATTAAAAGCTGAGTCCACCAAAAAAAGAACAAAAGTAATACGAGTACCTGCGTATGCACATGCGTTTGTATTGTTGTTACATTTCATCTCAAAATTAGACGAGCCAGACCACGGGCATTATTTTCTAGGTGACTGAATTCGACCGAATTCCCCTAGAAAAATATAATTCACAGCGCTTGAAAGCTGTACATTTTATTTGTGTCGGTAGCCATCGACTAATATTTTGCGTCTTAGAAGGGTACTACAGCATTTAACTGATGAGCCCAACTGTAGTACCTGCGCGAAACGCATAATTTGGACTACAGGCCACAAAAAAACCAAATTAAAATTAAAAGCTAAGTCCACAAAAAAAAGAACAAAAGCAATACCTACGTATGCACATCCGTTTGAATTGTTTTTTTACATTTATTCTTAAAATTAAACAACCCATACCACGGGCATTATTTTCTAGGTGTCTGAATTCGACCGAATTTCCCAAGAAAAATATAATTCACAGTGTTTGAAAGCTGTAAACTTAATTTGTGTCGGTAGCCATCGACTAATATTTTGCGTCTTAGAAGGGTACTACAGCATCTAACTGATGAGCCCAACTGTAGAACCTGGCCGAAACACATAATTTGAACTAAAGGTCACAAAAAAACAAATTAAAATGAAAAGTGAGTCCACAAAAAAAAGAACAAAAGCAATACCTACGTATGCACATGCGTTTGTACTGTTTTTACATTTCTTCTTTAAATTAAACAAGCCCGACTACGGACATTATTTTCTAGGTGTCTGAATTCGCCCGAATTCCCCTAGAAAAATATAATTCACAATGATTGAAAGCTGTAAATTTTATTTGTGTCGGTAGCCATCGACTAATATTTTGCATCTTAGAAGCGTACTACAGCATCCAACTAATGAGCCCAACTGTAGAACCTGGCCGAAACGCATAATTTGAACTAAAGGTCACAAAAAAACAAAATTAAAATTAAAAGCTGAGTCCACAAAAAAAAGAACAAAGGCAATACCTACGTATGCACATGCGTTTGTATTGTTTTTACATTTTTTCTTAAAATTAAATAAGCCAGACCACGGTCATAATTTTCTAGGTGTCTGAATTCGATGGAATTCCTCTAGAAAAATATAATTCGCAGTGTTTAAAAGCTGTAAACTTTATTTGTATCGGTAGCGATCGCCTAATATTTTGCGTCTTAGAATGTACTACAGCATCTAACTGATGAGCCCAACTGTAGAACCTGACCGAAACGCATAATTTGAACTAAAGGTCACAAAAAAACAAAATTAAAATTAAAAGCTGAGTCCACCAAAAAAAGAACAAAAGCAATACTTACGTTTTCACATGCGTTTGTATTGTTTTTACATTTCTTTTTAAGATTAAACAAGCCAGACCACGGGCGTTATTCTCTAGGTGCCTGAATTCGACCGAATTCCCCTAGAAAAATATAATTCACAGTGTTTGAAAGCTGTAAATTTTATTTGTTTCGATAGCCATCGACTAATATTTTGCATCTTAGAAGCGTACTACAGCATCCAACTGATGAGCCCAACTGTAGAACCTGGCCGAAACGCATAATTTGAACTAAAGGTCACAAAACAACAAAATTAAAATTAAAAGCTGAGTCGACCAAAAAAAAGAACAAAAGTAATACCTGCGTATACACATGCGTTTGTATTGTTTTTACATTTCATCTTAAAATTAAACGAGCCAGACCACGGGCATTATTTTTTAGGTGTCTGAATTCGACCGAACTCCCCTAGAAAAATAAAATTCACAGTGTTTGAAAGCTGTAAATTGTATTTGTGTCGGTAGCCATCGACTAATATTTTGCGTCTTACAAGCGTACTACAGCATCCAACTGATGAGCACAATTGTAGAACCTGACCGAAACGCATAATTTGAACTAAAGGTCACAAAAAAACAAAATTAAAATTAAAAGCTGAGTCCACCAAAAAAAGAACAAAAGTAATACGAGTACCTGCGTATGCACATGCGTTTGTATTGTTGTTACATTTCATCTCAAAATTAGACGAGCCAGACCACGGGCATTATTTTCTAGGTGACTGAATTCGACCGAATTCCCCTAGAAAAATATAATTCACAGCGTTTGAAAGCTGTACATTTTATTTGTGTCGGTAGCCATCGACTAATATTTTGCGTCTTAGAAGGGTACTACAGCATCTAACTGATGAGTCCAACTGTAGTACCTGGGCGAAACTCATAATCTGGACTAAAGGTCACAAAAAAAAACAAAATTAAAATTAAAAGCTGAGTCCACAAAAAAAAGAACAAAGGCAATACCTACGTATGCACATGCGTTTGTATTGTTTTTACATTTTTTCTTAAATTAAATAAGCCAGACCACGGGCATAATTTTCTAGGTGTCTGAATTCGATGGAATTCCCCTAGAAAAATATAATTCGCAGTGTTTAAAAGCTGTAAGTTTTATTTGTATCGGTAACGATCGACTAATATTTTGCGTCTTAGAATGTACTAAGGCATCTAACTGATGAGCCCAACTGTAGTACCTGTGCGAAACGCATAATTTGGACAAAAGGTCACAAAAAAACAAAACTAAAATTAAAAGCATGCGTTTGTATTGTTTTTAAAATTAAACAAGCCAGACCACGGGCATTATTTTCTAGGTACCTGAATTCGACCGAATTCCCCTAGAAAAATATAATTCACAGTGTTTGAAAGCTGTAAATTTGATTTGTGTCGGTAGCCATCGACTAATATTTTGCGTCTTAGAAGGGTACTACAGCATTTAACTGATGAGCCCAACTGTAGTACCTGCGCGAAACGCATAATTTGGACTACAGGCCACAAAAAACCAAATTAAAATTGAAAGCTAAGTCCACAAAAAAAAAAGAACAAAAGCAATACCTCCGTATGCACATGCGTTTGTATTGTTTTTACATTTAATCTTAAAATTAAACGAGCCAGATCACGGGCATTATTTTCTAGGTGTCTTAATTCGACCGAATTCCCCTAGAAAAATATAATTCACAGTGTTTGAAAGCCGTAAATTTTATTTGTGTCGGTAGCCATCGACTAATATTTTGCGTCTTAGAAGGGTACTACAGCATCTAACTGATGAGTCCAACTGTAGTACCTGGGCGAAACTCATAATCTGGACTAAAGGTCACAAAAAAAAAAAAAAATTAAAACTAAAAGCTGAGTCCACAAAAAAAGAACAAAGGCAATACCTACGTATGCACATGCGTTTGTATTGTTTTTATATTTTTTCTTAAAATTAAATAAGCCAGACCACGGGCATAATTTTCTAGGTGTCTGAATTCGATGGAATTCCCCTAGAAAAATATAATTCGCAGTGTTTAAAAGCTGTAAGTTTTATTTGTATCGGTAACGATCGACTAATATTTTGCGTCTTAGAATGTACTAAGGCATCTAACTGATGAGCCCAACTGTAGTACCTGTGCGAAACGCATAATTTGGACAAAAGGTCACAAAAAAACACAACTAAAATTAAAAGCATGCGTTTGTATTGTTTTTAAAATTAAACAAGCCAGACCACGGGCATTATTTTCTAGGTACCTGAATTCGACCGAATTCCCCTAGAAAAATATAATTCACAGTGTTTGAAAGCTGTAAATTTGATTTGTGTCGGTAGCCATCGACTAATATTTTGCGTCTTAGAAGGGTACTACAGCATTTAACTGATGAGCCCAACTGTAGTACCTGCGCGAAACGCATAATTTGGACTACAGGCCACAAAAAACCAAATTAAAATTGAAAGCTAAGTCCACAAAAAAAAAAGAACAAAAGCAATACCTCCGTATGCACATGCGTTTGTATTGTTTTTACATTTAATCTTAAAATTAAACGAGCCAGATCACGGGCATTATTTTCTAGGTGTCTTAATTCGACCGAATTCCCCAAGAAAAATATAATTCACAGTGTTTGAAAGCCGTAAATTTTATTTGTGTCGGTAGCCATCGACTAATATTTTGCGTCTTAGAAGCTTACTATAGCATCCAACTGATGAGCCCAACTGTAGAACTTGGCCGAAACGCATAATTTGAACTAATGGTCACAAAAAACAAAATTAAAATTAAAAACTGAGTCCACCAAAAAAAAAGATCAAAAGTAATACCTGCGTATGCACATGCGTTTGTATTGTTTTTACATTTCATCTTAAAATTAAACGAGCCAGACCACGGGCATTATTTTCTAGGTGTCTGAATTCGACCGAATTCCCCTAGAAAAATATAATTCACAGCGTTTGAAAGCTGTACATTTTATTTGTGTCGGTAGCCATCGACTAATATTTTGCGTCTTAGAAGGGTACTACAGCATCTAACTGATGAGTCCAACTGTAGTACCTGGGCGAAACTCATAATCTGGACTAAAGGTCACAAAAAAAAAAAAACAAAATTAAAACTAAAAGCTGAGTCCACAAAAAAAGAACAAAGGCAATACCTACGTATGCACATGCGTTTGTATTGTTTTTATATTTTTTCTTAAAATTAAATAAGCCAGACCACGGGCCTAATTTTCTAGGTGTCTGAATTCGATGGAATTCCCCTAGAAAAATATAATTCGCAGTGTTTAAAATCTGTAAAGTTTATATGTATCGGTAGCGATCGACTAATATTTTGCGTCTTAGAATGTACTACAGCATCTAACTGATGAGCCCAACTGTAGAACCTGACCGAAACGCATAATTTGAACTAAAGGTCACAAAAAAACAAAATTAAAATTAAAAGCTGAGTCCACCAAAAAAAGAACAAAAGCAATACTTACGTTTTCACATGCGTTTGTATTGTTTTTACATTTCTTTTTAAGATTAAACAAGCCAGACCACGGGCGTTATTCTCTAGGTGCCTGAATTCGACCGAATTCCCCTAGAAAAATATAATTCACAGTGTTTGAAAGCTGTAAATTTTATTTGTGTCGATAGCCATCGACTAATATTTTGCATCTTAGAAGCGTACTACAGCATCCAACTGATGAGCCCAACTGTAGAACCTGGCCGAAACGCATAATTTGAACTAAAGGTCACAAAAAAACAAAATTAAAATTAAAAGCTGAGTCGACCAAAAAAAAGAACAAAAGTAATACCTGCGTATACACATGCGTTTGTATTGTTTTTACATTTCATCTTAAAATTAAACGAGCCAGACCACGGGCATTATTTTTTAGGTGTCTGAATTCGACCGAACTCCCCTAGAAAAATAAAATTCACAGTGTTTGAAAGCTGTAAATTGTATTTGTGTCGGTAGCCATCGACTAATATTTTGCGTCTTACAAGCGTACTACAGCATCCAACTGATGAGCACAATTGTAGAACCTGACCGAAACGCATAATTTGAACTAAAGGTCACAAAAAAACAAAATTAAAATTAAAAGCTGAGTCCACCAAAAAAAGAACAAAAGTAATACGAGTACCTGCGTATGCACATGCGTTTGTATTGTTGTTACATTTCATCTCAAAATTAGACGAGCCAGACCACGGGCATTATTTTCTAGGTGACTGAATTCGACCGAATTCCCCTAGAAAAATATAATTCACAGCGTTTGAAAGCTGTACATTTTATTTGTGTCGGTAGCCATCGACTAATATTTTGCGTCTTAGAAGGGTACTACAGCATCTAACTGATGAGTCCAACTGTAGTACCTGGGCGAAACTCATAATCTGGACTAAAGGTCACAAAAAAAAAAACAAAATTAAAATTAAAAGCTGAGTCCACAAAAAAAAAGAACAAAGGCAATACCTACGTATGCACATGCGTTTGTATTGTTTTTACATTTTTTCTTAAATTAAATAAGCCAGACCACGGGCATAATTTTCTAGGTGTCTGAATTCGATGGAATTCCCCTAGAAAAATATAATTCGCAGTGTTTAAAAGCTGTAAGTTTTATTTGTATCGGTAACGATCGACTAATATTTTGCGTCTTAGAATGTACTAAGGCATCTAACTGATGAGCCCAACTGTAGTACCTGTGCGAAACGCATAATTTGGACAAAAGGTCACAAAAAAACAAAATTAAAATTAAAAGCATGCGTTTGTATTGTTTTTAAAGTTAAACAAGCCAGACCACGGGCACTATTTTCTAGGTACCTGAATTCGACCGAATTCCCCTAGAAAAATATAATTCACAGTGTTTGAAAGCTGTTAATTTGATTTGTGTCGGTAGCCATCGACTAATATTTTGCGTCTTAGAAGGGTACTACAGCATTTAACTGATGAGCCCAACTGTAGTACCTGCGCGAAACGCATAATTTGGACTACAGGCCACAAAAAACCAAATTAAAATTGAAAGCTAAGTCCACAAAAAAAAAAGAACAAAAGCAATACCTCCGTATGCACATGCGTTTGTATTGTTTTTACATTTAATCTTAAAATTAAACGAGCCAGATCACGGGCATTATTTTCTAGGTGTCTTAATTCGACCGAATTCCCCTAGAAAAATATAATTCACAGTGTTTGAAAGCCGTAAATTTTATTTGTGTCGGTAGCCATCGACTAATATTTTGCGTCTTAGAAGCTTACTACAGCATCCAACTGATGAGCCCAACTGTAGAACTTGGCCGAAACGCATAATTTGAACTAATGGTCACAAAAAACAAAATTAAAATTAAAAACTGAGTCCACCAAAAAAAAAGATCAAAAGTAATACCTGCGTATGCACATGCGTTTGTATTGTTTTTACATTTCATCTTAAAATTAAACGAGCCAGACCACGGGCATTATTTTCTAGGTGTCCGAATTCGACCGAATTCCCCTAGAAAAATATAATTCACAGCGTTTGAAAGCTGTACATTTTATTTGTGTCGGTAGCCATCGACTAATATTTTGCGTCTTAGAAGGGTACTACAGCATCTAACTGATGAGTCCAACTGTAGTACCTGGGCGAAACTCATAATCTGGACTAAAGGTCACAAAAAAAAAACAAAATTAAAACTAAAAGCTGAGTCCACAAAAAAAGAACAAAGGCAATACCTACGTATGCACATGCGTTTGTATTGTTTTTACATTTTTTCTTAAAATTAAATAAGCCAGACCACGGGCATAATTTTCTAGTTGTCTGAATTCGATGGAATTCCTCTAGAAAAATATAATTCGCAGTGTTTAAAAGCTGTAAACTTTATTTGTATCGGTAACGATCGACTAATATTTTGCGTCTTAGAATGTACTACAGCATCTAACTGATGAGCCCAACTGTAGTGCCTGTGCGAAACGCATAATTTGGACAAAAGGTCACAAAAAAACAAAATTAAAATTAAAAGCAAGCGTTTGTATTGTTTTTACATTTCTTTTTAAAATTAAACAAGCCAGACCACGGGCATTATTTTCTAGGTACCTGAATTCGACCGAATTCCCCTAGAAAAATATAATTCTCAGTGTTTGAAAGCTGTAAATTTGATTTGTGTCGGTAGCCATCGACTAATATTTTGCGTCTGAGAAGGGTACTACAGCATTTAACTGATGAGCCCAACTGTAGTACCTGCGCGAAACGCATAATTTGGACTAAAGCTCACAAAAAAACCAAACTTAAAATTAAAAGCTGAGTCCTAAAAAAAAAGAACAAAAGTAATACCTGCCTATGCACATGCGTTTGTATTGTTTTTACATTTCATCTTAAAATTAAACGAGCCAGACCTCGGGCATTATTTTCTAGGTGTCTGAATTCGACCGAATTCCCCTAGAAAAATAAAATTCACAGTGTTTGAAAGCTGCAAATTGTATTTGTGTCGGTAGCCATCGACTAATATTTTGCGTCTTACAAGCCTACTACAGCATCCAACTGATGCGCACAACTGTATAACCTGACCGAAACGCATAATTTGAACTAAAGGTCACAAAAAAACAAGATTAAAATTAAAAGCTGAGTCCACCAAAAAAAGAACAAAAGTAATACCTGCGTATGCACATGCGTTTGTATTGTTGTTACATTTCAATTTAAAATTAAACGAGCCAGACCACGGGCATTATTTTCTAGGTGACTGAATTCGACATAATTCCCCTAGAAAAATATAATTCACAGCGTTTGAAAGCTGTACATTTTATTTGTGTCGGTAGCCATCGACTAATATTTTGCGTCTTAGAAGGGTACTACAGCATCTAACTGATGAGTCCAACTGTAGTACCTGGGCGAAACTCATAATCTGGACTAAAGGTCACAAAAAAAAACCAAAATTAAAATTAAAAGCTGAGTCCACAAAAAAAGAACAAAGGCAATACCTACGTATGCACATGCGTTTTTATTGTTTTTACATTTTTTCTTAAAATTAAATAAGGCAGACCATGGGCATAACTTTCTAGGTGTCTGAATTCGATGGAATTCCCCTAGAAAAATATAATTCGCAGTGTTTAAAAGCTGTAAATTTTATTTGTATCGGTAGCGATCAACTAATATTTTGCATCTTAGAATGTACTACAGCATTTAACTGATGAGCCCAACTGTAGTACCTGGCAGAAACGGATAATTTGAACTAAAGCTCACAAAAAAACAAAATTAAAATTAAAAGCTGAGTCCTAAAAAAAAAGAACAAAAGTAATACCTGCCTATGCACATGCGTTTGTATTGTTGTTACATTTCATCTTAAAATTAAACGAACCAGACCACGGGCATTATTTTCTAGGTGTCTGAATTCGACCGAATTCCCCTAGAAAAGTATAATTCACAGTGCTTGAAAGCTGTACGTTTTATTTGTGTCGGTAGCCATCGACTAATATTTTGCATCTTAGAAGGGTACTACAGCATCTAACTGATGAGTCCAACTGTAGTACCTGGGCGAAACTCATAATCTGGACTAAAGGTCACAAAAAAAAAACAAAATTAAAATTAAAAGCTGAGTCCACAAAAAAAAAGAACAAAGGCAATACCTACGTATGCACATGCGTTTGTATTGTTTTTATATTTTTTCTTAAAATTAAATAAGCCAGACCACGGGCCTAATTTTCTAGGTGTCTGAATTCGATGGAATTCCCCTAGAAAAATATAATTCGCAGTGTTTAAAAGCTGTAAGTTTTATTTGTATCGGTAACGATCGACTAATATTTTGCGTCTTAGAATGTACTAAGGCATCTAACTGATGAGCCCAACTGTAGTACCTGTGCGAAACGCATAATTTGGATAAAAGGCCACAAAAAAACAAAATTAAAATTAAAAGCTGAGTCCACAGAAAACGAACAAAAGCAATACTTACGTATGCACATGCGTTTGTATTGTTTTTACATTTCTTTTTAAGATTAAACAAGCCAGACCACGGGCATTATTCTCTAGGTGCCTGAATTCGACCGAATTCCCCTAGAAAAATATAATTCACAGTGTTTGAAAGCTGTAAATTTTATTTATGTCGGTAGCCATCGACTAATATTTTGCGTCTTAGAAGGGTACTACAGCATTTAACTGATGAGCCCAACTGTACTACCTGCGCGAAACGCATAATTTGGACTACAGGCCACAAAAAACCAAATTAAAATTAAAAGCTAAGTCCACAAAAAAAAGAACAAAAGCAATACCTACGTATGCACATCCGTTTGAATTGTTTTTTCACATTTATTCTTAAAATTAAACAACCCATACCACGGGCATTATTTTCTAGGTGTCTGAATTCGACCGAATTTCCCAAGAAAAATATAATTCACAGTGTTTGAAAGCTGTAAACTTAATTTGTGTCGGTAGCCATCGACTAATATTTTGCGTCTTAGAAGGGTACTACAGCATCTAACTGATGAGCCCAACTGTAGTATATGCGCGAAACGCATAATTTGGATTAAAGGTCACAAAAAAACAAATTAAAATGAAAAGTGAGTCCACAAAAAAAAAGAACAAAAGCAATACCTACGTATGCACATCCGTTTGAATTGTTTTTTCACATTTATTCTTAAAATTAAACAACCCATACCACGGGCATTATTTTCTAGGTGTCTGAATTCGACCGAATTTCCCAAGAAAAATATAATTCACAGTGTTTGAAAGCTGTAAACTTAATTTGTGTCGGTAGCCATCGACTAATATTTTGCGTCTTAGAAGCGTACTACAGCATCCAACTAATGAGCCCAACTGTAGAACCTGGCCGAAACGCATAATTTGAACTAAAGGTCATAAAAAAACAAAATTAAAATTAAAAGCTGAGTCCACCAAAAAAAAGAACAAAAGTAATACCTGCGTATGCACATGCGTTTGTATTGTTTTTACATTTCATCTTAAAATTAAACGAGCCAGATAGCCAGATCACGGGCATTATTTTCTAGGTGTCTGAATTCGACCTAATTCCCCTAGAAAAATATAATTCACAGTGTTTGAAAGCCGTACATTTTATTTGTGTTGGTAGCCATCGACTAATATTTTGCGTCTTAGAAGGGTACTACAGCATCTAACTGATGAGTCCAACTGTAGTACCTGGGCGAAACTCATAATCTGGACTAAAGGTCACAAAAAAAAAAACAAAATTAAAACTAAAAGCTGAGTCCACAAAAAAAAGAACAAAGGCAATACCTACGAATGCACATGCGTTTGTATTGTTTTTATATTTTTTCTTAAAATTAAATAAGCCAGACCACGGGCCTAATTTTCTAGGTGTCTGAATTCGATGGAATTCCCCTAGAAAAATATAATTCGCAGTGTTTAAAAGCTGTAAATTTTATATGTATCGGTAGCGATCGACTAATATTTTGCGTCTTAGAATGTACTACAGCATCTAACTGATGAGCCCAACTGTAGTACCTGTGCGAAACGCATAATTTGGATAAAAGGCCACAAAAAAACAAAATTAAAATTAAAAGCTGAGTCCACAAAAAACGAACAAAAGCAATACTTACGTATGCACATGCGTTTGTATTGTGTTTACATTTCTTTTTAAGATTAAACAAGCCAGACCACGGGCATTATTCTCTAGGTGCCTGAATTCGTCCGAATTCCCCTAGAAAAATATAATTCACAGTGTTTGAAAGCTGTAAATTTTATTTGTGTCGATAGCCATCGACTAATATTTTGCATCTTAGAAGCGTACTACATCATCCAACTGATGAGCCCAACTGTAGAACCTGGCCGAAACGCATAATTTGAACTAAAGGTCACAAAAAAACAAAATTAAAATTAAATGCTAAGTCGACCAAAAAAAAAGAACAAAAGTAATACCTGCGTATACACATGCGTTTGTATTGTTTTTACATTTCATCTTAAAATTAAACGAGCCAGACCACGGGCATTATTTTCTAGGTGTCTGAATTCGACCGAACTCCCCTAGAAAAATAAAATTCACTGTGTTTGAAAGCTGTAAATTGTATTTGTGTCGGTAGCCATCGACTAATATTTTGCGTCTTAGAAGGGTACTACAGCATCTAACTGATGAGTCCAACTGTAGTACCTGGGCGAAACTCATAATCTGGACTAAAGGTCACAAAAAAAAACAAAATTAAAATTAAAAGCTGAGTCCACAAAAAAAAAGAACAAAGGCAATGCCTACGTATGCACATGCGTTTGTATTGTTTTTACATTTCATCTTAAAATTAAACGAGCCAGACCACGGGCATTATTTTCTAGGTGTCTGAATTCGTCCGAATTCCCCTAGAAAAATATAATTCGCAGTGTTTAAAAGCTGTAAGTTTTATTTGTATCGGTAACGATCGACTAATATTTTGCGTCTTAGAATGTACTAAGGCATCTAACTGATGAGCCCAACTGTAGTACCTGTGCGAAACGCATAATTTGGACAAAAGGTCACAAAAAAAACAACAGTGTTTGAAAGCTGTAAATTTGATTTGTGCCGGTAGCCATCGACTAATATTTTGCGTCTTAGAAGGGTACTACAGCATTTAATGAGCCCAACTGTGGTACCTGCGCGAAACGCATAATTTGGACTACAGGCCACAAAAAACCAAATTAAAATTAAAAGCTAAGTCCACAAAAAAAGAACAAAAGCAATACCTACGTATGCACATCCGTTTGAATTGTTTTTTTACATTTATTCTTAAAATTAAACAACCCATACCACGGGCATTATTTTCTAGGTGTCTGAATTCGACCGAATTCCTCTAGAAAAATATAATTCACAATGATTGAAAGCTGTAAATTTTATTTCTGTCGGTAGCCATCGACTAATATTTTGCGTCTTAGAAGGGTACTACAGCATCTAACTGATGAGCCCAACTGTAGTATATGCGCGAAACGCATAATTTGGATTAAAGGTCACAAAAAAACAAATTAAAATGAAAAGTGAGTCCACAAAAAAAAGAACAAAAGCAATACCTACGTTTGTACTGTTTTTACATTTCTTCTTTAAATTAAACAAGCCCGACTACGGACATTATTTTCTAGGTGTCTGAATTCGACCGAATTCCCCTAGAAAAATATAATTCACAATGATTGAAAGCTGTAAATTTTATTTGTGTCGGTAGCCATCGACTAATATTTTGCGTCTTAGAAGCGTACTACAGCATCTATAATTTTCTAGGTGTCTGAATTCGATGGAATTCCTCTAGAAAAATATAATTCGCAGTGTTTAAAAGCTGTAAACTTTATTTGTATCGGTAACGATCGACTAATATTTTGCGTCTTAGAATGTACTACAGCATCTAACTGATGAGCCCAACTGTAGTACCTGTGCGAAACGCATAATTAGGACAAAAGGTCACAAAAAAACAAAATTAAAATTAAAAGCATGCGTTTGTATTGTTTTTACATTTCTTTTTAAAATTAAACAAGCCAGACCACGGGCATTATTTTCTAGGTACCTGAATTCGACCGAATTCCCCTAGAAAAATATAATTCTCAGTGTTTGAAAGCTGTAAATTTGATTTGTGTCGGTAGCCATCGACTAATATTTTGCGTCTTAGAAGGGTACTACAGCATTTAACTGATGAGCCCAACTGTAGTACCTGCGCGAAACGCATAATTTGGACTAAAGCTCACAAAAAAACAAAATTAAAATTAAAAGCTGAGTCCTAAAAAAAAAGAACAAAAGTAATACCTGCCTATTATTATATATTATATAATTAAACGAGCCAGACCACGGGCATTATTTTCTAGGTGCCTGAATTCGACCGAATTCCCCTAGAAAAATATAATTCACAGCGTTTGAAAGCTGTACATTTTATTTGTGTCGGTAGCCATCGACTAATATTTTGCGTCTTAGAAGGGTACTACAGCATCTAACTGATGAGTCCAACTGTAGTACCTGGGCGAAACTCATAATCTGGACTAAAGGTCACCAAAAAAAAAAAACAAAATTAAAACTAAAAGCTGAGTCCACAAAAAAAAGAACAAAGGCAATCCCTACGTATGCACATGCGTTTGTATAGTTTTTACATTTTTTCTTAAAATTAAATAAGCCAGACCACGGGCATAATTTTCTAGGTGTCTGAATTCGATGGAATTCCTCTAGAAAAATATAATTCGCAGTGTTTAAAAGCTGTAAACTTTATTTGTATCGGTAACGATCGACTAATATTTTGCGTCTTAGAATGTACTACAGCATCTAACTGATGAGCCCAACTGTAGTGCCTGTGCGAAACGCATAATTTGGACGAAAGGTCACAAAAAAACAAAATTAAAATTAAAAGCATGCGTTTGTATTGTTTTTACATTTCTTTTTAAAATTAAACAAGCCAGACCACGGGCATTATTTTCTAGGTACCTGAATTCGACCGAATTCCCCTAGAAATATAAAATTCACAGTGTTTGAAAGCTGCAAATTGTATTTGTGTCGGTAGCCATCGACTAATATTTTGCGTCTTACAAGCGTACTACAGCATCCAACTGATGAGCACAACTGTAGAACCTGACCGAAACGCATAATTTGAACTTAAGGTCACAAAAAAACAAAATTAAAATTAAAAGCTGAGTCCACCAAAAAAAGAACAAAAGTAATACCTGCGTATGCACATGCGTTTGTATTGTTGTTACATTTCATCTTAAAATTAAACGAGCCAGACCACGGGCATTATTTTCTAGGTGACTGAATTCGACCGAATTCCCCTAGAAAAATATAATTCACAGCGTTTGAAAGCTGTACATTTTATTTGTGTCGGTAGCCATCGACTAATATTTTGCCTCTTAGAAGGGTACTGCAGCATCTAACTGATGAGTCCAACTGTAGTACCTGGGCGAAACTCATAATCTGGACTAAAGGTCACAAAAAAAAAACCAACATTAAAATTAAAAGCTGAGTCCACAAAAAAAAGAACAAAGGCAATACCTACGTATGCACATGCGTTTGTATTGTTTTTACATTTTTTCTTAAAATTAAATAAGCCAGACCATGGGCATAATTTTCTAGGTGTCTGAATTCGATGGAATTCCCCTAGAAAAATATAATTCTCAGTGTTTGAAAGCTGTAAATTTGATTTGTGTCGGTACCCATCGACTAATATTTTGCGTCTTAGAAGGGTACTACAGCATTTAACTGATGAGCCCAACTGTAGTACCTGCGCGAAACGCATAATTTGGACTAAAGCTCACAAAAAAACAAAATTAAAATTAAAAGATGAGTCCTAAAAAAAAAGAACAAAAGTAATACCTGCCTATGCACATGCGTTTGTATTGTTTTTACATTTCATCTTAAAATTAAACGCGCCAGACCTCGGGCATTATTTTCTAGGTGTCTGAATTCGACCGAATTCCCCTAGAAAAATAAAATTCACAGTGTTTGAAAGCTGCAAATTGTATTTGTGTCGGTAGCCATCGACTAATATTTTGCGTCTTACAAGCGTACTACAGCATCCAACTGATGAGCACAACTGTAGAACCTGACCGAAACGCATAATTTGAACTAAAGGTCACAAAAAAACAAAATTAAAATTAAAAGCTGAGTCCACCAAAAAAAGAACAAAAGTAATACCTGCGTATGCACATGCGTTTGTATTGTTGTTACATTTCATCTTAAAATTAAACGAGCCAGACCACGGGCATTATTTTCTAGGTGACCGAATTCGACCGAATTCCCCTAGAAAAATATAATTCACAGCGTTTGAAAGCTGTACATTTTATTTGTGTCGGTAGCCATCGACTAATATTTTGCGTCTTAGAAGGGTACTACAGCATCTAACTGATGAGTCCAACTGTAGTACCTGGGCGAAACTCATAATCTGGACTAAAGGTCACAAAAAAAAACCAAAATTAAAATTAAAAGCTGAGTCCACAAAAAAAAGAACAAAGGCAATACCTACGTATGCACATGCGTTTGTATTGTTTTTACATTTTTTCTTAAAATTAAATAAGCCAGACCATGGGCATAATTTTCTAGGTGTCTGAATTCGATGGAATTCCCCTAGAAAAATATAATTCGCAGTGTTTAAAAGCTGTAAATTTTATTTGTATCGGTAGCGAACGACTAATATTTTGCGTCTTGGAATTCCCCTAGAAAAATATAATTCGCAGTGTTTAAAAGCTGTAAGTTTTATTTGTATCGGTAACGATCGACTAATATTTTGCGTCTTAGAATGTACTAAGGCATCTAACTGATGAGCCCAACTGTAGTACCTGTGCGAAACGCATAATTTGGACAAAAGGTCACAAAAAAACAACAGTGTTTGAAAGCTGTAAATTTGATTTGTGTCGGTAGCCATCGACTAATATTTTGCGTCTTAGAAGGGTACTACAGCATTTAATGAGCCCAACTGTGGTACCTGCGCGAAACGCATAATTTGGACTACAGGCCACAAAACACCAAATTAAAATTAAAAGCTAAGTCCACAAAAAAAAGAACAAAAGCAATACCTACGTATGCACATCCGTTTGTATTGTTTTTTTACATTTATTCTTAAAATTAAACAACCCATACCACGGGCATTATTTTCTAGGTGACCGAATTCGACCGAATTCCCCTAGAAAAATATAATTCACAGCGTTTGAAATCTGTACATTTTATTTGTGTCGGTAGCCATCGACTAATATTTTGCGTCTTAGAAGGGTACTACAGCATCTAACTGATGAGTCCAACTGTAGTACCTGGGCGAAACTCATAATCTGGACTAAAGGTCACAAAAAAAAAACCAAAATTAAAATTAAAAGCTGAGTCCACAAAAAAAAAGAACAAAGGCAATACCTACGTATGCACATGCGTTTGTATTGTTTTTACATTTTTTCTTAAAATTAAATAAGCCAGACCATGGGCATAATTTTCTAGGTGTCTGAATTCGATGGAATTCCCCTAGAAAAATATAATTCGCAGTGTTTAAAAGCTGTAAATTTTATTTGTATCGGTAGCGAACGACTAATATTTTGCGTCTTGGAATTCCCCTAGAAAAATATAATTCGCAGTGTTTAAAAGCTGTAAGTTTTATTTGTATCGGTAACGATCGACTAATATTTTGCGTCTTAGAATGTACTAAGGCATCTAACTGATGAGCCCAACTGTAGTACCTGTGCGAAACGCATAATTTGGACAAAAGGTCACAAAAAAAACAACAGTGTTTGAAAGCTGTAAATTTGATTTGTGTCGGTAGCCATCGACTAATATTTTGCGTCTCAGAAGGGTACTACAGCATTTAATGAGCCCAACTGTGGTACCTGCGCGAAACGCATAATTTGGACTACAGGCCACAAAAAACCAAATTAAAATTAAAAGCTAAGTCCACAAAAAAAAGAACAAAAGCAATACCTACGTATGCACATCGTTTGAATTGTTTTTTTACATTTATTCTTAAAATTAAACAACCCATACCACGGGCATTATTTTCTAGGTGTCTGAATTCGACCGAATTCCCCTAGAAAAATATAATTCACAATGATTGAAAGCTGTAAATTTTATTTCTGTCGGTAGCCATCGACTAATATTTTGCGTCTTAGAAGGGTACTACAGCATCTAACTGATGAGCCCAACTGTAGTATATGCGCGAAACGCATAATTTGGATTAAAGGTCACAAAAAAACAAATTAAAATGAAAAGTGAGTCCACAAAAAAAAGAACAAAAGCAATACCTACGTTTGTACTGTTTTTACATTTCTTCTTTAAATTAAACAAGCCCGACTACGGACATTATTTTCTAGGTGTCTGAATTCGACCGAATTCCCCTAGAAAAATATAATTCACAATGATTGAAAGCTGTAAATTTTATTTGTGTCGGTAGCCATCGACTAATATTTTGCGTCTTAGAAGCGTACTACAGCATCTATAATTTTCTAGGTGTCTGAATTCGATGGAATTCCTCTAGAAAAATATAATTCGCAGTGTTTAAAAGCTGTAAACTTTATTTGTATCGGTAACGATCGACTAATATTTTGCGTCTTAGAATGTACTACAGCATCTAACTGATGAGCCCAACTGTAGTGCCTGTGCGAAACGCATAATTAGGACAAAAGGTCACAAAAAAACAAAATTAAAATTAAAAGCATGCGTTTGTATTGTTTTTACATTTCTTTTTAAAATTAAACAAGCCAGACCACGGGCATTATTTTCTAGGTACCTGAATTCGACCGAATTCCCCTAGAAAAATATAATTCACAGCGTTTGAAAGCTGTACATTTTATTTGTGTCGGTAGCCATCGACTAATATTTTGCGTCTTAGAAGGGTACTACAGCATCTTACTGATGAGTCCAACTGTAGTACCTGGGCGAAACTCATAATCTGGACTAAAGGTCACAAAAAAAAAACAAAATTAAAACTAAAAGCTGAGTCCACAAAAAAAAGAACAAAGGCAATCCCTACGTATGCACATGCGTTTGTATAGTTTTTACATTTTTTCTTAAAATTAAATAAGCCAGACCACGGGCATAATTTTCTAGGTGTCTGAATTCGATGGAATTCCTCTAGAAAAATATAATTCGCAGTGTTTAAAAGCTGTAAACTTTATTTGTATCGGTAACGATCGACTAATATTTTGCGTCTTAGAATGTACTACAGCATCTAACTGATGAGCCCAACTGTAGTGCCTGTGCGAAACGCATAATTTGGACGAAAGGTCACAAAAAAACAAAATTAAAATTAAAAGCATGCGTTTGTATTGTTTTTACATTTCTTTTTAAAATTAAACAAGCCAGACCACGGGCATTATTTTCTAGGTACCTGAATTCGACCGAATTCCGCTAGAAAAATAAAATTCACAGTGTTTGAAAGCTGCAAATTGTATTCGTGTCGGTAGCCATCGACTAATATTTTGCGTCTTACAAGCGTACTACAGCATCCAACTGATGAGCACAACTGTAGAACCTGACCGAAACGCATAATTTGAACTTAAGGTCACAAAAAAACAAAATTAAAATTAAAAGCTGAGTCCACCAAAAAAAGAACAAAAGTAATACCTGCGTATGCACATGCGTTTGTATTGTTGTTACATTTCATCTTAAAATTAAACGAGCCAGACCACGGGCATTATTTTCTAGGTGACTGAATTCGACCGAATTCCCCTAGAAAAATATAATTCACAGCGTTTGAAAGCTGTACATTTTATTTGTGTCGGTAGCCATCGACTAATATTTTGCCTCTTAGAAGGGTACTGCAGCATCTAACTGATAAGTCCAACTGTAGTACCTGGGCGAAACTCATAATCTGGACTAAAGGTCACAAAAAAAAACCAAAATTAAAATTAAAAGCTGAGTCCACAAAAAAAAGAACTTCAATACCTACGTATGCACATGCGTTTGTATTGTTTTTACATTTTTTCTTAAAATTAAATAAGCCAGACCATGGGCATAATTTTCTAGGTGTCTGAATTCGATGGAATTCCCCTAGAAAAATATAATTCTCAGTGTTTGAAAGCTGTAAATTTGATTTGTGTCGGTACCCATCGACTAATATTTTGCGTCTTAGAAGGGTACTACAGCATTTAACTGATGAGCCCAACTGTAGTACCTGCGCGAAACGCATAATTTGGACTAAAGCTCACAAAAAAACAAAATTAAAATTAAAAGATGAGTCCTAAAAAAAAAGAACAAAAGTAATACCTGCCTATGCACATGCGTTTGTATTGTTTTTACATTTCATCTTAAAATTAAACGCGCCAGACCTCGGGCATTATTTTCTAGGTGTCTGAATTCGACCGAATTCCCCTAGAAAAATAAAATTCACAGTGTTTGAAAGCTGCAAATTGTATTTGTGTCGGTAGCCATCGACTAATATTTTGCGTCTTACAAGCGTACTACAGCATCCAACTGATGAGCACAACTGTAGAACCTGACCGAAACGCATAATTTGAACTAAAGGTCACAAAAAAACAAAATTAAAATTAAAAGCTGAGTCCACCAAAAAAAGAACAAAAGTAATACCTGCGTATGCACATGCGTTTGTATTGTTGTTACATTTCATCTTAAAATTAAACGAGCCAGACCACGGGCATTATTTTCTAGGTGACCGAATTCGACCGAATTCCCCTAGAAAAATATAATTCACAGCGTTTGAAAGCTGTACATTTTATTTGTGTCGGTAGCCATCGACTAATATTTTGCGTCTTAGAAGGGTACTACAGCATCTAACTGATGAGTCCAACTGTAGTACCTGGGCGAAACTCATAATCTGGACTAAAGGTCACAAAAAAAAAACCAAAATTAAAATTAAAAGCTGAGTCCACAAAAAAAAGAACAAAGGCAATACCTACGTATGCACATGCGTTTGTATTGTTTTTACATTTTTTCTTAAAATTAAATAAGCCAGACCATGGGCATAATTTTCTAGGTGTCTGAATTCGATGGAATTCCCCTAGAAAAATATAATTCGCAGTGTTTAAAAGCTGTAAATTTTATTTGTATCGGTAGCGAACGACTAATATTTTGCGTCTTAGAATGTATTAGAGCATCTAACTGATGAGCCCAACTGTAGTACCTGGCAGAAATGGATAATTTGAACTAAAGCTCACAAAAAAACAAAATTAAAATTAAAAGCTGAGTCCTAAAAAAAAAGAACAAAAGTAATACCTGCCTATGCACATGCGTTTGTATTGTGGTTATATTTCATCTTAAAACTAAACGAGCCAGACCACGGGCATTATTTTCTAGGTGTCTGAATTCGACCGAATTCCCCTAGAAAAATATAATTCACAGTGCGTGAAAGCTGCACATTTTATTTGTGTCGGTAGCCATCGACTAATATTTTGCGTCTTAGAAGGGTCTACAGTATCTAACTGATGAGTCCAACTTTAGTACCTGGTCGAAACTCATAATCTGGACTAAAGGTCACAAAAAAAACCAAAATTAAAATTAATAGCTGAGTCCACAAAAAAAAAGAACAAAGGCAATACCTACGTATGCACATGCGTTTGTATTGTTTTTATATTTTTTCTTAAAATTAAATAAGCCAGACCACGGGCCTAATTTTCTAGGTGTCTGAATTCGATGGAATTTCCCTAGAAAAATATAATTCACAGTGTTTGAAAGCTGTAAGTTTTATTTGTGTCGATAGTCATCGACTAATATTTTGCATCTTAGAAGCGTACTACAGCATCCAACTGATGAGCCCAACTGTAGAACCTGGCCGAAACGCATAATTTAAACTAAAGGTCACAAAAAAACAAAATTAAAATTAAAAGCTGAGTCGACCAAAAAAAAGAACAAAAGTAATACCTGCGTATACCCATGCGTTTGTATTATTTTTACATTTCATCTTAAAATTAAACGAGCCAGACCACGGGCATTATTTTCTAGTTGTCTGAATTCGACCGAACTCCCCTAGAAAAATAAAATTCACAGTGTTTGAAAGCTGTAAATTGTATTTGTGTCGGTAGCCATCGACTAATATTTTGCGTCTTACAAGCGTACTACAGCATCCAACTGATGAGCACAACTGTAGAACCTGACCGAAATGCATAATTTGAACTAAAGGTCACAAAAAAACAAAATTAAAATTAAAAGCTGGGTCCACCAAAAAAAGAACAAAAGTAATACGAGTACCTGCGTATGCACATGCGTTTGTATTGTTGTTACATTTCATCTCAAAATTAAACGAGCCAGACCACGGGCATTATTTTCTAGGTGACTGAATTCGACCGAATTCCCCTAGAAAAATATAATTCACAGCGTTTGAAAGCTGTACATTTTATTTGTGTCGGTAGCCATCGACTAATATTTTGCGTTAGAATTTTGAATTAGAAGGGTACTACAGCATCTAACTGATGAGTCCAACTGTAGTACCTGGGCGAAACTCATAATCTGGACTAAAGGTCACAAAAAAAAAAACAAAATCAAAATTAAAAGCTGAGTCCACAAAAAAAAAGAACAAAGGCAATACCTACGTATGCACATGCGTTTGTATTGTTTTTACATTTTTTCTTAAAATTAAATAAGCCAGACCACGGGCATAATTTTCTAGGTGTCTGAATTCGATGGTATTCCCCTAGAAAAATATAATTCGCAGTGTTTAAAAGCTGTAAATTTTATTTGTATCGGTAACGATCGACTAATATTTTGCGTCTTAGAATGTACTACGGCATCTAACTGATGAGCCCAACTGTAGTACCTGTGCGAAACGCATAATTTGGACAAAAGGACACAAAAAAACAAAATTAAAATTAAAAGCATGCGTTTGTATTGTTTTTACATTTCTTTTTAAAATTAAACAAGCCAGACCACGGGCATTATTTTCTAGGTACCTGAATTCGACTGAATTCCCCTAGAAAAATATAATTCACAGTGTTTGAAAGCTGTAAATTTGATTTGTGTCGGTAGCCATCGACTAATATTTTGCGTCTTAGAAGGGTACTACAGCATTTAACTGATGAGCCCAACTGTAGTACCTGCGCGAAACGCATAATTTGGACTAAAGGTCACAAAAAAACAAATTAAAATGAAAAGTGAGTCCACAAAAAAAAGAACAAAAGCAATACCTACGTATGCACATGCGTTTGTACTGTTTTTACATTTCTTCTTTAAATTAAACAAGCCCGACTACGGACATTATTTTCTAGGTGTCTGAATTCGACCGAATTCCCCTAGAAAAATATAATTCACAATGATTGAAAGCTGTAAATTTTATTTGTGTCGGTAGCCATCGACTAATATTTTGCGCCTTAGAAGCGTACTACAGCATCCAACTAATGAGCCCAACTGTAGAACCTGGCCGAAACGCATAATTTGAACTAAAGGTCACAAAAAAACAAAATTAAAATTAAAAGCTGAGTCCACCAAAAAAAAGAACAAAAGAAATACCTGCGTATGCACATGCGTTTGTATTGTTTTTACATTTCATCTTAAAATTAAACGAGCCAGATCACGGGCATTATTTTCTAGGTGTCTGAATTCGACCGAATTCCCCTAGAAAAATATAATTCACAGTGTTTGAAAGCCGTAAATTTTATTTGTGTCGGTAGCCATCGACTAATATTTTGCGCCTAAGAAGCTTACTACAGCATCCAACTGATGAGCCCAAATGTAGAACTTGGCCGACACGCATAATTTGAACTAATGGTCACAAAAAACAAAATTAAAATTAAAAACTGAGTCCACCAAAAAAAAAGAACAAAAGTAATACCTGCGTATGCACATGCGTTTGTATTGTTTTTACATTTCATCTTAAAATTAAACGAGCCAGACCACGGCATTATTTTGTAGGTGTCTGAATTCGACCGAATTCCCCTAGAAAAATATAATTCACAGCGTTTGAAAGCTGTACATTTTATTTGTGTCGGTATCCATTGACTAATATTTTGCGTCTTAGAAGGGTACTACAGCATCTAACTGATGAGTCCAACTGTAGTACCTGGGCGAAACTCATTATCTGGACTAAAGGTCACAAAAAAAAACAAAATTAAAATTAAAAGCTGAGTCCACAAAAAAAAGAACAAAGGCAATACCTACGTATGCACATGCGCTTGTATTGTTTTTACATTTTTTCTTTAAATTAAATAAGCCAGACCACGGGCATCATTTTCTAGGTGTCTAAGTTCGATGGAATTCCTCTAGAAAAATATAATTCGCAGTGTTTAAAAGCTGTAAACTTTATTTGTATCGGTAACGATCGACTAATATTTTGCGTCTTAGAATGTACTACAGCATCTAACTGATTAGCCCAACTGTAGTACCTGCGCGAAACGCATAATTTGGACTACAGGCCACAAAAAACCAAAGTTAAAATTAAAAGCTAAGAGTCCACAAAAAAAAAAGAACAAAAGCAATACCTACGTATGCACATCCGTTTGTATTGTTTTTTTACATTTATTCTTAAAATTAAACAACCCATACCACGGGCATTATTTACTAGGTGTCTGAATTCGACCGAATTTCCCAAGAAAAATATAATTCACAGTGTTTGAAAGCTGTAAACTTAATTTGTGTCGGTAGCCATCGACTAATATTTTGCGTCTTAGAAGGGTACTACAGCATCTAACTGATGAGCCCAACTGTAGTATCTGCGCGAAACCCATAATTTGGACTAAAGGTCACAAACAAAAACAAATTAAAATTAAAAGTGAGTCCACAAAAAAAGAACAAAAGCAATACCTACGTATGCACATGCGTTTGTACTGTTTTTACATTTCTTCTTTAAACTAAACAAGCCCGACTACGGACGTTATTTTCTAGGTGTCTGAATTCGACCGAATTCCCCTAGAAAAATATAATTCACAATGATTGAAAGCTGTAAATTTTATTTGTGTCGGTAGCCATCGACTAATATTTTGCATCTTAGAAGGGTACTACAGCATCTAACTGATGAGCCCAACAGTAGTACCTGGGCGAAACGCATAATCTGGACAAAAGGTCACAAAAAAAAACAAAATTAAAAGCTGAGTCCACAAAAAAAAAAGATCAAAAGCAATACCTACGTATGCACATGCGTTTCTTTTGTTTTTACATTTCTTCTTAAAATTAAACAAGCCAGACCACGGGCATTATTTTCTAGGTGTCTGAATTCGACCGCATTTCCCTAGAAAAACATAACTCACAGTGTTTGAAAGCTGTACATTTTATTTGTGTCGTTAGCCATCGACTAATATTTTGCGTCTTAGAAGGTTCTACAGCATCTTACTCATGAGCCCAACTGTAGTACCTGCGCGAAATGCTTAATTTGGACTAAAGGTCACAAAAAACAAAATTAAAAGCTGTGTCCACAATAAAAAGAACAAAAGCAATACCTACGTATGCACATGCGTTTGTATTGTTTTTACATTTCATCTTAAAATTAAACGGGCCAGACCACGGGCATTATTTTCTACGTGTCTGAATTCGACAGAATTCCCATAGAAAAATATAATTCACAGTGTTTGAAAGCTGTAAATTTTATTTGTGTCGTTAGCCATCGACTAATATTTTGCGTCTTAGAAGGTTCTTCAGCATCTTACTCATGAGCCCAACTGTAGTACCTGCGCGAAACGCATAATTTGGACTAAAGGTCACAAAAAACAAAATTAAAAGCTGTGTCCACAATAAAAAGAACAAAAGCAATACCTACGTATGCACATCCGTTTGTATTGTTTTTTTACATTTATTCTTAAAATTAAACAACCCATACCACGGGCATTATTTACTAGGTGTCTGAATTCGACCGAATTTCCCAAGAAAAATATAATTCACAGTGTTTGAAAGCTGTAAACTTAATTTGTGTCGGTAGCCATCGACTAATATTTTGCGTCTTACAAGGGTACTACAGCATTTAACTGATGAGGCCAACTGTAGTACCTGCGCGAAACTCATAATTTGGACTACAGGCCACAAAAAACAAAATTAAAATTGAAAGCTAAGTCCACAAAAAAAAAGAACAAAAGCAATACCTACGTATGCACATCCGCTTGTACTGTTTTTACATTTCTTCTTTAAATTAAACAAGCCCGACTACGGACATTATTTTCTAGGTGTCTGAATTCGACCGAATTCCCCTAGAAAAATATAATTCACAATGATTGAAAGCTGTAAATTTTATTTGTGTCGGCAGCCATCGACTAATATTTTGCGTCTTAGAAGCGTACTACAGCATCCAACTGATGAGCCCAAATGTAGAACCTGGCCGAAACGAATAATTTGAACTAAAGGTCACAAAAAAACAAAATTACAATTAAAAGCTAAGTCCACCAAAAAAAAGAACAAAAGTAATACCTGCACATGCACATGCGTTTGTATTGTTTTTACATTTCATCTTAAAATTAAACGATGCAGACCACGGGCATTATTTTCTAGGTGTCTGAATTCGACCGAATTCCCCTAGAAAAATATAATTCACAGTGTTTGAAAGCTGTAAGTTTTATTTGTGTCGATAGCCATCGACTAATATTTTGCATCTTAGAAACGTAATACAGCATCCAACTGCTGAGCCCAACTGTAGAACCTGGCCGAAACGCATAATTTGAACTAAAGGTCACAAAAAAACAAAATTTAAATTAAAAGCTGATTCCACCAAAAAAAAGAACAAAAGTAATACCTGCTATGCACATGCGTTTGTATTGTTTTTATATTTCATCTTAAAATTAAACGAGCCAGATCACGGGTATTATTTTCTAGGTGTCTGAATTCGACCGAATTCCCCTAGAAAAATATAATTCACAGTGTTTAAAAGCCGTACATGTTATTTGTGTCGTTAGCCATCGACTAATATTTTGCGTCTTAGAAGCTTACTACAGCATCCAACTGATGAGCCCAACTGTAGAACTTGGCCGAAACGCTTAATTTGAACTAAAGGTCACAAAAAACAAAATTAAAATTAAAAGCTGAGTCCACCAAAAAAAAGAACAAAAGTAATACCTGCGTATGCAAATGCGTTTGTATTGTTTTTACATTTCATCGTAAAATTAAACGAGCCAGACCACGGGCATTATTTTCTAGGTGTCTGAATTCGACCGAATTCCCCTAGAAAAATATAATTCACAGTGTTTGAAAGCTGTAAGTTTTATTTGTGTCGATAGCCATCGACTAATATTTTGCATCTTAGAAGCGTACTACAGCATCCAACTGATGAGCCTAACTGTAGAACCTGGCCGAAACGCATAATTTGAACTAAAGGTCACAAAAAAACAAAATTAAAATTAAAAGCTGAGTCGACCAAAAAAAAGAACAAAAGTCATACCTGCGTATACACATGCGTTTGTATTGTTTCTATATTTAATATTAAAATTAAACGAGCCAGACCACGGGCATTATTTTCTAGGTGACTGAATTCGACCGAATTCCCCTAGAAAAATAAAATTCACAATGTTTGAAAGCTGTAAATTTTATTTGTGTCGGTACCCATCGACTAATATTTTGCGTCTTAGAAGGGTACTACAGCATCTAACTGATGAGCCCAACTGTAGCACCTGAGCGAAACGCATAATCTGGACTAAAGGTCACAAAAAAAAAACAAAATTAAAATTAAAAGCTGAGTCCACAAAAAAAAAAGATCAAAAGCAATACCTACGTATGCACATGCGTTTGTTTTGTTTTTACATTTCTTCTTAAAATTAAACAAGCCAAACCACGGGAATTATTTTCTAGGTGTCTGAATTCGACCGCGTTCCCCTAGAAAAACATAATTCACAGTGTTTGTAAGCTGTAAATTTTATTTGTGTCAGTAGCCATCGACTAATATTTTGCGCCTTAGAAGTGTACTACAGCATCCAACTGATCAGCCCAACTGTAGAACCTGGCCGAAACGCATAATTTGAACTAAAGGTCACAAAAAAACAAAATTAGAATTAAAAGCTGAGTCGACCAAAAAAAAAGAACAAAAGTAATACCTGCGTATGCACATCCGTTTGTACTGTTTTTACATTTCTTCTTTAAATTAAACAAGCCCGACTACGGACATTATTTTCTAGGTGTCTGAATTCGACCGAATTCCCCTAGAAAAATATAATTCACAGTGTTTAAAAGCCGTACATTTTATTTGTGTCGTTAGCCATCGACTAATATTTTGCGTCTTAGAAGCTTACTACAGCATCCAACTGATGAGCCCAACTGTAGAACTTGGCCGAAACGCTTAATTTGAACTAAAGGTCACAAAAAACAAAATTAAAATTAAAAGCTGAGTCCACCAAAAAAAAGAACAAAAGTAATACCTGCGTATGCAAATGCGTTTGTATTGTTTTTACATTTCATCGTAAAATTAAACGAGCCAGACCACGGGCATTATTTTCTAGGTGTCTGAATTCGACCGAATTCCCCTAGAAAAATATAATTCACAGTGTTTAAAAGCCGTACATGTTATTTGTGTCGTTAGCCATCGACTAATATTTTGCGTCTTAGAAGCTTACTACAGCATCCAACTGATGAGCCCAACTGTAGAACTTGGCCGAAACGCTTAATTTGAACTAAAGGTCACAAAAAACAAAATTAAAATTAAAAGCTGAGTCCGCCAAAAAAAAGAACAAAAGTAATACCTGCGTATGCACATGCGTTTGTATTGTTTTTACATTTCATCTTAAAATTAAACGATGCAGACCACGGGCATTATTTTCTAGGTGTCTGAATTCGACCGAATTCCCCTAGAAAAATATAATTCACAGTGTTTGAAAGCTGTAAGTTTTATTTGTGTCGATAGCCATCGACTAATATTTTGCATCTTAGAAACGTAATACAGCATCCAACTGCTGAGCCCAACTGTAGAACCTGGCCGAAACGCATAATTTGAACTAAAGGTCACAAAAAAACAAAATTTAAATTAAAAGCTGATTCCACCAAAAAAAAGAACAAAAGTAATACCTGCTATGCACATGCGTTTGTATTGTTTTTATATTTCATCTTAAAATTAAACGAGCCAGATCACGGGCATTATTTTCTAGGTGTCTGAATTCGACCGAATTCCCCTAGAAAAATATAATTCACAGTGTTTAAAAGCCGTACATGTTATTTGTGTCGTTAGCCATCGACTAATATTTTGCGTCTTAGAAGCTTACTACAGCATCCAACTGATGAGCCCAACTGTAGAACTTGGCCGAAACGCTTAATTTGAACTAAAGGTCACAAAAAACAAAATTAAAACTAAAAGCTGAGTCCACCAAAAAAAAGAACAAAAGTAATACCTGCGTATGCAAATGCGTTTGTATTGTTTTTACATTTCATCGTAAAATTAAACGAGCCAGACCACGGGCATTATTTTCTAGGTGTCTGAATTCGACCGAATTCCCCTAGAAAAATATAATTCACAGTGTTTGAAAGCTGTAAGTTTTATTTGTGTCGATAGCCATCGACTAATATTTTGCATCTTAGAAGCGTACTACAGCATCCAACTGATGAGCCTAACTGTAGAACCTGGCCGAAACGCATAATTTGAACTAAAGGTCACAAAAAAACAAAATTAAAATTAAAAGCTGAGTCGACCAAAAAAAAGAACAAAAGTCATACCTGCGTATACACATGCGTTTGTATTGTTTCTATATTTAATATTAAAATTAAACGAGCCAGACCACGGGCATTATTTTCTAGGTGACTGAATTCGACCGAATTCCCCTAGAAAAATAAAATTCACAATGTTTGAAAGCTGTAAATTTTATTTGTGTCGGTAGCCATCGACTAATATTTTGCGTCTTAGAAGGGTACTACAGCATCTAACTGATGAGCCCAACTGTAGCACCTGAGCGAAACGCATAATCTGGACTAAAGGTCACAAAAAAAAAACAAAATTAAAATTAAAAGCTGAGTCCACAAAAAAAAAAGATCAAAAGCAATACCTACGTATGCACATGCGTTTGTTTTGTTTTTACATTTCTTCTTAAAATTAAACAAGCCAAACCACGGGAATTATTTTCTAGGTGTCTGAATTCGACCGCGTTCCCCTAGAAAAACATAATTCACAGTGTTTGTAAGCTGTAAATTTTATTTGTGTCAGTAGCCATCGACTAATATTTTGCGCCTTAGAAGCGTACTACAGCATCCAACTGATCAGCCCAACTGTAGAACCTGGCCGAAACGCATAATTTGAACTAAAGGTCACAAAAAAACAAAATTAGAATTAAAAGCTGAGTCGACCAAAAAAAAGAACAAAAGTAATACCTGCGTATGCACATCCGTTTGTACTGTTTTTACATTTCTTCTTTAAATTAAACAAGCCCGACTACGGACATTATTTTCTAGGTGTCTGAATTCGACCGAATTCCCCTATAAAAATATAATTCACAATGATTGAAAGCTGTAAGTTTTATTTGGGTCGGTAGCCATCGACTAATATTTTGCGTCTTAGAAGCGTACTACAGCATCCAATTGATGAGCCCAAATGTAGAACCTGGCCGAAACGCATAATTTGAACTAAAGGTCACAAAAAAACAAAATTAAAATTAAAAGCTAAGTCCACAAAAAAAAAAAGAACAATAGTAATACCTGCGTATGCACATACGTTTGTATTGTTTTTACATTTCATCTTAAAATTAAACGACCCAGACCACGGGCATTATTTTCTATGTGTCTGAATTCGACCGAATTCTCCTAGAAAAATATAATTCACAGTGTTTGAAAGCTGTAAATTTTATTTGTGTCGGTAGCCATCGACTAATATTTTGCGTCTTAGAAGGGTACTTCAGCATCTAACTGATGAGCCCAACTGTAGTATCTGTGCGAAACGTATAATTTGGACTACAGGCCACAAAAAACAAAATTAAAATTAAAAGCTAAGTCCACAAAAAAAAGAACAAAAGCAATACCTACGTATGCACATCCGTTTGTATTGTTTATTTTACATTTATTCTTAAAATTAAACAACCCAGACCACGGGCATTATTTTCTAGGTATCTGAATTAGACCGAATATCCCAGGAAAAATATAATTCACAGTGTTTGAAAGCTGTAAATTTAATTTGTGTCGGTAGCCATCGACTAATATTTTGCCTCTTAGGTACTACAGCATCAAACTGATGAGCCCAACTTTAGTACCTGCGCGAAACGTATAATTTGGACTACAGGCCACAAAAAACAAAATTAAAATTAAAAGCTAATTCCACAAAAAAAAAAGAACAAAAGCAATATCTACGTATGCAAGTTAACGACGACAAGTTAACTTAAATGTATCCCACGAAAAATGCTGACATGATGTCGGGCGATGACCCCAAATTAGCATTTCAACAAACAATTCCAATTCGTGGAAATGTAGAAAGAAAATATGTTGGGAAACAAACAATAATTGAAGTTAGGCAAATTATGTTACGTTAGCATAAAATAGGTATTTAAGGTTTAGATTTTAAGCAAACATTATCATTAAGTTTAGAGAGGCAGAATCGCTGCCAGTTTTTGTACTGAATAATTGAAATAAAAATTGAATGCAAAAATGAATAAAAAAAAGAGAAAAAAATAAGTTATTTTTTTTTTAATAAAAATTAGATAGTAAAACATTAATTGGCGCCCAACCTGGGGCCACTGTGATTGTGTAGTGCGCGAAAATAACATCTTATTATACGCCCTCAGGAAGTGCAAAATAAATCGCGCAAAAATATTTTTCAATTAAAAGTCCTTAAGTAGTGCTAATCGTCCCCAAGCGGTACATGTGAAAAAAAACAGAGTGGCTACCCAATAAAATTGTGACAATAAAGTGAATCGCTAAGTCCCAAAGAAGTACTAACAGCTATATAAAGTAAAATAAACAATACAATAAGTCCCTAAGAGGCACATAGTGACATTTAGTGACAATAAATACAAATAACATCATAATAAGTTCCAAAGTGGTGCAGAAGCGATGAAAAACATTTGAACCATTGAAACCGTTGGAGAAATTAATAAAGGGCCCCCCAGTAACCAAAAGTGAAAAGGACGTAGTATACCTGCTTGCCGCTCCACAAACATCATGTTCATCATCAGTTTAATTTTGTAAGACATTTTAATTTTTAAGAATATATTTTTTTAATAACATTTTGAAAATTAATATTTAAAAAAAAAAATTTTTTTTTATTATTTAAAATAAATTAAAATACACTAATCAAAAAACACAAACATCGATATCCGATAGAAATTATTTTAAGAATTTCATTTTTTATAATACAAACTTGCTAATTTATATTGATCGTATAGATTATATTGATTGAATAATTTAAAATCAGGTAAAATACTCTAATCAAAAAACACAAACATCGATATCCGATAGAAATTATTTTAAGAATTTCATTTTTTTATAATACAAACTTGCTAAAAAGTGTCTAACCCAAACAATCTGGCTAGGCCTACAATTAATCCAATTAATCCGTCTGGACTAGCCCCAACCAATAACCAAAATAATGCTAGTCTCACTCGTCCCGAACTGCAAAGCATGGTATTATCTATTGTAAACCATGTGCTTAACACAGAGGGGAGAGATATTATTCAAGCCATCATAAATCCTAACTCCGATCGATTTCGAGGAATCGATCAAACAATCGATCCAGCACAGAGAACTAATCTCGCGGATCTTGACAAGGTCCCGGATGTAGTTAGGTGCCTGAGAGATTTTTCGGGTCAACCCGGAGAATTCAGCTCTTGGAAGAAGAGCGTAGATCGAATTATCCGCCTCTACGAACCTGTCAAAGGTTCACCTAAATATTTCGGTATACTAAACGTTATCCGAAATAAAATTGTAGGAAATGCGGACATCGCATTAGAGTCCTACAATACACCCCTCGATTGGGAATGCATTTTCCGATGCCTTACCTTGCATTACGCGGATAAACGCGACTTGGGTACACTTGAGTACCAAATGACTTCACTAGTACAAGGGAACGATACTGTGCAAGGCTTCTATCAAGCCGTTTATTCCCATCTATCCCTAATTTTAAACAAAATAAGTTGCATTGACCTTGGTCCTGAAGCACTCTCCTTGCTCACGAAAACTTATAGAGATAAAGCTCTTGATACGTTTGTAAGAGGTCTCAAAGGAGACTTGCCTAGACTCCTCGGGATCCGTGAACCTGTAGACCTCCCACAGGCCCTCTACCTGTGCCTCAAACTAGAAAATCAGAACTATAGATCAAATTATGCTATAAGTCAACAAGGAGCAATTAAAAAATTCTATCAACCAACTCCCCCAACACTTCCTCCTAGGCGACAAATCCAAAACACCTTAGCTAATAATCAAATTCCGTTCTACCCACAACTCACCTATTTCCCTCAACCTACTATGAACTATAACCAACGATTGTATCCATTCAATAATAACAATATCCCTAGACAGCAAATCTTCAATAATAATCGTTACCAATATCAAACCCCGAATCAAATACAAGGAAATAATATCAGATCACCTCCAAGGCCACAACCATTACCAAATCAAATGGAAACCTCCACTATTGGCACTGCTAGAGTAAACTGTTAACAGGCCACCACAGCAACAGAGAAATTGGCCACCTACACCGAAGAGACCTAACAATTTTCCACAGCAACCTAACTATCCAAACAAGTTACAAAGGAATTTCCATATAAACACTTCATCCCAAGAAAACCCTCCAACCCAAGAATCAGAATTAGAACAATATTACGCTGCACCATATTTAGATAATCAGCAGTATGAACAAAGTTTCAATAACTACCTAGAGCCGTTAACACAAGATCAGATAGAAGCGAATGTTACCGAAGTTATATCTGAACTAAGTGACATTCATTTTTTAAATTAACAAACTCTTCTATGCCATATATCGAAGTTAAATCAGATGGTGGCGAAGTGCTTAAAAGTTTAATAGTAAAAAACCCTATCCTTAACGACAATAAATTCTATGCCAACTCTATCGGAGGAAATATAGAAATAACTCACCATACTTTTGTAAACTTATTTGGCTTAAAAGATCTAAAAATTAAATTCTTCCTCATGCCACACCTAAAATCTTTTCAAGGCATTCTTGGAAATGATAGTTTGAAAGAACTATCAGCTGTAATCTACGCGAAACATGACTACATGACTATTAAAGACAGTATAAAAATACGTATTAAACAGCTCGCTGCACAAGCAGTAAATAATGTGTCTTTAAGAACAGAACACATGACAACAGAACAAAAAAATTCGATTAAGTCAATGGCTACTAAATACTTCAAGTTATTTGATGACCCAGACGAAAAACTAACGTACACGACCGTTGTAAATGTGAGATTCGAACTTCATCAGATTCCCCTGCTTACACCTGATACTATCCATACCCAATGGCTCTCAAATAGCAAAACTCCTCAATGATGGTATTATAAGATCTTCAAGATCACCGTACAATTCACCTGTGTGGATTGTCCCCAAAAAATCTGACGCCTCTGCGAAAAAAATATCGTTTGGTGATCGACTATCGCAAATTGAATGCCATCACTATCGCTGACCGGTATCCCATTCCGGAAATTAACGAAGTGCTCGCACAATTAGGTCAAAATAAACTTTTCACGGTTATTGATCTAAAGAGTGGTTTTCATCAAATTCCACTTTAAGAAAAAGATATTGAAAAAAACAGCTTTCTCGGTGAATAACGGGAAATACGAATTCACCCGGCTGCCTTTTGGGCTGAAAAATGCCCCATCGATTTTTCGAAGAGCGCTTGATGATATACTGAGAGAGCATATAGGAAAAATATGCTTCGTTTACATCGATGATATCATCATATTCAGCAAAGATGAAGATTCACATTTAAACAATATAGAAGTTGTTTTCAAAACTTTAGAAGCTGCAAACATGAAAGTTCAGCTTGATGAATGTGAACTTTTCGAAGAAGAAGTTGAATTTCTTGGATTCATAATTTCTTCAGACGGCATCAAAACTAACCCTGAAAAGGTACATGCAGTTCTTCAATTTCCTACCCCTAAGACACTCAAAGAACTGCGATCTTTCCTAGCTCTGTCAGGGTATTACCGCCGTTTCGTTAAGGACTATGCTAAATTAGCGAAACCCTTAACAGCTCTTTTACGAGGGGAAGACGGACGACTGTCCAAAAACCTCTCTAGAAAAAAATTAATTCATTTAAATGAAGAAGCAATAGAAGCCTTCAATAAAATAAAAAATTCCTTAGCATCAAGAGACACTATACTTACTTACCCTGATTACAGAAAAGAATTTGAACTAACCACCGACGCTTCGAATTACGCCTTCGGAGCAGTACTATCTCAAGAAGACAAGCCTATAATGTTTGTTTCCAGAACATTAAGCAAGACCGAAGAAAATTATGCCGCAAACGAAAAAGAGATGCTGGCTATAATTTGGGCTCTTAACACTTTCAGAAATTACTTATATGGCTCAGCAAGAGTCAAAATATTAACTGATCACCAACCTCTGACTTATGCTTTAAGTAGCAAAAATAACAATTCGAAAATGAAACGCTGGAAAGCAGCATTAGAAGAATATAACTAAGAACTGAAATATAAGCCCGGTAAGGCTAACGTAGTTGCTGATGCACTTTCAAGACCACCTATTGATTCTCAAATTAATTCCCTTGCAGAATCCCAACCTTTTGACTCCCAAATTAATTCCCTTACAGCATCCCAACATAGTGATGAAAGTTCATCCCACAAACTTATTCCAGCAGTAGAATTGCCAATCAATATTTTCAAAAATCAACTGATTTTGCTTATAGGCGAAGAAGACAATTTCCAACTTCAATACCCCTTCCCAAATTTCCGCAGACTTACCTTTACACAACCTCGATACACTAAAGAAAATCTTATTTCAATATTTAAACGATACCTAATCCCTACCATAATAAATGGACTAATGACTAACGAAGAAACTATGGGAATTATCCAAAATATATATCCACTTCATTTCAAAAATTACAGAATCCGCTACACACAAGCAAAAGTTATTGATATAAGCAATCAAACTGAACAAGAAGAACACATCCTTAAAATCCATAATAGAGCACATAGAAATGCTCGCGGAAATAAGGCCCAAATACTCCAAAATTATTATTTTCCTCAAATGAACTCAAAAATTAATAATATAGTTAAACAATGTCATATATGTCGAGAACACAAATACGATCGACATCCACAGAAACCCGAACTCAAACCAACACCTATTCCCCAATATCCAGGCCATATTTTACATTTAGATATTTATTCAACTGAAGGACATCTTGTTCTCACCGCGCTAGATAAATTTTCCAAATACGCTCAAACAAAAATTCTAAATAATTCTAAATTTTATTTGTGTCGGTAGCCATCGACTAATATTTTGCGTCTTAGAAGCTTACTACAGCATCCAACTGATGAGCCCAACTGTAGAACTTGGCCGAAACGCTTAATTTGAACTAAAGGTCACAAAAAACAAAATTAAAATTAAAAGCTGAGTCCACAAAAAAAAAAGAACAAAAGTAATACCTGCGTATGCAAATGCGTTTGTATTGTTTTTACATTTCATCGTAAAATTAAACGAGCCAGACCACGGGCATTATTTTCTAGGTGTCTGAATTCGACCGAATTCCCCTAGAAAAATATAATTCACAGTGTTTGAAAGCTGTAAGTTTTATTTGTGTCCATAGCCATCGACTAATATTTTGCATCTTAGAAGCGTACTACAGCATCCAACTGATGAGCCTAACTGTAGAACCTGGCCGAAACGCATAATTTGAACTAAAGGTCACAAAAAAACAAAATTAAAATTAAAAGCTGAGTCGACCAAAAAAAAGAACAAAAGTAATACCTGCGTATACACATGCGTTTGTATTGTTTCTACATTTCATCTTAAAATTAAACGAGCCAGACCACGGGCATTATTTTCTAGGTGACTGAATTCGACCGAATTCCCCTAGAAAAATAAAATTCACAATGTATGAAAGCTGTAAATTTTATTTGTGTCGGTAGCCATCGACTAATATTTTGTGTCTTAGAAGGGTACTACAGCATCTAACTGATGAGCCCAACTGTAGCACCTGAGCGAAACACATAATCTGGACTAAAGGTCACAAAAAAAAACAAAATTAAAATTAAAAGCTGAGTCCACAAAAAAAGATCAAAAGCAATACCTACGTATGCACATGCGTTTGTTTTGTTTTTACATTTCTTCTTAAAATTAAACAAGCCAAACCACGGGCATTATTTTCTAGGTGTCTGAATTCGACCGCATTCCCCTAGAAAAACATAATTCACAGTGTTTGTAAGCTGTGAATTTTATTTGTGTCAGTAGCCATCGACTAATATTTTGCGCCTTAGAAGCGTACTACAGCATCCAACTGATCAGCCCAACTGTAGAACCTGGCCGAAACGCATAATTTGAACTAAAGGTCACAAAAAAACAAAATAAGAATTAAAAGCTGAGTCGACCAAAAAAAAGAACAAAAGTAATACCTGCGTATGCACATCCGTTTGTACTGTTTTTACATTTCTTCTTTAAATTAAACAAGCCCGACTACGGACATTATTTTCTAGGTGTCTGAATTCGACCGAATTCCCCTAGAAAAATATAATTCACAATGATTGAAAGCTGTAAATTTTATTTGTGTCGGTAGCCATCGACTAATATTTGGCGTCTTAGAAGGGTACTACAGCATTTAACTGATGAGCCCAACTGTAGTACCTGCGCGAAACGCATAATTTGGACTACAGGGCACAAAAAACAAAATTAAAATTAAAAGCTAAGTCCACAAAAAAAAAGAACAAAAGCAATACCTACGTATGCACATCGGTTTGTACTGTTTTTACATTTCTTCTTTAAATTAGACAAGCCCGACTACGGACATTATTTTCTAGGTGTCTGAATTCGACCGAATTCCCCTAGACAAATATAATTCACAATGATTGAAAGCTGTAAATTTTATTTGTGTCGGTAGCCATCGACTAATATTTTGCGTCTTAGAAGGGTACTTCAGCATCTAACTGATGGGCCCAACTGCAGTACCTGTGCGAAACGTATAATTTGGACTACAGGCCACAAAAAACAAAATTAAAATTAAAAGCTAAGTCCACAAAAAAAAAGAACAAAAGCAATACCTACGTATGCACATCCGTTTGTATTGTTTATTTTACATTTATTCTTAAGATTAAACAACCCAGACCACGGGCATTATTTTCTAGGTATCTGAATTCTACCGAATATCCCAGGAAAAATATAATTCACAGTGTTTGAAAGCTGTAAATTTAATTTGTGTCGGTAGCTATCGACTAATATTTTGCCTCTTAGGTACTACAGCATCAAACTGATGAGCCCAACTGTAGTACCTGCGCGAAACGTATAATTTGGACTACAGGCCACAAAAAACAAAATTAAAATTAAAAGCTAAGTCCACAAAAAAAAGAACAAAAGCAATACCTACGTATGCATGTTAACGACGACAAGTTAACTTAAATGTATCCCACGAAAAATGCTGACATGATGACGGGCGATGACCCCAAATTAGCATTTCAACAAACAATTCCAATTCGTGGAAATGTAGAAAGGAAATATGTTGGGAAACAAACAATAATTGAAGTAAGGCAAATTATGTTACGTTAGCATAAAATAGGTATTTAAGGTTTAGATTTTAAGCAAACATTATCATTAAGTTTAGAGAGGCAGAATCGCTGCCAATTTTTGTAGTGAATAATTGAAATAAAAATTGAATGCAAAAATGAATAAAAAAAAAGAGAAAAAAATAAAAGTTATTTTTTTTAAAATAAAAATTAGATAATAAAACATTAATTGGCGCCCAACGTGGGGTCACTGTGATTGTGTAGTGCGGGAAAATAACAGCTTATTATACGCCCTCAAGAAGTGCAAAATAAATCGCGCAAAAATATTTTTCAATTAAAAGTCCTTAAGTAGTGCTATTCGTCCCCAAGCGGTACACGTGAAAAAAAAAACCAACAGAGTGGCTACCCAATAAAATTGTGACAATAAAGTGAATCGCTAAGTCCCAAAGAGGTACTAACAGCGATATAAAGTAAAATAAACAATGCAATAAGTCCCCAAGAGGCACATAGTGACATTTAGTGACAATAAATACAAATAACATCATAATAAGTTCCAAAGTGGTACAGAAGCGATGAAAAACATTTGAACCATTGAAACCGTTGGAGAAATTAATAAAGGGCCCTCAGTAACCAAAATTAAAAAGGACGCAGTATACCTGCTTGCCGCTCCACAAACATCATGTTCATCATCAGTTTAATTTTGTAAGACATTTTAATTTTTAAGAATATATTTTTTTAAAAACATTTTGAAAATTAATATTTAAAAAAAAAAAATTTTTTTTATTATTTAAAATAAATTAAAATACACTAATCAAAAAACACAAACATCGATATCCGATAGAAATTATTTTAAGAATTTCATTTTTTATAATACAAACTTGCTAATTTATATTGATCGTATAGATTATATTGATTGAATAATTTAAAATCAGGTAAAATACTCTAATCAAAAAACACAAACATCGATATCCGATAGAAATTATTTTAAGAATTTCATTTTTTTTATAATACAAACTTGCTAAAAAGTGTCTAACCCAAACAATCTGGCTAGGCCTACAATTAATCCAATTGATCCGTCTGGACTAGCCCCAACCAATAACCAAAATAATGCTAGTCTCACTCGTCCCGAACTGCAACGCATGGTATTATCTATTGTAAACCATGTGCTTAACACAGAGGGGAGAGATATTATTCAAGTCATCATAAATCCTAACTCCGATCGATTTCGAGGAATCGATCAAACAATCGATCCAGCACAGAGAACTAATCTCGCGGATCTTGACAAGGTCCCGGATGTAGTTAGGTGCCTGAGAGATTTTTCGGGTCAACCCGGAGAATTCAGCTCTTGGAAGAAGAGCGTAGATCGAATTATCCGCCTCTACGAACCTGTCAAAGGTTCACCTAAATATTTCGGTATACTAAACGTTATCCGAAATAAAATTGTAGGAAATGCGGACATCGCATTAGAGTCCTACAATACACCCCTCGATTGGGAATGCATTTCCCGATGCCTTACCTTGCATTACGCGGATAAACGCGACTTGGGTACACTTGAGTACCAAATGACTTCACTAGTACAAGGGAACGATACTGTGCAAGGCTTCTATCAAGCCGTTTATTCCCATCTATCCCTAATTTTAAACAAAATAAGTTGCATGGACCTTGGTCCTGAAGCACTCTCCTTGCTCACGAAAACTTATAGAGATAAAGCTCTTGATACGTTTGTAAGAGGTCTCAAAGGAGACTTGCCTAGACTCCTCGGGATCCGTGAACCCGTAGACCTCCCACAGGCCCTCTACCTGTGCCTCAAACTAGAAAATCAGAACTATAGATCAAATTATGCTATAAGTCAACAAGGAGCAATTAAAAAATTCTATCAACCAACTCCCCCAACACTTCCTCCTAGGCGACAAATCCAAAACACCTTAGCTAATAATCAAATTCCGTTCTACCCACAACTCACCTATTTCCCTCAACCTACTATGAACTATAACCAACGATTGTATCCATTCAATAATAACAATATCCCTAGACAGCAAATCGTCAATCGTTACCAATATCAAACCCCGAATCAAATACAAGGAAATAATATCAGATCACCTCCAAGGCCACAACCATTACCAAATCAAATGGAAACCTCCACTATTGGCACTGCTAGAGTAAACTATGTTAACAGGCCACCACAGCAACAGAGAAATTGGCCACCTACACCGAAGAGACCTAACAATTTTCCACAGCAACCTAACTATCCAAACAAGTTACAAAGGAATTTCCATATAAACACTTCATCCCAAGAAAACCCTCCAACCCAAGAATCAGAATTAGAACAATATTACGCTGCACCATATTTAGATAATCAGCAGTATGAACAAAGTTTCAATAACTACCTAGAGCCGTTGACACAAGATCAGATAGAAGCGAATGTTACCGAAGTTATATCTGAACTAAGTGACATTCATTTTTTAGATTAACAAACTCTTCTATGCCATATATCGAAGTTAAATCAGATGGTGGCGAAGTGTTTAAAATTTTAATAGATACAGGTTCAAATAAAAATTATATCCAGCCTTCCCTAGTAAAAAACCCTATCCTTAACGACAATAAATTCTATGCCAACTCTATCGGAGGAAATATAGAAATAACTCACCATACTTTTGTAAACTTATTTGGCTTAAAAGATCTAAAAATTAAATTCTTCCTCATGCCACACCTAAAATCTTTTCAAGGCATTCTTGGAAATGATAGTTTGAAAGAACTGAACAAAAAATTCGATTAAGTCAATGGCTACTAAATACTTCAAGTTATTTGATGACCCAGACGAAAAACTAACGTACACGACCGTTGTAAATGTGAGATTCGAACTTCATCAGATTCCCCTGTTTACACCAGATACTATCCATACCAAATGGCTCTCAAATAGAAAAACTCCTCAATGATGGTATTATAAGATCTTCAAGATCACCGTACAATTCACCTGTGTGGATTGTCCCCAAAAAATCTGACGCCTCTGCGAAAAAAATATCATTTGGTGATCGACTATCGCAAATTGAATGCCATCACTATCGCTGACCGGTATCCCATTCCGGAAATTAACGAAGTGCTCGCACAATTAGGTCAAAATAAACTTTTCACGGTTATTGATCTAAAGAGTGGTTTCCATCAAATTCCACTTAAAGAAAAATATATTGAAAAAACAGCTTTCTCGGTGAATAACGGGAAATACGAATTCACCCGGCTGCCTTTTGGGCTGAAAAATGCCCCATCGATTTTTCAAAGAGCGCTTGATGATATACTGAGAGAGCATATAGGAAAAATATGCTTCGTTTACATCGATGATATCATCATATTCAGCAAAGATGAAGATTCACATTTAAACAATATAGAAGTTGTTTTCAAAACCTTAGAAGCTACAAACATGAAAGTTCAGCTTGATGAATGTGAACTTTTCGAAGAAGAAGTTGAATTTCTTGGATTCATAATTTCTTCAGACGGCATCAAAACTAACCCTGAAAAGGTACATGCAGTTCTTCAATTTCCTACCCCTAAGACACTCAAAGACCTGCGATCTTTCCTAGGTCTGTCAGGGTATTACCGCCGTTTCGTTAAGGACTATGCTAACTTAGCGAAACCCTTAACAGCTCTTTTAAGAGGGGAAGACGGACGACTGTCCAAAAACCTCTCTAGCAAAAAATTAATTCATTTAAATGAAGAAGCAATAGAAGCCTTCAATAAAATAAAAAAATCCTTAGCATCAAGAGACACTATACTTACTTACCCTGATTACAGAAAAGAATTTGAACTAACCACCGACGCTTCGAATTACGCCCTCGGAGCAGTACTATCTCAAGAAGACAAGCCTATAATGTTTATTTCCAGAACATTAAGCAAGACCGAAGAAAATTATGCCGCAAACGAAAAAGAGATGCTGGCTATAATTTGGGCTCTTAACACTTTCAGAAATTACTTATATGGCTCAGCAATAGTCAAAATATTAACTGATCACCAACCTCTGACTTATGCTTTAAGTAGCAAAAATAACAATTCGAAAATGAAACGCTGGAAAGCAGCATTAGAAGAATATAACTACGAACTGAAATATAAGCCCGGTAAGGCTAACGTAGTTGCTGATGCACTTTCAAGACCACCTATTGATTCTCAAATTAATTCCCTTGCAGAATCCCAACCTTTTGACTCCCAAATTAATTCCCTTACAGCATCCCAACACAGTGATGAAAGTTCATCCCACGAACTTATTCCAGCAGTAGAATTGCCAATCAATATTTTCAAAAATCAACTGATTCTGCTTATAGGCGAAGAAGACAATTTCCAACTTCAATACCCCTTCCCAAATTTCCGCAGACTTACCTTTACACAACCTCGATACACTAAAGAAAATCTTATTTCAATATTTAAACGATACCTAATCCCTACCATAATAAATGGACTAATGACTAACGAAGAAACTATGGGAATTATCCAAAATATATATCCACTTCATTTCAAAAATTACAGAATCCGCTACACACAAGCAAAAGTTATTGATATAACCAATCAAACTGAACAAGAAGAACACATCCTTAAAATCCATAATAAAGCACATAGAAATGCTCGCGAAAATAAGGCCCAACTACTCCAAAATTATTATTTTCCTCAAATGAACTCAAAAATTAATAAAATAGTTAAACAATGTCATATATGTCGAGAACACAAATACGATCGACATCCACAGAAACCCGAACTCAAACCAACACTCCCCAATATCCAGGCCATATTTTACATTTAGATATTTATTCAACTGAAGGACATCTTGTTCTCACCGCGCTAGATAAATTTTCCAAATACGCTCAAACAAAAATTCTAAAGTCCAGAGCCGTACAAGATATAGTAGAACCTTTAAGACAAATTTTATTCGCTTTCGGCGTACCACAATTAGTTGTCTTTGACAACGAAAAATCCTTTAATGCAGCCTCTATCTGTTTCTTATTGCAAGATCAATTAGGAATAGAAATCTTTAAAACACCTCCATATTCCAGTACAGTCAATGGGCAAGTGGAGCGATTTCACTCCACGCTTTCAGAAATAATACGTTGCCTTAAAACAGAAAAAATTCATAAATCTTTTCTAGAATTACTAGACAGAGCAGTATACGAGTACAACTGTTCAATTCATTTAACACTAGGGAAAAAACCCATAGAAGTATTTTTTGGAAGAAACGTCAGTACCGATCCGAAACTGTTTGAAAAAGCAAGAAAAGAAAATATAATCAGATTAAAAGAAAAACAAAATATTGATTTAAAATATCACAACAAAAAAAAGACACACATTAAAAAACTATACAGCCGGTGACACTATTTACGTTAAAATAAACAAAAGATTAGGTTCCAAGTTATTACCCCTTTTAAACAAGAAATAGTTAAAGAAAACAAAACAAAAACTGTAATTACACAATCTGGAAAAGTAGTTCACAAAGCAAATATTAAAAGCTGAAATCAATCTTCTTATCTCCACAGGTATTTTACTTCCCTTATTAATGCTGACGTCAAAATCCTCGATTATTCCAATTCAGAGATAATCGTGCTAAAAACCGGAATAGCAAAAATCCAAACAGGAAATCTTAAATTTATTCATGTTATTGAAATACCCCCTTATGAAGAATTTATATCAAAAACCTCATCCCTAATGAACCAGCACATTCCAAGGAATTCCATTCTTCCCAATCCTAGATCACGAGCTCAAACAAACCATTAACCTTATTAACAATATTAAAATCAATAGATCTAAAAGATCACTAAACTTCAATGGCACAGCATGGAAATGGGTAGCGATTATACGATAATGGTAGATAAAATTAATAATGTCTTAGAAAATAATAATAACCAAGTCTTAATAAATAAAGCTTATATTGATAGAATAAACAAATTAACGATCGTAACTAATGAAATTCTTAATGTAATAGAAAAGGATAAAACCTTTGAAAACGAATTAGTTTTAAGTTTACTCTATAAAACAAAGTTAATAAAAGAAGAAATAATGAACTCAATACACGCAATTGAATTGGGTAAAGAAAATATTGTAAGTTCTAACATATTGCCAAAATCGGAGATCGATATAACTATGAATAATTTAAATAAAAACAAAGTGAATGTACTATTCAAAAATATTGAAGAGGCATTAGAATTTGCCGAAGTCAAAGTTGCCATAAATGTATCAACTCTACCTTATATGATAAGTATCCAATACGGAAGACGTAATCTATGAAAAATTAGTTGTAAAACCATTAATAAAGAACAAAAAATACATTAATAAAATCATGCAAGAAAATATTTTAAAAAGAAATAATATTATCTTTGGAATTATAAATAAATGTAAGACGATAAATGATATATCATTATGTAAGCAATCAAATATCATAGACTTAAGCAATGATAAATGTATATTTATTCTAATAGAAGGTAAAAATGCAACATGTAAAAGAACAAACAGCCAACATATCCCACAAATTGAAGAAATAACACCAGGAACAATATTCTTAAATAATTTCGATGGTAACATAGATTTCAACAACAATAGCCAACCACTCAACGGAACATATCTCATCAAATTCTCCAATGTCACATTAAAGATAATGAATCAACAATTTATTGCAGAAGAAATATCCGAAATTCACGCATTACCTCCATTATTACATCCACTTTCAGATGATACAGAAATAGAAGAAATTTTATCACTCCAGCTCATGAAAGAACTTCACATGAACAATACAAAACATATCAACAAAATTCAAGCAGAAAAAGAAGAATATTCTTCACCATGCTGATCCTGAGGAAAACACATCTAAAAAACAAAAGAACACCCGAAACGCAGATAGCACCAATATTTATCCCTCCAAAAACGGATCCAACAAGCTTGACCTATCACAGAACACCCCAGCATCTATAATCTTCCATACTTTTGAAAAAACGAAGACGTCTTTATTTAAGAGGGGAAGAGTTAACGACGACAAGTTAACTTAAATGTATCCCACGCAAAATGCTGACATGATGTCTGGGCGATGACCCCAAATAGCATTTCAACAAACAATTCCAATTCTTGGAAATGTAGAAAGAAAATATGTTGGGAAACAAACAATAATTGAAGTAAGGCAAATTATGTTACGTTAGCATAAAATAGGTATTTAAGGTTTAGATTTTAAGCAAACATTATCATTAAGTTTAGAGAGGCAGAATCGCTGCCAGTTTTTGTACTGAATAATTGAAATAAAAATTGAATGAAAAAATGAATAAAAAAAAGAGAAAAAAATAAAAGTTATTTTTTTTTAATAAAAATTAGATAATAAAACATTAATTTGCACATCCGCTTGTATTGTTTTTTTTTTACATTTATTCTTAAAATTAAACAACCCAGACCACGGGCATTATTTTCTAGGTGTCTGAATTCGACCGAATATCCTAGGAAAAATATAATTCACAATGTTTGAAAGCTGTAAATTTAATTTGTGTCGGTAGCCATCGACTAATATTTTGCGTCTTAGAAGGGTACTACAGCATCTAACTGATGAGCCCAACTGTAGTACCTGCGCGAAACGTATAATTTGGACTAAAGGTCACAAAAAAACAAAATTAAAATTGAAAGCTGAGTCCACCAAGAAAAAAGAACAAAAGAAATACCTGCGTATGCACATGTGTTTGTATTGTTTTTACATTTCATCTTAAAATTAAACGAGCCAAACCACGGGCATTATTTTCTAGGTGTCTGAATTCGACCGAATTCCCCTAGAAAAATATAATTCACAGTGTTTGAAAGCTGTAAATTTTATTTGCGTCGGTAGCCATCGAATAATATTTTACGTCTTAGAAGGGTACTACAGCATCTAACTGATGAGCCCAACTGTAGTACCTTGGCGAAACGCATAATCTGGACTAAAGGTCACAAAAAAAAAAAAAAAAATTGAAATTAAAAGCTGAGTCCACAAAAAAAAGAACAAAAGCAATACCTACGTATGCACATGCGTTTGTATTGTTTTTACATTTTTTCTTAAAATTAAATAAGCCAGACCACTGGCATTATTTTCTAGGTGTCTGAATTCGACCGAATATCCCAGGAAAAATATAATTCACAGTGTTTGAAAGCTGTAAATTTAATTTGTGTCGGTAGCCATCGACTAATATTTTGCGTCTTAGAAGGGTACTACAGCATCTAACTGATGAGCCAACTGTAGTACCTGCGCGAAACGCATAATTTGGACTACAGGGCACAAAAAACAAAATTAAAATTAAAAGTGATTCCACAAAAAAAAAGAACAAACGCAATACCTACGAATGCACATCCGTTTGTATTGTTCTTTTTACATTTATTCTTAAAATTAAACAACCCAGACCACGGGCATTATTTTCTAGGTGTCTGAATTCGACCGAATATCCCAGGAAAAATATAATTCACAGTGTTTGAAAGCTGTAAATTTAATTTGTGTCGGTAGCCATCGACTAATATTTTGCGTCTTAGAAGGGTACTACAGCATCTAACTGATGAGCCAACTGTAGTACCTGCGCGAAACGTATAATTTGGACTAAAGGTCACAAAAAAACAAAATTAAAATTAAAAGTGAGTCCACAAAAAAAAAAAACAAAAGCAATACCTAAGTATGCACATGCGTTTGTACTGTTCTTACATTTCTTCTTTAAATTAAACAAGAACGACTACGGACATTATTTTCTAGGTGTTTGAATTCGACCGAATTCCCCTAGAAAAATATAATTCACAGTGCTCGAAAGCTGTAAATATTATTTGTGTCGGTAGCCATCGACTACTATTTTGCGTCTTAGAAGCGTACTACAGCATCCAACTGATGAGCCCAACTGTAGAACCTGGCCGAAACGTATAATTTGGACTAAAGGTCACAAAAAAACAAAATTAAAATTAAAAGCTGAGTCCACCAAAAAAAAAGAACAAAGGTAATACCTGCGTATGCACATGTGTTTGTATTGTTTTTACATTTCATCTTAAAATTAAATGAGCCAAACCACGGGCATTATTTTCTAGGTGTCTGAATTCGACCGAATTCCCCTAGAAAAATATAATTCACAGTGTTTGAAAGCTGTACATTTGATTTGTGTCGGTAGCCATCGAATAATATTTTGCGTATTAGAAGGGTACTACAGCATGTAACTGATTAGCCCAACTGTAGTACCTTGGTTAAAAGCTGAGTCCACAAAAAAAAGAACAAAAGAAATACCTGCGTATGCACATGTGTTTGTATTGTTTTTACATTTCATCTTAAAATTAAACGAGCCAAACCACGGGCATTATTTTCTAGGTGTCTGAATTCGACCGAATTCCCCTAGAAAAATATAATTCACAGTGTTTGAAAGCTGTAAATTTTATTTGCGTCGGTAGCCATCGACTAATATTTTGCGTCTTAGAAGCGTACTACAGCATCCAACTAATGAGCCCAACTGTAGAACCTGGCCGAAACGTATAATTTGGACTAAAGGTCACAAAAAAACAAAATTAAAATTAAAAGCTGAGTCCACCAAAAAAAAAGAACAAAAGCAATACCTACGTATGCACATGCGTTTGTATTGCTTATACATTTCATATTAAAATTAAACGAGCCAGACCACGGGCATTATTTTCTAGGTGTCTGAGTTCGACCGAATTCCCCTAGAAAAATAAAATTCACAGTGTTTGAAAGCTGTAAATTTTATTTGTGTCGGTAGCAATCGACTAATATTTTGCGTCTTAGAAGGGTAGTACAGCATCTAACTGATGAGCCCATCTGTAGTACCTTGGCGGAACGCATAATCTGGACTAAAGGTCACAAAAGAAAAAACAAAATTAAAACTAAAAGCTGAGTCCACAAAAAAAAGAACAAAAGCAATACCTGCGTATGCACATGCGTTTGTATTGTTTTTACATTTTTTCTTAAAATTAAATAAGCCAGACCACTGGCATTATTTTCTAGGTGTCTGAATTCGACCGAATATCCCAGGAAAAATATAATTCACAGTGTTTGAAAGCTGTAAATTTAATTTGTGTCGGTAGCCATCGACTAATATTTTGCGTCTTAGAAGGGTACTACAGCATCTAACTGATGAGCCCAACTGTAGTACCTGCGCGAAACGTATAATTTGGACTAAAGGTCACAAAAAAACAAAATTAAAATTGAAAGCTGAGTCCACCAAAAAAAAAGAACAAAAGAAATACCTGCGTATGCACATGTGTTTGTATTGTTTTTACATTTCATCTTAAAATTAAACGAGCCAAACCACGGGCATTATTTTCTAGGTGTCTGAATTCGACCGAATTCCCCTAGAAAAATATAATTCACAGTGTTTGAAAGCTGTAAATTTTATTTGCGTCGGTAGCCATCGAATAATATTTTACGTCTTAGAAGGGTACTACAGCATCTAACTGATGAGCCCAACTGTAGTACCTTGGCGAAACGCATAATCTGGACTAAAGGTCACAAAAAAAAAAAAAAATTGAAATTAAAAGCTGAGTCCACAAAAAAAAGAACAAAAGCAATACCTACGTATGCACATGCGCTTGTATTGTTTTTACATTTTTTCTTAAAATTAAATAAGCCAGACCACTGGCATTATTTTCTAGGTGTCTGAATTCGACCGAATATCCCAGGAAAAATATAATTCACAGTGTTTGAAAGCTGTAAATTTAATTTGTGTCGGTAGCCATCGACTAATAGTTTGCGTCTTAGAAGGGTACTACAGCATCTAACTGATGAGCCAACTGTAGTACCTGCGCGAAACGCATAATTTGGACTACAGGGCACAAAAAACAAAATTAAAATTAAAAGTGATTCCACAAAAAAAAAGAACAAACGCAATACCTACGAATGCACATCCGTTTGTATTGTTCTTTTTACATTTATTCTTAAAATTAAACAACCCAGACCACGGGCATTATTTTCTAGGTGTCTGAATTCGACCGAATATCCCAGGAAAAATATAATTCACAGTGTTTGAAAGCTGTAAATTTAATTTGTGTCGGTAGCCATCGACTAATATTTTGCGTCTTAGAAGGGTACTACAGCATCTAACTGATGAGCCAACTGTAGTACCTGCGCGAAACGTATAATTTGGACTAAAGGTCACAAAAAAACAAAATTAAAATTAAAAGTGAGTCCACAAAAAAAAAGAACAAAAGCAATACCTAAGTATGCACATGCGTTTGTACTGTTCTTACATTTCTTCTTTAAATTAAACAAGAACGACTACGGACATTATTTTCTAGGTGTTTGAATTCGACCGAATTCCCCTAGAAAAATATAATTCACAGTGCTCGAAAGCTGTAAATATTATTTGTGTCGGTAGCCATCGACTACTATTTTGCGTCTTAGAAGCGTACTACAGCATCCAACTGATGAGCCCAACTGTAGAACCTGGCCGAAACGTATAATTTGGACTAAAGGTCACAAAAAAACAAAATTAAAATTAAAAGCTGAGTCCACCAAAAAAAAAGAACAAAGGTAATACCTGCGTATGCACATGTGTTTGTATTGTTTTTACATTTCATCTTAAAATTAAATGAGCCAAACCACGGGCATTATTTTCTAGGTGTCTGAATTCGACCGAATTCCCCTAGAAAAATATAATTCACAGTGTTTGAAAGCTGTACATTTGATTTGTGTCGGTAGCCATCGAATAATATTTTGCGTATTAGAAGGGTACTACAGCATGTAACTGATTAGCCCAACTGTAGTACCTTGGTTAAAAGCTGAGTCCACAAAAAAAAGAACAAAAGAAATACCTGCGTATGCACATGTGTTTGTATTGTTTTTACATTTCATCTTAAAATTAAACGAGCCAAACCACGGGCATTATTTTCTAGGTGTCTGAATTCGACCGAATTCCCCTAGAAAAATATAATTCACAGTGTTTGAAAGCTGTAAATTTTATTTGCGTCGGTAGCCATCGACTAATATTTTGCGTCTTAGAAGCGTACTACAGCATCCAACTAATGAGCCCAACTGTAGAACCTGGCCGAAACGTATAATTTGGACTAAAGGTCACAAAAAAACAAAATTAAAATTAAAAGCTGAGTCCACCAAAAAAAAAGAACAAAAGCAATACCTACGTATGCACATGCGTTTGTATTGCTTATACATTTCATATTAAAATTAAACGAGCCAGACCACGGGCATTATTTTCTAGGTGTCTGAGTTCGACCGAATTCCCCTAGAAAAATAAAATTCACAGTGTTTGAAAGCTGTAAATTTTATTTGTGTCGGTAGCAATCGACTAATATTTTGCGTCTTAGAAGGGTAGTACAGCATCTAACTGATGAGCCCATCTGTAGTACCTTGGCGGAACGCATAATCTGGACTAAAGGTCACAAAAGAAAAAACAAAATTAAAACTAAAAGCTGAGTCCACAAAAAAAAGAACAAAAGCAATACCTGCGTATGCACATGCGTTTGTATTGTTTTTACATTTTTTCTTAAAATTAAATAAGCCAGACCACTGGCATTATTTTCTAGGTGTCTGAATTCGACCGAATATCCCAGGAAAAATATAATTCACAGTGTTTGAAAGCTGTAAATTTAATTTGTGTCGGTAGCCATCGACTAATATTTTGCGTCTTAGAAGGGTACTACAGCATCTAACCGATGAGCCAACTGTAGTACCTGCGCGAAACGCATAATTTGGACTACAGGGCACAAAAAACGAAATTAAAATTAAAAGTGAGTCCACAAAAAAAGGAACAAAAGCAATACCTACGTATGCACATCCGTTTGTATTGTTTTTTTTACATTTATTCTTAAAATTAAACAACCCAGACCACGGGCATTATTTTCTAGGTGTCTGAATTCGACCGAATATCCCAGCAAAAATATAATTCACAGTGTTTGAAAGTTGTAAATTTAATTTGTGTCGGTAGCCATCGACTAATATTTTGCGTCTTAGAAGGGTACTACAGCATCTAACTGATGAGCCAACTGTAGTACCTGCGCGAAACGTATAATTTGGACTAAAGGTCACAAAAAAACAAAATTAAAATTAAAAGTGAGTCCACAAAAAAAAGAACAAAAGCAATACCTACGTATGCACATGCGTTTGTACTGTTCTTACATTTCTTCTTTAAATTAAACGAGCCAAACCACGGGCATTATTTTCTAGGTGTCTGAGTTCGACCGAATTCCCCTAGAAAAATATAATTCACTGCGTTTGAAAGCTGTACATTTTATTTTTGTCGGTAGCCATCGAATAATATTTTGCGCCTTAGAAGCGTACTACAGCATCCAACTGATGAGCCCAAGTGTAGAACCTGGCCGAAACGCATAATTTGAACTAAAGGTCACAAAAAAACAAAATTAAAACTAAAAGCTGAGTCGACCACAAAAAAGAACAAAAGTAATACATGCGTATACACATGCATTTGTATTGTTTTTACATTTCATCTTAAAATTAAACGAGCCAGACCAAGGGCATTATTTTCTAGGTATCTGAATTCGACCGAATTCCCCTAGAAAAATAAAATTCACAGTGTTTGAAAGCTGTAAATTTTATTTGTGTCGGTAGCAATCGACTAATATTTTGCGTCTTAGAAGGGTACTACAGCATCTAACTGATGAGCCCAACTGTAGTACCTTGGCGAAACGCATAATCTGGACTAAAGGTCACAAAAAAAAAAACAAAATTAAAATTAAAAGCTGAGTCCACAAAAAAAAGAACAAAAGCAATACCTACGTAAGCACATGCGTTTGTATTGTTTTTACATTTTTTTTTTAAATTAAATTTACCAGACCACTGGCATTATTTTCTAGGTGTCTGAATTCGATGGAATTCCCCTAGAAAAATATAATTCGCAGTGTTTGAAAGCTGTAAATTTTATTTGTGTCGGTAGCGATCGACTAATATTTTGCGTCTTAGAATGTACTACAGCATCTAACTGATGAGCCCAACTGTAGTACCTGTGCAAAACGCATAATTTGAACTAAAGGTCACAAAAAAAACAAAATTAAAATTAAAAGCTGAGTCCACCAAAAAAAAAGAACAAAAGTAATATTAGCAATCGACTAATAATTTGCGTCATAGAAAGGTACTACAGCATCTAACTGAAGAGCCCACCCGTATTACCTTGGCGAAACGCATAATCTGATCTGGACTACTAAAGGTCACAAAAAAAAAATTAAAATTAAAAGCTGAGTCCACAAAAAAAAAGAACAAAAGCAATACCTACGTATGCACATGCGTTTGTATTGTTTTTACATTTTTTCTTAAAATTAAATAAGCTAGACCACTGGCATTATTTTCTAGGTGTCTGAATTCGACCGAATATCAGAGGAAAAATATAATTCACCGTGTTTGAAAGCTGTAAATCTAATTTGTGTCTGTAGCCATCGACTAATACTTTGCGTCTTAGAAGGGTACTACAGCATCTAACTGATGAGCCAACTGTAGTACCTGCGCGAAACGTATAATTTGGACTAAAGGTCACAAAAAAACAAAATTAAAATTAAAAGTGAGTCCACAAAAAAAAAGAACAAAAGCAATACCTAGGTATGCACATGCGTTTGTACTGTTCTTACATTTCTTCTTTAAATTAAACAAGCCCGACTACGGACATTAATTGCTAGGTGTTTGAATTCGACCGAATTCCCCTAGAAGAATTTAATTCACAGTGCTCGAAAGCTGTAAATATTATTTGTGTCGGTAGCCATCGACTACTATTTTGCATCTTAGAAGCGTACTACAGCATCCAACTGATGAGCCCAACTGTAGAACCTGGCCGAAACGCATAATTTGAACTAAAGGTCACAACAAAACAAAATTAAAATTAAAAGCTGAGTCCACCAAAAAAAAAAGCACAAAAGTAATACCTGCGTATGCACATGTGTTTGTATTGTTTTTACATTTCATCTTAAAATTAAACGAGCCAAACCACGGGCATTATTTTCTAGGTGTCTGAATTCGACCGAATTCCCCTAGAAAAATATAATTCACAGCGTTTTAAAGCTGTAAATTTTATTTGTGTCGGTAGCCATCGAATAATATTTTGCGTCTTAGAAGCGTACTACAGCATCCAACTGATGAGCCCAACTGTAGAACCTGGCCGAAACGCATAATTTGAACTAAAGGTCACAAAAAAACAAAATTAAAATTAAAAGCTGAGTCGACCACAAAAAAGAACAAAAATAATACATGCGTATACACATGCATTTGTATTGTTTTTACATTTCATCTTAAAATTAAACGAGCCAGACCAAGGGCATTATTTTCTAGGTGTCTGAATTCGACCGAATTCCCCTAGAAAAATAAAATTCACAGTGTTTGAAAGCTGTAAATTTTATTTGTGTCGGTAGCAATCGACTAATATTTTGCGTCTTAGAAGGGTACTACAGCATCTAACTGATGAGCCCAACTGTAGTACCTTGGCGAAACGCATAATCTGGACTAAAGGTCACAAAAAAAAAACAAAATTAAATTTAAAAGCTGAGTCCACAAAAAAAAGAACAAAAGCAATACCTACGTATGCACATGCGTTTGTATTGTTTTTACATTTTTTTTTAAATTAAATTTACCAGACCACTGCCATTATTTTCTAGGTGTCTGAATTCGATGGAATTCCCCTAGAAAAATATAATTCGCAGTGTTTGAAAGCTGTAAATTTTATTTGTGTCGGTAGTGATCGACTAATATTTTGCGTCTTAGAATGTACTACAGCATCTAACTGATGAGCCCAACTGTAGTACCTGTGCAAAACGCATAATTTGAACTAAAGGTCACAAAAAAACAAAATTAAAATTAAAAGCTGAGTCCACCAAAAAAAAGAACAAAAGTAATATTAGCAATCGACTAATAATTTGCGTCATAGAAGGGTACTACAGCATCTAACTGATGAGCCCACCCGTATTACCTTGGCGAAACGCATAATCTGATCTGGACTAAAGGTCACAAAAAAAAAATTTAAATTAAAAGCTGAGTCCACAAAAAAAAAGAACAAAAGCAATACCTACGTATGCACATGCGTTTGTATTGTTTTTACATTTTTTCTTAAAATTAAATAAGCTAGACCACTGGCATTATTTTCTAGGTGTCTGAATTCGACCGAATATCCCAGGAAAAATATAATTCACAGTGTTTGAAAGCTGTAAATTTAATTTGTGTCTGTAGCCATTGACTAATATTTTGCGTCTTAGAAGGGTACTACAGCATCTAACTGATGAGCCAACTGTAGTACCTGCGCGAAACGTATAATTTGGACTATAAAGGTCACAAAAAAACAAAATTAAAATTAAAAGTGAGTCCACAAAAAAAAAGAACAAAAGCAATACCTAAGTATGCACATGCGTTTGTACTGTTCTTACATTTCTTCTTTAAATTAAACAAGAACGACTACGGACATTATTTTCTAGGTGTTTGAATTCGACCGAATTCCCCTAGAAAAATATAATTCACAGTGCTCGAAAGCTGTAAATATTATTTGTGTCGGTAGCCATCGACTACTATTTTGCGTCTTAGAAGCGTACTACAGCATCCAACTGATGAGCCCAACTGTAGAACCTGGCCGAAACGTATAATTTGGACTAAAGGTCACAAAAAAACAAAATTAAAATTAAAAGCTGAGTCCACCAAAAAAAAGAACAAAGGTAATACCTGCGTATGCACATGTGTTTGTATTGTTTTTACATTTCATCTTAAAATTAAATGAGCCAAACCACGGGCATTATTTTCTAGGTGTCTGAATTCGACCGAATTCCCCTAGAAAAATATAATTCACAGTGTTTGAAAGCTGTACATTTGATTTGTGTCGGTAGCCATCGAATAATATTTTGCGTATTAGAAGGGTACTACAGCATGTAACTGATTAGCCCAACTGTAGTACCTTGGCGAAACGCATAATCTGGACTAAAGGTCACAAAAAAAAAACAAAATTAAAATTAAAATTAAAAGCTGAGTCCACAAAAAAAAGAACAAAAGCAATACCTACGTATGCACATGCGTTTGTATTGCTTATACATTTCATATTAAAATTAAACGAGCCAGACCACGGGCATTATTTTCTAGGTGTCTGAGTTCGACCGAATTCCCCTAGAAAAATAAAATTCACAGTGTTTGAAAGCTGTAAATTTTATTTGTGTCGGTAGCAATCGACTAATATTTTGCGTCTTAGAAGGGTAGTACAGCATCTAACTGATGAGCCCATCTGTAGTACCTTGGCGGAACGCATAATCTGGACTAAAGGTCACAAAAGAAAAAACAAAATTAAAACTAAAAGCTGAGTCCACAAAAAAAAGAACAAAAGCAATACCTGCGTATGCACATGCGTTTGTATTGTTTTTACATTTTTTCTTAAAATTAAATAAGCCAGACCACTGGCATTATTTTCTAGGTGTCTGAATTCGACCGAATATCCCAGGAAAAATATAATTCACAGTGTTTGAAAGCTGTAAATTTAATTTGTGTCGGTAGCCATCGACTAATATTTTGCGTCTTAGAAGGGTACTACAGCATCTAACCGATGAGCCAACTGTAGTACCTGCGCGAAACGCATAATTTGGACTACAGGGCACAAAAAACAAAATTAAAATTAAAAGTGAGTCCACAAAAAAAGGAACAAAAGCAATACCTACGTATGCACATCCGTTTGTATTGTTTTTTTTACATTTATTCTTAAAATTAAACAACCCAGACCACGGGCATTATTTTCTAGGTGTCTGAATTCGACCGAATATCCCAGCAAAAATATAATTCACAGTGTTTGAAAGTTGTAAATTTAATTTGTGTCGGTAGCCATCGACTAATATTTTGCGTCTTAGAAGGGTACTACAGCATCTAACTGATGAGCCAACTGTAGTACCTGCGCGAAACGTATAATTTGGACTAAAGGTCACAAAAAAACAAAATTAAAATTAAAAGTGAGTCCACAAAAAAAAGAACAAAAGCAATACCTACGTATGCACATGCGTTTGTACTGTTCTTACATTTCTTCTTTAAATTAAACGAGCCAAACCACGGGCATTATTTTCTAGGTGTCTGAGTTCGACCGAATTCCCCTAGAAAAATATAATTCACTGCGTTTGAAAGCTGTACATTTTATTTTTGTCGGTAGCCATCGAATAATATTTTGCGCCTTAGAAGCGTACTACAGCATCCAACTGATGAGCCCAAGTGTAGAACCTGGCCGAAACGCATAATTTGAACTAAAGGTCACAAAAAAACAAAATTAAAACTAAAAGCTGAGTCGACCACAAAAAAGAACAAAAGTAATACATGCGTATACACATGCATTTGTATTGTTTTTACATTTCATCTTAAAATTAAACGAGCCAGACCAAGGGCATTATTTTCTAGGTATCTGAATTCGACCGAATTCCCCTAGAAAAATAAAATTCACAGTGTTTGAAAGCTGTAAATTTTATTTGTGTCGGTAGCAATCGACTAATATTTTGCGTCTTAGAAGGGTACTACAGCATCTAACTGATGAGCCCAACTGTAGTACCTTGGCGAAACGCATAATCTGGACTAAAGGTCACAAAAAAAAAACAAAATTAAAATTAAAAGCTGAGTCCACAAAAAAAAGAACAAAAGCAATACCTACGTAAGCACATGCGTTTGTATTGTTTTTACATTTTTTTTTTAAATTAAATTTACCAGACCACTGGCATTATTTTCTAGGTGTCTGAATTCGATGGAATTCCCCTAGAAAAATATAATTCGCAGTGTTTGAAAGCTGTAAATTTTATTTGTGTCGGTAGCGATCGACTAATATTTTGCGTCTTAGAATGTACTACAGCATCTAACTGATGAGCCCAACTGTAGTACCTGTGCAAAACGCATAATTTGAACTAAAGGTCACAAAAAAACAAAATTAAAATTAAAAGCTGAGTCCACCAAAAAAAAAGAACAAAAGTAATATTAGCAATCGACTAATAATTTGCGTCATAGAAAGGTACTACAGCATCTAACTGAAGAGCCCACCCGTATTACCTTGGCGAAACGCGTAATCTGATCTGGACTACTAAAGGTCACAAAAAAAAAAATTAAAATTAAAAGCTGAGTCCACAAAAAAAAGAACAAAAGCAATACCTACGTATGCACATGCGTTTGTATTGTTTTTACATTTTTTCTTAAAATTAAATAAGCTAGACCACTGGCATTATTTTCTAGGTGTCTGAATTCGACCGAATATTAGAGGAAAAATATAATTCACCGTGTTTGAAAGCTGTAAATCTAATTTGTGTCTGTAGCCATCGACTAATACTTTGCGTCTTAGAAGGGTACTACAGCATCTAACTGATGAGCCAACTGTAGTACCTGCGCGAAACGTATAATTTGGACTAAAGGTCACAAAAAAACAAAATTAAAATTAAAAGTGAGTCCACAAAAAAAAAGAACAAAAGCAATACCTAGGTATGCACATGCGTTTGTACTGTTCTTACATTTCTTCTTTAAATTAAACAAGCCCGACTACGGACATTATTTTCTAGGTGTTTGAATTCGACCGAATTCCCCTAGAAGAATATAATTCATAGTGCTCGAAAGCTGTAAATATTATTTGTGTCGGTAGCCATCGACTACTATTTTGCATCTTAGAAGCGTACTACAGCATCCAACTGATGAGCCCAACTGTAGAACCTGGCCGAAACGCATAATTTGAACTAAAGGTCACAACAAAACAAAATTAAAATTAAAAGCTGAGTCCACCAAAAAAAAAGCACAAAAGTAATACCTGCGTATGCACATGTGTTTGTATTGTTTTTACATTTCATCTTAAAATTAAACGAGCCAAGCCACGGGCATTATTTTCTAGGTGTCTGAATTCGACCGAATTCCCCTAGAAAAATATAATTCACAGCGTTTTAAAGCTGTAAATTTTATTTGTGTCGGTAGCCATCGAATAATATTTTGCGTCTTAGAAGCGTACTACAGCATCCAACTGATGAGCCCAACTGTAGAACCTGGCCGAAACGCATAATTTGAACTAAAGGTCACAAAAAAACAAAATTAAAATTAAAAGCTGAGTCGACCACAAAAAAGAACAAAAATAATACATGCGTATACACATGCATTTGTATTGTTTTTACATTTCATCTTAAAATTAAACGAGCCAGACCAAGGGCATTATTTTCTAGGTGTCTGAATTCGACCGAATTCCCCTAGAAAAATAAAATTCACAGTGTTTGAAAGCTGTAAATTTTATTTGTGTCGGTAGCAATCGACTAATATTTTGCGTCTTAGAAGGGTACTACAGCATCTAACTGATGAGCCCAACTGTAGTACCTTGGCGAAACGCATAATCTGGACTAAAGGTCACAAAAAAAAAAACAAAATTAAATTTAAAAGCTGAGTCCACAAAAAAAAGAACAAAAGCAATACCTACGTATGCACATGCGTTTGTATTGTTTTTACATTTTTTTTTTAAATTAAATTTACCAGACCACTGCCATTATTTTCTAGGTGTCTGAATTCGATGGAATTCCCCTAGAAAAATATAATTCGCAGTGTTTGAAAGCTGTAAATTTTATTTGTGTCGGTAGTGATCGACTAATATTTTGCGTCTTAGAATGTACTACAGCATCTAACTGATGAGCCCAACTGTAGTACCTGTGCAAAACGCATAATTTGAACTAAAGGTCACAAAAAAACAAAATTAAAAGCTGAGTCCACCAAAAAAAAGAACAAAAGTAATATTAGCAATCGACTAATAATTTGCGTCATAGAAGGGTACTACAGCATCTAACTGATGAGCCCACCCGTATTACCTTGGCGAAACGCATAATCTGATCTGGACTAAAGGTCACAAAAAAAAAATTTAAATTAAAAGCTGAGTCCACAAAAAAAAAGAACAAAAGCAATACCTACGTATGCACATGCGTTTGTATTGTTTTTACATTTTTTCTTAAAATTAAATAAGCTAGACCACTGGCATTATTTTCTAGGTGTCTGAATTCGACCGAATATCCCAGGAAAAATATAATTCACAGTGTTTGAAAGCTGTAAATTTAATTTGTGTCTGTAGCCATTGACTAATATTTTGCGTCTTAGAAGGGTACTACAGCATCTAACTGATGAGCCAACTGTAGTACCTGCGCGAAACGTATAATTTGGACTAAAGGTCACAAAAAAACAAAATTAAAATTAAAAGTGAGTCCACAAAAAAAAAGAACAAAAGCTGATGAGCCCAACTGTAGTACCTACGCGAAACGTATAATTTGGACTAAAGGTCACAAAAAAACAAAATTAAAATTAAAAGTGAGTCCACAAAAAAAAAGAACAAAAGCTGATGAGCCCAATTGTAGTACCTACGCGAAACGTATAATTTGGACTAAAGGTCACAAAAAAACAAAATTAAAATTAAAAGCTGAGTCCACCAAAAAAAAAGAACAAAAGTAATACCTGCGTATGCACATGTGTTTGTATTGTTTTTACATTTCATCTTAAAATTAAACGAGCCAAACCACGGGCATTATTTTCTAGGTGTCTGAATTCGACCGAATTCCCCTAGAAAATTATAATTCACAGTGTTTGAAAGCTGTAAATTTTATTTGTGTCGGTAGCAATCGACTAATATTTTGCGTCTTAGAAGGGTACTACAGCATCTAACTGATGAGCCCAACTATAGTACCTTGGCGAAACGCATAATCTGGACTAAAGGTCACAAAAAAAAAAACAAAATTAAAATTAAAAGCTGAGTCCACAAAAAAAGAACAAAAGCAATACCTACGTATGCACATGCGTTTGTATTGTTTTTACATTTTTTCTTAAAATTAAATAAGCCAGACCACTGGCATTATTTTCTCGGTGTCTGAATTCGATGGAATTCCCCTAGAAAAATATAATTCGCAGTGTTTGAAAGCTGTAAATTTTATTTGTGTCGGTAGCGATCGACTAATATTTTGCGTCTTAGAATGTACTACAGTATCTAACTGATGAGCCCAACTGTAGTACCTGTGCAAAACGCATAATTTGAACTAAAGGTCACAAAATAAAACAAAATTAAAATTAAAGGCTGAGTCCACCAAAAAAAAGAACAAAAGTAATACCTGCGTATGCACATGCGTTTGTATTGTTTTTACATTTCATCTTAAAATTAAACGAGCCAGACCACGGGAATTATTTTCTAGGTGTCTGAATTCGACAGAATTCCTCTAGAAAAATATAATTCACAGTGTTTGAAAGCTGTAAATTTTATTTGTGTCGTTAGCCATCGACTAATATTTTGCGTCTTAGAAGGGTACTACAGCATTTAACTGATGAGCCCAACTGTAGTACCTGCGGGAAACGCATAATTTGGACTACAGGCCACAAAATACAAAATTAAAATTAAAAGCTGAGTCCACCAAAAAAAAAGAACAAAAGTAATACCTGCGTATGCACATACGTTTGTATTGTTTTTACATTTCATCTAAAAATTAAACGAGCCAGACCACGGCCATTATTTTCTATGTGTCTGAATTCGACCGAATTCCCCTAGAAAAATATAATTCACAGTGTTTGAAAGCTGTAAATTTTATTTGTGTCGGTAGCCATCGACTAATATTTTGCGTCTTAGAAGGGTAGTACAGCATCTAACTAAAGAGCCCAACTGTAGTACCTGCGCGAAACGTATAATTTGGACTACAGGCCACAAAAAACACAATCAAAATTAAAAGCTAAGTCCACAAAAAAAAGAACAAAAGCAATACCTACGTATGCACATCCGTTTGTATTGTTTTTTTTACATTTATTCTTAAAATTAAACAACCCAGACCACGGGCATTATTTTCTAGGTGCCTGAATTCGACCGAATATCCCAGGAAAAATATAATTCACAGTGTTTGAAAGCTGTAAATTTAATTTGTGTCGGTAGTCATCGACTAATATTTTGCGTCTTAGAAGGGTACTACAGCATCTAACTGATGAGCCCAACTGTAGTACCTGCGCGAAACGTATAATTTGGACTAAAGGTCACAAAAAAACAAAATTAAAATTAAAAGTGAGTCCACAAAAAAAAGAACAAAAGCAATACCTACGTATGCACATGCGTTTGTACTGTTCTTACATTTCTTCTTTAAATTAAACAGGCCCGACTACGGACATTATTTTCTAGGTATTTAAATTCTACCGAATTCCCCTAGAAAAATATAATTCACAGTGTTCGAAAGCTGTAAATATTATTTGTGTCAACTAAAAGTCACAATAAAACAAAATTTATATTAAAAGCTGAGTCCACCAAAAAAAAAGAACAAAAGTAATACTTGCGTATGCACATGTGTTTTTATTGTTTTTACATTTCATCTTAAAATTTAACGAGCCAAACCACGGGCATTATTTTCTAGGTGTCTGAATTCGACCGAATTCCCCTAGAAAAATATAATTCACAGTGCTTGAAAGCAGTAAATTTTATTTGTGTCGGTAGCCATCGAATAATATTTTGCGTCTTAGAAGCGTACTACAGCATCCAACTGATGAGCCCAACTGTAGAACCTGCCCGAAACGCATAATTTGAATTAAAGGTCACAAAAAAACAAAATTAAAATTAAAAGCTGAGTCGACCAAAAAAAAGAACAAAAGTAATACCTGCGTATACACATGCGTTTGTATTATTTTTACATTTCATCTTAAAATTAAACGGGCCAGACCACGGGCATTATTTTCTAGGTGTCTGAATTCGACCGAATTCTCCTAGAAAAATAAAATTCACAGTGTTTGAAAGCTGTAAATTTTATTTGTGTCGGTAGCAATCGACTAATATTTTGCGTCTTAGAAGGGTACTACAGCATCTAACTGATGAGCCCAACTGTAGTACCTTGGCGAAACGCATAATCTGGACTAAAGGTCACAAAAAAAACAAAATTAAAATTAAAAGCTGAGTCCACAAAAAAAAAGAGCAAAAGCAATACCTACGTATGCACATCCGTTTGTATTGTTTTTACATTTCTTCTTAAAATTAAATAAGCCAGACCACGGGCATTATTTTCTAGGTGTCTGAATTCGACCGAATTCCCCTAGAAAAACATAATTCCCAGTGTTTGAAAGCTGTAAATTTGATTTGTGTCGGTAGACATCGACTAATATTTTGCGTCCTAGAAGGGTACTAAGGCATCTAACTCATGAGCCCAACTGTAGTACCTTGGCGAAACGCATAATCTGGACTAAAGGTCACAAAAAAAACAAAATTAAAATTAAAAGCTGAGTCCACAAAAAAAAAGAGCAAAAGCAATACCTACGTATGCACATGCGTTTGTATTGTTTTTACATTTCTTCTTAAAATTAAATAAGCCAGACCACGGGCATTATTTTCTAGTTGTCTGAATTCGACCGAATTCCCCTAGAAAAACATAATTCCCAGTGTTTGAAAGCTGTAAATTTGATTTGTGTCTGTAGACATCGACTAATATTTTGCGTCCTAGAAGGGTACTAAGGCATCTAACACATGAGCCCAACTGTAGTACCTGCGCGAAACGCTTAATTTGGACTAAAGGCCATCGACTAAGATTTTGCGTCTTAGAAGGGTACTACAGCATCTAACTGATGAGCCCAACTGTAGTACCTGCGCGAAACGCATAATTTGGAGTAAAGGTCACAAAAAACAAATTAAAATTAAAAGTGAGTCCACAAAAAAAAAAACAACAAAAGCAATACCTACGTATGCACATGCGTTTGTACTGTTTTTACATTTCTTCTTTAAATTAAACAAGCCCGACTACGGACATTATTTTCTAGGTGTCTGAATTCGACCGAATTCCAATAAAAAAATATAATTCACAGTGATTGAAAGCTGTACATTTTATTTGTGTTGGTAGCCATCGCCTAATATTTTGCGTCTTAGAAGGGTACTACAGCATCCAACTGGGGACTAATCTGGACTAAAGGTCACAAAAAAAAAACAAAATTAAAATTAAAAGCTGAGTCCACAAAAAAAAGAGCAAAAGCAATACCTACGTATGCACATGCGTTTGTATTGTTTTTACATTTCTTCTTAAAATTAAATAAGCCAGACCACTGGCATTATTTTCTAGGTGTCTGAATTCGACCGAATTCCCCTAGAAAAACATAATTCCCAGTGTTTGAAAGCTGTAAATTTGATTTGTGTCGTTAGACATCGACTAATATCTTGCGTCATAGAAGGGTACTACAGCATCTAACTGATGAGCCCAACTGTAGTACCTGCGCGAAACGTATAATTTGGCCTAAAGGTCTCAAAAAAACAAAATTAAAATTAAAAGTGAGTCCACAAAAAAAAAGAACAAAAGCAATACCTTCGTATGCACATGCGTTTGTACTGTTTTTACATTTCTTCTTTAAATTAAACAAGCCCGACTACGGACTTTATTTTCTAGGTGTCTGAATTCGACCGAATTCCCCTAGAAAAATATAATTCACAGTGTTCGAAAGCTGTAAATATTATTTGCGTCGGTAGCCATCGAACACTATTTTGCGTCTTAGAAGCGTACTACAGCATCCAACTGATGAGCCCAACTGTAGAACCTGGCCGAAACGCATAATTTGAACTAAAGGTCACAACAAAACAAAATTAAAATTAAAAGCTGAGTCCACCAAAAAAAAAAGAACAAAAGTAATACCTGCGTATGCACATGTGCTTGTATTGGTTTTACATTTCTTCTTAAAATTAATCAAGCCAGACCACGGGCATTATTTTCTAGGTGTCTGAATTCGACCGAATTCCCCTAGAAAAACATAATTCCCAGTGTTTGAAAGCTGTAAATTTGATTTGTGTCGGTAGACATCGACTAATATCTTGCGTCATAGAAGGGTTTTAAGGCATCTAAATCATGGGCCCAACTGCAGTACCTGCGCGAAACGCTTAATTTGGACTAAGGGCCATCGACTAATATTTTGCGCCTTAGAAGGGTACTACAGCAACTAACTGATGAGCCTAACTGTAGTACCTGTGCGAAACGCATAAATTGGACTAAAGGTCACAAAAAAACAAAATAAAAATTAAAAGTGAGTCCACATAAAAAAAGAACAAAAGCAATACCTACGTATGCACATGCGTTTGTACTGTTTTTACATTTCTTCTTTAAATTAAACAAGCCCGACTACGGACTTTATTTTGTAGGTGTCTGAATTCGACCGAATTCCCCTAGAAAAATATAATTCCCAGTGTTTGAAAGCTGTAAATTTTATTTGTGTCGGTAGCCATCGAATAATATTTTGCGTCTTAGAAGCGTACTACAGCCTCCACCTGATGAGCCCAACTGTAGAACGTGGCCGAAACGCATAATTTGAACTAAAGGTCACAAAAGAACAAAATTAAAATTAAAAGCTGAGTCCGCCAAAAAAGAACAAAAGCAATACCTACGTATGCACATGCGTTTGTATTGTTTTTACATTTCTTCTTAAAATTAAACAAGCCAGACCACGGGCATTATTTTCTAGGTGTCTGAATTCGACCGAATTTCGCTAGAAAAACATAATTCCCAGTGTTTGAAAGCTGTAAATTTGCTTTGTGTCGGTAGACACCGACTAATATTTTGCGTCCTAGAAGGGTACTAAGGCGTCTAACTCATGAGCGCAACTGTAGTACCTGCGCGAAACGCTTAATTTGGACTAAAGGCCATCGACTAATATTTTGCGACTTAGAAGGGTACTACAGCATCCAACTGATGAGCCCAACTGTAGTACCTGCGCGAAACGCATAATTTGGACTTAAGGTCACAAAAAGCAAATTTAGATTAAAAGTGAGTCCACAAAACAAAGAACAAAAGCAATACCTACGTATGCACATGCGTTTGTACTGTTTTTACATTTCTTCTTTAAATTAAACAAGCCCGACTACGGACATTATTTTCTAGGTGTCTGAATTCGACGGAATTCCCCTAGAAACATATAATTCACAGTGATTGAAAGCTGTACATTTTATTTGTGTCGGTAGCCATCGACTAATATTTTGCGTCTTAGAGCGTACTACAGCATCCAACTGATGAGCACAATCGTAGAACCTGGCCGAAACGCATAATTTGAACTAAAGGTCACAAAAAAACAAAATTAAAATTAAAAGCTGAGTCAGCCAAAAAAAGAACAAAAGTAATAGCTGCGTATGCACATGCGTTTGTATTGTTGTTACATTTCATCTTAATATTAAACGAGCCAGACCAGGGGCATTATTTTCTAGATGTCTGAATTCGACCGAATTCCCTTAGAAAAATATAATTCACAGTGTTTGAAAGCTGTAAATTTTATTTGTGTCGGTAGCCATCGAATAATATTTTGCGTCTTAGAAGCGTACTACACCATCCAACTGATGAGCCCAACTGTAGAACCTGGCCGAAACGCATGATTTGAACTAAAGGTCACAAAAAAACAAAATTAAAATTAAAAGCTGAGTCGACCAAAAAAAAGAACAAAAGTAATACCTGCGTATACACATGCGTTTGTATTGTTTTTACATTTGATCTTAAAATTAAACGAGCCAGACCACGGGCATTATTTTCTAGGTGTCTGAATTCGACCGAATTCCCCTAGAAAAATAAAATTCACAGTGTTTGAAAGCTGTAAATTTTATTTGTGTCGGTAGCGATCGACTAATATTTTGCGTCTTAGAATGTACTACAGCATCTAACTGATGAGCCCAACTGTAGTACCTGTGCAAAACGTATAATCTGGACTAAGGGTCACAAGAAAAAACAAAATTAAAATTAAAAGCTGAGTCCACAAAAAAAAGAACAAAAGCAATACCTACGTATGCACAGGCGTTTGTATTGTTTTAACATTTTTTCTTAAAATTAAATAAGACAGACCACTGGCATTATTTTCTAGGTGTCTGAATTCTATGGAATTCCCTTAGAAAAATATAATTCGCAGTGTTTGAAAGCTGTAAATTTTATTTGTGTCGGTTGCGATCGACTAATATTTTGCGTATTAGAATGTACTACAGCATCTAACTGATGAGCCCAACTGTAGTACATGTGCAAAACGCATAATCTGGACTAAAGGTCACAAAAAAAAACAAAATTTAAATTAAAAGCTGAGTCCACAAAAAAAGAACAAAAGCAATACCTACGTATGCACATGCGTTTGTATTGTTTTTACATTTTTTCTTAAAATTAAATAAGCCAGACCACTGGCATTATTTTCTAGGTGTCTGAATTCGACCGAATTACCCTAGAAAAACATAATTCCCAGTGTTTGAAAGCTGTAAATTTGATTTGTGTCGGTAGACATCGAATAATATCTTGCGTCATTGAAGGGTACTAAGGCATCTAACTCATGGGCCCAACTGTAGTACGCTTAATTTGGACTAAAGGCCATCGACTAATATTTTGCGTCTTAGAAGGGTACTACAGCATCTAACTGATGAGCCCAACTGTAGTACCTGCGCGAAACGCATAATTTGGACTAAAGGTCACAAAAAAACAAATTAAAATTAAAAGTGAGTCCACAAAAAAAGAACAAAAGCAATACCTACGTATGCACATGCGTTTGTACTGTTTTTACATTTCTTCTTTAAATTAAACAAGCCCGACTACGGACATTATTTGTGAGGTGTCTGAATTCGACCGAATTACCCTAGAAAAATATAATTCACAGTGATTGAAAGCTGTAAATTTTATTTGTGTCGGTAGCCATCGCCTAATATTTTGCGTCTTAGAGCGTACTACAGCATCCAATTGATGAGCCCAACTGTAGAACCTGGCCGAAACGCATAATTTGAACGAAAGGTCACAAAAAAACAAAATTAAAATTAAAACTGAGTCCACCAAAAAAAAGAACAAAAGTAATACCTGCGTATGCACATGCGTTTGTATTGTTTTTACATTTCATCTTAAGATTAAATGAGCCAGTCCCCGGGCATTATTTTCTAGGTGTCTGAATTCGACCGCATATCCCAGGAAAAATATAATTCACAGTGTTTGAAAGCTGTAAATTTCATTTGTGTCGGTAGCCATCGACAAATATTTTGCGTCTTAGAAGGGTACTACAGCATCTAACTGATGAGCCCAACTGTAGTACCTGCGCGAAACGTATAATTTGGACTAAAGGTCACAAAAAAACTAAATTAAAATTAAAAGTGAGTCCACAACAAAAAGAACAAAAGCAATACCTACGTATGCACATGCGTTTGTACTGTTTTTACATTTCTTCTTTAAATTACACAAGCCCGACTACGGACTTTATTTTCTAGGTGTCTGAATTCGACCGAATTCCCATAGAAAAATATAATTCACAGTGTTCGAAAGCTGTAAATATTATTTGTGTCGGTAGCCATCGACTACTATTTTGCGTCTTAGAAGCGTACTACAGCATACAACTGATGAGCCCAACTGTAGAACCTGGCCGAAACGCATAATTTGAACTAAGGGTCATAACAAAACAAAATTAAAATTAAAAGCTGAGTCCACCAAAAAAAAGAACAAAAGTAATACCTGCGTATGCACATGTGCTTGTATTGTTTTTACATTTCATCTTAAAATTAAACGAGCCAAACCACGGGCATTATTTTCTAGGTGTCTGAATTCGACCGAATTCCCCTAGAAAAATATAATTCACAGTGTTTGAAAGCTGTAAATTTTATTTGTGTCGGTAGCCATCGAATAATATTTTACGTCTTAGAAGCGTACTACAGCATCCAACTGATGAGCCCAACTGTAGAACCTGGCCGAAACGCATAATTTGAACTAAAGGTCACAAAAAAACAAAATTAAAATTAAAAGCTGAGTCCACAAAAAAAAGAACAAAAGCAATACCTACGTATGCACATGCGTTTGTATTGTTTTTACATTTTTTCTTAAAATTGAATAAGCCAGACCACTGGCATTATTTTCTATGTGTCTGAATTCGACGGAATTCCCCTAGAAAAATATAATTCGCAGTGTTTGAAAGCTGTAAATTTAATTTGTGTCGGTAGCCATCGACTAATATTTTGCGTCTTAGAAGGGTACTACAGCATCTAACTGATGAGCCCAACTGTAGTACCTGCGCGAAACGTATAATTTGGACTAAAGGTCACAAAAAAACAAAATTAAAATTAAAAGTGAGTCCACAAAAAAAAGAACAAAAGCAATACCTACGTATGGACATGCGTTTGTAATGTTTTTACATTTCTTCTTTAAATTACACAACCCGACTACGGACTTTATTTTCTAGGTGTCTGAATTCGACCGAATTCCCCTAGAAAAATTTAATTCACAGTGTTCGAAAGCTGTAAATATTATTTGTGTCGGTAGCCATCGACTACTATTTTGCGTCTTAGAAGCGTACTACAGCATCCAACTGATGAGCCCAACTGTAGAACCTGGCCGAAACGCATAATTTGAACTAAGGGTCACAACAAAACAAAATTAAAATTAAAAGCTGAGTCCACCAAAAAAAAGAACAAAAGTAATACCTGCGTATGCACATGTGCTTGTATTGTTTTTACATTTCATCTTAAAATTAAACGAGCCAAGCCACGGGCATTATTTTCTAGGTGTCTGAATTCGACCGAATTCCCCTAGAAAAATATAATTCACAGTGTTTGAAAGCTGTAAATTTTATTTGTGTCGGTAGCCATCGAATAATATTTTACGTCTTAGAAGCGTACTACAGCATCCAACTGATGAGCCCAACTGTAGAACCTGGCCGAAACGCATAATTTGAACTAAAGGTCACAAAAAAACAAAATTAAAATTAAAAGCTGAGTCCACAAAAAAAAAGAACAAAAGCAATACCTACGTATGCACATGCGTTTGTATTGTTGTTACATTTCAACATTTCATCTTAAAATTAAACGAGCCAGACCACGGGGATTATTTTCTAGGTGTCTGAATTCGACCGAATTCCCCTAGAAAAATATAATTCACAGTGTTTGAAAGCTGTAAATTTTATTTATGTCCATAGCCATTGACTAATATTTTGCATCTTAGAAGCGTACTACAGCATCCAACTGATGAGCCAACTGTAGAACCTGGCCGAAACGGATAATTTGAACTAAAGTTCACAAAAAAACAAAATTAAAATTCAAAGCTGAGTCGACCAAAAAAAAGAACAAAAGTAATACCTGCGTATACACATGCGTTTGTATTGTTTTTACATTTCATCTTAAAATTAAACGAGCCAGACCACGGGCATTATTTTATAGGTGTCTGTATTCGACCGAATTCCCCTAGAAAACTAAAATTCACAGTGTTTGAAAGCTGCAAATTGTATTTGTGTCGGTAGCCATCGACTAATATTTTGCGTCTTACAAGCGTACTACAGCATCCAACTGATGAGCACAACTGTAGAACCTGGCTGAAACGCATAATTTGAACTAAAGGTCACAAAAAAACAAAATTAAAATTAAAAGCCGAGACCACCAAAAAAAGAACAAAAGTAATACCTGCGTATGCACATGCGTTTGTATTGTTGTTACATTTCATGTTAAAATTAAACGAGCCAGACCACGGGCGTTATTTTCTAGGTGTCTGAATTCGACCGAATTCCCCTAGAAAAATATAATTCACAGTGTTTGGAAGCTGTACATTTTATTTGTGTCGGTAGCCATCGACTAATACTTTGCGTCTTAGAAGGGTACTACAGCATCTAACTAATGAGTCCAACTGTAGAACCTGGGCGAAACTCATAATCTGGACTAAAGGTCACAAAATAAACCAAAATTAAAATTCAAAGCTGAGTCCACAAAAAAAGAACAAAGGCAATACCTACGTATGCACATGCGTTTGAATTGTTTTTATATTTTTTCTTAAAATTAAATAAGCCAGACCACGGGCATAATTTTCTAGGTGTCTGAATTCGATGGAATTCCCCTAGAAAAATATAATTCGCAGTGTTTAAAAGCTGTACATTTTATTTGTATTGGTGGTCTCACCAAAAAAAGAACAAAAGTAATACCTCGTATGCACATGCGTTTGTATTGTTGTTACATTTCATCTTAAAATTTAACGAGCCAGACCACGGGCATTACTTTGCAGGTGTCTGAATTCGATCGAATTCCCCTAGAAAAATAAAATTCACAGTGTTTGAAAGCTGCAAATTGTATTTGTGTCGGTAGCCATCGACTAATATTTTGCGTCTTACAAGCGTACTACAGCATCCAACTGATGAGCCCAATTGTAGAACCTGGCAGAAACGGATAATTTCAACTAAAGGTCACAAAAAAACAAAATTAAAATTAAAAGCTGAGTCCACAAAAAAAAAACAAAAGTAATACCTGCGTATGCACATGCGTTTGTATTGTTGTTACATTTCATCTTAAAATTAAACGAGCCAGACCACGGCATTATTTTCTAGGTGTCTGAATTCGACCGAATTCCCCTAGAAAAATATAATTCACAGTGTTTGAAAGCTGCACATTTTATTTGTGTCGGTAGCCATCGACTAATATTTTGCGTCTTAGAAGGGTACTACAGCATCTAACTGATGAGTCCAACTTTAGTACCTGTGCGAAACTCATAATCTGGACTAAAGGTCACAAAAAAAAACCAAAATTAAAATTAAAATTATAAGCTGAGTCCTCAAAAAAAAGAACAAAGGCAAAACCTACGTATGCACATTTGTTTTTAGATTTTTTCTTAAAATTAAATAAGCCAGACCACGGGCATAATTTTCTAGGTGTCTGAATTCGATGGAATTTCCCCAGAAAAATATAATTCGCAGTGTTTAAAAGCTGTAAATTTTATTTGTATCGGTAGCGATCGACCAATATTTTGCGTCTTAGAATGTACTACAGCATCTAACTGATGAGCCCAACTGTAGTACCTGTGCGAAACGCATAATTTGGACAAAAGGCCACAAAAAAACAAAATTAAAAGCTGAGTCCACAAAAAAAGAACAAAAGCAATACTTACGTATGCACATGCGTTGGTATTGTTTTTACATTTCTTTTTAAAATTAAACAAGCCAGACCACGGGCATTATTTTCTAGGTGCCTGAATACGACCGAATTCCCCTAAAAAATATAATTCACAGTGTTTGAAAGCTGTAAATTTTATTTGTGTCGATAGCCATCGACTAATATTTTGCATCTTAGAAGCGTACTACAGCATCCAACTGATGAGCCCAACTGTAGAACCTGGCCGAAACGCATAATTTGAACTAAAGGTCACAAAAAAACAAAATTAAAATTAAAAGCTGAGTCGAGAAAAAACAAAGAACAAAAGTTATACCTGCGTATACACATGCGTTTGTATTGTGTTTACATTTCATCTTAAAATTAAACGAGCCAGACCACGGGCATTATTTTCTAGGTGTCTGAATTCGACCGAATTCCCCTAGAAAAATAAAATTCACAGTGTTTGAAAGCTGCAAATTGTATTTGTGTCGGTAGCCATCGACTAATATTTTGCGTCTTACAAGCGTACTACAGCATCGAACTGATGAGCACAACTGTAGAACCTGCCGAAACGCATCATTTGAACTAAAGGTCACAAAAAAACAAAATTAAAAGCTGAGTCCACCAAAAAAAGAACAAAAGTAATACCTGCGTATGCACATGCGTTTGTATTGTTGTTACATTTCATCTTAAAATTAAACGAGCCAGACCACGGGCATTATTTTCTAGGTGTCTGAATTCGACCGAATTCCCCTAGAAAAATATAATTCACAGTGATTGAAAGCTGTAAATTTTATTTGTGCCGGTAGCCATCGACTAATATTTTGCGTCTTGGAGCGTACTACAGCATCCAACTGATGAGCACAACTGTAGAACCTGGCCGAAACGCATAATTTGAACTAAAGGTCACAAAAAAACAAAATTAAAATTAAAAGCTGAGTCCGCCAAAAAAAGAACAAAAGTAATACCTGCGTATGCACATGCGTTTGTATTGTTGTTACATTTCATCTTAAAATTAAACGAGCCAGACCACGGGCATTATTTTCTAGGTGTCTGAATTCGACCGAATTCCCCTAGAAAAATATAATTCACAGTGATTGAAAGCTGTAAATTTTATTTGTGCCGGTAGCCATCGACTAATATTTTGCGTCTTGGAGCGTACTACAGCATCCAACTGATGAGCACAACTGTAGAACCTGGCCGAAACGCATAATTTGAACTAAAGGTCACAAAAAAACAGAATTAAAATTAAAAGCCGAGACCACCAAAAAAAGAACAAAAGTAATACCTGCGTATGCACATGCGTTTGTATTGTTGTTACATTTCATGTTAAAATTAAATAAGCCAGACCACGGGCATAATTTTCTAGGTGTGTGAATTCGATGGAATTCCCCTAGAAAAATATAATTCGCAGTGTTTAAAAGCTGTAAGTTTTATTTGTATCGGTAGCGATCGACTAATATTTTGCGTCTTAGAATGTACTACAGCATCTAACTGATGAGCCCAACTGTAGTACCTGTGCGAAACGCATAATTTGGACAAAAGGTAAAAAAAAAACAAAATTAAAATTAAAAGCTGAGTCCACAAAAAAAGAACAAAAGCAATACTTACGTATGCACATGCGTTTGTATTGTTCTTACATTTCTTTTTAAAATTAAACAAGCCAGACCACGGGCATTATTTTCTAGGTGCCTGAATACGACCGAATTCCCCTAGAAAAATATAATTCACAGTGTTTGAAAGCTGCAAATTGTATTTGTGTCGGTAGTCATCGACTAATATTTTGCATCTTAGAAGCGTACTACAGCATCCAACTGATGAGCCCAACTGTAGAACCTGGCCGAAACGCATAATTTGAACTAAAGGTCACAAAAAAACAAAATTAAAATTAAAAGCTGAGTCGAGAAAAAACAAAGAACAAAAGTTATACCTGCGTATACACATGCGTTTGTATTGTTTTTACATTTCATCTTAAAATTAAACGAGCCAGACCACGGGCATTATTTTCTAGGTGTCTGAATTCGACCGAATTCCCCTAGAAAAATAAAATTCACAGTGTTTGAAAGCTGCAAATTGTATTTGTGTCGGTAGCCATCGACTAATATTTTGCGTCTTACAAGCGTACTACAGCATCGAACTGATGAGCACAACTGTAGAACCTGCCGAAACGCATCATTTGAACTAAAGGTCACAAAAAAACAAAATTAAAAGCTGAGTCCACCAAAAAAAGAACAAAATTAATACCTGCGTATGCACATGCGTTTGTATTGTTGTTACATTTCATCTTAAAATTAAACGAGCCAGACCACGGGCATTATTTTCTAGGTGTCTGAATTCGACCGAATTCCCCTAGAAAAATATAATTCACAGTGATTGAAAGCTGTAAATTTTATTTGTGCCGGTAGCCATCGACTAATATTTTGCGTCTTGGAGCGTACTACAGCATCCAACTGATGAGCACAACTGTAGAACCTGGCCGAAACGCATAATTTGAACTAAAGGTCACAAAAAAACAAAATTAAAATTAAAAGCTGAGTCCGCCAAAAAAAGAACAAAAGTAATACCTGCGTATGCACATGCGTTTGTATTGTTGTTACATTTCATCTTAAAATTAAACGAGCCAAACCACGGGCATTATTTTCTAGGTGTCTGAATTCGACCGAATTCCCCTAGAAAAATATAATTCACAGTGATTGAAAGCTGTAAATTTTATTTGTGCCGGTAGCCATCGACTAATATTTTGCGTCTTGGAGCGTACTACAGCATCCAACTGATGAGCACAACTGTAGAACCTGGCCGAAACGCATAATTTGAACTAAAGGTCACAAAAAAACAGAATTAAAATTAAAAGCCGAGACCACCAAAAAAAGAACAAAAGTAATACCTGCGTATGCACATGCGTTTGTATTGTTGTTACATTTCATGTTAAAATTAAATAAGCCAGACCACGGGCATAATTTTCTAGGTGTGTGAATTCGATGGAATTCCCCTAGAAAAATATAATTCGCAGTGTTTAAAAGCTGTAAGTTTTATTTGTATCGGTAGCGATCGACTAATATTTTGCGTCTTAGAATGTACTACAGCATCTAACTGATGAGCCCAACTGTAGTACCTGTGCGAAACGCATAATTTGGACAAAAGGTAAAAAAAAAAACAAAATTAAAATTAAAAGCTGAGTCCACAAAAAAAGAACAAAAGCAATACTTACGTATGCACATGCGTTTGTAGTGTTCTTACATTTCTTTTTAAAATTAAACAAGCCAGACCACGGGCATTATTTTCTAGGTGCCTGAATACGACCGAATTCCCCTAGAAAAATATAATTCACAGTGTTTGAAAGCTGCAAATTGTATTTGTGTCGGTAGCCATCGACTAATATTTTGCATCTTAGAAGCGTACTACAGCATCCAACTGATGAGCCCAGCTGTAGAACCTGGCCGAAACGCATAATTTGAACTAAAGGTCACAAAAAAACAAAATTAAAATTAAAAGCTGAGTCGACAAAAAACAAAGAAGAAAAGTAAAACCTGCGTATACACATGCGTTTGTATTGTTTTTACATTTCATCTTAAAATTAAACGAGCCAGACCACGGGCATTATTTTCTAGGTGTCTGAATTCGACCGAATTCCCCTAGAAAAATAAAATTCACAGTGTTTGAAAGCTGCAAATTGTGTTTGTGCCGGTAGTCATCGACTAATATTTTGCGTCTTACAAGCGTACTACAGCATCCAACTGATATCACAACTGTAGAACCTGACCGAAACGCATCATTTGAACTAAAGGTCACAAAAAACAAAATTAAAAGCTGAGTCCACCAAAAAAAGAACAAAAGTAATACCTGCGTATGCACATGCGTTTGTATTGTTGTTACATTTCATATTAAAATTAAACGAGCCAGACCACGGGCATTATTTTCTAGGTGACTGAATTCGACCGAATTCCCCTAGCAAAATATAATTCACAGCGTTTGAAAGCTGTACATTTTATTTATGTCGGTAGCCATCGACTAATATTTTGCGCCTTAGAAGGGTACTACAGCATCTAACTGATGAGTCCAACTGTAGTACCTGGGCGAAACTCATAATCTGAACTAAAGATCACAAAAAAAACCAAAATTAAAATTAAAAGCTGAGTCCACAAAAAAAAGAATAAAGGCAATACCTACGTATGCACATGCGTTTGTATTGTTTTTACATTTCTTTTTAAAATTAAACAAGCCAGACCACGGGCATTATTTTCTAGGTACCTGAATTCGACCGAATTCCCCTAGAAAAATATAATTCACAGTGTTTCAAAGCTGTATATTTGATTTGTGTCGGTAGCCATCGACTAATATTTTGCGTCTTAGAAGGGTACTACAGCATTTAACTGATGAGCCCAACTGTAGTACCTGCGCGAAACGCATAATTTAGACTACAGACCACAAAAAACCAAATTAAAATTAAAAGCTAAGTCCACAAAAAAAAAAGAACAAAAGCAATACCTACGTATGCACATCCGTTTGTATTGTTTTTTACATTTATTCTTAAAATTAAACAACCCATACCAGGGGCATTATTTTCTAGGTGACTGAATTCGACCGAATTTCCCAAGAAAAATATAATTCACAGTGTTTGAAAGCTGTAAACTTAATTTGTGTCGGTATCCATCGACTAATATTTTGCGTCTAAGAAGGGTACTACAGCATCTAACTGATGAGCCCAACTGTAGTATCTGCGCGAAACGCATACTTTGGACTAAAGGTCACAAAAAAACAAATTAAAATTAAAAGTGAGTCCAGAAAAAAAAGAACAAAAGCAATACCTACGTATGCACATGCGCTTGTACTGTATTTACATTTCTTCTTTAAATTAAACAAGCCCGACTACGGACATTATTTTCTAGGTGTCTGAATTCAACCCAATTCCCCTAGAAAAATATAATTCACAGTGATTGAAAGCTGTAAATTTTATTTGTTTCGGTAGCCATCGACTAATATTTTGCGTCTAAGAAGCGTACTACAGCATCCAACTGATGAGCCCAACTGTAGAACCTGGCCGAAACGCATAATTTGAACTAAAGGTCACAAAAAAACAAAATTAAAATTAAAAGCTGAGTCCACCAAAAAAAAAAGAAAAAAAGTAATATCTGCGTATGCACATCCGTTTGTATTGTTTTTACAGTTCATCTTAAAATTAAACGAGTCAGATCACGGGCATTATTTTCTAGGTGTCTGAATTCGACCGAATTCCCTAGAAAAATATAATTCACAGTGTTTGAAAGCCGTAAATTTTATTTGTGTCGGTAGCCATCGACTAATATTTTGCGTCTTAGAAGCTTACTACAGCATCCAACTGATGAGCCCAACTGTAGAACCTGGCCGAAACACATAATTTGAACTAAAGGTCACAAAAAAACAAAATTAAAATTAAAAGCTGAGTCGACCAAAAAAAAAACAAAAGTAATACCTGCGTATACACATGCGTTTGTATTGTTTTTACATTTCATCTTAAAATTAAACGATCCAGACCACGGGCATTATTTTCTAGGTATCTGAATTCGACCGAATTCCCCTAGAAAAATAAAATTCACAGTGTTTAAAAGCTGTAAATTTTATTTGTGTCGGTAGTCATCGATTAATATTTTGCGTCTTAGAAGGGTACTACAGCATCTAACTGATAAGCCCAACTGTAGTACCTGGGCGAAACGCATAATCTGGACTTAAGGTCACAAAAAAACAAAATTAAAATTAAAAGCTAAGTCCACCAAAAAAAAGAACAAAAGTAATACCTGCGTATGCACATGCGTTTGTATTGTTTTTACATTTCATCTTAAAATTAAACGAGCCAGACCACGGGCATTATTATCTAGGTGTCTGAATTCGACCGAATTCCCCTAGAAAAATATAATTCACAGTGTTTGAAAGCTGTAAGTTTTATTTGTGTCGATAGCCATCGACTAATATTTTGCATCTTAGAAACGTACTTCAGCATCCAACTGATGAGCCTAACTGTAGAACCTGGCCGAAACGCATAATTTGAACTAAAGGTCACAAAAAAACAAAATTAAAATTAAAAGCTGAGTCGACCAAAAAAAAAGAACAAAAGTAATACCTGCGTATACACATGCGTTTGTATTGTTTTTACATTTCATCTTAAAATTAAACGAGCCAGACCACGGGCATTATTTTCTAGGTGTCTGAATTCGACCGAATGCCCCTAGAAAAATAAAATTCACAGTGTTTGAAAGCTGTAAATTTTACTTGTGTCGGTAGCCATCGACTAATATTTTGCGTCTTAGAAGCGTACTACAGCATCCAACTGATGAGCCCAACTGTAGAACCTGGCCGAAACGCATAATTTGAACTAAAGGTCACAAAAAAACAAAATTAAAATTAAAAGCTGAGTCCACCAAAAAAAAAGAACAAAAGTAATACCTGCGTATTCACATTCGTTTGTATTGTTTTTACATTTCATCTTAAAATTAAACGAGGCAGATCACGGGCATTATTTTCTAGGTGTCTGAATTCGGCCGAATTCCCCTAGAAAAATATAATTCACAGTGTTTAAAAGCCGTAAATTTTATTTGTTTTGGTAGCCATCGACTAATATTTTGCATCTTAGAAGCTGACTACAGCATCCAACTGATGAGCCCAACTGTAGAACTTGGCCGAAACGCATAATTTGAACTAAAGGTTACAAAAAACAAAATTAAAATTAAAAGCTGAGTCCACCAAAAAAAAGAACAAAAGTAATACCTGCGTATGCACATGCGTTTGTATTGTTTTTACATTTCATCTTAAAACTAAACGAGCCAGACCACGGGCATTATTTGCTAGGTGTCTGAATTCGACCGAATTCCCCTAGAAAAATATAATTCACAGTGTTTGAAAGCTGTAAGTTTTATTTGTGTCGATAGCCATCGACTAATATTTTGCATCTTAGAAGCGTACTACAGCATCCAACTGATGAGCCCAACTGTAGAACCTGGCCGAAACGCATAATTTGAACTAAAGGTCACAAAAAAACAAAATTAAAATTAAACGCTGAGTCGACCAAAAAAAAGAACAAACGTGATACCTGCGTATACACATGCGTTTGTATTGTTTTTACATTTCATCTTAAAATTAAACGAGCCAGACCACGGGCATTATTTTCTAGGTGTCTGAATTCGACCGAATTCCCCTAGAAAAATAAAATTCACATTGTTTGAAAGCTGTAAATTTTATTTGTGTCGGTAGCCATCGACTAATATTTTGCGTCTTAGAAGGGTACTACAGCATCTAACTGATGAACCCAACTGTAGTACTTGGGCGAAACGCATAATCTGGACTAAAGGTCACAAAAAAAAAAACAAAATTAAAATTAAAAGCTGAGTCCACAAAAAAAAGATCAAAAGCAATACCTACGTATGCACATGCGTTTGTTTTGTTTTTACATTTCTTCTTAAAATTAAACAAGCCAGACCACAGGCATTATTTTCTAGGTGTCTGAATTCGACCGAATTCCCCTAGAAAAATATAATTCACAGTGTTTGAAAGCTGCAAATTGTATTTGTGTCGGTAGCCATCGACTAATATTTTGCGTCTTACAAGCGTACTACAGCATCCAACTGATGAGCCCAACTGTAGAACCTGGCAGAAACGGATAATTTCAACTAAAGGTCACAAAAAAAACAAAATTAAAATTAAAAGCTGAGTCCACCAAAAAAAGAACAAAAGTAATACCTGCGTATGCACATGCATTTGTATTGTCGTTACATTTTATCTTAAAATTAAACGAGCCAGACCACGGGCATTATTTTCTAGGTGTCTGAATTCGACCGAATTCCCCTAGAAAAATAAAATTCACAATGTTTGAAAGCTGTAAATTTTATTTGTGTCGGTAGCCATTGACTAATATTTTGCGTCTTAGAAGGGTACTACAGCATCTAACTGATGAGCCCAACTGTAGTACCTGGGCGAAACGCATAATCTGGACTAAAGGTCACAAAAAAACAAAATTAAAATTAAAAGCTGAGTCGACAAAAAAAAACAAAAGTAATACCTGCGTATACACATGCGTTTGTATTGTTTTTACATTTCATCTTAAAATTAAACGATCCAGACCACGGGCATTATTTTCTAGGTATCTGAATTCGACCGAATTCCCCTAGAAAAATAAAATTCACAGTGTTTGAAAGCTGTAAATTTTATTTGTGTCGGTAGTCATCGATTAATATTTTGCGTCTTAGAAGGGTACTACAGCATCTAACTGATAAGCCCAACTGTAGTACCTGGGCGAAACGCATAATCTGGACTAAAGGTCACAAAAAAACAAAATTAAAATTAAAAGCTAAGTCCACCAAAAAAAAGAACAAAAGTAATACCTGCGTATGCACATGCGTTTGTATTGTTTTTACATTTCATCTTAAGATTAAACGAGCCAGACCACGGGCATTATTATCTAGGTGTCTGAATTCGACCGAATTCCCCTAGAAAAATATAATTCACAGTGTTTGAAAGCTGTAAGTTTTATTTGTGTCGATAGCCATCGACTAATATTTTGCATCTTAGAAACGTACTTCAGCATCCAACTGATGAGCCTAACTGTAGAACCTGGCCGAAACGCATACTTTGAACTAAAGGTCACAAAAAAACAAAATTAAAATTAAAAGCTGAGTCGACCAAAAAAAAAGAACAAAAGTAATACCTGCGTATACACATGCGTTTGTATTGTTTTTACATTTCATCTTAAAATTAAACGAGCCAGACCACGGGCATTATTTTCTAGGTGTCTGAATTCGACCGAATGCCCCTAGAAAAATAAAATTCACAGTGTTTGAAAGCTGTACATTTTATTTGTGTCGGTAGCCATCGACTAATATTTTGCGTCTTAGAAGCATACTACAGCATCCAACTGATGAGCCCAACTGTAGAACCTGGCCGAAACGCATAATTTGAACTAAAGGTCACAAAAAAACAAAATTAAAATTAAAAGCTGAGTCCACCAAAAAAAAGAACAAAAGTAATACCTGCGTATTCACATTCGTTTGTATTGTTTTTACATTTCATCTTAAAATTAAACGAGGCAGATCACGGGCATTATTTTCTAGGTGTCTGAATTCGGCCGAATTCCCCTAGAAAAATATAATTCACAGTGTTTGAAAGCCGTAAATTTTATTTGTTTTGGTAGCCATCGACTAATATTTTGCATCTTAGAAGCTGACTACAGCATCCAACTGATGAGCCCAACTGTAGAACTTGGCCGAAACGCATAATTTGAACTAAAGGTTACAAAAAACAAAATTAAAATTAAAAGCTGAGTCCACCAAAAAAAAGAACAAAAGTAATACCTGCGTATGCACATGCGTTTGTATTGTTTTTACATTTCATCTTAAAACTAAACGAGCCAGACCACGGGCATTATTTGCTAGGTGTCTGAATTCGACCGAATTCCCCTAGAAAAATATAATTCACAGTGTTTGAAAGCTGTAAGTTTTATTTGTGTCGATAGCCATCGACTAATATTTTGCATCTTAGAAGCGTACTACAGCATCCAACTGATGAGCCCAACTGTAGAACCTGGCCGAAACGCATAATTTGAACTAAAGGTCACAAAAAAACAAAATTAAAATTAAAAGCTGAGTCGACCAAAAAAAAGAACAAACGTGATACCTGCGTATACACATGCGTTTGTATTGTTTTTACATTTCATCTTAAAATTAAATGAGCCAGACCACGGGCATTATTTTCTAGGTGTCTGAATTCGACCGAATTCCCCTAGAAAAATAAAATTCACAATGTTTGAAAGCTGTAAATTTTATTTGTGTCGGTAGCCATCGACTAATATTTTGCGTCTTAGAAGGGTACTACAGCATCTAACTGATGAGCCCAACTGTAGTACTTGGGCGAAACGCATAATCTGGACTAAAGGTCACAAAAAAAAACAAAATTAAAATTAAAAGCTGAGTCCACAAAAAAAAGATCAAAAGCAATACCTACGTATGCACATGCGTTTGTTTTGTTTTTACATTTCTTCTTAAAATTAAACAAGCCAGACCACAGGCATTATTTTCTAGGTGTCTGAATTCGACCGAATTCCCCTAGAAAAATATAATTCACAGTGTTTAAAAGCTGCAAATTGTATTTGTGTCGGTAGCCATCGACTAATATTTTGCGTCTTACAAGCGTACTACAGCATCCAACTGATGAGCCCAACTGTAGAACCTGGCAGAAACGGATAATTTCAACTAAAGGTCACAAAAAAAAACAAAATTAAAATTAAAAGCTGAGTCCACCAAAAAAAGAACAAAAGTAATACCTGCGTATGCACATGCATTTGTATTGTCGTTACATTTTATCTTAAAATTAAACGAGCCAGACCACGGGCATTATTTTCTAGGTGTCTGAATTCGATCGAATTCCCCTAGAAAAATAAAATTCACAATGTTTGAAAGCTGTAAATTTTATTTGTGTCGGTAGCCATTGACTAATATTTTGCGTCTTAGAAGGGTACTACAGCATCTAACTGATGAGCCCAACTGTAGTACCTGGGCGAAACGCATAATCTGGACTAAAGGTCACAAAAAAACTAAATTAAAATTAAAAGCTAAGTCCACCAAAAAAAAGAACAAAAGTAATACCTGCGTATGCACATGCGTTTGTATTGTTTTTACATTTCATCTTAAAATTAAACGAGCCAGACCACGGGCATTATTATCTAGGTGTCTGAATTCGACCGAATTCCCCTAGAAAAATATAATTCACAGTGTTTGAAAGCTGTAAGTTTTATTTGTGTCGATAGCCATCGACTAATATTTTGCATCTTAGAAACGTACTTCAGCATCCAACTGATGAGCCTAACTGTAGAACCTGGCCGAAACGCATAATTTGAACTAAAGGTCACAAAAAAACAAAATTAAAATTAAAAGCTGAGTCGACCAAAAAAAAGAACAAAAGTAATACCTGCGTATACACATGCGTTTGTATTGTTTTTACATTTCATCTTAAAATTAAACGAGCCAGACCACGGGCATTATTTTCTAGGTGTCTGAATTCGACCCAATTCCCCTAGAAAAATAAAATTCACAGTGTTTGAAAGCCGTAAATTTTATTTGTTTTGGTAGCCATCGACTAATATTTTGCATCTTAGAAGCGTACTACAGCATCCAACTGATGAGCACAACTGTAGAACCTGGCCGAAATGCATAATTTGAACTAAAGGTTACAAAAAACAAAATTAAAATTAAAAGCTGAGTCCACAAAAAAAAAGAACAAAAGTAATATCTGCGTATGCACATGCGTTTGTATTGTTTTTACATTTCATCTTAAAACTAAACGAGCCAGACCACGGGCATTATTTGCTAGGTGTCTGAATTCGACCGAATTCCCCTAGAAAAATATAATTCACAGTGTTTGAAAGCTGTAAGTTTTATTTGTGTCGATAGCCATCGACTAATATTTTGCATCTTAGAAGCGTACTACAGCATCCAACTGATGAGCCCAACTGTAGAACCTGGCCGAAACGCATAATTTGAACTAAAGGTCACAAAAAAACAAAATTAAAATTAAAAGCTGAGTCGACCAAAAAAAAGAACAAAAGTGATACCTGCGTATACACATGCGTTTGTATTGTTTTTACATTTCATCTTAAAATTAAACGAGCCAGACCACGGGCATTATTTTCTAGGTGTCTGAATTCGACCGAATTCCCCTAGAAAAATAAAATTCACAATGTTTGAAAGCTGTAAATTTTATTTGTGTCGGTAGCCATCGACTAATATTTTGCGTCTTAGAAGGGTACTACAGCATCTAACTGATGAGCCCAACTGTAGTACTTGGGCGAAACGCATAATCTGGACTAAAGGTCACAAAAAAAAAAACAAAATTAAAATTAAAAGCTGAGTCCACAAAAAAAAGATCAAAAGCAATACCTACGTATGCACATGCGTTTGTTTTGTTTTTACATTTCTTCTTAAAATTAAACAAGCCAGACCACAGGCATTATTTTCTAGGTGTCTGAATTCGACCGAATTCCCCTAGAAAAATATAATTCACAGTGTTTGAAAGCTGCAAATTGTATTTGTGTCGGTAGCCATCGACTAATATTTTGCGTCTTACAAGCGTACTACAGCATCCAACTGATGAGCCCAACTGTAGAACCTGGCAGAAACGGATAATTTCAACTAAAGGTCACAAAAAAAACAAAATTAAAATTAAAAGCTGAGTCCACCAAAAAAAGAACAAAAGTAATACCTGCGTATGCACATGCGTTTGTATTGTCGTTACATTTCATCTTAAAATTAAACGAGCCAGACCACGGCATTATTTTCTAGGTGTCTGAATTCGATGGAATTTCCCTAGAAAAATATAATTCGCAGTGTTTAAAAGCTGTAAATTTTATTTGTATCGGTAGCGATCGACTAATATTTTGCGTCTTAGAATGTACTACAACATCTAACTGATGAGCCCAACTGTAGTACCTGTGCGAAACGCATAATTTGGACAAAAGGCCACAAAAAAACAAAATTAAAAGCTGAGTACACAAAAAAAGAACAAAAGCAATACTTACGTATGCACATGCGTTTGTATTGTTTTTACATTTCTTTTTAAAATTAAACAAGCCAGACCACGGGCATTATTTTCTAGGTGCCTGAATACGACCGAATTCCTCTAGAAAAATATAATTCACAGTGTTTGAAAGCTGTAAATTTTATTTGTGTCGATAGCCATCGACTAATATTTTGCATCTTAGAAGCGTACTACAGCATCCAACTGATGAGCCCAACTGTAGAACCTGGCCGAAACGCATAATTTGAAATTAAGGTCACAAAAAAACAAAATTAAAATTAAAAGCTGAGTCGACAAAAAACAAAGAACAAAAGTAATACCTGCGTATACACATGCGTTTGTATTGTTTTTACATTTCATCTTAAAATTAAACGAGCCAGACCACGGGCATTATTTTCTAGGTGTCTGAATTCGACCGAATTCCCCTAGAAAAATAAAATTCACAGTGTTTGAAAGCTGCAAATTGTATTTGTGTCGGTAGCCATCGACTAATATTTTGCGTCTTACAAGCGTACTACAGCATCCAACTGATGAGCCTAACTGTAGAACCTGGCCGAAACGCATAACTTGAACTAATGGTCACAAAAAACAAAATTAAAATTAAAAGCTGAGTCGACCAAAAAAAAGAACAAAAGTAATACCTGCGTATACACATGCGTTTGTATTGTTTTTACATTTCATCTTAAAATTAAACGAGCCAGACCACGGGCATTATTTTCTAGGTGTCTGAATTCGACCGAATTCCCCTAGAAAAATAAAATTCACAGTGTTTGAAAGCTGTAAATTTTATTTGTGTCGGTAGGCATCGACTAATATTTTGCGTCTTAGAAGCGTACTACAGCATCCAACTGATGAGCCCAACTGTAGAACCTGGCCGAAACGCATAATTTGAACTAAAGGTCACAAAAAAACAAAATTAAAATTAAAAGCTGAGTCCACCAAAAAAAAGAAAAAAGTAATATCTGCGTATGCACATGCGTTTGTATTGTTTTTACAGTTCATCTTAAAATTAAACGAGCCAGATCACGGGCATTATTTTCTAGGTGTCTGAATTCGACCGAATTCCCCTAGAAAAATATAATTCACAGTGTTTGAAAGCCGTAAATTTTATTTGTGTCGGTAGCCATCGACTAATATTTTGCGTCTTAGAAGCTTACTACAGCATCCAACTGATGAGCCCAACTGTAGAACTTGGCCGAAACGCATAATTTGAACTAAAGGTCACAAAAAACAAAATTAAAATTAAAAGCTGAGTCCAACAAAAAAAAGGACAAAAGTAATACCTGCGTATGCACATGCGTTTGTATTGTTTTTACATTTCATCTTAAAATTAAACGAGCCAGACCACGGGCATTATTTTCTAGGCGTCTGAATTCGACCGAATTCCTCTAGAAAAATATAATTCACAGTGCTTGAAAGCTGTAAGTTTTATTTGTATCTATAGCCATCGACTAATATTTTGCATCTTAGAAGCGTACTACAGCATCCAACTGATGAGCCCAACTGTAGAACCTGGCCGAAACACATGATTTGAACTAAAGGTCACAAAAAAACAAAATTAAAATTAAAAGCTGAGTCGACCAAAAAAAACAAAAGTAATACCTGCGTATACACATGCGTTTGTATTGTTTTTACATTTCATCTTAAAATTAAACGATCCAGACCACGGGCATTATTTTCTAGGTATCTGAATTCGACCGAATTCCCCTAGAAAAATAAAATTCACAGTGTTTGAAAGCTGTAAATTTTATTTGTGTCGGTAGCCATCGATTAATATTTTGCGTCTTAGAAGGGTACTACAGGATCTAACTGATGAGCCCAACTGTAGTACCTGGGCGAAACGCATAATCTGGACTAAAGGTCACAAAAAAACAAAATTAAAATTAAAAGCTAAGTCCACCAAAAAAAAGAACAAAAGTAATACCTGTGTATGCACATGCGTTTGTATTGTTTTTACATTTCATCTTAAAATTAAACGAGCCAGACCACGGGCATTATTATCTAGGTGTCTGAATTCGACCGAATTCCCCTAGAAAAATATAATTCACAGTGTTTGAAAGCTGTAAGTTTTATTTGTGTCGATAGCCATCGACTAATATTTTGCATCTTAGAAACGTACTTCAGCATCCAACTGATGAGCCCAACTGTAGAACCTGGCCGAAACGCATAATTTGAACTAAAGGTCACAAAAAAACAAAATTAAAATTAAAAGCTGAGTCGACCAAAAAAAAGAACAAAAGTAATACCTGCGTATACACATGCGTTTGTATTGTTCTTACATTTCATCTTAAAATTAAACGAGCCAGACCACGGGCATTATTTTCTAGGTGTCTGAATTCGACCGAATTCCCCTAGAAAAATAAAATTCACAGTGTTTGAAAGCCGTACATTTTATTTGTGTCGGTAGCCATCGACTGATATTTTGCGTCTTAGAAGCTTACTACAGCATCCAACTGATGAGCCCAACTGTAGAACTTGGCCGAAACGCATAATTTGAACTAAAGGTCACAAAAACAAAATTAAAATTAAAAGCTGAGTCCAACAAAAAAAAGAACAAAAGTAATACCTGCGTATGCACATGCGTTTGTATTGTTTTTACATTTCATCTTAAAATTAAACGAGCCAGACCACGGGCATTATTTTCTAGGCGTCTGAATTCGACCGAATTCCCCTAGAAAAATATAATTCACAGTGCTTGAAAGCTGTAAGTTTTATTTGTGTCGATAGCCATCGACTAATATTTTGCATCTTAGAAGCGTACTACAGCATCTAACTGATGAGCCCAACTGTAGAACCTGGCCGAAACACATAATTTGAACTAAAGGTCACAAAAAAACAAAATTAAAATTAAAAGCTGAGTCGACCAAAAAAAACAAAAGTAATACCTGCGTATACACATGCGTTTGTATTGTTTTTACATTTCATCTTAAAATTAAACGATCCAGACCACGGGCATTATTTTCTAGGTATTTGAATTCGACCGAATTCCCCTAGAAAAATAAAATTCACAGTGTTTGAAAGCTGTAAATTTTATTTGTGTCGGTAGCCATCGACTAATATTTTGCATCTTAGAAACGTACTTCAGCATCCAACTGATGAGCCTAACTGTAGAACCTGGCCGAAACGCATAATTTGAACTAAAGGTCACAAAAAAACAAAATTAAAATTAAAAGCTGAGTCGACCAAAAAAAAGAACAAAAGTAATACCTGCGTATACACATGCGTTTGTATTGTTTTTACATTTCATCTTAAAATTAAACGAGCCAGACCACGGGCATTATTTTCTAGGTGTCTGAATTCGACCGAATTCCCCTAGAAAAATAAAATTCACAGTGTTTGAAAGCTGTAAATTTTATTTGTGTCGGTAGGCATCGACTAATATTTTGCGTCTTAGAAGCGTACTACAGCATCCAACTGATGAGCCCAACTGTAGAACCTGGCCGAAACGCATAATTTGAACTAAAGGTCATAAAAAAACGAAATTAAAATTAAAAGCTGAGTCCACAAAAAAAAAAAAGAACAAAAGTAATACCTGCGTATGCACATTTGTTTGTATTGTTTTTACATTTCATCTTAAAATTAAACGAGGCAGATCACGGGCATTATTTTCTAGGTGTCTGAATTCGACCGAATTCCCCTAGAAAAATATAATTCACAGTGTTTGAAAGCCGTAAATTTTATTTGTTTTGGTAGCCATCGACTAATATTTTGCATCTTAGAAGCTGACTACAGCATCCAACTGATGAGCCCACCTGTAGAACTTGGCCGAAACGCATAATTTGAACTAAAGGTTACAAAAAACAAAATTAAAATTAAAAGCTGAGTCCACCAAAAAAAAGAACAAAAGTAATACCTGCGTATGCACATGCGTTTGTATTGTTTTTACATTTCATCTTAAAACTAAACGAGCCAGACCACGGGCATTATTTTCTAGGTGTCTGAATTCGACCGAATTCCCCTAGAAAAATATAATTCACAGTGTTTGAAAGCTGTAAGTTTTATTTGTGTCGATAGCCATCGACTAATATTTTGCATCTTAGAAGCGTACTACAGCATCCAACTGATGAGCCCAACTGTAGAACCTGGCCGAAACGCATAATTTGAACTAAAGGTCACAAAAAAACAAAATTAAAATTAAAAGCTGAGTCGACCAAAAAAAAGAACAAAAGTGATACCTGCGTATACACATGCGTTTGTATTGTTTTTACATTTCATCTTAAAATTAAACGAGCCAGACCACGGGCATTATTTTCTAGGTGTCTGAATTCGACCGAATTCCCCTAGAAAAATAAAATTCACAATGTTTGAAAGCTGTAAATTTTATTTGTGTCGGTAGCCATCGACTAATATTTTGCGTCTTAGAAGGCTACTACAGCATCTAACTGATGAGCCCAACTGTAGTACTTGGGCGAAACGCACAATTTGGACTAAAGGTCACAAAAAAAAACAAAATTAAAATTAAAAGCTGAGTCCACAAAAAAAAGATCAAAAGCAATACCTACGTATGCACATGCGTTTGTTTTGTTTTTACATTTCTTCTTAAAATTAAACAAGCCAGACCACGGGCATTATTTTCTAGGTGTCTGAATTCGACCGCATTCCCCTAGAAAAACATAATTCACAGTGTTTGAAAGCTGTACATTTTATTTGTGTCGTTAGCCATCGACTAATATTTTGCGTCTTAGAAGCGTACTACAGCATCCAACTGATCAGCCTAACTGTAGAACCTGGCCGAAACGCATAATTTGAACTAAAGGTCACAAAAAAACATAATTAAAATTAAAAGCTGAGTCGAATAAAGAAAAGAACAAAAGTAATACCTGCGTATACACATGCGTTTGTATTGTTTTTACATTTCATCTTAAAATTAAACGAGCCAGACCACGGGCATTATTTTCTAGGTGTCTGAATTCGACCGAATTCCCCTAGAAAAATAAAATTCACAGTGTTTGAAAGCTGTTAATCTTATTTGTGTCGGTAGCCATCGACTAATATTTTGCGTCTTAGAAGCGTACTACAGCATCCAACTGATCAGCCTAACTGTAGAACCTGGCCGAAACGCATAATTTGAACTAAAGGTCACAAAAAAACATAATTAAAATTAAAAGCTGAGTCGACCAAAGAAAAGAACAAAAGTAATACCTGCGTATACACATGCGTTTGTATTGTTTTTACATTTCATCTTAAAATTAAACGAGCCAGACCACGGGCATTATTTTCTAGGTGTCTGAATTCGACCGAATTCCCCTAGAAAAATAAAATTCACAGTGTTTGAAAGCTGTTAATCTTATTTGTGTCGGTAGCCATCGACTAATATTTTGCGTCTTAGAAGCGTACTACAGCATCCAACTGATGAGCCCAACTGTAGAACCTGACCGAAACGCATAATTTGAACTAAAGGTCACAAAAAAACAAAATTAAAATTAAAAGCTGAGTCCACCAAAAAAAAAAGAACAAAAGTAATACCTGCGTATGCACATGCGTTTGTATTGTTTTTACATTTCATCTTAAAATTAAACGAGGCAGATCACGGGCATTATTTTCTAGGTGTCTGAATTCGACCGAATTCCCCTAGAAAAATATAATTCACAGTGTTTGAAAGCCGTAAATTTTATTTGTTTTGGTAGCCATCGACTAATATTTTGCGTCTTAGAAGCTTACTACAGCATCCAACTGATGAGCCCAACTGTAGAACTTGGCCGAAACGCATAATTTGAACTAAAGGTTACAAAAAACAAAATTAAAATTAAAAGCTGAGTCTACCAAAAAACAGAACAAAAGTAATACCTGCGTATGCACATGCGTTTGTATTGTTTTTACATTTCATCTTAAAACTAAACGAGTTAGACCACGGGCATTATTTTCTAGGTGTCTGAATTCGACCGAATTCCCCTAGAAAAATATAATTCGCAGTGTTTGAAAGCTGTAAGTTTTATTTTTGTCGATAGCCATCGACTAATATTTTGCATCTTAGAAGCGTACTACATCATCCAACTGATGAGCCCAACTGTAGAACCTGGCCGAAACGCATAATTTGAACTAAAGGTCACAAAAAAACAAAATTAAAATTAAAAGCTGAGTCGACCAAAAAAAAACAACAAAAGTAATACCTGCGTATACACATGAGTTTGTATTGTTTTTACATTTCATCTTAAAATTAAACGAGCCAGACCACGGGCATTATTTTCTAGGTGTCTGAATTCGACCGAATTCCCCTAGAAAAATAAAATTCACAATGTTTGAAAGCTGTAAGTTTTATTTGTGTCGGTAGCCATCGACTAATATTTTGCGTCTTAGAAGGGTACTACATCATCTAACTGATGAGCCCAACTGTAGTACCTGGGCGAAACGCATAATCTGGACTAAAGGTCACAAAAAAAAAACAAAATTAAAATTAAAAGCTGAGTCCACAAAAAAAAAAGATCAAAAGCAATACCTATAAATGCACATGCGTTTGTTTTGTTTTTACATTTCTTCTTAAAATTAAACAAGCCAGACCACGGGCATTATTTTCTAGGTGTCTGAATTCGACCACATTCCCCTAGAAAAACATAATTCACAGTGTTTGAAAGCTGTACATTTTATTTGTGTCGTTAGCCACCGACTAATATTTTGCGTATTAGAAGGTTAAACAGCATCTAACTCATGAGCCCAACTGTAGTACCTGCGCGAAACGCTTAATTTGGACAAAAGGTCACAAAAAACAAAATTAAAAGCTGTGTCCACAAAAAAAAGAACAAAAGCAATACCTACGTATGCACATGCGTTTGTATTGTTTTTACATTTCATCTTAAAACTAAGCGAGCCAGACCACGGGCATTATTTTCTAGGTGTCTGAATTCGCCAGAATTCCCCTAGAAAAATATAATTCACAGTGTTTGAAAGCTGTAAGTATTATTTGTGTCGATAGCCATCGACTAATATTTTGCATCTTAGAAACGTACTGCAGCATCCAACTGATAAGCCCAACTGTAGAACCTGGCCGAAACGCATAATTTGAACTAAAGATCACAAGAAAACAAAATTAAAATTAAAAGCTGAGTCGACCAAAAAAAAAGAACAAAAGTAATACCTGCGTATACACATGCGTTTGTATTGTTTTTACATTTCATCTTAAAATTAAACGAGCCAGACCACGGGCATTATTTTCTAGGTGTCTGAATTCGACCGAATTCCACTAGAAAAATAAAATTCACAGTGTTTGAAAGCTGTAAATTTTATTTGTGTCGGTAGCCATCGACTAATATTTTGCGTCTTAGAAGGGTACTACAGCATCTAACTGATGAGCCCAACTGTAGTACCTGGGCGAAACGCATAATCTGGACTAAAGGTCACAAAAAAAACAAAATTAAAATTAAAAGCTGAGTCCACAAAAAAAAAGATCAAAAGCAATACCTACGTATGCACATGCGTTTGTTTTGTTTTTACATTTCTTCTTAAAATTAAACAAGCCAGACCACGGGCATTATTTTCTAGGTGTCTGAATTCGACCGCATTCCCCTAGAAAAACATAATTCACAGTGCTTGAAAGCTGTAAATTTTAGTTTTGTCGTTAGCCATCGACTAATATTTTGCGCTTTAGAAGGGTTCTACAGCATCTGACTCATGAGTCCAACTGTAGTACCTGCGCGAAACGCTTAATTTGGACTAAAGGTCACAAAAAACAAAATTAAAAGCTGTGTCCACAAAATTTGGACTAAAGGTCACAAAAAACAAAATTAAAAGCTGTTTCCACAAAAAAAAACAACAAAAGCAATACCTACGTTTGCCAATGCGTTTGTATTGTTTTTACATTTCTTCTTAAAATTAAACAACCCACACCACGGGTATTATTTTCTAGGTGTCTGAATTCGACCGAATTCCCCTCGAAAAATATAATTCACAGTGTTGGTAAGCTGTAAATTTTATTTGTGTCGGTAACCATCGACTAATATTTTGCGTCTTAGAAGCGTACTACAGCATCCAACTGATCAGCCCAACTGTAGAACCTGGCCGAAACGCATAATTTGAACTAATGGTCACAAAAAAACAAAATTAGAACTAAAAGCTGAGTCGACAAAAAAAAAAAGAACAAAAGTAATACCTGCGTATGCACATGCGTTTTTATTGTTTTTACATTTCATCTTAAAATTAAACGAGCCAGACCACGGGCATTATTTTCTAGGTGTCTGAATTCGACAGAATTCCCCTAGAAATATATAATTCACAGTGTTTGAAAGCTGTAAATTTTATTTGTGTCGTTAGCCATCGACTAATATTTTGCGTCTTAGAAGGGTACTACAGCATCCAACTGATGAGCCCAAATATAGAACCTGACCGAAACGCATAATTTGAACTAAAGGTCACAAAAAAACAAAATTAAAATTAAAAGCTGAGTCGACCAAAAAAAAAAGAACAAAGGTAATACCTGCGTATACACATGCGTTTGTATTGTTTTTACATTTCATCTTAAAATTAAACGAGCCAGACCACGGGCATTATTTTCTAAGTGTCTGAATTCGACCGAATTCCCCTAGAAAAATATAATTCACAGTGTTTGAAATCCGTAAATTTTATTTGTTTTGGTAGCCATCGACTAATATTTTGCGTCTTAGAAGCGTACTACAGCATCCAACTGATGAGCCCAACTGTAGAACCTGGCCGAAACGCATAATTTGAACTAAAGGTAAAAAAAAACAAAATTAAAATTAAAAGCTGAGTCGACCACAAAAAAGAACAAAAGTAATACCTGCGTATACACATGCGTTTGTATTGTTTTTACATTTCATCTTTAAATTAATCGAGCCAGACCACGGGCATTATTTTCTAGGTGTCTGAATTCGACCGAATTCCCCTAGAAAAATAAAATTTACAATGTTTGACAGCTGTAAATTTTATTTGTGTCGGTAGCCAACGACTAATATTTTGCGTCTTAGAAGGGTACTACAGCATCTAACTGATGAGCCCAACTGTAGAACCTGGCCGAAACGCATAATTTGAACTAAAGGTCACAAAAAAACGAAATAAAATTAAAAGCTGAGTCGACCACAAAAAAGAACAAAAGTAATACCTGCGTATACACATGCGTTTGTATTGTTTTTACATTTCATCTTTAAATTAATCGAGCCAGACCACGGGCATTATTTTCTAGGTGTCTGAATTCGACCGAATTCCCCTAGAAAAATAAAATTTACAATGTTTGACAGCTGTAAATTTTATTTGTTTTGGTAGCCATCGACTAATATTTTGCGTCTTAGAAGCGTACTACAGCATCCAACTGATGAGCCCAACTGTAGAACTTGGCCGAAACGCATAATTTGAACTAAAGGTTACAAAAAACAAAATTAAAATTAAGAGCTGAGTCCACCAAAAAAAAGAACAAAAGTAATACCTGCATATGCACATGCGTTTGTATTGTTTTTACATTTCATCTTAAAACTAAACGAGCCAGACCACGGGCATTATTTTCTAGGTGTCTGAATTCGACCGAATTCCCCTAGAAAAATATAATTCACAGTGTTTGAAAGCTGTAAGTTTTATTTGTGTCGATAGCCATCGACTAATATTTTGCATCTTAGAAGCGTACTACAGCATCCAACTGATGAGCCCAACTGTAGACCCTGGCCGAAACGCATAATTTGAACTAAAGGTCACAAAAAAACAAAATTAAAATTAAAAGCTGAGTCGACCAAAAAAAAGAACAAAAGCAATATTACGTACGCACAGGCGTTTGTATTGTTTTTACATTTCTTCTTAAAATTAAACAAGCCAAACCATGGCCATTATTTTCTAGGTGTCTGAAATCGACCGAATTCCCCTAGAAAAATATAATTCACAGTGTTTGAAAGCTGTAAATTTTATTTGTGTCGGTAGCCATCGAATAATATTTTGCGTTTTAGAAGCGTACTACAGCATCCAACTGATGAGCCCAACTGTAGAACCTGGCCGAAACGCATAATTTGAACAAAAGGTCACAAAAAAACAAAATTAAAATTAAACGCTGAGTCCACAAAAAAAAGAACAAAATCAATACCTACGTATGCACATGCGTTTGTATTGTTTTTACATTTTTTCTTTAAATTAAATAAGCCATACCACTGGCATTATTTTCTAGGTGTCTGAATTCGATGGAATTCCCCTAGAAAAATATAATTCGCAGTGTTTGAAAGCTGTAAATTTTATTTGTGTCGGTAGCGATCGACTAATATTTTGCGTCTTAGAATGTACTACATCATCTAACTGATGAGCTCAACTGTAGTACCTGTGCAAAACGCATAATTTGGACAAAAGGTCACAAGAAAACAAAATTAAAATTAAAAGCTGAGTCCACAAAAAAAAGAACAAAAGCAATACCTACGTATGCACATGCGTTTGTACTGTTTTTACATTTCTTCTTTAAATTAAACAAGCCCGACTACGGACATTATTTTCTAGGTGTTTGAATTCGACCGAATTGCCCTAGAAAAATATAATTCACAGTGTTCGAAAGCTGTTAATATTATTTGTGTCGGTAGCCATCGACTACTCTTTTGCGTCTTAGAAGCGTACTACAGCATCCAACTGATGAGCCCAACTGTAGAACCTGGCCGAAACGCATAATTTGAACTAAAGGTCACAACAAAACAAAATTAAAATTAAAAGCTGAGTCCACCAAAAAAAAGAACAAAAGTAATACCTGCGTATGCACGTGTGTTTGCATTATTTTTACATTTCATCTTAAAATTAAACGAGCCAAACCACGGGCATTATTTTCTAGGTGTCTGAATTCGACCGAATTCCCCTAGAAAAATATAATTCACAGTGTTTGAAAGCTGTACATTTTATTTGTGTCGGTAGCAATCGACTAATATTTTGCGTCTTAGAAGGGTACTACAGCATTTAACTGATGAGCCCAACTGTAGTACCTTGGCGAAACGCACAATTTGGACTAAAGGTCACAAAAAAAACAAAATTAAAATTAAAAGCTGAGTCCACAAAAAAAAGATCAAAAGCAATACCTACGTATGCACATGCGTTTGTTTTGTTTTTACATTTCTTCTTAAAATTAAACAAGCCAGACCACGGGCATTATTTTCTAGGTGTCTGAATTCGACCGCATTCCCCTAGAAAAACATAATTCACAGTGTTTGAAAGCTGTACATTTTATTTGTGTCGTTAGCCATCGACTAATATTTTGCGTCTTAGAAGCGTACTACAGCATCCAACTGATCAGCCTAACTGTAGAACCTGGCCGAAACGCATAATTTGAACTAAAGGTCACAAAAAAACATAATTAAAATTAAAAGCTGAGTCGACCAAAGGAAAGAACAAAAGTAATACCTGCGTATACACATGCGTTTGTATTGTTTTTACATTTCATCTTAAAATTAAACGAGCCAGACCACGGGCATTATTTTCTAGGTGTCTGAATTCGACCGAATTCCCCTAGAAAAATAAAATTCACAGTGTTTGAAAGCTGTTAATCTTATTTGTGTCGGTAGCCATCGACTAATATTTTGCGTCTTAGAAGCGTACTACAGCATCCAACTGATCAGCCTAACTGTAGAACCTGGCCGAAACGCATAATTTGAACTAAAGGTCACAAAAAAACATAATTAAAATTAAAAGCTGAGTCGACCAAAGAAAAGAACAAAAGTAATACCTGCGTATACACATGCGTTTGTATTGTTTTTACATTTCATCTTAAAATTAAACGAGCCAGACCACGGGCATTATTTTCTAGGTGTCTGAATTCGACCGAATTCCCCTAGAAAAATAAAATTCACAGTGTTTGAAAGCTGTTAATCTTATTTGTGTCGGTAGCCATCGACTAATATTTTGCGTCTTAGAAGCGTACTACAGCATCCAACTGATGAGCCCAACTGTAGAACCTGACCGAAACGCATAATTTGAACTAAAGGTCACAAAAAAACAAAATTAAAATTAAAAGCTGAGTCCACCAAAAAAAAAGAACAAAAGTAATACCTGCGTATGCACATGCGTTTGTATTGTTTTTACATTTCATCTTAAAATTAAACGAGGCAGATCACGGGCATTATTTTCTAGGTGTCTGAATTCGACCGAATTCCCCTAGAAAAATATAATTCACAGTGTTTGAAAGCCGTAAATTTTATTTGTTTTGGTAGCCATCGACTAATATTTTGCGTCTTAGAAGCTTACTACAGCATCCAACTGATGAGCCCAACTGTAGAACTTGGCCGAAACGCATAATTTGAACTAAAGGTTACAAAAAACAAAATTAAAATTAAAAGCTGAGTCTACCAAAAAACAGAACAAAAGTAATACCTGCGTATGCACATGCGTTTGTATTGTTTTTACATTTCATCTTAAAACTAAACGAGTTAGACCACGGGCATTATTTTCTAGGTGTCTGAATTCGACCGAATTCCCCTAGAAAAATATAATTCGCAGTGTTTGAAAGCTGTAAGTTTTATTTTTGTCGATAGCCATCGACTAATATTTTGCATCTTAGAAGCGTACTACATCATCCAACTGATGAGCCCAACTGTAGAACCTGGCCGAAACGCATAATTTGAACTAAAGGTCACAAAAAAACAAAATTAAAATTAAAAGCTGAGTCGACCAAAAAAAACAACAAAAGTAATACCTGCGTATACACATGAGTTTGTATTGTTTTTACATTTCATCTTAAAATTAAACGAGCCAGACCACGGGCATTATTTTCTAGGTGTCTGAATTCGACCGAATTCCCCTAGAAAAATAAAATTCACAATGTTTGAAAGCTGTAAGTTTTATTTGTGTCGGTAGCCATCGACTAATATTTTGCGTCTTAGAAGGGTACTACATCATCTAACTGATGAGCCCAACTGTAGTACCTGGGCGAAACGCATAATCTGGACTAAAGGTCACAAAAAAAAACCAAAATTACAATTAAAAGCTGAGTCCACAAAAAAAAAAGATCAAAAGCAATACCTATAAATGCACATGCGTTTGTTTTGTTTTTACATTTCTTCTTAAAATTAAACAAGCCAGACCACGGGCATTATTTTCTAGGTGTCTGAATTCGACCACATTCCCCTAGAAAAACATAATTCACAGTGTTTGAAAGCTGTACATTTTATTTGTGTCGTTAGCCATCGACTAATATTTTGCGTATTAGAAGGTTAAACAGCATCTAACTCATGAGCCCAACTGTAGTACCTGCGCGAAACGCTTAATTTGGACAAAAGGTCACAAAAAACAAAATTAAAAGCTGTGTCCACAAAAAAAAAAGAACAAAAGCAATACCTACGTATGCACATGCGTTTGTATTGTTTTTACATTTCATCTTAAAACTAAGCGAGCCAGACCACGGGCATTATTTTCTAGGTGTCTGAATTCGCCAGAATTCCCCTAGAAAAATATAATTCACAGTGTTTGAAAGCTGTAATTATTATTTGTGTCGATAGCCATCGACTAATATTTTGCGTCTTAGAAGGGTACTACAGCATCTAACTGATGAGCCCAACTGTAGTACCTGGGCGAAACGCATAATCTGGACTAAAGGTCACAAAAAAAACAAAATTAAAATTAAAAGCTGAGTCCACAAAAAAAAAGATCAAAAGCAATACCTACGTATGCACATGCGTTTGTTTTGTTTTTACATTTCTTCTTAAAATTAAACAAGCCAGACCACGGGCATTATTTTCTAGGTGTCTGAATTCGACCGCATTCCCCTAGAAAAACATAATTCACAGTGCTTGAAAGCTGTAAATTTTAGTTTTGTCGTTAGCCATCGACTAATATTTTGCGCTTTAGAAGGGTTCTACAGCATCTGACTCATGAGCCCAACTGTAGTACCTGCGCGAAACGCTTAATTTGGACTAAAGGTCACAAAAAACAAAATTAAAAGCTGTGTCCACAAAATTTGGACTAAAGGTCACAAAAAACAAAATTAAAAGCTGTTTCCACAAAAAAAAACAACAAAAGCAATACCTACGTTTGCCAATGCGTTTGTATTGTTTTTACATTTCTTCTTAAAATTAAACAACCCACACCACGGGTATTATTTTCTAGGTGTCTGAATTCGACCGGATTCCCCTCGAAAAATATAATTCACAGTGTTGGTAAGCTGTAAATTTTATTTGTGTCGGTAACCATCGACTAATATTTTGCGTCTTAGAAGCGTACTACAGCATCCAACTGATCAGCCCAACTGTAGAACCTGGCCGAAACGCATAATTTGAACTAATGGTCACAAAAAAACAAAATTAGAACTAAAAGCTGAGTCGACAAAAAAAAAAGAACAAAAGTAATACCTGCGTATGCACATGCGTTTTTATTGTTTTTACATTTCATCTTAAAATTAAACGAGCCAGACCACGGGCATTATTTTCTAGGTGTCTGAATTCGACAGAATTCCCCTAGAAATATATAATTCACAGTGTTTGAAAGCTGTAAATTTTATTTGTGTCGTTAGCCATCGACTAATATTTTGCGTCTTAGAAGGGTACTACAGAATCCAACTGATGAGCCCAAATATAGAACCTGACCGAAACGCATAATTTGAACTAAAGGTCACAAAAAAACAAAATTAAAATTAAAAGCTGAGTCGACCAAAAAAAAAAGAACAAAGGTAATACCTGCGTATACACATGCGTTTGTATTGTTTTTACATTTCATCTTAAAATTAAACGAGCCAGACCACGGGCATTATTTTCTAAGTGTCTGAATTCGACCGAATTCCCCTAGATAAATAAAATTCACAGTGTTTGAAAGCTGTAAATTTTATTTGTGTCGGTAGCCATCGACTAATATTTTACGTCTTAGAAGCGTACTACAGCATCCAACTGATGAGCCCAACTGTAGAACCTGGCCGAAACGCATAATTTGAACTAAAGGTCACAAAAAAAACAAAATTAAAATTAAAAGCTGAGTCCACCAAAAAAAAAATAACAAAAGTAATACCTGCGTATGCACATGCGTTTGTATTGTTTTTACATTTCATCTTAAAATTAAACGAGGCAGATCACGGGCATTATTTTCTAAGTGTCTGAATTCGACCGAATTCCCCTAGAAAAATATAATTCACAGTGTTTGAAATCCGTAAATTTTATTTGTTTTGGTAGCCATCGACTAATATTTTGCGTCTTAGAAGCGTACTACAGCATCCAACTGATGAGCCCAACTGTAGAACCTGGCCGAAACGCATAATTTGAACTAAAGGTAAAAAAAAACAAAATTAAAATTAAAAGCTGAGTCGACCACAAAAAAGAACAAAAGTAATACCTGCGTATACACATGCGTTTGTATTGTTTTTACATTTCATCTTTAAATTAATCGAGCCAGACCACGGGCATTATTTTCTAGGTGTCTGAATTCGACCGAATTCCCCTAGAAAAATAAAATTTACAATGTTTGACAGCTGTAAATTTTATTTGTGTCGGTAGCCAACGACTAATATTTTGCGTCTTAGAAGGGTACTACAGCATCTAACTGATGAGCCCAACTGTAGAACCTGGCCGAAACGCATAATTTGAACTAAAGGTCACAAAAAAACGAAATAAAATTAAAAGCTGAGTCCACCAAAAAAAAAAAAGAACAAAAGTAATACCTGCGTATGCACATTTGTTTGTATTGTTTTTACATTTCATCTTAAAACTAAACGAGCCAGACCACGGGCATTATTTTCTAGGTGTCTGAATTCGACCGAATTCCCCTAGAAAAATATAATTCACAGTGTTTGAAAGCTGTAAGTTTTATTTGTGTCGATAGCCATCGACTAATATTTTGCATCTTAGAAGCGTACTACAGCATCCAACTGATGAGCCCAACTGTAGACCCTGGCCGAAACGCATAATTTGAACTAAAGGTCACAAAAAAACAAAATTAAAATTAAAAGCTGAGTCGACCAAAAAAAAGAACAAAAGCAATATTACGTACGCACAGGCGTTTGTATTGTTTTTACATTTCTTCTTAAAATTAAACAAGCCAAACCATGGCCATTATTTTCTAGGTGTCTGAAATCGACCGAATTCCCCTAGAAAAATATAATTCACAGTGTTTGAAAGCTGTACATTTTATTTGTGTCGGTAGCCATCGAATAATATTTTGCGTTTTAGAAGCGTACTACAGCATCCAACTGATGAGCCCAACTGTAGAACCTGGCCGAAACGCATAATTTGAACAAAAGGTCACAAAAAAACAAAATTAAAATTAAACGCTGAGTACACAAAAAAAAGAACAAAATCAATACCTACGTATGCACATGCGTTTGTATTGTTTTTACATTTTTTCTTTAAATTAAATAAGCCATACCACTGGCATTATTTTCTAGGTGTCTGAATTCGATGGAATTCCCCTAGAAAAATATAATTCGCAGTGTTTGAAAGCTGTAAATTTTATTTGTGTCGGTAGCGATCGACTAATATTTTGCGTCTTAGAATGTACTACATCATCTAACTGATGAGCTCAACTGTAGTACCTGTGCAAAACGCATAATTTGGACAAAAGGTCACAAGAAAACAAAATTAAAATTAAAAGCTGAGTCCACAAAAAAAAGAACAAAAGCAATACCTACGTATGCACATGCGTTTGTACTGTTTTTACATTTCTTCTTTAAATTAAACAAGCCCGACTACGGACATTATTTTCTAGGTGTTTGAATTCGACCGAATTGCCTTAGAAAAATATAATTCACAGTGTTCGAAAGCTGTTAATATTATTTGTGTCGGTAGCCATCGACTACTCTTTTGCGTCTTAGAAGCGTACTACAGCATCCAACTGATGAGCCCAACTGTAGAACCTGGCCGAAACGCATAATTTGAACTAAAGGTCACAACAAAACAAAATTAAAATTAAAAGCTGAGTCCACCAAAAAAAAGAACAAAAGTAATACCTGCGTATGCACGTGTGTTTGCATTATTTTTACATTTCATCTTAAAATTAAACGAGCCAAACCACGGGCATTATTTTCTAGGTGTCTGAATTCGACCGAATTCCCCTAGAAAAATATAATTCACAGTGTTTGAAAGCTGTACATTTTATTTGTGTCGGTAGCAATCGACTAATATTTTGGGTCTTAGAAGGGTACTACAGCATTTAACTGATGAGCCCAACTGTAGTACCTTGGCGAAACGCATAATCTGGACTAAAGGTCACAAAAAAAAAAAAATTAAAATTAAAAGGTGAGTCAACAAAAAAAGAACAAAAGCAATACCTACGTATGCACATGCGTTTGTACTGTTTTTACATTTCTTCTTTAAATTAAACAAGCCCGACTACTGACATTATTTTAAAGGTGTCTGAATTCGACCGAATTCCCCTAGAAAAATATAATTCACAGTGTTCGAAAGCTGTAAATATTATTTGTGTCGGTAGCCATCGACTACTATTTTGCGTCTTAGAAGCGTACTACAGCATCCAACTGATGAGCCCAACTGTAGAACCTGGCCGAAACGCATAATTTTAACTAAAGGTCACAACAAAACAAAATTAAAATTAAAAGCTGAGTCCACCAAAAAAAAGAACAAAAGTAATGCCTGCGTATGCACGTGTGTTTGCATTATTTTTACATTTCATCTTAAAATTAAACGAGCCAAACCACGGGCATTATTTTCTAGTTGTCTGAATTCGACCGAATTCCCCTAGAAAAATATAATTCACAGTGTTTGAAAGCTGTACATTTTATTTGTGTCGGTAGCAATCGACTAATATTTTGCGTCTTAGAAGGGTACTACAGCATTTAACTGATGAGCCCAACTGTAGTACCTTGGCGAAACGCATAATCTGGACTAAAGGTCACAAAAAAAAATAATTAAAATTAAAAGCTGAGAGCACAAAAAAAAGAACAAAAGCAATTCCTACGTATGCACGTGCGTTTGTGTTGTTTTTACATTTTTTCTTAAAATTAAATAAGCCAGACCCCTGGCATTATTTTCTAGGTGTCTGAATTCGATGGAATTCCCCTAGAAAAATATAATTCGCAGTGTTTGAAAGCTGTAAATTTTATTTGTGTCGGTAGCGATCGACTAATATTTTGCGTCTTAGAATGTACTACAGCATCTAACTGATGAGCCCAACTGTAGTACCTGTACAAAACGCATAATTTGGACAAAAGGTCACAAGAAAACAAAATTAAAATTAAAAGCTGAGTCCACAAAAAAAAAAGAACAAAAGCAATACCTACGTATGCACATGCGTTTGTACTGTTTTTACATTTCTTCTTTAAATTAAACAAGCCCGACTACTGACATTATTTTCTAGGTGTCTGAATTCGACCGAATTCCCCTAGAAAAATATAATTCAGAGTGTTCGAAAGCTGTAAATATTATTTGTGTCGGTAGCCATCGACTACTATTTTGCGTCTTAGAAGCGTACTACAGCATCCAACTGATGAGCCCAACTGTAGAACCTGGCCGAAACGCATAATTTTAACTAAAGGTCACAACAAAACAAAATTAAAATTAAAAGCTGAGTCCACCAAAAATAAGAACAAAAGTAATACCTGCGTATGCACATGTGCTTGTATTGTTCTTACATTTCATCTTAAAATTAAACGAGCCAAACCACGGCCATTATTTTCTAGGTGTCTGAAATCGACCGAATTCCCCTAGAAAAATATAATTCACAGTGTTTGAAAGCTGTAAATTTTATTTGTGTCGGTAGCCATCGAATAATATTTTGCGTTTTAGAAGCGTACTACAGCATCCAACTGATGAGCCCAACTGTAGAACCTGGCCGAAACGCATAATTTGAACTAAAGGTCACAAAAAAAACAAAATTAAAATTAAAAGCTGAGTCCACAAAAAAAAGAACAAAATCAATACCTACGTATACACACATGCGTTTGTATTGTTTTTACATTTTTTCTTTAAATTAAATAAGCCAGACCACTGGCATTATTTTCTAGGTGTCTGAATTCGATGGAATTCCCCTAGAAAAATATAATTCGCAGTGTTTGAAAGCTGTAAATTTTATTTGTGTCGGTAGCGATCGACTAATATTTTGCGTCTTAGAATGTACTACATCATCTAACTGATGAGCTCAACTGTAGTACCTGTGCAAAACGCATAATTTGGACAAAAGGTCACAAGAAAACAAAATTAAAATTAAAAGCTGAGTCCACAAAAAAAAAGAACAAAAGCAATACCTACGTATGCACATGCGTTTGCATTATTTTTACATTTCATCTTAAATTTAAACGAGCCAAACCACGGGCATTATTTTCTAGGTGTCTGAATTCGACCGAATTCCCCTAGAAAAATATAATTCACAGTGTTTGAAAGCTGTACATTTTATTTGTGTCGGTAGCCATCGACTACTATTTTGCGTCTTAGAAGCGTACTACAGCATCCAACTGATGAGCCCAACTGTAGAACCTGGCCGAAACGCATAATTTGAACTAAAGGTCACAACAAAACAAAATTAAAATTAAAAGCTGAGTCCACCAAAAAAAAGAACAAAAGTAATACCTGCGTATGCACGTGTGTTTGCATTATTTTTACATTTCATCTTAAAATTAAACGAGCCAAACCACGGGCATTATTTTCTAGGTGTCTGAATTCGACCGAATTCCCCTAGAAAAATATAATTTACAGTGTTTGAAAGCTGTACATTTTATTTGTGTCGATAGCAATCGACTAATATTTTGCGTCTTAGAAGGGTACTACAGCATTTAACTGATGAGCCCAACTGTAGTACCTTGGCGAAACGCATAATCTGGACTAAAGGTCACAAAAAGAAAACAAAATTAAAATTAAAAGCTGAGTCCACAAAAAAAGAACAAAAGCAATACCTACGTACGCACATGGGTTTGTATTGTTTTTACATTTCTTCTTAAAATTAAACAAGCCAGACCACGGGCATTATTTTCTAGGCGTTGGAATTCGACCGAATTCCCCTAGAAAAACATAATTCCCAGTGTTTGAAAGCTGTAAATTTGATTTGTGTCGGTAGACATCGACTAATATTTTGCGTCCTAGAAGGGTACCAAGGCATCTAACTCATGAGCCCAACTGTAGTACATGCGCGAAACGCTTAATTTGGACTAAAGGCCATCGACTAATAGTTTGCGTCTTAGAAGGGTACTACAGCATCTAACTGATGAGCCCAACTGTAGTACCTGCGCGAAACGCATAATTTGGACTAAAGGTCACAAAAAAACAAATTAAAATTAAAAGTGAGTCCACAAAAAAAAAGAACAAAAGCAATACCTACGTATGCACATGCGTTTGTACTGTTTTCACATTTCTTCTTTAAATTAAACAAGCCCGACTACGGACATAATTTTCTAGGTGTCTGAATTCGACCGAATTCCCCTAGAAAAATATAATTCACAGTGATTGAAAGCTGTAAATTTTATTTGTGTCGGTAGCCATCGACTAATATTTTGCGTCTTAAAATGTACTACAGCATCTAACTGGAGAGCCCAACTGTATTACCTTGGCGAAACGCATAATCTGGACTAAAGGTCACAAAAAAAAAACAAAATTAAAATTAAAAGCTGAGTCCACAAAAAAAAAGAACAAAAGCAATACCTACGTATGCACATGCGTTTGTATTGTTTTTACATTTTTTCTTAAAATTGAATAAACCAGACCACTGGCATTATTTTCTAGGTGTCTGAATTCGACCGAATTCCCCTAGAAAAATATATCTCACAGTGATTGAAAGCTGTAAATTTTATTTGTGTCGGTAGCCATCGACTAATATTTTACGTCTTAGAATTTACTACAGCATCTAACTGATGAGCCCAACTGTAGTACCTTGGCGAAACGCATAAACTGGACTAAAGGTCACAAAAAAAAAAAAACTAAATTAAAATTAAAAGCTGAGTCCACAAAAAAAAGAACAACAGCAATACCTACGTATGCACATGCGTTTGTATTGTTTTTACATTTTTTCTTTAAATTAAATAAGCCAGACCACTGGCATTATTTTCTAGGTGTCTGAATTCGACCGAATTCCCCTAGAAAAATATAATTCACAGTGATTGAAAGCTGTAAATTTTATTTGTGTCGGTAGCCATCGACTAATATTTTGCGTCTTAGAATGTATTACAGCATCTAACTGATGAGCCCAACTGTAGTACCTTGGCGAAACGCATAATCTGGACTAAACGTCACAAAAAAAAAAAAACAAAATTAAAATTAAAAGCTGAGTCCACAAAAAAAAGAACAAAAGCAATACCTACGTATGCACATCCGTTTGTATTGTTTTTTTTTTTAACATTTATTCTTAAAATTAAACAACCCAGACCACGGGCATTATTTCCTAGGTGTCTGAATTCGACCGAATATCCCAGGAAAAATATAATTCACAGTGTTTGAAAGCTGTAAATTTAATTTGTGTCGGTAGGCATCGACTAATATTTTGCGTCTTAGAAGGGTACTACAGCATCTAACTGATGAGCCCAACTATAGTACCTGCGCGAAACGTATAATTTGGACTAAAGGTCACAAAAAAAACAAAATTAAAATTAAAAGTGAGTCCACAAAAAAAAAAGAACAAAAGCAATACCTACGTATGCACATGCGTTTGTACTGTTCTTACATTTCTTCTTTAAGTTAAACAAGCCCGACTACGGACATTATTTTCCAGGTGTTTGAATTCGACCGAATTCCCCTAGAAAAATAAAATTCACAGTGTTTGAAAGCTGTAAATTTTATTTGGGTCGGTAGCCATCGACTACTATTTTGCGTCTTAGAAGCGTACTACAGCATCCAACTGATGAGCCCAACTGTAGAACCTGACCGAAACGCATAATTTGAACTAAAGGTCACAAAAAAACAAAATTACAATTAAAAGCTGAGTCGACCAAAAAAAAAAGAACAAAAGTAATACCTGCGTATACACATGCATTTGTATTGTTTTTACATTTCATCTTAAAATTAAACGAGCCAGACCACGGGCATTATTTTCTAGGTGTTTGAATTTGATGGAATTCCAAAAAAAAAGAACAAAAGCAATACCTACATATGCACATGCGTTTGTACTGTTTTTACATTTCTTCTTTAAATTAAACAAGCCCGACTACTGACATTATTTTCTAGGTGTCTGAATTCAACCGAATGAAAAATATAATTCACAGTGTTTGAAAGCTGTAAATTTTATTTGTGTCGGTAGCCATCAAATAATATTTTGCGTCTTAGAAGCGTACTACAGCATCCAACTGATGAGCCCAACTGTAGAACCTGGCCGAAACGCATAATTTGAACTAAAGGTCACAAAAAAACAAAATTAAAATTAAAAGCTGAGTCCACAAAAAAAAGAACAAAATCAATACCTACGTATGCACATGCGTTTGTGCTGTTCTTACATTTCTTTTTTAAATTAAACAAGCCCGACTACGGACATTATTTTCTAGGTGTTTGAATTCGACCGAATTCCCCTAGAAAAATATAATTCACAGTGTTCGAAAGCTGTAAATATTATTTGTGTCGGTAGCCATCGACTACTATTTTGCGTCTTAGAAGCGTACTACAGCTTCCAACTGATGAGCCCAACTGTAGAACCTGGCCGAAACGCATAATTTGAACTGAAGGTCACAACAAAACAAATTAGAATTAAAAGCTGAGTCCACCAAAAAAAAGAACAAAAGTAATACCTGCGTATGCACATGTTTCTATTGTTTTTACATTTCATCTTAAAACTAAACGAGCCAAACCACGGGCATTGTTTTCTAGGTGTCTGAATTCGACCGAATTCCCCTAGAAAAATATAATTCAGAGTGTTTGAAAGCTGTAAATTTTATTTGTGTCGGTAGCCATCGAATAATATTTTGCGTGTTAGAAGCGTACTACAGCATCCAACTGATGAGCCCAACAGCAGAACCTGGCCGAAACGCATAATTTGAACTAAAGGTCACAAAAAAACAAAATTAAAATTAAAAGCTGAGTCGACCAAAAAAAAGAACAAAAGTAATACCTGCGTATACACATGCGTTTGTATTGTTTTTACATTTCATCTTAAAATTAAACGAGCCATACCACGGGCATTATTTTCTAGGTGTCTGAATTCGACCGAATTCCCCTAGAAAAATAAAATTCACAGTGTTTGAAAGCTGTAAATTTTATTTGTGTCGGTAGCAATCGACTAATATTTTGCGTCTTAGAAAGGTACTACAGCATCTAACTGATGAGCCCAACTGTAGTACCTTGGCGAAACGCATAATCTGGACTAAAGGTCACAAAAAAAAAATTAAAATTAAAAGCTGAGTCCACAAAAAAAGAACAAAAGCAATACCTACGTATGCACATGCGTTTGTATTGTTTTTACATTTTTTCTTAAAATTAAATAAGCCAGACCACTGGCATTATTTTCTAGGTGTCTGAATTCGATGGAATTCCTCTAGAAAAATATAATTCACAGTGTTTGAAAGCTGGAAATTTTATTTGTGTCGGTAGCGATCGACTAATATTTTGCGTCTTAGAATGTACTACAGCATCTAACTGATGAGCCCAACTGTAGTACCTGTGCAAAACGCATAATTTGGACAAAAGGTCACAATAAAACAAAATTAAAATTAAAAGCTGAGTCCACCAAAAAAAAGAACAAAAGTAATACCTGCGTATGCACATGTGCTTGTATTGTTTTTACATTTCATCTTAAAATTAAACGAGCCAAACCACGGGCATTATTTTCTAGGTGTCTGAATTCGATGGAATTCCCCTAGAAAAATATAATTCACAGTGTTCGAAAGCTGTTAATATTATTTGTGTCGGTAGCCATCGGCTACTATTTTGCGTCTTAGAAGCGTACTACAGCATCCAACTGATGAGCCCAACTGTAGAACCTGGCCGAAACGCATAATTTGAACTAAAGGTCACAACAAAACAAAATTAAAATTAAAAGCTGAGGCCACCAAAAAAAAAGAACAAAAGTAATACCTGCGTATGCACAAGTGTTTGTATTATTTTTACATTTCATCTTAAAATTAAACGAGCCAAACCACGGGCATTATTTTCTAGGTGTCTGAATTCGACCGAATTTCCCTAGAAAAATATAATTCACAGTGTTTGAAAGCTGTACATTTTATTTCTGTCGGTAGCAATCGACTAATATTTTGGGTCTTAGAAGGGCACTACAGCATTTAACTGATGAGCCCAACTGTAGTACCTTGGCGAAACGCATAATCTGGACTAAAGGTCACAAACAAAAAACAAAATTAAAATTAAAAGCTGAGTCCACAAAAAAAAGAACAAAAGCAATACCTACGTACGCACATGCGTTTGTATTGTTTTTACATTTCTTCTTAAAATTAAACAAGCCAGACCACGGGCATTATTTTCTAGGTGTTGGAATTCGACCGAATTCCCCTAGAAAAACATAATTCCCAGTGTTTGAAAGCTGTAAATTTGATTTGTGTCGGTAGACATCGACTAATATTTTGCGTCCTAGAAGGGTACTAATGCATCTAACTCATGAGCCCAACTGTAGTACCTGCGCGACACGCTTAATTTGGACTAAGGGCCATAGACTAATATTTTGCGTCTTAGAAGGGTACTAATGCATCTAACTGATGAGCTCAACTGTAGTACCTGCGCGAAACGCATAATTTGGACTAAAGGTCACAAAAAAACAAATTAAAATTAAAAGTGAGTCCACAAAAAAAAGAACAAAATCAATACCTACGTATGCACATGCGGTTGTACTGTTTTTACATTTCTTCTTTAAATTAAACAAGCCCGACTACGGACATAATTTTCTAGGTGTCTGAATTCGACAGACTTGCCCTTGAAAAATATTATTCACAGTGTTTGAAAGCTGTATATTTTATTTGTGTCGGTAGCAATCGACTAATATTTTGCGTCTTAGAAGGGTACTACAGCATTTAACTGATGAGCCCAACTGTAGTACCTTGGCGAAACGCATAATCTGGACTAAAGGTCACAAAAAAAAACTAAATTAAAATTAAAAGCTGAGTCCACAAAAAAAAGAACAAAAGCAATACCTACGTATGCACATGCGTTTGTATTGTTTTTACATTTTTTCTTAAAATTAAATAAGCCAGACCACTGGCATTATTTTGTAGGTGTCTGAATTCGTTGGAATTCCCTTAGAAAAATATAATTCGCAGTGTTTGAAAGCTGTAAATTTTATTTGTGTCGGTAGCGATCGACTAATATTTTGCGTCTTAGAATGTACTACAGCATCTAACTGATGAGCCCAGCTGTAGTACCTGTGCAAAACGCATAATTTGGACAAAACGTCACAAGAAAACAAAATTAAAATTAAAAGCTGAGTCCACAAAAAAAAGAACAAAAGCAATACCTACGTACGCACATGCGTTTGTATTGTTTTTACATTTCTTCTTAAAATAAAACAAGCCAGACCACGGGCATTATTTTCTAGGTGTTGGAATTCGAACGAATTCCCCTAAAAAAACATAATTCCCAGTGTTTGAAAGCTGTAAATTTGATTTGTGTCGGTAGACATCGACTAATATTTTGCGTCCTAGAAGGGTACTAAGGCATCTAACTCATGAGCCCAACTGTAGTACCTGCGCGAAACGCTTAATTTGGACCAAAGGCCATCGACTAATATTTTGCGTCTTAGAAGGGTACTACAGCATCTAACTGATGAGCCCAACTGTAGTACCTGCGCGAAACGCATAATTTGGACTAAAGGTCACAAAAAACAAATTAAAATTAAAAGTGAGTCCACAAAAAAAAAAAGAACAAAAGCAATACCTACGTATGCACATGCGTTTGTACTGTTTTTACATTTCTTCTTTAAATTAAACAAGCCCGACTATGGACATAATTTTCTAGGTGTCTGAATTCGACCGAATTCCCCTAGAAAAATATAATTCACAGTGATTGAAAGCTGTACATTTTATTTGTGTCGGTAGCCATCGACTAATATTTTGCGTCTTAGAATGTACTACAGCATCTAACTGATGAGTCCAACTATATTACCTTGGCGAAACGCATAATCTGGACTAAAGGTCACAAAAAAAAAACAAAATTAAAATTAAAAGCTGAGTCCACAAAAAATAAGAACAAAAGCAATACCTACGTATGCACATGCGTTTGTATTGTTTTTACATTTTTTCTTAAAATTAAATAAGCCAGACCACTGGCATTATTTTCTAGGTGTCTGAATTCGACCGAATTCCCCTAGAAAAATATAACTCACAGTGATTGAAAGCTGTAAATTTAATTTGTGTCGGTAGCCATCGACTAATATTTTACGTCTTAGAATGTACTACAGCATCTAACTGATGAGCCCAACTGTAGTACCTTGGCGAAACGCATAATCTGGACTAAAGGTCACAAAAAAAAAAAATTAAATTAAAAGCTGAGTCCACAAAAAAAGAACAAAAGCAATACCTACGTATGCACATGCGTTTGTATTGTTTTTACATTTTTTCTTAATTGGCATTATTTTCTAGGTGTCTGAATTCGACCGTATTCCCCTAGAAAAATATAATTCACAGTGATTGAAAGCTGTAAATTTTATTTGTGTCGGTAGCCATCGACTAATATTATGCGTCTTGGAATGTACTACAGCATCTAACTGATGAGCCCAACTGTAGTACCTTGGCGAAACGCATAATCTGGACTTAAGGTCACGAAAAAAAACTAAATTAAAATTAAAAGCTGAGTCCACAAAAAAAAGAACAAAAGCAATACCTACGTATGCACATCCGTTTGTATTGTTTTTTTTTACATTTATTCTTAAAATTAAACAACCCAGACCACGGGCATTATTTTCTAGGTGTCTGAATTCGACCGAATATCCCAGGAAAAATATAATTCACAGTGTTTGAAAGCTGTAAATTTAATTTGTGTCGGTAGCCATCGACTAATATTTTGCGTCTTAGAAGGGTACTACAGCATCTAACTGATGAGCCCAACTATAGTACCTGGGCGAAACGTATAATTTGGACTAAAGGTCACAAAAAAACAAAATTAAAATTAAAAGTGAGTCCACAAAAAAAAAGAACAAAAGCAATACCTACGTATGCACATGCGTTTGTTCTGTTCTTACATTTCTTCTTTAAATTAAACAAGCCCGACTACGGACATTATTTTCCAGGTGTTTGAATTCGACCGATTTCCCCTAGAAAAATATAAATCACAGTGTTCGAAAGCTGTAAATATTATTTGTGTCGGTAGCCACCGACTACTATTTTGCGTCTTAGAAGCGTACTACAGCATCCAACTGATGAGCCCAACTGTAGTACCTTGGCGAAACGCATAATATGGACTAAGGGTCACAACAAAACAAAATTAAAATTAAAAGCTGAGTCCACCAAAAAAAAGAACAAAAGTAATACCTGCGTATGCACATGTGTTTGTATTGTTTTTACATTTCGTCTTAAAATTAAACGAGCCAAACCACGGGCATTATTTTCTAGGTGTCTGAATTCGACCGAATTCCCCTAGAAAAATATAATTCACAGTGTTTGAAAGCTGTAAATTTTATTTGTGTCGGTAGCCATCGAATAATATTTTGCGTCTTAGAAGCGTACTACAGCATCCAACTGATGAGCCCAACTGTAGTACCTTGGCGAAACGCATAATATGGACTAAGGGTCACAAAAAAAACAAAATTAAAATTAAAAGCTGAGTCCACAAAAAAAAGAACAAAAGCAATACCTACGTATGCACAGCCGTTTGTATTGTTTTTTTTACATTTATTCTTAAAATTAAACAACCCAGACCACGGGCATTATTTTCTAGGTGTCTTAATTCGACCGAATATCCCAGGAAAAATATAATTCACAGTATTTGAAAGCTGTAAATTTAATTTGTGTCGGTAGCCATCGACTAATATTTTGCGTCTTAGAAGGATTCTAGAGCATCTAACTGATGAGCCCAACTGTAGTACCTGCGCGAAACGTATAATTTGGACTAAAGGTCACAAAAATACAAAATTAAAATTAAAAGTGAGTTCACAAAAAAAGAACAAAAGCAATACCTACGTATGCACATGCGTTTGTACTGTTCTTACATTTCTTCTTTAAATTAAACAAGCCCGACTACGGACATTATTTTCTACACGGAGAAAAATCGGCCACTTTAAAATAAGATGATGCTCATCTTAATACGAATCTACTTTAAACAACAAGATATCAAATAAAGTTAAATGGATTCCTTTTAAACTCTGTTATATTCGAAATGAACTTCATTTCATTTTTATAGGAATTTTCTTTTTAAACCAGCATGACTTTATCTGTTTAAAATTAAATGTTTTCTGAGTAATTCTAGGTGCTAACTTATTAAAATAAGAAGATTTTCTTGAAAAAGAGAATCGTATTAAATTAAGCTGACCATCTCCTTAAAATAAATAGTAAGTCCCCACTTACTTTCAATGAGAAATCCGTTTAATGTCTCTTCCATGTAAAAACATTCCGACAAAAAAAAGATAAAAGAAGAGAATCATTTCAAATTAAGTTGAACATCTGCTTAATTAGGAAACTTTTTCTGGATCTAATTGTGTTTTTTTTGGGGGAAGACGAATTAAACGGATTTCTCATTGAAAGCAAGTGGGGACTTTCTGTTTTAAGGTGATGTTCGCCTTAAATTAAAATGATTCACGCCTCTTAATTGTTTTTTTTTTGTTAGAATATTCTTGCACGGTGGAAACATTGAACGGATTTCTTATTGAAAGTAAGTGGAGCCTCTCAATTTTAAGCAGATCACCTTAGTTTAAACTGATTCTCTTTGTATTCTCTTTGTTTTGTTGCGCATTGTTCCTCCATTAGTTCATTGTTCTTTCATCAGTCGAGTGTTATTTTGGAAGCGGTTCTTTTGTGAAACGTGTTTATAAGTTAATGTTGGTATTATTAAATATTTAAAAGAAGTAAGTGATTAAAAATGTCGGAAAGTGAACCGCAAAATATAATATATGAACTAGTTTATTCACCGGAGAATAATGAAACTACAGGCCTCTTTCTTGAATGGGGCCTCTCGATAGAATCTATTGCACTACTCCACGAGCAGGGTGTTGACACAAATATACTCTCCAAAATGGAGCGGAATGATATCGAAAAACTTTGTTCGCAGTTAAGCCTCAATTTTCGGGAATATATTTTGTTAAAAGACGGATTGTTAAATTGGCGCACTGAACAGGTACGTAACGAGGAAGTATACATTATATTATATTTATATTTAGATATATTATAAGGAAGAAATCTGTTCTTATCCGCTTAGCCGACAGGAACCATTTTCTATAAAAAAGTTTACGAATAAAAAACAATTACTTAAATAAAAACAACGACAATTTACTTACAGCATATTTCTTAGCCTTCGTGTTAGACCTATTTTTTAATTTTGTGAGTATCCAAACCTAACAGTTTTTGAGAAAATAAATTTCTAAGTACAAAATTTAAGCAAATAAATATAAAACAAATGTTTCGAAAATATGAGCATAATTAAATAGGTACTATTTTTTATTCAAAAATATAATACCCTCACAGTTTTCAATCCAACCAGAATCTTCTCGGACTAGTGTTTACTTAAAACAAGAAAAAATCGAGTTCAGCTAGTTTTTATATTAACATTTTTGATTTATAATACTTAATTCACAAATAAAATTGAGAAATAAGTGTTGTTAGGGCCAGAGGTGTAAAAGCTTAATTTACTTCGTAGCAGAAAATTTTCAACTCATAAGCTAGATTTGAAGCTAGCTTATGAATTGAAAATTTTCAATTCATCTAGCTTATGAATTAATTTTTTTTAAATCATAAATCACGAACAAGCTTATGACTTAATGTATTTTTTATTCACAACCTTGGTTAGAACTTACATCAAAGTTAAACAAAATGTTGTAAGGTGTTGGATTTTTCTTGGTCACATTGTATACCTCGGCTATAAAACCGAAAAAAAACTTCAAAATTCAAATTATTTTACTTCCATTTCTAACAATATTTGCTATATATTTCTGATTTATAAGGGAAAACCTTTGACAGGACCAAGTTCAACCGATCGAGATACGCTATCAATGTCCAAGTCTGTTTCAAATTGGCTAGAGAACATACAGCAGCACTCACCTTTAACATCTTCCTCTGAAACACTGGTTTTTATAGATATACTGAATATCGAAAGTCTTTTACAAAAAACAATAAAAGGCCAGATGATAATTGACTTTTACAAGGAAAATAATATTTTAAATAATAAGTGTCAAAAGGACTTGGTCCAATGCATAGTAGACGAATGTATGCACAAGAAAATTGTGTTAAATTACAATTTAATGAACCAAATTTCCGAGAGTATCGTTAAATTCTTTCCCACTGAAAAAAAGGTATTATTATTTTGAAATGATTATCTAAATTAAATAATGTTAACATTTTATAAACAATTTTTAGGAGTCGTATTTTATGCAAAGAAAAAAAGGATCTAAAAACCCGACTGGAAAACTTCATTCCAAATGGTCAAACAGCAAACTTCGTTTGAAGTTTATGAAACGAGCTAAGCCCAGCAACAGTACGTCCCAAAATGAAGGTCCAAGTTCAGAATTAGATGAACTCAGTTGTGATAAAGATGGTATTTTTTGAGTGTACAAGTAAAGAGATTCGTTTGAATTCTGTATGACTTTTATTTCTTGAGGCTATTATTAGACTGATCTTACTTATCACTAACTTAATATATGGAACCCTGTGCCTTGGCCCCAACTGCATTGGATATCTTGCAGCTTGTGCAAGATATCGCATTTCATCTTTGTCGTCGTCGGTTGTTGACACTAGTCTGCTTCGTTTATAGAAGTAGCTGTGTCAGCATGGTTCGTTGTTGACGACGACGACTTTGTGTGGCTTAGCGGCGGATGTCCTAAGAGCTCATGTTAATTCCTCCCTCACTTAGGTGAAGGCCGTCCTCGGGCTTCTTGAGAGACTTGATGACCTTTTGAATGTCGACATTTTGGCGCTGCTTCTTCTGACGTTTTTTTAGTTTAATGATGGTGTAGCAAACTGTAATGAGTACAACTGTCACGCAGCAAGCTATAAGTGGATGGGTTGTCAATTTTGTTTCTATCTCACCAATGTAACGTAAATTGTCCATGTTCATTCTATGAAGGAATGGTAGGCTCAATATCTCTGTATGACCGGTAATATTTAGAAGCGTAGATGTTGCACTACCGGGTTGCTTTTTCTGGATGTTATTTCGATTGATAAATTTGGATCCATTGATCCACACGGCATCATCAAAAGTCAGCAAATACGTCCCGTTGATGTCCGTCTCAAAATTATTCGCCTCCCTTACTCTGGCATTTCTGTTGTTTATTATAACAATTCCATCATCAATAACCAACACGGATTCCCGATGGTCTGGCTGTGTGTTGCAATGAGCCATGCCTCCAGAGTGTAATTGTTGAGCGCATGTCTTGTTCGATACCTCCTTGCAAAATGTTAACGTTGTTGCTACGTTGCAGTCCTCAACAGCTAGCACTTGTCTTCCAAATTCCGCCACCACATCATCTCCATTGAAGGATAGAATATTGCCGTTGTGAGCAACAGGGTAGATTATTACTTTCTTACAAACTAACTTAGGTCTAGGATAATTAATTATGAAATGTAAAATATTATCATTTTGCAGAACCTTTACATTTGACACTTCCATAAGTTCTGTAACACTTACATTAAAAAATTGTTCGTTTATTATGAATTTTAAGTCATCATCATCTAAAATTACCGGGTTTATAACCCTGAGCTTTGCAAGTGCTATAGAGAGCATTAGATTTTGAATTTCTGAAATGAGCATTCTATTTCTGGTTAACAAGATTTCATAAACATGAACAGTGTCGATTTGTGATTTTTTCGAATAAGCCAAAATATTATTTACGGTGTCTGTTAACCTATTAATTTGCTCCTGAGATTTTGTGTTTATTACAGCTTGTCTATTGTTGGAATCGATCAATTGGGCTTGATTGAATTTAATTTTCTCGAAGTCGTCAAAGTCAGGGGTGCCAGCTACAATTTTTAAACCTGTGCCTAAGAAGTTTAAGCTCCTTGCGTTTCTATGATGGATACTTATACTCGTGAAGAGTGTTTCTAAGTGCTTAAGGTCTATTTCCACAATTTTTCGCATATGCGACTGTGGAGGGAACAGCTCAGTCATGTTTTTTGATTCGTTTATTATTTGCTTAAAGGCAGTAAGATTTGTTGTGTGGCGTAAGTATCCGTTAACCTCCCAGACAATGACATCTCCGTCTAGTATTGGAATATAGTTAGAACTGGTGTAGTCCGTTAATTTAGACACGACTGTTGTCATCATAAATAATAGAAGAATCCTGAAAGATTAATTGTAAAAATATGAAATAATAAAGGTTCTATTTTAGATTGTCCTTATGGACTACCCTCCCTTTAATTAGAACCGTTGTCCCTAAATCGGCTTCCACTTTCTCTTCAACGTATAATGGAGTTAACTTATTACCTAATCGTCTATTTGTTTTTACTAATACCTTTTCTCCTACACTGAAAATTCTGTTCTGCCTTGTTTCATTATCCCTTTGCAACTGTAATTCTTGGGCCTTTTGAACTTTATTTATGATTTTTTCTCTAAATTCTGTCGGGGACGAGTGTATTACATCAATTGGTCTTTGGTTCGTAACAGAGTGGACGGTCCTATTGTATTCTACTGTTGCTAATAGTATTAATTCGACTGTGTCTTCCACTTTTCTGTCAAGTTTTAGACATCTTGCAATTTCTAATAGAGTGCTGTGAAACCTTTCTATTTGACCGTTTGGTGTACTGTGTAAGGGTGGAGCATTTACTATGTGAACATTAAAATGATTGAGCAAAATTGACCTAATTGTCTCGGATTTTAAAGAAGCTTCATTATCACAAAAGATTTGTTTTGTATTTGGGAAAATGTTCATTATCTCCAGGATTGGAACTTTTACGTCTATTATTGTACGTGATGCTATTGGCATCACAACCGTAAATTTGGAAAACTTGTCAATGCAAGTTAAAAAATATTTTTTATCCGTGGAGAATATGTCGACGTGAAGCATTTCTCCAGCATACGAGGGGACTGGTGTCTCGCCAATCAATTGTTTTTTTTGATGCCGATCGTACTTCGACTTTGAACATATTTTACAATTTGCCACAATCTCATTTGCCTGTTTTGTCATTTTCGGAAAAAAATAGTCACAAAGAATTTGTTTAATGTTTTCTTGAGCTGCTCTATGAGCTCGGTTGTGTTCAGTAATTATAATTTCTTTTTGTTCATTCGGGTCGAATATATCCAACACAAATTTGTTAGTATGCCAAAACTTAGTTGATGGAAATAACTCGACTAAATCGTGTTGAATAAAAGCTAGAACTGGTAGGTCACAATGAATTACGTTGACAACATCTATTTTAATCACGTTTCTTAAAGTGTTTATCAATGTATTCCTTTCTGAAAAATTAATGAAATGTCTAGTTTTTTTTCCAAATATTATAAATGTACGGGTTGAAGCGATTGGGGCCTCCTCTATAACTATTTGATTTCTGAAGCAGTTTAAAGGTTTATCCATTGTGTCTATTACATAAGTCAAGGATAGTTCGCTGTGAATTGTAGCGGCATCAGAAGACGCTTCGTTCTCCAATGCATGAATATTTTGCCGCGAAAGTGCATCAGCGACATAATTCTCCTTTCCTGGCTTGTAAAATATTTGAGCATTATGCTCGTCTACAAAAGCTTTCCAGCGCTTAATTTTAGCATTTGTGTTTTTATCTGAAACTGAAAACGAAAGAGGTTGATGATCTGTAAAAATGTTTAGAGTTTTCACTCCATAGAGATAGTTACGTAGATTTTTTAAGGACCACACTATGGCCAACAGTTCTCTTTCATTTGTTGCAAATTGCAACTCTTTATCTTTGAGTGTTCTTGAAATCATTGTTATAGGCTTTCCATTTTGTGACAAAACCGCTCCAAGACCATGTGATGAAGCGTCCGTCGTAAGATCGAAAGGCTTCGTATAATCTGGATATAACAATGTGACGTCTTCTGACGCCAAAATTTCTTTTAATTTATTAAACGCTTGGAGTTCTTTCTCTTTTAATTCTATTTTAATTTTTTTTGATTGATTGCCACTTATTTTGCCATTCTCACCCTTTAATAAATTAGTAAGTGGTCTAGCTATTGATGCGAAATCTTTTATAAAGCATCTATAATAACTAGCTAAACCTAGAAATGACCTTATTCCAAAGAGTGTAGAAGGTTGTGAATAATTTTTAATCGCTTCCACTTTAGCAGGGCAAGTTTTTATACCATCCCTAGACACTGTAAAGCCTAAGTACTCTACATCTGTCTTAAAAAAATGTGACTTTTCGCGTGAAACCCTCATATTCGCTTCATACAATTTTTTTAAAACCGAATCAATATCTTTAACATGTTCATTCTCAGTTTCTGAGAAAACGATTACGTCATCAACGTAAATATAGCAATTTTTTCCAATCTGTTCACGAAGGACGTCATCTATAGCCCGTTGGAAAATACTGGGCGCATTTTTCAACCCAAACGGAAGGCGACAAAATTCGTATTTTCCGCCATTAACGGAAAAAGCTGTTTTTTCTCGATCCCGTTCCGCTAATTCAATTTGGTGAAACCCTGATTTTAAGTCAAGGGTTGTAAAAAATCGTGCCTTGCCTAAATTTGACAAAATCGTTGTAATATTTGGGATAGGATATTTATCGTCTATGGTTTTTTGGTTGAGCTTTCGAAAGTCCATTACTAAACGTTTCTTTTTATTACCCAACTCTTCTGTTCCCTTTTTATCAACTACCCAAATGGGATTATTGTAAGGTGACCTAGACGGTCTAACAATGCCATTCTTCAGAAGATCTTTAATTTCGTTATTAACGAAATCCGTCACACCCATAGGATATGGGTAAAATTTTGAGTAAATGGGGTCTTCACTTACTGTACGTATTGTGGCAACGATGTTGGTGTTATACGGCAATGATTCGCTTGAATCTGCAAATGTTTTCATTCTATTATGTAACATATTTTTGAAATGTATGCTTACGGAGGGTGGAACCTCAATGTCCTCTACTTTCGTAAAGTTCACATTGTCGCATTTATGGAACAGAATAGTTTCTAGCCCTGAATTGAAGCGAATTAAATTTTCTTTTAAGCAAATTGTGGCATTAACCTGTGTTAACAGGTCAAGACCAATTATTCCGTCAAAAGTTGACAGGTTGGGTAAAATAAAAAAAGTGCTATTTCTCCCAAAAATATTTATAAAACATTTGAGTTCAATATTGTTAAAACCATGAATTGATTTTACTAAAAAGGGTGTGCCTACTGGCACTAAACCTTTTATCTCTCGTAATGGCCTGATGTAATTTTTCGAGGCACCTGTGTCAATTAAAAACTTTACTAACCTCCCTCCTACTGTTTTTTGAATAAACGGTAGTTGGGAGTTTCCCCTAAAAAATTGACGTAGTCAAAATCATGTACCTCAGCTTCCACTTCATCTGCCTGCAACGCAGCTGTGGCTTCATAGTCACCTTCATTATTCCGTGGAGGATTTTCTTGCAAATAATTTACTCTTTGGCGACGCTGTCCCGACTGTCTCTGAGAGCTACTTGGCCTTTTATTCCTTTGTTCTTGCCCTTGATCATAGGTATAGTTATTATTTTTTTTGTTGATAGCTATTAAATTGCCGTAAGCGTGATGATGTCGGATCAACATCCATTTTGTCACGACTGCTGGGGACTTTAGAACTGTTAAGTTCCAATTGTTTGTCATTTTCAAAACTTTGCTTTTTGTTAAAATATGGGTTTTTACCCTGCCTATTACTTTGGCTGTTATTACTAGGGTTATTACTATTATTATTGTTTTGGTAACGGCTCGGCGACCGTTTGAACTCGGATCTTAGAGATTTTTCTTCACAATTTTTCGCATAACTCGCAGCAAACAGATACCTTTCATTGTTTGCTTCAACTTCTTGAGCCAAAGCCAAAGCAGTAGGCATATCAGACGGACGGGCCGAAAACAAAACATCACTTAATGGTTTTTTCAACCCAGATATGAAAACCCTAAGGGCGTCCCTTCTGTACTTTTCGTTAAATGCAATGGCTAATGCACTGTCATATGACATATTTGTTTTGTTTGTAAGGAGGGTTAGCTTTTTCTCAATCTCGTCATAATATTCTAGAACGGTAAGGTTCCCTTGCCGCAGTGTACTGAGTTCTTGCTCAATTAAATAAATCGGACGTACATCGGCGTACGTAAAATCTAACCTAGCTATAATAGCTCTAAAATTTAAAACTGTATTAAAAGAAGCCAGGACAGCATCGGCTGGGCCTCTTATTTTATTTCTTATTATTCCCACTGCCTGATAATGTCTAGAACTACCATCGTATTTTTCAAAAACTTTGTAAGCGGAGTGAACCGCTTGACGCCAAGAGACATAAGTGCCCTGTTTGCCCTCAAATTCCGGAAGGGATTTAACTATGTCGAGACACTCTTCACACCTAATTCTTTCACTTATTTCAATTTCTTTAAAAATTTCAACTTCAGGTTTGTTTTGTGTCACTGTTAAATTTTTCACTGCATCACTTAGCTTTCGTTCAAAATCAACTTTTTGTGCTTCAAGGGCACCACTGACTGCGGATTCTACTAATACTTTTAAATCTGTTGCATTCATTTTTTTATCTATTGCTTTCCCTATTTGTAAGTAATTAAACTTTTCTAATAGTATTTCAATATTTTTAGGTTCACTCATTAACCACCGTAAATAATATTTGTTTTGTTATTTTGAATATTATTAAAAAAAGCAATCAATAAAAGCACTTAAATAACGATACAAAAAAAAAAAAATACATAACACTTGCAAGCTTTACAAATAGAAATATTCAAAGTAGGTACAGGTAGGTAAAGACAAATTCTTACATTCTTAATAAAAGTAAATAATTCCTTTTTCTTTCTCCAGTTATTTAATTCCGGTTGATATTGTTTAAATTGTCTTCCAAGTTGGGATTCTTAATAAAAGTAAATAATTCCTTATTTTTCCAGTTTGTTAATTCCGGTTGATATTGTTTAAAGGTTCTTCTAAGTTGGGCGCCAGTAAAGAGATTCGTTTGAATTCTGTATGACTTTTATTTCTTGAGGCTATTATTAGACTGATCTTACTTATCACTAACTTAATATATGGAACCCTGTGCCTTGGCCCCAACTGCATTGGATATCTTGCAGCTTGTGCAAGATATCGCATTTCATCTTTGTCGTCGTCGGTTGTTGACACTAGTCTGCTTCGTTTATAGAAGTAGCTGTGTCAGCATGGTTCGTTGTTGACGACGACGACTTTGTGTGGCTTAGCGGCGGATGTCCTAAGAGCTCATGTTAATTTACACATATGTACTCGAACATTAGAACTAATGTTTTTTTTTATGATAGATGAGTTAGACCAATACACTATTTGGTTGGCAAATCACGTGGCTCCCTGGGAAACTGTCTTAGAGTATTGGAGGAAGACAAGCCACCTTCGATTAAAACAGTTTAAAAATGAAGATAAAACGCTAAGCGAGTTGTTAAAGGATTGGCCTCGTTATAATGATGACTTGGGATATTCGTTGGTAGGTTCCTACGACTTGTATTTTTCCAAGTAGTAAATTATAAATTTATATGCACTTACAGATTGATATAGACTTTGAAACCATCTACCCAAAAAAGTCAAATTGTTTGTTATCTCAATATCCCGTTTTCGTTGAGAAAATTTTCAAATATTACGAAGTAGAAATCCAAGACAAACATAGTAAACAACTTTTTAATAAAGTTAAAAACGACAATGTGAATAAAGGTATAGTATTGAAGTGACAAAACCTATCTTAAATCTTTTATTCATTTATATGTATTTTATTTCACAGATTCAAAAGACTGCATTGTGGCACTTTTAATGCACGCAATTCTTAAACCACATCGATTAAGATCTGGAGCAAAACCAACCATTGAAGACGCTCAAACTGATTTCATTTTACATGTTTTGAACATTAATGACGTTGTGCCGAAATTAAATACGTTAAGAGACGAACATATGAAAAATAAAACAACAGTGCAACCAAGAATAATCGCGGTAGGTTCTGATTTGACTCAAATAACCGATTTTTTTGTATATTGTGATGGTATAAAGTACAAACCAGCTACACTTATTAAATGCATTGATATAGTTATAAAGTTAACGTATGTATTCAATTTGAAGTTTTCGCAGATAAGCAAACTAGTCTGGCTTTTTTTTGAGCAATATTTTTTTGATATAACTTCAGAACAGTTTTCGGAAATTGCTAATATCATTAACCGAATTAAAAATCAGCCATTAAAATGTGTGACAGACTAATTTGTTTCATGTGTGAAAACATATTTACCACTGCACAGCAAATTATTAACCATTTGAAAACATTCCATGGAGTACCTGCAATTTTTACTTTTAAATGTAAACAAAACAACTGCAAACAAAAATTTAATAATATTTATGGTTTTAAAAAACATTTAACAAACCATTTGACAAAAAAAACTAATAACAAAAATGAATTATTAATAATAGAAGAAAAGGAAACTAAACCAGAAATTATAAGAAAAAATGTTAATTTAGTTAGTAAGAAAAATAATATAGCAGATAAACCCGCTGAAGTAAATGCAAATTGGTTAAATAATTTTAAGGATAAACTTAATGAAATCGTTACTTTGTTTACATTAGAGCTTCACTCAAATTGAAGTTTCTCAAGGAAAGTTGTTAATGAAATACAAACATCAATAGTAATTCACATAACCACTCCAATTTCTGAATTAATCAGAGACTTATTAGTTCAGCCTCCTGATTTTATTCTTTCATATTCTCATGAAGTATTAGACTACATTAAAAACCCCTTTGATCTCATAAAAACTGAATATAAATTTTTAAAACATATAGAAGAGTTGGGTGTATACAAAGAACCCATACAATTTACGATTTCAAATCAATTATCAGAAAGAGTTTTAAAAAGAAACCCTTCAATCAATACCTCAAAAGTTGAAAGTTGTTTCTTAAGCCTTATTTTTCAATTTACTAAATATTTTGAATGCCCTTCAATACTCAAGCTAACTTTGGCAAATATGGAAAATATAAAAACTAAAAATAATCTAAATAACATAATAAATGGGCAGTATTGGAGTAAACTCTCGTTTGGTTTGAAAATAGTCATACCGTTTTTTATTTATTTTGATGCTTTCGAAGTTAATGACCCATTGGGCTCAAAATCGGGTCATCATTCTGTCTGTGGCATATACTATAGTTTCCCAACTATACCGGTTCACAATCTTTCTAAGTTGAATAACATTTTCGTCGCAGGGTTTATAAAGAAAAAAGACATCGATAAATTCGGGTATAATCGTTCACTTATTCCTTTGATTGATGAAATTAAGTTACTCGAAAACGAAGGTATAACTGTGGAGACAGAAGATGGCAAAATTAAAATTTTTTTCAAGATAGCACAGATTTTAGGCGATAATTTAGGTTTAAATGAAGTTTTGGGTTACACTAAATCATTTAATTCAAATCATTTCTGCAGAATTTGTTGTAGAAATAAACTACAAAGTCAGTCCGACGTTATTGAATATTCAGATCAATTAAGAACCAAATCTAACTATATAACGGATGTTGCTAAAAACGACACGAAAATGACTGGTATAGTTGATATATCTATTTTCAATGAGTTAAATGATTTTCATGTTACAGATAATATAACGTGCGACATGATGCATGATATTTTCTGTGGAGTATGCAAATATGATTTATCTAAAATTTTGAACCATTTTATTTACACAAAAAAATTATTTTCAATCGAAACATTTAACTCCAGAAAGCAATTATTTAAATATGGAGAAACTGAAATGAAAAATTTAAGCCTTCGAATTGAAAAACACCATATTCAAAATGTTTCTTTTAAAATGACTGCGAAAGAAATGAAAACTTTCATACAAATTTTTGCCACTTATGATAGGTGACTTAATCCAAGAAGATGATGAAGTATATTGCTTTTTAAAAATGTTGATTAATCTTATACACATTTTACTAACTGCTTTGTTTGACGAAGCTAAGATTATTGAATTGAAAACGCTTACAAAAGACCACAACGAACAATTTCAGATCCTTTTTAACGAAAATCTTAAGCCTAAATTTCATAATTTGGTACACTACCCTCGAATTATTCAGTTTTTGGGACCAATCAAATTCATGTCGTGTTTTAGATTCGAAGCGGTGCACCAAATTTACAAAATTTATGGTCGCAATATTACATCTAGATTAAATATACCATTTACTTTATGTAAGAAAGCAGCTTTGAAATTTTCTGCGCTGAAGTTATCAAACTCTTTTTTCTCAAAAGAATTAACTACTTCAAAGCTCATCAAATTTAATATTAACGAACAAAATTATTTTTCAAATTTAATTTTTGAGGGTTGTGACATATCAGATTTACCAACTCAAAAAGCAAATCAGGTTGTTTTCAAAGGCATTACTTACAAGCGTGGTTTTGTGCTAACTAAAAGCTTACGGTTATCTAATTTTGTTTATGAAATCGAAGATCTTTTACCAAAAAGTGAAGAGCTTTATATTATTTGTAAAAGATGGAAAATTGTTAAATACTTAAATCATTTTCTGTCTTTCCAAGTAGGAGATTTAGATATAAATTATTGTGCAATCAATACTAAAAATGTGGACGGACCACCTATTCACTTTTATATTTTAAATAACGGAATCAAAGTTATTCGTCCAAAACTTTATTCTTAAAAAAATGTAAATAAACCTAAAATATGTAAATAAATGCTGAAATTCTTGAAAAAAAACTCTTTTTATTTTTGAAGTTTTGCAGCTTATGGACAATTTATTGTATTTACTAACTAATAAGTTTTTACATTTTAAGTTTAAATTAATTGATCTCACAATAACTTAAATGTCAATTTTACAACATTGTGATCTACATATAATTTGATCTTCAAATTTAAAATGGTTAAGCATCAGGTAAGTAGGCATTAATAGGACTTATATTTTTTGAATTAACATGGGTAATTTTCTTAACGAAAACTTAAAAGTCAATTTGACATTGCTTCCCATAAAAATGATATATTCGAAATTTTCGAACAGATCATTTTTATGGAACTGCAATGTCAAAATAAATTTTTTAAATTTTAAAAGAATATGATTTTCTGTAAAATTAAGCGGTCTGAAAATGTCGAACATCTTATTTTTATGTGAAATTAACATATGCTTAACTTAATATTAACCTGTTAGAAGTCTCTAAAGGAAATGATTTTCTAGTTAAATTTATTTGTCGACGTGTGATATTAAAGTGCTTGACATTTTATTTCTATAGGAACGCATTTAAAATTAAATTGTGCTTCACTTAATATTAAAGTTTTAGAAGTCTTAAAACAAAAAGATTTTAGTAAAATCAATTCGTAACACCTTTGGTTGTAAAGTGTCGGACACCTTGTTTTTATGGAAATGCACTTGAAATTAGCACGGGATTCACTTGAATTTAACCTGATAGAAGTCTCAAAAGAAAATGATTTTCTTATGAAATTAAGCGGATTCTTTTAAAAACAAACTACTATGCACATACTGTTAATTCAGATGATTTTGCCACTTATTTTAAGCTGGAAGTCCGGTTGGCAAAAAACCATGCAGAAATCCACTTAATTTAATACAGATTCTATTTGTTTTTAGCATGACTTTTTTCTCCGTGTAGGTGTTTGAATTCGACCGAATTCCCCTAGAAAAATATAATTCACAGTGTTCGAAAGCTGTAAATATTATTTGTGTCGGTAGCCATCGGCTACTATTTTGCGTCTTAGAAGCGTACTACAGCATCCAACTGATGAGCCCAACTGTAGAAGCTGGCCGAAACGCATAATTTGAACTAAATGTCACAGCAAAACAAAATTTAAATTTCAGCCTGAGTCCACAAAAAAAAAAGAACAAAAGTAATACCTGCGTATGCATATGTGTTTGTATTGTTTTTACATTTCATCTTAAAATTAAACGAGCCAAACCACGGGCATTATTTTCTAGGTATCTGAATTCGACCGAATTCCCCTAGAAAAATATAATTCACAGTGTTTGAAAGCTGTAAATTTTATTTGTGTCGGTAGCCATCGAATAATATTTTGCGTCTTAGAAGCGTACTACAGCATCCAACTGATGAGCCCAACTGTAGAACCTGGCCGAAGCGCATAATTTGAACTAAAGGTCACAAAAAAACAAAATTAAAATTAAAAGCCGAGTTGACCAAAAAAAAAGAAAAAAATTAATACCTGCGTATACACATGCGTTTGTATTGATTTTACATTTCATCTTAAAATTAAACGAGCCAGACCACGGGCATTATTTTCTAGGTGTCTGAATTCGACCGAATTCCCCTAGAAAAATAAAATTCACAGTGTTTGAAGCTATAAATTTTATTTGTGTCGGTAGCAATCGACTAATATTTTGCGTCTTAGAAGGGTACTACAGCATCTAACTGATGAGCCCAACTGTCGTACCTTGGCGAACGCATAATCTGGACTAAAGGTCACAAAAAAAAACTAAATTAAAATTAAAAGCTGAGTCCTCAAAAAAAAAGATAAAAAGCAATACCTACGTATACACATGCGTTTGTATTGTTTTTACATTTTTTCTTAAAATTAAATAAGCCAGACCACTGGCATTATTTTCTAGGTGTCTGAATTCGATGGAATTCCCCTAGAAAAATATAATTCGCAGTGTTTGAAAGCTGTACATTTTATTTGTGTCGGTAGCGATCGACTAATATTTTGCGTCTTTGAATGTACTACAGCATCTAACTGATGAGCCCAACTGTAGTACCTGTGCAAAACGCATAATTTGGACAAAATGTCACAAGAAAACAAAATTAAAATTAAGAGCTGAGTCCACAAAAAAAGAACAAAAGCAATACCTACGTATGCACATGCGTTTGTACTGTTTTTACATTTCTTCCTTAAATTAAACAAGCCCGACTACGGACATTATTTTCTAGGTGTCTGAATTCGGACGAATTCCCCTAGAAAAATAAAATTCACAGTGTTTGAAAGCTGTAAATTTTATTTGTGGCGGTAGCAATCGACTAATATTTTGCGTCTTAGAAGGTTACTACATCATCTAACTGATGAGCCCAACTGTAGTACCTTGGCGAAACGCGTAATCTGGACTAAAGGTCACAAAAAAAGCAAAATTAAAATTAAAAGCTGAGTCCACAAAAAAAAGAACAAAAGCAATACCTACGTATGCACATGCGTTTGTATTGTTTTTACATTTTTTCTTAAAATTAAATAAGCCAGACCACTGGCATTATTTTCTAGGTGTCTGAATTCGATGGAATTCCCCTAGATAAATATAATTCGCAGTGTTTGAAAGCTGTAAATCTTATTTGTGTCGGTAGCGATCGACTAATATTTTTCGTCTTAGAATGTACTACAGCATCTAACTGATGAGCCCAACTGTAGTACCTGTCCAAAACGCATAATTTGGACAAAAGGTCACAAGAAAACAAAATTAAAATTAAAAGCTGAGTCCAAAAAAAAAAAGAACAAAAGCAATACCTACGTATGCACATGCGTTTGTACTGTTTTTACATTTCTTCTTTAAATTAAACAAGCCCGACTACGGACATTATTTTCTAGGTGTCTGAATTCGGACGAATTCCCCTAGAAAAATATAATTCACAGAGTTCGAAAGCTGTAAATATTATTTGTGTCGGTAGCCATCGACTACTATTTTGCGTCTTAGAAGCGTACTACAGCATCCAACTGATGGACCCAACTGTAGAACCTGGCCGAAACGCATAATTTAAACTAAAGGTCACAAAAAAACAAAATTTAAATTAAAAGCTGAGTCGACCAAAAAAAAGAACAAAAGCAATACCTGCGTATACACATGCGTTTGTATTGTTTTTGCATTTCATCTTAAAATTAAACGAGCCAGACCACGGGCTTAATTTGGACTAAAGGCCATCGGCTAATATTTTGCGTCTTAGAAGGGTACTACAGCATCTAGCTGATGAGCCCAACTGTAGTACCTGCGCGAAACGCATAATTTGGACTAAAGGTCACAAAAAAAAACAAATTAAAATTAAAAGTGAGTCCACAAAAAAAAAGAACAAAAGCAATACCTACGTATGCACATGCGTTTGTACTGTTTTTACATTTCTTCTTTAAATTAAACAAGCCCGACTACGGACATTATTTTCTAGGTGTCTGAATTCGACCGAATTCCCCTAGAAAAACATAATTCCCAGTGTTTGAAAGCTGTAAATTTGATTTGTGTCGGTAGACATCGACTAATATTTTGCGTCCTAGAAGGGTACTAATGCATCTAACTCATGAGCCCAACTGTAACACCTGCGCGAAACGCTTAATTTGGACTAAAGTTCACAAAAAACAAAATTAAAAGCTGTATCCACAAACAAAAAAGAACAAAAGCAATACCTACGTATGCACATGCGTTTGTATTGTTTTTTTCATTTCTTCTAAAAACTAAAAAAGTCAGACTACGGGCATTATTTTCTAGGTGTCTGAATTCGACCGAAAAGTAATTTGGTGACGACAAAAATCTATTTTAAAGTAATTTGGTGACAAAATTTTACTTTATTTTACAACTTGTCAATTGGTTTTGACAGCTTACAGAACTCTCCGCAACAATTTTTCCGTTGTGGTTTTCGTTAGCATTTCGCTCTCCTAGTGGAGACCACCGAAAATTTTCGTTTCACATCAGCAGCGTACTAGGCTTAAGTTGCAAAAAAGGGCACACAAAACAAAATTAAAATTGAAAGCTGAGTCCACAAAAAAAACGACAATAGCAATATCTACATATGCACATGCGTTTGTATTGTTTTTACATTTCATCTTAAAATTAAACGAGCCAGACCACGGTCATTATTTTCTAGGTGTCTGAATTCGACCGAATTCCCCTAGAAAAATATTATTCACAGTGTTTGAAAGCTGTAAATTTTATTTGTGTCAGTAGCCATCGGCTAATATTTTGCGTCTTAGGAGGGTACTACAGCATCTAACTGATGAGCCCAAATGTAGTACCTGGGCGAAACGCATAATCTGGACTAAAGGTCACAAAAAAAAAAACAAAATTAAAATTAAAAGCTGTGTCCACAAAAAAAAAGAACAAAAGTAATACACTGCGTATGTACATTGTTTTTACATTTCATCTTAAAATTAAACGAGCCAGACCACGGGCATTATTTTCTAGGTGTCTGAATTCGACCGAATTCCCCTAGAAAAATATAATTCACAGAGTTTGAAAGCTGTACATTTTATTTGTGTCGGTAGCCATCTACTAATATTTTGCGTCTTAGAAGGGTACTACAGCATCTAACTGATGAGCCCAACTGTAGTAACTGGGCGAAACGCATAATCTGGACTAAAGGTCACAAAAAAAAAACAAAAGTAAAATTAAAAGCTGAGTCCACAAAAAAAAAGAACAAAAGCAATACTTACGTATGCACATGTGTTCGTATTGTTTTTACATTTTTTTCTTAAAATTAAATAAGCCAGACCACTGGCGTTATTTTCTAGGTGTCTAAATTCGATGGAATTCCCCTAGAAAAATATAATTCGCAGTGTTTGAAAACTGTAAATTTTATTTGTGTCGGTAGCGATCGACTAATATTTTACGTCTTAGAATGTACTACAGCATCTAACTGATGAGCCCAACTGTAGTACCTATTCGAAACACAAAATTTGGAAAAAAGGTCACAAAAAACAAAATTAAAATTAAAAGCTGAGTCCACAAAAAAAAAGAACAAAAGCAATACGTACGTATGCACATGCGTTTGTATTGTTTTTACATTTCTTCTTAAAATTAAACAAGCCAGACCACGGGCATTATTTTCTAGGTGCCTGAATTCGACCGAATTCCCCTAGAAAAACATAATTCACAGTGTTTGAAAGCTGTAAATTTGATTTGTGTCGGTAGACATCGACTAATATTTTGCGCCCTAGAAGCGTACTAAAGCATCTAACTCATGAGCCCACCTGTAGTAGCAGCGCGAAACGCTTAATTAGGACTAAAGGACACAAAAAACAAAATTAAAAGCTGTGTCCACAAAAAAAAGAACAAAAGCAATACCTACGTATGCACATGCGTTTGTATTGTTTTTACATTTCTTCTTAAAATTAAACAAGCCAGACCACGGGCATTATTTTCTAGGTGCCTGAATTCGACCGAATTCCCCTAGAAAAACATAATTCACAGTGTTTGAAAGCTGTACATTTTATTTGTGTCGGTAGCCATCGACTAATATTTTGCGTCTTAGGAGGGTACTACAGCATCTAACTGATGAGCCCAAATGTAGTACCTGGGCGAAACGCATAATCTGGACTAAAGGTCATAAAAAAAAAACAAAATTAAAATTAAAAGCTGTGTCCACAAAAAAAAGAACAAAAGTAATACACTGCGTATGCACATTGTTTTTACATTTCATCTTAAAATTAAACGAGCCAGACCACGGGCAGTATTTTCTAGGTGTCTGAATTCGACCGAACTCCCCTAGAAAAATATAATTTACAGTGTTTGAAAGATGTAAATTTGATTTGTGTCGGTAGCCATGGACTTATATTTTGCGTCTTAGAAGGGTACTAAAGCATCTAACTGATGAGTCCAACCGTATAACCTGCGCGAAAGGCATAATTTGGATTAAAGGTCACAAAAAATCAAAATAAAAATTAAAAGCTGAGTCCACAAAAAAAGAACAAGAGCAATACCTACGTATGCACATACGTTTGTATTGTTATTACATTTCTTCTTATAATTAAACAAGCCAGACCAGGGGCAGTATTTCGATTTATTCGACCAAATTCCCCTAGAAAAATATAATTCACAGTGTTTGAAAGCTGTACATTTGATTTGTGTCGGTAGCCATCGACTAATATTTTGCGTCTTAGTAGGGTACTACAACATCTAGCTGATGAGCCCAACTGCAGTACCTGTGCGAAACACATAATTTGGACTAAAGGTCACAAAAAATCAAAATAAAAATTAAAAGCTGAGTCCACAAAAAAAAGAACAAAAGCAATACCTACGTATGCACACGCTCTTGTACTGTTTTTACATTTCTTCTTTAAATTAAACAAGCCCGACTACGGACATTATTTTCTAGGTGCCTGAATTCGATGGAATTCCCCTAGAAAAGTATAATTCGCAGTGTTTGAAAGCTGTAAATTTTATTTGTGTCGGTAGCGATCGACTAATATTTTGCGTCTTAGAAGCGTACTACAGCATCCAACTGATGAGCCCAACTGTAGAACCTGGCCGAAGCGCATAATTTGAACTAAATGTCACAGCAAAACAAAATTAAAATTTAAACCTGAGTCCACCAAAAAAAAAGAACAAAAGTAATACCTGCGTATGCACATGTGTTTGTATTGTTTTTACTTTTCATCTTAAAATTAAACGAGCCAATCCACGGGCATTATTTTCTATGTGTCTGAATTCGACCGAATTCCCCTAGAAAAATATAATTCACAGTGTTCGAAAGCTGTAAATATTATTTGTGTCGGTAGCCATCGACTACTATTTTGCGTCTTAGAAGCGTACTACAGCATCCAACTGATGAGCCCAAATGTAGAACCTGGCCGAAACGCATAATTTGAACTAAACGTCACAAAAAAACAAAATTAAAATTAAAAGCTGAGTCCACAAAAAAAAGAACAAAAGCAATACCTACGTATGCACATGCGTTTGTATTGTTTTTACATTTTTTCTTAAAATTAAATAAGCCAGACCACTGGCATTATTTTCTAGGTGCCTGAGTTCGATGGAATTCCCCTAGAAAAATATAATTCGCAGTGTTTGAAAGCTGTAAATTTTATTTGTGTCGGTAGCGATCGACTAATATTTTGCGTCTTAGAATGTACTACAGCATCTAACTGATGAGCCCAACTGTACTACCTGTGCAAAACGCATAATTTGGACAAAAGGTCACAAGAAAACAAAATTAAAAGCTGAGTCCACAAAAAAAAGAACAAAAGCAATACCTACGTACGCACATGCGTTTGTATTGTTTTTACATTTCTTCTTAAAATTAAACAAGCCAGACCACGGGCATTATTTTCTAGGTGTCTGAATTCGACCGAATTCCCCTAGAAAAACATAATTCCCAGTGTTTGAAAGCTGTAAATTTGATTTGTGTCAGTCGACATCGACTAATATTTTGCGTCCTAGAAGGGTACTAAGGCATCTAACTCATGAGCCCAACTGTAGTACCTGCGCGAAACGCTTAATTTGGACTAAAGGCCATCGACTAATATTTTGCGTCTTAGAAGGGTACTACCTGTGCAAAACGCATAATTTGGACAAAAGGTCACAAGAAAACAAAATTAAAAGCTGAGTCCACAAAAAAAAGAACAAAAGCAATACCTACGTACGCACATGCGTTTGTATTGTTTTTACATTTCTTCTTAAAATTAAACAAGCCAGACCACGGGCATTATATTCTAGGTGTCTGAATTCGACCGAATTCCCCTAGAAAAACATAATTCCCAGTGTTTGAAAGCTGTAAATTTGATTTGTCTCGGTCGACATCGACTAATATTTTGCGTCCTAGAAGGGTACTAAGGCATCTAACTCATGAGCCCAACTGTAGTACCTGCGCGAAACGCTTAATTTGGACTAAAGGCCATCGACTAATATTTTGCGTCTTAGAAGGGTACTACAGCATCTAACTGATGAGCCCAACTGTAGTACCTGCGCGAAACGCATAATTTGGACTAAAGGTCACAAAAAAACAAATTAAAATTAAAAGTGAGTCCACAAAAAAAAGAACAAAAGCAATACCTACGTATGCACATGCGTTTGTACTGTTCTTACATTTCTTCTTTAAATTAAACAAGCCCGACTAGGGACATTATTTTCCAGGTGTCTGAATTCGACCGAATTCCCCTAGAAAAATATAATTCACAGTGTTTGAAATCTGTAAATTGTATTTGTGTCGGTAGCCATCGACTAATATTTTGCGTCTTAGAAGGGTACTACAGCATCTAACTGATGAGCCCAACTGTAGTACCTGCGCGAAACGCATAATTTGGATTAAAGGTCACAAAAAAAATAAAATAAAAATTAAAAGCTGAGTCCACAAAAAAAAGAACAAAAGCAATACCTACGTATGCACATGCGTTTGTATTGTTTTTTTCATTTCTTCTAAAAATTAAAAAAGTCAGACTACGGGCATTATTTTCTAGGTGTCTGAATTCGACCGACTTCCCCTGGAAAAATATAATTCACAGTGTTTGAAATCTGTAAATTTTATTTGTGTCTGTAGCCATCGACTAATATTTTGCGTCTTAGAAGGGTACTACAGCACCTAACTGATGAGCCCAACTGTAGTACCTGCGCGAAACGCATAATTTGGACTAAAGGTAACAAAAAAATAAAATAAAAATTAAAAGCTGAGTCCACAAAAAAAAAGAACAAAAGCAATACCTACGTATACACATGCGTTTGTATTGTTTTTTCATTTCTTCTAAAAATTAATCAAACCAGACTACGGGCATTATTTTCTAGGTGTTTGAATTCGACCGAATTCCCCTAGAAAAATATAATTCACAGTGTTTGAAAGCTGTAAATTTTATTTGTGTCGGTAGCCATCGACCAATATTTTGCGTCTTAGAAGGGTACTGCATTATCCAACTGATGAGCCCAACTATAGAACCTCGCCAAAACGCATAATTTGAACTAAAGGTAACAAAAAACAAAATTAAAATTAAAAGCTTAGTGCACCAAAAAAAAAGAACAAAAGCAATACCTGCGTATGCACATGCGCTTGTATTGTCTGAATTCGACCGAATTCCCCTAGAAAAATATAATTCACAGTGTTTGAAAGCTGTAAATTTTATTTGTGTCGGTAACCATCACTAATATTTTGCGTCTTAGAAGCGTACTACAGCATCCAACTGATGAGCCCAACTGTAGAACCTGGCCGAAACGCATAATTCGAACTAAAGATCACAAAAAAAAAAAAAAATTAAAATTAAAAGCTGAGTCCACCAAAAAAAACAACAAAAGTAATGCCTGCGTATGCACATGCGTTTGTATTGTTTTTACATTTCATCTTAAATGTCGAGTCAGACCACGGGCATTATTTTCTAGGTGTATGAATTCGACCGAATTCCCCTAGAAAAATATAATTCACAGAGTTTGAAAGCTGTAAATTTTATTTGTGTCGGTAGCCATCAACTAATATTTTACATCTTAGAAGGGTACTACAGCATCTAACTGATGAGCCCAACTGTAGTACCTGAGCGAAACGCATAATCTGGACTAACGGTCAAAAAAAAAAAATTAAAATTAAAAGCTGAGTCCACAAAAAAAAGAACAAAAGCGCTACCTACGTATCCACATGTGTTTGTATTGTTTTTACATTTTTTCTTAAAATTAAATAAGCCAGACCACTGGCATTATTTTCTAGGTGTCTGAATTCGATGGAATTCCCATAGAAAAATATAATTCGCAGTGTTTGAAAGCTGTACATTTTATTTGTGTCGGTAGCGATTGACTAATATTTTGCGTCTTAGAATGTACTACAGCATCTAACTGATGAGCCCAACTGTAGTACCTGTGCGAAACGCATAAGTTGCAAAAAAGGGCACAAAAAACAAAATTAAAATTGAAAGCTGAGTCCACAAAAAAAAGGACAATAGCAATATCAACATATGCACATGCGTTTGTATTGTTTTTACATTTCATCTTAAAATTAAACGAGCCAGACCACGGTCATTATTTTCTAGGTGTCTGAATTCGACCGAATTCTCCTAGAAAAATATTATTCACAGTGTTTGAAAGCTGTAAATTTTATTTGTGTCGGTAGCCATCGGCTAATATTTTGCGTCTTAGGAGGGTACTACAGCATCTATCTGTTGACCCCAACTGTAGTACCTTTGCGAAACGCATAATCTGGACTAAAGGTTACAAAAAAAACAAAATTAAAATTAAAAGCTGAGTCCACAAAAAAAAAGAACAAAAGTAATGCGTATGCACATGCGTTCGTATTGTTTTTACATTTTTTTCTTAAAATTAAATAAGCCAGACCACTGGCATTATTTTTTAGGTGTCTAAATTCGATGGAACTCCCCTAGAAAAATATAATTCGCAGTGTTTGAAAGCTGTAAATTTTATTTGTGTCGGTAGCGATCAACTAATATTTTACGTCTTAGAATGTACTGCAGCATCTAACTGATTAGCCCAACTGTAGTACCTGTTCGAAACACATAATTTGGCAAAAAGGTCACAAAAAACAAAATTAAAATTAAAAGCTGAGTCCACAAAAAAAAGAACAAAAGCAATACCTACGTATGCACATGCGTTTGTATTGTTTTTACATTTCTTCTTAAAATCAAACAAGCCAGACCACGGGCATTATTTTCTAGGTGCCTGAATTCGACCGAATTCCCCTAGAAAAACATAATTCACAGTGTTTGAAAGCTGTACATTTGATTTGTGTCGGTAGACATCGACTAATATATTGCGCCCTAGAAGCGTACTAAAGCATCTAACTCATGAGCCCACCTGTAGTAGCAGCGCGAAACGCTTAATTTAGACTAAAGGTCACAAAAAACAAAATTAAAAGCTGTGTCCACAAAAAAAAGAACAAAAGCAATACCTACGTATGCACATGCGTTTACATTGATTTTACATTTCTTCTTAAAATTAAAAAACCCACACCACGGGCATTATTTCCTATGTGTCTGAATTCGACCGAATTTCCCTAGAAAAATATAATTCACAGTGTTTGTAAGCTGTATCTAACTGATGAGCCCAACTGTAGTACCTGCGCTAAACGCATAATTTGAACTAAAGGTAACAAAAAAATAAAATAAAAATTAAAAGCTGAGTCCACAAAAAAAAAGAACAAAAGCAATACCTACGTATACACATGCATTTGTATTGTTTTTTCATTTCTTCTAAAAATTAATCAAACCAGACTACGGGCATTATTTTCTAGGTGTTTGAATTCGACCGAATTCCCCTAGAAAAATATAATTCACAGTGTTTGAAAGCTGTAAATTTTATTAGTGTCGGTAGCCATCGACCAATATTTTGCGTCTTAGAAGGGTACTGCATTATCCAACTGATGAGCCCAACTATAGAACCTGGACAAAACGCATAATTTGAACTAAAGGTAACAAAAAACAAAATTAAAATTAAATGCTTAGTTCACCAAAAAAAGAACAAAAGCAATACCTGCGTATGCACATGCGTTTGTATTGTCTGAATTCGACCGAATTCCCCTAGAAAAATATAATTCACAGTGTTTGAAAGCTGTAAATTTTATTTGTGTCGGTAACCATCACTAATATTTTGCGTCTTAGAAGCGTACTACAGCATCCAACTGATGAGCCCAACTGTAGAACCTGGCCGAAACGCATAATTCGAACTAAAGATCACAAAAAAAAAAAATTAAAATTAAAAGCTGAGTCCACAAAAAAAAGAACAAAAGCAATAATTACGTATGCACATCCGTTCGTATTGTTTTTACATTTCTTCGTAAAATTCAACAACCCAGACCACGGGCATTATATTCTAGGTGTCTGAATTCGACGGAATTTCCCTAGAAAAATATAATTCACAGTGTTTGTAAGCTGTAAATTTTATTTGTGTCGGTAGCCATCGACTAATATTTTGCGTCTTAGAAGGGTATTACAGCATTTAACTGATGAGCCCAACTGTAGTACCTGAGCGCAACGCATAATTTGGACTTAATGTCCAAAAAAGCAAAATTAAAATTAAAAGCTGAGTCCACAAAAAAAAAAGAACAAAAGCAATACCTACGTATGCACATGCGTTTGTATTTTTTATTACATTTCTTCTTAAAATTAAACAAGCCAGACCATGGGCAGTATTTCGATTTATTCGAACGAATTCCCCTAGAAAAATATAATTCACAGTGTTTGAAAGCTGTAAATTTGATTTGTGTCGGTAGCCATCAACTAATATTTTACATCTTAGAAGGGTACTACAGCATCTAACTGATGAGCCCAACTGTAGTACCTGAGCGAAACGCATAATCTGGACTAACGGTCAAAAAAAAAAAATTAAAATTAAAAGCTGAGTCCACAAAAAAAAGAACAAAAGCACTACCTACGTATCCACATGTGTTCGTATTGTTTTTACATTTTTTTCTTAAAATTAAATAAGCCAGACCACTGGCGTTATTTTTTAGGTGTCTAAATTCGATGGAATTCCCCTAGAAAAATATAATTCGCAGTGTTTGAAAGCTGTAAATTTTATTTGTGTCGGTAGCGATCAACTAATATTTTACGTCTTAGAATGTACTACAGCATCTAACTGATTAGCCCAACTGTAGTACCTGTTCGAAACACATAATTTGGAAAAAAGGTCACAAAAAACAAAATTAAAATTAAAAGCTGAGTCCACAAAAAAAAAGAACAAAAGCAATACCTACGTATGCACATGCGTTTGTATTGTTTTTACATTTCTTCTTAAAATTAAACAAGCCAGACCACGGGCATTATTTTCTAGGTGCCTGAATTCGACCGAATTCCCCTAGAAAAACATAATTCACAGTGTTTGAAAGCTGTAAATTTGATTTGTGTCGGTAGACATCGACTAATATTTTGCGCCCTAGAAGCGTACTAAAGCATCTAACTCATGAGCCCACCTGTAGTAGCAGCGCGAAACGCTTAATTTAGACTAAAGGTCACAAAAAACAAAATTAAAAGCTGTGTCCACAAAAAAAAGAACAAAAGCAATACCTACGTATGCACATGCGTTTATATTGATTTTACATTTCTTCTTAAAATTAAAAAACCCACACCACGGGCATTATTTTCTATGTGTCTGAATTCGACCGAATTTCCCTAGAAAAATATAATTCACAGTGTTTGTAAGCTGTATCTAACTGATGAGCCCAACTGTAGTACCTGCGCTAAACGCATAATTTGAACTAAAGGTAACAAAAAAATAAAATAAAAATTAAAAGCTGAGTCCACAAAAAAAAAGAACAAAAGCAATACCTACGTATACACATGCATTTGTATTGTTTTTTCATTTCTTCTAAAAATTAATCAAACCAGACTACGGGCATTATTTTCTAGGTGTTTGAATTCGACCGAATTCCCCTAGAAAAATATAATTCACAGTGTTTGAAATCTGTAAATTTTATTAGTGTCGGTAGCCATCGACCAATATCTTGCGTCTTAGAAGGGTACTGCATTATCCAACTGATGAGCCCAACTATAGAACCTGGCCAAAACGCATAATTTGAACTAAAGGTAACAAAAAACAAAATTAAAATTAAATGCTTAGTTCACCAAAAAAAGAACAAAAGCAATACCTGCGTATGCACATGCGTTTGTATTGTCTGAATTCGACCGAATTCCCCTAGAAAAATATAATTCACAGTGTTTGAAAGCTGTAAATTTTATTTATGTCGGTAACCATCACTAATATTTTGCGTCTTAGAAGCGTACTACAGCATCCAACTGATGAGCCCAACTGTAGAACCTGGCCGAAACGCATAATTCGAACTAAAGATCACAAAAAAAAAAAAAATTAAAATTAAAAGCTGAGTCCACCAAAAAAAACAACAAAAGTAATGCCTGCGTATGCACATGCGTTTGTATTGTTTTTACATTTCATCTTAAATGTCGAGTCAGACCACGGGCATTATTTTCTAGGTGTATGAATTCGACCGAATTCCCCTAGAAAAATATAGTTCACAGAGTTTGAAAGCTGTAAATTTTATTTGTGTCGGTAGCCATCAACTAATATTTTACATCTTAGAAGGGTACTACAGCATCTAACTGATGAGCCCAACTGTAGTACCTGAGCGAAACGCATAATCTGGACTAACGGTCAAAAAAAAAAAATTAAAATTAAAAGCTGAGTCCACAAAAAAAAGAACAAAAGCACTACCTACGTATCCACATGTGTTCGTATTGTTTTTACATTTTTTTCTTAAAATTAAATAAGCCAGACCACTGGCGTTATTTTTTAGGTGTCTAAATTCGATGGAATTCCCCTAGAAAAATATAATTCGCAGTGTTTGAAAGCTGTAAATTTTATTTGTGTCGGTAGCGATCAACTAATATTTTACGTCTTAGAATGTACTACAGCATCTAACTGATTAGCCCAACTGTAGTACCTGTTCGAAACACATAATTTGGAAAAAAGGTCACAAAAAACAAAATTAAAATTAAAAGCTGAGTCCACAAAAAAAAAGAACAAAAGCAATACCTACGTATGCACATGCGTTTGTATTGTTTTTACATTTCTTCTTAAAATTAAACAAGCCAGACCACGGGCATTATTTTCTAGGTGCCTGAATTCGACCGAATTCCCCTAGAAAAACATAATTCACAGTGTTTGAAAGCTGTAAATTTGATTTGTGTCGGTAGACATCGACTAATATTTTGCGCCCTAGAAGCGTACTAAAGCATCTAACTCATGAGCCCACCTGTAGTAGCAGCGCGAAACGCTTAATTTAGACTAAAGGTCACAAAAAACAAAATTAAAAGCTGTGTCCACAAAAAAAAGAACAAAAGCAATACCTACGTATGCACATGCGTTTATATTGATTTTACATTTCTTCTTAAAATTAAAAAACCCACACCACGGGCATTATTTTCTATGTGTCTGAATTCGACCGAATTTCCCTAGAAAAATATAATTCACAGTGTTTGTAAGCTGTAAATTTTATTTGTGTCGGTAGCCATCGACTAATATTTTGCGTCTTAAGAGGGTACTGCAGCATCTAACTGATGAGCCCAACTGTAGTACCTGCGCTAAACGCATAATTTGAACTAAAGGTCACAAAGAAATAAAATAAAAACTAAAAGCTGAGTCCACAAAAAAAAGAACAAAAGCAATACCTACGTATGCACATGCGTTTGTATTGTTTTTTCATTTCTTCTAAAAATTAATCAAGCCAGACTACGGGCATTATTTTCTAGGTGTCTGAATTCTACCGAATTCCCATAGAAAAATATAATTCACAGTGTTTGAAAGCTGTAAATTTTATTTGTGTCAATAGCCATCGACCAATATTTTACGTCTTAGAAGGGTACTGCATCATCCAACTGATGAGCCCAACTGTAGAACCTGGCCGAAACGCATAATTTGAACTAAAGGTAACAAAAAAGAAAATTAAAATTAACAGCTTAGTTCACCAAAAAAAGAACAAAAGCAATACCTGCGTATGCACATGCGTTTGTATTGTTTTTACATTTCATCTTAAAATTAAACGAGCCAGAACACGGGCATTATTTTCTAGGTATCTGAATTCGACAGAATTCCCCAAGAAAAATATAATTCACAGTGTTTGAAAGCTGTAAATTTAATTTGTGTCGGTAGCCATCGACTAATATTTTGCGTCTTAGAAGGGTACTACACCATCTAACATCTAACTGATGACCCCAACTGTAGTTCCTGCGCGAAACGCATAATTTGGACTAAAGGTCACAAAAAAACAAAATTAAAATTAAAAGTGAGTCCACAAAAAAAGAACAAAAGCAATACCTACTCATGCACATGCGTTTGTATTTTTTTTTTAATTTCTTCTTAAAACTAAACAAGCCAGACCATAAGCATTATTTTCTAGGTGTCTGAATTCGACCAAATTATCCTAGAAAAATATGATTCACAGTGTTTGAAAGCGTGAAATTTTATTTGTGTCGGTAGCGATCGACTAATATTTTGCGTCTTAGAAGGGTACTGCAGCATCTAACTGAAGAGCCCAACTGTTGTACCTGTGCGAAACGCATAACTTTTACTAAAGGTCACAAGAAATCAAAATTAAAATCAAAAGCTGAGTCCACAAAAAAAAGAACAAAAGCAATACCTACGTATGCACATGCGCTTGTATTGTTTTTACATTTGTTCTTATAATTACATAAGCCAGACCACGGGCATTATTTTCTAGGTGTCTGAATTCGACCAAATTTCCCTAGAACAATATAATTCACAGAGCTGTAAATTTGATTTTTGTCGGTAGACATCGAATAATATTTTGCGGCTAGAAGGGTACTACAGCATCTAACTGATGAGCCCAACTGTAGTACCTGCGCGAATGCATAATTTGGACTAAAGGTCACAAAAAATAAAATTAAAATTAAAAGCTGAGTCCACAAAAAAAGAACAAAACCAATAATTACGTATGCACATGCGTTTGTATTGTTTTTAAATTTCTTCTTAAAATTCAACAACCCAGACCACGGGCATTATTTTCTAGGTGTCTGAATTCGACGGAATTCCCCTAGAAAAATATAATTCACAGTGTTTGTAAGCTGTAAATCTTATTTGTGTCGGTAGACATCGACTAATATTTTGCGTCTTAGAAGGGTACTACAACATCTAACTGATGAGCCCAACTGTACTACCTGCGTGAAACGCATGTGGACTAAACGTCATAAAAACTCAAAATTAAAATTAAAAGCTGAGTCTACAAATAAAAAGAACAAAAGCAATACCTAAGTATGCACATACGTTTGTATTGTTTTTAATTTCTTCTTAAAATTAAACAACCCAGACCACGGGCATTATTTTCAAGGTGTGTGAATTCGACCGCATTCCCCTAGAAAAATATAATTCACAGTGTTTGAAAGCTGTACATTTTATTTGTATCGGTAGCCATTGACTAATATTTTGCGTCTTAGAAGGGTACTACAGCATCTAACTGATGAGCCCAACCGTATAACCTGCGTGAAAGGCATAATTTGGACTAAAGGTCACAAAAAATCAAAATTAAAAGTAAAAGCTGAGCCTACAAAAAAAAGAACAAGAGCAATACCTACGTATGCACATACGTTTGTATTGTTTTTACATATCATCTTAAAATTAAACAACCCAGACAACGGGCATTTTTTCAAGGTGTTTGAATTCGACCGCATTATCCTAGAAAAATATAATGCACAGTGTTTGAAAGCTGTACATTTTATTTGTGTCAGTAGCCATCGACTAATATTTTGCGTCTTAGAAGGGTACTACAGCATCTAACTGATGAGCCCAACTGTAGTACCTGCGCAAAACGCATAGATTGGACTAAAGGTCACAAAAAAACAAAATTAAAATTAAAAGCTGAGCCCACAAAAAAAAAGAACAAAAGCAATACCTACGTATTCACATACGTTTGTATTGTTTTTACATTTCTTCTTATAATTAAACAAGCCAGACTACTGGCAGTATTTCGATTTATTCGACCAAATTAGTAGGGTACTACAACATCTAACTGATGAGCCCAACTGCAGTACCTGTGCGAAACACATAATTTGGACTAAAAGTCACAAAAAATCAAAATAAAAATTAAAAGCTGAGTCCACAAAAAAAGAACAAAAGCAATACCTACGTATGCACATGCGCTTGTATTGTTTTTACATTTCTTCTTTAAATTAAACAAGCCAGTCCACGGGCATTATTTTCTAGGTGTCTGAATTCGACCGAATTCCCCTAAAAAAATATAATTCACAGTGTTTGAAAGCTGTAAATTTTATTTGTGTCGGTAGCCATCGACTAATATTTTGCGTCTTAGAAGGGTACTACAGCATCTAACTGATGAGCCCAACTACAGTAACTGTGCGAAACGCATAATTTGGACTAAAGGTCATAAAAAATCAAAATTAGAATTAAAAGCTGAGTCCACAAAAAAAATAACAAAAGCAATACCTACGTATGCACATGCGCTTGTATTGTTTTTACATTTCTCCTTTAAATTAAACAAGCCAGACCACGGGCATTATTTTCTAGGTGTCTGAATTCGACCGAATTCCCCTAGAAAAATATAATTCACAGTGTTTGAAAGCTCTAAATTTTATTTGTGTCGGTAGCCATCGACTAATATTTTGCGTCTTAGAAGGGTACTACAGCATTTAACTGATGAGCCCAACCGTATAACCTGCGCGAAAGGCATAATTTGGACTAAAGGTCACAAAAAATCAAAATTAAAAGTAAAAGCTGAGTCTACAAAAAAAGAACAGGAGCAATACCTACGTATACACATACGTTTGTATTGTTTTTACATTTCATCTTAAAATTAAACAACCCAGACAACGGGCATTATTTTCAAGGTGTTTGAATTCGACCGAATTCCCCTAAAAAAATATAATTCACAGTGTTTGAAAGCTGTAAATTTTATTTGTGTCGGTAGCCATCGACTAATATTTTGCGTCTTAGAAGGGTACTACAGCATTTAACTGATGAGCCCAACCGTATAACCTGCGCGAAAGGCATAATTTGGACTAAAGGTCACAAGAAATCAAAATTGAAAGTAAAAGCTGAGTCTACAAAAAAAAGAACAAGAGCAATACCTACGTATGCACAAGCGTTTGTATTGTTTTTACATTTCTTCTTAAAATTCAACAACCCAGACCACGGGCATTATTTTCTAGATGTCTGAATTCGACGGAATTCCCCTAGAAAAATATAATTCACAGTGTTTGTAAGCTGTAAATTTTATTTGTGTCGGTAGACATCGACTAACATTTTGCGTCTTAGAAGCGTACTACAGCATCTAACTGATGAGCCCAACTGCAGTAACTGTGCGAAACGCATAATTTGGACTAAAGGTCACAAAAAATCAAAATTAAAATTAAAAGCTCAGTCCACAAAAAAAATAACAAAAGCAATACCTACGTATGCACATGCGCTTGTATTGTTTTTACGTTTCTCCTTTAAATTAAACAAGCCAGACCACGGGCATTATTTTCTAGGTGTCTGAATTCGACCGAATTCCCCTAGGAAAATATAATTTCCAGTGTTTGACAGCTGTACATTTTATTTGTGTCGGTAGCCATCGACTAATATTTTGCGTCTTAGAAGGGTACTACAGCATTTAACTGATGAGCCCAACCGTATAACCTGCGCGAAAGGCATAATTTGGACTAAAGGTCACAAAAAATCAAAATTAAAATTAAAAGCTGAGTCTACAAAAAAAAAGAACAAAAGCAATACCTAAGTATGCACATACGTTTGTATTGTTTTTAATTTCTTCTTAAAATTAAACAACCCAGACCACGGGCATTATTTTCAAGGTGTGTGAATTCGACCGCATTCCCCTAGAAAAATATAATTCACAGTGTTTGAAAGCTGTACATTTTATTTGTGTCAGTAGCCATCGACTAATATTTTGCGTCTTAGAAGGGTACTAAAGCATCTAACTGATGAGCAAAACTGCAGTAACTGTGCGACACGCATAATTTGGACTAAAGGTCACAAGAAATCAAAATTAAAATTAAAATTAAAAGCTGAGTCCACAAAAAAAAGAACAAAAGCAATACCTACGTATGCACATGCGTTTGTATTTTTTTTTTACATTTCTTCTTAAAACTAAACAAGCCAGACCATGGGCATTATTTTCTAGGTGTCTGAATTCGACCAAATTACCCTAGAAAAATATGATTCACAGTGTTTGAAAGCTGGAAATTTTATTTGTGTCGGTAGCGATCGACTAATATTTTGCGTCTTAGAAGGGTACTACAACATCTAACTGAAGAGCCCAACTGTTGTACCTGTGCGAAACGCATAATGTGGACTAAAGGTCACAAGAAATCCAAATTAAAACCAAAAGATGAGTCCACAAAAAAAAGAACAAAAGCAATACCTACGTATGCACATGCGTTTGTATTGTTTTTACATTTCTTCTTAAAATTAAACAAGCCAGACCAAGGTCATTATTTTCTACGTGTCTCAATTCGACCGAATTCCCCTAAAAAATATAATTCACAGTGTTTGGAACCTGTAAATTTTATTTTTGTCGGTAGCCATCCACTAATATTTTGCGTCTTAGAAGGGTAGTACAGCATCTAACTGATGAGCCCAACTGTAGTACCTGAGCGAAACGTATAATTTGGACTAAAGGTCACAAAAAAAAAACAAAATTAAAATTAAAAGCTGAGCCCACAAAAAAAAGAACAAAAGCAATACCTACGTATTAACATGCGTTTGTATTGTTTTTACATTTCTTCTTCTAATTAAACAAGCCAGACCACGGGTAGTATTTCGATTTATTCGACCGAATTCGCCTAGAAAAATATAATTCACAGTGTTTGAAAGCTGTACATTTGATTTGTGTCGGTAGCCATCGGCTAATATTTTGCGTCTTAGAAGGGTACTACAGCATCTAACTGACGAGCCCAACTGCAGTACCTGTGCGAAACGCATAATTTGGACTAAAGGTCACAAAAAATCAAAATCGAAATTAAAAGCTGAGGCCACCAAAAAAAAGAACGAAAGCAATACCTACGTATGTACATGCGCTTGTATTGTTTTTACATTTCTTCTTTAAATTAAACAAGCCAGACCACGGGCATTATTTTCTAGGTGTCTGAATTCGACCGAATTCCCCTAAAAAATATAATTCACAGTGTTTGAAAGCTGTACATTTTATTTGTGTCGGTAGCCATCGACTAATATTTTGCGTCTTAGAAGGGTACTACAGCATCTAACTGATGAGCCCAACTGCAGTAACTGTGCGAAACACATAATTTGGAATAAAGGTCACAAAAAATCAAAATTAAAATTAAAAGCTGAGTCCACAAAAAAAAACTAACAAAAGCAATACCTACGTATGCACATGCGCTTGTATTGTTTTACATTTCTCCTTTAAATTAAACAAGCTAGGCCACGGGCATTATTTTCTAGGTGTCTGAATTCGACCGAATTCCCCTAGAAAAATATAATTCACAGTGTTTGAAAGCTGTAAATTTTATTTGTGTCGGTAGCCAATCGACTAATATTTTGCGTCTTAGAAGGGTAGTACAGCATCTAACTGATGAGTCCAACTGTAGTACCTGGACGAAAAGCATAAAGTGGACTAAATGTCACAAAAAAGAAAAATTAAAATTGAAAGCTGAGTCCACAAAAAAAAAAGAACAAAAGCAATACCTAGGTATGCACATGCGTTTGTATTGCTTTTTCATTTCTTCTTAAAATTAAACAAGCCAGACCACGGGCATTATTTTCTAGGTGACTGAATTCGACCAAATTCCCCTAGAAAAATATAATTCACACTGTTTGAAAGCTGTAAATTTTATTTGTGTCGGTAGACATCGAATAATATTTTGCTTCTTAGAATGGTAGTACAGCATCTAACTGATGAGCCCAACTGTAGTACCTGGGCGAATCGCATAATTTGGACTAAATGTCACAAAAAAAAACAAAATTGAAATTAAAAGCTGAGTCCACCAAAAAAAAAAAAAAGAACGAAAGCAATACCTACGTATGCACATGCGTTTGTATTGTTTTTACATTTCTTCTTAAAATTAAACAAGCCAGACCACGGGCATTATTTTCTAGGTGTCTGAATTCGACCAAATTCCCCTAGAACAATATAATTCACAGTGTTTGAAAGCTGTAAATTTGATTTGTGTCGGTAGACATCGAATAATATTTTGCGGCTAGAAGGGTACTACATCATCTAACTGATGAACCCAACTGTAGTACCTGCGCGAACGCATAATTTGGGCTAAAGGTCACAAAAAACAAAATTAAAATTAAAAGCTAAGTCCACAAAAAAAAGAACGAAAGCAATAATTACGTATGCACATGCGTTTGTATTGTTTTATATTTCTTCTTAAAATTCAACAACCCATACCGCGGGCATTATTTTCTAGGTGTCTGAATTCGACCGAATTCCCCTAGAAAAATTAAATTCACAGTGTTTGAAAGCTGTAAGTTTGTTTTGTGTCGGTAGACATCGACTAATATTTTGCATCTTAGAAGGGTACTACAGCATCTAACTGATGAGCCCAACTGTACTACCTGCGTGAAACGCATAATTTGGACTAAACGTCACAAAAAATCAAAATTAAAATTAAAAGCTGAGTCTACAAAAAAAAGAACAAAAGCAATACCTAAGTATGCACATACGTTTGTATTGTTTTTAATTTCTTCTTAAAATTAAACAACCCAGACCACGGGCATTATTTTCAAGGTGTGTGAATTCTACCGCATTCCCCTAGAAAAATATAATTCACAGTGTTTGAAAGCTGTACATTTTATTTGTGTCGGTAGCCATCGACTAATATTTTGCGTCTTAGAAGGGTACTACAGCATCTAACTGATGAGCCCAACCGTATAACCTGCGCGAAAGGCATAATTTGGACTAAAGGTCGCAAAAAATCAAAATTAAAAGTAAAAGCTGAGTCTACAAAAAAAAGAACAAGAGCAATACCTACGTATGCACATAGGTTTGTATTGTTTTTACATTTCATCTTAAAATTAAACAACCCAGACAACGGGCATTATTTTCAAGGTGCTTGAATTCGACCGCATTCCCCTAGAAAAATATAATGCACAGTGTTTGAAAGCTGTACATTTTATTTCTGTCAGTAGCCATCGACTAATATTTTGCGTCTTAGAAGGGTACTACAGCATCTAACTGATGAGCCCAATTGTAGTACCTGCGCGAACGCATAATTTGGACTAAAGGTCACAAAAAATAAAATTAAAATTAAAAGCTGAGTCCACAAAAAAAAGAACAAAAGCAATAATTACGTATGCACATGCGTTTGTATTGTTTTTACATTTCTTCTTAAAATTCAACAACCCAGACCACGGGCATTATTTTCTAGGTGTCTGAATTCGACGGAATTCCCCTAGAAAAATATAATGCACAGTGTTTGAAAGCTGTACATTTTATTTCTGTCAGTAGCCATCGACTAATATTTTGCGTCTTAGAAGGGTACTACAGCATCTAACTGATGAGCCCAACTGTAGTACCTGCGCAAAACGCATAATTTGGACTAAAGATCACAAAAAAACAAAATTAAAATTAAAAGCTGAGCCCACAAAACAAAGAACAAAAGCAATACCTACGTATTCACATACGTTTGTATTGTTTTTACATTTCTTCTTATAATTAAACAAGCCAGACTACTGGCAGTATTTCGATTTATTCGACCAAATTCCCCTAGAAAAATATAATTCACAGTACATTTGATTTGTGTCGGTAGCCATTGACTAATATTTTGGTCTTAGAAGGGTACTACAGCATCTAACTGATGAGCCCAACTGCAGTACCTGTGCGAAACACATAATTTGGACTAAAGTTCACAAAAAATCAAAATAAAAATTAAAAGCTGAGTCCACAAAAAAAAAGAACAAAAGCAATACCTACGTATGCACATGCACTTGTATTGTTTTTACATTTCTTCTTTAAATTAAACAAGCCAGACCGAGGGCATTATTTTCTAGGTGTCTGAATTCGACCGAATTCCCCTAAAAAAGTATAATTCACAGTGTTTGAAAGCTGTAAGTTTTATTTGTGTCGGTAGCCATCGACTAATATTTTGCGTCTTAGAAGGGTACTACAGCATCTAACTGATGAGCCCAATTGTAGTACCTGCGCGAACGCATAATTTGGACTAAAGGTCACAAAAAATAAAATTAAAATTAAAAGCTGAGTCCACAAAAAAAAGAACAAAAGCAATAATTACGTATGCACATGCGTTTGTATTGTTTTTACATTTCTTCTTAAAATTCAACAACCCAGACCACGGGCATTATTTTCTAGGTGTCTGAATTCGACGGAATTCCCCTAGAAAAATATAATGCACAGTGTTTGAAAGCTGTACATTTTATTTCTGTCAGTAGACATCGACTAATATTTTGCGTCTTAGAAGGGTACTACAGCATCTAACTGATGAGCCCAACTGTAGTACCTGCGCAAAACGCATAATTTGGACTAAAGATCACAAGAAAACAAAATTAAAATTAAAAGCTGAGCCCACAAAAAAAGAACAAAAGCAATAATTACGTATTCACATACGTTTGTATTGTTTTTACATTTCTTCTTATAATTAAACAAGCCAGACTACTGGCAGTATTTCGATTTATTCGACCAAATTCCCCTAGAAAAATATAATTCACAGTACATTTGATTTGTGTCGGTAGCCATCGACTAATATTCTGCGTCTTAGAAGGGTACTACAGCATCTAACTGATGAGCCCAACTGCAGTACCTGTGCGAAACACATAATTTGGACTAAAGTTCACAAAAATTCAAAATAAAAATTAAAAGCTGAGTCCACAAAAAAAAAAAAAGAACAAAAGCAATACCTACGTATGCACATGCACTTGTATTGTTTTTACATTTCTTCTTTAAATTAAACAAGCCAGACCACGGGCATTATTTTCTAGGTGTCTGAATTCGACCGAATTCCCCTAAAAAAATATAATTCACAGTGTTTGAAAGCTGTAAATTTTATTTGTGTCGATAGCCATGGACTAATATTTTGCGTCTTAGAAGGGTACTACAGCATCTAACTGATGAGCCCAACTGTAGTACCTGCGCAAAACGCATAATTTGGACTAAAGATCACAAAAAAACAAAATTAAAATTAAAAGCTGAGCCCACAAAAAAAGAACAAAAGCAATACCTACGTATTCACATACGTTTGTATTGTTTTTACATTTCTTCTTATAATTAAACAAGCCAGACTACTGGCAGTATTTCGATTTATTCGACCAAATTCCCCTAGAAAAATATAATTCACAGTACATTTGATTTGTGTCGGTAGCCATTGACTAATATTTTGCGTCTTAGAAGGGTACTACAGCATCTAACTGATGAGCCCAACTGCAGTACCTGTGCGAAACACATAATTTGGACTTAAGTTCACAAAAAATCAAAATAAAAATTAAAAGCTGAGTCCACAAAAAAAAAAGAACAAAAGCAATACCTACGTATGCACATGCACTTGTATTGTTTTTACATTTCTTCTTTAAATTAAACAAGCCAGACCGAGGGCATTATTTTCTAGGTGTCTGAATTCGACGAATTCCCCTAAAAAAGTATAATTCACAGTGTTTGAAAGCTGTAAGTTTTATTTGTGTCGGTAGCCATCGACTAATATTTTGCGTCTTAGAAGGGTACTACAGCATCTAACTGATGATCCCAATTGTAGTACCTGCGCGAACGCATAATTTGGACTAAAGGTCACAAAAAATAAAATTAAAATTAAAAGCTGAGTCCACAAAAAAAAAGAACAAAAGCAATAATTACGTATACACATGCGTTTGTATTGTTTTTACATTTCTTCTTAAAATTCAACAACCCAGACCACGGGCATTATTTTCTAGGTGTCTGAATTCGACGGAATTCCCCTAGAAAAATATAATGCACAGTGTTTGAAAGCTGTACATTTTATTTCTGTCAGTAGCCATCGACTAATATCTTGCGTCTTAGAAGAGTACTACAGCATCTAACTGATGAGCCCAACTGTAGTACCTGCGCAAAACGCATAATTTGGACTAAAGATCACAAAAAAACAAAATTAAAATTAAAAGCTGAGCCCACAAAAAAAAGAACAAAAGCAATAATTACGTATTCACATACGTTTGTATTGTTTTTACATTTCTTCTTATAATTAAACAAGCCAGACTACTGGCAGTATTTCGATTTATTCGACCAAATTCCCCTAGAAAAATATAATTCACAGTACATTTGATTTGTGTCGGTAGCCATCGACTAATATTCTGCGTCTTAGAAGGGTACTACAGCATCTAACTGATGAGCCCAACTGCATTACCTGTGCGAAACACATAATTTGGACTAAAGTTCACAAAAATTCAAAATAAAAATTAAAAGCTGAGTCCACAAAAAAAAAGAACAAAAGCAATACCTACGTATGCACATGCACTTGTATTGTTTTTACATTTCTTCTTTAAATTAAACAAGCCAGACCACGGGCATTATTTTCTAGGTGTCTGAATTCGACCGAATTCCCCTAAAAAAATATAATTCACAGTGTTTGAAAGCTGTAAATTTTATTTGTGTCGGTAGCCATCGACTAATAGTTTGCGTCTTAGAAGGGTACTACAGCATCTAACTGATGAGCCCAACTGTAGTACCTGCGCAAAACGCATAATTTGGACTAAAGATCACAAAAAACAAAATTAAAATTAAAAGCTGAGCCCACAAAAAAAAGAACAAAAGCAATACCTACGTATTCACATACGTTTGTATTGTTTTTACTTTTCTTCTTATAATTAAACAAGCCAGACTACTGGCAGTATTTCGATTTATTCGACCAAATTCCCCTAGAAAAATATAATTCACAGTACATTTGATTTGTGTCGGTAGACATCGACTAATATTTTGCGTCTTAGAAGGGTACTACAGCATCTAACTGATGAGCCCAACTGCAGTACCTGTGCGAAAAACATAATTTGGACTAAAGTTCACAAAAAATCAAAATAAAAATTAAAAGCTGAGTCCACAAAAAAAAAAGAACAAAAGCAATACCTACGTATGCACATGCACTTGTATTGTTTTTACATTTCTTCTTTAAATTAAACAAGCCAGACCACGGGCATTATTTTCTAGGTGCCTGAATTCGACCGAATTCCCCTAAAAAAATATAATTCACAGTGTTCGAAAGCTGTAAATTTTATTTGTGTCGGTAGCCATCGACTAATATTTTGCGTCTTAGAAGGGTACTACAGCATCTAACTGATGAGCCCAACTGTAGTACCTGCGCAAAACGCATAATTTGGAGTAAAGATCACAAAAAAACAAAATTAAAATTAAAAGCTGAGCCCACAAAAAAAAGAACAAAAGCAATACCTACGTATGCACATGCACTTGTATTGTTTTTACATTTCTTCTTTAAATTCAACAACCCAGACCACGGGCATTATTTTATAGGTGTCTGAATTCGACCGATTCCCCCTAAAAAAATATAATTCACAGTGTTTGAAAGCTGTAGATTTTATTTGTGTCGGTAGCCATCGACTAATATTTTGCGTCTTTGAAGGGTACTACAGCATCTAACTGATGAGCCCAACTGTAGTACCTGCGCGAACGCATAATTTGGACTAAAGGTCACAAAAAATAAAATTAAAATTAAAAGCTGAGTCCACAAAAAAAAGAACAAAAGCAATAATTACGTATGCACATCCGTTCGTATTGTTTTTACATTTCTTCGTAAAATTCAACAACCCAGACCACGGGCATTATATTCTAGGTGTCTGAATTCGACGGAATTTCCCTAGAAAAATATAATTCACAGTGTTTGTAAGCTGTAAATTTTATTTGTGTCGGTAGACATCGACTAATATTTTGCGTCTTAGAAGGGTACTACGGCATCTAACTGATGAGCCCAACTGTACTACCTGCGTGAAACGCATAATTTGGACTAAACGTCACAAAAAATCAATATTAAAATTAAAAGCTGAGTCTACAAAAAAAAGAACAAAAGCAATACCTTAGTATGCACATACGTTTTTTTTGTTATTTTTTTCGCCTTAAAATTAAACAACCCAGACCACGGGCATTATTTTCAAGGTGTGTGAATTCGACCGCATTCCCCTAGAAAAATATAATTCACAGTGTTTGAAAGCTGTACATTTTATTTGTGTCGGTAGCCATCGACTAATATTTTGCGTCTTAGAAGGGTACTACAGCATCTAACTGATGAGCCCAACCGTATTACCTGCGCGAAAGGCATAATTTGGATGAAAGGTCACAAAAAATCGAAATTAAAAGTAAAAGCTGAGTCTACAAAAAAGGAACAAGAGCAATACCTACGTATGCACATACGTTTGTATTGTTTTTACATTTCATTTTAAAATTAAACAAGCCAGACCACGGGCATTATTTTCTAGGTGTCTGAATTCGACCGAATTCCCCTAAAAAAATATAATTCACAGTGTTTGAAAGCTGTAAATTTTATTTGTGTCGGTAGCCATCGACTAATATTTTGCGTCTTAGAAGGGTACTACAGCATCTAACTGATGAGCCCAATTGTAGTACCTGCGCGAACGCATAATTTGGACTAAAGGTCACAAAAAATAAAATTAAAATTAAAAGCTGAGTCCACAAAAAAAAGAACAAAAGCAATAATTATGTATGCACTTGCGTTTGTATTGTTTTTACATTTCTTCTTAAAATTCAACAACCCAGACCACGGGCATTATTATCTAGGTGTCTGAATTCGACGGAATTCCCCTAGAAAAATATAATTCACAGTGTTTGTAAGCTGTAAATTTTATTTGTGTCGGTAGACATCGACTAATATTTTGCGTCTTAGAAGGGTACTACAGCATCTAACTGATGAGCCCAACTGTACTACCTGCCAGAAACGCCAACCGTATAACCTGCGCGAAAGGCATAATTTGGACTAAAGGTCACAAAAAATCAAAATTAAAAGTAAAAGCTGAGTCTACAAAAAAAAGAACAAGAGCAATACCTACGTATGCACATACGTTTGTATTGTTTTTACATTTCATCTTAAAATTAAACAACCCAGACAACGGGTATTATTTTCAAGGTGCTTGAATTCGACCGCATTCCCCTAGAAAAATATAATGCACAGTGTTTGAAAGCTGTACATTTTATTTGTGTCAGTAGCCATCGACTAATATTTTGCGTCTTAGAAGGGTACTGCAGCATCTAACTGATGAGCCCAACTGCAGTAACTGTGCGAAACGCATAATTTGGACTAAAGGTCACAAAAAATCAAAATTAAAAGTAAAAGCTAAGTCTACAAAAAAAATAACAAAAGCAATACCTACGTATGCACATGCGCTTGTATTGTTTTTACATTTCTCCTTTAAATTAAACAAGCCAGACCACGGGCATTATTTTCTAGGTGTCTGAATTCGACCGAATTCCCCTAGAAAAATATAATTCACAGTGTTTGACAGCTGTACATTTTATTTGTGTCGGTAGCCATCGACTAATATTTTGCGTCTTAGAAGGGTACTACAGCATTTAACTGATGAGCCCAACTGTAGTACCTGCGCAAAACGCATAATTTGGACTAAAGGTCACAAAAAACAAAATTAAAATTAAAAGCTGAGCCCACAAAAAAAAGAACAAAAGCAATACCTACGTATTCACATGCGTTTGTATTGTTTTTACATTTCTTCTTATAATTAAACAAGCCAGTCCACGGGCAGTATTTCGATTTATTCGACCAAATTCCCCTAGAAAAATATAATTCAGTGTTTGAAAGCTGTAAATTTTATTTGTGTCGGTAGACATCGAATAATATTTTGCGTCTTAGAAGGGTAGTACAGCATCTAACTGATGAGCCCAACTGTAGTACCTGGGCGAATCGCATAATTTGGACGTAATGTCACAAAAAAAAAACAAAATTGAAATTACAAGCTGAGTCCACCAAAAAGAAACGAACGAAAGCAATACCTACGTATGCACATGCTTTTGTATTGTTTTTACATTTCTTCTTAAAATTAAGCAAGCCAGACCACGGGCATTATTTTCTAGTTGTCTGAATTCGACCAAATTCCCCTAGAACAATATAATTCACAGTGTTTGAAAGCTGTAAATTTGATTTGTGTCGGTAGACATCGAATAATATTTTGCGGCTAGAAGGGTACTACAGCATCTAACTGATGAGCCCAACTGTAGTACCTGCGCGAACGCATAATTTGCACTAAAGGTCACAAAAAATAATATTAAAATTAAGAGCTGAGCCCACAAAAAAAAGAACAAAAGTAATAATCACGTATGCACATGCGTTTGTATTGTTTTTACATTTCTTTTTAAAATTCAACAACCCAGACCACGGGCATTATTTTCTAGGCGGCTGAATTCGAAGGAATTCCCCCAGAAAAATATAATTCACAGTGTTTGTAAGCTGTAAATTTTATTTGTGTCGGTAGACATCGACTAATATTTTGCCTCTTAGAAGGGTACTACAGCATCTAACTGATGAGGCCAACTGTACTACCTGCGTGAAACACATAATTTGGACTAAACGTCACAAAAAATCAAAATTAAAATTAAAAGCTGAGTCTACAAAAAAAAGAACAAAAGCAATAATTACGTATTCACATACGTTTGTATTGTTTTTACATTTCTTCTTATAATTAAACAAGCCAGACTACTGGCAGTATTTCGATTTATTCGACCAAATTCCCCTAGAAAAATATAATTCACAGTACATTTGATTTGTGTCGGTAGCCATCGACTAATATTCTGCGTCTTAGAAGGGTACTACAGCATCTAACTGATGAGCCCAACTGCATTACCTGTGCGAAACACATAATTTGGACTAAAGTTCACAAAAATTCAAAATAAAAATTAAAAGCTGAGTCCACAAAAAAAAAGAACAAAAGCAATACCTACGTATGCACATGCACTTGTATTGTTTTTACATTTCTTCTTTAAATTAAACAAGCCAGACCACGGGCATTATTTTCTAGGTGTCTGAATTCGACCGAATTCCCCTAAAAAAATATAATTCACAGTGTTTGAAAGCTGTAAATTTTATTTGTGTCGGTAGCCATCGACTAATATTTTGCGTCTTAGAAGGGTACTACAGCATCTAACTGATGAGCCCAACTGTAGTACCTGCGCAAAACGCATAATTTGGACTAAAGATCACAAAAAACAAAATTAAAATTAAAAGCTGAGCCCACAAAAAAAAGAACAAAAGCAATACCTACGTATTCACATACGTTTGTATTGTTTTTACTTTTCTTCTTATAATTAAACAAGCCAGACTACTGGCAGTATTTCGATTTATTCGACCAAATTCCCCTAGAAAAATATAATTCACAGTACATTTGATTTGTGTCGGTAGACATCGACTAATATTTTGCGTCTTAGAAGGGTACTACAGCATCTAACTGATGAGCCCAACTGCAGTACCTGTGCGAAAAACATAATTTGGACTAAAGTTCACAAAAAATCAAAATAAAAATTAAAAGCTGAGTCCACAAAAAAAAAAGAACAAAAGCAATACCTACGTATGCACATGCACTTGTATTGTTTTTACATTTCTTCTTTAAATTAAACAAGCCAGACCACGGGCATTATTTTCTAGGTGCCTGAATTCGACCGAATTCCCCTAAAAAAATATAATTCACAGTGTTCGAAAGCTGTAAATTTTATTTGTGTCGGTAGCCATCGACTAATATTTTGCGTCTTAGAAGGGTACTACAGCATCTAACTGATGAGCCCAACTGTAGTACCTGCGCAAAACGCATAATTTGGAGTAAAGATCACAAAAAAACAAAATTAAAATTAAAAGCTGAGCCCACAAAAAAAAGAACAAAAGCAATACCTACGTATGCACATGCACTTGTATTGTTTTTACATTTCTTCTTTAAATTCAACAACCCAGACCACGGGCATTATTTTATAGGTGTCTGAATTCGACCGATTCCCCCTAAAAAAATATAATTCACAGTGTTTGAAAGCTGTAGATTTTATTTGTGTCGGTAGCCATCGACTAATATTTTGCGTCTTTGAAGGGTACTACAGCATCTAACTGATGAGCCCAACTGTAGTACCTGCGCGAACGCATAATTTGGACTAAAGGTCACAAAAAATAAAATTAAAATTAAAAGCTGAGTCCACAAAAAAAAGAACAAAAGCAATAATTACGTATGCACATCCGTTCGTATTGTTTTTACATTTCTTCGTAAAATTCAACAACCCAGACCACGGGCATTATATTCTAGGTGTCTGAATTCGACGGAATTTCCCTAGAAAAATATAATTCACAGTGTTTGTAAGCTGTAAATTTTATTTGTGTCGGTAGACATCGACTAATATTTTGCGTCTTAGAAGGGTACTACGGCATCTAACTGATGAGCCCAACTGTACTACCTGCGTGAAACGCATAATTTGGACTAAACGTCACAAAAAATCAATATTAAAATTAAAAGCTGAGTCTACAAAAAAAAGAACAAAAGCAATACCTTAGTATGCACATACGTTTTTTTTGTTATTTTTTTCGCCTTAAAATTAAACAACCCAGACCACGGGCATTATTTTCAAGGTGTGTGAATTCGACCGCATTCCCCTAGAAAAATATAATTCACAGTGTTTGAAAGCTGTACATTTTATTTGTGTCGGTAGCCATCGACTAATATTTTGCGTCTTAGAAGGGTACTACAGCATCTAACTGATGAGCCCAACCGTATTACCTGCGCGAAAGGCATAATTTGGATGAAAGGTCACAAAAAATCGAAATTAAAAGTAAAAGCTGAGTCTACAAAAAAGGAACAAGAGCAATACCTACGTATGCACATACGTTTGTATTGTTTTTACATTTTATCTTAAAATTAAACAAGCCAGACCACGGGCATTATTTTCTAGGTGTCTGAATTCGACCGAATTCCCCTAAAAAAATATAATTCACAGTGTTTGAAAGCTGTAAATTTTATTTGTGTCGGTAGCCATCGACTAATATTTTGCGTCTTAGAAGGGTACTACAGCATCTAACTGATGAGCCCAATTGTAGTACCTGCGCGAACGCATAATTTGGACTAAAGGTCACAAAAAATAAAATTAAAATTAAAAGCTGAGTCCACAAAAAAAAGAACAAAAGCAATAATTATGTATGCACTTGCGTTTGTATTGTTTTTACATTTCTTCTTAAAATTCAACAACCCAGACCACGGGCATTATTATCTAGGTGTCTGAATTCGACGGAATTCCCCTAGAAAAATATAATTCACAGTGTTTGTAAGCTGTAAATTTTATTTGTGTCGGTAGACATCGACTAATATTTTGCGTCTTAGAAGGGTACTACAGCATCTAACTGATGAGCCCAACTGTACTACCTGCCAGAAACGCCAACCGTATAACCTGCGCGAAAGGCATAATTTGGACTAAAGGTCACAAAAAATCAAAATTAAAAGTAAAAGCTGAGTCTACAAAAAAAAGAACAAGAGCAATACCTACGTATGCACATACGTTTGTATTGTTTTTACATTTCATCTTAAAATTAAACAACCCAGACAACGGGTATTATTTTCAAGGTGCTTGAATTCGACCGCATTCCCCTAGAAAAATATAATGCACAGTGTTTGAAAGCTGTACATTTTATTTGTGTAAGTAGCCATCGACTAATATTTTGCGTCTTAGAAGGGTACTGCAGCATCTAACTGATGAGCCCAACTGCAGTAACTGTGCGAAACGCATAATTTGGACTAAAGGTCACAAAAAATCAAAATTAAAAGTAAAAGCTAAGTCTACAAAAAAAAATAACAAAAGCAATACCTACGTATGCACATGCGCTTGTATTGTTTTTACATTTCTCCTTTAAATTAAACAAGCCAGACCACGGGCATTATTTTCTAGGTGTCTGAATTCGACCGAATTCCCCTAGAAAAATATAATTCACAGTGTTTGACAGCTGTACATTTTATTTGTGTCGGTAGCCATCGACTAATATTTTGCGTCTTAGAAGGGTACTACAGCATTTAACTGATGAGCCCAACTGTAGTACCTGCGCAAAACGCATAATTTGGACTAAAGGTCACAAAAAACAAAATTAAAATTAAAAGCTGAGCCCACAAAAAAAAGAACAAAAGCAATACCTACGTATTCACATGCGTTTGTATTGTTTTTACATTTCTTCTTATAATTAAACAAGCCAGTCCACGGGCAGTATTTCGATTTATTCGACCAAATTCCCCTAGAAAAATATAATTCAGTGTTTGAAAGCTGTAAATTTTATTTGTGTCGGTAGACATCGAATAATATTTTGCGTCTTAGAAGGGTAGTACAGCATCTAACTGATGAGCCCAACTGTAGTACCTGGGCGAATCGCATAATTTGGACGTAATGTCACAAAAAAAAAAACAAAATTGAAATTACAAGCTGAGTCCACCAAAAAGAAACGAACGAAAGCAATACCTACGTATGCACATGCTTTTGTATTGTTTTTACATTTCTTCTTAAAATTAAGCAAGCCAGACCACGGGCATTATTTTCTAGTTGTCTGAATTCGACCAAATTCCCCTAGAACAATATAATTCACAGTGTTTGAAAGCTGTAAATTTGATTTGTGTCGGTAGACATCGAATAATATTTTGCGGCTAGAAGGGTACTACAGCATCTAACTGATGAGCCCAACTGTAGTACCTGCGCGAACGCATAATTTGCACTAAAGGTCACAAAAAATAATATTAAAATTAAGAGCTGAGCCCACAAAAAAAAGAACAAAAGTAATAATCACGTATGCACATGCGTTTGTATTGTTTTTACATTTCTTTTTAAAATTCAACAACCCAGACCACGGGCATTATTTTCTAGGCGGCTGAATTCGAAGGAATTCCCCTAGAAAAATATAATTCACAGTGTTTGTAAGCTGTAAATTTTATTTGTGTCGGTAGACATCGACTAATATTTTGCCTCTTAGAAGGGTACTACAGCATCTAACTGATGAGGCCAACTGTACTACCTGCGTGAAACACATAATTTGGACTAAACGTCACAAAAAATCAAAATTAAAATTAAAAGCTGAGTCTACAAAAAAAAGAACAAAAGCAATACCTAAGTATGCACATACGTTTGTATTGTTTTTAATTTCTTCTTAAAATTAAACAACCCAGACCACGGGCATTATTTTCAAGGTGTCTGAATTCGACCGCATTCCCCTAGAAAAATATAATGCACAGTGTTTGAAAGCTGTAAATTTTATTTGTTTCGGTAGCCATCGACTAATATTTTGCGTCTTAGAAGGGTACAACAGCATCCAACTGATGAGGCCAACTGTAGTACCTGCGCAAAACGCATAATTTGAACTAAAGGCCACAAAAAAACAAAATTAAAATTAAAAGCTGAGCCCACAAAAAAAAGAACAAAAGCAATACCTACGTATGCACATGCGCTTGTATTCTTTTTACATTTCTTCTTTAAATTAAACAAGCCAGACGACGGGCATTATTTTCTAGGTGTTCCCCTAAAAAATATAATTCACAGTGTTTGAAAGCTGTAAATTTTATTTGTGTCGGTAGCCATCGACTAATATTTTGCGTCTTAGAAGGATACTACAGCACCTAACTGATGAGCCCAACTGCAGTAACTGTGCGACACGCATAATTTGCACTAAAGGTCACAAGAAATCAAAATTAAAAGCTGAGTCCACAATCCACAAAAAAAAGAACAAAAGCAATACCTACGTATGCACATGCGTTTGTATTTTTTTTTACACTTCTTAAAAAAACTAAACAAGCCAGACCATGGGCATTATTTTCTAGGTGTCTGAATTCGACCAAATTACCGTAGAAAAATATGATTCACAGTGTTTGAAAGCTGTAAATTTGATTTGTGTCGGTAGCCATCGGCTAATATTTTGCGTCTTAGAAGGGTATTACAGCATCTAACTGATGAGCCCAACTGTAGTACCTGCGCGAACGCATAATTTGGACTAAAGGTCACAAAAACAAAATTAAAATTAAAAGCTGAGTCCACAAAAAAAAAGAACAAAAGCAATACCTACGTATTCACATGCGTTTGTATTGTTTTTACATTTCTTCTTCTAATTAAACAAGCCAGACCACGGGCAGTATTTCGATTTATTCGACCGAATTCGCCTAGAAAAATATAATTCACAGTGTTTGAAAGCTGTAAATTTGATTTGTGTAGGTAGCCATCGGCTAATATTTTGCGTCTTAGAAGGGTACTACAGCATCTAACTGATGAGCCCAACTGCAGTACCTGTGCGAAACGCATAATTTGGACTAAAGTCACAAAAAATCAAAATAAAAATTAAAAGCTGAGTCCACAAAAAAAAAGAACAAAAGCAATACCTACGTATGCACATGCGCTTGTATTGTTTTTACATTTCTTCTTTAAATTAAACAAGCCAGACCACGGGCATTATTTTCTAGGTGTCTGAATTCGACCGAATTTCCCTAAAAAAATATAATCCACATTGTTTGAAAGCTGTAAATTTTATTTGTGTCGGTAGCCATCGACTAATATTTTACGTCTTAGAAGTGTACTACAGCATCTAACTGAGGAGCCCAACTGTAGTACCTGGGCGAATCGCATAATTTGGACTAAATGTCACAAAAAAACAAAATCAAAATTAAAAGCTGAGTCCACAAAAAGAAATAACAAAAGCAATACCTACGTATGAACATGCGCTTGTATTGTTTTTACATTTCTCCTTTAAATTAAACAAGCCAGACCACGGGCATTATTTTCTAGGTGTCTGAATTCGACCGAATTCCCCTAGAATAATATAATTCACAGTGTTTGAAAGCTGTAAATTTTATTTGTGTCGGTAGCCAATCGACTAATATTTTGCGTCTTAGAAGGGTAGTACAGCTGAAAATTTTATTTGTGTCGGTAGCGATCGACTAATATTTTGCGTCTTAGAAGGGTACTACAACATCTAACTGAAGAGCCCAACTGTTGTACCTGTGCGAAACGCATAATTTGGACTAAAGGTCACAAGAAATCCAATTAAAATCAAAAGCTGAGTCCACAAAAAAAAAGAACAAAAGCAATACCTACGTATGCACATGCGTTTGTATTGTTTTTACAATTCTTCTTAAAATTAAACGAGCCAGACCACGGTCATTATTTTCTAGGTGTCTGAATTCGACCAAGTTACCCTAGAAAAATATGATTCACAGTGTTTGAAAGCTGTACATTTTATTTGTGTCGATAGACATCGAATAATATTTTGCGTCTTAGAAGGGTAGTACAGCATCTAACTGATGAGCCCAACTGTAGTACCTTTGGACTAAATGTCACAAAAAAAAACAAAATTGAAATTAAAATCTGAGTCCACCAAAAAAAACGAACGAAAGCAATACCTACGTATGCACATGCGTTTGTATTGTTTTTACATTTCTTCTTAAAATTAAACAAGCCAGACCACGGGCATTATTTTCTAGGTGTCTGAATTCGACCAAATTCCCCTAGAACAATATAATTCACAGTGTTTGAAAGCTATAAATTTGATTTGTGTGGTTAGACATCGAAAAATATTTTGCGGCTAGAAGGGTACTACTGCATCTAACTGATGAGCCCAACTGTAGTACCTGCGCGAACGCATAATTTGGACTAAAGTTCACAAAAAACAAAATTAACATTAAAAGCTGAGTCCACAAAAAAAAAGAACGAAAGCAATACCTAAGTATGCACATACTTTGTATTGTTTTTAATTTCTTCTTAAAATTAAACAACCCAGACCACGGGCATTATTTTCAAGGTGTCTGAATTCGACCGCATTCCCCTAGAAAAATATAATGCACAGTGTTTGAAAGCTGTACATTTGATTTGTGTCGGTAGCCATCGACTAATATTTTGCGTCTTAGAAGGGTACAACAGCATCTAACTGATGAGACCAACTGTAGTACCTGCGCAAAACGCATAATTTGAACTAAAGGCCACAAAAAAACAAAATTAAAAGCTGAGCCCACAAAAAAAGAACAAAAGCAATACCTACGTATGCACATGCGTTTGTATATTTTTTTACATTTCTTCTTAAAACTAAACAAGCCACACCATGGGCATTATTTCCTAGGTGTCTGAATTCGACCAAATTACCCTAGAAAAATATGATTCACAGTGTTTGAAAGCTGTAAATTTGATTTGTGTCGGTAGCCATCGGCTAATATTTTGCGTCTTAGAAGGGTATTACAGCATCTAACTGATGAGCCCAACTGCAGTACCTGTGCGAAACGCATAATTTGGACTAAAGGTCACAAAAAATCAAAATAAAAATTAAAAGCTGAGTCCACAAAAAAAAGAACAAAAGCAATACCTACGTATGCACATGCGCTTGTATTGTTTTCACATTTCTTCTTTAAATTAAACAAGCCAGACCACGGGCATTATTTTCTAGGTGTCTGAATTCGACCGAATTCCCCTAAAAAAATATAGTCCACATTGTTTGAAAGCTGTAAATTTTATTTGTGTCGGTAGCCATCGACTAATATTTTGCGTCTTAGAAGGGTACTACAGCACCTAACTGATGAGCCCAACTGCAGTAACTGTGCGACACGCATAATTTGCACTAAAGGTCACAAGAAATCAAAATTAAAAGCTGAGTCCACAAAAAAAAGAACAAAAGCAATACCTACGTATGCACATGCGTTTGTATTGTTTTTACAATTCTTCTTAAAATTAAACGAGCCAGACCACAGTCATTATTTTCTAGGTGTCTGAATTCGACCAAGTTACCCTAGAAAAATATGATTCACAGTGTTTGAAAGCTGTACATTTTATTTGTGTCGATAGACATCGAATAATATTTTGCGTCTTAGAAGGGTAGTACAGCATCTAACTGATGAGCCCAACTGTAGTACCTTTGGACTAAATGTCACAAAAAAAAACAAAATTGAAATTAAAATCTGAGTCCACCAAAAAAAACGAACGAAAGCAATACCTACGTATGCACATGCGTTTGTATTGTTTTTACATTTCTTCTTAAAATTAAACAAGCCAGACCACGGGCATTATTTTCTAGGTGTCTGAATTCGACCAAATTCCCCTAGAACAATATAATTCACAGTGTTTGAAAGCTATAAATTTGATTTGTGTGGGTAGACATCGAAAAATATTTTGCGGCTAGAAGGGTACTACTGCATCTAACTGATGAGCCCAACTGTAGTACCTGCGCGAACGCATAATTTGGACTAAAGTTCACAAAAAACAAAATTAACATTAAAAGCTGAGTCCACAAAAAAAAAGAACGAAAGCAATACCTAAGTATGCACATGCGTTTGTATTGTTTTTACATTTCTTCTTCTAATTAAACAAGCCAGACCACGGGCAGTATTTCGATTTATTCGACCGAATTCGCCTAGAAAAATATAATTCACAGTGTTTGAAAGCTGTAAATTTGATTTGTGTCGGTAGCCATCGGCTAATATTTTGCGTCTTAGAAGGGTACTACAGCATCTAACTGATGAGCCCAACTGCAGTACCTGTGCGAAACACATAATTTGGACTAAAGGTCACAAAAAATCAAAATAAAAATTAAAAGCTGAGTCCACAAAAAAAAAGAACAAAAGCAATACCTACGTATGCACATGCGCTTGTATTGTTTTTACATTTCTTCTTTAAATTAAACAAGCCACACCACGGGCATTATTTTCTAGGTGTCTGAATTCGACCGAATTCCCCTAAAAAATATAATCCACATTGTTTGAAAGCTGTAAATTTTATTTGTGTCGGTAGCCATCGACTAATATTTTACGTCTTAGAAGTGTACTACAGCATCTAACTGAGGAGCCCAACTGTAGTACCTGGGCGAATCGCATAATTTGGACTAAATGTCACAAAACAACAAAATCAAAATTAAAAGCTGAGGCCACCAAAAAAAAAGAACGAAAGCAATACCTACGTATGCACATGCGCTTGTATTGTGTTTACATTTCTTCTTTAAATTAAACAAGCCAGACCACGGGCATTATTTTCTAGGTGTCTGAATTCGACCGAATTCCCCTAAAAAAATATAATTCACAGTGTTTGAAAGCTGTACATTTTATTTGTGTCGGTAGCCATCGACTAATATTTTTTGCGTCTTAGAATAGTACTACAGCATCTAACTGATGAACCCAACTGCAGTAACTGTGCGAAACGCATAATTTGGACTAAAGGTCACAAAAAATCAAAATTAAAATTAAAAGCTGAGTCCACAAAAAGAAATAACAAAAGCAATACCTACGTATGAACATGCGCTTGTATTGTTTTTACATTTCTCCTTTAAATTAAACAAGCCAGACCACGGGCATTATTTTCTAGGTGTCTGAATTCGACCGAATTCCCCTAGAAAAATATAATTCACAGTGTTTGAAAGCTGTAAATTTTATTTGTGTCGGTAGCCAATCGACTAATATTTTGCGTCTTAGAAGGGTAGTACAGCTGAAAATTTTATTTGTGTCGGTAGCGATCGACTAATATTTTGCGTCTTAGAAGGGTACTACGACATCTAACTGAAGAGCCCAACTGTTGTACCTGTGCGAAACGCATAATTTGGACTAAAGGTCACAAGAAATCCAATTAAAATCAAAAGCTGAGTCCACAAAAAAAAAGAACAAAAGCAATACCTACGTATGCACATGCGTTTGTATTGTTTTTACAATTCTTCTTAAAATTAAACGAGCCAGACCACGGTCATTATTTTCTAGGTGTCTGAATTCGACCAAGTTACCCTAGAAAAATATGATTCACAGTGTTTGAAAGCTTTACATTTTATTTGTGTCGATAGACATCGAATAATATTTTGCGTCTTAGAAGGGTAGTACAGCATCTAACTGATGAGCCCAACTGTAGTACCTTTGGCCTAAATGTCACAAAAAAAAAAAATTGAAATTAAAATCTGAGTCCACCAAAAAAAACGAACGAAAGCAATACCTACGTATGCACATGCGTTTGTATTGTTTTTACATTTCTTCTTAAAATTAAACAAGCCAGACCACGGGCATTATTTTCTAGGTGTCTGAATTCGACCAAATTCCCCTAGAACAATATAATTCACAGTGTTTGAAAGCTATAAATTTGATTTGTGTGGGTAGACATCGAAAAATATTTTGCGGCTAGAAGGGTACTACTGCATCTAACTGATGAGCCCAACTGTAGAACCTGCGCAAAACGCATAATTTGAACTAAAGGCCACAAAAAACAAAATTAACATTAAAAGCTGAGTCCACAAAAAAAAAGAACGAAAGCAATACCTAAGTATGCACATACTTTGTATTGTTTTTAATTTCTTCTTAAAATTAAACAACCCAGACCACGGGCATTATTTTCAAGGTGTCTGAATTCGACCGCATTCCCCTAGAAAAATATAATGCACAGTGTTTGAAAGCTGTACATTTGATTTGTGTCGGTAGCCATCGACTAATATTTTGCGTCTTAGAAGGGTACAACAGCATCTAACTGATGAGACCAACTGTAGTACCTGCGCAAAACGCATAATTTGAACTAAAGGCCACAAAAAAACAAAATTAAAAGCTGAGCCCACAAAAAAAGAACAAAAGCAATACCTACGTATGCACATGCGTTTGTATATTTTTTTACATTTCTTCTTAAAACTAAACAAGCCACACCATGGGCATTATTTCCTAGGTGTCTGAATTCGACCAAATTACCCTAGAAAAATATGATTCACAGTGTTTGAAAGCTGGATATTTTATTTGTGTCGAGTAGTATAAATGTGCGGGTTCTGGACCACCGGAGGCACCGGAGGTTTGGTATATACTGGTCGTATGGTGTTGCTATCAAAATAGTATCGCATGATGTTGCTTGAGATTTAATTTCATGGTACTCGACATGTTGTTTAAAGATCTAAGAGTTAATAATGTTTTTTATGTAGTATGAATCATATACTTGGGGTTTAAGAATTATTTATATTTTTTTCTTGTTTTAAATTGTAGAATCCATATCTTGGATGACGCATAAATCATTGCCGGGGCTACACCAGCAGCAACGGTCACATGAATTGATTAGGTCTCGATGTGTGGGGTGTGATGCGAGGCGTCGGCGCGGGGCGGGGTTGTGGTTGAAGGTGTTGGGAAGTAAATTAAGAAAAGGAAAAAATTGGATGATAAGGTATGGCGCTAGCGTTTGGGATAATATAAAAAGTTGAATAAATTATGTATGTGGTTAGAAGGTCGTATATCATTGAATATTATATAAATGGGTGGCAATGAACTGATTAGGTTGCGATGCGTGGCGGGTGCGATGCGGGCGGGTGCGATGCGTGGCGGCGGCGGCGGCGCGGCGGCGGCGCTGGTGAATAGGAAGCAAGGAGAGTTTTTAGAATTAGGAAAATTTACAACAATCAAATACAACTGACAATCTTTCGTTTTCATTGAATTTGCCTAATAATGATACAGTACAAATAGGATTATCATTTCGTTTGTTAACTTTAACAAACACTAAGAATTTACATAATAGTACAAATTCAGATACAACATCATTCCAAAATGATAATCACGCATCAGAGGGTGAACAACAACCACAACAATAACAACAACAACAACAAAATCTATAAACAAAATTTTCGATGAGAAAACAGTAACCGTAGAGGAGGCAAACGAGAGCTTTAGACACGACTTAATTTCCACCGTAGAGGAGGCAATCGAGAGCTTTAGACAAGACTTAATTTCCATATAAGGAACAATTTTTTGATATCTATGAGGAAAAAACACCATGGAACACATATATCAGTTGTTTAATTGATGGTTTTTATTCTTTCACACTATCTTATTAGTCGGTTGAATTTAGGTTTTTTATTTCGAAAATGTTTGAAAATATGTAAATTTTTACGGTTAGGAATGTGATACTTAAATCCATATCATATCAGTTGGTTGAATTTAGGTTTTTTTTTTATTTTAACCGTGGGAATGATAAAGACTAATAACTATATCATCTATAATTAGAATTTATGGTTAGACATGTGAAACTTAAAGAAATCCATTTCATTTACATTGTTACTAGAATGATAAGATATAAAATTAATATTTATGTATAGGTATGCGATAAAAAAAGCTTACAAAAAATCATTTGTGTATCTATTCTTTTTTTTGTTTAGTGTTAACATACTTAGATAAGAAATATAATGAGAAGCGTTATAATAAAAGTTTAAGAAAGTTAGACCTCAGAATGTGTATAAATAGGCTGCATTTTTCTTTTAATTTTCATTATAGTCTTACTTGTTAATCTAGTATTATATTTCTTGACTCAAACTCGTTAAAACTAAAAAAAATTAAAAAGAATAAAATGGAGAATTTTGAGTGTAACGTATGCAGTGCTAAATTTACACGAAAGGACAATCTGAATAGACATATAAGAGCTGCACATGGTGATAAAATTAAATGTTCTCAGTGTGACAAAACATATACACGAAAGGATTCAATGTTGGAACACTTCCGCAAGGAACATATTAACGTCTCCTGTCAAGAGCGAGTAATTGATCAACCAACCAGCAGCAAGAGAAAACTTCCAAAAGACATGAATGATTCCCTGTCCCAACCTCATTCATCATCGAAAAAACGTAGATGTGAAAACTGTGAAATAGATGTGCTAGTATCTGGATGGGGTCATCACATTAGAACTAATGAACATAAGAGAAAGAGCAAAGTTCCAGTCAACAATACTCGTTTTAACAGAATAAGGCATTGTTTTGAAGGTAAAGTGGAAACCTATTCCTTAGAAAATACCGATGAAGGAGTTATAGACATTACCAAATTTTTAAATAGCTGCATACTTGATATAATTAAATTACTTGAATACTCGTTTGAAACCAAAGAGGGTATAAAGTTCAGCATTGAACTATTTGCAGAGTTCATAAAATTTATATCAACACAAGGAGAATCAGAAAAAAGTGAAATAAGCATAAAATCGTTTAAATGTCCAATGCAAATAGCTTTACAAAATGCTGATTTGAAAGATATAATTAAAAATATGTTTAAAACAATTGAAGTTAAAAGTGAAGAGTTTCAGGAGAGAGATTCAGGATGGGCGCTTTTGTGTATTAAGCATATTGAAGTTAATATTAACGAGTATAAACCCTTAAGAGGTTCGAGCTATTAAGCCTTCCAAAAAGCATTGAACTAAAACATGCCTGTGTTAATGTCCAAAATAATGATGAATTCTGTTTTAAATGGGCAGTTATATCAGCTATTCACCCCATAGATGTGCATTCTAATAGATCAAGCAGTTACCACATTGAAAACATTCAAGGTGATGTGATAAGTTTAATGAGTGGAATTCAAATTGACTTTACAAATTTAGAGTTCCCTTTGAAACTTAAAGACATATCGATCTTTGAGACACTCAATCCCACAATTAGTATAAATGTTTTCGGAGTAGAAACAAATGGATCTGGAGAAAGTTATAGAGTTGTTGGCCCATATTTCAACTCTCAACACAAAAGACAACAACATATTAATTTATTACTGATACAAGAAGGAGATTGTAGCCATTATGTTTGGATAAAAAATATGTCTAGATTAATAGGAGCTCAACTCAGTCATGGCAAACGATCAGTAAGAATATGTAATTCATGTCTGCAAACGTTCAACACAGATGAAGCATTTGAGAAGCATGAAAATGAATGCAATAAAACTGTAACAATACTACCAGATGCTCCAAATAATATACTACAGTTTGAACATCAACATAGATCACTAGAAGTTCCATTTGCCATCTATGCAGATTTTGAGTGTATGCTGGTGAATATCGATAGCTGTCAACCTGATCCATCAAACTCATCAACTACATCTATTAAAAAACATGTTCCAATTGCTGTATCCTATTTTATCAAATGTTCATTTAATACATCTTTAAATAAACTTTTCAAATATACCGGTAAGTAAAAATTATTCTTAAAACCTCATTTCATATGTAATATATAAATTGTCTGGTAATATAATATAATTATTTTTTTTTTGTTTTTTATTCTAGGTGAAGACTGTACACAAGTTTTTATAGCGAACTTGCATGAAGACTGTCAAAATATTTATAAAAATCATTTGGGGGAGAAAATCCCGATGACTATGACACCTCAGGATGAAATTAAATTGCAACAGACAACAACATGTCATATCTGTAAGAAACCAGTGTGGGGAAGTCTAAAGGTTCGGGATCATGATCATCTAACTGGAAAATTCAGAGCGGCCGCACATTCCAAATGTAATTTAAATTATAAGATACCTAAATTTATTCCGATTTTTTTCCATAACTTAACCGGATATGACTCACATTTATTCATAAAAGAGCTGAGTAATATCAAAGGGGCTATAAATATTATTCCTCTCAACAAAGAGATATATCAATTTCATCAAAAATCTTAATAAATAACAAGCAAGGAGAGTTTCTAGAATTACGATTCTTAGACTCATTCAGATTTCTACCTTCAAGTATTGATAGTATAGCAAAAACGTTAGATAAAAAAACAGATTTTAAAATTTTAAAATCATTTTTCAAAGATGATGAATCTTTTCAACTAATGACTCGTAAGGGTGTTTTTTGCTATGACTATTTAGACTCTATAGAAAAATTAAGTGAGACAGAGCTCCCTCCAATAGAATCTTTTAGAAATTCTTTGATTGAAGAAGATTGCAAGCAAGATGACTATAATCACGCTGTAAAAGTTTGGTCACATTTTAAATGTAGCAGTTTAAGAGAATATTTGGAGCACTATTTGAAAACAGATGTTTTAATTTTAGCAGACATTTTCGAAAAATTCAGAATTGATTCTAGAAAAATTTACGGTTTAGACCCCTGTCACTATTATACATTACCAGGTTTTTCATGGGATGCTACGTTGAAAGAAACAGGTGTAAAACTTGAACTTTTAACTGATATAAACATGTATAACTTTTTCGCTAAAGGTATAAGAGGAGGTTTGACACAGTGTAGCTTACGACATTCTAAAGCAAATAATAAATATATGTCTGATTATGATTCAAGTAAACCATCTGATTATTTAATGTATTTGGATGCTAATAATCTTTACGGTTGGGCAATGTCTGACTATCTACCACATTCAGACTTTAAATGGGTTGAACCTCCAGATAATTTAGATGGGATTAAAGAATGGTTAATTTCAAATATAAACATTGGTTATGTTTTAGAAGTTGATCTTGAATATCCTATAGAAATACATGATGATCATAACGATCTTCCTTTCTGTCCGTCAAATATTTCATTGTCTAACAAATCAGATAAAAAATTAATTGCTGATTTAAATAATAAGGTGAATTATATAATACATTACAAAAGTTTAATTCAGTGCCTTGAAAATGGTTTAGTGCTAAAGAAAATTCATAGAGTGATGCAATTCAAACAATCTAAATGGTTAAAAAAATATATTGATTTAAACAATGAACTTAGAAAAAAAGCAACTACAAAGTTTGAAAAGGATCAGCGTAAACTCTGTAATAATGCTGTGTTTGGAAAAACTATGGAGAATGTTGACAAACGAAAAGATGTTCGAATTGTTGATTCAGTAGAAAGCAGAGGTAGACATCTTGGTAGTCGTGCTCTTATCGCTAAACCTAATTTTCATAGCATTTTAGAATTTTCCGAAACTATGGCTGCTATTCAGTTAAAACGAATTTACTGTGTCTATAATAAGCCTATATACTTGGGTTTTTGTGTATTAGAGATCAAAGTATAAAATGTATGACTTTCATTATGCTTATATGAAACCAAAATTTACTAAGAACCTACAGCTGGCTTATATGGATACTGACTCATTTATTTACCAAATACGAACTGATGACTTTTACAGCGATATTAAAAATGATATAATTAAAATGTTTGATACTTCAGATTACCCCTTAAATAACCCCTATGATATTGCTCAGCTCAATGTGAAAAAATTAGGTTATATGAAAGATGAGAATAATGGAAGAATAATGAAGGAATTTATTGGGTTAAGAGCTAAAATGTATAGTATTGATATTGAAGATGCATCTGTGATAAAAAAAGCAAAAGGTGTTAAATCAGCAGCTGTAAAAAAATTATCTTTGCAAAATTATAGAGATTGTTTGTTACATAAGCGTAACTTTTATAGTAAAATGTTAAATTTTAGATCTAGACAGCATACTATATATACTGAATGTATCAATAAATTAAGTTTAAGCTGTGCAGACGATAAAAGATTTATATGTAGTAATAATATCAATACACTAGCTTGGGGTCATTATAAAATAGATTTAGAAAATGATATGTAAATATAAAAATTATAATAAAAAGAAAAAAGTATCAAGTATTGTACAAAATTGTTTTATTGAACTATTAATTACAATTCTTAGCTTCACTAATAAATTTACTTAAGAGATAAACATTTTGAAGTGCACATATTTTTCCATGATATCCACATTTGGAAGTTATATTTGGATATATTTTTTAAGTTCTTTTAAATTTGAACATCTGCAATAGGAGTGATATAATTAAAATGTTTGATACTTCAGATTACCCCCTACATAACCCCTATGATATTGCTCAGCTCAATGTGAAAAAATTAGGTTATATGAAAGATGAGAATAATGGAAGAATAATGAAGGAATTTATTGGGTTAAGAGCTAAAATGTATAGTATTGATATTGAAGATGCATCTGTGATAAAAAAGCAAAAGGTGTTAAATCAGTAGCTGTAAAAAAATTATCTTTGCAAAATTATAGAGATTGCTTGTTACATAAGCGTAACTTTTATAGTAAAATGTTAAACTTTAGATCTAGACAGCATACTATATATACTGAATGTATTAATAAATTAAATTTAAGCTGTGCGGACGACAAAAGATTTATATGTAGTAATAATATCAATACACTAGCTTGGGGTCATTATAGAATAGCTTTTGAAAATGATATTAAAATATAAAAAAATTATAATAAAAAGAAAAAGTATCAAGTATTATACAAAATTGTCTTATTGAACTATTAATTATAATTCTTAGCTTCACTAATAAATTTACTTAAGAGATAAACATTTTGAAGTGCACATATTTTTCCATGATATCCCCATTTGGAAGTTATATTTGGATACATTTTTTTAAGTTCTTTTAAATTTGGACATCTGCAATAGATATCTTCTTCGAGGTTAACGACTTCTACGTTTTCATTATTGAGTAAGAATTGTAGCCATTGTTTCTTTTCAGTACCCTTAACGTAAACAACACCACTTTGAAGTTTTTCTCGAAGAAATATCTTTACTTGAGAAAGGTGTGCAAATCCTCCATTCCAGGTTAATCCATGATAATTATGATACAACCAATTAACTTGTCTTCTAAGTGAATCTGATGTAAGGCTTAAATTAAATGGTGGTCTAACAATAAAGTGATGATGATGATTCTCATTATGTAATACAGCTACTTCCTTCAGAATGAAACGATTGCTGTTTAAATCACCAAATCCTTGAATGTCTACAAAGTGTATATCCATTTTTTAGATGTCTCTTTCTTCTAACAAATTATCATATAAGTACATTCAATTTAAGTAAGTTTGTTAACTTCTCCTGTTAATGGATTGTACTCAATTATACGATCATGAAGTATCATACAATACATGGTTGTTAAAGCAGGAATCGGAGTTAATGTTTTAAGCTCAATTCTTACTACATTTCCCAATTACAAAAATGAATTTGAATGGGTTTTAATTGAATTTGCTTCAATAAGTTAAGTTTATTTGAATCAGATAGAGTGATGTATGGAACTCTCCATTGCAATTTAAAAATTGATAGTTTTAATTCTTCATTATCTTTGGAAAAATAAGCATTCTCATTAGATCGAGCTAAGATAACTGATCTTAACTGATGAATACTGAGTCTCAAACTGAGCTGAACTGCTTTTTACTGCTATTATCTGCTCACTGAACTGCTCTGTACTGTTCTCATAGAACATTACTATACAAATGATATGAAATCGAAAGTGTTATCCGCTTTATAACTTAAGAAAACAGTCAAAGCCTAAATTGTATGATAAGGTATGACGCCTAGCGTTTGGGGTAATATAAAAAGTTGAATAAATTACGTATGTGGTTAGGAGGTCGTGTGTCATTGAATATTACATAAAATGGGGGGCAATGAACTGATTAGGTCGTGATGCGGGGAGGGTGCGATGCGGGGCGGGTGCGAAGCGGGGCGGCCGCGATGCGTGGGGGCGGCGGCGGCGGTAAATAGCAAGCAAAGACTCATTTAGATTTCTACCTTCGCAAAGGGTGAGACAACAACCGTAAATGTTCTAGATTGAAAGATTACGAGAAGGAGATACATTCTGTATCTGTGAATCTGGTTGGTTGGAGATGAGATTTACATATGTACTATTCTAAACTGAAGGAATGAGATTACTAGTACAACCAGAACATTTACGGTTGTTGTCTCACCCTTTGCGAAGGTAGAAATCTAAATGAGTCTTTGCTTGCTATTTACCGCCGCCGCCGCCGCCGCCCCCACGCATCGCGGCCGCCCCGCTTCGCACCCGCCCCGCATCGCACCCTCCCCGCATCACGACCTAATCAGTTCATTGCCCCCCATTTTATGTAATATTCAATGACACACGACCTCCTAACCACATACGTAATTTATTCAACTTTTTATATTACCCCAAACGCTAGGCGTCATACCTTATCATACAATTTAGGCTTTGACTGTTTTCTTAAGTTATAAAGCGGATAACACTTTCGATTTCATATCACTTGTATAGTAATGTTCTATGAGAACAGTACAGAGCAGTTCAGTGAGCAGATAATAGCAGTAAAAAGCAGTTCAGCTCAGTTTGAGACTCAGTATTCATCAGTTAAGATCAGTTATCTTAGCTCGATCTAATGAGAATGCTTATTTTTCCAAAGATAATGAAGAATTAAAACTATCAATTTTTAAATTGCAATGGAGAGTTCCACACATCACTCTATCTGATTCAAATAAACTTAACTTATTGAAGCAAATTCAATTAAAACCCATTCAAATTCATTTTCGTAATTGGGAAATGTATGAATATCCAACACTATCAACCGCCACTAATCATATATGAACGGTGAAAACTTCAAGTCAACTTGAGAAGCCTAGCTATATCATCATTGCTCTACAAACTGATAGAAAAAATCAACGAAATAAAGATGCTAGCAAATTTGATAACTTTGATATCAGCAATGTAAAAGTTCATTTAAATTCTGAATCTTATCCCCGAGAGGATTTAAACATTAAATATAAACTAGATCGATATGCTGTTCTCTATGATATGTATAGATAATTTCAACATTCATACTATCAGAAACTAGCGAGTCCTCTTTTATCAAGGACGGATTTTAAGGATATTGCTTCAATTATGGTTATCAACTGTTCACGTCAAAATGAAACAATTAAAACAGGTCCTGTGGATGTAAGAATTGAGCTTAAAACATTAACTCCGATTCCTGCTTTAACAACCATGTATTGTATGATACTTCATGATCGTATAATTGAGTACAATCCATTAACAGGAGAAGTTAACAAACTTACTTAAATTGAATGTACTTATATGATAATTTGTTAGAAGAAAGAGACATCTAAAAAATGGATATACACTTTGTAGACATTCAAGGATTTGGTGATTTAAACAGCAATCGTTTCATTCTGAAGGAAGTAGCTGTATTACATAATGAGAATCATCATCATCACTTTATTGTTAGACCACCATTTAATTTAAGCCTTACATCAGATTCACTTAGAAGACAAGTTAATTGGTTGTATCATAATTATCATGGATTAACCTGGAATGGAGGATTTGCACACCTTTCTCAAGTAAAGATATTTCTTCGAGAAAAACTTCAAAGTGGTGTTGTTTACGTTAAGGGTACTGAAAAGAAACAATGGCTACAATCCTTACTCAATAATGAAAACGTAGAAGTCGTTAACCTCGAAGAAGATATCTATTGCAGATGTCCAAATTTAAAAGAACTTAAAAAAATGTATCCAAATATAACTTCCAAATGTGGATATCATGGAAAAATATGTGCACTTCAAAATGTTCATCTCTTAAGTAAATTTATTAGTGAAGCTAAGAATTATAATTAATAGTTCAATAAGACAATTTTGTATAATACTTGATACTTTTTCTTTTTATTATAATTGTTTTATATTTTAATATCATTTTCAAAAGCTATTCTATAATGACCCCAAGCTAGTGTATTGATATTATTACTACATATAAATCTTTTGTCGTCCGCACAGCTTAAACTTAATTTATTAATACATTCAGTATATATAGTATGCTGTCTAGATCTAAAGTTTAACATTTTACTATAAAAGTTATGCTTATGTAACAAACAATCTCTATAATTTTGCAAAGATAATTTTTTTACAGCTGCTGATTTAACACCTTTTGCTTTTTTTATCACAGATGCATCTTCAATATCAATACTATACATTTTAGCTCTTAACCCAATAAATTCCTTCATTATTCTTCCATTATTCTCATCTTTCATATAACCTAATTTTTTCACATTGAGCTGAGCAATATCATAGGGGTTATTTAAGGGGTAATCTGAAGTATCAAACATTTTAATTATATCATTTTTAATATCGCTGTAAAAGTCATCAGTTCGTATTTGGTAAATAAATGAGTCAGTATCCATATAAGCCAGCTGTAGGTTCTTAGTAAATTTTGGTTTCATATAAGCATAATGAAAGTCATACATTTTATACTTTGAAATCTCTAATACACAAAAACCCAAGTATATAGGCTTATTATAGACACAGTAAATTCGTTTTAACTGAATAGCAGCCATAGTTTCGGAAAATTCTAAAATGCTATGAAAATTAGGTTTAGCGATAAGAGCACGACTACCAAGATGTCTACCTCTGCTTTCTACTGAATCAACAATTCGAACATCTTTTCGTTTGTCAACATTCTCCATAGTTTTTCCAAACACAGCATTATTACAGAGTTTACGCTGATCCTTTTCAAACTTTGTAGTTGCTTTTTTTTCTAAGTTCATTGTTTAAATCAATATATTTTTTTAACCATTTAGATTGTTTGAATTGCATCACTCTATGAATTTTCTTTAGCACTAAACCATTTTCAAGGCACTGAATTAAACTTTTGTAATGTATTATATAATTCACCTTATTATTTAAATCAGCAATTAATTTTTTATCTGATTTGTTAGACAATGAAATATTTGACGGACAGAAAGGAAGATCGTTATGATCATCATGTATTTCTATAGGATATTCAAGATCAACTTCTAAAACATAACCAATGTTTATATTTGAAATTAACCATTCTTTAATCCCATCTAAATTATCTGGAGGTTCAACCCATTTAAAGTCTGAATGTGGTAGATAGTCAGACATTGCCCAACCGTAAAGATTATTAGCATCCAAATACATTAAATAATCAGATGGTTTACTTGAATCATAATCAGACATATATTTATTATTTGCTTTAGAATGTCGTAAGCTACACTGTGTCAAACCTCCTCTTATACCTTTAGCGAAAAAGTTATACATGTTTATATCAGTTAAAAGTTCAAGTTTTACACCTGTTTCTTTGAACATAGCATCCCATGAAAAACCTGGTAATGTATAATAGTGACAGGGGTCTAAGCCGTAAATTTTTCTAGAATCAATTCTGAATTTTTCGAAAATGTCTGCTAAAATTAAAACATCTGTTTTCAAATAGTGCTCCAAATATTCTCTTAAACTGCTACATTTAAAATGTGACCAAACTTTTACAGCGTGATTATAGTCATCTTGCTTGCAATCTTCTTCAATCAAAGAATTTCTAAAAGATTCTATTGGAGGGAGCTCTGTCTCACTTAATTTTTCTATAGAGTCTAAATAGTCATAGCAAAAAATACCCTTACGAGTCATTAGTTGAAAAGATTCATCATCTTTGAAAAATGATGTTAAAATTTTAAAATCTGTTTTTTTATCTAACGTTTTTGCTATACTATCAATACTTGAAGGTAGAAATCTGAATGAGTCTAAGAATCGTAATTCTAGAAACTCTCCTTGCTTGTTATTTATTAAGATTTTTGATGAAATTGATATATATTTCTCTTTGTTGAGAGGAATAATATTTATAGCCCCTTTGATATTACTCAGCTCTTTTATGAATAAATGTGAGTCATATCCGGTTAAGTTATGGAAAAAAATCGGAATAAATTTAGGTATCTTATAATTTAAATTACATTTGGAATGTGCGGCCGCTCTGAATTTTCCAGTTAGATGATCATGATCCCGAACCTTTAGACTTCCCCACACTGGTTTCTTACAGATATGACATGTTGTTGTCTGTTGGAATTTAATTTCATCCTGAGGTGTCATAGTCATCGGGATTTTCTCCCCCAAATGATTTTTATAAATATTTTGACAGTCTTCATGCAAGTTCGCTATAAAAACTTGTGTACAGTCTTCACCTAGAATAAAAAACAAAAAAAAAAATAATTATATTATATTACCAGACAATTTATATATTACATATGAAATGAGGTTTTAAGAATAATTTTTACTTACCGGTATATTTGAAAAGTTTATTTAAAGATGTATTAAATGAACATTTGATAAAATAGGATACAGCAATTGGAACATGTTTTTTAATAGATGTAGTTGATGAGTTTGATGGATCAGGTTGACAGCTATCGATATTCACCAGCATACACTCAAAATCTGCATAGATGGCAAATGGAACTTCTAGTGATCTATGTTGCTGTTCAAACTGTAGTATATTATTTGGAGCATCTGGTAGTATTGTTACAGTTTTATTGCATTCATTTTCATGCTTCTCAAATGCTTCATCTGTGTTGAACGTTTGCAGACATGAATTACATATTCTTACTGATCGTTTGCCATGACTGAGTTGAGCTCCTATTAATCTAGACATATTTTTTATCCAAACATAATGGCTACAATCTCCTTCTTGTATCAGTAATAAATTAATATGTTGTTGTCTTTTGTGTTGAGAGTTGAAATATGGGCCAACAACTCTATAACCTTCTCCAGATCCATTTGTTTCTACTCCGAAAACATTTATACTAATTGTGGGATTGAGTGTCTCAAAGATCGATATGTCTTTAAGTTTCAAAGGGAACTCTAAATTTGTAAAGTCAATTTGAATTCCACTCATTAAACTTATCACATCACCTTGAATGTTTTCAATGTGGTAACTGCTTGATCTATTAGAATGCACATCTATGGGGTGAATAGCTGATATAACTGCCCATTTAAAACAGAATTCATCATTATTTTGGACATTAACACAGGCATGTCTTAGTTCAATGCTTTTTGGAAGGCTTAATAGCTCGAACCTCTTAAGGGTTTATACTCGTTAATATTAACTTCAATATGCTTAATACACAAAAGCGCCCATCCTGAATCTCTCTCCTGAAACTCTTCACTTTTAACTTCAATTGTTTTAAACATATTTTTAATTATATCTTTCAAATCAGCATTTTGTAAAGCTATTTGCATTGGACATTTAAACGATTTTATGCTTATTTCACTTTTTTCTGATTCTCCTTGTGTTGATATAAATTTTATGAACTCTGCAAATAGTTCAATGCTGAACTTTATACCCTCTTTGGTTTCAAACGAGTATTCAAGTAATTTAATTATATCAAGTATGCAGCTATTTAAAAATTTGGTAATGTCTATAACTCCTTCATCGGTATTTTCTAAGGAATAGGTTTCCACTTTACCTTCAAAACAATGCCTTATTCTGTTAAAACGAGTATTGTTGACTGGAACTTTGCTCTTTCTCTTATGTTCATTAGTTCTAATGTGATGACCCCATCCAGATACTAGCACATCTATTTCACAGTTTTCACATCTACGTTTTTTCGATGATGAATGAGGTTGGGACAGGGAATCATTCATGTCTTTTGGAAGTTTTCTCTTGCTGCTGGTTGGTTGATCAATTACTCGCTCTTGACAGGAGACGTTAATATGTTCCTTGCGGAAGTGTTCCAACATTGAATCCTTTCGTGTATATGTTTTGTCACACTGAGAACATTTAATTTTATCACCATGTGCAGCTCTTATATGTCTATTCAGATTGTCCTTTCGTGTAAATTTAGCACTGCATACGTTACACTCAAAATTCTCCATTTTATTCTTTTTAAATTTTTTTAGTTTTAACGAGTTTGAGTCAAGAAATATAATACTAGATTAACAAGTAAGACTATAATGAAAATTAAAAGAAAAATGCAGCCTATTTATACACATTCTGAGGTCTAACTTTCTTAAACTTTTATTATAACGCTTCTCATTATATTTCTTATCTAAGTATGTTAACACTAAACAAAAAAAAGAATAGATACACAAATGATTTTTTGTAAGCTTTTTTTTATCGCATACCTATACATAAATATTAATTTTATATCTTATCATTCTAGTAACAATGTAAATGAAATGGATTTCTTTAAGTTTCACATGTCTAACCATAAATTCTAATTATAGATGATATAGTTATTAGTCTTTATCATTCCCACGGTTAAAATAAAAAAAAAAACCTAAATTCAACCAACTGATATGATATGGATTTAAGTATCACATTCCTAACCGTAAAAATTTACATATTTTCAAACATTTTCGAAATAAAAAACCTAAATTCAACCGACTAATAAGATAGTGTGAAAGAATAAAAACCATCAATTAAACAACTGATATATGTGTTCCATGGTGTTTTTTCCTCATAGATATCAAAAAATTGTTCCTTATATGGAAATTAAGTCTTGTCTAAAGCTCTCGATTGCCTCCTCTACGGTGGAAATTAAGTCGTGTCTAAAGCTCTCGTTTGCCTCCTCTACGGTTACTGTTTTCTCATCGAAAATTTTGTTTATAGATTTTGTTGTTGTTGTTGTTATTGTTGTGGTTGTTGTTCACCCTCTGATGCGTGATTATCATTTTGGAATGATGTTGTATCTGAATTTGTACTATTATGTAAATTCTTAGTGTTTGTTAAAGTTAACAAACGAAATGATAATCCTATTTGTACTGTATCATTATTAGGCAAATTCAATGAAAACGAAAGATTGTCAGTTGTATTTGATTGTTGTAAATTTTCCTAATTCTAAAAACTCTCCTTGCTTCCTATTCACCAGCGCCGCCGCCGCGCCGCCGCCGTCGCCACGCATCGCACCCGCCACGCATCGCAACCTAATCAGTTCATTGCCACCCATTTATATAATATTCAATGATATACGACCTTCTAACCACATACATAATTTATTCAAATTTTTATTATATCCCAAACGCGAGCGCCATACCTTATCATCCAATTTTTTCCTTTTCTTAATTTACTTCCCAACACCTTCAACCACAACCCCGCCCCGCGCCGACGCCTCGCATCACACCCCACACATCGAGACCTAATCAATTCATGTGACCGTTGCTGCTGGTGTAGCCCCGGCAATGATTTATGCGTCATCCAAGATATGGATTCTACAATTTAAAACAAGAAAAAAATATAAATAATTCTTAAACCCCAAGTATATGATTCATACTACATAAAAAACATTATTATCTCTTAGATCTTTAAACAACATGTCGAGTACCATGAAATTAAATCGCAAGCAACATCATGCGATACTATTTTGATAGCAACACCATACGACCAGTATATACCAAATCTCCGGTGCCTCCGGTGGTCCAGAACCCGCACATTTATACTACTGTGTCGGTAGCGATCGACTAATATTTTGCGTCTTAGAAGGGTACTACAACATCTAACTGAAGAGCCCAACTGTTGTACCTGTGCGAAACGCATAATTTGGACTAAAGGTCGCAAGAAGTCCACAAAAAAAAAAGAACAAAAGCAATACCTACGTATGCACATGCGTTTGTATTGTTTTTACATTTCTTCTTAAAATTAAACGAGCCAGACCACGGTCATTATTTTCTACGTGTCTAAATTCGACCGAATTTCCCTAAAAAAATATAATTCACAGTGTTTGGAACCTGTACATTTTATTTGTGTCGGTAGCCATCCACTAATATTTTGCGGCTTAGAAGGGTACTACAGCATCTAACTGATGAGCGCAACTGTAGTACCTGCGCAAAACGCATAATTTGGACTAATGGTGACAAAAAAAAAACAAAATTAAAATTAAAAGCGGAGCCCACAAAAAAAAGAACAAAAGCAATACCTACGTATTCACATGCGTTTGCATTGTTTTTACATTTCTTCTTCTAATTAATCAAGCCAGACCACGGGCAGTATTTGGATTTATTCGACCGAATTCCCCTAGAAAAATATAATTCACAGTGTTTGAAAGCTGTAAATTTGATTTGTGTCGGTAGCCATCGGCTATTATTTTGCGTCTTAGAAGGGTACTACAGCATCTAACTGATGAGCCCATCTGCAGTACTTGTGCGAAACGCATAATTTGGACTAAATGTCACAAAAAATAGAAATAAAAATTAAAAGCTGAGTCCACAAAAAAAAGAACAAAAGCAATACCTACGTATGTACATGCGCTTGTATTGTTTTTATATTTCTTCTTTAAATCAAACAAGCCAGACCACGGGCATTATTTTCTAGGTGTCTGAATTCGACCGAATTTCCCTAAAAAAAATATAATTCACAGTGTTTGAAAGCTGTAAATTTTATTTGTGTCGGTAGCCATCGACTAATATTTTGCCTCTTAGAAGGGTACTACAGTATCTAACTGAGGAGCCCAACTGTAGTACCTGGGCGAATCGCATAATTTGGACTAAATGTCACAAAAAAACAAAATCGAAATTAAAAGCAGAGGCCACCAAAAAAAAAGAACGAAAGCAATACCTACGTATGCACGTGCGTTTGATTGTTTTTACATTTCATCTTAAAATTAAATAAGCCAGACCACGGGCATTATTTTCTAGGTGTCTGAATTACATTTCTTCTTAAAATTAAACAACCCAGACCGCGGGCATTATTTTCAAGGTGCCTGAATTCGACCGCATTCTCCTAGAAAAATATAATACACAGTGTTTGAAAGCAATAATTTTTATTTGTGTCGGTAGCCTAACAAAAAAATCAAAATTAGAATTAAAAGCTGAGTCCACAAAAAAAAGAACAAAAGCAATACCTACGTATGCACATGCGTTTGTATTGTTTTTTACATTTCTTCTTAAAATTAAACAAGCCAGACCATGGGCATTATTTTCTAGGTGTCTGAATTCGACCAAATTACCCTAGAAAAATATGATTCACAGTGTTTGAAAGCTGTAAATTTTATTTGTGTGGGTAGCGATCGACTATTATTTTGCGTCTTAGAAGGGTACTACAACATCTAACAGAAGAGCCCAACTGTTGTACCTGTGCGAAACGCATTATTTGGTCTATAGGTCACAAAAATCCAAATTAAAATTAAAAGCTGAGTCCACAAAAAAAAGAACAAAAGCAATACCTACGTATTCACATGCGTTTGTATTGTTTTTACATTTCTTCTTCTAATTAAACAAGCCAGACCACGGGCAGTATTTCGATTTATTCGACCGAATTCCCCTAGAAAAAATATAATTCACAGTGTTTGAAAGCTGTAATTTTTATTTGTGTCGGTAGCCATCGACTTATATTTTGCGTCTTAGAAGGGTACTACAACATCTAACTGAAGAGCCCAACTGTTGTACCTGTACAAAACGCATTATTTGGACTAAAGGTCACAAGAAATCCATATTAAAATCAAAAGCTGAGTCCACAAAAAAAAGAACAAAAGCAATACCTACGTATGCACATGCGCTTGTATTGTTTTTATATTTCTTCTTTAAATTAAACAAGCCAGACCAGGGGCATTATTTTCTAGGTGTCTGAATTCGACCAAATTCCCCTAGAACAATATAATTAACAGTGTTTGAAAGCTGTACATTTTATTTGTGTTGATAGACATCGAATAATATTTTGCGTCTTAGAAGGGTAGTACAGCATCTAACTGATGAGCCCAACTGTAGTACCTTTGGACTAAATGTCACAAAAAAAAACAAAATTGAAATTAAAATCTGAGTCCACCAAAAAAAACGAACGAAAGCAATACCTACGTATGCACATGCGTTTGTATATTTTTTTACATTTCTTCTTAAAACTAAACAAGCCACACAATGGGCATTATTTCCTAGGTGTCTGAATTCGACCAAATTACCCTAGAAAAATATGATTCACAGTGTTTGAAAGCTGTACATTTTATTTGTGTTGATAGACATCGAATAATATTTTGCGTCTTAGAAGGGTACTACAACATCTAACTGAAGAGCCCAACTGTTGTACCTGTACAAAACGCATAATTTGAACTAAAGGCCACAAAAAAACAAAATTAAAATTAAAAGCTGAGCCCACAAAAAAAGAACAAAAGCAATACCTACGTATGCACATGCGTTTGTATATTTTTTTACATTTCTTCTTAAAACTAAACAAGCCACACCATGGACATTATTTCCTAGGTGTCTGAATTCGACCAAATTACCCTAGAAAAATATGATTCACAGTGTTTGAAAGCTGGATATTTTATTTGTGTCGGTAGCGATCGACTAATATTTTGCGTCTTAGAAGGGTACTACAACATCTAACTGAAGAGCCCAACTGTTGTACCTGTGCGAAACGCATAATTTGGACTAAAGGTCGCAAGAAATCCAAATTAAAATCAAAAGCTGAGTCCACAAAAAAAAAAGAACAAAAGCAATACCTACGTATGCACATGCGTTTGTATTGTTTTTACATTTCTTCTTAAAATTAAACGAGCCAGACCACGGTCATTATTTTCTACAGTAGTAGTACTTGTGCGAAACGCATAATTTGGACTAAAGGTCACAAAAAATAAAAATAAAAATTAAAAGCTGAGTCCACAAAAAAAAAGAACAAAAGCAATACCTACGTATGCACATGCGCTTGTATTGTTTTTATATTTCTTCTTTAAATCAAACAAGCCAGACCACGGGCATTATTTTCTAGGTGTCTGAATTCGACCGAATTTCCCTAAAAAAATATAATTCACAGTGTTTGAAAGCTGTAAATTTTATTTGTGTCGGTAGCCATCGACTAATATTTTGCGTCTTAGAAAGGTACTACAGTATCTAACTGAGGAGCCCAACTGTAGTACCTGGGCGAATCGCATAATTTGGACTAAATGTCACAAAAAAACAAAATCGAAATTAAAAGCAGAGGCCACCAAAAAAAAAGAACGAAAGCAATACCTACGTATGCACATGCGTTTGATTGTTTTTACATTTCTTCTTAAAATTAAATAAGCCAGACCACGGGCATTATTTTCTAGGTGTCTGAATTACATTTCTTCTTAAAATTAAACAACCCAGACCGCGGGCATTATTTTCAAGGTGCCTGAATTCGACCGCATTCCCCTAGAAAAATATAATACACAGTGTTTGAAAGCAATAATTTTTATTTGTGTCGGTAGCCTACGACTTATATTTTGCGTCTTAAAACGGTAGTAAAGCATCTAACTGCTGAGCCCAACTGTAGTACGTGCACGAAACGCATAATTTGGACTAAAGGTAACAAAAAAATCAAAATTAGAATTAAAAGCTGAGTCCACAAAAAAAAGAACAAAAGCAATACCTACGTATGCACATGCGTTTGTATTGTATTTTACATTTCTTCTTAAAATTAAACAAGCCAGACCATGGGCATTATTTTCTAGGTGTCTGAATTCGACCAAATTACCCTAGAAAAATATGATTCACAGTGTTTGAAAGCTGTAAATTTTATTTGTGTGGGTAGCGATCGACTAATATTTTGCGTCTTAGAAGGGTACTACAACATCTAACAGAAGAGCCCAACTGTTGTACCTGTGCGAAACGCATTATTTGGTCTAAAGGTCACAAAAATCCAAATTAAAATTAAAAGCTGAGCCCACAAAAAAAAGAACAAAAGCAATACCTACGTATTCACATGCGTTTGTATTGTTTTTACATTTCTTCTTCTAATTAAACAAGCCAGACCACGGGCAGTATTTCGATTTATTCGACCGAATTCCCCTAGAAAAATATAATTCACAGTGTTTGAAAGCTGTAATTTTTATTTGTGTCGGTAGCCATCGACTTATATTTTGCGTCTTAGAAGGGTACTACAACATCTAACAGAAGAGCCCAACTGTTGTACCTGTGCGAAACGCATTATTTGGTCTAAAGGTCACAAAAATCCAAATTAAAATTAAAAGCTGAGCCCACAAAAAAAAAGAACAAAAGCAATACCTACGTATGCACATGCGCTTGTATTGTTTTTTATATTTCTTCTTTAAATTAAACAAGCCAGACCACGGGCATTATTTTCAAGGTGTCTGAATTCGACCAAATTCCCCTAGAACAATATAATTCACAGTGTTTGAAAGCTGTACATTTTATTTGTGTCGATAGACATCGAATAATATTTTGCGTCTTAGAAGGGTAGTACAGCATCTAACTGATGAGCCCAACTGTAGTACCTTTGGACTAAATGTCACAAAAAAAAACAAAATTGAAATTAAAATCTGAGTCCACCAAAAAAAAACGAACGAAAGCAATACCTACGTATGCACATGCGTTTGTATTGTTTTTACATTTCTTCTTCTAATTAATCAAGCCAGACCACGGGCAGTATTTCGATTTATTCGACCGAATTCCCCTAGAAAAATATAATTCACAGTGTTTGAAAGCTGTAAATTTAATTTGTGTCGGTAGCCATCGGCTATTATTTTGCGTCTTAGAAGGGTACTACAGCATCTAACTGACGAGCCCATCTGCAGTACTTGTGCGAAACGCATAATTTGGACTAAAGGTCACAAAAAATAAAAATAAAAATTAAAAGCTGAGTCCACAAAAAAAAAGAACAAAAGCAATACCTACGTATGCACATGCGCTTGTATTGTTTTTACATTTCTTCTTACAATTAAACGAGCCAGACCACGGTCATTATTTTCTACGTGTCTGAATTCGACCGAATTCCCCTAAAAAATATAATTCACAGTGTTTGGAACCTGTAAATTTTATTTTTGTCGGTAGCCATCCACTAATATTTTGGGTCTTAGAAGGGTACTACAGCATCTAACTGATGAGCCCAACTGTAGTACCTGCGCAAAACGCATAATTTGGACTAAAGGTCACAAAAAAAAAAATTAAATTAAAAGCTGAGCCCACAAAAAAAAAGAATAAAAGCAATACCTACGTATTCACATGCGTTTGTATTGTTTTTACATTTCTTCTTCTAATTAAACAAGCCAGACCACGGGCAGTATTTCGATTTATTCGACCGATTTCGCCTAGAAAAATATAATTCACAGTGTTTGAAAGCTGTAAATTTCATTTGTGTCGGTAGCCATCGGCTAATATTTTGCGTCTTAGAAGGGTACTACAGCATCTAACTGAGGAGCCCAACTGTAGTACCTGGGCGAATCGCATAATTTGGACTAAATGTCACAAAAAAACAAAATAAAAATTAAAAGCTGAGTCCACAAAAAAAAGAACAAAAGCAATACCTACGAATGCACATGCGCTTGTATTGTTTTTACATTTCTCCTTTAAATTAAACAAGCCAGACCACGGGCATTATTTTCTAGGTGTCTGAATTCGACCGAATTCCCCTAGAAAAATATAATTCACAGTGTTTGAAAGCTGTAAATTTTATTTGTGTCGGTAGCCAATCGAATAATATTTTGCGTCTTAGAAGGGTAGTACAGCTGAAAATTTTATTTGTGTCGGTAGCGATCGACTTATATTTTGCGTCTTAGAAGGGTACTACAACATCTAACTGAAGAGCCCAACTGTTGTACCTGTGCGAAACGCATAATTTGGACTAAAGGTCACAAGAAATCCAATTAAAATCAAAAGCTGAGTCCACAAAAAAAAAAGAACAAAAGCAATACCTACGTATGCACATGCGTTTGTATTGTTTTTACAATTCTTCTTAAAATTAAACGAGCCAGACCACGGTCATTATTTTCTAGGTGTCTGAATTCGACCAAGTTACCCTAGAAAAATATGATTCACAGTGTTTGAAAGCTGTACATTTTATTTGTGTCGATAGACATCGAATAATATTTTGCGTCTTAGAAGGGTAGTACAACATCTAACTGATGAGCGCAACTGTAGTACCTGCGCAAAACGCATAATTTGGACTAATGGTCACAAAAAAAAAACAAAATTAAAATTAAAAGCTGAGCCCACAAATAAAAGAACAAAAGCAATACCTACGTATTCACATGCGTTTGCATTGTTTTTACATTTCTTCTTCTAATTAATCAAGCCAGACCACGGGCAGTATTTCGATTTATTCGACCGAATTCCCCTAGAAAAATATAATTCACAGTGTTTGAAAGCTGTAAATTTGATTTGTGTCGGTAGCCATCGGCTATTATTTTGCGTCTGAGAAGGGTATTACAGCATCTAACTGATGAGCCCATCTGCAGTACTTGTGCGAAACGCATAATTTGGACTAAAGGTCACAAAAAATAAAAATAAAAATTAAAAGCTGAGTCCACAAAAAAAAAAGAACAAAAGCAATACCTACGTATGCACATGCGCTTGTATTGTTTTTATATTTCTTCTTTAAATCAAACAAGCCAGACCACGGGCATTATTTTCTAGGTGTCTGAATTCGACCGAATTTCCCTAAAAAAATATAATTCACAGTGTTTGAAAGCTGTAAATTTTATTTGTGTCGGTAGCCATCGACTAATATTTTGCGTCTTAGAAGGGTACTACAGTATCTAACTGAGGAGCCCAACTGTAGTACCTGGGCGAATCGCATAATTTGGACTAAATGTCACAAAAAAACAAAATCGAAATTAAAAGCAGAGGCCACCAAAAAAAAAAAGAACGAAAGCAATACCTACGTATGCACATGCGTTTGATTGTTTTTACATTTCTTCTTAAAATTAAATAAGCCAGACCACGGGCATTATTTTCTAGGTGTCTGAATTACATTTCTTCTTAAAATTAAACAACCCAGACCGCGGGCATTATTTTCAAGGTGCCTGAATTCGACCGCATTCCCCTAGAAAAATATAATACACAGTGTTTGAAAGCAATAATTTTTATTTGTGTCGGTACCCTACGACTTATATTTTGCGTCTTAAAACGGTAGTAAAGCATCTAACTGCTGAGCCCAACTGTAGTACGTGCACGAAACGCATAATTTGGACTAAAGGTAACAAAAAAATCAAAATTAGAATTAAAAGCTGAGTCCACAAAAAAAAAGAACAAAAGCAATACCTACGTATGCACATGCGTTTGTATTGTTTTTTACATTTCTTATTAAAATTAAACAAGCCAGACCATGGGCATTATTTTCTAGGTGTCTGAATTCGACCAAATTACCCTAGAAAAATATGATTCACAGTTTTTGAAAGCTGTAAATTTTATTTGTGTGGGTAGCGATCGACTAATATTTTGCGTCTTAGAAGGGTACTACAACATCTAACAGAAGAGCCCAACTGTTGTACCTGTGCGAAACGCATTATTTGGTCTAAAGGTCACAAAAATCGAAATTAAAATTAAAAGCTGAGCCCACAAAAAAAAGAACAAAAGCAATACCTACGTATTCACATGCGTTTGTATTGTTTTTACATTTCTTCTTCTAATTAAACAAGCCAGACCACGGGCAGTATTTCGATTTATTCGACCGAATTCCCCTAGAAAAATATAATTCACAGTGTTTGAAAGCTGTAATTTTTATTTGTGTCGGTAGCCATCGACTTATATTTTGCGTCTTAGAAGGGTACTACAACATCTAACTGAAGAGCCCAACTGTTGTACCTGTACAAAACGCATTATTTGGACTAAAGGTCACAAGAAATCCAAATTAAAATCAAAAGCTTAGTCCACAAAAAAAAAGAACAAAAGAAGGTTACTACAGCATCTAACTGATGAGCCCAACTGTAGTACCTGCGCAAAACGCATAATTTGGACTAAAGGTCACACAAAAAAAAACAAAATTAAAATTAAAAGCTGAGCCCACAAAAAAAAGAACAAAAGCAATACCTACGTATTCACATGCGTTTGTGTTGTTTTTACATTTCTTCTTCTAATTAAACAAGCCAGACCACGGGCAGTATTTCGATTTATTCGACCGAATTCCCCTAGAAAAATATAATTCACAGTGTTTGAAAGCTGTAAACTTGATTTGTGTCAGTAGCCATCGGTTAATATTTTGCGTCTTAGAAGGGTACTACAGCATCTAACTGATGAGCCCAACTGCAGTACCTGTGCGAAACGCATAATTTGGACTAAAGGTCACAAAAAATCAAAATAAAAATTAAAAGCTGAGTCCACAAAAAAAAGAACAAAAGCAATACCTACGTATGCACATGCGCTTGTATTGTTTTTACATTTCTTCTTAAAATTAAACGAGCCAGACCACGGTCATTATTTTCTACGTGTCTGAATTCGACCGAATTCCCCTAAAAAATATAATTCACAGTGTTTGGAACCTGTAAATTTTATTTTTGTCGGTAGCCATCCACTAATATTTTGGGTCTTAGAAGGGTACTACAGCATCTAACTGATGAGCCCAACTGTAGTACCTGCGCAAAACGCATAATTTGGACTAAAGGTCACAAAAAAAAAAAAATTAAATTAAAAGCTGAGCCCACAAAAAAAAGAATAAAAGCAATACCTACGTATTCACATGCGTTTGTATTGTTTTTACATTTCTTCTTCTAATTAAACAAGCCAGACCACGGGCAGTATTTCGATTTATTCGACCGATTTCGCCTAGAAAAATATAATTCACAGTGTTTGAAAGCTGTAAATTTCATTTGTGTCGGTAGCCATCGGCTAATATTTTGCGTCTTAGAAGGGTACTACAGCATCTAACTGAGGAGCCCAACTGTAGTACCTGGGCGAATCGCATAATTTGGACTAAATGTCACAAAAAAACAAAATAAAAATTAAAAGCTGAGTCCACAAAAAAAAGAACAAAAGCAATACCTACGTATGCACATGCGCTTGTATTGTTTTTACATTTCTTCTTTAAATTAAACAAGCCAGACCACGGGCATTATTTTCTAGGTGTCTGAATTCGACCGAATTCCCCTAAAAAAATATAATTCACAGTGTTTGAAAGCTGTACATTTTATTTGTGTCGGTAGCCATCGACTAATATTTTTTGCGTCTTAGAAGGGTACTACAGCATCTAACTGATGAACCCAACTGCAGTAACTGTGCGAAACGCATAATTTGGACTAAAGGTCACAAAAAATCAAAATTAAAATTAAAAGCTGAGTCCACAAAAAGAAATAACAAAAGCAATACCTACGTATGCACATGCGCTTGTATTGTTTTTACATTTCTCCTTTAAATTAAACAAGCCAGACCACGGGCATTATTTTCTAGGTGTCTGAATTCGACCGAATTCCCCTAGAAAAATATAATTCACAGTGTTTGAAAGCTGTAAATTTTATTTGTGTCGGTAGCCAATCGAATAATATTTTGCGTCTTAGAAGGGTAGTACAGCTGAAAATTTTATTTGTGTCGGTAGCGATCGACTTATATTTTGCGTCTTAGAAGGGTACTACAACATCTAACTGAAGAGCCCAACTGTTGTACCTGTGCGAAACGCATAATTTGGACTAAAGGTCACAAGAAATCCAATTAAAATCAAAAGCTGAGTCCACAAAAAAAAAAGAACAAAAGCAATACCTACGTATGCACATGCGTTTGTATTGTTTTTACAATTCTTCTTAAAATTAAACGAGCCAGACCACGGTCATTATTTTCTAGGTGTCTGAATTCGACCAAGTTACCCTAGAAAAATATGATTCACAGTGTTTGAAAGCTGTACATTTTATTTGTGTCGATAGACATCGAATAATATTTTGCGTCTTAGAAGGGTAGTACAACATCTAACTGATGAGCGCAACTGTAGTACCTGCGCAAAACGCATAATTTGGACTAATGGTCACAAAAAAAAAACAAAATTAAAATTAAAAGCTGAGCCCACAAAAAAAAGAACAAAAGCAATACCTACGTATTCACATGCGTTTGCATTGTTTTTACATTTCTTCTTCTAATTAATCAAGCCAGACCACGGGCAGTATTTCGATTTATTCGACCGAATTCCCCTAGAAAAATATAATTCACAGTGTTTGAAAGCTGTAAATTTGATTTGTGTTGGTAGCCATCGGCTATTATCTTGCGTCTGAGAAGGGTATTACAGCATCTAACTGATGAGCCCATCTGCAGTACTTGTGCGAAACGCATAATTTGGACTAAAGGTCACAAAAAATAAAAATAAAAATTAAAAGCTGAGTCCACAAAAAAAAAAGAACAAAAGCAATACCTACGTATGCACATGCGCTTGTATTGTTTTTATATTTCTTCTTTAAATCAAACAAGCCAGACCACGGGCATTATTTTCTAGGTGTCTGAATTCGACCGAATTTCCCTAAAAAAATATAATTCACAGTGTTTGAAAGCTGTAAATTTTATTTGTGTCGGTAGCCATCGACTAATATTTTGCGTCTTAGAAGGGTACTACAGTATCTAACTGAGGAGCCCAACTGTAGTACCTGGGCGAATCGCATAATTTGGACTAAATGTCACAAAAAAACAAAATCGAAATTAAAAGCAGAGGCCACCAAAAAAAAAGAACGAAAGCAATACCTACGTATGCACATGCGTTTGATTGTTTTTACATTTCTTCTTAAAATTAAATAAGCCAGACCACGGGCATTATTTTCTAGGTGTCTGAATTACATTTCTTCTTAAAATTAAACAACCCAGACCGCGGGCATTATTTTCAAGGTGCCTGAATTCGACCGCATTCCCCTAGAAAAATATAATACACAGTGTTTGAAAGCAATAATTTTTATTTGTGTCGGTACCCTACGACTTATATTTTGCGTCTTAAAACGGTAGTAAAGCATCTAACTGCTGAGCCCAACTGTAGTACGTGCACGAAACGCATAATTTGGACTAAAGGTAACAAAAAAATCAAAATTGGAATTAAAAGCTGAGTCCACAAAAAAAAAGAACAAAAGCAATACCTACGTATTCACATGCGTTTGTATTGTTTTTACATTTCTTCTTCTAATTAAACAAGCCAGACCACGGGCAGTATTTCGATTTATTCGACCGAATTCCCCTAGAAAAATATAATTCACAGTGTTTGAAAGCTGTAATTTTTATTTGTGTTGGTAGCCATCGACTAATATTTTGCGTCTTAGAAGGGTACTACAACATCTAACAGAAGAGCCCAACTGTTGTACCTGTGCGAAACGCATTATTTGGTCTAAAGGTCACAAAAATCCAAATTAAAATTAAAAGCTGAGCCCACAAAAAAAAGAACAAAAGCAATACCTACGTATTCACATGCGTTTGTATTGTTTTTACATTTCTTCTTCTAATTAAACAAGCCAGACCACGGGCAGTATTTCGATTTATTCGACCGAATTCCCCTAGAAAAATATAATTCACAGTGTTTGAAAGCTGTAATTTTTATTTGTGTCGGTAGCCATCGACTTATATTTTGCGTCTTAGAAGGGTACTACAACATCTAACTGAAGAGCCCAACTGTTGTACCTGTACAAAACGCATTATTTGGACTAAAGGTCACAAGAAATCCAAATTAAAATCAAAAGCTGAGTCCACAAAAAAAAAAGAACAAAAGAAGGTTACTACAGCATCTAACTGATGAGCCCAACTGTAGTACCTGCGCAAAACGCATAATTTGGACTAAAGGTCACACAAAAAAAAACAAAATTAAAATTAAAAGCTGAGCCCACAAAAAAAAAGAACAAAAGCAATACCTACGTATTCACATGCGTTTGTGTTGTTTTTACATTTCTTCTTCTAATTAAACAAGCCAGACCACGGGCAGTATTTCGATTTATTCGACCGAATTCCCCTAGAAAAATATAATTCACAGTGTTTGAAAGCTGTAAACTTGATTTGTGTCGGTAGCCATCCACTAATATTTTGCGTCTTAGAAGGTTACTACAGCATCTAACTGATGAGCCCAACTGTAGTACCTGCGCAAAACGCATAATTTGGACTAAAGGTCACAAAAAAAAAACAAAATTAAAATTAAAAGCTGAGCCCACAAAAAAAAGAACAAAAGCAATACCTACGTATTCACATGCGTTTGTATTGTTTTTATATTTCTTCTTCTAATTAAACAAGCCAGACCACGGGCAGTATTTCGATTTATTCGACCGAATTCCCCTAGAAAAATATAATTCACAGTGTTTGAAAGCTGTAAACTTGATTTGTGTCGGTAGCCATCCACTAATATTTTGCGTCTTAGAAGGGTACTACAGCATCTAACTGATGAGCCCAACTGCAGTACCTGTGCGAAACGCATAATTTGGACTAAAGGTCACAAAAAATCAAAATAAAAATTAGAAGCTGAGTCCACAAAAATAAAGAACAAAAGCAATACCTACGTATGCACATGCGCTTATATTGTTTTTACATTTCTTCTTTAAATTAAACAAGCCACACCACGGGCATTATTTTCTAGGTGCCTGAATTCGACCGAATTCCCCTAAAAAATATAATTCACAGTGTTTGAAAGCTGTAAATTTTATTTGTGTCGGTAGCCATCGACTAATATTTTGCGTCTGAGAAGGGTACTACAGCATCTAACTGAGGAGCCCAACTGTATTACCTGGGCGAATCGCATAATTTGGACTAAACATCACAAAAATCAAAATTAAAATTAAAAGCTGAGTCAACAAAAAAAAGAACAAAGGCAATACCTACGTATGCACATGCGTTTGTATTGTTTTTACATTTCTTCTTAAAATTAAACAAGCCAGACCACGGGCATTATTTTCTAGAAGTCTGAATTACATTTCTTCTTAAAATTAAACAACCCAGACCACGGGCATTATTTTCAAGATGCCTGAATTCGACCGCATTGAAAAATATAATACACAGTGTTTGAAAGCTGTAATTTTTATTTATGTCGGTAGCCATCGACTTATATTTTGCGTCTTAAAACGGTAGTAAAGCATCTAACTGATGAGCCCAACTGTAGTACGTGCACGAAACTCATAATTTGGACTAAAGGTAACAAAAAAACAAAATTAAAATTAAAAGCTGAGTCCACAAAAAAAAGAACAAAAGCAATAATTACGTATGCACATGCGTTTGTATTGTTTTTACATTTCTTCTTAAAATTAAACAACCCAGACCACGGGCATTATTTTCTAGGTGTCTGAATTCGACCGCATTCCCCTAGAAAAATATAATACACAGTGTTTGAAAGCAATAATTTTTATTTGTGTCGGTAGCCTACGACTTATATTTTGCGTCTTAAAACGGTAGTAAAGCATCTAACTGCTGAGCCCAACTGTAGTACGTGCACGAAACGCATAATTTGGACTAAAGGTAACAAAAAAATCAAAATTAGAATTAAAAGCTGAGTCCACAAAAAAAAAGAACAAAAGCAATAATTACGTATGCACATGCGTTTGTATTGTTTTTACATTTCTTCTTAAAATTAAACAACCCAGACCACGGTCATTATTTTCTACGTGTCTGAATTCGACGGAATTCCCCTAAAAAAATATAACTCACAGTGTTTGGAACCTGTAAATTTTATTTGTGTCGGTAGCCATCCACTAATATTTTGCGTCTTAGAAGGTTACTACAGCATCTAACTGATGAGCCCAACTGTAGTACCTGCGCAAAACGCATAATTTGGACTAAAGGTCACACAAAAAAAAACAAAATTAAAATTAAAAGCTGAGCCCACAAAAAAAAGAACAAAAGCAATACCTACGTATTCACATGCGTTTGTGTTGTTTTCACATTTCTTCTTCTAATTAAACAAGCCAGACCACGGGCAGTATTTCGATTTATTCGACCGAATTCCCCTAGGAAAATATAATTCACAGTGTTTGAAAGCTGTAAACTTGATTTGTGTCGGTAGCCATCCACTAATATTTTGCGTCTTAGAAGGTTACTACAGCATCTAACTGATGAGCCCAACTGTAGTACCTGCGCAAAACGCATAATTTGGACTAAAGGTCACAAAAAAAAAACAAAATTAAAATTAAAAGCTGAGCCCACAAAAAAAAAGAAGAAAAGCACTACCTACGTATTCACATGCGTTTGTATTGTTTTTATATTTCTTCTTCTAATTAAACAAGCCAGACCACGGGCAGTATTTCGATTTATTCGACCGAATTCCCCTAGAAAAATATAATTCACAGTGTTTGAAAGCTGTAAACTTGATTTGTGTCGGTAGCCATCGGTTAATATTTTGCGTCTTAGAAGGGTACTACAGCATCTAACTGATGAGCCCAACTGCAGTACCTGTGCGAAACGCATAATTTGGACTAAAGGTCACAAAAAATCAAAATAAAAATTAGAAGCTGAGTCCACAAAAATAAAGAACAAAAGCAACACCTACGTATGCACATGCGCTTGTATTGTTTTTACATTTCTTCTTTAAATTAAACAACCCAGACCTTGGGCATTATTTTCTAGGTGTCTGAATTCGACCGCATTCCCCTAGAAAAATATAATACACAGTGTTTGAAAGCAATAATTTTTATTTGTGTCGGTAGCCTACGACTTATATTTTGCGTCTTAAAACGGTAGTAAAGCATCTAACTGCTGAGCCCTACTGTAGTACGTGCACGAAACGCATAATTTGGACTAAAGGTAAAAAAAAATCAAAATTAGAATTAAAAGCTGAGTCCACAAAAAAAAGAACAAAAGCAATGCCTACGTATGCACATGCGTTCGTATTGTTTTTACATTTTTTTCTTAAAATTAAATAAGCCAGACCACTGGCGTTATTTTCTAGGTGTCTAAATTCGATGGAATTCCCCTAGAAAAATATAATTCGCAGTGTTTGAAAACTGTAAATTTTATTTGTGTCGGTAGACATCGACTAATATTTTGCGTCTTAATAGGGTACTACAGCATCTAACTGATGAGCCCAACTGTAGTACGTGCACGAAACTCATAATTTGGACTAAAGGTAACAAAAAAACAAAATTAAAATTAAAAGCTGAGTCCACAAAAAAAAGAACAAAAGCAATAATTACGTATGCACATGCGTTTGTATTGTTTTTACATTTCTTCTTAAAATTAAACAACCCAGACCACGGGCATTATTTTCTAGGTGTCTGAATTCAACCGCATTCCCCTAGAAAAATATAATACACAGTGTTTGAAAGCAATAATTTTTATTTGTGTCGGTAGCCTACGACTTATATTTTGCGTCTTAAAACGGTAGTAAAGCATCTAACTGCTGAGCCCAACTGTAGTACGTGCACGAAACGCATAATTTGGACTAAAGGTAACAAAAAAATCAAAATTAGAATTAAAAGCTGAGTCCACAGAAAAAAGAACAAAAGCAATACCTACGAATGCACATGCGTTTGTATTGTTTTTTACATTTCTTCTTAAAATTAAACAAGCCAGACCATGGGCATTATTTTCTAGGTGTCTGAATTCGACCAAATTACCCTAGAAAAATATGATTCACAGTGTTTGAAAGCTGTAAGTTTTATTTGTGTGGGTAGCGATCGACTAATATTTTGCGTCTTAGAAGGGTACTACAACATCTACCAGAAGAGCCCAACTGTTGTACCTGTGCGAAACGCATTATTTGGTCTAAAGGTCACAAGAAATCCAAATTAAAATCAAAAGCTGAGTCCACAAAAAAAAAGAACAAAAGCAATACCTACGTATGCACATGCGTTTGTATTGTTTTTACATTTCTTCTTAAAATCAAACGACCTCGACCACGGTCATTATTTTCTACGTGTCTGAATTTGACGGAATTCCCCTAAAAAAATATAACTCACAGTGTTTGGAACCTGTAAATTTCATTTGTGTCGGTAGCCATCCACTAATATTTTGCGTCTTAGAAGGTTACTACAGCATCTAACTGATGAGCCCAACTGTAGTACCTGCGCAAAACGCATAATTTGGACTAAAGGTCACACAAAAAAAAACAAAATTAAAATTAAAAGCTGAGCCCACAAAAAAAGAACAAAAGCAATACTTACGTATTCACATGCGTTTGTGTTGTTTTTACATTTCTTCTTCTAATTAAACAAGCCAGACCACGGGCAGTATTTCGATTTATTCGACCGAATTCCCCTAGAAAAATATAATTCACAGTGTTTGAAATCTGTAAACTTGATTTGTGTCGGTAGCCATCCACTAATATTTTGCGTCTTAGAAGGTTACTACAGCATCTAACTGATGAGCCCAACTGTAGTACCTGCGCAAAACGCATAATTTGGACTAAAGGTCACAAAAAAAAAACAAAATTAAAATTAAAAGCTGAGCCCACAAAAAAAAGAAGAAAAGCAATACCTACGTATTCACATGCGTTTGTATTGTTTTTATATTTCTTCTTCTAATTAAACAAGCCAGACCACGGGCAGTATTTCGATTTATTCGACCGAATTCCCCTAGAAAAATATAATTCACAGTATTTGAAAGCTGTAAACTTGATTTGTGTCGGTAGCCATCGGTTAATATTTTGCGTCTTAGAAGGGTACTACAGCATCTAACTGATGAGCCCAACTGCAGTACCTGTGCGAAACGCATAATTTGGACTAAAGGTCACAAAAAATCAAAATAAAAATTAGAAGCTGAGTCCACAAAAATAAAGAACAAAAGCAATACCTACGTATGCACATGCGCTTGTATTGTTTTTACATTTCTTCTTTAAATTAAACAACCCAGACCACGGGCATTATTTTCTAGGTGTCTGAATTCGACCGCATTCCCCTAGAAAAATATAATACACAGTGTTTGAAAGCAATAATTTTTATTTGTGTCGGTAGCCTACGACTTATATTTTGCGTCTTAAAACGGTAGTAAAGCATCTAACTGCTGAGCCCAACTGTAGTACGTGCACGAAACGCATAATTTGGACTAAAGGTAACAAAAAAATCAAAATTAGAATTAAAAGCTGAGTCCACAAAAAAAAAGAACAAAAGCAATACCTACGTATGCACATGCGTTCGTATTGTTTTTACATTTTTTTCTTAAAATTAAATTAGCCAGACCACTGGCGTTATTTTCTAGGTGTCTAAATTCGATGGAATTCCCCTAGAAAAATATAATTCGCAGTGTTTGAAAACTGCAAATTTTATTTGTGTCGGTAGACATCGACTAATATTTTGCGTCTTAATAGGGTACTACAGCATCTAACTGATGAGCCCAACTGTAGTACGTGCACGAAACTCATAATGTGGACTAAAGGTAACAAAAAAACAAAATTAAAATTAAAAGCTGAGTCCACAAAAAAAAAGAACAAAAGCAATAATTACGTATGCACATGCGTTTGTATTGTTTTTACATTTCTTCTTAAAATTAAACAACCCAGACCACGGGCATTATTTTCTAGGTGTCTGAATTCGACCGCATTCCCCTAGAAAAATATAATACACAGTGTTTGAAAGCAATAATTTTTATTTGTGTCGGTAGCCTACGACTTATATTTTGCGTCTTAAAACGGTAGTAAAGCATCTAACTGCTGAGCCCAACTGTAGTACGTGCACGAAACGCATAATTTGGACTAAAGGTAACAAAAAAATCAAAATTAGAATTAAAAGCTGAGTCCACAAAAAAAAAGAACAAAAGCAATACCTACGAATGCACATGCGTTTGTATTGTTTTTTACATTTCTTCTTAAAATTAAACAAGCCAGACCATGGGCATTATTTTCTAGGTGTCTGAATTCGACCAAATTACCCTAGAAAAATATGATTCACAGTGTTTGATAGCTGTAAGTTTTATTTGTGTGGGTAGCGATCGACTAATATTTTGCGTCTTAGAAGGGTACTACAACATCTAACAGAAGAGCCCAACTGTTGTACCTGTGCGAAACGCATTATTTGGTCTAAAGGTCACAAAAATCCAAATTAAAATTAAAAGCTGAGCCCACAAAAAAAAGAACAAAAGCAATACCTACGTATTCACATGCGTTTGTATTGTTTTTACATTTCTTCTTCTAATTAAACAAGCCAGACCACGGGCAGTATTTCGATTTATTCGACCGAATTCCCCTAGAAAAATATAATTCACAGTGTTTGAAAGCTGTAATTTTTATTTGTGTCGGTAGCCATCGACTTATATTTTGCGTCTTAGAAGGGTACTACAATATCTAACTGAAGAGCCCAACTGTTGTACCTGTACAAAACGCATTATTTGGACTAAAGGTCACAAGAAATCCAAATTAAAATCAAAAGCTGAGTCCACAAAAAAAAAAGAACAAAAGCAATACCTACGTATGCACATGCGTTTGTATTGTTTTAACATTTCTTCTTAAAATCAAACGACCTAGACCACGGTCATTATTTTCTACGTGTCTGAATTCGACGGAATTCCCCTAAAAAAATACAACTCACAGTGTTTGGAACCTGTAAATTTAATTTGTGTCGGTAGCCATCCACTAATATTTTGCGTCTTAGAAGGTTACTACAGCATCTAGCTGATGAGCCCAACTGTAGTACCTGCGCAAAACGCATAATTTGGACTAAAGGTCACAAAAAAAAACAAAATTAAAATTAAAAGCTGAGCCCACAAAAAAAAGAACAAAAGCAATACCTACGTATTCACATGCGTTTGTATTGTTTTTACATTTCTTCTTCTAATTAAACAAGCCAGACCACGGGCAGTATTTCGATTTATTCGACCGAATTCCCCTAGAAAAATATAATTCACAGTGTTTGAAAGCTGTAAACTTGATTTGTGTCGGTAGCCATCGGTTAATATTTTGCGTCTTAGAAGGGTACTACAGCATCTAACTGATGAGCCCAACTGCAGTACCTGTGCGAAACGCATAATTTGGACTAAAGGTCACAAAAAATCAAAATAAAAATTAGAAGCTGAGTCCACAAAAATAAAGAACAAAAGCAATACCTACGTATGCACATGCGCTTGTATTGTTTTTACATTTGTTCTTTAAAATAAACAAGCCACACCACGGGCATTATTTTCTAGGTGTCTGAATTCGACCGAATTCCCCTAAAAAAATATAATTCACAGTGTTTGAAAGCTGTAAATTTTATTTGTGTCGGTAGCCATCGACTAATATTTTGCGTCTGAGTAGGGTACTACAGCATCTAACTGAGGAGCCCAACTGTATTACATGGGCGATTCGCATAATTTGGACTAAACATCACAAAAATCAAAATTAAAATTAAAAGCTGAGTCAACAAAAAAAAGAACAAAGGCAATACCTACGTATGCACATGCGTTTGTATTGTTTTTACATTTCTTCTTAAAATTAAACAACCCAGACCACGGGCATTATTTTCTAGGTGTCTGAATTCGACCGCATTCCCCTAGAAAAATATAATACACAGTGTTTGAAAGCAATAATTTTTATTTGTGTCGGTAGCCTACGACTTATATTTTGCGTCTTAAAACGGTAGTAAAGCATCTAACTGCTGAGCCCAACTGTAGTACGTGCACGAAACGCATAATTTGGACTAAAGGTAACAAAAAAATCAAAATTAGAATTAAAAGCTGAGTCCACAAAAAAAAAGAACAAAAGCAATACCTACGAATGCACATGCGTTTGTATTGTTTTTTACATTTCTTCTTAAAATTAAACAAGCCAGACCATGGGCATTATTTTCTAGGTGTCTGAATTCGACCAAATTACCCTAGAAAAATATGATTCACAGTGTTTGATAGCTGTAAGTTTTATTTGTGTGGGTAGCGATCGACTAATATTTTGCGTCTTAGAAGGGTACTACAACATCTAACAGAAGAGCCCAACTGTTGTACCTGTGCGAAACGCATTATTTGGTCTAAAGGTCACAAAAATCCAAATTAAAATTAAAAGCTGAGCCCACAAAAAAAAGAACAAAAGCAATACCTACGTATTCACATGCGTTTGTATTGTTTTTACATTTCTTCTTCTAATTAAACAAGCCAGACCACGGGCAGTATTTCGATTTATTCGACCGAATTCCCCTAGAAAAATATAATTCACAGTGTTTGAAAGCTGTAATTTTTATTTGTGTCGGTAGCCATCGACTTATATTTTGCGTCTTAGAAGGGTACTACAATATCTAACTGAAGAGCCCAACTGTTGTACCTGTACAAAACGCATTATTTGGACTAAAGGTCACAAGAAATCCAAATTAAAATCAAAAGCTGAGTCCACAAAAAAAAAAGAACAAAAGCAATACCTACGTATGCACATGCGTTTGTATTGTTTTAACATTTCTTCTTAAAATCAAACGACCTAGACCACGGTCATTATTTTCTACGTGTCTGAATTCGACGGAATTCCCCTAAAAAAATACAACTCACAGTGTTTGGAACCTGTAAATTTAATTTGTGTCGGTAGCCATCCACTAATATTTTGCGTCTTAGAAGGTTACTACAGCATCTAGCTGATGAGCCCAACTGTAGTACCTGCGCAAAACGCATAATTTGGACTAAAGGTCACAAAAAAAAACAAAATTAAAATTAAAAGCTGAGCCCACAAAAAAAAGAACAAAAGCAATACCTACGTATTCACATGCGTTTGTATTGTTTTTACATTTCTTCTTCTAATTAAACAAGCCAGACCACGGGCAGTATTTCGATTTATTCGACCGAATTCCCCTAGAAAAATATAATTCACAGTGTTTGAAAGCTGTAAACTTGATTTGTGTCGGTAGCCATCGGTTAATATTTTGCGTCTTAGAAGGGTACTACAGCATCTAACTGATGAGCCCAACTGCAGTACCTGTGCGAAACGCATAATTTGGACTAAAGGTCACAAAAAATCAAAATAAAAATTAGAAGCTGAGTCCACAAAAATAAAGAACAAAAGCAATACCTACGTATGCACATGCGCTTGTATTGTTTTTACATTTGTTCTTTAAAATAAACAAGCCACACCACGGGCATTATTTTCTAGGTGTCTGAATTCGACCGAATTCCCCTAAAAAAATATAATTCACAGTGTTTGAAAGCTGTAAATTTTATTTGTGTCGGTAGCCATCGACTAATATTTTGCGTCTGAGTAGGGTACTACAGCATCTAACTGAGGAGCCCAACTGTATTACATGGGCGATTCGCATAATTTGGACTAAACATCACAAAAATCAAAATTAAAATTAAAAGCTGAGTCAACAAAAAAAAGAACAAAGGCAATACCTACGTATGCACATGCGTTTGTATTGTTTTTACATTTCTTCTTAAAATTAAACAAGCCAGACCACGGGCATTATTTTCTAGAAGTCTGAATTACATTTCTTCTTAAAATTAAACAACCCAGACCACGGGCATTATTTTCAAGATGCCTGAATTCGACCGCATTGAAAAATATAATACACAGTGTTTGAAAGCTGTAATTTTTATTTATGTCGGTAGCCATCGACTTATATTTTGCGTCTTAAAACGGTAGTAAAGCATCTAACTGATGAGCCCAACTGTAGTACGTGCACGAAACTCATAATTTGGACTAAAGGTAACAAAAAAACAAAATTAAAATTAAAAGCTGAGTCCACAAAAAAAAAGAACAAAAGCAATAATTACGTATGCACATGCGTTTGTATTGTTTTTACATTTCTTCTTAAAATTAAACAACCCAGACCACGGGCATTATTTTCTAGGTGTCTGAATTCAACCGAATTCCCCTAGAAAAATATAATTCACAGTGTTTGAAAGCTGTAATTTTTATTTGTGTCGGTAGCCATCGACTTATATTTTGCGTCTTAGAAGGGTACTACAATATCTAACTGAAGAGCCCAACTGTTGTACCTGTACAAAACGCATTATTTGGACTAAAGGTCACAAGAAATCCAAATTAAAATCAAAAGCTGAGTCCACAAAAAAAAAAGAACAAAAGCAATACCTACGTATGCACATGCGTTTGTATTGTTTTAACATTTCTTCTTAAAATCAAACGACCTAGACCACGGTCATTATTTTCTACGTGTCTGAATTCGACGGAATTCCCCTAAAAAAATACAACTCACAGTGTTTGGAACCTGTAAATTTAATTTGTGTCGGTAGCCATCCACTAATATTTTGCGTCTTAGAAGGTTACTACAGCATCTAGCTGATGAGCCCAACTGTAGTACCTGCGCAAAACGCATAATTTGGACTAAAGGTCACAAAAAAAAACAAAATTAAAATTAAAAGCTGAGCCCACAAAAAAAAGAACAAAAGCAATACCTACGTATTCACATGCGTTTGTATTGTTTTTACATTTCTTCTTCTAATTAAACAAGCCAGACCACGGGCAGTATTTCGATTTATTCGACCGAATTCCCCTAGAAAAATATAATTCACAGTGTTTGAAAGCTGTAAACTTGATTTGTGTCGGTAGCCATCGGTTAATATTTTGCGTCTTAGAAGGGTACTACAGCATCTAACTGATGAGCCCAACTGCAGTACCTGTGCGAAACGCATAATTTGGACTAAAGGTCACAAAAAATCAAAATAAAAATTAGAAGCTGAGTCCACAAAAATAAAGAACAAAAGCAATACCTACGTATGCACATGCGCTTGTATTGTTTTTACATTTGTTCTTTAAAATAAACAAGCCACACCACGGGCATTATTTTCTAGGTGTCTGAATTCGACCGAATTCCCCTAAAAAAATATAATTCACAGTGTTTGAAAGCTGTAAATTTTATTTGTGTCGGTAGCCATCGACTAATATTTTGCGTCTGAGTAGGGTACTACAGCATCTAACTGAGGAGCCCAACTGTATTACATGGGCGATTCGCATAATTTGGACTAAACATCACAAAAATCAAAATTAAAATTAAAAGCTGAGTCAACAAAAAAAAGAACAAAGGCAATACCTACGTATGCACATGCGTTTGTATTGTTTTTACATTTCTTCTTAAAATTAAACAAGCCAGACCACGGGCATTATTTTCTAGAAGTCTGAATTACATTTCTTCTTAAAATTAAACAACCCAGACCACGGGCATTATTTTCAAGATGCCTGAATTCGACCGCATTGAAAAATATAATACACAGTGTTTGAAAGCTGTAATTTTTATTTATGTCGGTAGCCATCGACTTATATTTTGCGTCTTAAAACGGTAGTAAAGCATCTAACTGATGAGCCCAACTGTAGTACGTGCACGAAACTCATAATTTGGACTAAAGGTAACAAAAAAACAAAATTAAAATTAAAAGCTGAGTCCACAAAAAAAAAGAACAAAAGCAATAATTACGTATGCACATGCGTTTGTATTGTTTTTACATTTCTTCTTAAAATTAAACAACCCAGACCACGGGCATTATTTTCTAGGTGTCTGAATTCAACCGAATTCCCCTAGAAAAATATAATTCACAGTGTTTGTAAGCTATAAATTTTATTTGTGTCGGTAGACATCGACTAATATTTTGCGTCTACAGCATCTAACTGATGAGCCCAACTGTACTACCTGCGTGAAACGCATAATTTGGACTAAACATCACAAAAAATCAAAATTAAAATTAAAAGCTGAGTCAACAAAAAAAAAGAACAAAGGCAATACCTAAGTATACACATACGTTTGTATTGTTTTTACATTTCTATAACTTTTTTTCATTCGTGCTGGTGTGTCCCATGAACCACCAGCTGTGCCAGAGATTCTTCCGTGGTGCATCAATGGCTTCGTTCGGTGGCGCAACCTTACCGATCCGGATTGCTTGGTGTTGTTGTGACGCCTTCGGAAAAAACGGCTGATGAACTAAACATATGCTGTCAAACACAAATCTCCAGCTACCCAAAAATAATTGGATTCGTTGAGATCAGCTTGGAAATGTGGGGAACAACCGATTCAAAACTTCCGATGTGTATGCAATACAACTGACATCAAAAAAGCTACCTGAATCGTTCGAAAATAAATCCGCCACAAAGGCATCTTGGACAGCCTATCGGCCGCGCACCGAACGAGGCCAACGGCTGGACAACTCCCTCCTCGGCCCGTCAAACCACGCCCTTCTGGACAGGAACATCCCCGGGAAAAGCCGTAAGTTAAGTCTTCCCTTTGCTTTCTTTTTTAAATAGGTTTTTTTTATGTGCGGCTGAACTTATCAGCTACGCTGATACTTACAGCCGGTGGTTGCTCCTGCCACAGTGCCTAATGCAGGAAAGGGTGAGCCGGAGGGCGAGTGGTGTGCGCGACTAAGGCAAGGGCTGCCGTAACATTTCTTCTTAAAATTAAACAACCCAGACCACGGGCATTATTTTCAAGGTGCCTGAATTCGACCGCATTCCCCTAGAAAAATATAATGCACAGTGTTTGAAAGCTGTAATTTTTAATTGTGTCGGTAGCCATCGACTAATATTTTGCGCCTTAGAACGGTAGTAAAGCATCTAACTGATGAGCCCAACTGTAGTACGTGCACGAAACGCATAATTTGGACTAAAGGTAACAAAAAAAAAAAACAAAATTAAAATTAAAAGCTGAGCCAAAAAAAAAAGAACAAAAGCAATACCTACGTATTCACATGTTTTTGTATTGTTTTTACATTTCTTCTTATAATTAAACAAGCCAGACCACGGGCAGTATTTTCTAGGTGTCTGAATTCGACCGAATTCCCCTAGAAAAATATAATTCACAGTGTTTGAAAGCTGTAAATTTGATTTGTGTCGGTAGCCATCGACTAATATTTTGCGTCTTAGAAGGGTATTACAGCATTTAACTGATGAGCCCAACTGTTGTACCTGGGCGCAACGCATAATTTGGACTGAATGTCACAAAAAAGCAAAATTAAAATTAAAAGCTGAGTCCACAAAAAAAGAGAACAAAAGCCATACCTACGTATGCACATGCGTTTGTATTTTTTCTTACATTGCTTCTTAAAATTAAACAAGCCAGCCCACGGGCCTTATTTTCTAGGTGTCTGAATTCGACGGAATTCCCCTAAAAAAATATAATTAACAGTGTTTGAAAGCTGTAGATTTGATTTGTGTCGGTAGCCATCGGCTAATATTTTGCGTCTTAGAAGGGTACTACAGCATCTAACTGATGAGCCCAAATGCAGTACCTGTGCGAAACGCATAATTTGGACTAAAGGTCAGAAAAAATCAAAATAAAAATTAAAAGCTGAGTCCACAAAAAAAAAGAACAAAAGCAATACCTACGTATGCACATGCGCTTGTATTGTTTTTACATTTCTTCTTTAAATTAAACAAGCCAGCCCACGGGCCTTATTTTCTAGGTGTCTGAATTCGACCGAATTCCCCTAAAAAAATATAATTAACAGTGTTTGAAAGCTGTAAATTTTATTTGTGTCGGTAGCCATCGACTAATATTTTGAGTCTTAGAAGGGTACTACAGCATCTAACTGATGAGCCCAACTGCAGTAACAGTGCGAAACGCATAATTTGAACAAAAGGTCACAAAAAATCAAAATTAAAATTAAAAGCTGAGTCCACAAAAAAAAGAACAAAAGCAATACCTACGTATGCACATGCGCTTGAATTGTGTTTACATTTCTTCTTTAAATTAAACAAGCCAGCCCACGGGCCTTATTTTCTAGGTGTCTGAATTCGACCGAATTCCCCTAAAAAAATATAATTAACAGTGTTTGAAAGCTGTAAATTTTATTTGTGTCGGTAGCCATCGACTAATATTTTGCGTCTTAGAAGGGTACTACAGCATCTAACTGATGAGCCCAACTGCAGTAACAGTGCGAAACGCATAATTTGGACAAAAGGTCACAAAAAATCAAAATTAAAATTAAAAGCTGAGTCCACAAAAAAAAGAACAAAAGCAATACCTACGTATGCACATGCGCATGTATTGTTTTTACATTTCTTCTTTAAATTAAACAAGCCAGACCACGGTCATTATTTTCTAGGTGTCTGAATTCGACCGAATTCCCCTAGAAAAATATAATTCACAGTGTTTGAAAGCTGTACATTTTATTTGTGTCGGCAGACAATCGACTAATATTTTACGTCTTAGAAGGGTAGTACAGCATCTAACTGATAAGCCCAACTGTAGTACCTGGACGAAACGCATAATTTGGACTAAATGTCACAAAAAAAACAAAATCGAAATTAAAAGCTGAGGCCACCAAAAAAAAGAACGAAAGCAATACCTACGTATGCACATGGTTTGTATTGTTTTTACATTTCTTCTTAAAATTAAACAAGCCAGACCACGGGCATTTTTTTTAGGTGTCTGAATTCGACCAAATTACCCTAGAAAAATATTATTCACAGTGTTTGAAAGCTGTAAATTTGATTTGTGTCGGTAGACATCGAATAATATTTTGGGGCTTAGAAGGGTACTACAGCATCTAACTGATGAGCCCAACTGTAGTACCTGCGCGAACGCATAATTTGGACTAAAGTTCACAAAAACAAAATTAAAATTAAAAGCTGAGCCAAAAAAAAAGAACAAAAGCAATACCTACGTATTCACATGCGTTTGTATTGTTTTTACATTTCTTCTTATAATTAAACAAGCCAGACCACGGGCAGTATTTTCTAGGTGTCTGAATTCGACCGAATTCCCCTAGAAAAATATAATTCACAGTGTTTGAAAGCTGTAAATTTGATTTGTGTCGGTAGCCATCGACTAATATTTTGCGTCTTAGAAGGGTATTACAGCATTTAACTGATGAGCCCAACTGTAGTACCTGGGCGCAACGCATAATTTGGACTGAATGTCACAAAAAAGCAAAATTAAAATTGAAAGCTGAGTCCACAAAAAAAGAGAACAAAAGCCATACCTACGTATGCACATGCGTTTGTATTTTTTCTTACATTTCTTCTTAAAATTAAACAAGCCAGCCCACGGGCCTTATTTTCTAGGTGTCTGAATTCGACGGAATTCCCCTAAAAAAATATAATTAACAGTGTTTGAAAGCTGTAAATTTGATTTGTGTCGGTAGCCATCAGCTAATATTTTGCGTCTTAGAAGGGTACTACAGCATCTAACTGATGAGCCCAAATGCAGTACCTGTGCGAAACGCATAATTTGGACTAAAGGTCAGAAAAAATCAAAATAAAAATTAAAAGCTGAGTCCACAAAAAAAAGAACAAAAGCAATACCTACGTATGCACATGCGCTTGTATTGTTTTTACATTTCTTCTTTAAATTAAACAAGCCAGCCCACGGGCCTTATTTTCTAGGTTTCTGAATTCGACCGAATTCCCCTAAAAAAATATAATTAACAGTGTTTGAAAGCTGTACATTTTATTTGTGTCGGTAGCCATCGACTAATATTTTGCGTCTTAGAAGGGTACTACAGCATCTCACTGATGAGCCCAACTGCAGTAACAGTGCGAAACGCATAATTTGGACAAAAGGTCACAAAAAATCAAAATTAAAAGCTGAGTCCACAAAAAAAAGAACAAAAGCAATACCTACGTCTGCACATGCGCTTGTATTGTTTTTACATTTCTTCTTTAAATTAAACAAGCCAGCGCACGGGCCTTATTTTCTAGGTGTCTGAATTCGACCGAATTCCCCTAAAAAAATATAATTAACAGTGTTTGAAAGCTGTAAATTTTATTTGTGTCGGTAGCCATCGACTAATATTTTGCGTCTTAGAAGGGTACTACAGCATCTAACTGATGAGCCCAACTGCAGTAACAGTGCGAAACGCATAATTTGGACAAAAGGTCACAAAAAATCAAAATTAAAATTAAAAGCTGAGTCCACAAAAAAAAAGAACAAAAGCAATACCTACGTATGCACATGCGCATGTATTGTTTTTACATTTCTTCTTTAAATTAAACAAGCCAGACCACGGTCATTATTTTCTAGGTGTCTGAATTCGACCGAATCCCCCTAGAAAAATATATTTCACAGTGTTTGAAAGCTGTACATTTTATTTGTGTCGGCAGACAATCGACTAATATTTTGCGTCTTAGGAGGGTAGTACAGCATCTAACTGATAAGCCCAACTGTAGTACCTGGACGAAACGCATAATTTGGACTAAATGTCACAAAAAAAACAAAATCGAAATTAAAAGCTGAGGCCACCAAAAAAAAGAACGAAAGCAATACCTACGTATGCACATGGTTTGTATTGTTTTTACATTTCTTCTTAAAATTAAACAAGCCAGACCACGGACATTTTTTTTAGGTGTCTGAATTCGACCAAATTCCCCTAGAAAAATATAATGATCAGTGTTTGAAAGCTGTAATTTTTAATTGTGTCGGTAGCCATCGACTAATATTTTGCGTCTTAGAACGGTAGTAATGCATCTAACTGATGAGCCCAACTGTAGTACCTGCGCGAACGCATAATTTGGACTTAAGTTCACAAAAACAAAATTAAAATTAAAAGCTGAGCCAAAAAAAAAAGAACAAAAGCAATACCTACGTATTCACATGCGTTTGTATTGTTTTTACATTTCTTCTTAAAATTGAACAACCCAGACCACGGGCATTATTTTCAAGGTGCCTGAATTCGACCGCATTCCCCTAGAAAAATATAATGCACAATGTTTGAAAGCTGTAATTTTTAATTGTGTCGGTAGCCATCGACTAATATTTTGCGTCTTAGAACGGTAGTAAAGCATCTAACTGATGAGCCCAACTGTAGTTCGTGCACGAAACGCATAATTTGGACTAAAGGTAACAAAAAAAAAACAAAATTAAAATTAAAAGCTGAGCCAAAAAAAAGAACAAAAGCAATACCTACGTATTCACATGTGTTTGTATTGTTTGTACATTTCTTCTTATAATTAAACAAGCCAGACCACGGGCAGTATTTTCTAGGTGTCTGAATTCGACCGAATTCCCCTAGAAAAATATAATTCACAGTGTTTGAAAGCTGTAAATTTGATTTGTGTCGGTAGCCATCGACTAATATTTTGCGTCTTAGAAGGGTATTACAGCATTTAACTGATGAAAATTGAAAGCTGAGTCCACAAAAAAAGAGAACAAAATCCATACCTACGTATGCACATGCGTTTGTATTTTTTCTTACATTTCTTCTTAAAATTAAACAAGCCAGCCCACGGGCCTTATTTTCTAGGTGTCTGAATTCGACCGAATTCCCCTAAAAAAATATAATTAACAGTGTTTGAAAGCTGTAAATTTGATTTGTGTCGGTAGCCATCGGCTAATATTTTGCGTCTTAGAAGGGTACTACAGCATCTAACTGATGAGCCCAAAAGCAGTACCTGTGCGAAACGCATAATTTGGACTAAAGGTCAGAAAAAATCAAAATAAAAATTAAAAGCTGAGTCCACAAAAAAAAGAACAAAAGCAATACCTTCGTATGCACATGCGCTTGTATTGTTTTTACATTTCTTCTTTAAATTAAACAAGCCAGCCCACGGGCCTTATTTTCTAGGTGTCTGAATTCGACCGAATTCCCCTAAAAAAATATAATTAACAGTGTTTGAAATATGTAAATTTTATTTGTGTCGGTAGCCATCGACTAATATTTTGCGTCTTAGAAGGGTACTACAGCATCTCACTGATAAGCCCAACTGCAGTAACAGTGCGAAACGCATAATTTGGACAAAAGGTCACAAAAAATCAAAATTAAAATTAAAAGCTGAGTCCACAAAAAAAAGAACAAAAGCATTACCTACGTCTGCACATGCGCTTGTATTGTTTTTACATTTCTTCTTTAAATTAAACAAGCCAGCCCACGGGCCTTATTTTCTAGGTGTCTGAATTCGACCGAATTCCCCTAAAAAAATATAATTAACAGTGTTTGAAAGCTGTAAATTTTATTTGTGTCGGTAGCCATCGACTAATATTTTGCGTCTTAGAAGGGTACTACAGCATCTAACTGATGAGCCCAACTGCAGTAACAGTGCGAAACGCATAATTTGGACAAAAGGTCACAAAAAATCAAAATTAAAATTAAAAGCTGAGTCCACAAAAAAAAAAGAACAAAAGCAATACCTACGTATGCACATGCGCATGTATTGTTTTTACATTTCTTCTTTAAATTAAACAAGCCAGACCACGGTCATTATTTTCTAGGTGTCTGAATTCGACCGAATTCCCCTAGAAAAATATATTTCACAGTGTTTGAAAGCTGTACATTTTATTTGTGTCGGCAGACAATCGACTAATATTTTGCGTCTTAGAAGGGTAGTACAGCATCTAACTGATAAGCCCAACTGTAGTACCTGGACGAAACGCATAATTTGGACTAAATGTCACAAAAAAAACAAAATCGAAATTAAAAGCTGAGGCCACCAAAAAAAAGAACGAAAGCAATACCTACGTATGCACATGGTTTGTATTGTTTTTACATTTCTTCTTAAAATTAAACAAGCCAGACCACGGACATTTTTTTTTTAGGTGTCTGAATTCGACCAAATTCCCCTAGAAAAATATAATGATCAGTGTTTGAAAGCTGTAATTTTTAATTGTGTCGGTAGCCATCGACTAATATTTTGCGTCTTAGAACGGTAGTAATGCATCTAACTGATGAGCCCAACTGTAGTACCTGCGCGAACGCATAATTTGGACTTAAGTTCACAAAAACAAAATTAAAATTAAAAGCTGAGCCAAAAAAAAAAGAACAAAAGCAATACCTACGTATTCACATGCGTTTGTATTGTTTTTACATTTCTTCTTAAAATTGAACAACCCAGACCACGGGCATTATTTTCAAGGTGCCTGAATTCGACCGCATTCCCCTAGAAAAATATAATGCACAATGTTTGAAAGCTGTAATTTTTAATTGTGTCGGTAGCCATCGACTAATATTTTGCGTCTTAGAACGGTAGTAAAGCATCTAACTGATGAGCCCAACTGTAGTTCGTGCACGAAACGCATAATTTGGACTAAAGGTAACAAAAAAAAAACAAAATTAAAATTAAAAGCTGAGCCAAAAAAAAAAGAACAAAAGCAATACCTACGTATTCACATGTGTTTGTATTGTTTGTACATTTCTTCTTATAATTAAACAAGCCAGACCACGGGCAGTATTTTCTAGGTGTCTGAATTCGACTGAATTCCCCTAAAAAAATATAATTAACAGTGTTTGAAAGCTGTAAATTTGATTTGTGTCGGTAGCCATCGGCTAATATTTTGCGTCTTAGAAGGGTACTACAGCATCTAACTGATGAGCCCAAAAGCAGTACCTGTGCGAAACGCATAATTTGGACTAAAGGTCAGAAAAAATCAAAATAAAAATTAAAAACTGAGTCCACAAAAAAAAGAACAAAAGCAATACCTTCGTATGCACATGCGCTTGTATTGTTTTTACATTTCTTCTTTAAATTAAACAAGCCAGCCCACGGGCCTTATTTTCTAGGTGTCTGAATTCGACCGAATTCCCCTAAAAAAATATAATTAACAGTGTTTGAAATATGTAAATTTTATTTGTGTCGGTAGCCATCGACTAATATTTTGCGTCTTAGAAGGATACTACAGCATCTAACTGATGAGCCCAACTGCAGTAACAGTGCGAAACGCATAATTTGGACAAAAGGTCACAAAAAATCAAAATTAAAATTAAAAGCTGAGTCCACAAAAAAAAGAACAAAAGCAATACCTACGTATGCACATGCGCATGTAATGTTTTTACATTTCTTCTTTAAATTAAACAAGCCAGACCACGGTCATTATTTTCTAGGTGTCCGAATTCGACCGAATTCCCCTAGAAAAATATAATTCACAGTGTTTGAAAGCTGTACATTTTATTTGTGTCGGCAGACAATCGACTAATATTTTGCGTCTTAGAAGGGTAGTACAGCATCTAACTGATAAGCCCAACTGTAGTACCTGGACGAAACGCATAATTTGAACTAAATGTCACAAAAAAAACAAAATCGAAATTAATAGCTGAGGCCACCAAAAAAAAGAACGAAAGCAATACCTACGTATGCACATGGTTTGTATTGTTTTTACATTTCTTCTTAAAATTAAACAAGCCAGACCACGGGCATTTTTTTTAGGTGTCTGAATTCAACCAAATTCCCCTAGAAAAATATTATTCACAGTGTTTGAAAGCTGTAAATTTGATTTGTGTCGGTAGACATCGAATAATATTTTGGGGCTTAGAAGGGTACTACAGCATCTAACTGATAAGCCCAACTGTAGTACCTGCGCGAACGCATAATTTAGACTAAAGTTCACAAAAACAAAATTAAAATTAAAAGCTGAGCCAAAAAAAAGAACAAAAGCAATACCTACGTATTCACATGCGTCTGTATTGTTTTTACATTTCTTCTTATAAGTAAACAAGCCAGACCACGGGCAGTATTTTCTAGGTGTCTGAATTCGACCGAATTCCCCTAGAAAAATATAATGCTCAGTGTTTGAAAGCTGTAATTTTTAATTGTGTCGGTATCCATCGACTAATATTATGCGTCTTAGAACGGTAGTAATGCATCTAACTGATGAGCCCAACTGTAGTACGTGCACGAAACGCATAATTTGGACTAAAGGTAACAAAAAAACAAAATTAAAATTAAAAGCTGAGCCAAAAAAAAAAGAACAAGAGCAATACCTACGTATTCACATGCGTTTGTATTGTTTTTACATTTCTTCTTATTAATAAACAAGCCCGACCACGGGCCTTATTTTCTAGGTGTCTGAATTCGACCGAATTCCCCTAAAAAAATATAATTAACAGTGTTTGAAAGCTGTAAATTTGATTTGTGTCGGTAGCCATCGGCTAATATTTTGCGTCTTAGAAGGGTACGACAGCATCTAACTGATGAGCCCAAATGCAGTACCTGTGCGAAACGCATAATTTGGACTAAAGGTCAGAAAAAATCAAAATAAAAATTAAAAGCTGAGTCCACAAAAAAAAGAACAAAAGCAATACCTTCGTATGCACATGCGCATGTATTGTTTTTACATTTCTTCTTTAAATTAAACAAGCCAGACCACGGTCATTATTTTCTAGGTGTTCGAATTCGACCGAATTCCCCTAGAAAAATATAATTCACAGTGTTTGAAAGCTGTATATTTTATTTGTGTCGGCAGACAATCGACTAATATTTTGCGTCTTAGAAGGGTAGTACAGCATCTAACTGATAAGCCCAACTGTAGTACCTGGACGAAACGCATAATTTGGACTAAATGTCACAAAAAAAACAAAATCGAAATTAAAAGCTGAGGCCACCAAAAAAAAAGAACGAAAGCAATACCTACGTATGCACATGGTTTGTATTGTTTTTACATTTCTTCTTAAAATTAAACAAGCCAGACCACGGGCATTTTTTTTAGGTGTCTGAATTCGACCAAATTCCCCTAGAAAAATATTATTCACAGTGTTTGAAAGCTGTAAATTTGATTTGTGTCGGTAGACATCGAATAATATTTTGGGGCTTAGAAGGGTCCAACAGCATCTAACTGATGAGCCCAACTGTAGTACCTGCGCGAACGCATAATTTGGACTAAAGTTCACAAAAACAAAATTAAAATTAAAAGCTGAGCCAAAAAAAAAGAACAAAAGCAATACCTACGTATTCACATGCGTCTGTATTGTTTTTACATTTCTTCTTATAAGTAAACAAGCCAGACCACGTGCAGTATTTTCTAGGTGTCTGAATTCGACCGAATTCCAATAGAAAAATATAATGCTCAGTGTTTGAAAGCTGTAATTTTTAATTGTGTCTGTAGCCATCGACTAATATTATGCGTCTTAGAACGGTAGTAATGCATCTAACTGATGAGCCCAACTGTAGTACGTGCACGAAACGCATAATTTGGACTAAAGGTAACAAAAAAACAAAATTAAAATTAAAAGCTGAGCCAAAAAAAAAGAACAAGATCAATACCTACGTATTCACATGCCTTTGTATTGTTTTTACATTTCTTCTTATAATTAAACAAGCCAGACCACGGGCAGTATTTTCTAGGTGTCTGAATTCGACCGAATTCCCCTAGAAAAATATAATTCACAGTGTTTGAAAGCTGTAAATTTGATTTGTGTCGGTAGCCATCGACTAATATTTTGCGTCTTAGAAGGGTATTACAGCATTTAACTGATGAGCCCAACTGTAGTACCTGGGCGCAACGCATAATTTTGACTTAATGTCACAAAAAAGCAAAATTAAAATTAAAAGCTGAGTCCACAAAAAAAAAAGAACAAAAGCAATACCTACGTATGCACATGCGTTTGTATTTTTTATTACATTTCTTCTTAAAATTAAACAAGCCAGACCATGGGCAGTATTTCGATTTATTCGAACGAATTCCCCTAGAAAAATATAATTCACAGTGTTTGAAAGCTGTAAATTTGATTTGTGTCGGTAGCCATCGGCTAATATTTTGCGTCTGAGAAGGGTACTACAGCATCTAACTGATGAGCCCAACTGCAGTACCTGGACGAAACGCATAATTTGGACTAAAGGTCACAAAAAATCAAAATAAAAATTAAAAGCTGAGTCCACAAAAAAAAAAGAACAAAAGCAATATTTACGTATGCACATGCGCTTGTATTGTTTTTACACTTCTTCTTTAAATTAAACAAGCCAGACAACGGTCATTATTTTCTAGGTGTCTGAATTCGACCGAATTCCCCTAGAAAAATATAATTCACAGTGTTTGAAAGCTGTACATTTTATTTGTGTCGGCAGACAATCGACTAATATTTTGCGTCTTAGAAGGGTAGTACAGCATCTAACTGATAAGCCCAACTATAGTACCTGGACGAAACGCATAATTTGGACTAAATGTCACAAAAAAAACAAAATCGAAATTAAAAGCTGAGGCCACCAAAAAAAAGAACGAAAGCAATACCTACGTATGCACAGGGTTTGTATTGTTTTTACATTTCTTCTTAAAATTAAACAAGCCAGACCACGGGCATTTTTTTTAGGTGTCTGAATTCGACCAAATTCCCCTAGAAAAATATTATTCACAGTGTTTGAAAGCTGTAAATTTGATTTGTGTCGGTAGACATCGAATAATATTTTGGGGCTTAGAAGGGTACTACAGCATCTAACTGATGAGCCCAACTGTAGTACCTGCGCGAACGCATAATTTGGACTAAAGTTCACAAAAACAAAATTAAAATTATAAGCTGAGCCAAAAAAAAAAGAACAAAAGCAATACCTACGTATTCACATCCGTTTGTATTGTTTTTACATTTCTTCTTATAATTAAACAAGCCAGACCACGGGCAGTATTTTCTAGGTGTCTGAATTCGACCGAATTCCCCTAGAAAAATATAATGTTCAGTGTTTGAAAGCTGTAATTTTTAATTGTGTCGGTAGCCATCGACTAAATAACGCATCAATTGGTGACCCCGACGCAGAAAGCAAAATAAATGTGATGTCAAACGAATAAAGTCATCTTCGTTACACAAAACGAATAGGTTCGCAAATAACCTTCGGTGACTAAAACTAAAAAACAATTAGCAGGAGTAAAAATCTAAAAAAAACATGCAAAAGTGTCTTAATATAATTCCAGTGGAGATATAGAGATAAAATAATCTCATCAAATTTGCATATACCTAACTTTAAAATAACGGTAAAACAAAAGCCAACGTCATCCCACATCTTAAACGGAATAAATATAGAAACCAACAAAAAATAGCATTTAAAAAAAACTGCAGTTATATACCTAACAAACGTTACTCCCACACATAAATTGTTTGGTCACACATTTACTTGAACCGCATAAAACACGCCACAGCAAACCATTGCCTATATGCAAAAGCCAGCTATTCGCTCTTTCTACACAAACCGCAAAATCTTTCAACTCTCTACAACAACATACATTATACATACGAGTAAGATAGAACCAACAATCAAACCTACGAACTAAGCAAAATAGTTCCATACCTTGATGACAACACACACAAGCAGGAAAGAACATCTCTAAATTATGTAGCTATTTAATAAGTTCTTATATTTTCTACAATTCTCTCAATAATTTTCATTAAATTTATTTTAATTAATTACACTTATCGTTCAACTCCTTAAATTTAACAGAAATTTGTAATAACGCATTAAATTAGATATGATTATAATTATTATTATTTTCTTTGTTTCCCTTCTTAATTAGTGATTCTTGCATGCTTATATAATATTACAAAACAAAATATTTTTTTAGCAATTGCTGCTCATGTACGTAAATAAAACGAACCATCATCAATTGAATAATGCAATGCCTCATTAAAATTAGCATACTTTGTAAGTTTTTCTTCTTTTCGATTTACAATTTTCTTTTTCGTTTCCGGTCGGTTTTTCATAGTCAAAATGAGTAAATCGGATTCAGAATCAGAAAATACGGGAGATAAACATTCTGATGATAAGCAAGATTAGAAACAGTGCTGGCGTCATAAATAGCAACACGGTTAGATTGCAGCCATTTTGGCCAAAGTCCCCAAGCATTTGGTTCATTCAAGCAGAGGCCCAGGTCGCGATTGCCAAGATCACTAAAGACATAACACGATATCATTATATTCTAGGAGCCCTACCTTAAGAACTACTTGAAACTATAATTGATTTTATAGAATCTCCACCAAAGCTAGACATTTATTCCAATTTCAAGAAAACCCTCATCGATCTCCACTCTCTTAGTGAAGAACATCGCATTGAAAATCTTTTGTCTAGTGAGCAGTTGGTGACAGAAAACCCTCAGAATTTCTAGGAGCCCTCAAACAGTTAGCGGGGCATCTGATATTTTTAGTGAGGATTTAGTAAAAAAAAACTGGCTTCGCCGCCTACCTCAGGTAATAAATATCTCGCAAGATGGGAAACAAGAATCCGAGATAACATCCTTAGCTGACAAAATTTTTGAAGCGTCTGTCTCTTCGTGCTCAGGCTTATCCGAATTACGATTCAAAGAAACAAATAATGAGAAAAAGTTAGGTGAGGTTTCTCCGCACCTTCGTAACAAATTAAATAAAGTAAAAGCTATGGTTAAGAAGCTCACGGACACCATCGGTAGACAGAGGGGGGATTCGCGTCGCGATAACAGTAGAGGTAGGTCAAGGAACCGAAATATGTCAGGCGAAAAGGTAGGGTGGTGTTGGTATCACAGACGATACGGTTCGGATGCACGTAAATGTTCAGAACCCTGTAGATTCAAAGGTGTTTCAAACGAAAAAAACTAGAAAAACCAATTGTGATAGCGGATCACAGATGGACTGAACCACTCCAGATTCGCCTCTTTGTACGAGATCCTGATAACAATATAACATTTCTTGTAGATACTGGAGCAGACTTGTCAGTATTACCTATTCAGAATTTTCCAACTTATAAATCAAACGAATTACTTTGTGCAGCAAATGGACCATCCATTAGCACGTGCGGCACAAAGCTGTTAAGAGTAAATTTGGGACTTAGGAGATCGTTCATTCACTCATTTACGATAGCGTCTTGTAACCATGACATTATTGGGGCTGACTTCTTAAAAAAGTACTCACTCTTAGTAGACATTAAGAATTGTCGTGTTATTGACCAAACAACCAAACTGGGCATTTACGCGCTGCATGCACTGGTGGACACTCCATCTCCTAAGCGGGTAGCTGCTAGCTGGTACCAATAAGTATCAGAAAATTCTACATGATTTTCCTTTATAAAGGGATCCGCCAAACTTTATTATTCCAACACCACATTCCTACTAAAGCTAAATTACCGTTTTCGAAACCCCGCCGACTTAATTTACAAGAACACAAAACTGTCCGTGTAGAATTTCAACACATGGTTGAATTGGGCATTTGTTGAACCTCTTCCTCTCCTGTATCTTCGCCTCTTCATATGGATGAAAAGAAAAAATAGTGAAGATTGAACCTTGCGGAGATTTTAGGAGGCTAAACGCCGTCACAATACCTGACAGGTATCCAATTCCCCATATCTACGACTTTTCAATGCAAGTAATGGGTGCAAGATTTTTTCAAGAATCGACCTGTCGACGCTGATGACAATCACAAAACTGCCATCCCGACACCATTCGGGTTATTCGACTTCGAAAAAATGCCCTTCGCGTTGCGAAATGCAAGCCAAACCTTCCAGAGATTTATTAATGTAGTCGTTCAAGACTTTGAATTTGTGTTCGCATACATAAGGGGTATTCACGATCCGGTGCAACTGGTCTAGTATCATTGTAAAAATGCAAAGGTGCAACTATTTTTTGCACCACAACAACAACTTGCACTGACTAAGATTTTACATTTTTGCACCAGATTCAGCAATTTGTGGGAATGATAAATTACTACAAACGTTTCATTCCCAGATTGGCCGAAATACTATCGCCCATTTATTCTCACTTAGTCAAACTTGTGAAAATCAAGAAAAATAAAAATCATTTCGCTTGGCCCGAAAGTCTGTCTAAAGTAACGTTATTAGCTCATCCTATTGAAAATGCTTCATTCAATATAACAACAGATGCCTCGAACACTGCGGTTGGTGCTGTTTTACAGCAGTACTCTAAGGTTTGGGAACCACTTGCATTCTTTTCAAAAAAGGTCTCCGACAGAGAACATAAGTTCTCATCATTCAACCGCGAACTTTTAGCGATCTATTTGGCAATAAAGCATTTTAAATCCTTTGCGGAAGGCAGGGATTTCGTCATCTACACAGACCATAAGCCGTTGGTCAATGCACTTACATCCAAAACCGAACGCAGTCCAAGGCAGGCCCGCCATCTTAATTATGTGTCCCAATTCACAAACGATATTCGACACATTGAAGGTAAACAAAATGTGGTCGCCGATTTTCTTTCACGGCCTTGTGATGAAATAAGTGCATTTATGTTTGACCTAACCAAACAACCAAAATCAAGTTGGAACAAATAAAAATGCCCTCTACTGAAGAAAATATCTGGTGTGAGACGAGTACAGGGACTCAACTTCCATACATTCCTCAGCAACTCCGAAGAACAGTATTTGATTCCTTACACAACCTTCATCACGAAGGCATAAGAGCAACGCGCAAAAGAATTTCAAGCAGGTACTTCTCGCCTTTGATGAATAACGACTGTGGCAAATGGGTAAAAGCCTGCATAGTGTGTCAAAAATCAAAGGTATACAGACATACAAAATCCCAGTTCAAATCTTTTAAATTACCATCTGGACGTTTCGAGCATATCCATATGGACAATGTCGGGCCACTGCCAATCTCAAATGGTTACTCATACATATAATTGTAGATCGTTTCACGCGATGGGCAGAAGCTTACCCAATAAGCGACATGTCGGCTGTTACAATAGCAAAAGTATTTGTTTAACAATATATATGTCGATTCGGAACTCCAGAGCAAGTAACCACTGACCAAGATACTCAATTTGAGTCTAAACTTTTTCGAGAAGTAACAAACCTTCTAGACATTCACCGTATACGAACTTAAGCTTATCATCCCCAAGCGAATGGGATGGTTGAAGGATTCCATCGCCAGCTAAAATCTGCCATAATTGCGCGCGGGAATACCGCAAATTGGAGCGATGAACTTCCATTAGTCTAACTGGGCATTCGATCTGCTGTAAAGACAGACTTGGGATGTTCAGCTGCGGATTTGGGCTACGGACAAGCATTAAATGTCCCAGGAGAATTCTTTTTCCCGTCAGATTTATTTCGTGATTCAAGTGAAAACACCTCTCTTCTAGTTGATCAGCTTAGAACGGCAATGCAATCTGTTACGCCAACCGATACACGAAAAACAAAACAGACGGACATACACATTCCTGAATCACTTAGCACATCAAATTTTATGTTTGTGAGAGTAGACAGGCTGCGTCCAGGACTAAATGCGCCATATGAAGGTCCATACGAAGTAGTTCGTAAATTACGGAAACAATTTGTAGTCAAAATAAAAAACAATCATGTCTCAATTCCCATTGATCGCTTAAAACCGGCATTCGTTATAGCCTCGGAATCAAACTATAGTACGATGACTAAAAAAGTTAAATTCAAATAAGATACGTTAGTCAAACAGAAGACGCTCGCGCTGGAAGGGGAGTGTTTAGTGACTGCCTTATATAAAACCCCAACTATATACATTTAACTTAAATATAGCTACATACTTATTCCACCTCTGCAGATTTTGGGTTAGTTGATTGATGGCGGTTATAGCTCGTAGTCTTGGGCAGACATTAATATTTACCACTCAACCATATTCCATTTGTTATACATAATACATATATATTAAAGTTAAGACTTATTTACATGATGTGATTAATTAGTAATTAAGTTATTTATGAATTGAATAAACGAAATTATAAAACTAAATAACGCATCAGTAGCTATGCTGGATTTACATGCTTTTATTGCTGAGAAACGAGAACCTTCAACGTACGAAGACGCTCTCAAGTCGAAGGATAAGAGAAAATGGCAAGATACTATGAAGGAGGAATTCGAGGCTTTAGCAAAAAACAACGCGTGGGATTTAGTTACGTTACCTAACAATAAAAATGCAATTGACAATCGATGGTTTTTTAAGATCAACCAAAAGGGTTTGAAGATGGCAGCGGACGTGTATGCAAGTTAAGAAGGAGCATTTATGAATTAAAGCAGGCCTCTAGATACTGGAATATAAAATTCATGGGTTTTCTTTGCTCATTTAATCTGAAAATATCAGAAGCGGATTCCTGTGTTTTAGTGGGAGATGATATAATTGTCGCCATTTAAATTGATGATGGCTTAATTGTTGGGACAAAATGTGCTGATATCAAAAAACTTATCGATCATTTGAGAGATCAGCAGACATTTAGAGAACCCAAACATTTTGTGGTATTAATAGTAATGAGCTGCTGAGTAGACGTACTTTGATTTTGGTGACATTGTTTCAAGTATTTTTTTTTATCGAAAACGCACTCAATCGAAAACAAAAAATAGTTGTGCCTATATCCATGTGCCTAGTGATTCTTAATATTCTTTCGCTCTTCGGAAACAGTTGTTATTTTTTATTTTAATCAAAAGTTAACAGTTTAATTTTAATCGCAATTTTGTTTCCCTTTGTTCAACCCAAAATATATACATACAGTGTCTATTATTTGCCGGCTCTCTGCATCCATACAAATCGTTTTACATATATTCACCTGTGTAACACAACAACCATGGCTTCATCTAAACGCACCAACGCCCGCACCAAAAGCTCCGTCGCCGAAAATTCCCCATGATGTATTTCATCCCCCCTCAGCACACCCACTCCAAAACCTATGGGGTTCGACGATAAGGCTATGATGGACGAAAACCTTCGTCAACAAATCGAGTTCATCGTTATGTAACTGTCTAAAAAAGTGCTATTTTTGCTAAGATATTGTCAAAATAAAAAATCTAATTTTCATTTTAAAGAATTTTCATTTTCTACCAAATGACAATGTCTCTTTGATAAAACGCGATCAAAAAAAAAACAAAACTCTTACGCCCTTTAATAAACAGTACTCCCAATCATATGATAAACTTACCAGTTGTAAAAAAAAAGCGCACAAAATAATGAGAAATCGTTTCCCAAGAAAAAACTTTCAGCCAAAAATACCACCACCACTGATGCACCTGATGTTACATGCTTTTCCTCCGCCGATGCCCCTGTTCATACAGTTTCTGTGTCCTGCGCTGCCGATGCTGTTGATGCTGATAAAAACGGCCTCTTAAACTCTTCTTTACTTTATATCGCCCGCAGTGACTCAAACTCAATTTCACATCAAAGTCAAACTGATCTTCTAATTAAATTAAAAGAAAAAAGCGAGTCTATATTGTTTAGATTATCTTCTCTTGAAAAAAATCTCACAGCTCGAATGGATGACATTGAAAAAATATGTCCAACAAAATCGATAAATTAATGCGAGACTACACAAATTTCGAAGAGCGAGTGAAACTACTTGAAAAGCACCATAGTGATATAGAAGATGAGATAATACAAAATGTAAACAAAACTTCCTCAGCAGATGATGACACAAAACACATACATATAGAAATAGACAGCCTCAAACTGCAGTTCCAAGCAATCGCAATCAATAACATTGCCGCTGACGCTATTCTGATAGGAAAACCATACACTCGGAATGAACAGCTTAAAGCCACTTTTAATTTGTTATGTCATTGTATTAATTTCCATCCGCCGCAAATATCTAGAATTTTCAGGTCAAAAACACAAACAAATTCTGTGGTAACTATTAAGTCCCTCAGTGCAACCGACAAAATGAAAACAATAAGATTACTATCCGATTATCGAAAATCGATTTTCCGAAACTTAACTCTAAATGACATAGACCCGAATTTTCACTTGGATACACCAGTTTTTATTCATGAAAACCTAACAATAGAAAACCGAGAAATCCTACGCCTAGCTATTGCTTTGAAAAGAAAACAAAAAATACATGCTGCCTTCACCGCGCGTTGATTAGTGCATATATTATTGCAAAAAAACGAAGGAGCCATATGTATCAGGAACTTACAAGAATTGAATGAAATATCCTCAACACGAACAAGTAACAACATCCGTGACCTTGAATCACTGCAGCAAGTTATCGTCCATGAAAACAGATAACAATAAATGTACCTTTTGATGAAAACATGTCAGTGCTACCACATTTAATTTTTATTTTTACTTATATTTAATATAGTGCTAATTAAATTTGCATTCACTTTTCCTATACTTTTAATTTCTATTTTCAAATTATTTATGTATTTAAAAATTTGTTTTATGTATTTTAATCTTTCTTCCTTCCTTTTTTTTTTGAGCTTTCCATATGTATCTTTCTGGCGAGTTTTGTGATTTTTTGTTTTTGTTTCGGATATTTACTGTTTCTTTTCTCCTGCTTGGTGATTGTTTTATGTTGTTTTAATGACTCAGTTTCATGACGCTGTTATTGGCAATGCTGACTTCAAAACCGCAAAATTGGTGATGATTTTTTTATCTAAGGCTCAACCAGGTTTCAAAGTATGTCGCTTGAATGCTAGAAGCCTAAATGATCAAAAATTAGATTATATTCAAAATGTTTTTAATGGCAATAATATAGATGCTATATATGTGAGTGAAACTTGGTTTTATCCGGAAATTCCTGATCGCATCCGTAATTTAAGCAACTACACCCTTATACGGAATGATAGATTTACTCCTACTATAGGTGGTGGTGTTGCAATTTATTGTAGATCGGGACTGAAATGCAAGATATTAGCCAAATCAGAAAATAATGGCGTAGAATTTATTATTATAGAAAATTCAGATTCCAATGTTAAATGTATGTTAGCTTCTGTCTATAACCCTAACAGAACCTGTTCACATACGCCATTTTTTACAGCATTACAACCTTCCATAACATCATATGAGCATATCATTGTCCTTGGTGACTTGTGAATGTTGATCTCCTCAAAGGGGACTGTACTAGTGTTCAACTTCTTGATTTTATTGCTGCTACAAGCCTCAACGTTATTAATACTTACCCAATAAGATATGCTCCGAATTGTCACCCAATTCTCCTTGATCTCCTTATTGTACTTACGTTATATTTAAATGTCATGAATGTTTAAAAATTGCAGTGAACTCTTATACCTATTATGTATGTTAAGCAACACAAGTCATATACGGATATTATACTTATTAAACATTCATATAGCATTTTTACATATATATTGCACATTAATAAACATAAACATAAAATAACAATAAAACCAAATAATTTTTTTTTTTTTTTTTGATGAAATGATTAACATTTTTTTGTTTCACATTTCTCATTTCTAAAAACTCTTAACACATCGAGTGGAAAACTCGATATTCACTTTTGAAATTGAATTTCCGACGAAGGTGCGTTGCAGAGAAAATTCCGCTCCAGCGATTACCTCGTTTGGGCAGAATTATCAATCCAACAAAGAAGGGATTCATGGATATCAAATGCAAGCATTTTCGATAAGATAGCTTGATGCCAAACTCTATCAAATGCTTTTGAAATTCAAGCGCAATAATCCTTCTTTCTCCAAGAGGATGTAAAGATTTATGCCACTGTTCGGTGAGATATGGTATACCATCAGATCACCATCGGACCTATTACTACGAAAGCCATACTGCCGGGCATTAAGGACATTTCGGTCTTCAATATACTTCTCTGATATGATTAATAAGCGATTCCATGACCTAGGAAAGAAGTGACGAATTTGGACTGTTATTAGCGCGTGAAGAAGATTCGACTTTTAAAAGAAAAGCATATATGTATGTATATAATAAGTTAAAGTTGAACTGTGAATCAATACTAATTTAATTCTTTTTATGATTGATGAACAAATCTTAACGCTCCCACTTTCATATTTATAAAAAGTTATAAAAATTTTATTAATTACAATATTCAAATCAAATTAAGGAAAAATAAGCGTTAAGTAATTATGAAAATTTAATTATTCTTTAAAATCAATTATTCCAATTTCTTTTCTAAAAAATTCAAATGTTTGCCTTCCTAAAGGCTTATTATATATACTGGTCGTATGGTGTTGCTCTTAAAAGTAGTATCGCATGATGTTGCTTGAGAAGTGATTTCATGGTAATCGTCATGTTGTTTAAAGATCTAAGAGATAATAATGTTTTTATGTAGTATGAATCATATACTTGGGGTTTAAGAATTATTTATATATATTTTTTTTTAATTGTAGAAATGTATACTCCATATCTTGGATGACGCACACATCATTATCGGGGCTAGGCCACGGCAACGGCCGGCGGACGGGCAGACTGACAGACTGATAGACTGACAGACTGACATACTGGGTAATCGCCATGTTGTTTAAAGAGCTAAGAGATAATAATGTTTTTATGTAGTATGAATCATATACTATAGGGCTTAAGATTATTTTTTTGTTTTGTTTTAAATTGGAGAAATGTATACTCCATATCTTGGATGCCGCACACATCATTGTCGGGGCAATGAAGTGATTAGGTCGTGATGGATGCGGGGCCGGTGCGATGTGTGGCGACGGCGCGAGCCGCGGTTGTGGTTGAAGGTGTATTTAGTTTGGGAAGTAAAATAAGAAAAAAATTGTAGGTTAACGTATGGAGCTAACGTATTAGTTGGTTGAATTTAAGGTTTTTTTATTTCAATCGTGAGAATGATAAAGACTTATAATTGTGTCAGGGCTAAGTAATATTTATGGTTAGGAATGTGATACTTTAAGAAATCTATATCATATCAGTTGGTTGAATTTAGGTTTCTTTTATTTCGATCATTTTTATTCCATTGTTTTTTTATCGTAAGTAAGAATGATAAATATTAAAAAATGTGTTAGGAATGTGTTACTTTATCAGTTGGTTGATTTTAGGCTATTTTTTATTAAAAATGTTTGGAAGTATGTAAATTGTTTTTCATGGGGTTTCTTAGTCTTTCGGACAATGGGTAGATAAAGAAAATTCAATACAATTTTTTTATTATAGGACTAGAATGATAAGATAAAATAAGTGTGTCATCTATAATTAGAATTTATGGTTGGACATGTGAAACTTTAAGAAATCCATTTTATTTACATTGTTACTAGAATCATAAGATATAAAATTAATATTTATGTATAGGTATGCGATAATAAGAAGCTTACAAAAATCATTTGTATATCTATTCTTTTTTTTGTTTAGTGTTAATATACTTAGATAAGAACTATAATGAGAAGCGTTATAATAAAAAGTTTAAGAAAGTTAGACCTCAGAATGTGTATAAATCGGTAGTATTTTTCTTTTAATTTTCATTATAGTCTTATAGTTCTTAACTCAAACTTAACATTATTTTATTGTATTCACCAATTTTAAAAAGGAAACGTTTTTACAAAAAATTAATAAATACATCTGTGAAAAACCTCTACTCCCTTTGAAGGACTTGGGGTCAACACCAGAAACAAATAAAATGGAGAATTTTGAGTGTAACGTATGCAGTGCTAAATTTACACAAATCGGAACTCTTAATAGACATAAGAGCTGCACATGGCGATAAAATTAAATGTCCTCAGTGTGACAAAATAAATACACGAAAGGATTCAATGTTGGAACACTTCCGCAAGGAACATATTAACGTCTCCTGTCAAGAGCGAGTAATTGATCAACCAACTAGCAGCAAGAGAAAACTTCCAAAAGACATGAATGATTCTTTGTCCCACCCGCATTCATCATTGAAAAAACGTAGACGTGAAAACTGTGAAATAGATGTGCTAGTATCTGGATGGGGTCATCACACTAGAACTAATGAACATTGTTGCGAGCAAGAGGAGGGGAAGATTTGGAGAGAGTAGGACAGGACAAAAGGAAAGGATCGGAAAACAGGATAGGAAGTGTTTGGAATGGACGGGAAAGAACGTTAAGCTCCGAGGGACGTGGCCTGCTTGCGTAGCGCGGCATTTAGCTCGCCGGAATGGGGGGGGATCTTGCCCCCGGAAACTTAACCTCACCAACAACAAATACACATATCAGGCCGGAAACAAAAAAACTATAAAAAGTGACAGCGGACGGAATATCACCACCTCAAGGGCACTGCTGGTGTTGATGCAGTGTGGCCTATACCCTCCCAACCTGGAAATCCGCGGCCTTGTTTGGATTTCCCCAAAATTAAAGTTTGACCAGGATTCCATCATCCCACCGCAACCATATCCGCTACGTTACCGTCGGCACCCCTGAAAAAAAAATCTTCAAAATCTCATGTTTCGCTCAGACGAAACAGTAATAAATACTTAATGTTCATACAAAAGGGCGGAATATTTTATTTATTAACAAGACGTATAAACAATAGAAATATCAAAAAAAACAAATTAAACATATGTAAAGATCAGGCGTCATGAATAGCCAGAATTTACAATTTAGAAAATAATGCGAAACATTTTCGCTCTCTAGCTCAAAAAAAAAACGTTATATTACAAAAAAACATTAATAACCAATATTCACTCAAAAATTTAAATTAATGTGATTTTGAACAGCTTTCTTTCAGCACTATCAAAAGAAATTGCCGGACTTGGTACTCTTTTTAGTACCCTCTCCAAGAAACTCTAACGCACCGCGAATTCCCTACCTGTAAAGAGCTCCTTTCAGGTAAACTAAATTTATCTAAAAACAAGGACGGAATCGCGAGATAGCACCGGGAAAACCACACTTATTCACTTACAAAATCAAAGGTATAAAAAAAAAGTATTCAAGTAGGTAGGTTAAGAATCAAACTCAAACAAGATATTATTTTTAACGGCTTGTTCAGACCCTCTTTAAGGTGGTATAATCGGGGTTTGTTAAAAATGGTATGATTTGAATTTTAATAAAATCGCACTTATTAAAAGATTATTTATAAATAACGGTAGATTAGATATACGGCCTCATTCTTTTTTTTTCTGCTTTAATTATTAGTTACCACATGTAATCAATACCTGTTTCGTTCTCTTTGTTTTTTTTCTATATATTTTTTTTGTTTTTATTTTTATATTCCTTTTTCCAGAACTCACAGAAAGACCTTGGAGTACTATGTGGACCTCCGACCCTGAAGGACGACCATCCAGACAATTGACTTATGTTTCGGCTTCAGTGGAGGTTTCCCGAGCGAAGACTTCCGCAATCTCCAACTTTCCAAGAAAAAGGTCGTGGTTCGGGCTTCAGATGAAGTTTCCCGAGTTGAAACAGCACAAACTGGCAAGACTCCACTGGATATCTTGGCTATACCTCTCACGAAAATATCCCCATGCAGGATGATGAGGTGTAAGGTGGTCGGTCGCTGATCATCCTAGGACCCACTGGTCTTAACCGAATAAGGAGTTGGCGGCCCAGAACCTTCCAAGCAACCTGGGACCGCCAGAAATCAATTGTCAGTACTCGTTAGAGACACCAACATATATACGCCCTATAATGTATTTGACTTTTTTTTCTCATCAATATCGAGTCTCACACTCAGATGTATTAGCAATTTACGTCTACTTTTATTTCTAATAAAAGAATTATGTGGCCTAAAGTTAAACTACCGGGATGCCTACCGTCCGAAAACTTTGTTTAACTCTATCTCGAGAATCATACCGGTATGTCATCGGATGATATGAACTTACGGTGTTGGATTTCGCTGTTCCTCCTCTCACTTTGTTCGTATCACCCGATTCCATGTACCCAACAGTGCAAACTTTCTGTTTGTGTCAGAATTCCTGCGTAGTGGTATCCGCTATTCCCCTCTCATTTCACTCGACATCTTGCGTTTCACTCTCATTCAACCTCACCAGTTGTATTTACCATAGCTCTCTAATAGAGGGCGCTAAGATACGTTTTCAAATTTAAGGCCTCGATTCCACTTGGATAATATTACCGACGTCTCCCCATAATATTTTCTGATAAAGAAAAGGTCAGAGTACGTATAAGACGGCATCCGCAACAAAATTCGTCGTTTCGTTGGATATACTCCAATTAAACGACGAAAACAGGGATAAGCCGTAGTCTCCATATAAAATCTTACGTTTAACCTCTCGTCTAGACATTAGGGAACAATTTTTGAATATATCACACTTTTAGCTGTGCTTTTGCACTAGCCCTGAGATTTTTTCCTTCTTACAACTATTCCTTAAAATTTCCCAGTATTTTATTGTAAGTATTTTTTTTGGTTGACACCTGGAACGCAACCAGCTGACACTTTGAATGGGCCCATTTTATTCCTCATTTTGATTGTCATTTATCGTCTAGATCCGGCAGAGGCATGCGGCTTTGGGTAAGTATGTACGCATCCATTGTACTTTCTACTTTTTTTTTTCAGCCATAATGTTTATACATCCAAATAATATTTTTAATTCAATTTTTTCTATTCTATTTAATAGATTGGACTAAAGTTTAGAGATCGCGCCTATTCGTGGGGAGCAACTACTACGTAAGTCACATATGTCCTAAACGTAGCTCCTGTTTTTACTTCCACATGGATGGATGAAGTAAAGTGCCATGGAACCCTCATCTATTCATCTTGGGTCCAGTTCCTCTGCACGGATGGCAGAGGTCACTTGGAAATCCCTCTGTAGAACGTGGGGAGTTAACCCATGATACCCAAGCCGGGCCATATACATATATATATATACGTTTATGTATACACACTGTGCCACTATGGTTGTCTTTTGAGCGAAATGCGGTTCTAGGCTGCTCTATAATATGGACTATTGGTGTCCTTGTGTGCTGACTAACATTAAATTAAGTCAGCTCACGTTGCTGGTTTATGGCTAGCATGCATTACTTATGGGATTAAATAAACTTAGTCCAGGAAATTAAGTATTTAATTTACTGATTCCGCCGTGGAGGGTGAATGCGGCTGCGTTATCGCTCTATTGTCGTAGAGCGTTCGACAGCTGTTGCCGTCGTTGTCGAAAACAGATGTTTGTTTTCTGCGAGGACAGAAACGAACGAGTGTGCTAAGCTACCCTATGCATTTCGAAACATTTCAGCACCCCAAAGGAGAACATTGGACAATTCGACTCACATAACCCGCTCATTTCTCTAAGGTAACCACATATTAAAAATGTCTTGAACCTGTTGCCGTAGTTAATTTTTTTTTTTTTCCTAGGATAGTTCGTGGCAATCGGAACAGAATTCTCCCTTAGAGAGTATAGATGTGAGGAAAACATCACTCACCATCATTATAGGCTATTCTACCCCCCTCGAGAAACACTTATGCCCACACACCACAATACGAGTTCATTGACCCTTAAGATGTGAATACTTCTGGAGTATTTCTTAGATCGAGTTGGTGAGTCATATTATTATTCTAGTAGGGTAGCTACCTAAGTATATACCTATATCATTGTTGGGTACGTGAATTATTTTAAATAAACTGCCTATGGGGAATTTAATGATTCGAAAAAACATTTTTAATAAATAAAACAAGTATAAGAAACTAAATGAGATACATAGAACAGAGACATCGAGGGACACACGTATGCATACATAACTATGTACTTAGATCTATTATCACCGATATTTACCGCAGACTAGTTTTAAATCTTCGCGGATTATTTATCACAGATTAGTTAATTAATAAACCAAAATTAATAAATAAATAGTTAATAATAAAAAAAATAAATAAATAAGTGACTAGAAACATGCATAAATAAATGGGTACCACACAAACATAAATACATTTCGTTTAACTGGATAGGTTTACAGGTACTTTGTGACGAAAAATAAACGAAGTGTTTTGAAACTTATATCGAATTCCAATCAACCATTTCAAATCGAATTCAGATCGATTTTTTTTTCTTATTTGGTTTGCTGTAAGGAACTTGTAAGACAATAGTGTGCGTGTACAGCCTATGAAATCTTACGGTTAACACAAGTTTTGTTTTGAAAGATTTCACTTGGAACTAATCCGATCCCAAAAAAATATTCAAATGATTAGTTGTTTGGAGTTCGACCTAAGCCAGGTACCTAGTGAAGTTTTTTTTTTCATCGGAAACCAACAAGGTTCTTCAAAATACAACCACTAAGACAAAATTAAATTATAGCAGAATTGATTTGTTAGGTATTAAATTAACATGAATAAAACAGCACATTTACTAAAGTTAATAAATAAAAAAAAGATAATTTCTTGGTAGTAGGTACTTGTGCTTGTGCATTTACGCTTGTGAAGACTGTATGTAGGTTTATTTTTTTTCTACAATACAGTGCGCAAGAAACTTTCTTTGGTTATTTTATTTTTCAACTGAGCTATCGTTACCCTAAATAGACTCCGTAGTGGATTTATGAAAAAAAGGATAATACCTTCAATAACTTGTAAACACCTATAGAGTGTAACCAATTGCGGTTTCATGAAAGGAATTATACAGGGTGTCTTATTTTTGATCAGTATGTGAATACAATTCGCTAAGATCTAAAAAAAACCTTTTTTTTTTTCTTTGAATAAAGAACAGGGTGTTTCGAATAGCTGTCGTGGGAAGGATATTTCTCGGTATTAAGTTTCTCAACTGTTTTGAATGTTTTTATTCAGAAAGTTTGTACCTCAAAAGTTATATCGTTTATTGCTTCAAGTCTTTAGCGTGGAAGATGCCTATTTTCTGGCCATTCGAATTCTCGACTTCGTACATTTGGTTTCCTATTTGTTTGATTACCCGACACTTAACGTATTTGGGACATAACTTTGCGGACAAGTTTTTGGAAAAATCGCTTAAAGTAAAGTTCCTTCGGTAGATTTCCTGGCCAGGCATAAATATAACTTTCCTCGAGCGGGTATTGTATGTTTTTGCGGACCTTTCATTCGATTTCAAAATGTTTTCTCGTATGCATTTTCGGATACACTCCAACCGATCCCGTCGAGGAATGATCGATAGCTCGCTGTCGTCAAGCGCGTTTAACTTATCTGCCAGTGCATAACTGCTACCCTGCATCATCATGTTCGTACCGAACAATGCGAAATACGGGGATATGCCAGTAGAGGTATGAACGGCACTTCTCAAGGCGCACGCAATATCGTTCAGATAGTAATCCCAGTCTCGCTGATCCGTTTTGAGATAGGATCGGATTGCCGCCAACAACGTACGGTTGACCCGCTCTGACGCGTTCGACTGAGGTGCATAGTTCGCTGTTCTTAAATGTTGAATGCCGTATTTTTGCAACAGGTTTTGGAATTCTTTCGCAAGAAACTGTTTTCCATTGTCGGAATGAATTATTCGCGAAACTCCGAACGTGTTAAAAAGTTCTTGCTGCAGAAATTTTATTACACTTGAAGTGTTAGCGTTCTTCAAGGCTTTCAAAAAAATGAACTTTGACATATGGTCTAAAACAATGAACACATACGCATTCCCTGATTTCGACCTGGGATATGGGCCCAAAAAATCGATATACAATTTTTCAAAAGGACGATCGGGACAGTACGAGTGGACAATGGGCGGACGAGATACTTGATTTGACGCTTTACACTCCTTACACACAGAACATTTATTGACATACTCGCGGACCTGAACCGTCATATTTGGCCAGTGAAAATGTTGTCGGATTCGGTTTAGTGTTTTTGAAATCCCTCCGTGTGCTACATTTGGAGGATTGTGAGCACGGGTTATAATTTCTTCGGTGAGTCCTGACGGAACCCACAAGAGCCAACTATGCTCTTGCATTATCTCATCGCCTGCACTTCTAAAGGCCCGTTTGTATACCAACTCATCTTCGACTTTTAGATCTGGTAATTGGTTGGCATTATTAAGTATAGTGTCCTTTAGGCTAGTGTATTCCTCTGACCGGAATTCTTCGGAGTCCAAGTCGATCAGTGGGGCTACCTCTTCAATAGCCAGGGACTCTACATGCACCCGAGAAAGAGTGTCTGGGACGACATTCAGACTGCCCTTTCTATGCTGTATGTCGAAGGCATAGGACTGCAGCAGCAAACTCCATCGAGCTAATTTACCACTCAGGTCTTTCATGCTCATTAGCCAACGGAGGCTAGAGTGATCCGTGATTATAGTGAAGTCCATGCCCTCGACATACGGCCTGAACTTCTGCACAGCCATCACCGCAGCCATGCACTCCTTCTCAGTCACACTGTAGTTTCTCTGGCTCCTGTTGAACTTTTGAGAAAAGTACGATATAGGAACTTCCTCGTCTTCACTGTTCCTCTGAAACAACACGGCTCCGATTCCCGCATCCGAAGCATCACATTGGATGTAAAATCTCTTAGAGAAGTCCGGATGTGAGAGAACCGGCGCAGTGGTTAACACCTTCTTCAGTTCCTCGAACGCCATCAGTGCCTCTTCCGTCATCTTGAATTTCTCGTTCTTTTTCTTTAGCAGGTCCGTCAAGGGTGATGTCAGGCTAGAAAAATCTTTAATAAATTTCCGATACCACCCCGCTAACCCCAGCAGCCGCCGCACTTGTCTTGGGGTTTTGGGTATAGGGAAATCCACTATAGCCTCCACCTTGGCGGGATCAGTTTTCAGCTTCCCACCACCAACTATAAAGCCCAAATACTTCAGCTCTTTGAAGCAAAATTTTGACTTCTTCAAGTTGATGGTGAGATTGGCTTTCCGCAAACAGTCGGCTACTTCTTTCAGCAGGGCGATATGTACTTCAAAATTGGGCGCCATGATGAGGAGATCGTCGAGATACACAAAGACACGATCCCTAAGTCGTGCAGGAATTACCTTGTCCATTAACTGGCACAACCTTTGAGCTGCGTTACACAATCCAAAGGGCATGACAGTGAATTGGTACAAGTGTCTTCCCGGTACCGCAAAGGCAGTCTTTTCCCTACTCTGCCTCTCCAGCGGTATCTGCCAAAATGCCTCTTTTAAGTCGATACTACTCATGAAGAAGGTGTCTGGTAGCCGGCTGAGAAGCCCCTCGATATGCGGGAGCGGATTGGCGTTTTTCTTCGTCAGTGCGTTCACCCTGCGAGAATCCAGGCAAAGGCGATTCTTGCCTGGTTTCCGCAAGAGAACTACTGGTGAGCACCATGGGCTCTCGCTTTCCTCAATAACGCCGAGGCTCAACATCCGGTCCAATTCTTCATATAAAATGGCTTGCACCGCCGGAGAAACAGGGTAGTGACGCTGTTTCACAGGGAGCGCTTCTCCCGTATCAATGACGTGTTCCATGAGCGCCGTCTTTCCTAGACCATGTCGGTCAAAACACAAAAATTCTTGCCTGACTGCATCCAATCTGGCCTGCTGATCCATAGAAAGCTGATGGGCGCTCGAAAGATCTGCTTCATCTGTCAAGGAAATCGAACTTATCACGTTTGGAGCTAACTGGAACACTTTCCAAAAATCTACTCCAAGGTAGACCTCTTGATCCAAATTTGGAACTAGATAGAATGTTAGCAACTCTTCCCTATCCCCATATCGCACATTTACTTCAATTTTACCCACTATCGATTGGCTTTTACCATCAGCCGTTTTCACGCCTGACCTAAAAGTTGTTACTGGAAGTTCTAGTTCCTGAACCAATCGCAAGCAGTTTTTGCCGAGTATGCTTACACTGGCCCCGCTATCCAGCAACCCTAGAACGTCTTTACTACCTAACCTAATTTTCGCATAAGGTCTCGGATCGGACACCAACCCTACGACAGTAGAGCAAATTTTTGTTCTAAGTTCTTTTCGGATTTTGAATCTAGATCTGGCCTTAACAATTTTTTTCGATGGGACATAAATCGCGCGGTTGAATATTCTTTCTCGTGCCCGGTTATATTCGGCAATCCTAATATGTAAGGGTTTCATTGGACTAGATTTAGGACCAAATAGATTTTCTTTTGGCTCTAGATTTACCTTTCTTTTTAAAATTGTAATTGTTTGATCACCCTCGACCTTAGGAGGGTTATTGACTAACTGCAGCGGTTGTATGATACTTTCGGATTTTGAATTTACTGGGGGTTCTAAGTTTGTGTTGAACGCGAATCCCCCGGACCCTTCGCGTTCAGCGACCTGTTTCCCGGGTTGCATCGTTTGCAGTGTGGGGTTCTTACTCCTTCTAGCCCGCACTTGTAACAGAATAAATTAAGGACCTCAGATTCACACTCAAAGAATGTGTGGCCTGGTTCCTTGCAGTTCCAGCAAACCAAATTTGACGCATCTGCATATTTCCGTGGAGGAATTTTGGGGCGAGCCCCACTAAACTGGTATGCCGCAAGATGCTCGTCGGGTTGCTGGAATGCTTCTTCATATTCGAGCTCGTTTGCCATATACTTTGGGAGCGGTCTCGAGGGTTTCAGAAACTCTCTTTCTTTTCTGGGAAATGCTGATTCGACATCCTTGCAAGCATTCCTCAGCTGATCCAAGGAGTAGATTGACATGGGATACACCAAATTCAACAATCGTTCGCTCAAATTCTTCTTCAGTATCCTAACTAGTTCGATTTCCGGAATTGGGATTCTCATTTGGGACTTGATTTTATTTATAGCTGCTAAGAAATCATCTATATTTTCTGCGAAACCTTGCTTACGATCCATAATCTCACGCATTATGTCGTAATCGGATCGATTATTCTTAAACTGGCGCATCAGCGCTTCACGTAGGGTGGGCCAGTCGGGCCTGTAAATGGTTTTTTGAAATTGCCAGTACCAGTCGTGGGCGTTCCCAGAAAGTAAAAGATGAAAATCTCGTAATATTTCTGCCCACGGACATTGGTACTGGCTTTGCAGGGTCTCCAAACGAAAAACAAAGTCTTCTACCGTTAGGGTTGATGGTTGACCTTCGAATTTAAGCCCCCACTTGTTTATCTTAATCGGAGCTTTGAATCCGGAAGTCAACAACGAAGATGCAGACGGAATTTGGTATGCGTAGGGATTTCCCGAGTTAGATTGACCTCTAGTCGGTTCCTGAAAAGAATTATGTACATCGGTGGCATGTTGTGTCCTATTTTGATTTCGCCTGAACGACTCTTGCGGTCTTGTCCGCTGTTGGGGTTCAGGCGGGCGGAAAGCGCTCCGTTTTGGATCAGGCTGAATTGCTGTTGGAGGGGACGGGGCGGTGGTGGAAAATTGTACGACGGAGTTGGTGCTATCGGTGCTGGGTCTGATGTTCGTGAAGTAGGACGCCCTAAGTTCAATTCCTTGAGGAATCCGCTTAGCTGGTGCTGTATCTCTTCCTTCAAAGTATTTGTAACCTCCGTTTGGATTGAGTGCTTATAAGAATTAAACGCGTCTACCATCGCTAGGTTTATGTACGCTTTTAAATCCTCGGGAAGTAGCGCGCTTTCTTTCCTTCTACTTGTCGACGGTTTGGTGGCTAAGCTATCCAATATGTCTCTTGCGCCACCCATATTAAGCATATTCTCACTACAAGGTCTGGAAGCAGGTACCCTACTGGTATTTGGCATGACCGTTTCGTTCAAAGAACCGCAACTTCTACGATGTGGGGACATAGCTTCCGCTCCCCTCCCGCTAAGAGCGCTATAGGAAGGCGTAGACATGGAATCAATAGAGGTATTAGCCTGACTATTCGATACCGGGATACCTGAACTAGCGGGTAGATGGAATGAGGATCGTATATGACGGTCAGATATGAGAGGAGAATGCATTACCCTCTGTCTCTGGGGTACATCTAGATTTTGACTGGCCGATCTAGTCAGCCTAAAGTTTTCCTCTATTTCCGTATCTCTTACCATTTTATTGATACGGTCATCTTCCTCTCTACCGGTGGGATTCATTTCTAATCAATTAGGAGAATAGTTATACTATACGAAATGTGACACGATTAAATTACATATACCGAACGGCTCAAACCAAAACTTTTCGATTTTCAACAAAAAAACTATTTCGCAAAAATGTAGCAGATTTATAAAAGGTAATAGCAACTACTATTGACGAAAAAAAATGTAACAAAAAAAATCTAACTTGTTCAAAAAAAAAGAATAATTACGCAAAAAGTTACTAATTTCTATTTTTAGTTTCGATATAAAACTACACTAGAAACCTAAGTAACTTCTTTACGCTGTTTCTTATAATATTTTAAGTATATTGTTTTTTTTTTTCAAAAAAACAAACTAAAATCTATAAGAAAACTTTTAACAGTAATATTGATAATGAACATAAAAACTAAATTTTATCAAATGTAATAAATAACAATTTGCCTAGACTATCTAACACCAAAAACCAAAAAAATGTAAAAAATAATAATGTTAACCTAACAAAAACACAAAACAAATTTGTAAAGGTTGTCTTTTCCAAAACAAAACTTGTCGTTTTTCGAAAATCTCTCAATAAAATTAGTACTCGGTTGAATTACCAAAGGATTATTGAAAGAATAAAGAAAACTTTGTAAATAGTTAATTATTTTCCTTGTAACTATTAGGTATATAAAAAAACTACTAAATTGTAAGATCAGAAATATGTACTAATATAATAAAAAAACAATTGAAAGAACAAATTTCTTTTATTTTGCGTCTGTAAAGACCAACTTAAGATTGAATTCCTTTCTAAGATTTGAGAAGTCTCTCAAAAAAAAACTACTGCTTTCAAAATTTTGTCTGGGTTTTACAATTTTCATTAACATTCGGGGTGCTTCAGGTAGCGTCGTCGGTGGTTGTTTGACGACATGGCATGACTTTACCCATGGCATCTCTGTTAAACAAGACATCGGACGGACAGAACTAATTCCCTTGAAGTGGTGAGGTAGAATCGGAAGTAGAAAAATTGACGAAAAGACAAGATGTTTCCCTCTTCGTTCCCGCAATCCTAGATTGTCTTTGGACATAACTAGAAGACATGAAACGCAGAGGTTAACATCACATAAAAATTTAGTGAAGATTCCGAAATATATTGAACGGTGCATCGATGTTTGACAACTCGTCGAACACGGTCACTGAGTCCAAGTTGAAACATAAACAGACTATACAATTGGGAAGTGAAATTGAAAATTGAAGATAGTATAGTAAAAAAATTAAGTAGGATAAGGTATAGGGAAAACGAAACCAAAAGACGTTATTTGTTGCTGCTGCAAGTTCCCAAACACTCGTCGCAATACGACTAGGTATGTCAAGGACTTTCCTGTCGCAGACTTACGAATGCTGAAATCCTTGCAGCAACCTCAAAAACGCTTTAACACACACTAACCGCAGTCGCTACGAACTTTCAAGAAATCGTCGCAATACACCTAAGTATGTCTGAGACTTTCTTGATGCAGACTTACGATTCTTGAAAATTTGTAGCAAGTTTGGTTTAGACTAACACAAAACGTAGACTACAAAAATCCTAGCTAATAGCCAAGACGTTGGGCGCCAATTTTGTTGCCAACTACGTTGAAAAAACGCTTTAGCGACGTTGGGCGCCAATTTGTTGCGAGGAGCAAAAGGAGGGGGAAGATTTGGAGAGAGTAGGACAGGACAAAAGGAAAGGATCGGAAAACAGGATAGGAAGTGTTTGGAATGGACGGGAAAGAACGTTAAGCTCCGAGGGACGTGGCCTGCTTGCGTAGCGCGGCATTTAGCTCGCCGGAATGGGGGGGGATCTTGCCCCCGGAAACTTAACCTCACCAACAACAAATACACATATCAGGCCGGAAACAAAAAAACTATAAAAAGTGACAGCGGACGGAATATCACCACCTCAAGGGCACTGCTGGTGTTGATGCAGTGTGGCCTATACCCTCCCAACCTGGAAATCCGCGGCCTTGTTTGGATTTCCCCAAAATTAAAGTTTGACCAGGATTCCATCATCCCACCGCAACCATATCCGCTACGTTACCGTCGGCACCCCTGAAAAAAAAATCTTCAAAATCTCATGTTTCGCTCAGACGAAACAGTAATAAATACTTAATGTTCATACAAAAGGGCGGAATATTTTATTTATTAACAAGACGTATAAACAATAGAAATATCAAAAAAAACAAATTAAACATATGTAAAGATCAGGCGTCATGAATAGCCAGAATTTACAATTTAGAAAATAATGCGAAACATTTTCGCTCTCTAGCTCAAAAAAAAAACGTTATATTACAAAAAAACATTAATAACCAATATTCACTCAAAAATTTAAATTAATGTGATTTTGAACAGCTTTCTTTCAGCACTATCAAAAGAAATTGCCGGACTTGGTACTCTTTTTAGTACCCTCTCCAAGAAACTCTAACGCACCGCGAATTCCCTACCTGTAAAGAGCTCCTTTCAGGTAAACTAAATTTATCTAAAAACAAGGACGGAATCGCGAGATAGCACCGGGAAAACCACACTTATTCACTTACAAAATCAAAGGTATAAAAAAAAAGTATTCAAGTAGGTAGGTTAAGAATCAAACTCAAACAAGATATTATTTTTAACGGCTTGTTCAGACCCTCTTTAAGGTGGTATAATCGGGGTTTGTTAAAAATGGTATGATTTGAATTTTAATAAAATCGCACTTATTAAAAGATTATTTATAAATAACGGTAGATTAGATATACGGCCTCATTCTTTTTTTTTTCTGCTTTAATTATTAGTTACCACATGTAATCAATACCTGTTTCGTTCTCTTTGTTTTTTTTCTATATATTTTTTTTGTTTTTATTTTTATATTCCTTTTTCCAGAACTCACAGAAAGACCTTGGAGTACTATGTGGACCTCCGACCCTGAAGGACGACCATCCAGACAATTGACTTATGTTTCGGCTTCAGTGGAGGTTTCCCGAGCGAAGACTTCCGCAATCTCCAACTTTCCAAGAAAAAGGTCGTGGTTCGGGCTTCAGATGAAGTTTCCCGAGTTGAAACAGCACAAACTGGCAAGACTCCACTGGATATCTTGGCTATACCTCTCACGAAAATATCCCCATGCAGGATGATGAGGTGTAAGGTGGTCGGTCGCTGATCATCCTAGGACCCACTGGTCTTAACCGAATAAGGAGTTGGCGGCCCAGAACCTTCCAAGCAACCTGGGACCGCCAGAAATCAATTGTCAGTACTCGTTAGAGACACCAACATATATACGCCCTATAATGTATTTGACTTTTTTTTCTCATCAATATCGAGTCTCACACTCAGATGTATTAGCAATTTACGTGTACTTTTATTTCTAATAAAAGAATTATGTGGCCTAAAGTTAAGCTACCGGGATGCCTACCGTCCGAAAACTTTGTTTAACTCTATCTCGAGAATCATACCGGTATGTCATCGGATGATATGAACTTACGGTGTTGGATTTCGCTGTTCCTCCTCTCACTTTGTTCGTATCACCCGATTCCATGTACCCAACAGTGCAAACTTTCTGTTTGTGTCAGAATTCCTGCGTAGTGGTATCCGCTATTCCCCTCTCATTTCACTCGACATCTTGCGTTTCACTCTCATTCAACTTCACCAGTTGTATTTACCATAGCTCTCTAATAGAGGGCGCTAAGATACGTTTTCAAATTTAAGGCCTCGATTCCACTTGGATAATATTACCGACGTCTCCCCATAATATTTTCTGATAAAGAAAAGGTCAGAGTACGTATAAGACGGCATCCGCAACAACATAAAAGAAAGAGCAAAGTTCCAGTCAACAATACTCGTTTTAACAAAATAAGGCATTGTTTTGAAGGTAAAGTGGAAACCTATTCCTTAGAAAATACTGATGAAGGGGTTATAGACATTAACAAATTTTTATATAGCTGTACACTTGATATAATTAAATTACTTGAATACTCGTTTGAAACCAAAGAGGGTATAAAGTTCAGCATTGAACTGTTTGCAGAGTTCATAAAATTTATATCAACACATAAAATCGTTTAAATGTCCAATGCAAATAGCTTTACAAAATGATTTGAAAGATATAATTGAAAATATGTTTAAAATAATTGGAGTTAAAAGTGAAGAGTTTCAGGAGAGATATTCAGGATGGGCACTATTGTATATTAAACATATTGAAGTTGTTGGATGCTGTCACTGACGTGAAGTACTAGACACGTCCATCGCTGTCCCAACGAGATGTCAACATTATACCATTTTGTTTGTATTGCTGGTATTTGTTAACTTTGAAAAATAAGCCCAAAGTTATATGAAGGGCAATAAAATACTTACTGTTTTCTTGGATAACAAAGAGTGCGTTTCATTTTCCTTTTTTTTCGACAGCCATTACCTTTTGAATAATATAAAAACTCACCCAGTTTAATTACACAGTTTATCTTTGAACAAACATTTTGGTCCTTCGAGCAATTAAGCGAACTAAGTGCCAAGACAATTAAAGTGCCAATAAACAATTTAATTTGAATTGTACCTAAATTCAAAAATTAAAGACATTGTGCCGACATTTTGTCGTTCGTCAATTTTATTTTAAATCGTCGGTTTAAATACATTTGATTGAGTTAAATTACAAATTAAAATTCATTTAACATAAAATATACAAACATTTTTGGTTAATAATTTATAATATATACATAATTAATAAATTAATAAACAAATTCATCAGTGGATACAACACCCACCCAGCCGCCAGCCGCATCGCCACACATCGCCAACCGCCACCCATCACCAATTGTTTGCAATCTATTGTAACTCAGTCAGTCAGTCAGTTCATCTGCAAATATAAAACAATAATTTCACAGTGAGTACAATTTTATTATATATATTATATATTATATATTATATATTATAAACACATATTATATTATACATATTATTTATTATTATGTCTCAAATGCCCGTTTCAAATCAAGAAAAACACATATTATTTTAGTTTTCGAATCTAGCTGTTGCTTCCAATTTTTAATGACCATATTAAGTGCACCTTCACAAGAATGATATTTTCTTAATCCCTACTGGTTTTCAATTATTAACTTATGAAGGTCGAAAAATGATTCAAGTTGGAAGTGAACAGCTTTTTCATAGAGAGAGAGGGCATTACTGGGCCTAAAATCTTCACATTTTAGTGAATGTTTAACTTTTGTGATCGGAGAAATTTGGGACACTTTCCATGAGTTGGGGAAAACACCGTCGCGAAATGGTTGATTTATAATTTTAATCAATGGAGGTGCAATGATAGCAATCATGTGTTTGAAAATTTCGATATTCAGATGGTTAGGATCAAGTTTATTTCTTTTATTATCAAACACTTTCTTTGTATCAGAGTGCTCTATTTATCGAACATTAAAAGAAGCAGGATTTCTAACGTTCTGATTAATAAAGGGGATAAAAGGCATCGGAACACTTATTTCAGTTATGCTGTCTACAAAACACTTGTTGAATTTATTTGCTAAAGTGAAATTGTCACTGTATGTTATATTTTCGATAATAACTTTGCTGATTTCCGATTGCTTTTGCTTCAGTACAAATTGTTTAATAGTTCTCCACATTGATTTCTGATCAATTTTCTTTTTTATTTTTTATAAAATCACTTACCATTGTTAATTTGTTTTTTGAAATGGTTTCTTAAGGATTTATAATTATCCCAGTCACTTGTACTATTTGTAACCATTCATGTTTTGAGGAATGAGTTTACTGTTTCTTTAAGAATATTTTGGAAGATTTAAGCCATTTGATTTGTATGACTTCAATAACATATATTTCTTATATATCTCATGGTTAAATAATTGCCAAATTCATTTCTTTGGTATTTTAAAATTCGGATCGATTTTTTTTACTACTTTTTTACTTTTATTTTTATCTCGGCTAAGATAGTTTTATGATCACAAATTTTTAAGTAAGGGATTGGTTCAGCTGTGATTCTTTTCGATTTTGTAATTGCCAGATCTATTAATTTTTTCGAGTTTTGAGTTATTCTAATGGGTTTAGTAATAATCTGTTTAAAACCACTACAATTTATATATCTTTCAATATTCCTTTTATATAGTTCATCTGACTTCAACCAGTCAGTATTAAAATCATCAATAACAAAAACCTTACATGAAAACTCGTTTAATTCATCCATCCACTGAGTAAACTTATCACTAAAAATTCTGCTAGAACATCGTGGAAACTTGTATACCGCTACTAGTATAAAAGAAAAATTTTAAGTGAAAGCCACCATATTTCTTCATCAATTGCGTGCATTTGTATTGTCTCAGCTTGCCACATTTCTTTCAAATATAGTATAACACCACCAGTATGCCTTGATTCATCATTACACCTGTATATATTATAATTATTTAAATAGAGTTCAGTATCATCTATTTCCTCAGTAACAAAAGACACAGATAGTACAGTAAATTCGAATTGGTTATTTATTATCATTGTCTCTAGTTCAGTAAAGTTGGTTAAAATACTTTAAATGTTCAAATAGACTACTCGAATAAACTTTGGTTGCTAAAATTCAATTTTATTTTGTTCCAACTTGTATTCCATCCAACATTGATTTTTCCAATTTCCATAATTTTCTGAAATGTTCTATCATCAACTTCAATTATTGCTCTAAACGAATAATTTTTGTGTGGCACCCTATTACATTTGACACGTTTGACATCACAATCAACACTGTTTTATCTTTTTATTGATTCTGCAAATCTATCGCTGTGCCATGCTTCTTTAATGTTATTTACAAGAATAGTTGGATTTCTCATTTTCGGTACTGTTATTGCATATTTATCACCAAGTTTTTCTTTTGCTTCTCTTTCAACTGTTTTTCTAGATTGTTCATCAACACAACTAACTGCGATAGCTCCGTTTTGGCGATTTGAGACACTATCTACCTTTATCGAAAGCAATGATGGATCTATATTTTTTTATCACTTCTTAAGTTATTTCACTTTTTTGTTCTTCCCGTGGTCTAACTATTACCGGGGGTTCTTTGTTTACTATTTCTGCGTACGATTTTTTTTGATTTGCGGATTTGTTTGCTTCAATATTTTTTGGTTGTTCATTAAATTTATCAACACGCATTACAATTTTTTCAATACTTTCTTCTTGCTTTTCAATTATCTGTTTTTTTGGCATTCAGTTCATTATTAATATCGAAAATTGCTTTGACATCAAACTCTTGAGAATCTAACGGCGCGGCTAATAATGGAAGAATCGCGGTTATCTTCTCAGATATCGCTACATATAGATATCAATGCAATGGTGGCGAATAGAACAACTGTAAAAGCGAAAAACTCGATGATGGATGATGAACAACAAGTCAAACAAATGGGGGAAATGCTGTGTATGTAAGAAACCTGGCCATTAGAAAAATGAGTGTCCATCTAGATGGGTTAGTGTCGCTCAGAAAAGGAAACAAAGGGATGCTTTCGTATGCTCGATGGTAGCTGATGGTTCAGCAAATGTCGTTTGTGATGATGAAGACTGGTTCCCTTATTCAGGGGCAAGCGACCACATGTCGTTTCGAAGAGACTGGATAGTGAATTACAAAAAATTTGATGATCCACAGTTAGTTAGAATCGGAAATGGGAAAACAATTTATGCACTTGGCTCTGGCGATATTAATATCGTAGCATTTGATAATAAGCAGTGGGTTTCAAAATATTTATCAAGTGTGTTATATGTGCCAGATCTTACGTTGAATCTTTTTTCTTCGAATGCTGCTCTCGATAAGAACTTGAAGCTTATTTCCAACAAATGTAAATGTGAGTTGCTGTTTAATGGGTCTACCATAGCAGTGGGAGTACGACAGTATTCTTTGTTTAAAATGCTTTTTAAAATCGAACTACCATCCAGTGCAAATGTGGGCATGGCTGTTCAATCAATTTCACATTGACATAATGTGCTTAGCCACCAAAATCTAAACTATATACGCGCTTTTTTTAAAGATCGAAAAATTCACTTAATTGATAATGAGGATTTTTTTTGTGATGCATGTGCTCTAGGCAAATCGCATAGGCTACCGTTTCCAAACAGTGACAACAGGCAAAGTTTGTAGGAGAGCTCGTGCACTCCGATTTATGCGGCCCAATGCAGGAGACTTCTTTTTCTTTCTCCTTTTCAAAGACGCTATCGTAGTTTACTTTTTGATAACAAAAACTGAGGTTTTAGATTGTACAAACGATTTCTTAAAAAAAATTAAAATGGAAACCGGTATGAAGGTTAAATGTATTCGGACGGTTAACGGACTAGAATTTGTAAACTCAGAGGTAAAATCTATGCTAAAAGACCAGTGTGTATTACACCAGACATCTATTCCTTACTCACCATAACAAAATGGTAGGGCGGAGAGGGAATTACGAACAATTGTGGAGGCTGGCAGAACAATGCTTTATGCAAAAAAATTGTCATTAAAGTTATAAGCAGAGCCGGTCAATCATGTGGTTTTCATTCTTAATAGGCTGGTTTGGAAAAACACTTGACTTCAATCCGGGAAGTATACAGGTTTTCGGTGCGGAATGCTATGCACACATTCCTCAACAAGAGCGCCGTAAATGGGACGCTAAGTCGCAGTTAGGTATTTTCGTTGGGTTTCCTGAGAATGTGAAACGGTACCGCATATATTTTCCTGGAACTACTAAAGTAGAGGTAAAGCGTGATATTTTATATAAAAAACATTCTTCTTCCTCAGATGAATTTGTGATTAACTGCAACCGAGAAAACCTTTTGAAAGATCCACATGAATCGACGGTTGATGTGAAGGAAAGTGTAAAAGTTGATGAAGCAACTGAAGATCGTTTCATCGGAGTCAACTCACATGGGAGTGATGGAAAAGGTGATTTAACTGCGGGTGGTTTGGTTGCGGAAAATACTGAAACAGTTAAAAATGTACAAACTTATGATGATGAATATACGGAAACGGAAGGTCAAGATGATGATGTTGCTGAAGGTAATATTCCTCTGAGTCAACGGTTTCGAAGTGCTCCTCGACGTTTTAAGTCAATGGTAGTGTAGTGACTGCCTTATATAAAACCCCAACTACATACATACACATGCATTTAACTTAAATATAGCTACATACTTATTCCACCTCTGCAGATTTTAGGTTAGTTGATTGATGGCGGTTCTAGCTCGTAGTCGTGTGCATACATTAATATTTACCACTCAACCATATTCCACTTGTTATACGTAATATATATTAAAGCTTAAAATTTATTTAAATAATGTGATTAATTAGTAATTAAGTTATTTATGAATTGAATAAACGAAATTATAAAACTAAATAACGCATCAATTGGTGACCCCGACGCAGAAAGCAAAATAAATGTGATGTCAAACGAATAAAGTCATCTTCGTTACACAAAACGAATAGGTTCGCAAATAACCTTCGGTGACTAAAACTAAAAAACAATTAGCAGGAGTAAAAATCTAAAAAAAACATGCAAAAGTGTCTTAATATAATTCCAGTGGAGATATAGAGATAAAATAATCTCATCAAATTTGCATATACCTAACTTTAAAATAACGGTAAAACAAAAGCCAACGTCATCCCACATCTTAAACGGAATAAATATAGAAACCAACAAAAAATAGCATTTAAAAAAAACTGCAGTTATATACCTAACAAACGTTACTCCCACACATAAATTGTTTGGTCACACATTTACTTGAACCGCATAAAACACGCCACAGCAAACCATTGCCTATATGCAAAAGCCAGCTATTCGCTCTTTCTACACAAACCGCAAAATCTTTCAACTCTCTACAACAACATACATTATACATACGAGTAAGATAGAACCAACAATCAAACCTACGAACTAAGCAAAATAGTTCCATACCTTGATGACAACACACACAAGCAGGAAAGAACATCTCTAAATTATGTAGCTATTTAATAAGTTCTTATATTTTCTACAATTCTCTCAATAATTTTCATTAAATTTATTTTAATTAATTACACTTATCGTTCAACTCCTTAAATTTAACAGAAATTTGTAATAACGCATTAAATTAGATATGATTATAATTATTATTATTTTCTTTGTTTCCCTTCTTAATTAGTGATTCTTGCATGCTTATATAATATTACAAAACAAAATATTTTTTTAGCAATTGCTGCTCATGTACGTAAATAAAACGAACCATCATCAATTGAATAATGCAATGCCTCATTAAAATTAGCATACTTTGTAAGTTTTTCTTCTTTTCGATTTACAATTTTCTTTTTCGTTTCCGGTCGGTTTTTCATAGTCAAAATGAGTAAATCGGATTCAGAATCAGAAAATACGGGAGATAAACATTCTGATGATAAGCAAGATTAGAAACAGTGCTGGCGTCATAAATAGCAACACGGTTAGATTGCAGCCATTTTGGCCAAAGTCCCCAAGCATTTGGTTCATTCAAGCAGAGGCCCAGGTCGCGATTGCCAAGATCACTAAAGACATAACACGATATCATTATATTCTAGGAGCCCTACCTTAAGAACTACTTGAAACTATAATTGATTTTATAGAATCTCCACCAAAGCTAGACATTTATTCCAATTTCAAGAAAACCCTCATCGATCTCCACTCTCTTAGTGAAGAACATCGCATTGAAAATCTTTTGTCTAGTGAGCAGTTGGTGACAGAAAACCCTCAGAATTTCTAGGAGCCCTCAAACAGTTAGCGGGGCATCTGATATTTTTAGTGAGGATTTAGTAAAAAAAAACTGGCTTCGCCGCCTACCTCAGGTAATAAATATCTCGCAAGATGGGAAACAAGAATCCGAGATAACATCCTTAGCTGACAAAATTTTTGAAGCGTCTGTCTCTTCGTGCTCAGGCTTATCCGAATTACGATTCAAAGAAACAAATAATGAGAAAAAGTTAGGTGAGGTTTCTCCGCACCTTCGTAACAAATTAAATAAAGTAAAAGCTATGGTTAAGAAGCTCACGGACACCATCGGTAGACAGAGGGGGGATTCGCGTCGCGATAACAGTAGAGGTAGGTCAAGGAACCGAAATATGTCAGGCGAAAAGGTAGGGTGGTGTTGGTATCACAGACGATACGGTTCGGATGCACGTAAATGTTCAGAACCCTGTAGATTCAAAGGTGTTTCAAACGAAAAAAACTAGAAAAACCAATTGTGATAGCGGATCACAGATGGACTGAACCACTCCAGATTCGCCTCTTTGTACGAGATCCTGATAACAATATAACATTTCTTGTAGATACTGGAGCAGACTTGTCAGTATTACCTATTCAGAATTTTCCAACTTATAAATCAAACGAATTACTTTGTGCAGCAAATGGACCATCCATTAGCACGTGCGGCACAAAGCTGTTAAGAGTAAATTTGGGACTTAGGAGATCGTTCATTCACTCATTTACGATAGCGTCTTGTAACCATGACATTATTGGGGCTGACTTCTTAAAAAAGTACTCACTCTTAGTAGACATTAAGAATTGTCGTGTTATTGACCAAACAACCAAACTGGGCATTTACGCGCTGCATGCACTGGTGGACACTCCATCTCCTAAGCGGGTAGCTGCTAGCTGGTACCAATAAGTATCAGAAAATTCTACATGATTTTCCTTTATAAAGGGATCCGCCAAACTTTATTATTCCAACACCACATTCCTACTAAAGCTAAATTACCGTTTTCGAAACCCCGCCGACTTAATTTACAAGAACACAAAACTGTCCGTGTAGAATTTCAACACATGGTTGAATTGGGCATTTGTTGAACCTCTTCCTCTCCTGTATCTTCGCCTCTTCATATGGATGAAAAGAAAAAATAGTGAAGATTGAACCTTGCGGAGATTTTAGGAGGCTAAACGCCGTCACAATACCTGACAGGTATCCAATTCCCCATATCTACGACTTTTCAATGCAAGTAATGGGTGCAAGATTTTTTCAAGAATCGACCTGTCGACGCTGATGACAATCACAAAACTGCCATCCCGACACCATTCGGGTTATTCGACTTCGAAAAAATGCCCTTCGCGTTGCGAAATGCAAGCCAAACCTTCCAGAGATTTATTAATGTAGTCGTTCAAGACTTTGAATTTGTGTTCGCATACATAAGGGGTATTCACGATCCGGTGCAACTGGTCTAGTATCATTGTAAAAATGCAAAGGTGCAACTATTTTTTGCACCACAACAACAACTTGCACTGACTAAGATTTTACATTTTTGCACCAGATTCAGCAATTTGTGGGAATGATAAATTACTACAAACGTTTCATTCCCAGATTGGCCGAAATACTATCGCCCATTTATTCTCACTTAGTCAAACTTGTGAAAATCAAGAAAAATAAAAATCATTTCGCTTGGCCCGAAAGTCTGTCTAAAGTAACGTTATTAGCTCATCCTATTGAAAATGCTTCATTCAATATAACAACAGATGCCTCGAACACTGCGGTTGGTGCTGTTTTACAGCAGTACTCTAAGGTTTGGGAACCACTTGCATTCTTTTCAAAAAAGGTCTCCGACAGAGAACATAAGTTCTCATCATTCAACCGCGAACTTTTAGCGATCTATTTGGCAATAAAGCATTTTAAATCCTTTGCGGAAGGCAGGGATTTCGTCATCTACACAGACCATAAGCCGTTGGTCAATGCACTTACATCCAAAACCGAACGCAGTCCAAGGCAGGCCCGCCATCTTAATTATGTGTCCCAATTCACAAACGATATTCGACACATTGAAGGTAAACAAAATGTGGTCGCCGATTTTCTTTCACGGCCTTGTGATGAAATAAGTGCATTTATGTTTGACCTAACCAAACAACCAAAATCAAGTTGGAACAAATAAAAATGCCCTCTACTGAAGAAAATATCTGGTGTGAGACGAGTACAGGGACTCAACTTCCATACATTCCTCAGCAACTCCGAAGAACAGTATTTGATTCCTTACACAACCTTCATCACGAAGGCATAAGAGCAACGCGCAAAAGAATTTCAAGCAGGTACTTCTCGCCTTTGATGAATAACGACTGTGGCAAATGGATAAAAGCCTGCATAGTGTGTCAAAAATCAAAGGTATACAGACATACAAAATCCCAGTTCAAATCTTTTAAATTACCATCTGGACGTTTCGAGCATATCCATATGGACAATGTCGGGCCACTGCCAATCTCAAATGGTTACTCATACATATAATTGTAGATCGTTTCACGCGATGGGCAGAAGCTTACCCAATAAGCGACATGTCGGCTGTTACAATAGCAAAAGTATTTGTTTAACAATATATATGTCGATTCGGAACTCCAGAGCAAGTAACCACTGACCAAGATACTCAATTTGAGTCTAAACTTTTTCGAGAAGTAACAAACCTTCTAGACATTCACCGTATACGAACTTAAGCTTATCATCCCCAAGCGAATGGGATGGTTGAAGGATTCCATCGCCAGCTAAAATCTGCCATAATTGCGCGCGGGAATACCGCAAATTGGAGCGATGAACTTCCATTAGTCTAACTGGGCATTCGATCTGCTGTAAAGACAGACTTGGGATGTTCAGCTGCGGATTTGGGCTACGGACAAGCATTAAATGTCCCAGGAGAATTCTTTTTCCCGTCAGATTTATTTCGTGATTCAAGTGAAAACACCTCTCTTCTAGTTGATCAGCTTAGAACGGCAATGCAATCTGTTACGCCAACCGATACACGAAAAACAAAACAGACGGACATACACATTCCTGAATCACTTAGCACATCAAATTTTATGTTTGTGAGAGTAGACAGGCTGCGTCCAGGACTAAATGCGCCATATGAAGGTCCATACGAAGTAGTTCGTAAATTACGGAAACAATTTGTAGTCAAAATAAAAAACAATCATGTCTCAATTCCCATTGATCGCTTAAAACCGGCATTCGTTATAGCCTCGGAATCAAACTATAGTACGATGACTAAAAAAGTTAAATTCAAATAAGATACGTTAGTCAAACAGAAGACGCTCGCGCTGGAAGGGGAGTGTTTAGTGACTGCCTTATATAAAACCCCAACTATATACATTTAACTTAAATATAGCTACATACTTATTCCACCTCTGCAGATTTTGGGTTAGTTGATTGATGGCGGTTATAGCTCGTAGTCTTGGGCAGACATTAATATTTACCACTCAACCATATTCCATTTGTTATACATAATACATATATATTAAAGTTAAGACTTATTTACATGATGTGATTAATTAGTAATTAAGTTATTTATGAATTGAATAAACGAAATTATAAAACTAAATAACGCATCAGTAGCTATGCTGGATTTACATGCTTTTATTGCTGAGAAACGAGAACCTTCAACGTACGAAGACGCTCTCAAGTCGAAGGATAAGAGAAAATGGCAAGATACTATGAAGGAGGAATTCGAGGCTTTAGCAAAAAACAACGCGTGGGATTTAGTTACGTTACCTAACAATAAAAATGCAATTGACAATCGATGGTTTTTTAAGATCAACCAAAAGGGTTTGAAGATGGCAGCGGACGTGTATGCAAGTTAAGAAGGAGCATTTATGAATTAAAGCAGGCCTCTAGATACTGGAATATAAAATTCATGGGTTTTCTTTGCTCATTTAATCTGAAAATATCAGAAGCGGATTCCTGTGTTTTAGTGGGAGATGATATAATTGTCGCCATTTAAATTGATGATGGCTTAATTGTTGGGACAAAATGTGCTGATATCAAAAAACTTATCGATCATTTGAGAGATCAGCAGACATTTAGAGAACCCAAACATTTTGTGGTATTAATAGTAATGAGCTGCTGAGTAGACGTACTTTGATTTTGGTGACATTGTTTCAAGTATTTTTTTTTATCGAAAACGCACTCAATCGAAAACAAAAAATAGTTGTGCCTATATCCATGTGCCTAGTGATTCTTAATATTCTTTCGCTCTTCGGAAACAGTTGTTATTTTTTATTTTAATCAAAAGTTAACAGTTTAATTTTAATCGCAATTTTGTTTCCCTTTGTTCAACCCAAAATATATACATACAGTGTCTATTATTTGCCGGCTCTCTGCATCCATACAAATCGTTTTACATATATTCACCTGTGTAACACAACAACCATGGCTTCATCTAAACGCACCAACGCCCGCACCAAAAGCTCCGTCGCCGAAAATTCCCCATGATGTATTTCATCCCCCCTCAGCACACCCACTCCAAAACCTATGGGGTTCGACGATAAGGCTATGATGGACGAAAACCTTCGTCAACAAATCGAGTTCATCGTTATGTAACTGTCTAAAAAAGTGCTATTTTTGCTAAGATATTGTCAAAATAAAAAATCTAATTTTCATTTTAAAGAATTTTCATTTTCTACCAAATGACAATGTCTCTTTGATAAAACGCGATCAAAAAAAAAACAAAACTCTTACGCCCTTTAATAAACAGTACTCCCAATCATATGATAAACTTACCAGTTGTAAAAAAAAAGCGCACAAAATAATGAGAAATCGTTTCCCAAGAAAAAACTTTCAGCCAAAAATACCACCACCACTGATGCACCTGATGTTACATGCTTTTCCTCCGCCGATGCCCCTGTTCATACAGTTTCTGTGTCCTGCGCTGCCGATGCTGTTGATGCTGATAAAAACGGCCTCTTAAACTCTTCTTTACTTTATATCGCCCGCAGTGACTCAAACTCAATTTCACATCAAAGTCAAACTGATCTTCTAATTAAATTAAAAGAAAAAAGCGAGTCTATATTGTTTAGATTATCTTCTCTTGAAAAAAATCTCACAGCTCGAATGGATGACATTGAAAAAATATGTCCAACAAAATCGATAAATTAATGCGAGACTACACAAATTTCGAAGAGCGAGTGAAACTACTTGAAAAGCACCATAGTGATATAGAAGATGAGATAATACAAAATGTAAACAAAACTTCCTCAGCAGATGATGACACAAAACACATACATATAGAAATAGACAGCCTCAAACTGCAGTTCCAAGCAATCGCAATCAATAACATTGCCGCTGACGCTATTCTGATAGGAAAACCATACACTCGGAATGAACAGCTTAAAGCCACTTTTAATTTGTTATGTCATTGTATTAATTTCCATCCGCCGCAAATATCTAGAATTTTCAGGTCAAAAACACAAACAAATTCTGTGGTAACTATTAAGTCCCTCAGTGCAACCGACAAAATGAAAACAATAAGATTACTATCCGATTATCGAAAATCGATTTTCCGAAACTTAACTCTAAATGACATAGACCCGAATTTTCACTTGGATACACCAGTTTTTATTCATGAAAACCTAACAATAGAAAACCGAGAAATCCTACGCCTAGCTATTGCTTTGAAAAGAAAACAAAAAATACATGCTGCCTTCACCGCGCGTTGATTAGTGCATATATTATTGCAAAAAAACGAAGGAGCCATATGTATCAGGAACTTACAAGAATTGAATGAAATATCCTCAACACGAACAAGTAACAACATCCGTGACCTTGAATCACTGCAGCAAGTTATCGTCCATGAAAACAGATAACAATAAATGTACCTTTTGATGAAAACATGTCAGTGCTACCACATTTAATTTTTATTTTTACTTATATTTAATATAGTGCTAATTAAATTTGCATTCACTTTTCCTATACTTTTAATTTCTATTTTCAAATTATTTATGTATTTAAAAATTTGTTTTATGTATTTTAATCTTTCTTCCTTCCTTTTTTTTTTGAGCTTTCCATATGTATCTTTCTGGCGAGTTTTGTGATTTTTTGTTTTTGTTTCGGATATTTACTGTTTCTTTTCTCCTGCTTGGTGATTGTTTTATGTTGTTTTAATGACTCAGTTTCATGACGCTGTTATTGGCAATGCTGACTTCAAAACCGCAAAATTGGTGATGATTTTTTTATCTAAGGCTCAACCAGGTTTCAAAGTATGTCGCTTGAATGCTAGAAGCCTAAATGATCAAAAATTAGATTATATTCAAAATGTTTTTAATGGCAATAATATAGATGCTATATATGTGAGTGAAACTTGGTTTTATCCGGAAATTCCTGATCGCATCCGTAATTTAAGCAACTACACCCTTATACGGAATGATAGATTTACTCCTACTATAGGTGGTGGTGTTGCAATTTATTGTAGATCGGGACTGAAATGCAAGATATTAGCCAAATCAGAAAATAATGGCGTAGAATTTATTATTATAGAAAATTCAGATTCCAATGTTAAATGTATGTTAGCTTCTGTCTATAACCCTAACAGAACCTGTTCACATACGCCATTTTTTACAGCATTACAACCTTCCATAACATCATATGAGCATATCATTGTCCTTGGTGACTTGTGAATGTTGATCTCCTCAAAGGGGACTGTACTAGTGTTCAACTTCTTGATTTTATTGCTGCTACAAGCCTCAACGTTATTAATACTTACCCAATAAGATATGCTCCGAATTGTCACCCAATTCTCCTTGATCTCCTTATTGTACTTACGTTATATTTAAATGTCATGAATGTTTAAAAATTGCAGTGAACTCTTATACCTATTATGTATGTTAAGCAACACAAGTCATATACGGATATTATACTTATTAAACATTCATATAGCATTTTTACATATATATTGCACATTAATAAACATAAACATAAAATAACAATAAAACCAAATAATTTTTTTTTTTTTTTTTGATGAAATGATTAACATTTTTTTGTTTCACATTTCTCATTTCTAAAAACTCTTAACACATCGAGTGGAAAACTCGATATTCACTTTTGAAATTGAATTTCCGACGAAGGTGCGTTGCAGAGAAAATTCCGCTCCAGCGATTACCTCGTTTGGGCAGAATTATCAATCCAACAAAGAAGGGATTCATGGATATCAAATGCAAGCATTTTCGATAAGATAGCTTGATGCCAAACTCTATCAAATGCTTTTGAAATTCAAGCGCAATAATCCTTCTTTCTCCAAGAGGATGTAAAGATTTATGCCACTGTTCGGTGAGATATGGTATACCATCAGATCACCATCGGACCTATTACTACGAAAGCCATACTGCCGGGCATTAAGGACATTTCGGTCTTCAATATACTTCTCTGATATGATTAATAAGCGATTCCATGACCTAGGAAAGAAGTGACGAATTTGGACTGTTATTAGCGCGTGAAGAAGATTCGACTTTTAAAAGAAAAGCATATATGTATGTATATAATAAGTTAAAGTTGAACTGTGAATCAATACTAATTTAATTCTTTTTATGATTGATGAACAAATCTTAACGCTCCCACTTTCATATTTATAAAAAGTTATAAAAATTTTATTAATTACAATATTCAAATCAAATTAAGGAAAAATAAGCGTTAAGTAATTATGAAAATTTAATTATTCTTTAAAATCAATTATTCCAATTTCTTTTCTAAAAAATTCAAATGTTTGCCTTCCTAAAGGCTTATTATATATACTGGTCGTATGGTGTTGCTCTTAAAAGTAGTATCGCATGATGTTGCTTGAGAAGTGATTTCATGGTAATCGTCATGTTGTTTAAAGATCTAAGAGATAATAATGTTTTTATGTAGTATGAATCATATACTTGGGGTTTAAGAATTATTTATATATATTTTTTTTTAATTGTAGAAATGTATACTCCATATCTTGGATGACGCACACATCATTATCGGGGCTAGGCCACGGCAACGGCCGGCGGACGGGCAGACTGACAGACTGATAGACTGACAGACTGACATACTGGGTAATCGCCATGTTGTTTAAAGAGCTAAGAGATAATAATGTTTTTATGTAGTATGAATCATATACTATAGGGCTTAAGATTATTTTTTTGTTTTGTTTTAAATTGGAGAAATGTATACTCCATATCTTGGATGCCGCACACATCATTGTCGGGGCAATGAAGTGATTAGGTCGTGATGGATGCGGGGCCGGTGCGATGTGTGGCGACGGCGCGAGCCGCGGTTGTGGTTGAAGGTGTATTTAGTTTGGGAAGTAAAATAAGAAAAAAATTGTAGGTTAACGTATGGAGCTAACGTATTAGTTGGTTGAATTTAAGGTTTTTTTATTTCAATCGTGAGAATGATAAAGACTTATAATTGTGTCAGGGCTAAGTAATATTTATGGTTAGGAATGTGATACTTTAAGAAATCTATATCATATCAGTTGGTTGAATTTAGGTTTCTTTTATTTCGATCATTTTTATTCCATTGTTTTTTTATCGTAAGTAAGAATGATAAATATTAAAAAATGTGTTAGGAATGTGTTACTTTATCAGTTGGTTGATTTTAGGCTATTTTTTATTAAAAATGTTTGGAAGTATGTAAATTGTTTTTCATGGGGTTTCTTAGTCTTTCGGACAATGGGTAGATAAAGAAAATTCAATACAATTTTTTTATTATAGGACTAGAATGATAAGATAAAATAAGTGTGTCATCTATAATTAGAATTTATGGTTGGACATGTGAAACTTTAAGAAATCCATTTTATTTACATTGTTACTAGAATCATAAGATATAAAATTAATATTTATGTATAGGTATGCGATAATAAGAAGCTTACAAAAATCATTTGTATATCTATTCTTTTTTTTGTTTAGTGTTAATATACTTAGATAAGAACTATAATGAGAAGCGTTATAATAAAAAGTTTAAGAAAGTTAGACCTCAGAATGTGTATAAATCGGTAGTATTTTTCTTTTAATTTTCATTATAGTCTTATAGTTCTTAACTCAAACTTAACATTATTTTATTGTATTCACCAATTTTAAAAAGGAAACGTTTTTACAAAAAATTAATAAATACATCTGTGAAAAACCTCTACTCCCTTTGAAGGACTTGGGGTCAACACCAGAAACAAATAAAATGGAGAATTTTGAGTGTAACGTATGCAGTGCTAAATTTACACAAATCGGAACTCTTAATAGACATAAGAGCTGCACATGGCGATAAAATTAAATGTCCTCAGTGTGACAAAATAAATACACGAAAGGATTCAATGTTGGAACACTTCCGCAAGGAACATATTAACGTCTCCTGTCAAGAGCGAGTAATTGATCAACCAACTAGCAGCAAGAGAAAACTTCCAAAAGACATGAATGATTCTTTGTCCCACCCGCATTCATCATTGAAAAAACGTAGACGTGAAAACTGTGAAATAGATGTGCTAGTATCTGGATGGGGTCATCACACTAGAACTAATGAACATTGTTGCGAGCAAGAGGAGGGGAAGATTTGGAGAGAGTAGGACAGGACAAAAGGAAAGGATCGGAAAACAGGATAGGAAGTGTTTGGAATGGACGGGAAAGAACGTTAAGCTCCGAGGGACGTGGCCTGCTTGCGTAGCGCGGCATTTAGCTCGCCGGAATGGGGGGGGATCTTGCCCCCGGAAACTTAACCTCACCAACAACAAATACACATATCAGGCCGGAAACAAAAAAACTATAAAAAGTGACAGCGGACGGAATATCACCACCTCAAGGGCACTGCTGGTGTTGATGCAGTGTGGCCTATACCCTCCCAACCTGGAAATCCGCGGCCTTGTTTGGATTTCCCCAAAATTAAAGTTTGACCAGGATTCCATCATCCCACCGCAACCATATCCGCTACGTTACCGTCGGCACCCCTGAAAAAAAAATCTTCAAAATCTCATGTTTCGCTCAGACGAAACAGTAATAAATACTTAATGTTCATACAAAAGGGCGGAATATTTTATTTATTAACAAGACGTATAAACAATAGAAATATCAAAAAAAACAAATTAAACATATGTAAAGATCAGGCGTCATGAATAGCCAGAATTTACAATTTAGAAAATAATGCGAAACATTTTCGCTCTCTAGCTCAAAAAAAAAACGTTATATTACAAAAAAACATTAATAACCAATATTCACTCAAAAATTTAAATTAATGTGATTTTGAACAGCTTTCTTTCAGCACTATCAAAAGAAATTGCCGGACTTGGTACTCTTTTTAGTACCCTCTCCAAGAAACTCTAACGCACCGCGAATTCCCTACCTGTAAAGAGCTCCTTTCAGGTAAACTAAATTTATCTAAAAACAAGGACGGAATCGCGAGATAGCACCGGGAAAACCACACTTATTCACTTACAAAATCAAAGGTATAAAAAAAAAGTATTCAAGTAGGTAGGTTAAGAATCAAACTCAAACAAGATATTATTTTTAACGGCTTGTTCAGACCCTCTTTAAGGTGGTATAATCGGGGTTTGTTAAAAATGGTATGATTTGAATTTTAATAAAATCGCACTTATTAAAAGATTATTTATAAATAACGGTAGATTAGATATACGGCCTCATTCTTTTTTTTTCTGCTTTAATTATTAGTTACCACATGTAATCAATACCTGTTTCGTTCTCTTTGTTTTTTTTCTATATATTTTTTTTGTTTTTATTTTTATATTCCTTTTTCCAGAACTCACAGAAAGACCTTGGAGTACTATGTGGACCTCCGACCCTGAAGGACGACCATCCAGACAATTGACTTATGTTTCGGCTTCAGTGGAGGTTTCCCGAGCGAAGACTTCCGCAATCTCCAACTTTCCAAGAAAAAGGTCGTGGTTCGGGCTTCAGATGAAGTTTCCCGAGTTGAAACAGCACAAACTGGCAAGACTCCACTGGATATCTTGGCTATACCTCTCACGAAAATATCCCCATGCAGGATGATGAGGTGTAAGGTGGTCGGTCGCTGATCATCCTAGGACCCACTGGTCTTAACCGAATAAGGAGTTGGCGGCCCAGAACCTTCCAAGCAACCTGGGACCGCCAGAAATCAATTGTCAGTACTCGTTAGAGACACCAACATATATACGCCCTATAATGTATTTGACTTTTTTTTCTCATCAATATCGAGTCTCACACTCAGATGTATTAGCAATTTACGTCTACTTTTATTTCTAATAAAAGAATTATGTGGCCTAAAGTTAAACTACCGGGATGCCTACCGTCCGAAAACTTTGTTTAACTCTATCTCGAGAATCATACCGGTATGTCATCGGATGATATGAACTTACGGTGTTGGATTTCGCTGTTCCTCCTCTCACTTTGTTCGTATCACCCGATTCCATGTACCCAACAGTGCAAACTTTCTGTTTGTGTCAGAATTCCTGCGTAGTGGTATCCGCTATTCCCCTCTCATTTCACTCGACATCTTGCGTTTCACTCTCATTCAACCTCACCAGTTGTATTTACCATAGCTCTCTAATAGAGGGCGCTAAGATACGTTTTCAAATTTAAGGCCTCGATTCCACTTGGATAATATTACCGACGTCTCCCCATAATATTTTCTGATAAAGAAAAGGTCAGAGTACGTATAAGACGGCATCCGCAACAAAATTCGTCGTTTCGTTGGATATACTCCAATTAAACGACGAAAACAGGGATAAGCCGTAGTCTCCATATAAAATCTTACGTTTAACCTCTCGTCTAGACATTAGGGAACAATTTTTGAATATATCACACTTTTAGCTGTGCTTTTGCACTAGCCCTGAGATTTTTTCCTTCTTACAACTATTCCTTAAAATTTCCCAGTATTTTATTGTAAGTATTTTTTTTGGTTGACACCTGGAACGCAACCAGCTGACACTTTGAATGGGCCCATTTTATTCCTCATTTTGATTGTCATTTATCGTCTAGATCCGGCAGAGGCATGCGGCTTTGGGTAAGTATGTACGCATCCATTGTACTTTCTACTTTTTTTTTTCAGCCATAATGTTTATACATCCAAATAATATTTTTAATTCAATTTTTTCTATTCTATTTAATAGATTGGACTAAAGTTTAGAGATCGCGCCTATTCGTGGGGAGCAACTACTACGTAAGTCACATATGTCCTAAACGTAGCTCCTGTTTTTACTTCCACATGGATGGATGAAGTAAAGTGCCATGGAACCCTCATCTATTCATCTTGGGTCCAGTTCCTCTGCACGGATGGCAGAGGTCACTTGGAAATCCCTCTGTAGAACGTGGGGAGTTAACCCATGATACCCAAGCCGGGCCATATACATATATATATATACGTTTATGTATACACACTGTGCCACTATGGTTGTCTTTTGAGCGAAATGCGGTTCTAGGCTGCTCTATAATATGGACTATTGGTGTCCTTGTGTGCTGACTAACATTAAATTAAGTCAGCTCACGTTGCTGGTTTATGGCTAGCATGCATTACTTATGGGATTAAATAAACTTAGTCCAGGAAATTAAGTATTTAATTTACTGATTCCGCCGTGGAGGGTGAATGCGGCTGCGTTATCGCTCTATTGTCGTAGAGCGTTCGACAGCTGTTGCCGTCGTTGTCGAAAACAGATGTTTGTTTTCTGCGAGGACAGAAACGAACGAGTGTGCTAAGCTACCCTATGCATTTCGAAACATTTCAGCACCCCAAAGGAGAACATTGGACAATTCGACTCACATAACCCGCTCATTTCTCTAAGGTAACCACATATTAAAAATGTCTTGAACCTGTTGCCGTAGTTAATTTTTTTTTTTTTCCTAGGATAGTTCGTGGCAATCGGAACAGAATTCTCCCTTAGAGAGTATAGATGTGAGGAAAACATCACTCACCATCATTATAGGCTATTCTACCCCCCTCGAGAAACACTTATGCCCACACACCACAATACGAGTTCATTGACCCTTAAGATGTGAATACTTCTGGAGTATTTCTTAGATCGAGTTGGTGAGTCATATTATTATTCTAGTAGGGTAGCTACCTAAGTATATACCTATATCATTGTTGGGTACGTGAATTATTTTAAATAAACTGCCTATGGGGAATTTAATGATTCGAAAAAACATTTTTAATAAATAAAACAAGTATAAGAAACTAAATGAGATACATAGAACAGAGACATCGAGGGACACACGTATGCATACATAACTATGTACTTAGATCTATTATCACCGATATTTACCGCAGACTAGTTTTAAATCTTCGCGGATTATTTATCACAGATTAGTTAATTAATAAACCAAAATTAATAAATAAATAGTTAATAATAAAAAAAATAAATAAATAAGTGACTAGAAACATGCATAAATAAATGGGTACCACACAAACATAAATACATTTCGTTTAACTGGATAGGTTTACAGGTACTTTGTGACGAAAAATAAACGAAGTGTTTTGAAACTTATATCGAATTCCAATCAACCATTTCAAATCGAATTCAGATCGATTTTTTTTTCTTATTTGGTTTGCTGTAAGGAACTTGTAAGACAATAGTGTGCGTGTACAGCCTATGAAATCTTACGGTTAACACAAGTTTTGTTTTGAAAGATTTCACTTGGAACTAATCCGATCCCAAAAAAATATTCAAATGATTAGTTGTTTGGAGTTCGACCTAAGCCAGGTACCTAGTGAAGTTTTTTTTTTCATCGGAAACCAACAAGGTTCTTCAAAATACAACCACTAAGACAAAATTAAATTATAGCAGAATTGATTTGTTAGGTATTAAATTAACATGAATAAAACAGCACATTTACTAAAGTTAATAAATAAAAAAAAGATAATTTCTTGGTAGTAGGTACTTGTGCTTGTGCATTTACGCTTGTGAAGACTGTATGTAGGTTTATTTTTTTTCTACAATACAGTGCGCAAGAAACTTTCTTTGGTTATTTTATTTTTCAACTGAGCTATCGTTACCCTAAATAGACTCCGTAGTGGATTTATGAAAAAAAGGATAATACCTTCAATAACTTGTAAACACCTATAGAGTGTAACCAATTGCGGTTTCATGAAAGGAATTATACAGGGTGTCTTATTTTTGATCAGTATGTGAATACAATTCGCTAAGATCTAAAAAAAACCTTTTTTTTTTTCTTTGAATAAAGAACAGGGTGTTTCGAATAGCTGTCGTGGGAAGGATATTTCTCGGTATTAAGTTTCTCAACTGTTTTGAATGTTTTTATTCAGAAAGTTTGTACCTCAAAAGTTATATCGTTTATTGCTTCAAGTCTTTAGCGTGGAAGATGCCTATTTTCTGGCCATTCGAATTCTCGACTTCGTACATTTGGTTTCCTATTTGTTTGATTACCCGACACTTAACGTATTTGGGACATAACTTTGCGGACAAGTTTTTGGAAAAATCGCTTAAAGTAAAGTTCCTTCGGTAGATTTCCTGGCCAGGCATAAATATAACTTTCCTCGAGCGGGTATTGTATGTTTTTGCGGACCTTTCATTCGATTTCAAAATGTTTTCTCGTATGCATTTTCGGATACACTCCAACCGATCCCGTCGAGGAATGATCGATAGCTCGCTGTCGTCAAGCGCGTTTAACTTATCTGCCAGTGCATAACTGCTACCCTGCATCATCATGTTCGTACCGAACAATGCGAAATACGGGGATATGCCAGTAGAGGTATGAACGGCACTTCTCAAGGCGCACGCAATATCGTTCAGATAGTAATCCCAGTCTCGCTGATCCGTTTTGAGATAGGATCGGATTGCCGCCAACAACGTACGGTTGACCCGCTCTGACGCGTTCGACTGAGGTGCATAGTTCGCTGTTCTTAAATGTTGAATGCCGTATTTTTGCAACAGGTTTTGGAATTCTTTCGCAAGAAACTGTTTTCCATTGTCGGAATGAATTATTCGCGAAACTCCGAACGTGTTAAAAAGTTCTTGCTGCAGAAATTTTATTACACTTGAAGTGTTAGCGTTCTTCAAGGCTTTCAAAAAAATGAACTTTGACATATGGTCTAAAACAATGAACACATACGCATTCCCTGATTTCGACCTGGGATATGGGCCCAAAAAATCGATATACAATTTTTCAAAAGGACGATCGGGACAGTACGAGTGGACAATGGGCGGACGAGATACTTGATTTGACGCTTTACACTCCTTACACACAGAACATTTATTGACATACTCGCGGACCTGAACCGTCATATTTGGCCAGTGAAAATGTTGTCGGATTCGGTTTAGTGTTTTTGAAATCCCTCCGTGTGCTACATTTGGAGGATTGTGAGCACGGGTTATAATTTCTTCGGTGAGTCCTGACGGAACCCACAAGAGCCAACTATGCTCTTGCATTATCTCATCGCCTGCACTTCTAAAGGCCCGTTTGTATACCAACTCATCTTCGACTTTTAGATCTGGTAATTGGTTGGCATTATTAAGTATAGTGTCCTTTAGGCTAGTGTATTCCTCTGACCGGAATTCTTCGGAGTCCAAGTCGATCAGTGGGGCTACCTCTTCAATAGCCAGGGACTCTACATGCACCCGAGAAAGAGTGTCTGGGACGACATTCAGACTGCCCTTTCTATGCTGTATGTCGAAGGCATAGGACTGCAGCAGCAAACTCCATCGAGCTAATTTACCACTCAGGTCTTTCATGCTCATTAGCCAACGGAGGCTAGAGTGATCCGTGATTATAGTGAAGTCCATGCCCTCGACATACGGCCTGAACTTCTGCACAGCCATCACCGCAGCCATGCACTCCTTCTCAGTCACACTGTAGTTTCTCTGGCTCCTGTTGAACTTTTGAGAAAAGTACGATATAGGAACTTCCTCGTCTTCACTGTTCCTCTGAAACAACACGGCTCCGATTCCCGCATCCGAAGCATCACATTGGATGTAAAATCTCTTAGAGAAGTCCGGATGTGAGAGAACCGGCGCAGTGGTTAACACCTTCTTCAGTTCCTCGAACGCCATCAGTGCCTCTTCCGTCATCTTGAATTTCTCGTTCTTTTTCTTTAGCAGGTCCGTCAAGGGTGCTGTCAGGCTAGAAAAATCTTTAATAAATTTCCGATACCACCCCGCTAACCCCAGCAGCCGCCGCACTTGTCTTGGGGTTTTGGGTATAGGGAAATCCACTATAGCCTCCACCTTGGCGGGATCAGTTTTCAGCTTCCCACCACCAACTATAAAGCCCAAATACTTCAGCTCTTTGAAGCAAAATTTTGACTTCTTCAAGTTGATGGTGAGATTGGCTTTCCGCAAACAGTCGGCTACTTCTTTCAGCAGGGCGATATGTACTTCAAAATTGGGCGCCATGATGAGGAGATCGTCGAGATACACAAAGACACGATCCCTAAGTCGTGCAGGAATTACCTTGTCCATTAACTGGCACAACCTTTGAGCTGCGTTACACAATCCAAAGGGCATGACAGTGAATTGGTACAAGTGTCTTCCCGGTACCGCAAAGGCAGTCTTTTCCCTACTCTGCCTCTCCAGCGGTATCTGCCAAAATGCCTCTTTTAAGTCGATACTACTCATGAAGAAGGTGTCTGGTAGCCGGCTGAGAAGCCCCTCGATATGCGGGAGCGGATTGGCGTTTTTCTTCGTCAGTGCGTTCACCCTGCGAGAATCCAGGCAAAGGCGATTCTTGCCTGGTTTCCGCAAGAGAACTACTGGTGAGCACCATGGGCTCTCGCTTTCCTCAATAACGCCGAGGCTCAACATCCGGTCCAATTCTTCATATAAAATGGCTTGCACCGCCGGAGAAACAGGGTAGTGACGCTGTTTCACAGGGAGCGCTTCTCCCGTATCAATGACGTGTTCCATGAGCGCCGTCTTTCCTAGACCATGTCGGTCAAAACACAAAAATTCTTGCCTGACTGCATCCAATCTGGCCTGCTGATCCATAGAAAGCTGATGGGCGCTCGAAAGATCTGCTTCATCTGTCAAGGAAATCGAACTTATCACGTTTGGAGCTAACTGGAACACTTTCCAAAAATCTACTCCAAGGTAGACCTCTTGATCCAAATTTGGAACTAGATAGAATGTTAGCAACTCTTCCCTATCCCCATATCGCACATTTACTTCAATTTTACCCACTATCGATTGGCTTTTACCATCAGCCGTTTTCACGCCTGACCTAAAAGTTGTTACTGGAAGTTCTAGTTCCTGAACCAATCGCAAGCAGTTTTTGCCGAGTATGCTTACACTGGCCCCGCTATCCAGCAACCCTAGAACGTCTTTACTACCTAACCTAATTTTCGCATAAGGTCTCGGATCGGACACCAACCCTACGACAGTAGAGCAAATTTTTGTTCTAAGTTCTTTTCGGATTTTGAATCTAGATCTGGCCTTAACAATTTTTTTCGATGGGACATAAATCGCGCGGTTGAATATTCTTTCTCGTGCCCGGTTATATTCGGCAATCCTAATATGTAAGGGTTTCATTGGACTAGATTTAGGACCAAATAGATTTTCTTTTGGCTCTAGATTTACCTTTCTTTTTAAAATTGTAATTGTTTGATCACCCTCGACCTTAGGAGGGTTATTGACTAACTGCAGCGGTTGTATGATACTTTCGGATTTTGAATTTACTGGGGGTTCTAAGTTTGTGTTGAACGCGAATCCCCCGGACCCTTCGCGTTCAGCGACCTGTTTCCCGGGTTGCATCGTTTGCAGTGTGGGGTTCTTACTCCTTCTAGCCCGCACTTGTAACAGAATAAATTAAGGACCTCAGATTCACACTCAAAGAATGTGTGGCCTGGTTCCTTGCAGTTCCAGCAAACCAAATTTGACGCATCTGCATATTTCCGTGGAGGAATTTTGGGGCGAGCCCCACTAAACTGGTATGCCGCAAGATGCTCGTCGGGTTGCTGGAATGCTTCTTCATATTCGAGCTCGTTTGCCATATACTTTGGGAGCGGTCTCGAGGGTTTCAGAAACTCTCTTTCTTTTCTGGGAAATGCTGATTCGACATCCTTGCAAGCATTCCTCAGCTGATCCAAGGAGTAGATTGACATGGGATACACCAAATTCAACAATCGTTCGCTCAAATTCTTCTTCAGTATCCTAACTAGTTCGATTTCCGGAATTGGGATTCTCATTTGGGACTTGATTTTATTTATAGCTGCTAAGAAATCATCTATATTTTCTGCGAAACCTTGCTTACGATCCATAATCTCACGCATTATGTCGTAATCGGATCGATTATTCTTAAACTGGCGCATCAGCGCTTCACGTAGGGTGGGCCAGTCGGGCCTGTAAATGGTTTTTTGAAATTGCCAGTACCAGTCGTGGGCGTTCCCAGAAAGTAAAAGATGAAAATCTCGTAATATTTCTGCCCACGGACATTGGTACTGGCTTTGCAGGGTCTCCAAACGAAAAACAAAGTCTTCTACCGTTAGGGTTGATGGTTGACCTTCGAATTTAAGCCCCCACTTGTTTATCTTAATCGGAGCTTTGAATCCGGAAGTCAACAACGAAGATGCAGACGGAATTTGGTATGCGTAGGGATTTCCCGAGTTAGATTGACCTCTAGTCGGTTCCTGAAAAGAATTATGTACATCGGTGGCATGTTGTGTCCTATTTTGATTTCGCCTGAACGACTCTTGCGGTCTTGTCCGCTGTTGGGGTTCAGGCGGGCGGAAAGCGCTCCGTTTTGGATCAGGCTGAATTGCTGTTGGAGGGGACGGGGCGGTGGTGGAAAATTGTACGACGGAGTTGGTGCTATCGGTGCTGGGTCTGATGTTCGTGAAGTAGGACGCCCTAAGTTCAATTCCTTGAGGAATCCGCTTAGCTGGTGCTGTATCTCTTCCTTCAAAGTATTTGTAACCTCCGTTTGGATTGAGTGCTTATAAGAATTAAACGCGTCTACCATCGCTAGGTTTATGTACGCTTTTAAATCCTCGGGAAGTAGCGCGCTTTCTTTCCTTCTACTTGTCGACGGTTTGGTGGCTAAGCTATCCAATATGTCTCTTGCGCCACCCATATTAAGCATATTCTCACTACAAGGTCTGGAAGCAGGTACCCTACTGGTATTTGGCATGACCGTTTCGTTCAAAGAACCGCAACTTCTACGATGTGGGGACATAGCTTCCGCTCCCCTCCCGCTAAGAGCGCTATAGGAAGGCGTAGACATGGAATCAATAGAGGTATTAGCCTGACTATTCGATACCGGGATACCTGAACTAGCGGGTAGATGGAATGAGGATCGTATATGACGGTCAGATATGAGAGGAGAATGCATTACCCTCTGTCTCTGGGGTACATCTAGATTTTGACTGGCCGATCTAGTCAGCCTAAAGTTTTCCTCTATTTCCGTATCTCTTACCATTTTATTGATACGGTCATCTTCCTCTCTACCGGTGGGATTCATTTCTAATCAATTAGGAGAATAGTTATACTATACGAAATGTGACACGATTAAATTACATATACCGAACGGCTCAAACCAAAACTTTTCGATTTTCAACAAAAAAACTATTTCGCAAAAATGTAGCAGATTTATAAAAGGTAATAGCAACTACTATTGACGAAAAAAAATGTAACAAAAAAAATCTAACTTGTTCAAAAAAAAAGAATAATTACGCAAAAAGTTACTAATTTCTATTTTTAGTTTCGATATAAAACTACACTAGAAACCTAAGTAACTTCTTTACGCTGTTTCTTATAATATTTTAAGTATATTGTTTTTTTTTTTCAAAAAAACAAACTAAAATCTATAAGAAAACTTTTAACAGTAATATTGATAATGAACATAAAAACTAAATTTTATCAAATGTAATAAATAACAATTTGCCTAGACTATCTAACACCAAAAACCAAAAAAATGTAAAAAATAATAATGTTAACCTAACAAAAACACAAAACAAATTTGTAAAGGTTGTCTTTTCCAAAACAAAACTTGTCGTTTTTCGAAAATCTCTCAATAAAATTAGTACTCGGTTGAATTACCAAAGGATTATTGAAAGAATAAAGAAAACTTTGTAAATAGTTAATTATTTTCCTTGTAACTATTAGGTATATAAAAAAACTACTAAATTGTAAGATCAGAAATATGTACTAATATAATAAAAAAACAATTGAAAGAACAAATTTCTTTTATTTTGCGTCTGTAAAGACCAACTTAAGATTGAATTCCTTTCTAAGATTTGAGAAGTCTCTCAAAAAAAAACTACTGCTTTCAAAATTTTGTCTGGGTTTTACAATTTTCATTAACATTCGGGGTGCTTCAGGTAGCGTCGTCGGTGGTTGTTTGACGACATGGCATGACTTTACCCATGGCATCTCTGTTAAACAAGACATCGGACGGACAGAACTAATTCCCTTGAAGTGGTGAGGTAGAATCGGAAGTAGAAAAATTGACGAAAAGACAAGATGTTTCCCTCTTCGTTCCCGCAATCCTAGATTGTCTTTGGACATAACTAGAAGACATGAAACGCAGAGGTTAACATCACATAAAAATTTAGTGAAGATTCCGAAATATATTGAACGGTGCATCGATGTTTGACAACTCGTCGAACACGGTCACTGAGTCCAAGTTGAAACATAAACAGACTATACAATTGGGAAGTGAAATTGAAAATTGAAGATAGTATAGTAAAAAAATTAAGTAGGATAAGGTATAGGGAAAACGAAACCAAAAGACGTTATTTGTTGCTGCTGCAAGTTCCCAAACACTCGTCGCAATACGACTAGGTATGTCAAGGACTTTCCTGTCGCAGACTTACGAATGCTGAAATCCTTGCAGCAACCTCAAAAACGCTTTAACACACACTAACCGCAGTCGCTACGAACTTTCAAGAAATCGTCGCAATACACCTAAGTATGTCTGAGACTTTCTTGATGCAGACTTACGATTCTTGAAAATTTGTAGCAAGTTTGGTTTAGACTAACACAAAACGTAGACTACAAAAATCCTAGCTAATAGCCAAGACGTTGGGCGCCAATTTTGTTGCCAACTACGTTGAAAAAACGCTTTAGCGACGTTGGGCGCCAATTTGTTGCGAGGAGCAAAAGGAGGGGGAAGATTTGGAGAGAGTAGGACAGGACAAAAGGAAAGGATCGGAAAACAGGATAGGAAGTGTTTGGAATGGACGGGAAAGAACGTTAAGCTCCGAGGGACGTGGCCTGCTTGCGTAGCGCGGCATTTAGCTCGCCGGAATGGGGGGGGATCTTGCCCCCGGAAACTTAACCTCACCAACAACAAATACACATATCAGGCCGGAAACAAAAAAACTATAAAAAGTGACAGCGGACGGAATATCACCACCTCAAGGGCACTGCTGGTGTTGATGCAGTGTGGCCTATACCCTCCCAACCTGGAAATCCGCGGCCTTGTTTGGATTTCCCCAAAATTAAAGTTTGACCAGGATTCCATCATCCCACCGCAACCATATCCGCTACGTTACCGTCGGCACCCCTGAAAAAAAAATCTTCAAAATCTCATGTTTCGCTCAGACGAAACAGTAATAAATACTTAATGTTCATACAAAAGGGCGGAATATTTTATTTATTAACAAGACGTATAAACAATAGAAATATCAAAAAAAACAAATTAAACATATGTAAAGATCAGGCGTCATGAATAGCCAGAATTTACAATTTAGAAAATAATGCGAAACATTTTCGCTCTCTAGCTCAAAAAAAAAACGTTATATTACAAAAAAACATTAATAACCAATATTCACTCAAAAATTTAAATTAATGTGATTTTGAACAGCTTTCTTTCAGCACTATCAAAAGAAATTGCCGGACTTGGTACTCTTTTTAGTACCCTCTCCAAGAAACTCTAACGCACCGCGAATTCCCTACCTGTAAAGAGCTCCTTTCAGGTAAACTAAATTTATCTAAAAACAAGGACGGAATCGCGAGATAGCACCGGGAAAACCACACTTATTCACTTACAAAATCAAAGGTATAAAAAAAAAGTATTCAAGTAGGTAGGTTAAGAATCAAACTCAAACAAGATATTATTTTTAACGGCTTGTTCAGACCCTCTTTAAGGTGGTATAATCGGGGTTTGTTAAAAATGGTATGATTTGAATTTTAATAAAATCGCACTTATTAAAAGATTATTTATAAATAACGGTAGATTAGATATACGGCCTCATTCTTTTTTTTTTCTGCTTTAATTATTAGTTACCACATGTAATCAATACCTGTTTCGTTCTCTTTGTTTTTTTTCTATATATTTTTTTTGTTTTTATTTTTAAATTCCTTTTTCCAGAACTCACAGAAAGACCTTGGAGTACTATGTGGACCTCCGACCCTGAAGGACGACCATCCAGACAATTGACTTATGTTTCGGCTTCAGTGGAGGTTTCCCGAGCGAAGACTTCCGCAATCTCCAACTTTCCAAGAAAAAGGTCGTGGTTCGGGCTTCAGATGAAGTTTCCCGAGTTGAAACAGCACAAACTGGCAAGACTCCACTGGATATCTTGGCTATACCTCTCACGAAAATATCCCCATGCAGGATGATGAGGTGTAAGGTGGTCGGTCGCTGATCATCCTAGGACCCACTGGTCTTAACCGAATAAGGAGTTGGCGGCCCAGAACCTTCCAAGCAACCTGGGACCGCCAGAAATCAATTGTCAGTACTCGTTAGAGACACCAACATATATACGCCCTATAATGTATTTGACTTTTTTTTCTCATCAATATCGAGTCTCACACTCAGATGTATTAGCAATTTACGTGTACTTTTATTTCTAATAAAAGAATTATGTGGCCTAAAGTTAAGCTACCGGGATGCCTACCGTCCGAAAACTTTGTTTAACTCTATCTCGAGAATCATACCGGTATGTCATCGGATGATATGAACTTACGGTGTTGGATTTCGCTGTTCCTCCTCTCACTTTGTTCGTATCACCCGATTCCATGTACCCAACAGTGCAAACTTTCTGTTTGTGTCAGAATTCCTGCGTAGTGGTATCCGCTATTCCCCTCTCATTTCACTCGACATCTTGCGTTTCACTCTCATTCAACTTCACCAGTTGTATTTACCATAGCTCTCTAATAGAGGGCGCTAAGATACGTTTTCAAATTTAAGGCCTCGATTCCACTTGGATAATATTACCGACGTCTCCCCATAATATTTTCTGATAAAGAAAAGGTCAGAGTACGTATAAGACGGCATCCGCAACAACATAAAAGAAAGAGCAAAGTTCCAGTCAACAATACTCGTTTTAACAAAATAAGGCATTGTTTTGAAGGTAAAGTGGAAACCTATTCCTTAGAAAATACTGATGAAGGGGTTATAGACATTAACAAATTTTTATATAGCTGTACACTTGATATAATTAAATTACTTGAATACTCGTTTGAAACCAAAGAGGGTATAAAGTTCAGCATTGAACTGTTTGCAGAGTTCATAAAATTTATATCAACACATAAAATCGTTTAAATGTCCAATGCAAATAGCTTTACAAAATGATTTGAAAGATATAATTGAAAATATGTTTAAAATAATTGGAGTTAAAAGTGAAGAGTTTCAGGAGAGATATTCAGGATGGGCACTATTGTATATTAAACATATTGAAGTTGTTGGATGCTGTCACTGACGTGAAGTACTAGACACGTCCATCGCTGTCCCAACGAGATGTCAACATTATACCATTTTGTTTGTATTGCTGGTATTTGTTAACTTTGAAAAATAAGCCCAAAGTTATATGAAGGGCAATAAAATACTTACTGTTTTCTTGGATAACAAAGAGTGCGTTTCATTTTCCTTTTTTTTCGACAGCCATTACCTTTTGAATAATATAAAAACTCACCCAGTTTAATTACACAGTTTATCTTTGAACAAACATTTTGGTCCTTCGAGCAATTAAGCGAACTAAGTGCCAAGACAATTAAAGTGCCAATAAACAATTTAATTTGAATTGTACCTAAATTCAAAAATTAAAGACATTGTGCCGACATTTTGTCGTTCGTCAATTTTATTTTAAATCGTCGGTTTAAATACATTTGATTGAGTTAAATTACAAATTAAAATTCATTTAACATAAAATATACAAACATTTTTGGTTAATAATTTATAATATATACATAATTAATAAATTAATAAACAAATTCATCAGTGGATACAACACCCACCCAGCCGCCAGCCGCATCGCCACACATCGCCAACCGCCACCCATCACCAATTGTTTGCAATCTATTGTAACTCAGTCAGTCAGTCAGTTCATCTGCAAATATAAAACAATAATTTCACAGTGAGTACAATTTTATTATATATATTATATATTATATATTATATATTATAAACACATATTATATTATACATATAACACAAAATCGAAATGAGTGCTGCTGCGAAATTAGTAAAAACCATTTCAACCCAAATCTCTAAAGATTTTGAGAATTTTAAGAAAACAGTTTCTCCAAGTCGTAGAACAAAAAACTACATAAATACACGTCTGGAAACTCTCGAGAACAATTGGAAAAAGCTTGAAGATCGCTATTATGAAGCTGTTAGCGACGACGATTTAAAGCCGGAAGCACTTAAAACGGCCGAAGATTGTTACAGCGAAGCCAATGAAAACTTCACGATTTACCGATCAATGTTGTTAGACGAAGTTGATAAGTTTAAGGCAGATTCTGAAAAAGAAAAAACGTCAATCAACTCAACCAATGAATCTTCCAATCAAAAACAGCATGACGTACGTCTGCCAAAAATTCACCCACCCACATTTACTGGTGAATATCAAAATTGGAGATCATTCCATGACCAATATGTTTCTCTGGTGCATAATAATGCCACATTGACCAAAATTGAAAAATTACATTATTTGAAATCGAGCTGCAAGGAAGGTGCTGGCGTCTTGCTTGAACATATAAGTGTAGACGATGCGAGCTACGACCAAGCCTGGGAGTTGTTAAAGTCTCGCTACGATTTTAAAAGAATCCTGGTCAATAACGAATTGAAATTATTTTACCAACTGCCGGTCGTTCGAGAAGAAACTGCTAAAGGAATTCGTGAATTATTAGACAATGCTACAAAAATCTTACATGCACTAAAGAATCTCGAGCTACCTGTACAACACTGGGATGCAATAATAATTTTTTTGCTTTTAAAAAAGCATTCATTTTGGAAACACCAATAATTTAAATCGCCAACTTTCGCAATACAGCCCATCCCAACAAAATCCATTCAACCAAACAATAGCTCATAACAGTCAAATGCCACACAACACAAACAATAATAATTCAAGTAACGCACACCATTTCAATCGCACTCAAACACAGTCAAACTCACTCACCCACGCTCAGCAAAATAACGCATTCAATCAATCAAATTCAACCAATCTACATCGCACTCAAACTCATCACGTTACCACAGAAATCAACCGAAACGCTCCAGCCTTTCAACCGTATGATATGCAACCTTCAACATCTTCTAATTGCTGTCATCTAAATGAAATTAGAAACACCCAAATTTTACTCGCAACAGCAATTATTAAAGTGAAATCAGCTCATGGAACTTTCTTTAAATTAAGAGCATTAATTGACCCTGGATCTCAAGCAAGTTTCATAACAGAATCAGCTGCTCAACTATTGGGTTTGAAAAAGCACTCAACTTCCTTCGACATTTCTGTCTTAGGACAAAAAAAGGACAGGTTCGTGTCAGAACTATGTTGAATTAAGCTTGCACTCAAACTGTTCCGATTTTGTAACAGTGACAAAAGGCTTCATTTTCAAAACCCTAACAGGACTTTTACCAAGCCAAGAAATTATACCAGATAAGCTGAAACACATTCACGGTTTAAAACTTGCCGATCCTTCATTCCATGTACCAGCTCGAATTGATCTTTTATTAGGCAGTGATGTATACTGCGAAATGGTCTTACCAGACGTCATCAAAAGTAATGAACTCGTTGCGCCAATAGCACAAAAAACTGAATTCGGCTGGATAATTGTGGGTAAAGCTCCCGTTGGAAGAACTTGCTCAATACAAGTATACACACAGTTGACACTCAATGATGTTGACACAGAAATAAGGAAATTCTGGGAAATTGAAGAATCCCCGTATGCTAAAGCCGACGTTGAAGAAGACGTAGCGTGTGAAAATCATTTTCTACACAGCATCAAAAGGTTGGCGGGAGGGCGGTTTGAAGTAGCTCTGCCCTTTAAAAGAAATCATAGACCAGAATTAAGATCAACACAGCATACCGCACTCAACATGTTTTTAAAACAAGAGCAAAAGTTGCTTAACGATCCTGATTTGCATAGAGAATACAACAAATGTATAGCAGAGTACCTTGAACTCGGACAAATGGAAGAAATAGACATTCATAATGACACCAGAATAATCTCACCGTATCACTATGTAGTTCCACACCACGCCGTCATCAAGGAGTCAAGTACAACCACCAAACTTCGAGTGGTTTTTAACGCCGCCTTCAAAACTTCGGACGGAAGTTCACTCAACGATCACCTGATGACTGGTCCTAAAACTCAAACTGATATTATATCGATTATATTAAAGTGGAGAACTTACAAAATTACCTTCACAGCAGACATCGAAAAGATGTATAGGCAAATTAAGATCCACCCAGAAGATGCCTACTACCAACTTATTTATTGGCGTGAGGATCCATCCACACCCGTTAAATTATATAAAATTAACGTCTTAATGTTTGGTACTGCCCCAGCACCATATTTGGCAAACCAAACACTTCAGAAGTTGGCATCCGATGAAGAGACCACACATCCATTAGCAGCAAAAATGGTTCGTGAAGAGATGTACATCGACGATCTGGTTTCAGGTGCAGATACGCTGGAAGAAGCCAAAGAAAAGTATAAGCAGATTTCAAAATTATTATCGTCTGCTGGTTTTCATCTTCGGAAATGGATGAGCAATGAGGAAGAATTTCTCAAATCCATTCCACAAGAAGAGCAAGAAACCAAATTATCACTCACCTTTGGAACTTTGGATCATACGAAGACTCTTGGGATAAGTTGGTATCCTTCTACCGATTCGTTTTCATTTCAAAGAATCCCCGTTGAAGATTACGTTACAAAGCGCTCAATACTCTCAACTATCGCACGCATTTTCGATCCACTCGGATGGATTTCGCCCTGTGTTATCAAGGCGAAGATCGTCATGCAGCAATTATGGTTGAGTGGACTTTCATGGGATGAAACCATTCCAGCCGAACTTCATCAAGAATGGTGTTCTTTTAGAAACGAATTAACTAATCTCGAATCCTTCCGTATTTCACGCTGGATAAACACCCAAAAAGATGTTAAACACGTTGAATTACATGGTTTTAGTGACGCTTCTACCAAGGCATATGGAGCAGTGGTTTACATTCGATTTTTAGATTGTGAAAACCGCATACACACTCATCTGTTGATATCAAAGACTAAAGTTGCTCCGGTGAGCACAGTATCATTGCCCAAGTTAGAGCTGTGTGGGGCTGTTCTTCTGGCAAAGCTTCTCAGATACACCCAAAATGTTCTCCCGTTTCAGAATGTAAGAGGGTTTGCTTGGACGGATTCAACGATCACTCTTTGCTGGATAAGTGCGTTGCCGTCGAAATGGAAAACTTTTATCGCCAACAGAGTCACTGACATTCAACGACTCACGAATGTGAGCAGCTGGAAGCATATTCCAACGAAGCTTAACCCAGCAGATCTAGCTTCTAGAGGAGTAATGCCATCCAAATTAATAAACAACGCTTTATGGTGGAGGGGACCACCGTTTCTTCAAGAGAGATGGGATTTTTCAAGTCCACAACAACCCACCCACTATGAAACTAATGAAGAAAAACGAGAAATAAAAATTAATGTCGCCATCGAAGATACTGACGACATTTTAGATATCGTCTGTAAACAATCCAAACTCACTAAAGCTCTGCGAATTATAGCGTTTGTTAACAGATTTCTCTTTAACGTTAGACGGGAAGAATCTTGTAGAAGAAAATCAGTTCTGACACCCGTAGAACTCGATATGGCTATGAGAACAGTTATCAAAAGTGTGCAAAAACTTATGTTTTACGACACCATAAATGAACTTCACAAAACTAAGAGAAGTAAACTCAACAAAACACTTAATCTTTTCATTGATGGTTGGGGAATACTTAGAATCGGAGGGAGACTCCAAAATGCGACACTAACATATGATCAAAAACACCCGATTGCATTAAGACCAGAGCATCATTTCTCGAGACTTATAATTGAAGACGCCCATGAGAAAACTTTGCATGGCGGTATTCATCAAGTAGCTGCTTATATAAGAAATAGATTTTGGATATTCAACCTTAAGAGAACGGTCAAGAAATACCTGAGTAGATGCATAATATGTTTTAAAAACAAGCCAAAATCCTTACAACAACTGATGGGAAGCCTCCCAGCACCAAGAGTCAATATTTCTCGACCTTTTACACATACTGGTGTCGACTACGCCGGACCCATTGAAGTTAAGGCCTGGAAAGGACGAGGTTCAAAAAGATTTAAAGGCTATTTCGCAATTTTTATTTGCCTTTCAACAAAAGCAATTCATCTGGAAGCTGTAACCGATCTTACAACACAAGCTTTTACTGCCGCATTCCGTCGATTCACTTCTCGCAGAGGTATATGTACAAATATATATAGTGATTGCGGAACCAATTTCAAGGGAGCTGCGGTGGAACTTCAAAAAATGCTAGATGCTGCTAAACTCAACTACATCGAGATTGCTGATACATTGAGCAAACTGGGTACCCATTGGAATTTCATTCCTCCCGCTTCTCCACACTTCGGAGGTCTATGGGAAGCAGGAGTGAAATCGGTCAAGTTCCATTTGCGACGCGTTGCCCGAAACCAAGCCCTGACGTTTGAGGAACTCAGTACGCTTCTAGCGCAAATAGAAGCTTGCCTCAACTCGAGACCTCTATGTCCAGTGATAGATAGCTTGGAAGATTTTAGTGCTTTAACACCAGCTCACTTCCTTATCGGTACATCAACGCAAACAGTTCCAGAAGCAGACCTGACATCAGAAAGAATTGGGTACCTAGACAGGTGGAAATGTCTACAAGCATCACTTCAGACATTTTGGAAGGAATGGAGTCGAGAATATCTTACGAAGCTTCAAAATCGACCTAAGTGGCTGAAAATCGAAGATCAACCCAAAATCGGAGATCTAGTCATACTTCGAGATGAAAGACTTCCACCGTCAAAATGGTCCATGGCAAGGATTGTTGAAACTTATCCCGGAGAAGATGGACTTATACGTGTAGTAAAAGTACGAACACCAAGTACAGAATTTAAAAGGCCAATCACAAAAATATGTCCACTACCATCTAACAACGCTTAGCAAGAAAAGGAAACAATCTGAACAATGTTCCTTAATCAAAATATTCAAAGAAAACCACCTTTAAAAAACACTCAAAACCTAAAACCTAATCATTCATTCTTAAAACTCAACACACTTATATTCAATCTCAATCACAATACAAATAATTACAACAAGGATCATTCAAATTAATAAAATTAAAAACGCAACCAAACATTGCATTCAAATAATGATTTCGAACCCATACACATACACACACACCCACACATACACCCACACCCACACAAACATACACACACACCACGTCCACATACACATTCACAGTCCGAATTCAAAACACATCCATTCATAAATAAACACACTCATTCATAAAAAACCTACTCCAATAACAAAACAAAAGTTTTTTTTGCCAAATGAATTGAAAAATTAAAGTTAATAAAAAAAAAAATAATTTTCAACAAAATATATAAAATTACTCACATAAAATAAATAACCCAGGGTGGGAACCATGTAATCTGTTTGTGCAAATTCGTCAAACAGCATTACAATAACAACAAATGAAAACTGAAAAAAGGGAACGATTAACTAAGAAAAAAAAAATAACACATTACCTTACACATGGCATCAAATTAGGAGCAACATCAGCACATCGAAATTGTAAGCACCTGTGGAAAACAAAAAGAAACAAATACGTTGAATGGAAATGTAAAGGCAATATGTATGTAATTAAGTATGATTGACCAAGGTCAACAATAACAAAGCTACCGGCGATCACAATATAATACGAAATGTATACCTAAATTAAACATTTAATCAAAGTAATATAAATTGAAATAGAAGGAATAAAATACTACACATTTAATAACTAATTAAAAATAACAACACACATTCTAATAAAATACTACACATTTAATAACTAAATTAATAAGTTTGAAAAGAAATACACTGCACCAATACACCAAAATAAATGAAACATCGCGATATAAACTACTACGAATACACAATAAAAGACTAAACACCGCATTAATCTATTGAAAAACGTTTAATTTAATTCAACAATAATTATTTCACTCATTAAAATCACAACACGAATTACAAAACAAAAAAAAATCAAAATTACGCGACTAACACAAATTGAATTGAAGATAGCCGAATGCAATGATGGACGATGACGTTTCGGTTGCATTGGTAGAGTATCGAACTCCATAAATTTAAAGCTGCCGTCACATTTGACGTGGAGTTGTATTTTGAAAATGTAGATGGAGTTTTTTAGAATTAATTGGTGATAAAATCATTTATTATTCGTTTTATTAATCAATTTTTCTTTTCATGTGATTTATATGAAAATGGAAGAGGCATTTCGATATCGAACAATTAATGGATATAAAGGCACAATTCAAACCGTTTACTTCGTGCACTGGGGGGGGGGAGAATGTTGGATGCTGTCACTGACGTGAAGTACTAGACACGTCCATCGCTGTCCCAACGAGATGTCAACATTATACCATTTTCTTTGTATTGCTGGTATTTGTTAACTTTGAAAAATAAGCCCAAAGTTATATGAAGGGCAATAAAATACTTACTGTTTTCTTGGATAACAAAGAGTGCGTTTCATTTTCCTTTTTTTCGACAGCCATTACCTTTTGAATAATATAAAAACTCACCCAGTTTAATTACACAGTTTATCTTTGAACAAACAGAAGTTAATATTAACGAGTATAAACCCTTAAGAGGTTCGAGCTATTTAAGTCTTCCAAAAAGCATTGAACTAAAATATGCCTGTGTTAATGTCCAAAATACTGATGAATTCTGTTTTAAATGGGCAGTTATATCAGCTCTTTACCCCATAGATGTGCATTCTAATAGATCAATCAGTTATCAGATTGAAAACATTCAACATGAAGTGATAAGTTTAATGAGCGGAATTCAAATTGACTTTACAAATTTAGAGTTCCCTTTGAAACTTAAAGACATATCGATCTTTGAGACACGCAATCCCACAATTAGTATAAATGTTTTCGGAGTAGAAACAAATGGATCTGGAGAAAGTTATAGGAGTGGTTGCCCATATTTAAACTCAACACAAAAGACAACAACATATTAATTTATTACTAATACAAGAAGGAGATTGTAGCCATTATGTTTAGATAAAAAATATGTCTAGATTAATAGGAGCACAACTGAGTCATGGCAAACGATCAGTAAGAATATGTAATTCATGTCTGCAAACGTTCAACACAGATGAAGCATTTGAGAAGCATGAAAATGAATGTAATAAAACACTGACAACACTACCAGATGTTCCAAATAATATACTACAGTTTGAACATCAACATAGATCGATAGAAGTGCCATTTGCCATCTATGCAGATTTTGAGTGTATGCTGGTGAATATCGATAGCTGTCAACCTGATCCATCAAACTCATCAACTACATCTATTAAAAAACATGTTCCAATTGCTGTATCCTATTTTATCAAATGATCATTTAATACATCTTTGAATAAACTTTTCAAATACACCGGTAAGTAAAATTATTCTTAAAACCCCATTTCATATGTAATATATAAATTGTCTGGTAATATAATATAATTATTTTTTGTTTTTTATTCTAGGTGAAGACTGTACACAAGTTTTTATAGCGAACTTGCACAAAGACTGTGAAAATATTTATAAAAATCATTTGGGGAGAAAATCCCGATGACTATGACACCTCAGGATGAAATTAAATTTCAACAAGCAACAACATGTCATATCTGTAAGAAACCAGTGTGGGGGAGTCTAAAGGTTCGGGATCATGACCATCTAACTGGAAAATTCAGAGCGGCCGCACATTCCAAATGTAATCTAAATTATAAGATACCTAAATTTATTCCTATTTTTTTCCATAACTTAACCGGATATGACTCACATTTATTCATAAAAGAGCTGGGTAATATCAAAGGGTCTATAAATATTATTCCTCTCAAAAAAGAGAAATATATATCAATTTCATCAAAAATCTTAATTAATAGTAAGCAAGGAGAGTTTTTAGAATTACGATTCTTAGACTCATTTAGATTTCTACCTTCGAGTATTGATAGTATAGCAAAAACATTAGATAAAAAAACAGATTTTAAAATTTTAACATCATTTTTCAAAGATGATGAATCTTTTCAACTAATGACTCGTAAGGGTGTTTCCTGCTATGACTATTTAGACTCTATAGACAAATTAAGTGAGACAGAGCTCCCTCCAATAGAATCTTTTAGAAATTCTTTGATTGAAGAAGATTGCAACCAAAATGACTATAATCACGCTGTAAATGTTTGGTCACATTTTAAATGTAACAGTTTAAGAGAATATTTAGAACACTATTTGAAAACAGATGTTTTAATTTTAGCAGACATTTTCGAAAAATTCAGAATTGATTCTAGAACAATTTACGGTCTAGACCCCTGTCACTATTATACATTACCAGGTTTTTCGTGGGATGCTATGTTGAAAGAAACAGATATAAAACTTGAACTTTTAACTGACATAAACATGTATAACTTTTCCGCTAAAGGTATAAGAGGAGGTTTGACACAGTGTAGCTTACGACATTCTAAGGCAAATAATAAATATATGTCTGATTATGATTCAAGTAAACCATCTGATTATTTAGTGTATTTGGATGCTAATAATCTTTACGGTTGGGCAATGTCTGACTATCTACCACATTCAGACTTTAATTGGGTTGAACCTCCAGATAATTTAGATGGGATTAAAGAATGGTTAATTTCAAATATAAACATTGGTTACGTTTTAGAAGTTGATCTCGAATATCCTAAAGAAATACATGATGATCATAACGATCTTCCTTTCTGCCCCTCAAATATTTCATTGCCTAACAAATCAGATAAAAAAATAATTGCTGATTTAAATAATAAGGTAAATTAAATAATACATAACAAAAGTTTAATCCAGTGCCTTCAAAATGGTTAAGTGCTGACGAAAATTCACAGAGTGATGCAATTCAAACAATCTAAATGGTTAAAAAAATATATTGATTTGAACAATGAACTTAGAAAAAAAGAAACTACAAAGTTTGAAAAGGATCAACGTAAACTCTGTAATAATGCTGTATTTGGAAAAACTATGGAGAATGTAGACAAACGAAAAGATGTTCGAATTGTTGATTCAGTAGAAAGCAGAGGTAGACATCTTGGTAGTCGTGCTCTTATCGCTAAACCTAATTTTCATAGCATTTTAGAATTTTCCGAAACTATGGCTGCTATTCAGTTAAAACGAATTTACTGTGTCTTTGCATTTGCTATAATCTTTTTATAATCTTAAGCAAACCCCAATAGATTTTTCAATGGTAAACAAAAATTAAAAATACCTAAATAAATTTCGTAGTTGATGAAAGAAGCGTTCAAAAGGTCTTAAACTGAATTTGATATTAAGATAACTGATCTTAACTGATGAATACTGAGTCTTAAACTGAGCTGAAATGCTTTTTACTGCTATTATCTGCTCACTGAACTGCTCTGTACTGTTCTCATAGAACATTACTATACATATGATATGAAATCGAAAGTGTTATCTGCTTTATAACTTAAGAAAACAGTCAAAGCCTAAATTGTATGATAAGGTATGGCGCTAGCGTTTGGGGTAATATAAAAAGTTGAATAAATTACGTATGTGGTTAGGAGGTCGTGTGTCATTGAATATTATATAAATGGGTTGCAATGAACTGATTAGGTCGTAGGGCGGGTGCGATGCGTGGCGGCGGCGCTGGTAAATAGCAAGCAAGGAGAGTTTTTAGAATTAGGATTCTTAGACTCATTTAGATTTCTACCTTCGCAGAGGGTGAGACAACAACCACAAATGTCCTGGATTGCAAGATTACGAGAAGGAGATACATTCTGTATCTGTGAATCTGGTTGGTTGGAGATGAGATTTACAGATGTATTATTCTATAATGATGGAATAAGATTACTAGTACAACCAGAACATTTGTGACATTTGTGGTTGGTATTTACCAGCGCCGCCGCCGCGCATCGCACCCGCCCGCATAACGACCTAATCAACTACGAAACTTATTTTTTATTTTTTTTACCATTGAAAAATCTACTGGGGTTTGCTGAAGATTATAAAAAGATTATAGCAGCCCTAGTTTCGAAAATTCTAAAATGCTATGAAAATTAGGTTTAGCGATAAGAGCACGACTACCAAGATGTCTACCTCTGCTTTCTACTGAATCAACAATTCGAACATCTTTTCGTTTGTCTACATTCTCCATAGTTTTTCCAAATACAGCATTATTACAGAGTTTACGTTGATCCTTTTCAAACTTTGTAGTCGCTGTTTTTCTAAGTTCATTGTTTAAATCAATATATTTTTTCAACCATTTAGATTGTTTGAATTGCATCACTCTGTGAATTTTCTTCAGCACTAAACCATTTTCAGGGCACTGGATTAAACTTTTGCAATGTATTATATAATTTACCTTATTATTTAAATCAGCAATTAATATTTTATCTGATTTGTTAGGCAATGAAATATTTGAGGGGCAGAAAGGAAGATCGTTATGATCATCATGTATTTGTTTAGGATATTCAAGATCAACTTCTAAAACATCAGTCTGACAGACTGATTTATTAGTGAAGCTAAGAATTATAATTAATAGTTCAATAAAATAATTTTGTATAATACTTGATACTTTTTCTTTTTATTATAATTTTTTATATTTACATATCATTTTCAAAATTTATTCAATAATGAACCCAAGCTAGTGTATTGATATTATTACTACATATAAACCTTTTGTCGTCCGCACAGCCTAAACTTAATTTGTTGATACATTCAGTATATATAGTATGTTGTCTAGATCTAAAGCTTAATATTTTACTATAAGAGTTACGCTTATGTAGCAAACAATCTCTATAATTTTGCCAAGATAATTTTTTTACAGCTGCTGACTTAAGCCTTTTGCTTTTTTTATCACGGATGCATCTTCAATGTCAATACTATACATTTTAGCTCTTAACCCAATAAATTCCTTCATTATTCTTCCATTATTTTTATCCTTCATATAAACTAATTTTTCCTCATTGAGCTGAGCAATATCATAGGGGATATGTAGGGGGTAATCTGAAGTATCAAACATTTTAATTATATCACCCTTAATATCGCTGTAAAAGTCATCAGTTCGTATTTGATAAATAAATGAGTCAGTATCCATATAAGCCAGTTGTAGGTTCTTAGTAAATTTTGGTTTCATATAAGCATAATGAAAGTCATACATTTTATACTTTGAAATCTCTAATACACAAAAACCAAAGTATATAGGCTTATTATAGACACAGTAAATTCGTTTTAACTGAATAGCAGCCATAGTTTCGGAAAATTCTAAAATGCTATGAAAATTAGGTTTAGCGATAAGAGCACGACTACCAAAATGTCTACCTCTGCTTTCTACTGAATCAACAATTCGAACATCTTTTCGTTTGTCTACATGCTCCATAGTTTTTCTAAATACAGCATTATTAGAGAGTTTACATTGATCCTTTTCAAACTTTGTAGTTGCTTTTTCTCTAAGTTCATTATTTAAATCAATATATTTTTTCAACCATTTAGATTGTTTGAATTGCATCACTCTGTGAATTTTCTTCAGCACTAAACCATTTTCAAGGCACTGGATTAAACTTTTGTAATGTATTATATAATATACCTTATTATTTAAATCAGCAATTAATTTTTTATCTGATTTGTTAGGCAATGAAATATTTGAGGGGCAGAAAGGAAGATCGTTATGATCATCATGTATTTTTTTAGGATATTCGAGATCAACTTCTAAAACATAACCAATGTTTATATTTGAAATTAACCATTCTTTAATCCCATCTAAATTATCTGGAGGTTCAACCCATTTAAAGTCTTAATGTGGTAGATAGTCAGACATTGCCCAACCGTAACGATTATTAGCATCCAAATACATTAAATAATCAGATGGTTTACTTGAATCATAATCAGACATATATTTATTATTTGCTTTAGAATGTCGTAAGCTACACTGTGTCAAACCTACTCTTATACCTTTAGCGAAAAAGTTATACATATTTATGTCAGTTAAAAGTTCAAGTTTTATACCTGTTTCTTTCAACATAGCATCCCACGAAAAACCTGGTAATGTATAATAGTGACAGGGGTCTAGACCGTAAATTGTTCCAGAATCAATTCTGAATTTTTCGAAAATGTCTGCTAAGATTAAAACATCTGTTTTCAAATAGTGTTCTAAATATTCTCTTAAACTGTTACATTTAAAATGTGACCAAACTTTTACAGCGTGATTATAGTCATTTTGGTTGCAATCTTCTTCAATCAAAGAATTTCTAAAAGATTCTATTGGAGGGAGCTCTGTCTCACTTAATTTGTCTATAGAGTCTAAATAGTCATAGCAGAAAACACACTTACGAGTCATTAGTTGAAAAGATTCATCATCTTTGAAAAATGATGTTAAAATTTTAAAATCTGTTTTTTTATCTAATGTTTTTGCTATACTATCAATACTCGAAGGTAGAAATCTAAATAAGTCTAAGAATCGTAATTCTAAAAACTCTACTTGCTAACTATTTATTAAGATTTTTGATGAAATTGATATATATTTCTCTTTGTTGAGAGGAATAATATTTATAGACCCTTTGATATTACCCAGCTCTTTTATGAATAAATGTGAGTCATATACGGTTAAGTTATGGAAACAAATAGGAATAAATTTAGGTATCTTATAATTTAAATTACATTTGGAATGTGCAGCCGCTCAGAATTTTCCAGTTAGATGGTCATGATCCCGAACCTTTCGACTCCCCCACACTGGTTTCTTACAGATATGACATGTTGTTGCTTGTTGAAATTTAATTTCATCCTAAGGTATCATAGTCATCGGGATTTTCTCCCCCAAATGATTTTTATAAATATTTTGACAGTCTTCGTGCAAGTTCGCTATAAGAACTTGTGTACAGTCTTCAGCTAGAATAAAAAACAAAAAATAATTATATTATATTACCAGACAATTTATATATTACATATGAAATGAGGTTTTAAGAATAATTTTTACTTACCGGTGTATTTGAAAAGTTTATTCAAAGATGTATTAAATGAACATTTGATAAAATAGGATACAGCAATTGGAACATGTTTTTTAATAGATGTAGTTGATGAGTTTGATGGATCAGGTTGACGGCTATCGATATTCACCAGCATACACTCAAAATCTGCATAGATGGCAAATGGCACGTCTATCGATCTATGTTGATGTTCAAACTGTAGTATATTATTTGGAACATCTGGTAGTGTTGTCACAGTTTTAGTACATTCATTTTCATGCTTCTCAAATGCTTCATCTGTGTTGAACATTTGCAGACATGAATTACATATTCTTACTGATCGTTTGCCATGACTCAGTTGTGCTCCTATTAATCTAGACATATTTTTTATCTAAACATAATGGCTACAATCTCCTTCTTGTATTAGTAATAAATTAATATGTTGTTGTCTTTTGTGTTGAGTTGAAATATGGGCAACCACTCTATAACTTTCTCCAGATCCATTTGTTTCTACTCCGAAAACATTTATACTAATTGTGGGATTGCGTGTCTCAAAGATCGATATGTCTTTAAGTTTCAAAGGGAACTCTAAATTTGTAAAGTCAATTTGAATTCCGCTCATTAAACTTATCACTTCATGTTGAATGTTTTCAATCTGATAACTGATTGATTTATTAGAATGCACATCTATGGGGTAAAGAGCTGATATAACTGCCCATTTAAAACAGAATTCATCAGTATTTTGGACATTAACACAGGCATATTTTAGTTCAATTCTTTTTGGAAGACTTAAATAGCTCGAACCTCTTAAGGGTTTATACTCGTTAATATTAACTTCAATATGTTTAATACACAATAGTGCCCATCCTGAATCTCTTTCCTGAAACTCTTCACTTTTAACTCCAATTGTTTTAAACATATTTTCAATTATATCTTTCAAATCATCATTTTGTATAGCTATTTGCATTGGACATTTAAACGATTTTATGCTTATTTCACTTTTTTCTGATTCTCCTTGTGTTGATATAAATTTTATGAACTCTGCACATAGTTCAATGCTGAACTTTATACCCTCTTTGGTTTCAAACGAGTATTCAAGTAATTTAATTATGTCAAGTGTACAGCTATTTAAAAATTTGTTATTGTCTATAACCCCTTCATCAGTATTTTCTAAGGAATAGGTTTCCACTTTACCTTCAAAACAATGCCTTATTTTGTTAAAACGAGTATTGTTGACTGGACCTTTGCTCTTTCTCTTATGTTCATTAGTTCTAGTGTGATGACCCCATCCAGATACTAGCACATCTTTTTCACAGTTTTCACATCTACGTTTTTTCAATGATGAATGCGATTGGGGTGGCCGTGGCTCGATAGTTGTGTGTTCGCCTGTCAACCTCATGGTCACAGGTTCGATTCCTGCCGTACTCTATGTCTTCTTATTTTTCCATTAAAAACCAATTCTAAAAATAAATGTCATACAATGATTTGCTGGTTTACTCATTACATGCTGTTTAGGCATAGAACTAACACCATGTGATTGAGTAAAACTAGTATACCGATAAAAAAAAATATGACAAAAAGAATTAAAAAATTAATGCGAATTATATAAGGGACGTCTATAAATAAGACACGGAAATTTTCTCCGCATTAGTTCAGCCGCCATCCCTGGAGATAAAATCTGAGACAACAACCACCTACAGTCTCCGAATATCGCGCCACACATCTTTCCTATCAATCTTTCTCTTCCTTAACCTCTCCCCCACGCCCGCGCTGTGTTGAAACATTTAAAGGGTATTAATAATCCCTTGAGCGCGCGTAGATTATAAAAAAAAAAAAAAAAGGGACAAAGAATCATTCATGTCTTTTGGTTTCTCTTGCTGCTAGTTGGTTGATCAATTACTCGCTCTTGACAGGAGACGTTAATATGTTCCTTCCGGAAGTGTTCCAATATTGAATTTTTCGTGTATATGTTTTGTCACACTGAGGACATTTAATTTTATCGCCATGTGCAGCTCTTATATGTCTATTAAGAGTTCCGATTTGTGTAAATTTAGCACTGCATACGTTACACTCAAAATTCTCCATTTTATTTGTTTCTGGTGTTGACCCCAAGTCCTTCAAAGGGAGTAAAGATTTTTCACAGATGTATTTATTAATTTTTTGTAAAAACGATTCCATTTTAAAATTGTTGAATACAATAAAATAATTTTAAGTTTGAGTTAAGAAGTATAATTCTAGATTAACAAGTAAGACTATAATGAAAATTAAAAGAAAAATACAATCTATTTATACACATTCTGAGGTCTAACTTTCTTAAACTTTTTATTATAACGCTTCTCATTATAGTTCTTATCTAAGTATATTAACACTAAACAAAAAAAAGAATAGATATACAAATGATTTTTGTAAGCTTCTTATTATCGCATACCTATACATAAATATTAATTTTATATCTTATCATTCTAGTAACAATGTAAATGAAATGGATTTCTTAAAGTTTCACATATCCAACCATAAATTCTAATTATAGATGACACACTTATTTTATCTTATCATTCTAGTCCCATAATAAAAAAATTGAATTAAATTTTCTTTATCTACCCCATAGAGAAACTAATATAGAGGCACGACTTCGGGGGTTTATTCTCTTTCACCCTACAAGCTAAATTGAGAGGATTTCCTCCGTTTCGACAAGCATGTGTTAGTTGCCCGTGCATTTTAAATGGAGCAGACACCAACACAGGCTTATCGAAACGGAGGAGTGCGCAATCCCAATTTTGGTAGATATGGTGACCTAATATATTTAAAATCGAAATCCGTTAAATCTAAAAATTGAAAAATGAATTGCTTTTTAGTTAAATTGTATTTTTAAAGGCCTTAATCAAACATAAAACATACTCATAAAAGCTTTTTGTTGATTCTGGCTTACAAATTAAGCAATATTTATTAATTTTATGTTCAAAATGAAGAAAATCCAATCAAAAAGTAGAAGCAAACCATAGCATATTAATGCGTACGTGTCTAAATTCCACCACAAGAAAAGACCAGTTTTCTCAATTCGAGGTGAGTATTTTGACAGATGACAAAACAATAAAAAAAATATTATTAATTTCAAAACAAATATCGGAATCGAATTTTATTTTGCTTATTACGTATTTTATACGAATAAAAACAGATATAAATTCTATTTTGTAGTTAATGATCAAATAAAAAAAAACTTAAATAAATTAAAGAACTCTATCATCAAACAAATAGATTTCTTCAAGAAATTGAACGAAGTTTTCAATCCTTAGCTAGCGCCCCACCAAAAGATTTTTCGACCATTGAAAATGATATCCACATGAAAATTACAACAGTTAGTTAGAAAGCAACCTGACAATGAGTCTATTCACTTAATAAATTTCAAAACTGAATTACGATGTGATGTTTAGAAATTGCGATCGGGTAGATGTGTTGCTGTACAAAGTTCCAGTTACTCAAAGACTAAGTGCAAAAATGCGAATAGATCAGTTGTATGATAAGGTATTTACATGGTGATATATTTGTATAATAATAAACCAGTTAAGACACATTAAACGTAGGCTTATTTTCTACAACTACATCGCCCTAGAAGTCTACAGACAAAAAAGGCAACGTCGTCGCCAAGTGGAAATGGACGAAAGGCAGCAGCTATTGATTTACAGATTCGCTTCGAATCAGGAAACGTGCCTTGACATCGATTTTGCACTACAACAAAACACCTCACTAAATAACGCCCACACTGGTGTGGATGAAATGATTTCCACCGGTACGAACATTTTAAGAAGCCTTATAAATCAGCGCGAAACTCTGAAAGGCGCCCACCGAATGATTCTGGCAATTGGCAGTACTCTAGGCCTTTCGAACCACACAATGAAGCTGATCGAACTGCGATTTTTCAAGGACAAATACGGTTGATTGGTGGCATGATAACAACCTTGCTTGATTATGTTGGTGATTTATTTTATTGTTTTTTAAAATGTTTTATCTTAAGGAATGAAAATGTTTCATAAAATTGACTTTTATGTTTGATTAGTTGGTCTTAACGATGTCTTGCTTTTTTGATGATTCGGGCGACATAAGAAGCGGAATTCGCGTTGCGCGAGTTGAGTTTGTGCTTAGCGTGGCTGAGTCTTTGTTGCTTCCATCCCTAACGGGTGTTGATGTTCCGCCTTCAGCTAATTATTATTCATTAGTGATTAAATCTGATTCACTTTGTCGTTGTTCGCTGAAAGAATATTTTTTGTTATTGCAAAGATACTCTAATTTATTCATCTTTACTTACGATTGCAGATAGCCAACGAAATGTTACTCAATTTCGAGAAAAAGCGTTCAGCTTCCTTAGACTTTCTATTGCGCTTATCAGCTTTAGATTTGCCTTGTTTGTAACCAAATAGCGCTCCCAACAGCGAATGATGTTTCCGTGCAACTGAGTGGCTTCAAGATATGATCGAAAGCGTAAATTTATCGTTCCCGATTCCACAATTGTTCCCATTGATTTCAATAGTTTTCATTATGGTATTGGCAAATGTTAAATAATTTATATTTTACCGAAGTTTAAGCTTTCTTTTTAATTAAATCGGCCAATTCGGCAGGAGTGTCGAGATTTGATGATGGATTTAGCCGTCATGTCACTTCTTTTAATTTCCATTTCAAATTACGTACAAAACGCAAATCGAGTTAGTATAGTTTCTGCTATCGAAGTCACTGAATACTAACCTACATACATTAAGAACTAGGTAGGTTCTTATACATTTATATAAATCTTTAGAAATCAAATGACTATTATGTACATTACAACCATCATACAAAGTCTTATATGCATATATGTATCTACTAATCATCACCATCCAGCACCTTCATTATAGATTATTATGTACCTACATACATATTTACAAACCTAGGATCAGTGTGGCCAATTTAGCATTTTTCCTGCTAAATTTCGCCGGAAAAGTTTGCTTTTAGCATTTTTTATTTTCAAATCCTGCCCGCAGTTTTTTTAGTAGGAAATTTGGTTTTAGCAGGAAATTTAGCAGGTTTTCATACATCTCAAGCCTAAAATAAAATAGTACTTTAAAAACTTAAGACTCATACAATTACAGAGATTCAATCGCGAACTCCACAAAATATACAAATTTTGCAGCAAGTAAATTTCTTTTAGAGAATATTAAGAATACTGTTGAATTTTAGTGCGAGGTAAATAGGTTCAACGATGCATCCAATTAATACCAAGACTTATCAAACTTTGTTAATTTTTAGCTTTGCCTATCTCAAATGCTGCAGTTGAAAGAGGACTCAGTTTAATGAATCTTAAGGATCAAAGAAGGAATCGAATGAAAATTGATTTGCTATAATTTTTATCCGAGATAATTTATCTGAGAAACGTTGTGATGCCTTGATTATTCATCCTAATATAATCAAACAAGTTGCCTTATCAGAACTTTATTTTACTGTAGAAGAAGAGCAAGAATTTAAATGAAGCAGAAAACGTTTGAGAAGAAAATGTATATAAATACCTTTGACTTCATTAGATTAACATACTCTGGACCTGATTTTTTTTGTTTCTTTATGTTGCAAAATGGATTAATAAATATTTGTAAGGTTATTTCCTTTTTTTATACATAAACTTTACAAAATAAACAACATCTTTTTTACAATTATTTAAAATTCAACATACTAAAGCAAAAAGCTGCACAAAAATATACACTCGGTACCTATTTTAAACGTCTCCCTAAGACAAGTTCGATTGGTCCAGGCATATATTTACGTTTTTTGCGTTCTAATTACAGAATTTCCTGAGTTGGCAGGATTTTTGGTAGTTTTTTTTTCCAAAAAAAATAGCATTTTTCTTATCAGTTTTTGTATTCAAAAAATCCTGCTAAAACCACTATTTTAGCAGCGCCTAGGATGCATATATATATGTAGTGTAGGGAAATATTACCATCCTAATTTACAGAATTAAAATCCATAAAATAGATTTAAATACATTCGTACGTAGTAACTATTTCCTGAAACATACATTCGATCCATTATAGCTTAGCTACATTAAAGAATACTCAAAGTTTAAAACTAGTAAATCGGCAATATCACCGCAAAAACCTATCATTGAATCCATTCGTACTGGAAAATCTGCTACGAGTTTTGTGTAACAGAATCCGAATGAAACGGAAATGAAAAATAATTTTTCTCTACGGTTGTCGGTTGTCTTAGTAAAAATGTAGGTATTTTTATTCAAATTTTAGTCTTTTCTTCAGTGCATTGAGCACTTTTTTTTAAATCGAAATAAAATGTAGACGGTGCCATGTCAACTTCGGAATCCTTACCAGCACCAAGCTAGTTGCTACCTTCTCCTAAATATCTCAGCTAACAGCCAGCCGACAAACTAAGTTTATTGATAAGGAAAATCTAACTTCTTGATACTCCTGTTGCAGCTACTCTAAAACGTAGGTACTTAAACGCTTGTTTATTCACTCGGAAATGTCTTATAAAATAAATTTGGGTCTATAGAATACACATCGATTGCGCCTCCGTTGGACAGTCTGGGATTTAGTCGAAATCTTTAACGACTCTACAACAAGATAATAGCGCCCACCTGCTGCAATACCTTCTTTATAAAACATTAGCAATTTCATTAGCTAATTCTTGTTTGTCTTCTCAAGCGGCAGTTCGCATTTCTTCAGCCATCTGATTTTTTCAGGCATTTTTCATATCATCCGTATAGGCATTATGAGCGGTTTCAGTAATTATAATTCGGCCAGTATCTTGATGAACAGTGAAAATACGTGGTGTATATTCTAATGGATATGAAACTTGATTGAAAACTGTTCCTAATTTCTCCAATGCCAATATTCGCAATTTGTTTGTTGAAATCGCCACAATACCCTCATTACATTGTTCACTTGAAAATTCCGAAGCATACTCGAGGGTCTCATAAGACAGGGGTGTTAAATGGCACAGATTTTATAGTAACACGAAAGCCAGGTTCGTCTTGACATTGCGAATACCTTTTATTTTGATTCGGAACAATTTCACTGCCTTTAGAATATATATCTTATTTAGGTATCTGCTAAATCTCCTGATACTGGATCCAGTACAGTTCGTAATAGCACTCTGTTACTCAATCCGATATTAAGATAGATCATTCCCTTGCCTTGGGCCTGGCCCTCTTCATTTAACTCACCATTACTCATTTCAACTAAGCGCAAGGACTCTGCTGGAGATGGCAAAGCTTGCATAGAACACGGAGACAGGCAATCGCTTGGATCGAGTGATATAATTCGAACAGTGTTGTCGGCCAAACCAACAGCCAAGAACGTCATGCACATAATTTCATCTGGCATTTGTAATCGCTCTGAGTATTCATTGAGTTCACCAGTCTGAAATCAAACAAACAAATCTTTTTAAACGATGTCTTTCTAATTTGTATATCTATCTATGAAGTCAATATTTTTTTTCTACTCAGCACTGCAGAACACAATGTGTCGCAACATAGTTATTCTTTTTGGGTGTTTTTGTCATCAATATCAATATAAAAAAAATATTTGATAAATTATAAATGTTTAAAACTCACCTCATCCATTGCAAAATAAACAAGCTACCGACCCGACAGTGCAATCACAACCTGTCTCTGGCTTACAGATACCATCAGGGTAAACTTTAACCAAAGCATCATCGCCTAACGAAAAACAGCTAAGAGTTGGTGTTGTACCCAAGAACCCACTGTGCGTAACTTGTTCTATGGTTTAGCCGATACTGAGCACCAGCGTAGGATCAACGTACGACACAATGATGTATGCATCAAAATCATCAACAATAAATAACAAAAACAAAACGGCGTGATATTTATTAAAAATTCTCCATAAGCAGACATTTTTTTCTGAAAAATAATTATATTTGCATGAGATTAGTTAACCAAGTTTGAATGAACAAAAATTCAACTGAAACACGATATGGATCATCATTCAACATGCCACGTACTATTATTAAGTAAGATCTTGAAAACTTCGGCAATTCCATCTCCGACTATGGAAATAAGTCTGGATATTGCGTTTTGTTTAAATTTCTTGTGTAGTTTGGTTTGGAAAGAGTATTATATGTTCTCAATCAAACACAAACCGACAAGGTTGGTGTGTGTATTTTAAGAGTTGCCTTCCCTATTACACTATTATATTATATTTTAAAATTTTTATCCTGACAAATACCAAACACAATTGTTTTTTGGCAAGTTGTTTAACCGTCTGAAACAAAAAAGAACTCGTGTTTAATAGATGTTCTTTTGAGATCAGGTTCACCACATTTAATGATTGTTAAAACTGTTTTCGTTTTGTCTCTTAAGATTATTTTCCTTATTTTTTTTTAATGGAATGAATCAACGCATTTATCATACTATATCGTGACGTGAGTTCTGAATTACAAATAAAAATAATGATAACTAACCTTCTATTCGCTTCTTTACTGTCCAAACAGCATTAGGGTTACCAGGAAATTCTGATACAGCCAGGTACATCTAGGCCGTGGCGCAATACTCGTAGCGATGACTGTGGCCTCTGCCACAAAGCAAATACATTTAAAAATCTGCCCCTGCTCGGTCTGTACAAGGAAAAAGTACACATTCTTTGTCCTAGGAGTTGCCGAACTTATGAAAATCATTCCAAGTTCGGGGTCGTCCAAATCGTTTCTTCGTCGAGGAATCGGACAACGGATATCGTGCAGGTCGCCGTATGTCTTATATGCCAAGTAGTTTTCAGAGCAAATTAATACTCCCGACGGCCCACGATGCGACGACGCGACATCCCGATTTGCCAAATGTCTCTTGATGAACTTTTTCAAGATAAATATTTATTATTATTTTGTATTTTGCTTGATATTTGCACTGCGTATTAAAACAAAATTGTGTTTAATGAACTAAAGAACTTTTATAAAACTGAAAATGATTTTACTTCCATGTAATGTATTGGGAACTGTCAGATTGACTTTTGACAAATGAACAAAAAAAAACGCATCTGTCAGTTTGAGCAATATTATCTTAATCCACCACTCACATGTATTCACGGATAGGAAAATAAAAGTAATTTAAGAGAGTTTTCTCTTACTCACCTAAAAAAAAATTTGCGGGTGTTTAAGGCAAGGGGGGTACGAGTCGCGCCTCTATTTAATTATTTTCTCTATGATCTACCCATTGTCCGAAAGAATAAAAAAACCCATGAAAAACAATTTACATACATCCAAGCATTTTTAATAAAAAAAGCCTAAAATCAACCAACTGATAAAGTAACATATTCCTAGTCATAAGTACTATTTTCCCTAACACATTTTTTAATCTTTATCATTCTTACTTACAATAAAAAAAAACAATGGAATAAAAACGATCGAAATAAAAGAAACCTAAATTCAACCAACTGATATGATGAAGATTTCTTAAAGTATCACATTCCTAACCATAAATATTACTTAGCCCTGACACAATTATAAGTTGAATATAACAATATTCAACCAACTAATACGTTAGCGCCATCCGTTATCATACAATTTTTTTCTTCAAACTAAATACACCTTCAACCACAACCGCGGCCCGCGCCGTCACCACAGTACATACAACGTACGTTAAAAAGTTATGTTTATATTGCACAAACAATTATTTTGCACTCGAAAAAACACAGCTAGGGTTAAATTAATCTTACACAGCAAATTAAAACGTGTGTTCTCTACCACATTGTTCAAGCTAATGAACAATGTTAAATTGGTTAAATTTTGAAGTTTGGTTTGTGGTTGGACCAAATTTAGCTTTTTGCTGTGTGAATTGCGTTAAAAGAGATTTATTAAAACACTATTTTGGCTAAAATGCCTTCAAGATTTAAGAAATGTCCCTAAAATATTTTTTTCCTGTATTTATTTATTCTATTCTGGTCTATTTGTAAAAAATGCGAATAAAAACAATTTTATTCCATGGTACGTACGGCTCATATTTACGAGCATCCCCTTGTATCAAATTTAGAGTGATCTGCGAGTCTGTCCACAAAAAGAGTCGTTTAAATGGCATATTTGACTTCTGTAAGTAAGAACCAAGCCTGGCTGCAACCAACGTAGCAGTAAGTTCTAATTTCGGCAAAGTGAGATCATCTGTTTTCTTTTCTTTAAGTGGCACAACACGGGCCTTTGCACATACTAAATTCACATCAATTTTATTATTTGGATTCTGGAGTCTTAGAAATGCAACGGCACCAAAAGCTTTCTGACTCGCGTCAGCAAATATGTGCATTTCAATCGCAGTCAAATCAGCTTTAATTCCAAGCCACCTAGGCATTGAAACATCGGGCACTACTCCTAAATCCTTTACACACGCTATATATTTTTGGCTAGATTCTGCATGCAATGGCTCATCCCAATTTAGCTTAAATAAGATTTTTAACTTTATTATAATTGGGTTTAAAAAGCCTAAACGTTCGAACACTCGCGCTATAAGCTGCAATAAATTGCGCTTTGTAGGAAGTGTCATCGTTTTCAAATAATCCAAATTAAAATTTATCATCAATTCGTCGTTGTTCATGTTCCATAGGACACCCAAAACAGAATGAGTTAAGCCATCGGTCACTTCGAGAGAATTTTGAATATCAATATTATTACAGCGCCACCTTCTAAGCTTCATATATGCTCGTCTCAACACCTCGCTAGCCTCTTTACAAAATTTCTGCGCATCGCTTCGATTATGTACGCTGACAACAAGATCATCCATATAGAAAGACTTAGTTAGTATGTCACAAGTCTCCGGAAACTCTTTTGATTGCTTGGTGATATGAAGAGCTATTGTTACAAATAGCAAAAACGGGCTAGAAGAAACCCCGAAGGTGACAAGAGTCATTCGATACTCTGCTTCAGATGAAAAATCGGTAGTTAAGTCTCAGTTTTGTGAAAACCATATGAAACGGTGACTGTTCCTTTCGCTCTCTGCTAATACCACTTGCAGAAACGCCTTTTCAATATCTGCCACTATTCCAATCTCACCAATCCGGAAGCTTAATAAAGTTAATAAAGTTTGGAGCACGTCTGGAAGTAAATTCGACCCTGTCCATAAACATTCATTTAAAGATAATTTACCTGGTAAATGCGACCAGGCATCGAATACAATTCGGATCTTGTCTTCTCCGGGCGATATACTGCGCTGGGTGGCATATAATAAAGATGTTTAGTATTGTGGTCCCCTGGAACCACTCTCTCTGCATATCCTGATGCAATAAAGTGCCGCATTGCTGTATCGTATTCGCAAAGTTTACAGGGATCCCTTCGAAGTCTTCTGAGAAGGAAATGTAGCCTTGACAGAGCCATTTCCTTATTGTTTCCCAGCTGTCCATTTAAATTTTTCCAGGGTAGGAGTGCTTCGTATCATGTGTTTGTCTTTCTAATGCATTTTCTTTGAAGCTCTTTAGTGAATTCACTCATCTCCGTCCCGTCACCTCGTATACCTAGGCACTCCAGTTTCCACATGTCTTCAAAGGATGTCGAGCTGAAAAGAGTGGAAACGCTAACCTCTGAGATAACATCACCTGTGTCACAAGGACCTGAAGCGTCCACCCAAATATTGTGTCTACTGCTGTCAAAAGCCTTGTTATTCGCTTGTATCTTCCAGTAACCACCTGCCAATAGTAATCTGCTCCAACAAGAACACTCAATCCTTCCTCTTGCTCTTGTTCACAAAAATTTGAGTCTGCCAAACAGAAACCTTCTAACTGAGGGATTCTACTATCTGGAGCAAACAAGACGTCCTAGCAGATTTCTGGAACAACAACTGCCGTAACTTCCACACTCCTTTAACTAAATTGACTCTCTAATAGAAATTTTACTAATTTCATTTTATTAGCGCAGGAAATTTTGCCTTTGACGAAAGGAATTGCTACCTCCTGCCCTCTCAATCGATTCGACTTCTTGTTTTAGGAATCTAAGAATGTTGTTTATCTGTTTGTCTCCGTCGAAAGAAAGAGTAGATCCGCTATCAGAAGCAGCCTCATTGACGTCTTCGCTTATTAAGCTTTCTTTCTGAATTCGGTGATAATTAATCCGGAGTTCATTTGGCATGCATTTTAGGAGAATCGTCTTAAGCATGATATAATAATGCGAAGAGGGAACACCTAGTGCTGTTAGAGACCTACTCCAAGCAATTACAGTGTTGTACAAATTTCTTAACCCAATCGCGTCCGTTTTGCCATGAACTGCGGGAAGCACCATGAGTTGCTGCATCAACTTAACTTATCTATTAGCTTTTCCGAATCCCCATACTCGTCTTGTAAGAGAGAGATAGCCCCATCGTAGCAGGTATCAGTGGGAGTGAAATCAGATATAGTCTTCGCTGCATTTCCAGTTAAAACGGACTGCAAATAGTTGAATTTTTCTGCTCCACTCAAAGTCTCATTCTCATGTACAGTCTTCCGGAAATTTTCCCAAAAACGAATCCATTCCTGTTGGCCTCCTGAAAACTTTCTCAGCTCTAATTTAGGAAGTTTGATAGGGATTAATTTGAACTTATACCTTTGCCAAGCGAATTTGTAACCTAGCCATCATAACTACAGCAGTCTTCATATTCTGCTACCTTCTCTGGTTTTAAGTCTTCTATATTTTTATTCTGAACTTCTGAGTTGATTGTGCGTAGATTCTCATTGGCAGTAGTGAGACGCTGTAAAAACGATGCAAGATCCCCTTCAATGCTGTCTAATTTAGACAGATCCTCAATAGCTCTGGTTCTCGAAGTTTTTAAATATTCTGTAGCCTCGTTTACTATTTTAGTTATCTGACTGCGGTAACCGGCCCGCGCCTGCAACTCCATGTTTTTTACTGTATTCTTGCGACGATAAATTTATAAGAGCTATCACGTTAACTAACTTTCAAACTAGATTCTATGCTGTCCCGGGTTTCGGCACCATGTCAAAAATAACCCTATGGGAAATAATTAAACGATTTTACCTAGTCGAAATAAAACAACCGATCTTTTCGGGTCTAAAATCTCGTGATAACTGAACTTTATTTGACTTGAAATCTAACAGTTTCGTATATATGAAAGCAAATGTATGTACTTAAAGAAAAGTAAGATAAATGGGCAATGCTAAATTTATGTGATAGTATGTAAATATTCAAGTATAAGTTAAATTCAATTACTATGTATATCGATTATGTATGTAGCAAGAAATAGGGTAAATCATTCTTCGTTTAATTTTCAACAGAGCATCCACGAAACGTTGGGAAAACAATGGAATAAAATTGTTTTTATTCGCATTTTTTACAAATAGACCGAAATAGCCTAAATAAATACGGTAGAAAAGTTACACAAAAAAATTGGTCAAATTCAGAATATAATATAATTTTTTTTCGTTGTTCAAGTTAATTAATTTCTTTCGCAAAATCCGACTTAAAAGATATAAAGTTAATAATTTGGCGCGAAAAATGTAACGAAATCTCAGTTTTACTTATATGTTTCGGTTTTACATCGTTAATTTAATATTTTGGAAAAACAACTCCAAACCTTTTCAAAACATTTCACATTATGGTTAGTTTGTTGATTCAGCGCAGTGTCGCGTAGTTCCTCTATAGTGCAGTTCCACCCAATGCGGTTTGTGTTCTCAAATTGCTTTTTTGTAGATCTAAATAAAAAGATGATTTTTTTTCACCAAACTCCATTTATTTATATTATAACTATCAATAAAAAAATAAAAATTGAACACAAAACGAATATTGGTCTAAGTTAGTCAAAAATAAAAGTAAAACGGAATTCATTCAATAGATATTGCTAAATGGAAATCGAAATTTATTAAAATTGATTCATTGACATTATAGGCATACAGTTTTTAATAGTAAAAGTCAGAAACTTTTCAGAAGAACAGCTTATAATTTATTAAAAAATGGAGTTATCTAAGATTTTAGAAATATAAACTGGCCAACTATAAAAAAAGAATTAAAAAGATCGATTTGTTTTACGAATGAAATTAATAATTATAATACTCCATGAACACATCCATCGAGATTCAAACCAATTATCAAACGTGCCAACAAAACTAACAAAAACAACTTCGAGACTCGGAGAAACGTCAAGCAGCCATCCACCGTAGCTTCTACTTAAGATTCTTATCGACCGTAGCGAATTGTATGTAAAATGCTACGACGGATAAACTTACGTTGGATAAGTTTCCCAATAAAACACGGCTATTGCTGAAAAATTTTGTGCGTTTGTGAACGTATAAAATCCAATAGGTAACCATTTCTGTCAAAAGTTAAAACAGAGAAAAAACTAATTGCTTCAGCTCAAAGTGAATTAAGCATACATTTGTTGGGTAATATATAAATTTCAAATGAATCAGGAAGTAATACCACAATTGCTTCAAAAGAAGAAGATGATGTATTGAGCACGTAATTAAATATCACAAACAACAATTGAAAAGATAGCTGATTTCGTAGTCACCTGTGCACTACAATACCTAAGTATACCACAAATTTAGCGCTAGCTTGGCTTCGATTTGGAAATCATAAATTTCGTTTCGTTGTCATGGTCATCAGCTTTTAATGGCTTGTTATTTAACACGTATTACAACAACAACCAACGTATTGCACAGCAAAGCTATGCGCCACAGAATGCCCCCAATAACAAATCAATCTATTTGTATTCAATTTGCAAAATGAACTACAATAAGTATTTTATTTTAATTATTTTATATTTGTTAAAATATCAACGGATTATATTATTTGTTTTTTTTCTCTAGAGACCCTACACAAACGAAAATATTAATGTAATTTTATTTTTCAAATGAATAAATTAAATCTTACATTTATTATATGGTTTCCCATTAGATCTGGACATTTTGGACTTCATGTTTCTTTTCGATTATCGTTTACAGTTTTAAATTTCTCTATCTTGAGAAACTTTAAATTTTAACGCAAATATAGCCTGATCTACAGCTGCCTACATTTTAACGCATTTTATTCACCACGCTATTGTCAAGTCTTAACCAAGTTACAAAATTTAATCAACATTTTAACGCAATTCACACACGGCCTAAATGTCAATTCTTAATCCATCGCTAGACCACCGTCTTCGATGGTCTAGCAAAGAACTAAATTGGTAAACGTGAAATAGCAGAGATTGTGTTTTAGTAATAGTATTTCGAACTTAGTCCACGGAATAACTAGTAAACCTTCCCTAGTCCATGTTTACTAATGTGGGTGTATGTATTTAGCTTTCGGTCTAAAAGAAAAAGTAAATATTTTATATGTATTTGTATATATATACATATATTATATTTATATTGGACCTTATTATATATATAATAATTCCATATATTTGTTCTTATTTGGTGTTTTTATAGTTCTGTTTCACAGATATGTCAAAGTAGGTAAGTTGTGATGTGCCAAGAAGCATATCATTATTTTCAAGTTTTTATGATGCTCTCAAGTTGTGAGGTTTTTCCCAGAGTACCAAAAGTCACAAAAACGACTTCACCTCCAGTTATGAGGTTATTGTGACTTGTGGGTTTAGTGAGGTTGCCAGTATAAGGCTATAAAATACCATAAGGTTATTGACTTTATCAATTTAATTTAAGTGTTTTTGGCTGGACTTTTAAACAATTTAAAATCTTTTAATTGAATTGGTAAAACTATTAATTGTGTTTTAAATAAAACACTCTTTGATTGTAGCGCAGGAGAATTCTAAGATAATTAAGGGATATGAATGATCCGTTTGTCATTCAAGATACAACTTTTATTTATCGGCCTATATTTGCCGACTTTTATTGAAGATCGACAATCGGTTCGTTTTTGTTAGATTTCCACAAGAAAACTTGCCAGGTAAAAGAGGAGAAGGAGTTATTTCTTCATGTCCAAATATTGTTCGAGAAAATTTATAGTTATTACAATGTACACAGAATTATCTCAAAATCGAATGTGTTATCTTTGCGACAAGACTTTTCTTGGCAATGCGGCACTAGATCCACACCAGTGCCCGAGTTCATAATTCTGAAGGTACAATATGTAATATCTGTTGGGTAGAACGTCCACCAAAGTAGGTATTCTTAAACCTCGCATTATTGTAGTACACCCAGAACAATCTAATAAGAATATTAGACCAGCTTTCTGCAACAATTCAACACTTAAAAATGTGTTATGTAACAATAAAATATTTCCTGAAACCGACAAATTTAAGAAGAACGGTGTCTACAAAATTAAATGCAGTGCTGGTGAAGGTGTCTACATCGGCAAAATCTGGCGAAACTTGGACAAACGATTCAGCGAACATATACGGGGAGTTTCTTATTCCGATCCTTCTTCTTTCACAACACCTTCGAAACTCTGACCATGTTTGTTCTTTGGATAATGTTGAACTTCTTCATAATTTAAATTCTCGGCGATTGCTAGATAAATTTGAAATATTTTAGAATCAACAAACATAATGCCTACTTAATAACCAAATTGATTTAAACAATAACAGCCCTCTGCTAAATATGAAAATATAATCGTAAATTATAAAAAAAAATTGTTTAAAGTTAATGTTTTGATTTAAAAAATTAATTTCCTCACCGTATATTATTTGTTTACTTTCCTATCTTGAGCTCTTATTGTGCATGTAATGTCAGTCCCCTGATGATGTCTTAATCGGAAGAAACGCGTCGGATAATATTTTAAATTAAAATATTATATTTTTAATAAAAATCAAATTTGTGGATCTTTTTTAAATCACAAGTGTTTTTTTACTTTCATTAAAATATTAAAATAATACATTTATTTTTATAGGAACAAATTACAGTTCGGTCAGTATCGGAAGATTAAACCACCCCAAAGAATCTCTAGAAAATCGAGGAAGACGGAACAAAACCAAATAAATTGTGTTTTTCATGGTGGAAATGGTTCTTTTTGAATCAATGGCGCAAGATTTTAGTCGATTTAGTAATATGTTAAATCGCTTTTAGTATGATATTAGGTTAAAAAGAGGATTTTGTTAATTTTAAACCAGTTTAGTATCTTACTATTTTCTTAACATTTTACTAAAGGTAAAATCACAAAATGGCTACTTTAGTTTTTTAGTATCGTATTAAATCCTTATGCCACTTTGGCATTTATAAATGTCAGAAAGTTATGTTCGCATACTTTTTTGCACTATTTTAGGCGTGTTTAGTTGTAGTTTATAAAGAAAATAGATTTAGTATGGTGCTGGTTAAAAAGGGTTTAAAATTGGGAAAATATTAGTAGTGATTTAGTATTAGCAAGCTGTTAAGTGGTATCATACTAAGCCCTTAACATCAGGCTGCTTAAAATTTTGCGCCAATATTTTTAAAACTGATCAAAAGAAATTATTTTAGATTGTATAATCACATGTATATTAATGAACTCTAAACCAATATTTCGAGAAACTAAAACTAAAATACAGGATTTAATGAATCAGCCAAAGGGGAATGTTATTAGCAGAAACCTTATTAGGTTTTTGTTCGCTCTACTTCTACGAAACCATTGCTATGGATTGTTTTTGTTTTCAAAAAAATAATAAATAAAACACTAGTATAATAAACATATTATTTATTGATTATAAGTGACTTAATATTTGAAACATCAGATTATTTTTTCTTTCTTTAAATAACGCGGCTTATACTAAAAACGAAATATGTCATATGAAAAATTATTGTTAAGTTATTGACCAATTGGTTGAATTATTATAGGTGTTCGAGATTTAAATATATCTCTTTCGGCTGTTTTGGTCGTAATGTTTTTTTTAATGAAACAATTTCATTTCCTTTCCCGACGTTTCGACGGTGGTTGCCGTCTTCTTCAGGGAATCTTTTATTAACAAAAATAAAATGAACATATTATACATATAAGAACATTTAGTGCAAAATGTTGGCAAACTTACATTTAGTACGTATTACAGATAAACATAAATAATACAATGAAAGAAAAGTAAATATAAAGCAATAGGGGTATTCACGATCTAGTGTACCAAGTCTTGTAAAATTGTAAAATTTTATTTTTTTACAACAGACTGTGAACACACTTTTACTAATCTGTAGCAACTATGAAGCAAATGTCAAAATCTGTTTGACATTTGTTCTGAAGAAGGCTTAGTTTGTGTTAAAAAAAAATCTTACATCCTTGTATGTTTCTGTTACAATAGCGTTCGGGTATTGTAAAAGTGTAAGACTTTGACATTCAGTATATTTTGTTGGTGTAGTGCAAAAAAATGCTACACTTTTACAATGATACAAGACCAGATACATCGGATCGTGAATACCCCTAATGTTTAAAAAAAAAAAGTTTATGATATAAAAAAAAAAAACACTTCGATTGAAGCTTAGTCGGCTTTAAATTGTCACAGATTCTGCTTAGTCACCAAAGAGCAGTAAGTCGATGAAATCTTCTGGCTGTCTTGTTTACGATTCAGATTGTTTTTGTTGTTAATAATATGAAGCGTTTCTGGAGTATACCACTTGGAGACATGTTTCTCCCTTTCCAGGATTTCGACTCTGTCAAAATCTGGTTTGTGTCCACGCTCGGGTGTAAGGCCAATGCTGTCTTCCTAGTGCTTTTAAAGTTAATGTCGGATTTGTGGTTGGAAATTCGTTGACGAAGAAGTTGTTTCGTTGTACCGATATAGGAAAGATTACAATTTTCTTTCGCATTGCCACGACAGTTAATTTTATAGACTACGTCTGTGAACTTATCCTTTTCCGTTTTTGTTTTCATGTTGGTGAAAAGAGGTGCCATTGTCCTATTGGATTTATACGCTAAACTGACGTCATTAGTGTTTTTTTTACAGTCTCTTTAAAGTTTTCTGACAGTTTGGGAACATAAACTATACTCTTATAAATACCTCTCTCTTCTTGCCGATTATCAACAGGAGCTTTGTGTTTTTGGCGAAGTATCAAGATCCATATGATTTCCATTGGATAGCCATTAATCTTGAAGTGTTTTCATCAGAGAATAAAAGATTAGTTTGACTTTTTCACTGTGAATCATGGGTTTAAATGAAACAGTCAATACCTGGTTTTCAAATCCACTGTGCCAAACTATTGCCGTGCAATTCAGGTTGCATTTAAAAGACATTAGGTCTTACAGGCATATATGGTTAAAATTAAATTTTAATTGAACAAATTAAATTTCAATAAAAAAATGAGTAAAACTTAAAAATATTGTTATCCCAACATTTTTCCTTAAAAGTTCAAGAAGTAGGTATATTATAATAAATGCATGAAATCTGGCTGTCCAGATTTTTCAAATCTTCTAATTTAAGTCTAGACAGTATTAGGTTTGATTTTAGAGGGTTTGGTAGACTGAAGATCTTTGTAAAGGAAGTTGATCTTCATAGCCATTTGCTTGAACAATTTGAAATTAACTATGTAGATGCATTTTCTTTTACTCCTGAGGAAAAAAAATTAATATTATTCTTAAAGGAATACCGGGCAATTTTTCCGCGTCTTTAGTCAACTCGAAACTTTTAAAATTGGACCCCTCACTAAAGGTGACGGTCAAGAATTTTGAAACCAGGTGGTCAACGGAAAATGATATTCCCTTAGACTTATTTTTATGTGTTATGGATGACAGGGAAAGCCTCTTAAAAATTAAAACAATAACATTCTTAATGAGACACAGGATCCACTGGGATTCTGTTAAGGGGTCCGGCACAAGGCAGTGCTACAGATGCCAGCGATTTGGACATATTTCGGCATTTTGCTCTTACCCTATCAGATGCGTTAAGTGCCTTAAGGAGCATCAGCCTGGAAGCTGCGATCTGGGTCCGAAAAGTGACGAGTCCGTAGCATCGTGTGTAAACTGTGGCATTGCGGGTCACCCTGCCAGTTATAAGGAATGCCCAAAACGGAAGGAATTGCTTAAAAAAAAGATTACACTACCCTTGAAAGGAATTTAAAAAAAACAAAAACTGAACAAATCAGTTTTTGATCTGATGAGCAATGCCCCCAAAATGGCATCTCTTTTGCTGATGCCCTTAGAGGATCTGGTACTGCAACTACAAAGCCTCCTCCAAAGCCTTCTGTAGGTAACGTTATGTCAGACCTTATGAATGAATCCATAAACCTGTTCGGTACCACCTTCAGTGTACTTTTTGCCAAGGTTCGTGACTTCTGGCCAAAATATGTAAAATCAAATGATTTTCAAAAACCTGAAGCCTATCTGGCTTTCATCGCCTCATTTCCTAAAGTTTTACCATGAATTTAAGTCTCATAACTGCCAACGTCAACTCTTTCAATCAAAAGGACAAACAAATCGAAATTGAGCTTCATTTAAAAGAAACTAGTGCTACTGCAATTCTCTTACAATAAACTCGCATTACAAGACAATACCGTACTCGTTTTAACGACAATTTCGATTTAATTACAAACAATGATGGACGAGGAACAGGCATCCTATTGAATAACTCGTACAAATCGTATCAAAAAACATTTCGCAATAACATCATTTCAGCCACAATGGCATTAATCCCGCTTATAAAATATTGATCAGACCTCTCATCTCGTATGCATTTTTAAGTTGGTTCCATATAACACCGAATGTCGCCACTGAATTGCAAAGATTTGAAAGAAATATACTTCGAAAATGTATCTCAAAACACAGAAGACCTTCAGGCAAATGGTATAGCAATCGGTCTCTATACGAAGACACTAAAATAGTTCCTTTGCTAAACTATCTCATAACGTTGGGAAAAAAACGAATCTTTACACTACAAGGTCATGACAATCCGTGCCTTCGGGAACTTTTCTCTGAAAACATTACTTTTTCAGCCCATGATAGATACTATTTATCTCCAATAAGCATCCTTTGCGAGGAGTCCAATGAACTGTTTAAAGTCACAAACCGAGATAGCTCTTTTCCCTGTGAGTTTTACAAAAGGTGCATTCCCAACAATTATAGAGGTTAGTTATTTAAATCATCTTCCTCAGTCTATCTAAATCAAATACCTATGTATATTTACGTTCAGTGCCATTATTTATACAAAAATTTAAAATCTAATTAACGAGAGTTAAGAAAATTTTGTATGTGGGTACATGACTAACTTTGAGATACTTTACACATAAATATGTAACAACTACATTATACCACAACCCTGAAAACATGAAAACAATAATATGTATATATAGATATGTAAGAGAAAATATATTATCTAGCTTTATGCACTACATATCTTATCAATGGCAATAAGTTCATCTATTCAAAAAATTAAAAAAAAAGAAAAAAAAAAGCAAAATGGATTCAAATGGATAATACAAATTCTATATACTACTGAAATACATCAGCCAAGTACATCAGCCAAGATGTTCTTCACGAAATCTATGTAAGATGAACTGAACTAGGCAAAAATTGCGTATTGACAAAGGTCCTCACTAGTCAACTGATGAGTCCATGTGAGATCACCGGGACGAAACGCCAATTTTTGTTGGACTAAAGGCCGTTAAAAGCTATTTTGAATCAATAATTCAACAAGTACAAATATAATAGTGCTAAGTCTTCTACTTGGCTGATGTATTTCAGTAGTATATAGAATTTGTATTATTAAAAAAAAAAACTCCTTATATAAATAATGCCAGGCCATGGGCAAAAAACAAAAATTTCCAATTTAATGATTAGGAATTCTAGTCTTGTTGGATATAGTTCACACTAGATGTTCTTCACGAAATCTATGTAAGATGAACTGAACTAGGCAAAAATTGCGTATTGACAAAGGTCCTCACTAGTCAACTGATGAGTCCATGTGAGATCACCGGGACGAAACGCCAATTTTTGTTGGACTAAAGGCCGTTAAAAGCTATTTTGAATCAATAATTCAACAAGTCCAAATATAATAGTGCTAAGTCTTCTACTTGGCTGATGTATTTCAGTAGTATATAGAATTTGTATTATTAAAAAAAAAAAAAAAACTCCTTATATAAATAATGCCAGGCCATGGGCAAAAAACAAAAATTTCCAATTTAATGATTAGGAATTCTAGTCTTGTTGGATATAGTTCACACTAGATGTTCTTCACGAAATCTATGTAAGATGAACTGAACTAGGCAAAAATTGCGTATTGACAAAGGTCCTCACTAGTCAACTGATGAGTCCATGTGAGATCACCGGGACGAAACGCCAATTTTTGTTGGACTAAAGGCCGTTAAAAGCTATTTTGAATCAATAATTCAACAAGTCCAAATATAATAGTGCTAAGTCTTCTACTTGGCTGATGTATTTCAGTAGTATATAGAATTTGTATTATTAAAAAAAAAACTCCTTATATTTCATTGTTATCTTTCTCTTTCTTATTTTTCTTAATTTTGTGTTGTTTAGGATAAGTTTATTTAGTACAACGCGTATGGACTTTGTTGAGTGGTCACATAAATTATATCTATCCAGTGAATTTCTTTAAAAACAAAAAAATGTGTATCCGTTTGTGTAATAAATAAAACAAAAAAAAAACTATTTAAAATCGAGTAGCCTGACCAATTCCAAGTCGACAAATTTGTATTGTTATCCTTAGAATCAATAGCTGTAAATATAATTCAAACAAAACTGTATAAAAAAAAAAGAATCTCAATAAAGTTTACTTACTTACTTACTATCGGTTACATTAATACTTAGAGCTACAAAAGTATGGATCTACCATATCGATTTGACATTTAGGCAGGTATTCACGAAGCGCTCATACTTAAGAGGCTCATAAACATATTCAGCAAGCATTAATAGTGAATATTTATGAGCGCTCATAAGACTTATGAGTGGTCGCAACCACTTTTAAGTTATGAGCGCCCTCATCGTAAATTTGTTCGAAAACTATCGAAGTACAATGCCAATTTTCTCAAAGTGTCAATGTAACATTCATTTCATTTAAAATTGTTGAAATTTGTAGTTCGATGTATAATTAAAGTTTATTCTCTCCACTGTGCCTCACGTCATATGTGTTGAAATACTATCCAAAAACATATATAAAGTGTGAAATATTTAGTGCATCTGCAGCGAAGGCAGTTGATACATACTGAACGTTGGAGCGTTCCAATGAATGAAAGAGTTATATTGAGCTACAGCTACATGAAGTCCTATTATACCGTCTGCTGATGATAACACTGGCCAAGCATTAAAATTCCAAGCTTTTGATTTTTCCTTGTCTCAAAGAGTATAATGGTATTGCGAGCATTTGTTTTAAAATAGCAGTTGCCGAATCAAATGATTCCATTCGCATAAGCACGGATGAACCGGCAGCAGTTCCTGTACTTCACGAAGCGCTCATAATTAAGAGGCTCATAAGCATATTCACCAAGCATTAATAGTGAATATTTATGAGAGCTCATAAGACTTATGAGTGGTCGCAACCACTTTTAAGTTATGAGCGCCCTCATCGTAAATTTGTTCGAAAACTATCGAAGTACAATGCCAATTTTCTCAAAGTGTCAATGTAACATTCTTTTCACTTAAAATTGTTGAAATTTGTAGTTCGAGGTATAATTAAAATGTATTCTCTGCACTATGTCTTACGTCATATGTGTTGGAATACTATCCAAAAATATATATAAAGGGTGAAATATTTAGTGCATCTGCAGCGAAGGCAGTTGATACATACTGATCGTTGGAGCGTTCCAATGAATGAAAGAGTTATATAGAGAATCATCGAAACTGGCTTCTTTGAAGCCATCAAAGAAGGAAAGGGTCCAGCTACAGCTGCATGAAATCCTATTATATCGTCTGCTGATGATTAAACTGGCCAAGCATTAAAATTCCAAGCTTTTGATTTTTCCTTGTCTCAAAGAATATAATGGTATTGCAAGCATTTTTTTTTAAATAGCAGTTGCCGGCTCAAATGATTCCATTCTGTTGCGGCGCCGGGTGGGGGTTCCTTGCTAACGTCAATAGATTAGACCTGAAATATAATAATAATAATAAAAAGAGAAGAAAAGTAATTTTGTACGTACCAATGTCCAAATGCGTGTACCAGATACCAGCTGCTTTTAAAATGAATGACATAGAGAAACAAATATAGAGAGAGGGAACGCTTGGACCAAAGATTAATCCACCTAAGATCTCTAACTTATAATAGTTATGGCGGTACCGTTCAGAATGGCAAAGCATTGGTGGGGAATTTGTCCCTACAACTTTTAAACTATACCTTGTCGGTACAAACGTCATAACTTTGTTTCTAAATTACATTGTTGTTCTCATTTATGGGTTGCGTTCATATTGTTATTCTTGCCGTGACAGTTCATTTTTTTTTGTGTGGTATTATATTAAGGTTTTATGACATTAATGGATGGAATTAAGCTTTTCCAATATTTTTCACGCGTAGTTACCGAAAAGTATCAATTATATTTGTTGGAAATTATAAAAAAAAAAAGAAAAAGGAGAGGAAACATTATAAGCACCAGCCCCATCTATCGACGAGGAGCATCTTCGATGATGCAAACATAATGGCCGTAAGCTTATGGACATAGCTTTCGAAGATCGAGAGGAACAAGTACAAAAGTCACTGGTTATTTTTTTTTGCGGTTCACCCATACCAATGCGTTAAACAATTACCATTACATGTTTGTTTTTGCAGTTTTTTTTTATTGGTTGTGGTTATGCCCTTTATAGAGATGTAGGATCGGATGATGTTGTTCAGTTAGGAAAAAAAATCATCCCAGAATTTGTGGGTATGAGTAGTTTCGACTTCTTCATTTTGGCCCACGATAATTGGTAAGGCGATTGTTTGACAAGTGGACAGTAGTCACTCGTTCAATAAAAATATATACCAAGAACCAAAAAACCGGGAAGAATTTACTTAAAGTTAAAAGCTAAAATTTAAAATAAGATAAAAAAAGGAAAAAGTTTTGTCTGGTGCGTTTTATGGATTAGCTATGTTTAGCATATAATTTTTAATATTAGTCATTTGTATGTTTTAGAATCCCTTTCGCGGAGTACCGTCAAGATTCCAATTCCTATTGGGCCGTTTTTCTAGACTTAAATTCTAATAAAACAATTAAAGTGGTGAGTTATTTTCTTTAAATGTTTTTTATTGAAAGGTGTCATAAGTGTACAAAAAACCCCTTTAGGTAATTTCTCGGCGGCCTTTCAAAGTATCTGAGTACTGGGCCGCTGCAGCTGTTTTTTTTTGGAAGTTTTCGTATTTTTGTATCCCGGATTTTTCCGAATAGACCCAGATTTTTTCCAAATTGGGCTGGATTGGATGTGCTGATTCCCTGGCCGCTACTATATACGGTGGATACTAAGCGGGCTCGCATGAGAAATGACATAGTGGGACACTAAAACCAGACCAGCGAAGTCGAAGGAGCTCCACGGCCATCATATAGCGAAGTGGCTTAACACCAACCCAGTTGAAGTCGGCCAGAGTGAGTCTTTTAAAGTTTCTAGAGAAAAGAAAAGGAGAAAATCACCAATTTTATTAAAACAAAAAAAAAGGATATGTGGATATATCTTTTCATATCTGAAAATTTGTGTTTGTCTATTATTTATTATATATTAAATATTAAGTTTAACTGGCGTTATAGTTATAAGAACAAATGCATACCTAAATTATTTAATTTGCTGACCTTTCTTGATACTTTTTCTGTGTAAAACCTAAGATCGGTTTCATTAGGAGTGTCACCGGGGAATTAATTCCATTGCTTCTTCGCCTTGTTTAAAAAAAAAAGGTTTTTTTGATTAATGTCTGGCACTGCTGTGATCGATTTTTAGTTATTTATTTTGTTTTTTTTTTCTTAGTACCACTTTGTTTATTTTTTTATTTGGATAATTTATTTTGGTTTTCATCTGAATTTAATTCAGTTCATTGTTTTTTTTTGGTATTTTTGTTTTGGTGTTAGCAAACATTTAGATATACTTTGGTTTTAAAACAAAAAAAAGAAATGTAAATAAAACTTCGAAACGCCAATGGTCAAACATCTAGTCTTTCTCTTGGTCCTCCTAAGTGAGACCATGATCTATTGAAGAAATATTTTCAGGGGTGCTAAAGGTAGCTGAGTTTCGGTGAAGATGGTATGATCCAAAACCGATCATCCACCATATTGGGGGAATCTAAAAATGGCCTAAGATTCCTAAGGTAGGGTGGGTAATGGCCTCACTGCAACAACATCCGCAGTGCCTTGATGTGACAATAGTCCGTCCGTCTTTATCTTCCAATTTCCTTTTCCTTTCCTTAGGCCTGATATGTGTTTTTTTGTTTGCAGGTGAGGTTAGGTTTCCGGGGGCAAGATCCCCCCCGTCCGACGAGCTGATGCCGTGCATAGCAAGCAGGCCACGCCCCCCGGAACTTAGCATTCTATCCCTTTTCCGAACTATTCCTTTCCAATATCCTAGCCCGTCCTTTTTCCTACCTATCCCCACTACCGCGACCTATCCACCTTCTCTTGCCCGCAACAATTATGGGGCCCAACGTCGCTAAAGCGTTTTTTTAACGTAGTTGGAACGTTTTTTTGACGAGTTAGTTATTATAGTCTTTGTTTCAGTTCGTTTATGTTGTGAAGTACCCAACCAAACTTGCTGTGAATTTTTAAAACTCGTAAGTCTGCAACAGGAAGGCCTCAGGCGTACCTAGTTGTATTGCGACGAGTGTTTGGAAATTCACAGCGACTGCGGTTAATAAGTGTTATGCGTTTTATTTGGCATTACTGAAGTTTTTGAAAAAGGCGTATGTCTGCATCAGGAAGGTCACAGACGAAACTAGTTGTATCGCGACGTTCTTTTGCAAAAGCTTGAGTAAGATCAGATAGCGTATTTTAGTATTGTTTTTCCCTATTCATATCCCTACTATTTTTACTATTCTATTTCTATTTTCAATTTTCAATCCTACAGTCTTGTCATTTTCTATTTGGTAGCGGTGAGTGTGAGTGACGTTTAGTCCGACATCACCGTTCCAAAATGTTTGTCCAGTTTTATCTCACCGTTTCATGTCTTCCAGCAAGGTCCTTGAGACAGACTGGAATTGCGGGAACGGTGAGAGAAAACTTTGTAATGTGATTTGTTAGTGTTTCTAGTAGTTTTCCCATATTATTATTGTCACATCAGGGATTTTAGTTCGTCCGTCTGAGGTCTTCTGGTTTTAGTGATGATCGTTGGTAGGATCATACCATGTAGCGAAAGAAACCACCGAGTAGAAGCTACCGGAAGCACCCCGTATGCTCATGAAACCAAAACTTAAAACATATACCTCAACAATCAATTACGTTCAAAAGTGAAAAATGGTCTTCGTCATTTGTGAAAAACTTTCATAAAATCTTTATCGTTAGTAAATAAAAAAAAAAAAATTTTAAAAAAAAATTTAAAGTTACCAAATGTTAGTTTTACGAGTTATAAATAACTACTTAATAATATAAAATATATAAATATACATTTACTTCGTTTACAAATTCTCGAATTTTTATTAGTCTTGTTTCTGTTCTCGTTTAAGCTTAATAGTATATTTTGGTTTAAAGAAATTTCCTTGCGAGTTTAAGTTTTTGTTTTAGAAAAGAAATTTAAAACTGTAAGAAATCATTCGATCTTTTTAATTGTTTTTTTTTTCGTTAATTTTTGAATTTGGATTGGTTTTGAAAAGTTTCAAAATAACCTTCATATTTAAGGAAGAAACATCTTTAGAATATTAAGTTTTTGTAAAGCTTTAAGGTAACGTTTTTGGTTTTATGTTTTTTTCGTGGGAAACTTCGTTTCCAGAATAAAATTTTTTTTGGTATAATCTTTTGTTAGGTGTTTGCTTTGTTTTTGAGTTAAGTATTTATTGATTGATTGTTTTTTTAAGTTATTTTTTTTTTATTGTTATTTCTTTACGATAATCTTCAATTCAGTCATTTTATTAAGATAAAATTTCGATATTGAACAATACATTTTCAAATCAAGTCTATTTAGTTTAATTTAATTTAGGCTTTCTTTCTGAAGAAAAGAATTCTTTAAATTTTTCAAAAACGATAAGATAGATTTTTGATTAGTTACCTTTTTTTTGTAATTATCTCGTTTGTTTTTGTTTTTAAAATTTTGTTTTTCGTTATTGAAATACCTAATGGTTTAAAATTGTTTTACATCTTAGTTTTTTTATTATTCTTTATTAATTTACGTTTTTTTTTGTTAAGTTCAAATACATTTCTGAAAAATATTTGTTCGTTTCGAACGTTAATTATTTTTTTTTTTGTTTTTTTGTTATAAGTTCACAGTTTTGTTTCTTCATTTTTTTTAATTTTTAATTTTTTTTGGTTATTTATTTACATACATTTTTTTTCTTGTCATTTAATAACTTCTTTTGTTACATACGTTTTTTTGTTCAAGTTTAACAGTTTTTTTAAATAATTTATCTTTCTTTTCCGTTTTTTTTTTCAAATCAGTTTTTATTTAGTACATAATTTTTTTATACATTTATATATTGTTCATAATTTTTTTTGGTTAGACTTTGATAGTTTTTGTTATTTATTATTTTTTTTTGGTACAAATATCGTTGTTTACGAAAAATTTATATTTCGTCGGATTAGTTAGAAAAAAAAACTTTATACTTTTCTTTTTAAACTCACCACTTTCTTTTCTTGTTATTGTTGTTAAACTGCGGTCGTGGAATTCGTTGTTTTTGTTGAATCGGCTACAATTTAAATCGGAAAATGGCATATCCTGATAAAAATGAAGAGGAACGCATACAGCGAATGATTCGGAATGCTGAAATTGATGAGGCTAGAATTACTAGGTCGGCTACGCAAAATTTAGACCAAGGTGCTAGACACCGAGTTTTACATTCCCCTCTGAAAACAGTTAGGCGTATCCGATCCACATCTATCAATGTAGATAGCGCTCAATTACCAGATATCCATAATACCAGTGCCCATACAGATTCTATATCAACACCCCCATATAGTTATATAAGCGGTGCGGGGGCCCAAGGAGTGTCACCTCGACAAGAAAGTTTCGGTTCTCTCGACAATACGGTGAGGCAAGATATAGGTAGAGACAACGATGTTAAGTCCCAAAGTATTCCATCCAACAATGGTTCGCGAGGAATCCTTGAATGTATTGCCCGGACTTTACCTAAAACAAAACAAAAAACAGTTACGCCAGAGTTAGAGCATTTTATTAATATTGGAATAGCGAGAAGTATGTCTACCTGTAAAAAGAGTTTGGAGAAGGACGTGACGGCTCGTGTAAGCGAAGAAATAGAGAGGCAACTCAGCAACTTCCTCGAAAAATTGAACTTGGTCCTTCCAGTTCCAGCCACAAATAACTCTCTACCTCTACAGCCGACTGTTCCTTTAGGGCCACCACCGACATCAAAACCTTTAACAGTAGCTCCACCACAGATCCCAATGTATAACCCGGCTCCTGGAGGTTTTCCACCAGGGTTACGAAATCGTTCGGTTAATCAAGGTAGGAGTGCTTTTGTTCCAATAAGACAGCCATATAGCGTATATTCAGCATCTGTAGCCCCAGAAAGACCTTTTCAGCCACCTTGCATCCCGTTTCCTTTTCCGGCTCCGGTTATTAATCCAGGTATGCCCCTTTGCGGTTATAAGGCCCCGGTTAAGGTGGATAAATGGGGCCTAAGATTCGATGGTCTCTCAGACAAGTTGAGCGTTGAAGACTTCGTTTTTAGGTTGGAGAAATTGCAGAGTAGATACGCATGTTCGTGGAACGAAATCTTAAGAGATTTTCACCAACTACTTTCTGGTCCAGCCTACGATTGGTTTTGGCAATTCCAGGTAGATAGAGACTTCGATTGGCCTACCTTAAAAGAAGCCTTATTGAGCAGGTATCAAAACCCCGTGACCGATCTAGAAATAGTACGAAACATTTTAGACCGAAAACAATATTCCTATGAAAATAGCGAGGAATTCTTTGCCGCTATAAACAAAATGAGGTTCCAATTGAAGATGCCGATTCCAGAGGCCGATATGGTGAAAATTATAAAAAGAAATTTGAATGAAAAAATTAGGAATTTAGTGTTTCCGCAAGCGATCTTTTCTCTCGACCAACTCCGGTATGTGTGTAAGCAAGCGGAAGCAGCTTGGCCGAAAAGAGATCGAGACCTACCCAAACCAACTGGTAGGCCCCCTAATAAGTTCAGCGTAAATGATCTAGTTTATGAAGAGTATCAGCCGTCGGATGAACAACTGGCGGCTTATCAGTTCGGGGCAGCACGTTCCAAAAATCCTCCACGGCGGCGGTATGCTGACACCACAAATCTTATATGTTGGAACTGCAAAGTGCAGGGACACACCTACTTTGACTGCGAGTCAGATGTAAGAAACTTATTTTGTTTCAAGTGTGGTCAGAAGGATGTTAAGACGCCGAGTTGTCCGCGATGCCACCAGGAAAACCGAGCGAAGGACGCGAAGGCTCTGGGGGAATCGCGTTCAACCTCAAAGTAAAACCCCCGAAATATGTAATAACTGAAAAAGAAGGAAATGAGGCAGATGAAAAAGGAAAAAAAAATAAAATTTTAAAGCGTGAAGAAAATTCTGAAATTGAAAAAGAGGAGGTTGAAGAAAGAAAATTAGTGGAGTTAAAGCCACTTCATATCCGTCTCAAAGCATACGAAGAAGCTAAAACTAAGATTTTCAGTAGTGCGATTGGCGTCCCGTCGAAAAATATTTTAAAGGCTAGAGCCAGATTTAAGGCCAGAAAAGATACCAAAATAAGAATATCTTCAACAATTTTAAATTTAAAATCAGATCCCCGACCATATGCGAGGATTCAAATTGGTTCGAAAGAATTTTTAGGGTTGCTGGACAGCGGAGCCAGCGTTAGCATTTTAGGCAAAGATTGTAAGCAATTGATTCAGCAACTTGGTTGCCCTATAATCCCATTTACTTCAGGAGTTAGGACCGCTGATGGCCAAAGTCAGTCAATAGTGGGCAAAGTTGAAATTAGAGTTAAATATAGAGATAAAGAGGAGGGGCTTACTTTCTTCCTCGTGCCCAGTTTGGATCAGGAAATCTATCTTGGGGTGGACTTTTGGAGAGCATTCCAGTTAGCCCCGGGAATCATAAGTAGTATTTCGATTGGTGAACCATTAGATTCCTCAAATGTTCATCAATTGAACTTTGATCAACAGGCCAGGCTGGATGCAGTGATGTGATGGTCTTGGAAAGACGGCGTTGATGGAACACGTCATCGATACAGGGGATGCACTTCCCGTGAAACAGCGTCACTACCCTGTCTCTCCAGCGATACAAGCCATTTTGTATGAAGAGTTAGATCGGATGTTGATTCTCGGCGTAATTGAGGAGAGTGAAAGCCCGTGGTGTTCGCCGGTGGTTCTATTGCGGAAACCAGGCAAAAACCGACTTTGCTTGGATTCCCGTAAGGTGAACTCATTGACGAAGAAAAACGCTAACCCTCTCCCCCATATCAAGGGACTCACCAGCCGATTTCCGGATGCAATCTACATGAGTAGTATCGATCTAAAAGAAGCATTTTGGCAAATACCGCTGGAGAAACGGAGTAGGGAAAAGACTGCCTTTGCGGTACCGGAAGACCCTTGTACCAATTCACAGTGATGCCGTTTGGGTTGTGTAATGCAGCTCAGCGGTTGAGCCAGTTGATGGATAAGGTAATTCCTGCACGACTTAGGGATCGCGTCTTTGTGTATCTCGATGACTTGCTTATCATGGCACCTGATTTCGAGACGCATATCACCTTGCTAAGCGAAGTAGCCGACTGCTTACGCAGAGCTAATCTCACCATCAACATGAAAAAATCCAAGTTTTGTTTCAAGGAGTTAAAATATTTGGGCTTCATAGTTGTTGGTGGGAAGTTCAAGACCGATCCTGCTAAGGTAGAGGCGATCACGGATTTCCCTATTCGCAAATCCCCGAGGCAGATTCGGAGGCTGCTTGGCATGGCAGGGTGGTATCGGAAATTCATAAAAGATTTCTCCACCCTGACTGCACCCTTGACTGACTTGTTAAAGAAGATGAGCGAAAAATTTAAGATGACTGACGAGGCGCTGAGAGCATTTGTGGATCTGAAGAAAGCGTTGATCTCGGCACCGGTTCTTTCGCGCCCGGAGTTTACAAAAAGATTTTATATACAATGTGATGCTTCGGACGCGGGAATTGGTGCCGTACTGTCCCAGTTGGACGAGCAAGGGGAGGAGGTCCCTATAGCTTATTTTTCACAAAAATTTAACAAGTCAGAGGAACTACAGTGTCACCGAGAAAGAGTGTATGGCCGCGGTGATGGCTGTGAAGAAATTCCGGGCTTATGTCGACGGAATGGACTTTACGGTCATTACTGACCACTCAAGCCTTCAATGGCTGATGAGCATGAAGGATTTGAGTGGTAAACTTGCAAGGTGGAGTTTGTCGTTGCAGTCCTATACCTTCGACATACAGCACCGTAAAGGCAGCCAACATGTAGTACCGGATACTCTTTCTCGTGTGCACGTAGATTCCCTGGCTCTGGAAGAGGTAGCCCCGTTAATTGACTTAAAATCAGCGGAATTCCTGTCCGACGAATATTTGGATCTCATCGAAACGGTTATCGAACGAAAAGATGAGCTACCAGATTTAAAATATGAAGACAGATATGTGTACAAGAAAGCGTTTAAGAAGTTAGGCGAAGAAGAAATGTCAGAGCATTCTTGGCTCCTTTGGGTACCATCGGGTTTAACCGAAGAAATTATAAGAAGGGTTCATGAACCTCCTAAGTCTGCTCATGGCGGTATAGCAAAAACCCTAAATCGACTTAGAAACTATTTCTATTGGCCAAATATGACTGTGCATGTTCGTGAATATGTCTCTAATTGTAGTGTATATAAGCAATGTAAAGCGACTAATCAAGTTTCTCGTCCCCCTATTGTAAGGCTTATTGTAGTAATCGTCCTTTTGAAAAAATATACATTGACTTTTTAGGGCCTTATCCGAGGTCCAAGTTAGGAAATGTATACGTGTTCGTTGTTTTAGATCATTTGTCCAAATTTGTGTTGTTAAAAGCTTTACGAAAAGCAAGTACGTCAAGCGTGATAAAATTTTTAAAAGATGTCTTCAACATGTTTGGAGTTCCAAATATAATCCATTCGGATAATGGAAAGCAATTTGTGGCCAAAGAATTTGAAAACATGATAACTAAATATGGTATAAGGCATTTCAAAACCGCCTACTATGCACCGCAATCGAATGCGTCGGAGAGGGTTAACCGCTCGTTGTTAGCTGCTATCCGATCATACCTTAAAGATGACCAACGATACTGGGATATGCACCTTAGTGATATCGCATGCGCGTTAAGGAGTTCTGTTCATAGCTCTACTGGGGTATCGCCATTTTATGCCTTATTCGGTACTAATATGATGATGCACGGTAGCAGTTATGAACTAGCGAAAAAGCTGAATGCGATAGATGACAACGAATTGTTGACTATTCCCAGGCAAAATCGATTGCAGTGCATAAGAAGACAAATTCGCGAGCATATAATGAAGGTCAATGATAGTTCGGCAAAAAAATATAACGTCCGTTGCAAACCGGTTCGATATTCACCCGGACAGGAAGTCTATCGGAGGAATTTTGCTACAAGTGACTCTGCAAACTATGTGTCGGCAAAACTTTCACCAAAATACGTAAGATGCCGCATAATAAAACAGATAGGAAACCATATGTATGAAGTAGAAAACCTTAATGGAAAACAAATTGGAATATTTCACGCGAAAGATTTGAAACAATGAGACGACAATTGAAAAAAAAAAAAAACTTTCTGCCAAATTATTCCTTGCTTTTTGTATTACTGTCTTTATTTGTTGATATATTCGTCAATAATTTAAATTATTATTTATTTATTTTTTTTTGAATTGTCACGTTTTATTTGCTAATTTAATCTTCCAATGTACCTAATTTTCGGTTTCATTCAAAACCGTTCAAGCTTAAGAGTTTCTATTCACAAATGAAAAAGACGATTCGTCGAAAGTTCACGATTACAAAAAAAAAAAAAAAAAAAGGGTCCATGAAAATAAAGAAGTTTTATATAGTTCATTATATATTTTATAAATTGCATGCTTGGTTTTATTTTAAAATATTCCTAACAACTATTAATTTATATTTATTTATTGATATTAAAATAACTTTTACTAACTGTTATCAAGCCTCTGTGATTTCGAAAAGACTAAATACCTATTACTGTGATATTTACAAATTACGTTTATATATATATGCACTTTAGGCTTAGTAATTTCCTTTCAAATCGGTGATATTATCTTTAAGATCGGAACTAGTGACTGTGATACTGATTTTAAGTTCATTTATTTATTTTTATTTTTGTTTCTACTCTTTATTATTTATTCACTAATTTTAACACTTTTTAATTCTTTTTGTTAATACAACATTTATATATTTCTATTTTAGTGTAATTCGTCCGCATGTTTAAGTTATTATTTAGTTGCATGAACACTTTTATTTTTTTTTTACAAAATAAAATGCCTAAAATAAGTAAGAAACCACTCACCAGAAACTACAACAGAAAAGAAAAACAATTCCCGCTAAGCAATGCGTTGAGTTGACGTAGGTTAGGGCGGTGAAAGGGTCGCCGACCTCGAACCAACAATGTGTATGCTAGAGATAGAACACAAAAGAAAATGTTGAGGCAAACGTATTTATATGTATACGCATGGTACTAACCTTTACTGTTGAAATTGGCGTCGGTGGAATAGCTTCCTAAAATTTCCTTTTTATGCCCGGCTGAACGTGGGTTTTTCCCCACTGTGGTCATCCAAAAAAAATGCCAAAAACTTAAAACCGTGAGGAAAAAAAAATATAATTAGAAAAAAAAATGCGAAAGAAAAGTGCATTTCCTACCTGTGTTAAAATCCTAGTGTCTTCCTTGTCATTTTGGGCGTACTTCCGTGTGACAATGGTAGACAGCCGTAGTACCAAGGCCCCCTGGTTTTTTTTGGGTAGATTTTGTCGGCGACCGAAGTTTGATTTTTGCTGCTTATTGGCAATATATCCCAATAAACAGCAAATTTTGTTGCGGCGCGCCGGGTGGGGGTTCCTTGCTAACGTCAATAGATTATACCTGAAATATAATAATATAATAATAATAATAAAAAGATAAGAAAAGTAATTTTGTACGTACCAATGTCCAAATGCCTGTACCAGATACCAGCTGCTTTTAAATGAATGACATAGAGAAACAAATATAGAGAGAGGGAACGCTTGGACCAAAGATTAATCCACCTAAGATCTCTAACTTATAATAGTTATGGCGGTACCGTTCAGAATGGTAAAGCATTGGTGGGGAATTTGTCGCTACAACTTTTAAACTATACCTTGTCGGTACAAACGTCATAACTTTGTTTTTTAAATTACATTGTTGTTCTCATTTATGGGTTGCGTTCATATTGTTATTCTTGCCGTGACAGTTCATTTTTTTTTTGTGTGGTATTATATTAAGGTTTTATGACATTAATGGATGGAATTAAGCTTTTCCAATATTTTTCACGCGTAGTTACCGAAAAGTATCAATTATATTTGTTGGAAATTATAAAAAAAAAAAAAGAAAAAGGAAACATTTTAAGCACCAGCCCCATCTATCGACGAGGAGCATCTTCGATGATGCAAACATAATGGCCGTAAGTTTATGGACATAGCTTTCGAAGATCGAGAGGGACAAGTACAAGAGGCACTGGTTATTTTTTTTTTGTGGATCACCCATACCAATGCGTTAAACAATTACCAATACATGTTTGTTTTTGCAGTTTTTTTTTATTGGTTGTGGTTATGCCCTTTATAGAGATGTAGGATCGGATGATGTTGTTCAGTTAGGAAAAAAAAATCATCCCAGAATTTGTGGGTATGAGTAGTTTCGACTTCTTCATTTTGGCCCACGATAATTGGTAAGGCGATTGTTTGACAAGTGGACAGTAGTCACTCGTTCAATAAAAATATATACCAAGAACCAAAAAACCGGGAAGAATTTACTTAAAGTTAAAAGCTAAAATTTAAAATAAGAAAAAAAAAGGAAAAAGTTTTGTCTGGTGCGTTTTATGGATTAGCTATGTTTAGCATATAATTTTCAATATTAGTCATTTGTATGTTTTAGAATCCCTTTCGCGGAGTACCTTCAAGATTCCAATTCCTATTGGGCCGTTTTTCTAGACTTAAATTCTAATAAAACAATTAAAGTGGTGAGTTATTTTCTTAAAATGTTTTTTATTGAAAGGTGTCATAAGTGTACAAAAAACCCCTTTAGGTAATTTCTCGGCGGCCCTTCAAAGTATCCCAGTACTGGGCCGCTGCAGCTGTTTTTTTTTGGAAGTTTTCGTATTTTTGTATCCCGGATTTTTCCGAATAGACCCAGATTTTTTCCAAATTGGGCTGGATTGGATGTGCTGATTCACTGGCCGCTACTATATACGGTGGATCCTAAGCGGGCTCGCATGAGAAATGACATAGTGGGACACTAAAACCAGACCAGCGAAGTCGAAGGAGCTCCACGGCCATCATATAGCGAAGTGGCTTAACACCAACCCAGTTGAATTCGGCCAGAGTGAGTCTTTTAAAGTTTCTAGAGAAAAGAAAAGGAGAAAATCACCAATTTTATTAAAACAAAAAAAGGATATGTGGATATATCTTTTCATATCTGAAAATTTGTGTTTGTCTATTATTTATTATATATTAAATATTAAGTTTAACTAGCGTTATAGTTATAAGAACAAATGCATACCTAAATTATTTAATTTGCTGACCTTTCTTGATACTTTTTCTGTGTAAAACCTAAGATCGGTTTCATTAGGAGTGTCACCGGGGAATTAATTCCATTGTTTTTACCTGGGTTCAGGTACCTCCAAAGAGCTCTCTAGGGGTAGGGAACCGGGTCTTCGCCTTGTTTCAAAAAAAAAATCACTGCTGTGATCGATTTTTAGTTATTTATTTTGTTTTTTTTTCTTAGTACCACTTTGTTTATTTTTTTATTTGGATAATTTATTTTGGTTTTCATCTGAATTTAATTCAGTTCATTGTTTTTTTTTTGGTATTTTTGTTTTGGTGTTAGCAAACATTTAGATATACTTTGGTTTTAAAACAAAAAAAAGAAATGTAAATAAAACTTCGAAACGCCAATGGTCAAACATCTAGTCTTTCTCTTGGTCCTCCTAAGTGAGACCATGATCTATTGAAGAAATATTTTCAGGGGTGCTAAAGGTAGCTGAGTTTCGGTGAAGATGGTATGATCCAAAACCGATCATCCACCATATTGGGGGAATCTAAAAATGGCCGAAGATTCCTAAGGTAGGGTGGGTAATGGCCTCACTGCAACAGTTGATGTGACAATAGTCCGTCCGTCTTTATCTTCCAATTTCCTTTTCCTTTCCTTAGGTGAGGTTAGGTTTCCGGGGGCAAGATCCCCCCCGTCCGACGAGCTGATGCCGTGCATAGCAAGCAGGCCACACCCCCCGGAACTTAGTATTCTATCCCTTTTCCGAACTATTCCTTTCCAATATCCTAGCCCGTCCTTTTTCCTACCTATCCCCACTACCGCGACCTATCCACCTCCTCTTGCCCGCAACAATTCGCATAAGCACGGATGAACCGGCAGCAGTTCCTGTGCTTAAAAATTACCTTCAAAAAGATATTACATCAATGGCCTCAAAGGCATATATAGTGCAGCCGAACTAGACAGAAGGACTCCATCTGTGACAGCAATTGCACATAACTTGAATAAACTTCTCAACACAAGATGTTGACCATTTTAAAGATGTTTGATAATGAGAACATACATACTTTCTTTTATTTTAATCAAAGAGTCTTGACAGAAACAGTCACAGAACACAGAAGTGTGCGGACAAACTTTAAACATTGCTTCACCAAATGTGACTTTATTTGCTAATGGACTAGTCTTCGATACTGACATACTTGGTCTCAGCTCACTTATATGGAAACATTTAGATGCGGATCTACCGAATGCTCGAAAACATCTACCGAAACCGTTAGTTTGTATAATTCTTGAATATTTTTAGGCATCGAAGGTAAAATACGCAACAAAGCAAACAATTGCGTATTTAACACAAGAAAAGTCGAAGCAATTCCCCAAAGGAATAACTCCCAAGACGCAGCTTCAACAGCTTCAACTATTTTTATTTTCAACATACAGTGAAATCATTATATGTATACACATGTATGCCACATGATTTTCTTCGTCATCGAATAGAATTGATATTAAGCAAACCAATCACACAACTTACTGCATTTCGGGTTCTGATAGTGTGGCTGGAGAGAAAAAGGGTTGTAATCATTTGGAAATGTATGAATGCTTTAGGCGCATTGGGTTCAGATCTCAGTTGCCAAATCCCATTTCAGACATCAATTAAAAGTGATTTCTTTATAGGAAACAAAAGCTTTAGAGGGAAAATTGTAGCTTTGTTATCAGCTGTGTTTTTATATGATATTAGAACAACACCAACTGATAAGGAAAGCTATGAATCGATTTTTGAATGCGGCCAATACATCAGCGATGTATATTGGTTAGGTGGCAGTAGTCTATCTCGCACTGCACTAATGAGGTATCGTTTTGCTTTCACAACTTTTTATTCATAAACTAATTTTAGGTTTTCTATACATAACCAGGAAGTTTTTCAGTACATTGAACTAAGATCCACAAAAATATTCAATTCTAATGACGCCCAGCGGGTTGTCGTGTCTTGGAGGATTTAAACTACTTGGAAGAAATGTCAGTGACTTTTGGCAAAGAATACTCAAAGGAGAAGCAATATATCAAATTAAGTAGAAGCCCATAAAGGACTTCCATGTCATGTTACAGCACAAGACAATAAAGATGACTTCTAACTGGAAAACTCTCTCTAAAAGTGAACTGAAGATTATCACCCCAGCCACAATATTATCTATCATTGCTGCCAAGAAAGCGCTGATGTATACAAAGCTACTTGATGTTACTGACGCAAAAGAGAGTAGTAGTAGTACAGGCGTTTGTATAGAAATGATCATGTTTAACCTACCAGAAACTTACAACTCGTAAACCAGGGCTATAAACGAGTTAGTCACTATTTTATTCTCAGACTCGTGTCCATTATGACATGTGGTCACTTCTGCATGAGGTCTGGTCCACGCGGTCGCAAATATTCTGTGTGCACTGCTTCCTGCACAGGGGAGCATGCTATTGGAGTGGCTTTCCGCTTTATGAAATACGTTGAAGCCATTGTCATGGTAGCTGGTGCTGTAGAATCCTGCATATAACATAACTACAGGGGAAGCGGTACTGGAGCATTTCTTGCCATGACACGAGCAATGGAAGATACTAAGATTCATTTAGTTGACTATATCAATGCACATGCTACTTCAACTCCAACGATAAAACAGAAGCTATATAGGGCTATCAATAGGACTTTCAAGGACCACACTAAAAATATTGGGTCTCTTCAACCAAAGGAGCTCATTATAGGTTCATCTGGTAATCTTCGAGAAACTTTTTGTTGTTGAAACGTGTGCTGGACTACTATCGCCTTCTATAAATTTTGTAATGAAGCATTACAAATTTCACCACCTAATGCCCACCGATTCCCCTGAGCTGCAATAATGAACAAACAAACCGAATTACGGCAATATATTACAAAACCCTATTATAACCCTTTCTCCTACTTGCTGATAACCCCCCGCATACTCAACTGATATTCCCGTAGTATACCAGTCTAAACAAAATAAAACATCATTCGACATACATATCTACCATACCTACCATTTCCATACAAGACGACCCTCCCCGCATGTCTATTAAATGGTGAAATCTCCACTGATGTTAGCATCGTAAAGACGAACCAGGGACCTCGATGGTGAAAAATACGTTAAATACGTTATTAATAAATAGAACACCCCCGGCCACCTTCGTATCACCACGATGCAAATAAGACATTAACCTTGCAATGTTAATAGAAGAATTTAAAGACGAATTTCTTTGCCGCATCACCCGCTAAACCATCAAAATTATACAATTAGTAAAATAGTAAAACAAACCATAATTGGTGACGTGGAGCCGACAGCACATTGTATGGTTTATTAAATTTTACCACCATACAGCTTACACTTAGTCCGACAGGAAAGTAGGTTAAGTAGAGCCCATACAAGCCTCAAAAAGGATCGAGGAACTGTGCCAGTGGCAGTTCACATTGGACAATAGCCACAGACAGTGCAAAGCCGCCAGTATCCGAGGTCAGCCAATAAAAAAGGTAAAAATAAATACATAAAATAATAGGTTTCCCCCCACCAGTGGTAAGGAGCTTTGTATAATACAATTGAAAACCGTAGATAACCGGTAAAAACCGTTGAGTGCCGTCGCAAGACGTTGATAGCCGGTGAAAACCGAAGATAGCCGGTGAAAACCGTTGAGCGCCGCCGTAAGACGTTGATAGCCGGTGTAAAACGGTTGAGAGCCGTCGTAGGACGTTGATAGCCTGTGAAAACCGTAGATAGCCGGTGAAAACCGTTGACCGCCGTCGTAAGACGTTGATAGCCGGTGAAAACCGTAGATAGCCGGTGAAAACCGTTGAGAGCCGTCGTAAGACGTTGATAGCCGGTGAAAACCGTAGATAGCCGGTGAAAACCGTAGATAGCCGGTGAAAACCGTTGAGAGCCATCGTAAGACGTTGATAGCCGGTGAAAACCGTAGATAGCCGGTGAAAACCGTTGAGAGCCGTCGTAAGACGTTGATAGCCGGTGAAAACCGTAGATAGCCGGTGAAAACCGATGAGAGCCGTCGTAGGACGTTCATAGCCGGTGAAAACCGTAGATAGCCGGTGAAAACCTTTGAGAGCCGTCGTAAGACGTTGATAGCCGGTGAAAATCCGTTGAGAGCCGTCGTAAGGCGTTGATAGCCGTTAAAAACCGTTGAGTGCTGTCACAAGACGTTGATAGCCGGTGAAAACCGTAGATAGCCGGTGAAAACCGTTGAGAGCCGTCGTAGGACGTTGATAGCCGGTGAAAACCGTTGATAGCCGGTGAAAACCGTAGATAGCCGGTGAAAACCGTTGAGAGCCGTCGTAAGACGTTGATAGCTGGTGAAAAACCGTTGAGAGGCGTCGTAAGACGTTGATAGCCGGTGAAAGCCGTTGAGAGCCGTCACAAGACGTTGATAGCCGGTGAAAACCGTTGATAGCCTTTGGAAACCGTTTAGTGCCGTCGCAAGACTTTAATAGCTGCTGAAAAAAAGATAGCCGTCGCAAGACGTGGACTCAGGACGTGTCAGTCGTAACAATATAAGTCGAGCAAGGACGACTTTACCCATACGAAAGGAGCCTACTCAGCCTACCACAGTATTTCCGAAGCCGATACCTGGATCAGCATTAGCAGGGAATTACTTCAGCCTAAGCGAAGAACTCTAAGATACCAGAACCTTCAAAACATCGCTTCCGTATATTGTAAAAGAAATGTATTTTTGTTATATATATATATATATATAATTAATAATTGGAATTTACAAATAAAAATAATACAACTACTTTAGTATGATTAAAACTTCAAACTTTAAAACTAAAGCTTTTTGTACTTACTTTGGTCAGAACGCTGGAAGCCGACGAACGAAACCTCAGCCTTCGACAACAAAGTATATCACAAATAGGCGCCCGAGCAGGGACCTGTTAGAAGGATGAAAAAACTTTTAACCGACCTGGAATCTTTTAAAGGCAATACCGACCGTCATTTTCCGATTTATCCGATAACTCCTTTAAAAGGATTCAACCATACCGAAGTCTCCGACAATTTCTGACCTTTCGAAAGGTTCACCGAAACCGCACCGCAAAATAGATCTAGGCGAACTAATCCCACGAGGGACACCGAAACCTCACCGAAAACTAGATCTATCCGAACTCGATTGAATAAACCGAAATCCCACGAGGTACACCCAATCCGCACCAGAAAATAGATCTAGCCGAACTAATCCCACGAGGTACACCGAAAACTAGATCTATCCGAACCCGATTGAATAAACCGAAAATCCCGCGAGGTACATCAAATCCGAACCGAAAAATAGATCTCTGCCAACCGATCCGCCGATCCGACGAGGTACACCGAAGCCTGCGCCAAAAACTAGATCTAGACGAACCAGATTAAATAAACCGAAAATCCCAAGAGGTACAAAAAAAAGAAGAAAATATATACTAACTTAAATAAACCGAACCGAAAATAAAATGTCTGATATCGAAGAAAGATTTGACGTATTAGATAGCCGGTGAAAACTGTTGAGAGCCGTCGTAAGACGCTGATAGCCGGTGAAAACCGTAGATAGCCGGTGAAAACCGTTGAGAGCCATCGTAAGACGTTGATAGCCGGTGAAAAACCGTTGAGAGCCGTCGTAAGGCGTTGATTGCCGGTGAAAACCGTTGAGTGCCGTCGCAAGACGTTGATAGCCGGTGAAAACCGTAGATAGCCGGTGAAAACCGTTGAGAGCCGTCGTAGGACGTTGATAGCCGGTGAAAACCGTAGATAGCTGGTGAAAACCGAAGATAGCCGGTGAAAACCGTTGAGAGCCGTCGTAAGACGTTGATAGCCGGTGAAAACCGTTGAGAGCCGTCACAAGACGTTGATAGCCGGTGAAAACCGTCGAGTGCCGTCGCAAGACGTTGATAGCTGGTGAAAACCGTAGATAGCCATCGCAAGACGTGGACTCAGGACGTATCAGTCGTAACAATATAAGGCGAACAAGGACGACTTTACCCATACGAAAGGAACCTACTCAGCCTACCACCGTATTACCGAAGCCGATACCTGGATCAGCATTAGCGGGGAATTACTTCAGCCTAAGCGAAGAACTCTAAGATACCAGAACCTTCAAAACATCGCTTCCGTATATTGTAAAAGAAATGTATTTTTTGTTATATATATATATAATTAATAATTGGAATTTACAAATAAAAATCATACTAAAGTAGTTATACGAATAAAGACCCTTTAAAACTAAAGCTTTTTGTACTTACTTTAGTTAGAACCCTGGAAGCCGACGAGCGAAACCTCAGCCTTCGACAACAAAGTACATCACAATGTGCATAAAGTCGACGAGGACATAGATTTAAAAATTTTCGTTCCGAAAGTTCCGTTTCCGAACGAAGAATTGCTGTAAAGAATTCATTTGGAGTTGGTGCCACTAATGCATGCCTGTATCTAGCTTTATTTGAATCTTTTATATATAAAAAAAATGTTGTCAAAAACGTATGACGCTAATGACCTTAGTTGGCATTCGACCATTTTCAATATACTTTTTTTTATGAAAGATTTGGTCGAGAAGAAGTTTTAGGATATGTGCTATGTGCTTATGTGTATTGGTTTTCGATTTATTGCTGTTTTTGTGAGTTATTAAAATTTTAAAATGCTTACTAAAATTGTTAAATCTCATGAACTAATACACATAAACATAAACAAATATATATATAAAATTTTTATTTGTCAAAAACTTATACATAATTCCTGATTTCACTTTTGTTAGTTCAGCCGGTGTATTTCTTTGACATAAACTACTTTGCGTTTGTTCAATACACAGCGTTTGCCGGCTGAGTTAAAATTCTTTTTTGTATTGCGTAAAAAATTAAAACGATTTCTAAATAAAACGAATTGAATACAATAATATTGTACGTCCGCGTAGTAATTTGGGCCGATCAACTCGGAAAGTTGCAGGTGGAAGAGTAGCCAGAGCTGCTCAAACAGATCATGAACGAGCTGATGTTAATGCGATTAATCGACAGCGTAATACTACGTTTCCACCGACCACTAAACCGAGATCTAAGTAGATTAAGATAAATTTCCTATAAATCTTCAGGATTTACCATACAAATTTTAATCTTTTCTGATGAAGATTTAAAATAAATCTCATTTAAATCTTCAATCCAACTACTCCATTTCCATATCGAAATGAACACATCGATACCTTCCCGTAAGAATGTATTAAGCGACATTTTTAAAATTGTTCAGGAAACAAAAAAAACGTCTCATTTAGTTATTTTTTTGTGGATTGTAATGGAAGGAACAGATTTGGATAGGGATTTTCAGAATACAAAACTTGACATCATTGCAAAACCGAAATTTTAATCAGATAAGAAGTTTATGTCGCTTAGTACATTATCGTGGTCAAGACATTGGCGCTTGATACAATGGTAAATGGCGCTTAAGACACTGTAATGGTCTCAAAAAATAAGGGTTTGAAATAAATTGTGTCGTTTAATTCATTTTTTATTTTTTTCTCACTAACAATAAAATAAATAAAAATCTATATAAAAAGTAACATAACATTGATTTCAAAACAAAAATTCAAAAAGGACACTTGAGGATTACTGATCAAAAAAATAATACATAAAAATCTATATAAAGCAACATAAAGCAAAATAAATTAATTTTAGGGATAAAAACGGAAATTTTAAAATTAATGATTATAATTTTGATTTTCAGACAAATCATCTTCTTCGTCTGTCTCTGCTAATTCGTCTTGTTTCTCACCGACTGTATTTATTATATCCTCGTATTCTTGTATGTATCGTTCAGGAATAAACTTTCTTTTGAGTAGACTCTCTAAATCCTTTCGTTTCGGACCTGATATTGACAGTTTGGAAGAATATAGAATGTCAGGTTCATTGAATTCTTCAAGGCATTTCACTTGGTTGCGCGTGCGACAAAAATCCAGGGTATATGAAGGAGAAGGTGTTTGAAATTGCGAATATTTTATTTCAGTGGATGATTTAGAAAAAATGAAAATATTAGATTCCGTAATCTTGAAATTAGTTTGCTCCTTGGTTTTTACTCCTTTCGTTGGAAAATATTTCAGCGCTTCTTTTTTCCAATCACGGAAATATTTGTATGTCAACACTACCACCTCATAAGGTTTGGGATTTATCCTTGAATTCGAAATCAGAGTAACCCATTCTGATGGTGTCCAAATTGTCCTTTTTTTAACAAATCGCTCTATAGTAGCATGCACAGAGTCAACAGGCATGTAGGTATGGCCAGGAAGTAGAAATGTTAATTTAATTTCGTTAATGTGTTTAGCTTGTTTTTGTATAAACAAAAAAATCATTGTTATGATTTGGCGATTTTTATTTTGTCCAGGACAGCTATCACAGTATAAGGAAATGGAAGTAACAGTTTTTCTCTCATCGACGATTTTCAAGTACTGATTGAGGATTGAACAAATTTCATTTGCTCCTCGCATTCCATCAACTTCGCCCCAAACAAAAGCATACGCATTATGAGTTCCACTCTCATAAACTGTCTCGTTATAAAACGAATATTTTCTCGAATAATAAAATAGCATACTCTGCGTATGTGGAACGTTTAGAACTTTTTGCAGGTCAAAACTAGCACAAACAAATGAAGGTGAATTTTTGGCTTTTTCCTGGTCTTCCTTAAACAGTTTATGGCTCGTTTCTTTCTGTTGAGAATGTTTTGACACTTTTTTTTTCTGTGTCTCATCCAATTCACGGTCCTTATAGGATTCGCAAAAGGTACACTTATCTTTTTTGGGAACATGGATGCCAATATTGTACGTTTTGAAAATTCCGCGAAATATTTTTTGGGAGACAAAATTCAAACCCTGTTCCTCTTGGTTTTCTTTGAATTTTCTGTAAAGATTAGAAACACTAAAATACTCGTTGGGCAAGTAAGTTCTATTGGTCCTAGAACGGCAATAATGGGATGGAACCCTTGGTAAGCTTTCAATGAACGTGCAAACGGCTTCTTTTAAATCATCGGATGTAGCATTTGACGTAGGTGCTGCACCCCTCTTGTCTGTTTCCGATGTATTTAAAACTGTTGTTTTTTCAAGGGCATATGTGACAACTCTACTGGAAATGTTAAGAGTTTTCAGCAAAAACTGCATACATACTTGTATTCTGTTCCCTTCAAAATTTATAAAATATTTCCTTGTTTCTTTCTTCTTTTCAATTTCTTTTGATAGGAACACGATCAACACAAGATAATAACCAATCTATTTGCTGTGTATGTGGCAGTTTCCAATAAAAGTCAAAAACGGCTTGCCTTTGTGACTCACTTAATCTAGTAGCACATTTGTTTTGGCAGCTCTTGCATGGATTTCTTTGCACAGATTTATGTTTTTTCTCAACACGAGCTCTTTTTGATTCTACCCCCAACCCTTGATTACATACCTCAATGGCCATGACTTTCGGCTTTGGATTCTCGTTTACTTTTCGATGGTCTATTATTTCATCGGAACTTGAATTTTCTATGGAATCATTATGCCAAGATGAACTCCCATCTGTTTCAAACGGATCACACTCAGACTCAGACCCAGATACAGATTTGTATGGTGCAGACAAACTCCTTTCACCCGTAGTACTTTTTGTTTTTTCAAAATGATCAACCTAAAACAATTCAGAATTGTATTTATCTCACCTACCTCAAAATAATAAACAATGTATCAAGAATCAAGGAGCTTATTTACTTACTTTCATTCCTTCATAAGATTGTTTTGCTAATTCAACCATTTGTCTAGCTCTTGAATGAAACAAAATTGGCTTTTGTAATCCAGAGGGACCTGGTAAATTTTCATTCATGGTAAAATGTATAATTTCACTAGACTACCACGAAACGATGAACTAACAAACAAAAACGTATGTATGTATCTAATGAATAAATGATCACAATAAGCCACTATTTTTGCAACACTCCTCAACGAAAAAAGTACGATGACAACTGACGAGAACAAAAGGAACAAAATAACCTGAAACAAAACCCAAGCCTACTTACTGCATTCAAATATTTGAAATAAAATCAACAGCTATATGTGCAACGGAATTTACATACAAAAATACGCTTACAACCGACCAGACAAAAAAAAAACACAGAATAAATGGGAAAAAGCAGTAGCCTGCTTCATAGAAAAATATTCAAAATCAAAGAACCCATCTGAAGTGTTATAAGCGACAAAAATGGAGCAAGTTCTATTTGGAAGAGTGTGCTAAGCGACGACTTCGGTTAAACTATGCGACATCTAACAAATTTTTTTTGTGGACGTTTGGTTGCTTAAGACAATAAGGTTTTTAAAAATGTCGCTTAGCATAATTTCACTGGCGGTTAATACAAATTTGAGGGAGCAACATTATTCCAGTCAGAAAACTTGGCGGTTGCTACAATTTTATTTTCTCTTTAGTTTCTTTTGCATACATGATAGGGCAGCGAAACCCAGGCCAAAATGTGGCGCTTAACTTCTAGTATAGTTCCACATTAAAAAGTCATTTTCGAAAAAAGTGTCGCTTAATACATTCTTACGGGAAGGTATCGACATTCATCGGGAAAGTGGTGCATTTACGTATAATTCAAATCTGAATTATGCTTCTTTTGATGTGATTTCAATTGGATTAATAACTGTTGTGTGCAGTCATTGCAAGGCATTAAAATTTAAGCATGAAACTCTTGGATTGTGTTGTGCAAAGAAGCTTATGAGAGATATAAGGGGTTTTCCAATAAGAGGTGTTATTTTGAATAGCCCGCTATTTCGGTAGCTGTCACTTTTGAAGCTGTCATTTTTTGACATTTGACAAGTAAAAACTACGCTATCAATAAAAATGGAACGATACACGCTTCAGCAACGCATTTCTTTTTTTTGAATATCAAAATAACACCTCTTATTGGAAAACCCAAGGGTTTTCCAGGGTTTTCCAATAAGAGGTGTTATTTGGAATAGCCCGCTATTTCGGTAGCTGTCACTTTTGAAGCTGTCATTTTTTGACATTTGACATGTAGAAACTACGCTATTAATAAAAATGGAACGATACACGCTTCAACAACGCATTTCTTTTTTTTGAATATCAATATAACACCTCTTATTGGAAAACCCTTTATTAGATGACGCAGTGCTGCGATCAATGCCATAACCCGATACATTGCGTTATACATTGACATAATCTGTGCTCGATTTGACAGGTGTCCTTTTCATATTATAATTTTCTATTCAGCAAATGTGCTATTTTTCTTGCTGCAATTTCATTTCATTTCATTTCATTTATTTCGAAGAAACATTAAATTTACAATGACACATTAAGATCAAAATCTTTTTGAGTATCGATAGTTTTACAAGTAACATAGTTTTTTTAAATATTCAAAAAATATGAAACATACTTCTTAAAGCTAGGATAAATAACTGAATTCAAAAATATAATTGTATATAACTTTAAATTATTTGCAAGAAACTGAAAGAAGAAATAAGATAAGTTTAAGAAATAGGACGCAGCAAAGTATGTATTTAAAAAGAGAGAGAGAAAAAAAAGATAAGAAAAAGGATATGTGCAAGATAATTCTATGTTCCTAAGTTTGATTTTTATAGTGCAAAAATAATTTCCTTCTAAATGCTGTGGGCGCAGTACTTTCCAACTCATTTGGAAGAGCATTCCATAAACGAATTGCAGAAACGTAAAATGAGCGTTCCGCTACACTGTATGCGAAACGTGGTAAAATTAGTTTCAAACCTCTTTGGGAATGGGCATAATTAATTATTTCGCTCAGATAGTTAGGACACCTGTTGTGAATGATATTGTGGAGATTCAAAACAAGCCTGATCTTGAGGTGCTCATCAAGGTTAAAACCAAAGACCGTATGACGCAGATGGGCAACACTGGAATATCTAGGTACATTATGAATAAACCGAATACAATCATTGAATGCAACATTCAATCTGCGCCTACATTCACTGTCCAAAATTGGATACACAGAAGAATTAAAAAAGAAATATGGCATAATTAATGATTTAATGAGGCGGATTTTCATATTGTGAAGCAATAAGTTTGAAGAAGATCTCAGAGAACGTAATCCAGAGTAAATTTTCCTAATGGTATCTGAGATTGCACTACAGCAAGTTAGATTGTTATTAATTCTATATCCTAAGTACTTTACATCCTTCACATAGATAATAACTTCATTGTCAAGTACAACTGTGGGAAAATCAAAAAAGTTGAGCTCATCTCTAGAACATAACATAGCAACAGACTTAGCAGGATTAAGCTTCATGTTGTTAGCATTAGACCAAGAAAGGATATGGCTTAAGTCCTCATTTAAACGAATTATACAATCCTCCATCAAACCAGTTGTACGAAAAATGTAAAGCACAACATCATCAGCATACATATGAACTTGGCAGTTGGAAACGACATTAGGAAGGTCATTTATAAATAATGAAAATATCAGAGGACCCAAGACGGAGCTCTGGGGTATTCCAAGATTTGTAATAAGGGGGTTTGAAATGCCAGCCTCAGTTTTTATTCGCTGTACCCTGTCAACTAGGTAGTTACACAGTAGCTTAAGTGATGATCTAGAGAAGTTAAAGTTTGTCTTAAGTTTAGAAAGAAGGATTGAGTGATCAATGCAGTCGAATGCCTTAGAGAAATCTAAGAGCACAATGACACCAAATTTGCCAGAATCAAGTGCAAAGCGGATATCTGAAGTAAATTTTATTGCTGCAGTTTCACAACTGTGCTTATTTCGGAATCCAGATTGCCACTTTGAAAGCAATCCGTGTTCATTGATGTAGTTTTGGATTTGATCATGCATTATTTTTTCAAATAACTTGCATGGATAGGATAGGATGCTAATGGGCCTGTACTCAGAAGGGAGAGAAGGGTTTGATTTTTTGGGAACTGTTATAATACTGGCACTTTTCCACGCATCAGGAAATTCACCGCTATAAATGCAAAAGTTAAAAATATGGATTAAATAATTACTTACAATGGGAAGTATGAGCTTCAAGAACTTTGACGATATTTCATCAGGACCTATCGCATTCGATTTTACCGATCTGACAGAGTGGTACAACTCGTTAGCATTGATGCAATCAAATGAAAAAGATTTATCACTCTCAGGCATAATAAAAAATTCTGGGGGAATATATGAATCAGAATATTAGACATCACTTCCGGACTAAAAAGGCATTTACTTTTGTTTTTGTCTTCTTTTACTCCAAGTTCTTTCAAGTTAATCCAAAGTTCTTTAGAGCTAAGAGACGGGTCAAGTTTCCGTTGAAGGTATGCACGCTTAAAGTTGCGGATACTAGAATTTACTCTGTTTCGAGAAAATAAAAACTGTCTTTTATTGAACTCAGAAGGATTACACTTATATCTCCGGAAGAAACGCTCCCTTTCAGGTACTTGATGTTGTTGTTAAACCAGGGACATCTATTTACCTTTAATTCCATAGTGACTAACGGGACATAGTTATCATATAGCCGAGTTAGAAGGTCGTTAAATAATGTAACTTTAACATTCACATCCGGAGAAAAATAAATTTCATTCCACTCCAAGCTAGTAAAATTCGCCCTTAAATTTTCAAAATTAAAATCACGGTACGACCTAAAGCTCAAAGTTCGAGTGGTATTTCTCATATCAACACCAAACTGAAAAGAGCAAAAAATGAAATCATGTATGAAGTCGGAAGTTGGTCTTATTTGATCATTTCCCAGAATTCTGTGTCTAGAGCTGGTCAAAAACATGTCTAATAAAGAGGGGTTCACTTCTGATTTGAAACAAGTTGGCCACCGATTATTCACAACAGAAAGACCGAAAATATCACAGAAATGATGTAATAAACGCGTAGAACTGTTGTTGTTCAAGATATTTACGTTGCAGTCACCTCCAATCAGAATGTCATTGTACTTCGGACCCAGATTCATCAAAGTTTCACTCAATTCACACAAGTTTTCCTCTTTAAATATATTGGGTGGACTATAAATAGCTACAAGTAAGCATTTTTCAACAGCATTCCTAACTTCAACACAAATAAAATCAATATTAGATTCATTAGATTTAAAAACAGCAGAAGCTGATATATGTTCACGAATATACATACAAACACCACCCCCAACCCTATCTTCACGGTCGCTCCTGTACAAGTTGAAACCAGGTACAGCCACTAATGCATTAGAAATGCTAGAATTTAACCATGATTCAGACACCATAATAACATCCAACTAAGATGTACTAAACATCTGATACAAAATTGTATATTTAGCCCTAATACTCTCAGCATTCTAACAGCAAATACTGAAGCCATCACCAAACGCACCACACAGCACATTCAGAGCGCATCTCACGCTATCAGGATCTGTACCAATAACCATAATAATTAGACAGATACCTAAGCACAACCATCACCACCAACAAAAAGGAGGAACAAATTTGCACTACAACACCAAAATTAGAAACGAATTCATAGGAACTAAGAATAATAACAATAAAAATATTATAATAAGATCTTTTTAAATGTAAGGTTATCAATAAAAGTTTATACAAGTACATTTTTAATTCATTATACCTAATAAGCTATATAAATAAGAAATTCAATTAAAAGAAACAAATTTACAAATATAATGCATAGATTTATAAAAGACAAAACTACTAAAATTCTACTCATAAATCAGACGTTTAAGCAGCAACAGCATCGGTAGCAACAGGAACAGCATCGGCAACTCCATCAAGAACAGATGAGCCAGCAGTGACAGCAACAAACTCATGACCACCCACAGCAGCAGCAGAAGCAACAACAACGTCAGCAGAACCAACAGCAACAGAGGCAACAACAACATCATCAGAACCAACGGTAACAGTTGTAGAATTATTATTATTTACCATAGAGCAAAATACCTCAAATGAGTTCATGCCTGTGATACAGATATGCTTTTTGTTTTCCTCATTAGTTTGTCTAACGTATACTCGCCCTCTGTGTAAACACTGTGTGCAAAATCCCCTTCCTTCTGAGTGCATTTGCTTTACGAAAAATTGCATGGTTTTTTTTTGTTAGGCTTTCGTACACACGCACAAATTTATTTCCCTCAAAGCCTAGGTCATTTAATGAAACTGCTCTGGAGTGTTGTTTGTAAAATGTCGTTGCATTTGTTAATACATTAATCTTATTTTGCGCGTGCGGAAGTTTGATTCGAGTATTATTACACTGATTCCGATCTAACCTGGACTATGTTGTGATCTTAAGTACACAATCAGAAACGGAATTTATAAGAATATATAATATATCGTTTATTATAAAAATCCATAAATTAATTAAATACAAAAAATGAGAGTAAAACACGTTTATTTACCGACGATGTCAAAAGCCCAGAAGTTTCTCTAACCGTAAGAAAGATTGCGTTGTCCCTCTAACTATCTTGTAGTTTCAATTTTGATGTTGGCATGATTGTTCATCATCAGGGGTGTCAGAGGTTTCGTATTTCAGGGTTGTCAAAACCTCCCTTGCTTAAGAGAGTTCGTAGTCTGCCTGATGGTTTTGTTCTTACTGGTTCTGAAGTGGTGCTTCTTGATGGGAATCGGTGAAAATCTGAATCTTCAGACAAATCGAGCCATTACGGGCTACTCCATAATCAGGAACTGCGTTTGGAATTTCTTCAGAAACTTCACCCTCCGGCTGGCTGTGTGAAAATAAATCAAGTAGGTCATCGAATGCATGTGACGACTTTTGTTTTTGTGGGATATCCTCATATCTGAATTTGTATGCGAACGAATGAGTCGTGTTTTGTTTTCATCAATGACCAAGATGTAGCTTACGGAGCCTTTGCGTTCAATGATTGTTACCCAATGTTATTGTTTCGGTAGATCTTAGCGTAGGCCAAATCACCTGGAATGAACTGCCTGTTCCTAGGGCCATGATGCTTATCAAATTGATGGTTTTGTTTTTCATTCGGTGTTGTTGAAATTTGTTTTTTAGGTTGTAACAGATCCAAAGAAGTTTTAATTTTCCTCCCGATGAATGCTTCGGCTGGCGATTTGAAATCAACTACATTTCGATTTGGAGTGGAAAGGTAAGTTTGCAAATATGTTTCCAAGTTAGTTAGGTTTGTTCCTTCGTTTTTAAGCTTTTCAAGCGTTCGCTTCAGCGTGTCTACGAACCGCTCAGCTTGTCCGTCGGACTGTGGATGAAAAGGTGCTGTCCGAAGATGCTGGATACCACGGGACTGCATAAAACTTTGAAAATGAGAACTCGTAAACTGGGTTCCGTTGTCCGAAACCAATTGATTACAATTTCTATAATGAGAAAAGAATTCATCTAGCTTGCTAATGGTGACTGAAGAAGTTATGTTAGAAATTTGGAACACATCAAGCCATTTGGAAAATGAGTCAACTATAATGAAATAGTAAAAACCATCTATAGGACCAGCGATATCGATATGAATACGCTCCATTGGTGATGATGTCACATGTCATGATTGAAGCACTGTTTTTATCGGAGATTTCGCTGCGCTGGGACATGAATGACACTGGCGTACATAAGAAGTTACATCCTCGTCTATTTTTGGCCAGTAGACATGACTTCTAGCGATGGTCTTCGTTCGCTCGATACCAGGGTGACCCCGATGCAACTGTCTAAGAATTCTATTTTGTAAACAAGCTGGAATAACGATCCTGTCTTTGAACATGAGACATCCTTCGATAACAGCTAGTGCGTCTCTTCTGGAATAAAATAGAACTAGTTCCGGCGGATTTCTGGTTTGTTTTCTATCCAGCTTTCATGGTACTGATGACTGGCTGTAACAATTTACTTTTCCTTGTCGCACTTTTGACCATTTCGAAATTTACAGGAAGCACTTCAATTACGTTGAGCAAATGTGTTGTGAGATCTTTCTCAAATTTCATGTTTGCAATGACGACTTCTTCCTCCAAATCTGCTCTGGTGTCCATCAACGGAGAGAGTACATCAACAAATTCGAACTCTTTGGTGGAAATGTATTGGATATTAAAATCATACATCATGAGTGTGAGTGCCCACCTCTGCAAGCGATTTGCAGTATGAGTTCTTTTCTATTTCCGAAAATAGCTTTTAGTGGTTTATGGTCAGTCAATAACGTGAATTTTCGTCCAAAAATCATTCGATGGAATTTTTTTACGCAAATATAATGGCCACCGCCTCCTTCCCAATTTGACTGTACTTTGTCTCCGATCGGGCGAGAGACCTTGCCGCATGCATGATGACTTTTTCAGAGCCATCGAGAAATGTGTGAGCGATGTACGCACCAAGCCCAACGTTTGAGGCATCTGCCGCGACTTCTATCGGCAACCTCGTGTTGTAATGCGTGAGTAAAAGTTCCGAGGGGAGAATGGATTTAAACTTATCGAATAATTGCTGACAATCCTTAGACCAATTGATATCGACGTTGTCTCGGAGTAAATTGTCCAAAGGTGCTCGAATCTCACGCACTTGCTTTACAAATTTGCCATACTAATTTACAGCACCTAGAAATGATCTCAGTTCTGTGATTTTAGATGGTGCTGACATACTGTTGACACGCTCTATTTTGTCCGGATCCCGGATCTAGCTTAAAACCATTCTTATCCTAAATATGCCCAAGGTATTTGAGTTGAGGAACGAAAAACGAGCACTTTTCGATTTTCACTCGAAAATTAAACTCCAAGAGGCGTTGAAGTACCTGGTTTAAAATCTTCAAATGATGCTCAAAATCTTTCCCTCCGATGATGAAATCGTCATTATAAGCTGCACCGCCTTCAATACCTGCAAGGACAGTATCTACAATTTGCTGTAAAGCTGCCTATTTGGCCTAAATAACCCTTTGTGGTTATTGATGGTTAGCAGCTTGATTCGGGTGTGACTTTCACTTGGAGATATGCATCAGCTAAATCTATATAAGTGAAAATTTCGCTGTCTCCAATTTTTGCGAAAATGGCCTCCGGAGTTGGAATGGGGTATTCATGCGATTCTAGTTGATTATTTAACCCAGATGAATAATCTCCGCATAGACGTACCTCTCCTGAAGACTTTTTGACTACCGCAATCGGTGCTGCCCAGTCCGGAAAATCAACTGGAGTGATCCACCCTCGTTCCTGTAGGCGTTGAAGCTCACGCTCTATTTGAGGCAGAATAGCATATGCCACATCTCGTCTAGCTCGGAAAACTGGAACAGCATCTGGTTTAAGATGTATCTCAACTTCCATTTTGGAACAAACCGAGGAGTCATCTGACTGGAACAGTTTAGCATACCGCTGCTTAATGCTGGCTATGGCTGCATGGCGATCGGCTGCTGTCGGCTGAATGATTCGACTGATGCAAACTTTGTTGATAGGTTTGTCCCAAAATTGAAAAATTTCGCATAGATCTTTCCCTATAATGTTCAAATCTTTAATTTTAGTTACAAATAAATAACAAGATTTTATTTCCCCATTTAGCTGAATTTCACAAGGAAATTCAGCGATAATTTTTATAGAGTCCCGTGATGCACTTTTGGCTTGACTGTTTTCAAGTGTAGTGCCTGGTTGTCCCAACTTCTCACATGTAGTTATATCGATCATGGTGATGTCTGAACCGGTATCAACTTGAAGTCGGACAGACTGACTTGAAATCTGTTCCCTGGGGCTGATGTTTACCTCCACAAACTTGCTTCGCTTAACATGATTTATGCAATTGACATAAACAGCCTTGTTTTGTTGGGACATTTTTTTTCTGCTACCTCGACGCATGTTATTTTTTCTACCAGCTTTCTTTGACGAAAAACTGCTGCAGTAACCTTCTTTGTGGCCAACACGATTGCATTTTGTGCATTCATGGTTTTTGTAGCCACAATCTCGTGAGAAATGCATTTCACCGCAATTCCAACAAGGAGATTTTGGCAAACTGTTTTGTTCCTTATGCTGCTGTGCTGACTGTTGAGGTTGATGTTTGGGTTTTTGTTGCTGTTTCTTGATGGCGTTGACTGACGTTGCCGATGAAGACGTTTGGTAAATGGGTGCTGCATCTTTTTCAAGGCTGAACCATTTCTGGACACCCGACAACAACTTGCTCAGATCGGAATTCGTGTCTTCATTAAGTTTAGACAACAGTTTTGTCTGGATGTCTGCGTCAGATGATGACTGCAGTCCTGTCACAAACAATAGACATTTGAACTGGTGTGAACTCAGTCCGCTTATCTTAAAATCCTCACAGCTCTTGTTGACAAGAGCTGCGTAGGTGGTAAAATCCTCCGCTGGACTTTTAACTGTCTGTAAACATCTATATCGTGAATTGAATAAACTTTCAGCAGCTCCAAGCACTGCTTTGAGGTTTTTGACCGTGTCTTTGAAATTTACATCTCGCGTGTTCCTTGGCAAAATGTAAGATGCGTACTTCTCATGTGCAATCGGATTGAGCTTCCGCATAAGCAATCGTACTTTGGGTGGATCGTCGAGATCTTTTCCATCAACGTTGAAAATATCTTTATGGCGAGAAAACCATGCCTCGAACGTGCTTGAATGCTCTGGGTCATAGGAAAATTCAGAAATACTATTTCCTAAAGATTCCATGAGCAGTTCGGGTCTGGCAGAATGCGAACTAATGTTCTCCCTGTTGGTCAATACTGCTTGCAACAACTTGGCTTGCACATCTAGTAATTCTTGAATCTTTTGTTCGGTTGATGTTGCCATCGTTTTTTTCTCAATATGACACGAGAGAAAAAAAATATTCACACAAACCAATATCCTCGTCGCCAAAAATTGTTGTGATCTTATGTACACAATCATAAACGGAATTTATAAGAATATATAATATATCGTTTATTACAAAAATCCATTAAATTATTAAATACAAAAATGAGAGTAAAACACGTTTATTTACCAACGATGTCAAAAGTCCAGAAGTTTCTCCAACCGGAAAAAGAATGCGTTGTCCCTCTAACTATCTTGTAGTTTCAATCTTGATGTTGGCATGATTGTTCATCATCAGGGGTGTCAGAGGTTTCATATTTCCAGGGTTATTAACAGACTAATTAATCAGAATGTCCGTGATAATCAAACGCAAGAGGTATGTGCAGAGCATATAAATGGAGACCTGCCCATATTTCATAGCTTCGAACTGCACAATCACCACCACAAATTCGACAAAAAGTAATTAGAAGACAAAAAGTGGTGAATGTAGACTTCAATCGCGCTGCTTTTTAATATGATTCCGCAATCGCATTTACTTTCTCGATGCTTCCGGTGGGACATGCAAAATATTCGTCATTTAATTGATTCTAGCAACAATTCGGCCAAGATCTCAAATTTCGTTGCACGATTCATCATTCATATGGCATCTATGGCATTGCTGCCATACTGTTTGAAGGCGGTCGAACCACACATTCCGCTTTGAAGCTTGCGATGAATTTTCTCACGGTTGACAAGCCAATAACATGCACAATTTGTAAGAAATGTAATCTTTTATAAGAAAAGTTTACCTTTGTCTTACATTCAACATTCTAACAACAATTGTATCTCACTTGGTAGACTCGTATCAAATGAAAATTAACTTTAATAATAATATCAACTGAATACAAATTAACTTATGTGCAAAATCTAATGTGACAAAATGTTGCTTATGAGTTGTGAGGCACTGTATCGATCCGAAACTTCTTGTGAGAAAGCCTTTCATCAAGAAATACTCATAAAATGCACCAAGCCAGAAAATTATTTTGGTTGAGCTTCGATTGGTGCATTAATTCCAGGTTTAAAACCAATATCGAAAACTCCTGCCTGTGAAGAATTCGTTTGCAAGGCAATGAATAATTCCGTTTCTATTTAAAGAAAAAAGAAAGAGAAATTATTAGATACATATGTGCTCTTTTGGAAAATGTGTAGTCAGAAATTTTTTACAATAATCACATTATTTTTAATGCTCCATTTCTTTGCAAAGGATGGACGATCAGGCAAGTTTCCGTGGTGAGTGCCAAAAACGCACATTTACAATATACACAGATGAGCCATACGGAGATGGGAAACTTTCAATGGATTCTATAAAAATATTTTTGATAATTATTATAAATGCTAATTTCAAAAAAAAAAACGAAATTCGAAGTAAAAGAAAACTGCCAAATTTGAGTATTGACTCTAAAGTCATGTGTGTAATACCGCGCGCATCAGCGTACGAAATTTCAAAGAAGAATTTGAAGAAGAGTCGCGACTTATAAGTCGTTGTGTAATACCAGTCTATTTTTTTGTACACTTGCTGGCCATGTGACGGCGCCAGTGTAGTGATAAATTTTACTTTGGGACTGAAAAGGAGAAAGGGGGTTCTATTTACCGCCATATACTTAGCAAACGATTTTCACGAAATTCTAAATTTTTGGTTCCCAGGGTTTGGAAAACATTTGGAAAAATTTGGAAAACCATTTTCAGAATTTGGAAAACCGTAGTTTATTAGTTACTAACAATTATAGATTTGGCGTATAGTTAGCAAACATGGAAACAAAAGTTGACTTCTTTGGTATCAATCGATCGCGAGTAGCTTCGGGAAATTAGGAAAACCATTTTAAGAATTTGGAAAACCCTAGTTCGGTCAATAATAAACAAAATTTAAATAATTTGACAGATTTGTAAACAATTATTATTTAACATAAGGTAACGTAACGTGTTCAAAACTGACAGCAAGAACACAAAACTTACATATGTAAACAAAGTTATCTGTCCCAATTTTGTGTCTGTCAAATTTATGTGAACTTGAAGCTTGTGAAGGGGCTTCTGGCTCCCGTCGCAGACGGACGTGTTTTTCCGTCTGGAAAAGTAATAAAAAGAAAAAAAAAATTAAAATTTTAATTTAATAAATTAAAAGTGTGTTATAGTAACATAAATAAATTGCAATTATGCAATAGTTACTCAATTTGAATGCTGTACAAGTCGACAACACCAGGGAAATTGAAATTTGGAGAGGGAGTCAAACAAACGACATCCACGTGTATAGAAGCCATCCGAATTCCACCTACTCCCAGTTTTCTTGGTAACGCACATGGACAAAGCATAAGTACAGGGACGTCGTATCGTCCCAGAAACTAGAAGCATCGCAAGGATCGCTTATGTCGCAGCCCGTAATGGACAGAAACTGCATAATTCCGTTATACGCTGTAACGGAATCGATAATGGCGAGACAACAGTTCTGGTCATCTCAACACCCAATAATTAGTACTCAGCTCTCGCTCTAACAAACGAAAGATAAGACGTGCATACGTTTATGTATCCCAAACCGCAATTGCCCACATTCGTGTTTCAAAAAAAAAGAGACGAGATGACTGTTTTCTCATTATCGTACCTAGTTTTAAGTTAGTATAAGTTAGAATAAGTGTATGTACAGACTCTCGTCTCGTACTACTCAAATAATGCTTCTGAGCAAAAGCAGTCCAACAACAATATTCATTGTATAAATAGTCAGCCACGAGGCTTAGCTCTTACTCCATCAGAGTCAGAAAACTGTAAAGAAGGCAATACATTATAGCTACTTTTATAACAAATTAAATACTGTCAGTATTAACCATCAATGTAATATTTTATAAAAGTCTCAATAAAGTTTGAATTGAATTGAATTGAAGCTTGTGAAGTTGCAACTGAATGCAAAAATACGAATACAAATAAAATAAATACGGAAATACGAAGAAGTTCTGGCCCTAACTGAAGAAAAGAAACTGCTGAAAGATCGTGCCAATGATTTGTCTCAGACTCCGCCGAACAAGAAGAGAAATCCAAGCATGAAGCAATGAAGCAACATTAAGGGAACTTGAAGAACGTCTCATTAAAGATCAGCAACAACTTTAAGGATCAGATCATTTCAAACGGCAGAAAGAGACCGAAGTGGCTGATCTGAAGGAGTAGCTCAACGAACGTCGAATTCAAACTTAAGACTTGCAACTGCAACTTTCTAAACGCGAAGAACTCACTCAAACTCTGATGGGAATCGATGAAGAGTCTGCCACCAAAGCAACTGCACAAAATGCCCAGAGTGAACTTGAGTCATAATTGGCTGAAATTGAAGAAGATCTTGAAGCTGTGAAAGCTGCCCGTGCGAAGGCGGAAAAAATCCGAAGAGATTTGGGAGACGAACTTGAAGCTCTCAAGAATGAACTTTTGGATTCTTTGGATACATAAGAGACAGTCAATCACGAAGGCCTACTGGCCGAGATGCGTCATAAACATTCGCAAAAAAATGAGCTTGAGAATTTGCGCAAGCACCGCTTGTTCGGAGTTGCAAGAGAAGTGTGCCGAGCTGCAACAAGAATCAGACAATATAAAAAGTCAGCTGGAGGAAACCGAATTGAAAGCATCCGCCGCTGTAAAAACTGTCAGCAATATACAAAGTCAACTAACGGAAGCCCAACAGCTGCGTGAAGAAGAAACACGACAGAAAATGTCTGAGTTCGAAATTGCGTCAATTAGAATCCGAAAAGCATGCCTTTCAAGAAAAATTGGAAGAAGATGAAGATGTCAATAGGAACTACTAACGTTAATTATCCGAGCTAAGTTTGCAAATACAAGAAATTAAGAAAAAGGTCGAGGAAGATTCGGATATTATGAAAGAGCTTAGTACAGAACACAATAAAAATACCAAATTAATACATATTATGTTTTCTTTTTAATTATTATAAAATAAGATCGGATAAATTTATTGAAAATGCAATCCATGCATTCACATTCAAATTATTTCAAAATAAAAACCGCAAAATTTAGGTCTCCGTTGAAGTAGAGCAATTTCACTGCATTTATAAGTCTTGTAGGTAGATATGCATACAATTCATATAATATGTGGAAGGTAGGTACATGATTCATATGACTTTTAACTAACATATAGGTATGGGGCTTAGTATGTAGGTAGTTATTCAGTGAAGTAGGAACCAAAAATATGTGAATGTGAATGTGTTGTTTAGTATCTAGGTAGCAATAAAAAATGAAACACAAGAAACTTGGTTATATCAGCTGTAGGTAGGTATAGTTTAAAAAAAAAGATGCCATTTGAATTCTTTGATAAATATGATTAAATAAGTGAAGAATGTTTTCATCCCCCTTTAAATTCAAATTTGTTGCATCTAGCAACGCATTTTTTGTATTTTTGGAAATAGATATGTACTGTGAAAATATTATCTGAAGATGCCGAAAAGTGAGAAGATTTAAGAATTTGAAATATTAACTTTTTCTCAAATTGTACATGGTGTGGGAAAAAGGACTACATTATTAAAATTACTATCCACCGACTATAACAACATAGTTTACAGCTACACCATAATTGTATTTAGCCAGCGAAAATAATATCGGGTTATGATGGTACCTACGACCTGCTACATACCAACATTCACAATTATAGTGAAGGCAAGTCGATAGGACGATTTGAATGTTAAGTACAGTTGTTGATATCGCCATACAGCTATTACATTTCACTTACTTTAGTTTTGTGTTAAGTAGCAGCATATTCGTCGGTACGACGAAATGTGATTCCATCACATTTCACAATATGACAAACAGCTTTCCAATAAGTAATTTTTACTTGCGTTATACGTTACTTGGGTTATGCCCTATACGTTATAGGGCAAGTTTTACATTAGGAAAAAAAATCGAACGCGAGATTTTAACCAAACTTGATATTACGATGATAGAGAACACCAAAAGTGTGGGTCCCGCAATTCCGTCTGTCTGTAGATTGATCTACAGCTTAAACAGCTGAAGCGATTTTCTTCAAACTTGCGTTTTAGGTGATTGTCTCAAATAGATTTTTGAATAGTTTTTTTAGGACCAAAACTAACGGTAGCTGCCATACAATTTTGTCTACAATCTTAATTATCTTGAAAACAGCTCTAAGAATGTTTTGTTAGCATATTTTGTTATCAACGGTACCTGCCATACAACCATTTTTTATTTTTAACATTCTCATAAGCGGGTGGACGGATTTCGATCAATAATTTTATATGTGACGTAGTTCGAATCATATTATATATTATATTGTGGGATCCAGGCGTGTTTTTTTATTTTTATTTCTTTTGAAAAATATGTTTATTTTTCGCAGTAGAAACATTTCGGTTTTTTTTAATTTTTTCCTCGAACACAATTGTAAACCAAAATTGTTTAAAACCAATTCTTTTATTTAGGTAAAAACGACTTTTAAAATATATTAAGCCGTTTATAATATAAATTTTGTGCATATCATGTGATCAAACATTAGAGCAAGTAAGTGCACTATCTAGTCCTGTTTTTTTATTTTTTTGGAAAAAATGGTTACTTTTGGTAGTAGAACCATTTTTCGATTTTCAGGCAAATGACTCAGTCAAATTTTTTAAGACTTCGTATTTAGTAGTTTTTGGCAGAATCTTGAACACATAAAAAAACTATTTGCATAAAACAAAAAACAACGTTACCTCCTATACAAATGTTATAAACCGTTGAGAAAAAAATAAATAAATCAATAAATTAATGCAGTTCCCTTTTAAGTAAAAAATATTTTATTTTGCGTACTTTGTCACTATTTAATGAAGCGATTAAAATATTTTTTTTTTTGCAAATGCTCCTTAGAAATGTTAATGAGCCTGAATACCCAATTTTCAAAAAATTGGTTTTTGGACTTTTAATAAATAATATTTTTTTTTTTGAAAAGTTGATTGTTTTTAAAACCCATTCACTGATTTTTTTTTAATTTTAAATTTTATATGTATTTCAATCAACAAATAAACTAAATTAAATTAAATGTTTTCAAGAATTAAAATAAATAAAAAACATTTTTCTTAAAAAATTGGTATTTTTGGTACTTCTAGTAAATTTCTGGGAAATTTTTATTTTTTTTCTAAAATGTTTACAACATTTTATACAAAAAAACCGCTATATTAAAAAACCGCTCCAACGATTTTAGATTTTTGGTATATTCTTATTTATCCGTGAATTCAAATTGCAATACCTAAAAAAACATTTAATTATGTGTATTATCCATTTATTTATTTCTACCTAATTATTATTCCATTTTGATGAATTTTTTCCTATGTCACTGATTACTACATTCAATGTAGGCTCTCATACATTTATATTTACATATGTGTTTATAAAAATCACATGAATCCTATGTATATAGCTACCTACCCACCTACATCCTTCATTTTCATTATTATAAATACATATTTATATTTATGTTCCATCTATTAGTAAATTTATGTGGTTACATTTTACTCTCCTAACTTACATAATTAAAATCCATAAACTAAGTAACTATTCCTTGAATCATCTATTCGACAATTCATTATATATATACTAAAAATCAAGGTAATCTTACCTACATAGGCTTTAAACCTGCATAGGATAACTACACCTACCTAACTTAACCTCAATGGTTAGCTACATCAAAGTTGTAAGCTACAAGAGCAAGTTCGTACGATCCAGTCGTGCATTTTATTTTTACTTTATTTTTTTTGGTATATTCCTATTTACCCAACAATTCAAATTGTATAGTTTTTTCCTTCAAACTTTAACAACTAAGCAATCTAATAAGATTTTTGGGTCTATTCGGCGAGATCTTTTATTCTGTTATTCTGCTATTCTGTTATGAATTTTCATACAAAAGTTTAAGCTGTCAAAAAATCTTTTATGAATTATAATTTTGGTATTCTCCATGCTAAATCTGCTATGAAATCTTTTAAGAAATCTGCTATTGAGCTGTCAAAACTTCGAAATTCTCAACAAGTCTTTTATGAACTGCATTTTTGGTATTCAGCATGCCACAATCTGTTATGGAATACTTTTATCATAAAAGATTTCAACATATGTAGTAAAAACTTTTATTTCGTGAATGAATTGTTCTTAAAAGGAGACAGATATAACAAAAAATAATTAAAATGCATAATAACAAACTCAAATATTTAAATAATTTGAAAACTAAATTATTTCAATACACTAAAGCACAGAACACATTTGATGGATGAAACATAAGAAATTATTCGCTTATCTTGCCGATGTGCGTTTTGTACAACTTTTTATATTGGATAAAATAAATTCAGGAACTGTTATGGGCAAATTGCAAAAATTAAATATTATTTATCTACGCGAAACAAAACACGATAATTGCGCAGGTTAATATTTTCATTAGTCAGTGCCTACTGCCGAGAGTTTTTATTTACCTACTACAGCTGATAATTTGATAGCAGATTTTAGGTCTGTTCGTATAAAAGTTTCTTTTTCGAAGTTCCATAACAGACTTTTATAAAAGATCGAACTCCGGAATACCAATTATAAAATATCTTTTATGGTGGAGATCTGTTATGCATCATAACAGAAAATTCGTAGCAGAATAACAGATGTGGCAGAATAGGCCTAAATATTCGTTTTGTGTTCAATTTTTATTGATAGTTATAAATAAACGGAGTTTGGTGAAAAAAATCATCTTTTTATTTAGATCTACAAAAAATCAATTTGAGAAGACAAACCGCATTGAGTGGAACTGCACTATAGAGGAACTGCTCAACACTAGGCCGTAAAATATTTATTCGTATGAAATTCTATGAGCTATAAATCTAGGCGCGCACATATGCAACTTACAGTTTTGCAACAGTTTGGTTGCTAAAGTGAATACCATGGACTTATATGAGATTGCGCGCACATGCAAAAACTATTCAGTCCGCGATTCGAGCAACTTAAAAGTTTGTGTTTTGGCACAAATCGAACGATCGCCCCAAATAAGTTCTTCAGTTTGAATCACACCGAACTATAATGTAACTGCGCGCACATTAAATCAATATGTTGTCTGTGTGTTGGTTTATCTCGTTGATTTATTTTTGAGTTGCTTATGTGCGCGATCTTCTTTCAATTAGCGCTTAAACTATTTCGTTTCCGAAAAAAAATGCATGTGCGCGCCTGGCCTAAGCGCATTAAGCGGAAACTGAAGTTCACAAATGTGCTTTTTCCTCACTGTTTAATGGGCATTGGCCATGAACCGTTTTCGCGTACAGTTTTGTGATCCCATTGTTTTTTTTTCTGGACATGTGAATGGAAATTGCAAACCAAATGTTAACTATTTGTTCCTTAATCCGCGTATGTTAAGTGCAATATGATCTCTGTTGAGTGAATATTGAATTGAAAGCTAAACATACTCAGAAAATAAATTTGTAAATTGACTTGAAAAATAAAACTCTAGCTATCGATCTACTGAGGAAATAAATAAAAGCATGAAATATAAAGGGGAAATGTAAGGGGAGTGAACAATTTAAACTACGTTGTACTGTGCGTTCAAAACCAAGAAACATTAAAAGGAAACGGGCAAATTGTGTTCCGGCAATTGTGTTTCCTCGTGTGAAAGGCAACAAACCCGTTCACTTATCATTTCTTTTCTATTGGCGCAAAATGAATGTTTGAATTTAAAATTGCAAATGCAGAAAAAGTGAACACAAGAAATAGGTTTGAAACATAAATTAAATATTGGTACGTTTGTAGTGACCACACTACAGATCATCCTACCTCATATTCATCCACGGTGGTCTCTCTTCACACGAACCACATCTGCAACCCATAATGACGATCGTTTCTCATTTATTTATTTCGTAAGATTTTGCCCACCAACAATACCGACGAATCGTATGTGTATCTACATATAAACATTTCATCGGTAGGTACACTCATTCTGCCTGATAGCTGACTAACATACAATATGCATAGGTAGTTCAAGTGTTCTTGGCAGTGGATATCTGATATCCACTACCAAGGGCAAACACCGCAAATATGGGTCAGCACAGCACTACGCAGAATGAAGTGTCAAATATCACGAACCGAATGAATGAATGAATGAATGAAAGACGGAGGTACACTGCACCATATTGAGGGCAGACTTACGAGGTATGGAAGTGACGAAATAGTAATTGTCATTGGAAATAAATGCGGTGTGTGTTAAAATACGAATGACCTGCACCGCAGGGCAGAAATATGTGTTTTGTGGCGGGGAGAACCATTATGGGTGAAGACACTTCGTGTTTTAAAGAATGGTTGAAGAGTCAGAGTTAATAGGACATTCAAACAAACAAGGTCGCAGCCCAGCAGCAAGACAGCGGGCCTTTGTCTTTAAATAAAATAAAATAAAATAAAATAAAAGAATATATTTCAAGGAAATAAATAAATCTTTTAATCTTTTAACTCTCCGATTCCACTCTTCCCGTTCATACGGAAGCACGGTAGCGAATCGTAACACGTTTTCTACTTTCTATTTTATATGAATACAAGCTAATTATTGTTCCTAATTTTGATTTTTTAATAATTTTACTTTGCCAAAGACTTTCATTACTTGTGACTGCTGTGCAGGTGTACCATTTTTACAAAAATAAAAAAGCTACGGTCCATGCTACGGCAATGCGTTTTTTTTGGGCATTACTTACGGTAAAATGGATAGATTTCCAATAAAACACAGCTATTGTATACTATAGCTGTGTTTTATTGGGAATCTATCCATTGTACCGTAAGTAATTCCCAAAAAAACGCATCGACCGTAGCATGGACCGTAGCTTTTTTATTTTTGTAAAAATGGTACACCTGCACAGCAGTCACAAGTAATCAAAGAGTCTTTTGCAAAGTAAAATTAAGAAAATATCAAAATTATGAACAACAATTAGCTTTTATTCATATAAAATAGAAAGTAGAAAAACGTACCAATAATTAATTTATGTTAGAAACCTATTTATTGTTTTAATTTTTTTTGCATTTGCAATTTTAAATTCTAACATTCATTTTGCACCAATAGAAGGGAAATGATAAGTGAACGGGTTTGTTCATAGACTATGGTCAAGTCCCTTTTTACACAGGGCAATTTTTGTATTGCTTTAAAAACCGACAATGCCTTTCACACGAGTAAACACAATTGCCGGAGATTTGCTTGTTTCTTTTTAATGTTTCTTGGTTTTGAACGCACACTATTCTTCACTCCGATTACATTTCAACTTTATATATCATGCTTTTATTTATTTTCTGAGTAGACCGATAGCTAGTCTTATTTTTCAAGTCAATGTACAAATTTATTTTCTGAGTATGTTTAGCTTTCAATTCAATATTCACTCAACAGAGATCATACTGCACTTTATATACGTGGATTAAGGAACAAATAGTTAACATTTTGTTTGCAATTTCCATGCACATGTCTAGAAAAAAAAAACAATGGGATCACAAAATTGTTCGCCCAGTCAATGTCCATGTAGTGAAGCGAATACCGTTCATGGCCAACGTCCATTAAACAGTGAGGAAAAAGCACATTTTGTGAAGTTCAGTTTCCGCTTAGTGCGCTTAGGCCAGGCGCGCACATGTATTTTTTCCGAAACGAAATAGTTTAATCACTAATTGAACGATGATCGCTCACATAAGCAACTTAAAAATCAATCAAAGAGATAAACCAACACACAGACAACATATTGATTTAATGTGCGCGCAATTACATTATAGTTCGGTGTGATTCAAACTGAAGAACTTATTTGGGGCGATCGTTCGATTTGTGCCAAAACAAAAACTTATAAGTTGCTCGAATCGCGGACTGAATAGTTTTTGCATGTGCGCGCACTCTCATATACGTCCATGGTATTCGATTTAGCAACCAAACTGTTGCAAAACTGTATGTTGCATATGTGCGCGCCTGGCATTATAGCTCATAGAATTTCATACGAATACATATTTTGCGGCGCAGTGTCGAGCAGTTCCTCTATGGTACAGTTCCACTCAATGCGGTTTTTCTTCTCAAATTGCTTTTTTGTAGATCTAAATAAAAAGCTGATTTTTTTCACCAACCTCCGTTTATTTATAACTATCAATAAAAATTGAACACAAAACGAATATTGATCTTAGTAAGTCAAAAATAAAAGTAAAACCGAATTCATTCCATAGATATTGATTTTTTTTTCAAAATCGAAATTTGTTAAAATTGATTAATTGACATTAGGGGTATGCAAAATTGCAGATATAGGTGGAATTTTAGACGTACTCCCGAAAATAATTGAGCAAAGAATATAGTTTTTAATAATAAAAGTCAGAAACTTTTCAGAAGAACAGCTTATAATTTATTAAAAAATGGTATTATCTAAGATCTTAGAAATATAAACTGGACAACTGTAAAAAAAAAAAGACAAAAAAAGACTCAAAAAGATCGATTTGTCTTACGAATGAAATTATACCACTCCATGAACACATCCATCGAGATTCAACCCAATTATCAATCGTACCAACGAAACTAACAAAATCAAATTCGAGACTCGAATAAACGTTATCTAGCCATCCACCGTAGCTTCTACTTTAGCTTTTTATCGACCGTAGCGAATTGTATGTAAAATGCTACGACGGATAAACTTACGGCGGATAAAATTCCCAATAAAACACAGCTTATATAGATATAGTACTATCATGACGACGAAATTCATCCAGCCTGCAATAAGTTCTATTACTCATCATATGTTCCACTACTAAATCGGAGGTTAGGTAGTGTTGGTGTGTTATGAAAATGCGTATGAAGAGAAATAGTGTGATAATAAATTGATGAGAGAACTATATACAAAATTTATTATAAGTTAGAGGAGAAAAGTAAAAGAATTTATTTCATGGGTTTTTTTGTTTTTTTTTTGTATGAGGATTTTTTTGTTTTGTAGGGGCTGGTTGTGTGTGTGTGTTTTCTATTCTACGGGCAGATAGAATGAAAATTGTTTGATGGCTGTATTGAATATTTAAATATTCAGGTATACACTTGTGTGCAACGGTCACTACTCAATAAAATAAACTTTTTTACCAAATGAACAAACATGAAAGTAATTTAACAGTTAAAATTTGAGATTTCTGTTAATCGTTGTTCAAAAAAAAAAATTGTTCTTGTGACAAATTTTTTTTTTATTTTATATTAATATTTTTTTTGATTTTGAAAAAAAAATAATTTTTTTGAAAATTCAGATTTGATAAGTACCTAATTTCGTAAAAATCAAGTTGACGAATTTTCGAATAAGAATTGTTTATTAACAGGTATTATATATTTTTTGAAGTCGTTTTTAACTTATATTTTTTTAAATGATTATTCAACAATATATGTATATATAACATTTGAAAATATTTAAAAAAATCCTCAAAATATTTAATTTTGCAAAATATTGTTTTTTTTCAAAATCCAAAAAAATAACACATTTTTTTTGAAAATTCTTGGAGCCGTTTTTGAGAAATACATTTTTTTCTAAACGGTTTTTAACATTTGTATGGGAGCTACCGTTGTTTTTTATTTTAGAAAAACAGTTTTTTTTAACTATTCAAGATAATGTCAAAAAACTACTAAATACGAAGTTTTGAAAAAATCGTTTTCGAAATTTTGAATTTTCAACAAAAAATTAATTTCCAAAAAAAATTATTGAAAAATTTTAGGTAGGTAGGTAGGTACGGTCATTTTTCGTCTTAAAAAACTGAAAAAAAAACTGGGGGCATGTTTATGAAAAAAACGCTTAGGCTGTAAACTCGAGGAGAGACATACAGAGAGACGGAATTGCGGACCCATTTTTTCGTCTTCCGTCTTCGCTATCATGTAACGTCAAGTTTGATCAAAATCTCGAGTTCGATTTTTTTCGAATCCATAACTTGTAATATAGTACCTACATTTATAATATCGCTAGTCAAAAAAAAGATAGTACCTAGGTATACCTACTTTATTTCCTAATAAAACTGTCTTGCGAAAAAATTAAATTATTCTCAATAGATATTATATTTGAAAAAGAACAAAAAGTACATATGTACATATCGTCCCTTATCTCACGAAGTGACGTATCTGCTTTTTTAATATTTTACAGGAGAGCAGTTTTTAGTTTTGTTAAACCCTTCTATAGGTGCTATTTCTGTGTCTGACAACGGTTTTGGTATTTTTTTTTTGTAAAATTGAAAGAATTTGTTGAATTTTCAAATGATATGAGTTCCAATGTAAATACTAAACTAAAAACAGTTAAAAATAATTGATTAACCAGATACGTCACTTCGTGAGAAATTATTTATCAATATTTTCAGAAAAAACGCACTTATGACAATTTAAAAATCTCAAAATCAATATCTTTTTCCAGATTGAAAACTCAAAACTCATTTTAATTTTTAGTCTTACTTTTATTAAACAATTTTCTTAAACAAAATGTAGTGTGTATTATTATAATTTCTTAAAACACTATTATTTTTCTTACTCTGGTTTCAATTAATTATAAAATTGCTTGTGTTCAAGCTTCTTATTATGGGTAACTCTCCAGAGCAGAGTACCAAAAGATCTTCCCATTTTGCCTTTGGAATTTTAGGCTCAGATTGATTAAGTTTTTGTAAAGTTACGTCTTTTAAATTCCGTTTTAATGTCAGTGAACGAAATTCTTCCTCTTAATGGCTATTTTTGAAAAATATTTGTCCTGGTTTTTCTTTAATAAGCTTCAACTCCGCAATTTTCGGCCATTTAATGCATTCTCCTTTGTCGTCTTTTCTTATATTTAATATTCTTAGATCTTTTGAAAGGCTTTTGAAGTCAAGAAAATCTGAATGTATCAGCGGCCTTACCTAATAAAGTTGGGTTTTTCTAGCAAGTTTGAATACTGGGTAAAGTTGGCTAGGAATCATTATCTCCCCAGCTTTTGACATGGCATGAGAAATAGCACTATGCGCTGAATCACCTTCCTTTTGCCCATGATTTGCTTCAAAAAACCGAAGAGAAATTTGTGTAACATTTTTAGTGTTCTTTAAAAAGTAAATAAACATAGCTGGAATAATTGAATTATGATTTTGTCCAGAACAGCCATCTGAAAAAAGTTCAACTTTATTTATTCCCTTGATATCATATTCTAATAGGGTCTTGTAAACTGCTGTGGCAATTTCGGACGAGCCCCTTTTTCTTTGGCCCTCGTGCCAGGTATAATAAAAAACGTCTTTGCTGGCAATACCATCAACAGTGAGCCTTTTATAAAAAACTGCGCTTTGTTTTGATATTGGCAGGGATATAACCTGTTGTAGGTCAAAAACGGCTGTTAAAATTGTTTTATCTTTCATAGACTTTTCTTTGGACATCGATTTTAAACTTCTTACTTTATTTTTTTAAGAATATGAGTCTCAAATTTAGATTTTAATTGTTCCTTGACGTCATCTTTACTCTCGTGGTAGGTCATACACAATGAACATTGATCTTTTTTCGGATGCAAAAAAGATAAGTTCTTTGTTTTAAAAACTCTTCTATATGTTGAAAAACTAGTGGGCAAAACAGCTTCGTTTTGAGGTTGATTTAAAAAAATGTCGTACATTTTCCGCAGAGTTAGATCAGGGTGTAAATATTCTCTGGTTGATTTGTTGCGACAATAATGTGATTCAACGCGAGGGAAACATTCAATAATGGTCTTCAACCGCCTTTATAATTTTCGCTTCTAAAGCAAGTTTTTCATTTGAACGTTGTCTTCCACCACGTTTATCAGTTTCCAGGAAACCTGAAAAATTTATCTTTTCTAAAGCTATTCGAAGAGTTCTCTCAGATATACCTAAGGTATTGATAACAAAAAGTTTTGCAAACTGTAAGCTTTAATCTTTTGATGTTAAAAAAGTATAAATGGCTGCATGTGCGTCTATAATTTGCGTTTTTAGATGTTCTTCTTTTCACTTCTAAATGTTCAATGTGCTGTATGATATAGTTTCGTTGCTTATTGAGATCTGCAAGATCGAAATATTGATTAAAAATTGACTGTCTTTGTTTGTCCGTTACAAGGTGGAACATTTTTCCAGTTCTTTTATAAAACTCTACTTTACATCGGTTTCTTATTTGCCTTTGAGGAACAAGTTTTTTTGATTTTCAACTTGTATACTCCTTACCCAAATCCCTTAACTTTTTGTTTTGACTGCCTTCTACTTCAAATTGCTCTGGAGTATCAATTTCCATGGAAGCATAATTTGCTTGAAGAGATCTAGAGATTTGGAGCTGGTTTCTGCGAACTTTTCTTGTTGCATTTCTATTTTTATACTCTGTGTTAAAGCTCAAAAATGCCTCATGGTGAAACTCCGAAACATGATCTTCGCATGTATCATACGCTATGAAGTGAGAATAGCATAACAATATTAAACATCTTCCACAAGCACTGTATACCTCCGCCTTGCAGCTTCTTATTTCACAGCTCTGCACATAGCTGAAGTCCGATTCTGAATCAACTTCCATCGAATTTCAGTTAAGATCAAACATACTAGTTTTTCTTACCATTTCTCTATTTGATGCAAGCCTTGCAAGTGGAATTTCATCACTAGAACTGAACTTATAACTCGATTGTACTTCATCCTGTGTTTCCATTTTGTGTAAGTGTTCTATATAAGTAGGTAAAATCTGTTCTTAACTAGCCCTTTATATTTATCAAATTAATTTAATTAGGTACTTACAAAAATGTTTAACTGTAATTTAAATAAAGATTTTAACTTGGTTTACAAAAAAAAGAGGAGTACTATTTTCTTAAACATTCAAATGTCAATTGGTTATCCATTGATTAAGACATTTTTTAGTAAACAGGAAGAACCGAACGCCATTTAAATTTATTTTAGTAATGGGTGTATAGAAACAATAGGTTTACATCTTAACGTGAGGAATATTATTTATGCTCACCGATAGATGGACCTAGTACAAGAAACCGCTGTATTTACATAATAATTTGCAGTATAATGGAAAACTACTAACCACATAATTGCAGTTACGTCTGTTCGTAAGAAATTTTTTAACAAAAATTTGCTGTTATGCCAACTATGTCATAACGAATTCAGCCATGTTCCAGACATTTTTTAGGGAATCTAATGATGTAGAAATATGTAATCAAGTATACCTAGCACATAATGCCCAAATCTCAAAAACGACAAATTGCGAGTTACGCCACTTCGTGAGATGAGGGACGATATGTACATATTGTATGTAGGTGGGTATCTGGGTACACATGTATGTACCTACCTAAACAAAACATATTGAAATATCTCAACATTGCTTTGATATTTTCGCATAGAGAAAGTGAAAAGTAGCAACGTTGCTACAATTCAAAATCCTAAAATCCACCAAATATGAATATGAAAGAAAAATTTAAAATAAATTCTATAATAACCTATACATGTATGTATATCAATATACATTCTTACTTCAAATTCATTTATACGCCAATAGCCTTGATATAATTTATTTATACGCACCATATTTTGAAGGGTGCCATGGCAAAACCAGCTTATTCGGTTTTCTCCCTTACCCTTTATATTGTTGTAAGAACTAATAAGTTTGGACCGTCTCCCTTGCTTTTTTTCGTATTTGCCTCTATCTTTACTTCTTCCACATCAACAATTCACTATCAATAAAAGAGAAACTAGCGCCCTCATCGACGGAACTACTAGCTAAAAAATTCGGTTTCAGTAGTACTACAGGTTTCATATACAAATACTACGTTTTCACCTACCACTTAATCCAGATTTAAGTGGATTAACCATAAATCCTCTTTGAAATCTTCTAAATCTTGAAGATTTCCCATACAAATTTTAATCTCCTTAAATGAAGATTAGAAATTAATCTCATTGAAATCTTCTTCGAAGTAGAAGATTCTCAAAAGAAACAAACCTTATTTCATAGAACGCGCCTATTCTAATGTCATATTTTCTCCATTGACATTCAACAAAAAAAAAAAAAACTGTCTAACATTATTTAATTTGTTTTTGTCTGGTATAATTTGTCGTTGCCTTCAAATTCTGTTTTTGTTTATAAATAAGTATAAAAATAAAAAATGCAATAAAGCTACAAAGACCAAAGCGGTCGGTGCCTCGAATTTGTAATGGAAAATGTTTTAGCTATCCTACAGTAATACTTTGAAGTTGTTCTTTCCCAAATATATAACAATGAAAACCGTGCAAAGGCGATTACAGTATTTTTGTAAATATATCTGTTTGCTGCAAGATGTTGGGATAACAATATGTTAAAGTTATTACTCATTTTTATTTATTGAAATTAAATTTGTTCACTACACCGAAATTATTATTCTTCTTCCCAATTATTTTGGTTTTGGCTTGTTGTATTGACTTTTGAATGACAATTCATAGTGAAAACGTCAAACTAATCTTTTTTTCACTGGTGAAAACACTTGAAGATTAATTTTTAATCTTCTCAATTTAAACCGGATTATCTTTAGGTGAAAACGTAGCAAAAGATAATAATGCGAATTAGGCAGCAGATTTTAATTTTTTTTCTGAAATTGAAGTAAATCTATTTCAATTGAAGTTAAAAGTGGTATCTCTGGTTGGCATATACGTTTATAAATACGATGAGATGAATTTCTTAAGGAATTATAATAAATAAGAATGTTAATACAATTGGGTCTATTCGGCGAGATCTTTTATTCTGTTATTCTGCTATTCTGTTATGAATTTTCATACAAAAGTTTAAACTGTCAAAAAATCTTTTATGAATTATAATTTTTTTTATTCTGCATGCTTAATCTGCTATGAAATCTGTTAAGAAATCTGGTAATGAGCTGTCAAAACTTCGAAATTCTCAACAAATCTTTTACGAACTGCATTTTTGGTATTCAGCTTGCCACAATCTGTTATGGAATCTTTTATGAATCATAACAGAATAAAAGACACATTTTGGTAACTTTTATCATAAAAGATTTAAATATATGTAGTAAAAACTTTTATTTCGTGAATGAATTGTTCTTAAAAGGAGACAGATATAACAAAAAATAATTAAAATGCATAATAACAAACTCAAATATGTAAATAATTTGAAAACTAAATTATTTCAATACACTAAAGCACAGAACACATTTGATGGATGAAACATAAGAAATTAGTCGCTTATCTTGCCGATGTGCGTTTTGTACAACTTTTGTAATAGATATATTAAATTCAGGAACTGTTATAGAAAAATTACAGAAAACAAAAATTTATCTTCGCGAAACAAAATACGATCATTCCACAGGTTAATTTATTGTTATTCGTCAGTGCCAACTGCGGAGAATTTTTATTTACTACATCTGATAATTTGATAGCAGATTTTAGGTCTGTTCGTATAAATGTTTCTTTTTCGAAGTTCCATAACAGACTTTTATAAAAGATCGAACTCCGGAATACCAATTATAAAATATCTTTTATGGTGGAGATCTGTTATGCATCATAACAGAAAATTCGTAGCAGAATAACAGATGTGGCAGAATAGGCCTATTTATTATCATTTTTATGATATTTATTTATTAAACCTAAATTTTAAAGGTATATGCATATACCTATCTACCTTCCTACATCCTCCACTTGCATTATGTTTGTAGGTACATAATACCCCCTAAATTTCATAATTTAAATCCACAATCTAGATTTAAATATGTATTGGTAGGTAGATATCTATGTAGCTATTTCTTGAATCATCCATTCGAAAATTCATTATACTAACAGCCAAAGTAATCTTGCCTATATCGGTTTAAACCCTGCCGCATTTATCTCGAAACTTGAAATTTTAAGTTATGACGTTTTTGTAGTAAATGACTGATATAAACAATCAAATTTCACTTGCCAGATTTTTAATGATACACAACTCTTATCAATTTCTCCAAAGGATAATAAAAAAATCATATATTCCACAACCATACAAGCTCACCCCCATGACCATGACCATTGACCATACATGCTAATTTTATTTTATAAATAACGTCAATAAATTATTTGTGTTGCAACGAGTTTTAAAGGATTCGTTTTAATAATGTTTAACTAAAACGTATACGTTAAATACAATTTATGCTGAAATAATAATTTTACATTATCTTTTTTTGTAGAGCACAAAAGAATTAACATTTTAAATGGATAAAATTTTCTTGAAATATCTTTATCAAAAGACAACAAACAAAAAAAAACTATGCATATATATATATATATAGAGGGACTTTTAGTTTAGTCAAAACAAAAAATAAGATACATTATGTAAGATACATATGTATTATTATATGACATTTTTGTGCTTATTATCGAAATTTAGATTAAAATGCGATCTGCTGATTAAGTGAGCATTTGCATGTTTTGCCCAATGTCAATGAATGACAAGGAACTGTGGCGATGCCACAACATAGCTATTATGTATAATGTAACATTCCTTCAATTAATACTTGTTTAGTTATTACTTGCTCGTATTTAATTTTATTTATCATTCCAAATCATATTCATTGTAATATTTGTTTCCATAGTTAATATTTTACATAAATTAATTCTTGTTAAGATTTGAATAAAGAAACATCTTTTATAATAAATAAATTAGGTATTACTAATTACTTAAATTATCTTTAGCATTTGTTTCAGGTTGGATATCTGGTTTTGGTTGTCCGCAAAATTTAACCATCGATAGAGGATCTCAATTTACCTCATACGCCTTTAAAGACATCGCCACACTATTTGCTATTGAACTCCATTACACGATGAGTTGGCATCCTCAGGCCAATGGAATGATCGAGCGCTTTCACCGCCAATTAAAGGCTGCTATCATGGCCCACACGAAAGAAAATTGGGTTGAAGCATTTCCTCTGGTTTTGATTAGAATACGGTCGGCTTTCAAAGATGACATTAACGCAACAGCAGCAGAACTAGCTTATGGAAAAACACTTCGACTACCGGGAGAGATGCTACAACAAATGCCAGAGAATCAAACAATGGAAGATCCAACAAGTTTTCTTTATCGTCTCCGAAAAAATATTTCAGGTTTACGACCAACACCTGCATCAAGGCATTCTCAACCTGGAACATTCATTTTAAAGATCTCAAAAACTGTCGCTATGCATTTTTGAAATTTGGCCCTATTCGTAAATCTCTGCAGCCACCATACACAGGACCATACGAAATTCTGGCTCGTGACCAAAAGACCGCAACTTTGAAAATCAATGGTCAAGAAATTAAAGTTTCGATTGATCGAACAAAACCAGCCTATGTGTTACAAGAAGACATACCGAATTCATGGAAAGTAACAACTTCATCACTAGCATCCAATTTGGCTGACATTAAAAAACGTACAACAACTTGTTCAGGACGACATGTAAAATTTCCAGACCGTTTCAATGCCTGAATATAAATTTCATTTATTATTTTATAATATTACTATTATCATTTTTTAATTCGTAGGGGAATAGTGTGGCGATGCCACAACATAGCTATTGTGTATAACGTACCATTCCTTCAATTAATACTTGCTTGCATTTAATTTTATTCATCATTCCAAATTATATTCATTGTAATATTTGTTTCCATAGTTAATATTTTTCATAAATTAATTCTTGTTAATATTTCAATAAAGAAACATCTTTTATAATAAATAAATTAGGTATTACTAATTACCTAAAGAACCATTTGGGCTTTACGTCTATTAAATTCGACGAATTCTTCTCGGAGTTTTTCGTCGATTCTTCAAGATTTAGTTTATCTTCAGCACTTTTTTTTTTATTTTTGTCAACTTTTCCATGAAGCTATTTGAAAATAGAAAAAATATTAAAATAGGCAACAATATAAAAATGTAATTCAAAATTAATACCTCTTTTTGGCCTTCCTTAAGTTCAGCTTATATTTCCTTAACACATTGAACAAACTTTTGCCTGACTTCTTCTTTAAATAGAAGTTTAGCTAGATTCGCTTGGTTTCATATATTTGTTGAAATGAAACCTTAAAATATAAATTAGTTGAAATAAATATGTGTGTATTTGAATTTGACTCAAGATGTATATATTTGAATTATTTACTCACTATTTAGTTATCACAGCCCACATCAATGAATCCCATCTGTTCGAGACATTGATGGGATGAGTTTTCTCATGCATGCCTTCCATGATTGTCGGATCAACATTTCACGCAACTTAACAAAATCACAAAGGGTTTCGTTCAGTTGGTCTCCACTTGAACTTTACCCCATAGTTATTGACGCCTACGAATTATTTTATTAACCACTCTAACAAACTCGGGGTGGCCACAACAGAATATGGTACATGGCATTCATAGCGGTATTAGTTTTGGCAACAGTTTCATCGTTTGTTGGAAGTTGGTCAATTTGAACTCCATTAATGCTAAGTTCTTGAATGATTTTTGGCTTTTGTCGTTGCAATTTGTCTTTGGAGATTGTGTCGCAAATAGTTAAGTTTTTCAGCAACGTCCTTTGAAGTTAGAAGAACTGTTTTGTCGATAGCATCCAATAGAATACTTTCGCCAACTATTTCCAATAATTTTCCGACTGGAACAGAACCTCTACAATCCTTAATTATAGTTGACAAACGTAAAGTTCACTTCGGAAGTAAATATTTTCTAGAACTGTTTTGAAATTGAAGGTTGTGTACGATATTTTAGTTTTCCACTTACTTCATCAAACTGGCAAGCAAATGTTCTCAATAAAGCGATTCAGTCTGTTCTAAGTTTGCAAATAACCCAGGATCATATATAATGCAATTTATGGTAGATTTTTTGTAATACTACAAGCTCTTCCACTAGAAAATACTTGGAATTATAACAATAAATTTGCACTTTTATATTCGGTGGTGGTTGTTCGGAAGATTTGTCGCTCATGCTTTCTGAAAACAGAAAGAAGAAAGTTCAGACGAGATAAACAAATTAGAAAAACCCACAGTTTTGTATACCTAGACAAACTGATCTCTATATTATTATTTATTTGTATAAAACAATAAAAAATAATAAAATATTACTTACTTTTTGTACACAACCATTTAAAATAAATGTGAACGTCAAATGTATTTTTTTTTTGCTCGGATAGACGTCAAGTGTGGCACCGCCCACAATTATTGGCCTTTTCGATTGGCCGTCCAGAACTCTTCTGACCCCCACAACATGACAGTTGTTACTCTAAACAGAACAGAAAACGATTCTGGATTTCATTTCAGAATCGAAAACAGAATCACTAATACACTTACACAATTAAAATGTCAAAATAATCGGCTTGACTTGTTGTGTAATTTCGTTGTGTTTATTGAATTTAAACTCATTTTCTGGTAAAATAACATAAAAAGTAGCAAGTAATAATTATTATTGATACAAGAAAATGTGTATCTAAATTGAAATCAAGTGTTTTGGAAATTCTTTCTAGCCGATGTGATTTTCTTTTAATTTAATTTCACATATACAGTGATACATATAATTCAGAATCAGTCAAATTGCTTACGGCTGTTTTATTGGGGGGACGTGTTCCGGACGGCCAATCGAAAATGCCAAAATGGCATTTGTCAACTTCTGTCTCTGGGTTCTGGGACATGATTTTGTTAGGTTTGCATTATGAAGTAATTATGTTACGTTAAGGACTGCTTGTTTTCTGAAGTTCTTTTTAGCAAACACATTTTTCAGCTTTTTATAATTATTAGAATTTTTTGTTAATAAATAATTGTCTATGCTTTTACAAATTCTGAAATTACTTTCCGAATTTCCTCAATAATATCCCTATTTAGAAAAACATCTACAGAATTTGGAAAAGTCCAGTTTCCGAGTTAGAGAAATTTTAATCGAGCGGATATCGACTTACGTGGGTCTAGATAAACAAATATTTGTTAATAAATAATTTTCCATTGCCATAACATCCATATTCGGAAAAACATTTACAGAATTTGGAAAAGTTCAGTTTCCGAGTTAGAGACATTTTTATCAAGCGGATATGAGCTTACGTATATTACATAAACAAATATTTGTTAATAAATAATTTTCTATATTTTTCTAAATTCTGAAATTTCTTTCCGAATTTCCTCAATAACATCCCTATTCGGAAAAACATTTACAGAATTTGGAAAAGTTCAGCTTCTGAGTTAGAGAAATTTTAATCAAGCTGTTCATACCCACTTGATTAAAATTTCTCTAACTCGGAAACTGGACTTTTCAAAATTCTGTAAATGTTTTCCGAATAGGGATATTATTGAGGAAATTCGGTAAGAAATTTCAGAATTTGGAAAAGCACGGAAAATTATTTATTAACAAATATTTGTTTATCTAGACCCACGTAATTTGATATCCGCTCGATTAAAATTTCTCTAACTCGGAAACTGGACTTTTCAAAATTGTGTAAATGTTTTTCCGAATAGGAATATTATTGAGGAAATTCGGAAAGAAATTTCAGAATTTTAGGATATTATTTATTAGCAACAAATTTTGATAATTATAAAAAGAAGGAAAATGTATTTGCTAAAAAGAACTTAAAAAACAAACAGTACTTAACATTACGTTATTACTTCTTAATGCAAACTCAACAAAGTCATGTCCCAAAACCTAATTGGCAGTTGTTGGCAACTAATATCTATTGTCAAAATGAAGTAGGCGGTATTCTTTTTTTTATTGAGATTCATATTTCTTATAAAAAGTTTTAAATAAGCTTTCTTTATTATGAGTATTGTAGGTACAATTAATTATAATATATTACAATAAAAAATGTTATGCAAAGAGTTAGTTTTGTATTATTGGATCATTGCAGATTGCAGTTTCATCACAGATCACATTCCAATCCAATAGTGAAGCAAGTGCTTTATATGTACTTGGTCCCAGTGAAATTATTAAAGTAGGAGGAGTTGGCTACAAAGCGTTACAACAACGTTACAACTATTGGAATGCAAGGCACGCTTATTTCTTTGCAAGTCCATGATGTAAGAAGTTGGATACCTGTGCCGATGGGGCTCTCCGCGAAGCTGCTGGTGGAACATTGCGAAATAGTTTGCTAATCACCATGAATACCATATTGATGTCGAAGAGAAAACTTGTTTTGGCAACAATTGGTATATTTTTCTCAGAGTGATATTGCAAATAATATGCCACAAATGAAATTATGGAAATAACTCCAAAATCAATGCAAAATATTCGGCGACAACGACAAAACAACAATAACAACATGCTGGTGTCAGTCATATCGAAGTGTTGTTATTGTTGTTTCGTCGTCGTCACCGAATATCTTGCATTGGTTAGGGAGAATTTGAATACTATTAAAATACAAGTCATGTGCTTAAATAAAATTAAAATTCCTTCACTTTTCCTTTCTTTAGACTAGAACTATAATAGTCGGAAGTTCATCACTTCAGCAATTATCATAAGGCATATCAAAAAGTAGCTTTTTCAATTTCCCGTAGGACAAATTCAGCTCTATCACATATTCCATCGTGAACAATTTACGAACGGATTGTTATGCTATTCATTTCCCAAACTTTATTCACTCACCCTATACAATTGTATTCTTATAATTTGCTATATCGAACAACAGTTCATATTTTGGTTTTCTATTTTTCTTATGTACATACAAATTTAAATTCAAGTTCAAGTGCATAGGTGTAAGTAAATCGTTGGTTCATGTATAGCCGTTATCTATGCTCTCTTAAATTCTTTGGTCTTAAAGCTAATCATGTAAAATTGTTTTATCACTGGGGCACTTGGATTTTGGACACGATCAGGATAACAACTTAAGTAAAGCTCTCATTGTTAAATTTTATTTTGCATAAATTTTTTTTCTTTTCGTTTCGTCTTTGGTTGTTTCAATTTCATCGTGGGATTTTGGAAAATATTTTCGAGGTGTTTCGCTAATTTTCATTCCATATTATACACCTATAATGAATTTAATATAGGCTTGGCCTAGGAGTTATAGACCAGGAGCCCACAGCAAATTTTGTGCTTGAAGATATAACCAAAAGTGGTTTATATGAGTATGAAGCCCTCAAATAACTAACGACAAATATGGAAGTCTGGCAGCATTTTCTTGCAGCTAAGATTAATAATAGTATGCCAAAGGTACATATTTTTCCAAAATGTGGATCATAAGTATAACCACTTGAAACTGGCACTAAATTAAAGCGCAGAATGCACTGAATACAAATAGATAGGTGCCAGACGTTTTAGGTGCAGCTTTCCCCTTGCCAGACGTACTAATAGTACGCAAAAAATCATTTTTTTAAACAATTGGTATAACCATATGTGTGATACATCAAAAAATTTGTAAAATTGTCCTTATCACAAATAAATAGGTGCCAGACGTTTTAGATGCAGCTTTCCCCTTGCCAGACGTACTAATAGTACGCAAAAAATCATTTTTTTAAACAATTGGTATAACCATATGTGTTATACATCAAAAAATTTGTAAAATTGTCCTTATCACAAATAAATATGTGCCAGACGTTTTAGATGCAGCTTTCCCCTTGCCAGACGTACTAATAGTACGCAAAAAATCATTTTTTTAAACAATTGGTATAACCATATGTGTTATACATCAAAAAATTTGTAAAATTGTCCTTATCACAAATAAATATGTGCCAGACGTTTTAGATGCAGCTTTCCCCTTGCCAGACGTACTAATAGTACGCAAAAAATATATAACCATATGTGTGATACATTTTAGATGCAGCTTTCTCCTTGCCAGACGTACTAATAGAGTACTAAAAATTAAATTATCTTATAAATAGATATAATATGAAAACTGTGGTTTTTATTTAAAAAGTTATTTATTTAAAAAGTATGACTGTTCTCTCTTAAAGATAGCTTAATAATAATTATTATCTTATTGACATTTGTATTTAATTTTTTACTCTGAAAAATAATATAGATCGATTATATTCATAACAAACAAGTAATAAATGAACAAGTAGATAATTAATTCCTACAAATAAATTCATTTTTATTTTATAATAGGTACGAGTAGGTAATAGTAAGCAATATTCCTGTCAAATGAATTAATAAGTACTTTTTCCACGTGTATTATAATAATATATAATATAAGCTACCTGACCATGGATTTTAAATTTAGTGTTGGAAGCTTATCGGTTAGCAAACTTTCTTCGTATTCGTTCATATCAGCATTCAAAATAACTAATTGTTTTTGAATTTTTATCACGACGATTCTTTCCTTGTATATGGTTAGCAGCTTCCTTTTTAAGTATAGTTTGGAATAGGTGATTGAAGGATTAATTTCACACAATTTTTGTTGGCACAAATTAGCAATATCATCAATTGGATGCATTTCTTTTAATTTCAAAATGCGTTCTTCAACAAAGGTGCAGATAGTAGAAAGAGCGCATTTGTGTGAATGTCTGCATCCCGAATTGCTGTTCACAACTCTTTTTTCTAAATTATTAGCTTCCTGAAGAAATCTAGCAAGACATATTTTATGATACTTCAGTTCATCGTCTCCGACACTATTTATCAATACTTGGTACACTGCATCATTCCCAAGAAGTATTGCTTCGCACACAATGTGTTCTAAAGTAGATCTTCGGACACATATAACCTTTTCTTTTTTTTCATATGAGTATTTCGAAATGCAATTACAAAAAAAACATTTGTTATTCGGATCCACCGTGATATTGGATATAGTCCGAGTATTTTTAATTGCAACACTTGGACTGCATCTATTATTTTTGGTAGTTTAAGGCACTATATAACAAACATATACGCGTTTATGAGTAATATGGAATTATATAAACTACAAAAAAAAAGAATATAACTTACATTCCACGTGATTTGTATCTATCGGAGATGTTATCAATTTTTTGGAAATTGCAGTAAAGAGCCGGTAGCACGCACTATGGTATCCAGTTAAAGTATCAACCTCAACTGGAGGCTTTATATCAGAAAACTTAAGCTTGCGATTTGTCGTAATTTTCAAAACTTCAGAGCATTTCTGCAATGTTTTTTCAGTAAACAAAATTATTTTTCCGCATTGTTTTGGGCTATCACTTGAATGGAGAACACATTTCTTATGTACTTCGTCAGACATATTCACTTTGCGGTCAACAAAACTACTACTGCAACTAAGTTGTTTATTATCTTATCTTATCTTATCAGCAAGGTTGTTTATTGTGTCATGCATTTTTTTTTAAGTATAGCGGTACAAAACAGATTGCTGTTTCGCATAATCAATAATCAAAGTAGAGAAATCAGAATATCATTTGGTGTAATAACGACTTTTGATTATAGCTACCAATTGTTTAAAAAAAACGATTTTTTGCGTACTATTAGTACGTCTGGCAAGGGGAAAGCTGCATCTAAAACGTCTGGCACCTATTTATTTGTGATAAGGACAATTTTACAAATGTTTTGATGTATCACACATATGGTTATACCAATTGTTTAAAAAAATGATTTTTTGCGTACTATTAGTACGTCTGGCAAGGGGAAAGCTGCATCTAAAACGTCTGGCACATATTTATTTGTGATAAGGATAATTTTACAAATTTTTTGATGTATAACACATATGGTTATACCAATTGTTTAAAAAAATGATTTCTTGCGTACTATTAGTACGTCTGGCAAGGGGAAAGCTGCATCTAAAACGTCTGGCACCTATTTATTTGTGATAAGGACAATTTTACAAATTTTTTGATGTATAACACATATGGTTATACCAATTGTTTAAAAAAATGATTTTTTTGCGTACTTTTAGTACGTCTGGCAAGGGGAAAGCTGCATCTAAAACGTCTGGCACATATTTATTTGTGATAAGGATAATTTTACAAATTTTTTGATGTATAACACATATGGTTATACCAATTGTTTAAAAAAATGATTTTTTGCGTACTATTAGTACGTCTGACAAGTGGAAAGCTGCATCTAAAACGTCTGGCACATATTTATTTGTGATAAGGACAATTTTACAAATTTTTTGATGTATAACACATATGGTTATACCAATTGTTTAAAAAAATGATTTTTTGCGTACTATTAGTACGTCTGGCAAGGGGAAAGCTGCATCTAAAACGTCTGGCACATATTTATTTTTGATAAGGACAATTTTACAAATTTTTTGATATATAACACATATGGTTATACCAATTGTTTAAAAAATGATTTTTTGCGTACTATTAGTACGTCTGGCAAGGGGAAAGCTGCATCTAAAACGTCTGGCACCTATTTATTTGTGATAAGGACAATTTTACAAATTTTTTGATGTATCACACATATGGTTATACCAATTGTTTAAAAAAATGATTTTTTGCGTACTATTAGTACGTCTGGCAAGGGGAAAGCTGCACCTAAAACGTCTGGCACCTATCTATTTGTATTCAGTGCATTCTGCCCTTTAATTTAATGCCAGTTTCAAGTGGTTATACTTATGATCCACATTTTAGAAAAATATGTACCTTTGGCATACTATTATTAATCTTAGCTGCAAAAAAATGCTGCCAGACTTCCATATTTGTCGTTAGTTATTTGAGGGCTTCATACTCATATAAACCACTTATGGTTATATCTGCACGCACAAAATTTGCTGTGGGCTCTTAGACTATTAGTAGGTGCACCCATTTTCGATGAACATTTTGAAATGAAATCACCGGTTACATGGAATCATGAAATTCATGAGTTCATTTTCTTGGTGAAAAAACTGATGCTTTCAGATGTGATTATTTCGTACAGGAAAGAAAATATATGAAATCGGTGTGGTCTTGATATCTTCGAATTCAGTTCTTTTCTTGGTTGAAAATACCTACAGATCCTTGAGATATAATAAATTAGTCACAAAAAAAGATTAAATGTCTGTCGGGTACTGTACCTACTTACAAATGTATACTTTGTACATCCAAAGTATTTTATATAAAGCATTCATTCACTTGCTAGTTGTTTATATTCATATACCTATTTGCAATTATATTATATTTTATTTTTCACAAGAAAAACACTTAGAACATTTGTTGACGTCTGTTCTCTATGATCACAAAATATAAATGAAATTATTCTAGAACAAAGAAATCTCGACCGACAAAAAGCTGTAGGTAGTTAGTTGGAACTGAACGAGGGGAAAACCAAAAAAAGGTTACATTTTCGCATCATTTATTTTTTTGTAGAAGGTCTTTAATCTTTTTATGTAGGGAATCTTCGCCTACGGTTTTGCATTTAATTCATGCATATGAAAAAGGATTGTGCATTCATTAAAGTGTTTTTGTTGTCTATTCTTTACCTTCTTATTTGAGCCTTTGTATATTAAAACCATAGTACTATCATCCCGCGAATTTTTTAGTTGAACGAATAGCCACGCACCAACCACCGTATAGTTATACCCCTTTCACACAAGGCAACTGAGTTGCCGGCAACTGGGAGCTTGTGGGTGAGAAGGGCAAGAAGTAAGGGGAATGAAAAAAATCTCCCCGGTCAACGATTTGAAGAGATTTTTTTGACGTTTTGCTTTGAAATTTTCTTAGATTTCCATTCTGACGTCTGTCTTCGGAGACAGATCTATCAGTCAAACATATATTTTTTAAAGAGAAATTGTTTCTTACAATAATATTATTACAACATTAAACCAAACCAAGTGAGCTACTTAAATAAATTCATTGTGAAAGAAAATTTTAAGTTTTAATTCTTGTAGGCAAGGTTTCCCGGCGGCTGTTCCTGTGATGATTGTGACAATGCCATTGGCCGCATTTAATTCAATCCATCACGAGTTGGTAAACACCGCCCGTACTTAACAGATCGCTGCCCACAGATACGTGAAATGCATAGGACTCGATAATAGGGGCATAACAATTGATATTGTTGCCGGCTTGGTTGGTCAGAAAAATACCAGAGGCGCGCCGGCATCTTGGTAGATCGGATAAAATCTTATAAGATAGCATGACATGGTCTGCTCCTCGCCCGCCGACCTGGCACTGGAAAAACTGCTATCGCTATCACCAATGCACATTGACTTGGAATTGAAGTTCATTTCTGCCCAATGGTTGGCTGAGATTGTTCAGCAGCGACATTAAAAGAACTCTAATGTAGAACTTCCGAAGGTCGATTGATTTGAGGATCCGTGAAACGAAGGAAGTCTACAAAGGCGAAGTCAGTTGAGTTGACAACACGCCTTACAGAGTAGCCATCACTGGAGACCATGTTGAAAGGTTGCCCTCACTTGTAAGTTTCTTTAAATTTTCAAAGATATTTGTTATTCTTTTCCATTTTTTTTTAAATCTGCATTGATTTAGAAACAAATGTAATTTCTTTTTTCAACTCGCAGGATGTTCTGTCTATTGCCTTTTCCGCTGACAACCGTCAAATCGTCTCTGGATCTCGGGACAAGACCATCAAGTTGTGGAACACCTTAGCTGAGTGCAAGTACACCATTCAAGAAGATGGTTACACTTACTGGGTGTCTTGTGTTCGTTTCTCGCAAAACCACTCGAACCCAATCATCGTCCCGTGCGGTTGGGATCGTACCGTTAATGAGAATCCCAACAGGCCCGATATGAGAATAAAGATATTTTTTGCAAAAAATTGCATACCTGGACCTTTCGAATTTTCTGTCCGGACGATTAATTCAATCAAAGTTGGGAACGAAGTGCTCCAATCAACGATATAAATAGACTCAACTTTGGCACCAGTTCTGCAATGGCCAATGTAATTATAACCATAGAAGTTCTAAAAATTAGCTCACCAGCTATTGAGTTCTGGTTAAGTTTGAACATCTGCTGGACAGCTGAGAACATAATTTGAATGGCTACAAAGTACTGCAGAGGATAGTCAAGAAGAAATCCTAATGATACAATGAACTGGACTACTTGTGCAAAAATTGACCAACCGTTTCCGCATAGTCAGGACATTGCTCGGATTGATTTAGAAGTTTTACCCTTTTTGAGCAATTTAAGAGAATATGCTGGCAGTGTACTGAGATCAACGCTATCACAATTGTGAGTACAGGAGAAACTATAAGACCACCATTTTTGAAGGCGTCACACATTGCAAAAAGCCCTGGACCAATGTTACCTTTAAACAGGTGAACAATTGTTTCCATATACGAGGTGGGATTTTGGTCATTTTTATCTGGTGGTGTTGGATTTTCAGATTTTTTCGAATATTCACAATTCTTTTCTGTCATAGTTAGGTCTTGCATCATGATGATTTCGGAGACGTCGTATCAAGCAAGTCGAGTAGGTAATCTACTATTATATTTATCTTTTTTTTTTTGGTTATTTTTATTCACACAATTTTTTTTCACAGAATGAATAAATAGTACGACACCGATCGTTTTTATCTTTTTTTTATATTAATTCTATTACGAAAAATACTATTGCTTATATACATAAGCGCACAGTACACGACTGTTGTCACATGTGTGTCTTTACCGGCTGACGACACCTTTAAGACGGCAAGTAAACCTTGGATCACAACGACATCATCAATGCCCTGTGCTTCTCACCCAACCGTTACTGGCTGTGCGTCTGGGCGTTTGGCATGCAAGAAGACTGTCGAGGAACTCCGCTCAGATGTTGTTTCGCCATCCGCCAAGGCCGATCCACCACAGTGCTTGTCGTTGGCTTTGTCCACCGATATGGCCAAACCTTACTCGCTGGTTAATCAGACAACGCCATCCGTGTTTGGCAAGTGTCGGTCTCCGCTCACTAAAAAGTGTACAGTGGATTTGGAGTTGGGACATGATTAGTCTAATCATTCATTTTCGTTCATTATATAAACAAATACAAAAACAAGGACTTAACATAGAACAGTTTTATTATAGTTTGTAGAATAAAAGTAAAGGATTATATGTATATTTATAATATATTTGATTTTGACTTCAAAGGGGAAAGATGATGGTTTGTTTTTTAAACTATTTACGGTTTCAGTAGAGCAACAGGTTTGGATACAAACCTAGAACGATAGAAAAAAAATCTATTGAAACAAAATTTCCAAGGACTAGCTGGGCATCCGTTCAAAGCATCAAATTTTTCACAACGACGTTCTTTCATCTTTGTCATAGTTTCAAGTTCCATTCCAGGGGCCAGATTCTATAATAAACTAAACGAAAGCGACCGTTCATTATTCAAAAACGAATGAAATTGTGCGAAAACGAAAATTCGCATTTCATTTAATTCGCTTGGGTTTAAGAGCCTCTATTGTACATTGCATACTTTAATATGGCACTTATTGCATAGCTTTATTTAATGAAGTGGGTTAGGGATGAGCTATTAGTCCGGGAGCGACAATTTTAAATGTCTAAGATGTCACCGAGTTGGCGCCCGCACAGACTTTATATCCTGCAATGAAAATGTTTATGATACGTCAAAAATGTGTGCAAAATTAATTAAAGCCATTTGTCTTGCTGACAATAATCATTTTCTTGCAATTTTTTTTTTAATAATAAAACGGTGATTTGCAAGTCTCGAAAATAACAAAAATTTGCTACATTGGAACGTTAAGACTTCTACTAACAAACTATTAGGAGTCTGACTAGAGCGAGCTTGGTACTGGCTACTTAGGCGATTGCCAGCTGCTTTTTTTCAGAATCTTTATCAAATCGACTACATTTAGGGTGAATAGATGATATCGGCTGTGCCACTAGCTTTGTTTCCAAAAACGGAAACCTTCCATTTGCGTTATCAAGTCTCACAAAGAAATTGTTGGTATAAGGGGCAACATTTAAATCTAATTCGTTATCTTCATTCATTTCTGCACGAACAATAAAACAAGAATAAATATGAGCCTTCTAATTTTATTTCACTCATTATAAATGCTCACAGGATCAGCATCCACAAATATAGGTTTTATCTTATATTAAGCGGGAACAGTACATCCAGGAAAAGGATTTTATAATTTTACAAGTTATTTAATAAATTTTAAATGTCAATCAATTGTCAAATAAAATTCAGCCAAATTCAGCCAGATGTCAAACGAAATGAGAAAATTTGTAATGAAAACACTTATTCTGTAATTTGCCAAATTATGTAATTTGAGCTCTAATGAAAACGCACTATTACAGTCGTCGTTATCATCTAAAAATCACGCTGCTGAACGTTCAAAGATTGACTTGAGAAATCATCATACAATGGGTCCAAAAAAACATCGAAATCGTGACCTCGACAAAATGATTCGGCAAAAAGAAATAAAACGCTACCGCGATAAGATGTTAAGAAAAGATAATTTTCGCGACTAATTAAACCCAAGTCAAAAATAACAGAAACGGAAATAAATTGTGGAATAGTAATCGTCCACCAATGTATGAATTAATTCTTATAAAATGCAAGGTCATGAGTAAAAAATTATGCTCGTTTCAGAAGACCTTTTGAGAGTCGGGTAGTTTGCGATATATCTGACTCATATAAGACCTTACTACTACTACAAACAATTTCAAAAAAAAAAAATAATTTCAGAACAAATTTAATAAAACATTTATTAAGGTATGCAATTTATTAACATTAAATTCTTTTTATTTAACTTAAAATAGTTTCACCTGTAATATTCATTGTGTTGAGGAAAACTCCCATTGGGGTTGCTGGCCCAAAGTTTTCTATAGTATTAGCTACTTTGTTGCGTAGATTCCGTAATCGCAAAGATGCATGTAAAAATGAAACTAAAATTGATTCTATTATTTATTGGAAATTAAAAAAATATATATACATACGTGAAAATGGCAATAGCAATGTAAATAACGACTAGAGAACAGCATTCAGACAACAAAGCAGTATATATCCGCATACAAGCGTTTGTTTGTTTACAAAAAGCGAATGTCAAATCAAAAGCAATACAAAAAACGAGCAACTCAGTTTCCTCATCAATATCTTCGTGTGAAAGCTACAAGGCAATTAAAGGAAAACGTCAAAAAAATCTCCAGCAACTGGTTTCCCTGTGTGAAAGGGGACTTAGCAGCCAAAAATCTGGAATTTTAAAATTTTTGATGCAAATAATTTAGTGAGAATTTGGTGAATTTAGTAAGCCATATCTTAGAATTTGGTGAATCATAGTTTAAAAGTTATTAACAATTTGAAGTTCGCGTATAGTTAGCAGCCAATGGAAACAAAAGTGAGCTTTATTGGTACCAATCGATCAAGAATGGTTTCCCGAATTTAGTGAGCCTATACTCAAATTTGGTGAAGTTGTTGTTTAAAAAATAATTAAGTATAACTAAACAAAATGACAGTGCTATAAACAATTACAATTTACATATCTATATGCGTTTCGTAACGTAACGTTATTCAAAATGTCATTGGCCTCGTTCGGTGGCAAAACCTAACCGATCCGGATTGAAAATTCGCATTTCATTTAATTCGCTTGGGTTTAAGAGCCTCTATTGTACATTGCATACTTTAATATGGCACTTATTGCATAGCTTTATTTAATGAAGTGGGTTAGGGATGAGCTATTAGTCCGGGAGCGACACTTTTAAATGTCTAAGATGTCACCGAGTTGGCGCCCGCACAGACTTTATATCCTGCAATGAAAATGTTTATGATACGTCAAAAATGTGTGCAAAATTAATTAAAGCCATTTGTCTTGCTGACAATAATCATTTTCTTGCAATTTTTTTTTTAATAATAAAACGGTGATTTGCAAGTCTCGAAAATAACAAAAATTTGCTACATTGGAACGTTAAGACTTCTACTAACAAACTATTAGGAGTCTGACTAGAGCGAGCTTGGTACTGGCTACTTAGGCGATCGCCAGCTGCTTTTTTTCAGAATCTTTATCAAATCGACTACATTTAGGGTGAATAGATGATATCGGCTGTGCCACTAGCTTTGTTTCCAAAAACGGAAACCTTCCATTTGCGTTATCAAGTCTCACAAAGAAATTGTTGGTATAAGGGGCAACATTTAAATCTAATTCGTTATCTTCATTCATTTCTGCACGAACAATAAAACAAGAATAAATATGAGCCTTCTAATTTCATTTCACTCATTATAAATGCTCACAGGATCAGCATCCACAAATATAGGTTTTATCTTATATTAAGCGGGAACAGTACATCCAGGAAAAGGATTTTATAATTTTACAAGTTATTTAATAAATTTTAAATGTCAATCAATTGTCAAATAAAATTCAGCCAAATTCAGCCAGATGTCAAACGAAATGAGAAAATTTGTAATGAAAACACTTATTCTGTAATTTGCCAAATTATGTAATTTGAGCTCTAATGAAAACGCACTATTACAGTCGTCGTTATCATCTAAAAATCACGCTGCTGAACGTTCAAAGATTGACTTGAGAAATCATCATACAATGGGTCCAAAAAAACATCGAAATCGTGACCTCGACAAAATGATTCGGCAAAAAGAAATAAAACGCTACCGCGATAAGATGTTAAGAAAAGATAATTTTCGCGACTAATTAAACCCAAGTCAAAAATAACAGAAACGGAAATAAATTGTGGAATAGTAATCGTCCACCAATGTATGAATTAATTCTTATAAAATGCAAGGTCATGAGTAAAAAATTATGCTCGTTTCAGAAGACCTTTTGAGAGTCGGGTAGTTTGCGATATATCTGACTCACATAAGACCTTACTACTACTACAAGCAATTTCAAAAAAAAAAAATAATTTCAGAACAAATTTAATAAAACATTTATTAAGGTATGCAATTTATTAACATTAAATTCTTTTTATTTAACTTAAAATAGTTTCACCTGTAATATTCATTGTGTTGAGGAAAACTCCCATTGGGGTTGCTGGCCCAAAGTTTTCTATAGTATTAGCTACTTTGTTGTGTAGATTCCGTAATCGCAAAGATGCATATACAAATGAAACTAAAATTGATTCTATTATTTATTGGAAATTAAAAAAATATATATACATACGTGAAAATGGCAATAGAAATGTAAATAACGACTAGAGAACAGCATTCAGACAATAAAGCAGTATATATCCGCATACAAGCGTTTGTTTGTTTACAAAAAGCGAATGTCAAATCAAAAGCAATACAAAAAACGAGCAACTCAGTTTCCTCATCAATATCTTCGTGTGAAAGCTACAAGGCAATTAAAGGAAAACGTCAAAAAAATCTCCAGCAACTGGTTTCCCTGTGTGAAAGGGGACTTAGCAGCCAAAAATCTGGAATTTTAAAATTTTTGATGCAAATAATTTAGTGAGAATTTGGTGAATTTAGTGAGCCATATCTTAGAATTTGGTGAATCATAGTTTAAAAGTTATTAACAATTTGAAGTTCGCGTATAGTTAGCAGCCAATGGAAACAAAAGTGAGCTTTATTGGTACCAATCGATCAAGAATGGTTTCCCGAATATAGTGAGCCTATACTCAAATTTGGTGAAGTTGTTGTTTAAAAAATAATTAAGTATAACTAAACAAAATGACAGTGCTATAAATAATTACAATTTACATATCTATATGCGTTTCGTAACGTAACGTTATTCAAAATGTCATTGGCCTCGTTCGGTGGCAAAACCTAACCGATCCGGATTGCTTGGTGTTGTTGTAACGCCTAAGGAAAAAACTGCTGATGAACTAAACATATGTTGTCAAACACAAATCTCAAGCTACCCAACAATTATTGGATTCGTTGAGATTCGTTTGAAAATGTGAGGAACAGCTGATTCAAAACTTCAGATGTGTATGCAATACAACTGACATAAGGAGAAAGCTGTCTGAATCGTTCGAAAATAAATCCGCTACAAAGGTATCTTGGATAGCCTATCGGCCGCGCACCGAACGAGGCCATTCACGAAAGCAGTACCAACCCACAAAAACAAAATTCTGTCCCAATCTCCCCTTCCAATTGTCAAAATGTTTTTTTTTTGGTGTGTAACCAAAACCACGGATAATAAATTTATTTATTTATTTCTCATCTATGAACAAAAGCAATATCAAACATGATAAATAAAGCAATCGACTAAATCAAGAAAACACAATCGTGTGTAATGTTCGTGTTAATATTTCAGATTCAGTAGTGTGGCGCTATGGTAAAGGACAAACTTACATTTTAAAAGTATAGCCACAAGCCCATTATAAAAAAAATCCCAAACCTCAAGTATTTATTTTTATAATTCATTTTGCTAATTACATACAAATTACATTTTTTCTTTACTAGGTGAACGTGTTGGCAGCTTAACTGTGGTTCAAAAATCTGGAAGAACTACTGCTGCTGTTCATGCATAATTAACTTTATTCGTTAGAATGGCATAATCAAATCCTCCAGCATACAGCTAGCAGTAGAACCGTTTCAACAATATTGAGTGACCCAACACTTCGCCAGCAATGATTTTGCATGCAAAGGCGCATGCTAATGTTACACCCAACCGAAGAACTAAAAACATTTCAATGTTCTTAGAGCCCTGAAAAATTCGCCTATCAATATCTACTAGATTTGAGTATAGCTGAGGATAAGACAAGGTGTGTGTTATATTCTTTGGATGCATTTCGCTCGAAGCCATTATCGGATACTTGGTGTGAGGTGTGGTCATCTATGAAGCAAATATGCCGTGATCTGTGATTAAAAATACTTAACTGAAGAAGTGCTGGAAAATTAAAGAAACATAAATTCTGTCAATGATGTAGAGCTACAATTCAAAAAGCCTATAACATTCTGGTTGGAGAGACAACATCGAAAGAGAAATGTTTCGTTGCAGCACTTTATGCTAATATCAAAAAGTGCCAACCCGAGTAACATATTCATATTCAAACTAACGCTGATTTTATCGACACACTCATTCGGCGAGCTGAACCGGAGGTCAATGGAAGCTATACCAAGCAAAGAGAACGTCATGCAAAAACCTTAGAAATCGCGCAAGAAGAGGTGCTAACATGCGCCGGCATGATAATGTATGAACGTCTGCGCAGAATCTATGTTAGTTTAAGAGAAGAAGAACGAGCTTGTCAGGTTCTAGCTGCTGTTGGCGATCATGCTCTATGCCGCAGCTTTGACATGTCAGTGGAGAAAAAAAGGACATTAGTAACTTATAGCGAGTTTCATTTAAGAAAAGATCTGATCTTTCTGACAAAAGATTTCATCTTTTTGAATTTTGAGAATTTCATTTCAACAAAAAGAGCAAATCTATATCTCAACACGAAAGATCTCATCTTTGGTGGGTAGGCAGATTTGATCTGAATACACGCATATATGTAAAACGTTTTTTCTGTAAAACATCAAATGGAAACTATTTTGTTATTAATTTATTGTGAAATTGTGCCAATCCCTGCTAAAAAATTAAACTAAAAAATAAAAAAATAATAGACGAAGAAGTTAATAATTTAAATTTTATAAATTTAGTGGAGTTTTGTATTGCTTTGTCTTCATCTTCCTCATCATCTGATGATAAAGATGTTTTTTTTTCAGAAATGTGTGTGTCAGTCATTCAGCATTGGCCGCGTTGGGTGCAATGCCGATAGGCTAGCCAAGATACCTTAGTAGCGGGTTTGTTTTCGAACGATCCAGGTAGTTTTCTCTGTTAAGTCAGTTGTATTGCATACAAATCTGAAGTCTTGAATCAGCTGTTCCTCATATTAATAATAATTTTTGGGTAGCTTGAGATTTAAGTTTGACAACATATGTTTAGTTCACCAACTGGTTTTTCCTTAGGCGTTACAACAACAAAAAGCGATCCGGATTACTTTAGGTATGCTACCAAACGCGGCCAATACTACAATTAAATTTGGACACAGAGTTTCATTTAAAAGAACAAATCTCCATTTTGAGAGGAGTTCTTTGAAATTTAATTGAAACTCTCTATTAGAGTTGCTTTACAATGAAATATGCCGAGAAGAGAAAGCCAAGGAGCATATACCTGAACAGAATAAACTCAAGAAGAAAAAGAAAAACGAGAAGAAAATAGTTATAGGACATGTGACAATAGTATTGTGGACGATTGAATTGATCTGAACGAGGAAGATGTAGATGAACACGAAGATGAAGAAATGACAATTTGCCAAAAGAGAAATTTATCGACTGCAGTGAGGATATAAACGCTTGTCCTTGCGCTTATAACGGTGATGTATGTACGAAACTTTTGGATGTCGGGTATGGATCGGATCCGAACGCCAACTCCGGGACATCTAGCACAGCGAGCACTCCCGAGGGATCGGAGGTGTCTTGCCCGAACGATTTTTGTAATAACGATCAGCATAATAACGAGACAGACTTCGTAATTGATAAATTTGATTCCGCTAACAATAATTTTGAAAATGATCCATTTGGAACGTGTGGTCGAGAGAAAAATTTAGCTTGTTACAAATGCTTGAGGATTTCGATGACATTGAAGACGAAGAAAACTGTTACATTATTCCAAATGAAGTCGTTATGGAGTATCAATGTCACTAGGAAAAGGTCAATCAACAGCGACAGGAGTTGCCAAGAATCTTTTGGAACGAAATGATTGATGTTTCCTTTCAGATTCCCGCAACAAACTTAACCCTGAAATGTGTTATAAAGCCGAAACGTTCAACAGCATATGACAGAGTGTGTAATATTCGCGCAAAACTATTTCGGCATAAATCAGCTTTTGAGCGTCACATAAAAGAGCATGATGGTATTGTTCATCCTCAAATACAATGTACGGATCTTGAAAGACAGTCTTCGACAGCATATAAAAAATAAACATGATGAAACACAGATATGTAATATGTGTGGCAAAAGATATATTTACATTATTGTATCTTTATTGTAAAAAACCTACATTAGAAATAAACATTATGGTATTTATTGTAAGTTTGTTGCTTTAGATGTAGGAATTGTTGGTCGGGTTATTATTCCAGTAATAGAGTCGTGACGTTGTGGTTCGAGTAGATGCTGAAGATGTAGTCTTAGTGGACCTTATTTAAGTAGTTATATTCGATTTGAGGATACGATTAGTACTGACACAAAATGTGATTGTTGGTGATATGGTCTTATTTGGATTTTTAACTGCTTCAGTTTTGAAATGTTGAAGTTAATGTGTCTCGCGGCGATTTGGTTCATGGTTGTGCAGCATTCTTGGGCACAATTGGAGTTAGTTTCGCAGCAGCAGCTCTGTTGGTAGCGATAATATTTGTGGTGGCCGCTGAAGAAGCTGTAATTGGTAATGGTTTTACTATCGATTTTATTGCAGAAATTCTTGTAGATGCGATTGAACTTCTAAAATTCAAAAATACAATTAAGTAAACACTTGGCCATTCAAATTTCATTAAAATAGCTAACTAAGATCCCAGGGATCATTGATGGCAATTAAGAATATACAATACATGTTTTTAAAGCAGTTTTGGTAATAACTGATGTTGAAAAAATCACTGACCACTTAGCCCACATAAAAATCGGAAGCGGTTTTTGAGAAAAATAAGATGTGTCGTTTTGGCCAAAAGAAAAATATATGGTGGTACCTTTATTTTTGGTCTAAAAAAGAATGAAAAAACGTGTGGGCATATTATACAAAAATAAAATGAACGAACGGATCGCATGAACTTGATCTAATCTATATGTATTTTCAAAGTCGGTCTTTACTTAATGTTAAAAAAAAAACTTGGTATGACTAATTGAAATATTTAATTATATAAACTTAAAAACAAAAATTCAAAAGAAATCATGCACCTGTTTTCGAAATATCGAATTTTTAAACAAAATATTATTTTGATTGCCAGATTTCATTTTGTTTTGGTTTTCGTTGCTTGTTTTTTTACAATAAAATTGACAGCTGAGAAATGAACACTGAACTGAAATTTCAAGAATTAGGACATAGGACAGATGTTTGTATGTTTCAGATGCCTTTACGTTATGTTAGGTCAGTTCGCTTTTTGGTTTGCTTGTTTTATTATATTATTAAGGTATTCATGAAAACTAAATTGTTTAAAAGAAATAAATACATTTCCCCAATTACTTGGGCACCTTTAAGAAATTTTCTTATCCTTTTTTTCGAATATTAGAAATTAATTTCAGAGTAAAGTGAACTATAATAATTCTAAAGTTGCACTGATAAATTATTATTTTTATAAATTAATTAAGATTCACTGAATTCTGAAATATATTTTTTAATAATCCTTAATCATGTCTGGGTTAAAAATAAGTTTTTGTAATTTGGTGAATAATAGTTTTTGGGAAAATGACACTTTTTGAAGAAAATACACAAAACGTTTCTCAGAGTCTCACATGCATTATAAATCATTTATAGCAAATTACCTGTGCTTCATCAAATGATGAAATTTTATTTTCTATAACTCAGATATAATCAGTAAGTATTAAAAAAGTTATTTCAGAATTTGGCGAATCTTAGTTACTGAGTTATAAGCAATTATATATAAGCACTACACTATCCCAAATGCAAAAATGTACTTTCTTCTAAAAACGACTGTAACTGAAAAAGTAGGATTCACCAAATTCTGAAAGTTCGTGCTCGAGCTTAGACCTAGCTTAGAAGACTGTATAAGAGATTTCAGAATTTGGTGAATCTTAGTTACTGAGTTATAAGCAATTATATATAAGCACTACACTATCCCAAATGCAAAAATGTACTTTCTTCTAAAAACGACTGTAACTGAAAAAGTAGGATTCACCAAATTCTGAAAGTTGGTGCTCGAGCTAAGACCTAGCTTAGAAGACTGTATAAGAGATTTCAGAATTTGGTGAATCTTAGTTACTGAGTTATAAGCAATTATATATAAGCGCTACACTATCCCAAATGCAAAAATGTACTTTCTTCTAAAAACGACTGTAACTGAAAAAGTAGGATTCACCAAATTCTGAAAGTTGGTGCTCGAGCTAAGACCTAGCTTAGAAGACTGTATAAGAGATTTCAGAATTTGGTGAATCTTAGTTACTGAGTTATATGCAATTATATATAAGCGCGACATTAACTCGAATAAAAGCATGTAGTTTCACGTAAAAGTGCCTGTAACTTAAAAAGTACGATTCACCAAATTCTGGTTTTGTTTTTAAACACAGATATAATCAGAAAGTATTAAAAAGATATTTCATAATTTGGTGAATCACAGTTTTTAAGAATATGACAGTTTTTGAAAAAAGTACACAAAACGTTTCTCAGAGTATCACATGCATAATTAATCATTGATAACAACCTACCTGCCGTTCACCAAATTATGAAATATCTTTTTTAATACTTTTGACTATATCTAAGAAAACAAAATTTCATAATTTGGTGAATCACTTTTAGTTCTCTATAAATGAATTATTATGCATGCGACACTCTGACAAACATTTTGTGTATTTGCTTCAAAAATTGCGATTTTAAAAACTATGATTCACTAAATTATGAAGTTTTGTTTTCTAACTCAGATATAATCAAAAATCATTAAAAAAGATATTTCAGAATTCAGTGAATCTTTTAATTTATAAAAATAATTATTTATCAGAGTGACGCTCTTCCGAACGAGTAGTGTATTTTCTTAGAAATTGTGAATAACTAACTTTAAAATAATAGTTCACGTTATTCTGAAATTAATTTCTAATATTCAAAAAAGGATAAAAAACATTCTAAAAGGTGCTCGAGAAATTGGGGAAATGTATTTATGAATTTAAAACAATTTAGTTTTTATAAAGTTAATAAAACAAGCTAAATAAAAAGCGAACTGATCTAACGTAACGTAAGGGCATCTGAAAAATACAAACAAATGTCCCATGTCCCAATTCTTATGATTTCAGTTCAGTGCTCATTTATCAGCTGTCAGTTTAAGTGTCAAATAAATAAAAAACGAAACTAGTAACGAAGAGTAGAATTACAAAAAAAATATTAAATTAAATTAAAATATTCTATTTTGCCAGGAAAAATCCGCAATTCCTGATCGAAATCCTGTTGGCAAACAGAAATGGACAACAGTTTGCACTTTAATTCTTCAAAGAAAGGATCTCAGAGAGCCTTGCAAATGGTAGGAGTATGTCAAAAATTTATTTAGTCTTGTTCCTACTAATTTATTTTTATTATTTGTCGATTTCGTTTCAATAAATAGGATTCGCTACTAAAACCAATACTGTTTTGCTTTGAAAAGCACGATTACGGATCATTATATATATACTTACTAAAATATATCCCATCGCTTGAATCTCTGGCAACAACAAAGAATTCGCTTCGATGTTCAACTGTAAAACGGTAGTCATAACACAATGCATTTCCACACTACCCAAGAGTTATGCATTATAGTGCGTTAACCGTTTTTTTGGTAAGGTGTTCGGTTCCCCAATAGGCCTATTACACCGACTTTCAGTTATTTTCAGGTACTTGTTGTCAATTTCTTAAATAAATAAACAAAATAAAAAAAACAATTAACTATGTACTTATAATAAAAAAGCTTTCGTTTTACTTTATATTGCTAAATGGAGTTCATTCTCTGATGTAGAATGCTGCCATGGGTATTAAGACAACACTATCGTGGCATCCACTTATCTCGGTCCTTAAATCGTCGCAGAGTAACCAACTATGCCCCTGCTCAGTTATTTTTCTATAGTAGGTGATTAAGTGATCAGCTGTGGTGTCTGTATCCTTAGCAATAATTGCAGTCAATCTTCAAAAAGAACAATGTTAATAACAGTAATTGAAAAAAAAGTAAATCTACTTACCGGTATTTTTCCTTAAACGCTATAAATTCTGGTAGATCATCCAAGGTGCATGGGAGACTAGTGCTAAGGTTCAAGTCAGGTCGAACATCCAGCTCTATCCATAAATGGTTGGTAAATGACCTTAGCTCACTAACTATTCCAGTGCATTTCCGAATGGTACATTTTAAGTTTTTTTTTGATTTATAAATATGAACCGAATTTTGTAAATTCTTGAATCCCTGAAATCCAATGCCAAAAGAGTGGTGGTTAACTCCCAAAAGTTCTTCATCGTGGCTTTTTTCAATGGCTCCACAGTCTGGGCTGCTGCATTGGTTCAGTCTAATCAGACTTGGTGCCGTGGAAAAGAATTTCTTTATTAAACCGCCAATGGAATCCGTTGCATCTATATGATGAGGATGTAGACTTGTTGCAATGAATTCAGTTTTTATGCTGTAATGAGGCTTCAGAATTTCAAGTCTTTTTTTGTAAGTAGCCGTATTTGGACCTGATTTTGTTAATAGAATTACGAATTCAAGTATCGAATTTGGCGAAAATTCGATCGATTCCATGTACTTTTCACTATATACCGCACTCAAATAGAGGGCATGTACAATTGAATCGAATGCACAAGTATTGTCTACTTTGTAGAATATTCCGTTTAATTTTACTGGTGGTAAAATACAACCATTTTGTAGCAGTTTTAATTCAGTTTTTTGATTTTGGACAACATTTAAAATCTTTTGGAAATAAAACCCCGTAGTAGCAGTAGTACTTTTCTTTGTTTGCTTTTGTATATCTGCTTTTTCTTCGATCATTTTTTGCAGATGACATGTTTTCAGGGAGAGGTTTGGATTTCTTTGTAAGGCCTCTCCAATTTTCATATGTTAAGAAATCTGAATCATCTGAATTGTTGTTCTGTGTGATGTTATTTATTTTAGTTTCAGGGCTTGGAGAACGGGAAATGGGACGTTTTCTGAAAAGATGATTTTGATGTTTTAATTTGGACGACACTACCATAGTTCCTATTTGAATGCCCATGATGTGTTCGTGGAGGAACCGATTTGCTGACATGGGCAACCTGATGGTGGTGGAAAGTGTCCTTAAAAATCCAAAATATCCCTCTTGGCTGGCAGTGGACGCATGCTTTTCTGAGCAAGGAAATGCAGCTCCTGTCCATAATGGAAATTCCTTGGATAGCCTTTCTAAATCATTAACGAAATTGGGAAGATAGTATGCATTAGAATCACCTTTTAAATTTACGGTCTCATTTTTAGGCGTAACCTCAGCTATTTTAGCTTTTATAAATTTGTGTTTTAAGGTTATATTATCATCTGTATTTTCAAGTAAATTTTCTACTGCTGGGGCGTCTTCATATCGTCCTTGAAACGATTCTAAACTTTCTTCCAATTCAACCATTATTCTCTCTCTTTTAACCATATATTTAATAAGGTTATTGCGGACATCTTTTATATTTAAGTTTTTTCCAGATACTTGTATAAGGTTGTTTTCATATGGATTTAATGCGACTGCGCAAGTTGAAGAAAACACGTTTTCGAATTCTTGTATGTTTTGGCAGTCAATCATAAGGGCCACTGTTCGTAGGTAACACTTTCTTGTATCGGGATGGGATGCCTTTTTTATCGAGTCCCAACGTGCAACAAAAGCCATAACATGGGCGACGTCTACACGAATCAAAGTTTTTGCAGGCCGCGTGTTTGTTTTGTCTGCGTGATTCTTGTTGGCCCATTGAAAGCATGTGTCGATGTAATTTTTGAGCGACATGTTGTTGAACGATCTACACATCCCCATTAAAATAGCTCGACCATAATCACTGACCGCTTGTGGTGGAGCTTTTACTCCTGATCTAAGCCATCTGTCCAACCAAAATGCTATGAAGCCGGTATCATGGCTTTCAGTTATGACTTGGCTAACTGGTACTGTTTTATGGTCAAAATTTATTGTAATGGTGTACAAAAAAATATGACCAGTTTTTCTGCGTTCAAACAGTTCAAATTTTTTGATGAATTTTCCAGTGGCGTCTATGGATACTTCCGCTTTTTCAGCCATTGTTCGCAAGTATTCTCTGTAGATATGAATTTGATTGTTGGTAAAATAAACTACGAAAAAATTAATTGAACCCAGTTCCCTAATAGCACCGTCGTACTGCTTGTCTCTCGCCATTTTTTGCACCATTTTGGTAACATCATTTTTTTCGTTTGGCTTCATTCCCTGTTCGTTTTTTGAATGTTCCATTTTAATTTGTCGATAGATATTATGTGGCCGTATGTTTGGTGTAATATCTGTGCCAATGTGCTAACCAATGTATTTACATATTTTTCAGCGCTGACCCCTTGTAAATCAGTTGCCACAGTTTTCCTTTCACCGCCTTTGAGGTTGTTATATACTCGTTCGTGGTATATTTTGTCGCAAGTATCAAGTGTTTTGACTTGTATATCTAAGTGTCCTTCATAATCAGGTTTTTTTTTGCCCATCCTAAAATATTATTTCCGCATTTTTTGCTGGCACAGAATCCATAGAATCTCAAATAATTTCCGCTCTTTGACGAATTATTTACTTTAGCGTATTTATAATTAAACGCACAAGGAAAATTGTATCGTCTTCTGATGGCATCATTTACAACAGATGTCCATGCGAATTTCTTCAGTGTGCGTTTTGATTCATCTTCAGGTTTAATTTTGTTGCATTCTTCGGGACTTATATAAACATGAAAAGTCTCCAAGTCGACTTCTGTATCTTTATCATTGTGAGAAGACTGAGACATATTAAATGAAGAGGTTTTTGATGAATCTGGTGAATTATAACAGTATGGAATTGTTTTGTTTTCAGGAATTTGCATTCCATTTTCTTCAAGGGCTTGACGAAGGTGGCCGTTCTTATTTCCCCGTATATAATTGTAACATGTTATGGGTTTCCATATTCCCCCAAAGTCTTTACTCATCTCTTTCCAGACATGTGACGATATAGGTGGTAGATCACTTGTAGTAAAATGAGCTATGTAGCTTGAGATAACTCTTAATATCTCCTCGGTTTGGAGTCCAGGCTTTCGACCAGTCATTTTTCTTAAGAAAACGTCTATAAAATTCAAATTTAAAACAAAATAAAAATTGCTTTAGCTTTTTAAATTTTTTGTTTTTTCGCTTTCTTTGTTTTTTTTTTTTTGTTAACTGAATACTTTGTTTAAAATGTCGCGAGCGATTCGGACGAGTAAGAAGAATATAAGTTTGTTGGACAACAAAAATGTTCTGCTGTGGACTATTTGAGATGAGAATGTATGTCTTAAATAATGGATTTTGTTGTCGTCTGGGAGCAATATTTAGACCATTTTCCTATTGATGTTGAATTTGAAGCCTTACCAAAGGTATGCAAGTTCCCATTAAGATCCAGTGAAAAAAAACAAGGCAATCGAATTTAAGAACAATCTGATTACAATCTCAGCCAACCAAATAAACATGAAGGATATCAGGCATATATTTTTTTGTAACTAAGTTTGCCTTCGTACTTAATAATTGAAGGTTGTCCTTTTAAGAGGTAATTACCTAAAGTCATAAGAGTGGCCTTAACAATATGAATGCGAAATAGCGAGATGCAAATCATTTGGGTGGCTTTAAAGGTTATTCAAAAACGTATACATATGATATAAAAAACAGGAAGATATCTTGAACAAAAGGATCTCAGTTTAACATGCTGCAAGGAAACTAAAAAATTCTGGTTGTCATCAAATAAATTTAATGAAAAACTAGTAAAAATCTGGATCCATTAAAATAAGACCGCGTACAAATGGACCATTTTCGAAACCTTTTGAATCCGTAATGAAACCACCTTCCGATGTATTATGTATCACCATTGTATTCCAACGAAATATGGAAATTAGTATGCAGTCTTAGTTTAAAATTGAAGGATGTTCTGTGTAATTTTGATCGAAATCCGTTGAGCCGTTAATGAGAAAGTAAGGAAACCAAAAAAGTTATGGCAGCTACCGTTTATAACATATTATGTAAAAAAACTTGCAAGCAAAATGTGAACTACTATAGTATTGCACTGATTTTTTTTTATCAAAATCGATAGAGCCGTTTTGGAGATAAGATTTACCATTTTTGGTAAAAGCAATTGTGTGACAGGTACCATTTTTTTTTAGGCTAAAAAAAAGAATAGAAAAATAGAACCGGGCCAATCACGTAAGATCCTTACCTACCAAGATTCTTTAAATTTATTAACTACATCGGCTTAAACTGAAGATCACATTTGATTAAAATCTGAAGTTTTTTTTCTAAATGCAAAGCTTGCCCCTTAGAACTTAGAATATCGCAACTAAAAATGAATTGCTTGAGTTACAAATTTCCTTAATCGTATTTCTTATTGATATTGACTTTTGCTGCCAAGCAAGTGGTATGTGACCAACGCTAAAAATTGGGCTCTTTATATCATAAGCTTACATGTAGCGATAGTTATACCAATATTTGCTTTATCTTATTGCAATAGGTATCATGTATTGTTTCAATTTTAGCGAGTAAGCCTTTTCTAATTTTCGGAAATTTCGTTTTTCGAACTGCTGCACCATCTCTGTGGTAGATGATCAGCTTAGGGCAGTGTTGTTTGCTCAGACAGAGTCAAGTGACTTAATACGTGACGTACGTGAAAAGAAGCAGAAATCAGTGGCTGATATCGCAAAACGAGAATTTTTTAATGCTATAAGTTCGGCTTGATGAAGCAGCTACATTGATTAGGAATACTAAATTTGAGACCTATGTTTAGGTTTTCTGAATACACACGTTATTAAGAAAAAATATTAAAAAACTCAAAGGTGCCAAGTTATAGGAAAATTGTTTTCATTTTCAATTCTGGTTTATACAATGCACTTTTAGACAATTTAGAAATAAACAACACATCCAGCATTAAATTGAAATCGATTAAACAGTTCTCAATGAATTAGAAAATTATAAAAAAAAACGGTTCTATGAGGTCGTTCGAGTGAGCGAGGTAGAAGTTGGCTACAATAATGTTTTGAAAAGAGTTAACCTTTTAATTGTTTATTCTCAAAGTTCATTTGTATTGCTTTTAGGCCGAGATTGGCTGGATTTTTATATTACGAATTGGAATTGTATTGCATGAGGTGAAATTAAAAGACGCTGAAATGAATTCGGTACAGGTATGTAGGGAAGTGGAATTATATAAATAAAATTTTCCAAATGTGATCAAAAAAAATTCTAACACCACTAGGTCTATCTAGGTCTTTTAGCCTCGTTTGCTGATACTCAACTTAACCGAAAAGCTTAAAAATGTGTATAGTTTATTGAATGACAAAAGCAATAGTAAAGAGGATAGTAAAGAATATTTGATTAAAAAAAAATTTATTGATTCATTATGATGAACATTTATACTTATTATTATTGCTTGCGACCTAAGTCCCTATGGGGTAGGTGCGGTTTTGACCCACCTCGTAGATGGAGTAGAATTGCCAGTTCTTTTTGCGAGTACTGCGTTGAGTAAGGCTGAACACAGTTGCATCGTAAAGCCTTACGGCGGCATTACAATGTCATATAATATATGACTAATTTTGTAATATAAAATATGGCACAATATTTTTCATATAAATGTTTTCATATAAATACATATGTCGATCACACTTATATGAAACTTTTTAGCCATATTTATATGGAGAGTTTGCCATATTTATATAATAATGTCCATTTCGATTGGTAATCCGGAAGAACTCTCCGATCCGGGATTCCAATCGAACAAGTAAACAGTAAGATTCTAGATTCTGAAAATTTATTTGAGTGTATGTGTAAGACGGGAAGTGTCCAACGCACATTTGTGATTATTTTATTTTGTAAACATGGCTGACACAAATGTAGAAGATTTCGAAGTTATTCCTGAGGAAAATGCGAAATTACAGTTTTTGAAGGAAAAATTTGTCTTCGGAACAGATATCCATAATTTCAATTCTCTAAAGAGAAGAAATTGAAACTATAAAATTACATACAAACCAAAACAAAACAATGACGTGAATAAATTAATATGAATTTGAAATTTACTGGATGAGAGTGTGTGCGTGCCTCTGGTTTTGATTCTGACTTCAAATCCAGAAGGAAAATTTTCTTCTATCCAGGAGATGAACTGTCATTTGATACCAATCGAACAGTTTCAGAAGCATTCGGAAGACTTCGGAAGCCTTCCGGACGACTAATCGAAAAGGCCATGAGTGCAATTCTGCCTTTTAGCTATAGTTTTTGCTATTAAAAAATTTCTTAATTATGTGTATGATCGAGAATTCACGATTGTTAGTGACCACCAGACACAATTGGAAATATTATTGAAAAGAGTAATTTCCCATTGATTTTGGCAGTTGTTTCTAAGTATACGAAAGCGGATCGTCCTTTGATTAGTGTTTTTGATTGCGGTAAACTGGGATGGAATCAATTGGAATGCGAAGAAGGTTATATATTTTTCAGGAATAGATTAGTTATTCCAGAAAAGCTCCAATAGTAGCTCCATGTGTGAATATAGTAAGGATGAAAAAACTGACAAGGTTGTACCTATGTATGGTGGAAGTCTTTGGAGAAAGAAATTAAGCAGTTGGCTAAAGAATGCAAACTTGTTTGGCTCTTCAAAATTATACCAAATTGTTCCTTTAGGATCATGGAGAGCTACAACTGCACCTTATGAACGAGTGCATTAAGATTTTTCATATTTAGAGGGGCAAGTTTCTTATATTAGTGGATGATTTTTCGAAGTGGATCGAAGTTTGTATAATGACGAAAACCGATGCAAATAGTGTCATATGTAAACTAAGAGGAAATTTCGCTATTTTTGGCATTCCGTGGAAATTAGTAACGGACAAAGGTCCACCATTTTCGTCGAGTTGTTTTAAACGTTTTTTGAATGCAAATGGTATAGAATTAATTCACAGTCTTCCATACCATTCCCAGTCTAATGGCTTTGCAGAAAGGGCGGTGCAAACTTTCAAAAAGGGAATTAAAAAGTATATAAGCGAGTCTGTAAGTTTGTCAATAATTGAGAAAATAGAAAATTATTTATTTAAATATCGAAACATTCCAAGCACAGTTACCGATCGTTCGCCATCATGTTTAATTTTTTCTTACAAAACTAGAACGCTTTTAGATTATGTTTTAATAAAAAACAATAATGTTAAGATATTTAGCTCCATAGAAGTAAAGTCATGCAATAGAAAATATTTTAATACTAAGAATTATTTTGAAAAACCTGTTTAAGAAAAATGAATACGTTTTGTATCTCAATAACTTTTAAAATAGAATCAAATGGATACCTGCAATAAGAAGTAATAGATAAGGTAAATTTGTATATAAATTTAAAATCAATGAAACTTATCGAACTGCTCATTTTAACAAATTAAAAAAGGGATATGTAAAAAGGGTTACTTTTGCTAATAAACCATTATTTTATTCTTATATTAAGGACAAAGAATCAGAGGAAATTAACCCTAATACTTGTAAAAGAAAAAGATTCGAAACAGTAAGAGATTTGGAAAATTTAAGAAGATCTAAAATATTAGTGCAAACAAAAATTCCAAAAAAGTAAAAGAAATATAGGTACGAGTATATAATTTTTAAATATATTATTTTTGCCAGTAAATATATGGTTCTTAGTGGAGTAGATTTAATACATCATGAATTGATGTCGTTTAACGTAATAACAAAAAAAAATTAAATTAATGTATAGATTATGTTTAAGCTACTTAAAATTACTGAATGGTATTAACAAATGAATTACATAAAAACAAAAAAAACATGATATCTGTATAAAGCCTATATTAAATTTCTGTATTTCTGTATTTCTATTTCTGATATCTGTATAAAGCCTATTAAATTTCAGTATATAGATATGTATTATGTGTTACGGGAGAATATAACTTTTAAGGGGAAAGAAGTGTTGTACATTGCGGTGTGGTTCTTCTTGTGAACCATACTGTTTTGAGTGCGAGTTATGAACTATTATACGACAATTATTTTTTCTTAAATAGTATGCAAAATTGTCGGCAATGATAAAATAAGCACAATATATGTTATTTAGTTTTAGTTCTTAAGTAGAGTTAATAAATAGAATTCAACCCCAACAGTCAGAGGATTTTTCTTTTCTTTCTATCGTCTTATGAACATGACAAGTAGGTATATACAAAATAAACTCGAATATAAGAAAAGAGGGTGTAGCAGTAGGTGGACTTTTAAGAAATTACATATCCTTGGCAAATTATGTACTGTTGGAAATGGTTAAAGTATGAAGTGTAACCACATTCTACTGTATTATTATTTTAATATTGTACGTAGCTGAGATTTTTGTTTAATATTTATATTTAACAAGAAAATAATTTTCATTCTATTCTAATTTTTCATTGAACAATATGTACATTTTTAATAAATTACTTAATAGAAATTAATTGTCCGCAATATATTAATTAATCATTGGTATATCAACATATACCAATAAATCAATTCTAGCATTTGCCACAAGAATTAGGTGTTTATTATCTCATTTTTCGAATGGGGATGGGATATCAAAGTTACTTTTGGGATATTATATTATCGCGAAGGATTTTTTTTCGGTAGGAATTGGGGTTACATATTTTTATCTTAAATGTACACATTTTTTCACAATCATTTCAGGGAAATGCTACAAGTTAGCAGTCATGCTCTATATCCACTGCACTATTGGCTCGTCATCTGCTTCCTCTATCTTCTTCCGAAAAAGAAAAGAAGCCCCATCATGAATTCAATATCTATTGTCTGATAATTTGTATATGAGGTTTTGCACTACTATGAATTATGAGATTTGTAATGATTTTTCAGGATTTGTAACAAGTTTCTGATTACGATGGAATTCATGATGTTTTTGGATTTTTGAATAGAAACTTTCAGACTTCTGGATGAAATTTCGATAATGCATTGGGCAACGCTATTTAAAAAAAGTTTGAAAATATTCATATTGAATATGATGTACCTACATATACATAACATGTAAATAAGAATATCATATTTTTCAATATGCTTATTTTATAAAAATAATACTAACGTATAAGAAAAAATATATAGGTACACAAAACATTCATTCTTATCATTTATTGTAGGTATTATAGGTACGAAGATCCTCATACCTTTTAAAATAATTGTTTTAAGTTCTGCTCCTTAGCACCACTTTTTAAAAGTAATGACTGATTTAAAAAAAAATTTCGACAGTTAAATTATTGTTTATAAAATATAAATAGCTATTGTGACTATTAAACAACGCAAACGATATGTTTTTTTAAAGTCGGGTTAGCACCACTTTTCAAAAGTAATTATTGATTGTTAAAAAATTTTTAGACAAATAAATTATAATTATTCTTTTTAATATTCACAACACAAAACACAACTTTCGCCAGTTGAAGAATATGACAAAGTAAATGAACGAACGTTATTAAATGCAAACTGTAAAAACCAAGCAGTTTTTGAATTTTGAATTAAAGAAACCCATTTATTTAGTTGCAGGCGAATTGGAAATATGGCGAAGAAAAAACAAATGGACGTAGTCAGAGGAATTATGAGTTTGTAAGTTTGTTTTCTTAAACTGCTTTCACAGAAGAAGACGGAATTGCCGGCAACTAATGTCCTTTTCGATTGGTAATCCGGAAGAACTCACCGATCCGGGATTCCAATCGAACAAGTTAACACTAGATTCTAGATTCTGAAAATTTATGTGAGTGTATGTGTAAGACGGGAAATGTCAAACGCACATTTGTGATTAATTTATTGTGTACATTTTGTACATGGCTAATGCATAGTGTAGAAGATTTCGAAGTTATTCCTGATGAAAATACGAAATTACATTTATTGAAGGAAAAATTTGTCTTCGGAACAGATATCCATAATTTTAGTTCCCTAAAGATTGAAATTGAAACTACAAAATTTCAGACAAACCAAAACAAAACAATGACATGAATAAATTAATTTGAATTTTACATTTAGTTGGTGTGAGTGTGTGCGTGCTTCTGGTTTTGATTCTGACTTAAAATCCAGAAGGAAATTTCTCTTCTATCCAGGAGAAGAACTGTCATTTGATACCAATCGAAAAGTTTAAGAAGCATTCGGAAGACTTAGGAAGACTTCTGGACGACCAATCGAAAAGGCCATAAGTGTTGTGAGGGCGAGAAGGGAAAGAAGTATGGCGAATTCTCCTTAATTCTTGCCCTTCTCGCCATCAAAACTTTCAGTTGCCGGCAACTCAGATTCCTTGTGTGAAAGCAGTCTTATATTTTAATTTTTGTTTAAACTTTCAGCTAGATTATACGACAGACAAAATTACATTTTATTTTATTTTATTTTTTTTTTAATTTAACTATATGCCTGTAAGACCTAAGGTCTGAATTGCACGGCACTAGTTAAAAGAAAGAGAATGATAGGAAAGAATTGTTTGTTTGCACAGTGGATTTGAGAACCAGGTATTGACTATCTCATTTTAACCCATGGGCGGCATCCAATTAAATTTGGAGGTATAGAAAAGAATGCGTCCAGCGTGGGGATCGAACCCACACGCCACAAGTTAGCAATCAAGCACCTTATCCACTGCGCCATTGCCACCCACATTTTCTGTCATATTTTAGTCTTTTATATATAAAATCGCGTTTAATGGCAAAAATGGGTAACAAGGCAGAAAATATGTCAGTCGTGTAAATCAACAATAATGTCGAACTATAAAAGACAATGTAAATAAAATGCACGACTGCGGGGCATAACTCGGCAATTCGACTCGAAAGTAAAAACCGTTCGAAAGTTGAGTTGTTTACGATTCTAATTTCAAAGTTACTTTGTATAACTTTCGAATCGAAAGAAAATGTTTCTAAATAACCTTTGCAACTTTCGAATAAATGTTCGGAACTCGAACTCGTTTTTTTTTTTGTCAAAAATGACATTTTAAATTTAACAACACTCAAATAATATTCGTTTTTGGTTATTTTAATTTTATACGTTGATAACTAAATGTAAAGTGGATTAAGTTGCATTGTGGCTTAATGAAGAAATTGTACTGAAGAAAGGATTCAAAGGAAGATAATTAGAGATATTTCTAACATAATTGGTTTATCAAATAAAAGATAATATATAATAGAATACAAAATTTAATGGTGAAATAATTTATTTATACTAATACATATATTTTCTAGTTTTGTTAAAAATTATCGTCGTTTTAGTGGATGATCTGCGGAAGAGGAAAAGATTTTCTTCAATGGCTGCAATTATAAAACTAGGTACAATTCTTAAATTTCTTGCACAAGTTGGATACCAGCACCTGTTATCGTTATTTTAAAGAAAAATAGTTATTTTAAAGAAATAAATAAAAAGAATTTCTAATTTTCAATAAAATCGCAATTTTTAATTAAGTTTAATTTTTTGACCCGGTTTTCGTTTTCAACTTCAAGATTTGCTTTTTTAACTCTAATTTGGTAACATTATTCTGGCTTTTTCGGCTTCATTTTTTTTTATTTCAAATTTTTCCTTTTCTAGCTCCCCTCTCATCAAGTTCTATATGTTTTTTTTGTACTTCTCATCCAAGTCAAATTGCTTTCTTTGAGGGCTGGCAACGAGACGAGTTCAGACGAGAATTTTGTTAGTCTCGTCTCAGGTGATTTTAAAGTAATTTCGTCTCGGAGACCGAGACTCATCTATCTACAACAACGCTATTACTTTTTCTTCAAAAGCATTGAAACTGCACCGGCTACTTCCTGCTCCCAAAACACAATTTTTATTTTGCATGCTTTGGACTTGATGTGATTTTTATAATCGGCCAATACCTAATAAATATTTTTGAATTTGTTAAAAGTGATTGTTTAAATGCTTACCTTTTTCCAATCATATTCTTCACGCATTGGTTGACCAGCTGCGTTTAAATCATTTGCTAAACGCTTCCACAGGTTACTTGAAGTTCTCTGTGCTTCTGCAATTTTTAAATAGCCGTTATATAAATACGGATGGGAACACATAAATTCAACCATAATTTCAAACTGATTTTGTTTTGTGTTAATATTCTTGTTTGTGGTTTCCCTTTAAAATAATAATATGTTATCATCAAAAATATTATTATATTTATTCTATTTTCTTCAATAAGTGTATAATATATATGTATATATAATAAACATTTAACCATCAAAAATTATTTATGTATTTTTTTTTTTAATACTTACATTTTAGCCTTCAGCAAAACTTTTCCGGTTGTTGAATAGATATCGAATGAAATTTCAGAAATTCGAATGTATTTAGCAACGAAAATAGCGTTGCTAAGTACGAAATTTCCCATTTTCGATCCCAAATTCAGATTTTAATTTCCGATTTTCAAATACACAGTACATATTTTCCGAATTCGAACGATTTAACTTTAGAATCGAATTACAGAGAACTTGCTCTTGTAGCTAGTAAGTAGGAATTCTAGTTATCATTAGTTAGGTTTAAAGCGGATGTAGGTAAGATTACTTTGGTTCTTAGTATAATAAATTGTTGAATAGATGATTCAAGGAATAGTTACATAGGTGAATACCTACAATTGTATATTTAAATGGATTTTAATTATGTAAATTAGGAGAGTAATATATACCTACTTACATAGATGGAACGTAGGTATGTAAATATGTACAAACATATACGCACATGTTCTGTATTCCACATAAAAATGTTCTGTATTCCACATAAAAATGTTCTGTATTCCACATAAAATAAAGTTTCCAAATAGCTCACTCTGAATGTGGAATTTTAGGGTTCTGAATATGAAAATTGGTGTTCTACATATCGAATATGAAACGTTTTTATACAAATTGTCTGTTAACAGGTGATTTTGACAATTCAAAAATGAATTCGAAGTGAATTGGAAGGAGTTGAATCCACTTGAAATGCAGAACACATTATTTTATTTTAAGTGAAATTAAAATTCGTTTTGAATTCATTTTCACTCGGAATGCAGAACATGGGTGATAATAATGAAAGCGAAAGCTGTCGGCGTTGAAGTCCAGAATCTAAACAAAATGAAAACAGACGGAATGCAAGAGTATGTTTCGAGAAAACTACCAACGGTTAAAATGGCCAGCTCGTTTCAAAAGGTTCAGTCACTCGAGGAAGACATTCTCAACAATACCAATTCGAAAAAAGCTTCTTATAGAAATTGATGAAGCATTAACCACCAATGGCCAAAAATACAACAGCCTGATGTATCTTGCCCATTTATCGATGGGTTTTAGTTTTGAAGAATTGGTTACCTTTATTCAGAATTACTGCAACTATTTTGGCCATGTGTTCCACTATTTAGCTCGATCTGGTCTCTTGCTACCGCTAGAGGAAGATAAAGTACTCGAAGTAATCTCGAACTTAACATTGGGCAAATTCCAGCAGACCGAATTCCAGGCAAATGCCAATCGTCTTAGGCTTTCAGTATCGACAGCTGGTGCGGACAACACCTATTCTCGCGACCACGAAGGCGGAAAAGCGTACCGCTTATGTCTTCAATGAACTTTATATTCTACTCAGTTGGCCTCGATTTTGGTTAAGTCCACTAGAATCGATGATCTTGCACTCAAATTAGAAATCGTTGAGACAATGCAGCTACATTTCGCATACCTATTTGGTTTAAGTAATATAAAACAAGTACAAGCAACACATAGGAAAGTCGTGAGAAACAATGTGCTTCCGATGAAATCACGGACGGTTTTTGCTGTCGGTTGTGTAATCTATGCAGAAATTGGTGCTTCCCTCAACATCTTCCTCAAACTATAACAACTAAGCAATATAAAAACATTTTATTAAGTGTATTATCCATTTATTTCTATACCTTATTTTACCTTTTTTACGAATTTTTGCGTACGTAACTGAATACTACATACAAAGAAGGACCTCCTACATATAAATATGTATGTGTCCTTAAAAATCACATTAATTTATAATGTATGCATATTGTATATCTATCAACTTACATCCTTCATTTTCATCAGCATAAGTACATATTAATATATCTAGGTTCCATCTATGTATGTACATAGGTACATATTTCTCTCCTAACTTACGTGATTAAAAACCCAAAACCTAGATTTAAATATACATTTGTAGGTACCTATGTAACTATTTCTTAAATCATCCATTCGACAATTCATTATACCATATCCATCAAGGTAATCTTAGGTACATCGACTTTAAACCGCCGTAGGATAACAGCGTCAATGTTTAGCTGCATTCAGGTTGTTAGCTACAAGAGCAAGTTCGTACGATCCAGCCGTGCATTTTATTTTTGATATATTCATAATTGTCCAAGAATTCAAACCGCATCTTTTTTTCAGTCAAACTATAATTATTATTTTTGCACACGTCAATGAATACCTACATATATACTATGTAGCCGGTCATACATTTATATAATTCTCAAAAATCACACGGCTAATATATATATTGCACCCATCATATAACGTTATGCATGTAGATACCTACCCACCTACATCCTTCACTTGCATTATATATGTACATATATAGATACCTAAGCTCCATCTATTTAGGTAGGCACGCATATATTACCCTCCTAATTAACGTAATTAAAATCCATTTAAATATACATTTGTAGGTACAGGTACCTATGTAACTATTCCTTGAATCATCGATTCATGATTCAACCATTCATTATACTAAGTATCATACCTACATCGCCTTTAAACCTGCATATGATAACTAGACTACCTACCTACTAACATGTTGGTACAAACAATTGTATGGCAGGTAACGTCAATTGGGATTTAAAAAAGACACGAGCCAATCACCTAAGACTTTAAGTACTAACCTTGAAGCAAATCGATTACGCACTTTAGGCAGTACATCGACCTACAGACAGAGAGAAGATACTTGAAAGAAGATGAAATATGTAGGTTATCCATTTTCGTATTTCTTTTTGGTTTAAATTTAAATCTTCAATATTACTTTACAAATCAGAAATTCACAATTCCAAAATTAAAAAGCCAAAGAACCCATTTTATGTTATTTATTTTTTAACTAAAAACAAAACTTTTTGTCTATACATATTGTTAAAAAATAATAAGTTGAGAAAAACATTTAATAATTTCAAATGACATTTCATTTCCCTCAAACAATAAGAACTAAGCAATATATAAAAACATTTTATTATGTATATTATCTATTTATTTTCTTATTATGAATTTTTGTCTAAGTCACTGAATACTAACAACAATGTAGGCTCCCATACATTTATATTTACATATCGATATTTAAAAATCACATAAATTATAAAGTTATATGCATGTACCTACCTACCAAACTACATCCTTCATTTCCATCATTTCACACCATCTGCAGGAAGATCATAATACAAAATAATCATAATAATTCAAGGAATAGTTACATAGCATAGGTACCTACAAATGTATATTTAAATCTAGGTTATGGATTTTAATTATGTGAGCTAGGTGAGAAATATGTACCTACATACATAGATGTAATTTAGGTATGTAAATATGTAGGTAGGTAGTAGGTACTATGCAAAAGTTTATGACTCGATGCACATGTTTCATTTGAAGCTTTTCCAAGGTTTTAAGCATACAAGACAATGAACAATAAATAAACACTCTTCTAGTTGGCTTCGGAGTATGGTGAAAACTCTTGGTAACCTTTAAAGAAGTCATGGCTTTTGTAAAATCCGGATAGACCAGCAATTCGGATGCCATTGACCTTGACTACACCAGCGTAACCCAAATAGATGTTTGGAGCGAACCATCCACCGTAGGGTAGTTCTTGCAGATTGTTAGATGCTTCGTGGTTGCCAGCAATGTATATGGTCAAAATTGGCGCTATTTTTTCACCGTTATAGTACCTTTGGAGACAAATGAAATTATCTTTTCAATTTCTATAAATAAAATTCGTTTTCTAGTAAACTTACTTGTAAGATGTACACAATGACCATGTATTTCTTGGGCACAGCCGTGGTCTCGAGATCTTCTAGATTCCTGGTGGATTAGAAATCACCACAGCACAACAACAAATCAATAAGTTTAACATTTTCCGCCTTTTGTATTGCATATGGTGTCGTAGATTTTTCCAGCTCGCCATGAGCACAACCTTCTACAGCGATTTTCATTTTTGCGTTTATTTTTATTATATGTATGTATTTTAAAGCTTGACTGTGAAATTATAATTTAAAAAAAAGCATTTGCTACAAAGTTGTTATTCGTTCAATAAAAAAGTATTAAATGAACAACAAAACGAAGGTTTCTCGGAAAAAATTGTTTTCGGCTGGGTTTTGTTGTATACGGGAGCAGCCGAATACAGATTCTCTGCTGCATCCTTGGCATACTTCAATATAGCTTCACGAGGATCTTGATCGTCGTCCACTCTTGCTCAGACCTAAATTTCTAATGACATAGGAACTCAGCGTCCCGCCCGAAATGGCAAGTCGTCCACTAAAAACATGTCACCAGTGACCGAGAACTGGAGAGCACGAATGGGGTAGGTTTCCAAAGGTTGAAAAGTGCGCAAGCACTGTATTTGTGAAAATTAAATTAAAAGAAAATCACGCACCTTTTATAATTTGTAATTAATATACAAAACAAAAAGGACACAACTATCCAACACTGAAGTAAGATAAGTTTTGGTTTTTGTTTACACAGATGCTGTAAAAAAAACATTTTGACAATTGGAAGGGGAGATTGGGACAGAATTTTGTTTTTGTGGGTTGGTACAGCTTTCGTGAATGACATTTTGAATAACGTTATGTTACGAAACGCATATATATATGTAAATTGTAATTGTTTATAGAACTGTCATTTTATTAGTTATTCTTAATTATTTATTGAACAACAGCTTCACCAAATTGGAGTATAGGCTCACTAAATTTGGGAAACCATTCCCCATCGATTGATACCAATAAAGCTCACTTTTGTTTCCATTGGCTGCTAACTATACGCGAACATTAAATTGTTAATAATTTTTAAACTATGATTCACCAAATTCTAAGATATGGCTCACTAAATTCACCATATTCTCACTAAATTATTTGCATCAAAAATTTTAAAATTCCAGATTTTTGGCTGCTAACTATACGGTGGTCACGCACCAATAATAGTTTGGAAGCTAAAAGGTTGTGAAATTACTTAAGCGAAAATTTAAAAGCAGAAAAGTTGTTCTTGTATCTCTTTAAAGAATATTTTTTTTCGTGTGCTTTTAAACTCAAGAAGAATATACGCAGTTGAATTTGATATTTAAAGTTTATGATGTGAGTATATGCGTACACACAAGACAATATTACGATTGTGTTGAGTATAAGATATGGAATATTGCTTCATAGTAGGTATAAAGAATGCTTTATAGTTATACGGTAGCCTTGTATATTAAAACCATAGTAGGTGCGTTTTATGCAATCCCCGGGGGAATTGATTGAAAAAAAATAATTTAGTGAAATACTTGGCAGTACTATTAATTTGGAAGATGACATTTGAAGAGCAGCTGTAATGCAAGAAAAAAACAAACATCACTGTTTGCCTCATCGTCATCGTTCTAAAAATCATCGGGTTGATTTGTTTTGTATAATTTCGATATATGTATTTATTGAATTTAAACTACTTTTCGATTAAAATAACATAAAAAGAACCAAGTTAATTATTATTTATACAAGAAAATGTGAATCAAGTAATTTTAAAATTAAAATTGAGCAATATTTATTAATTGTATGTTCAAAATGAAGAAAATCCAATAAAAAAGTAGAAACAAACCATTGGGTCTATTCGGCGAGATCTTTTATTCTGTTATTCTGCTATTCTGTTATGAATTTTCATACTAAAGTTTAAGTTGTCAAAAAATCTTTTATAAATTATAATTTTGGTATTCTGCATGCTAAATCTGCTATGAAATCTGTTAAGAAATCTGCTATGAGCTGTCAAAACTTCGAAATTCTCAACAAGTCTTTTACGAACTGCATTTTTGGTATTCAGCATGCCACAATCTGTTATGGAATCTTTTATGAATCATAAAAGAATAAGACACATTTTTGTTACTTTTATCATAAAAGATTTCAATATATGAAGTAAAAACATTTATTTTGTTAATGAATTGTTCGTAAAAGGACATATATAACAAAATATATTAAAATACATTATAACAAGCACAAACATGTAAATAATTTCAAACTAATTATTTGAATACACGAAAGCACAGAACAAATTTGATGGATGAAACGTAAAAGAAAGTGTCGCTTATCTTGCCGGAGTTCGTTTTACACAAGATTATATATTGGATATAATACATTCAGGAACTTTTATGGACAAATTGCAAAGATTATATATTATTTATCTACGCGAAACAAAACACGATAATTGCGCAGGTTAATATTTTCATTAGTCAGTGCCTACTGCCGAGAGTTTTTATTTACCTACTACAGCTGATAATTTGATAGCAGATTTTAGGTCTGTTCGTATAAATGTTTCTATTTCGAAGTTCCATAACAGACTTTTATAAAAGATCGAACATCCTGAATACCAATTATAAAATATCTTTTATGGTGGTGATCTGTTATGCATCATAACAGAAAATTCATAGCAGAATAACAGATGTGGCAGAATAAGCCTACATAGCATATTAATGCGTACGTGTCTAAATTCCACCACAACAAAAGACCAGTTTACTCAATTCGAGGTGAGTATTTTGACAGATCACAAACCAATAAAAAAAAGAAATTAAAATTTTGACAGATGACAAAACAATAATAAAAGATTATTAAATTTCAGAACAAATATCCGAAGCGAGATATGTGTTGCTATTTTCATATGTTCTTCTTTATTAAAATACATGTAATCTATTTTATTTGTTGGAAAAACTCTTCCATTAAATTATGTGTTTCATTTTGTTATCAAGGATATGATTTACTGCTGGCAGGAGACGAAGAAGTGATCCGTAGGATGGCCTGAAACTTGAGATTACAAATGAAATGCATTTTTCCTCCATCCTCAATGGTTTAAAGTATTAATAATTATGTACTCGTATGTTAATCTTTATTAATTATTTAGTACATAGCTATTAATGTGCAATATTTATTTCATGAACATTATAATATAAATCTTTCTATCCTAGACTTCCTGTAAAAAAACCAGAAACAATGCAGAAATTAACCACATTAATTTTTATTTAAAAAAAAATAATCAAAACTTGTTTTTTTTTTATTTCAGGTTCTGCGTGCCGAGAATTGTGGCTTATTTTGCGTTATAATTATGAAAACCATGTGAGAAGTCTTTGGCTTTGGCTGGCTTGTGAAATCAACCAACGTGACAGACCAAGAATTCAATTTGAAAACGATCTAATATGCGATGATTCGTAAGGATAGTGTCACAACTTTTTCAGAAGTACTTCTGATGTTATATCTCATAATAAATCAACAAAAAGTACTGCAAACAAAACATATGTAATCGATAGCAAACAGAATCAACATTTTGTTGGTAACCTTATTGATGCAGTTCAGTCATATCCAGAAACTTACGATACGAATCATGTCAACGCTAAGAGGAGTATCATTTGGGAAGGATAAAAGCCTTCGGATTAAAGCCTGCGCAATGTGAAGTAAAGTGGATCATTATACTGTTAATGTATTGCGAAGTTTCCGACTATCGTCGTAATAATTGCCATTTGCGCGACGAATGGGAATTAGAACTAATTATACAAAAATTAGTACACAATGTTGTCCGGCGGAAACCATAATCGAATGATTGAAGGGAACAATGCATCAGAGCCAAAAAAATTCGAAGATCGAGATGATACATCGACGTTGGCCATGATTCCGACACCGCCACCTCCAAGTCACGTTCAAGATTCCCGCTAAAATCCAGCGGATGAGGAAAAAGTTGTGCACTATGCCTTGGATACTCCCTTGTCTGAGCTTCCTAAAAGTGTGTTCCTTTAAATTGATCCTGTTCTGCCAAATGCAATCATCGTTATAATAACTTGACACAAATCGGAACCGAAAGTTATTTTGTTTACGTTGGGAAAGCGACAAGAACTTATTGGTGAGGTAATGACCACACCGATAATATTCAATGAACCCTGTGTTGTGATCGGGCTGCCCGGATTTCCTTACATATCTGAAAATGGAAAAACGTTCATTAACAAAATGCATATATAAAAATAAAAACAAAAAAATAATTAGGAAAATATATCATTGACTTACCAAAATAAACAGCGGCCATCTTCTCTTTTGTCTTATTTTACTATTTTTTTCCTATCGTACTATCTGTGGAGATTGCCAACCACAGATTATAGTACACACTATCGGCACTATCCAAGCCCATAGGTTTACCGTGTTGTATTTGGAAGCTTGACCCTAGCCATTGGCAGAGGTGAAATCCAACAGCCGAATGGGCATACACACAGGGGCAAAAATCTTAGTTTTCAGCCACAGATACAGAACTATCAGTTTCTTAAGAGCACTAGCTAGTAGGCTAACCCAAGATTGCTGCTTAGTTGTTCCATTTTGGTACGGCTCATCTGTGGTAGAAAGCAGAAGTGTCGTAGGCTTGTTTTCCTTGATTCATGATTGAAAATTGTTTGTGGATCACAGATAAACGGAAAATTGAGTCAGATTTGAATCTGGATTTACATAGATTTTTGAATCAGATGGAATTCGGCTTACTTGATACATTCCCATTAAAGGGGCGGATCCAGTTGAAGACACGTATTATGTATCCAGGGATCGAAGAAGGGGATTCACATTCCAATTCTTGGCGAGTGGGGAAATAATAGAGTTTGTGTGTGACAAGGTGGGTTTTGTTTTCTTTGGATTTTTGTTTGTTTTCCTTGTTAGTTGCGTTAGAAAATTATTATATATTCGGTGTAGTGTCATTAGTTCATGCCATTAAACTGGCAAAATAATGGTAAAATCAAAAGAGTAATCATTGTGCATTTACACGCATGTCATTATAAGGGCAATATTTAATGCCAGTCTTCTCTGACAGTTTTTTTTTAATGACGAAAATAATGACCAATTTTCAAACCCCTTACACGATTTGTCAGTAATGTCAATAAAATGGAGGAAATTATGGTGATTAATCACTCGTGTAAGCCCGGACTAAGGGTATTCATGCAACGAGATAATTTTCCGCCAAAAGTTTGCATGAACACTCCCTTAAAATTACTTGCGTAAATGCGGGAATAACCTAATGTTTGTTGAACTATAACTTCCCGAGGCTTATGTCTACTTTTTCTAATTCAGATTCGTGAGACAAAGGTATCGGCTTTGCTGAATATTTTTCTCAAACAATTTTTGACATTCATTTTGACGAAGAAAAAAAAATTATTGGGTATCGGGGGTTTACCGGGGTTTCTGGTCGTTGCTAAATATCCCAAAAATTAGGTGTAGCCTGTTTTCACTTTACGTCCACACGTGTCGTTTTTGTCTTCACTTGTGTTCTGTTTATTTTTGTTTGTTTCTGCGCCGGAGTTTTAGTCCGGTTACGTTTCAATTCTGATTCAGGTTTTAGGAGTTACATTTATCCACCCATATAAGAGTATACTTGAACAAAACTTATATAAAATAAACAGAAAACAAGACAAAATTTTACAAGCCCCACCTGTTGGCCAATAACTTCGGTTTATAAACCTGATTTTGGCTTCGACAATTTTTGGAACACACCCTGAAGTTGTTGGTACTGCTTGAAATGGGTTCCACTTCACCACAATCAAACTGGTATGAAATAGAAACCATACCTATACTAAACCAGCGATATACAATACGGCTATGGTAAAGATGGTAATCAGGAGATGTTTTCCTGTTAAAATAGGATCATCCGACTTAGTCTTCTTGTTAGTATGAGGTATTTTCCTCGTAGTATCATAATAGGGCTATCTCTATCTTACCTGTATGATTTTCTTCAGGGGCATGTTGACCTATGAATGGTATTCGATTTTGACAACTGAGAAAACAACCATAAAGGAAAAAACAAGACGATCGATTGGACGTACGTTACGGAAATACAATTTTTAGAAATTAAAGTTTAAATTAAAAGTTTAAAAAGAAAAAAAAACGATAAAATAATAAGTTCGGCTCGGTGTGTAACTTCATTGTTGAATCGGTATTTGGTAGTAAAATGTTTACTTGTTTTTTTTGTAGAACCTTTTTTTTTGGAGTTTAACATCCGTATTTTCGTCCACTGTCTCTCGTTCTTTTGTGCGAATCATAAACACTTCCAATAAAAAGATTCAAAAGTGGTGAGTTTAGTATAAAAAGGAGTTTATTGAAAAGATTTATAAGTAGGAACCAATTTCTAGGTGTCTAATTTCTCGGCGGTCCTAAGAGGATTCCCAGTACAGGGCCGCCGCATCATATTTGAATTACATCAAATTTATTTACATCAATTTTTTTCATCAATTTTTTTTTCAACATTTTGTGTTCACCATCTTTCATCTTTAATTTGTGTGTGTTACACTGGGTAAAACGAATCCGGAGTCTCATCGATCCGGATCACGTTTATTATCTGCGTTCAACAACCAGATCTCAGACTTGGACAAATTTTGGCCTGGATATTACGGGGCGCGAAAAAGTTCTATCCGAGACAATGGGTGCTCCACCGCATTCGTCGGCCGTACAAGAGTTCTGAAAAAAAAAAAGAAAAGTCCGTGAGTCTTTGATTATTAAAAAAAAAAAAGAAAAAAAAATATAATACTAGAACAAAAAGCCTATCGATAAATATAAACGAAATTTTTGTGTTACGTGATTGTCTCTTATTTATTATATACTTCTATTAATACATTTACTTTATATGTTGCATCGAAATTCAATATTTAATTCATTTCGTCTCATTCAATAGAATATTTTTTTTATTAATATATAATACAATTCCTTATTGTGCTGTAAGTGAGAAAAGTCGGTTTCGGCAGAGGATTCCGCGATTTTATTGAATTTGTTTTTGAGTCCCTAGCTATACCTCCAAAGAGCTCTCTAGAGATAGGAAAATTAGGGTCTGTGCGTTTTTGCTGTAACATTTTAAATACTGCATAGGTATATATCCTTGCTTTAGTGTTTTTTTTTTTGTTAGTACATTCTGAATGAAACCGTTTTTGTTCACGTTTTTATTTTCTTAGTTTCATTTTTTTTATATAGTTAATTGTACAAATTTTGGTTGGTTAAATTTGTTTTTTTTGGTAAAATTTTTTTTTGGATATTAAATTAATTTTGCCTATGAAAATAAATCCTTATTGTGATGGTTGAAAAAAAAATAATTTTCTGTGGTTTTTCTGTTTCACCTAAGTGAAACCATGTTAAATTGAAGTAATTTTTCAGTGGGTGCTGACGGCGGCTGAAGGTTTCGGTGAAGATGGGATGATCTGAAACCGATCATCCACCATCTTTGGGGGAATCTAAAAATGGCCGAAGATTCCTATGGTAGGGTGGGTAATGGCCTCACTGCAACAACATCCGCAGTGCCTTGATGTGACAATAGTCCGTCCGTCGTTATCGTCCAATTTCCTTTTCCTTTCCTTAGGCCTGATATGTTTTTTTTGTTCGCAGGTGAGGTTAGGTTTCCGGGGGCAAGATCCCCCCCGTCCGACGAGCTGATGCCGTGCATAGCAAGCAGGCCACGCCCCCCGGAACTTAGCATTCTATCCCTATCCTGAACTATTCCTTTCCAATATCCTAGCCCGTCCTTTTTCCTACCTATCCCCACTACCGCGACCTATCCACCTCCTCTTGCCCGCAACAATTATGGCGCCCAACGTGGGGCTAAAGCGTTTTTTCAACGTAGTTGGAACGTTTTCTTGACGAGTTAGTTATAATAGTCTTTGTTTCAGTTCGTTTATGTTGTGAAGTACCCAACCAAACTTGCTGTGAATTTTTAAAACTCGTAAGTCTGCAACAGGAAGGCCTCAGGCGTACCTAGTTGTATTGCGACGAGTGTTTGGAAATTCACAGCGACTGCGGTTAATAAGTGTTATGCGTTTTATTTGACGTTACTGAAGTTTTTGAAAAAGGCGTATGTCTGCATCAGGAAGGTCACAGACGCACCTAGGTGTATTGCGACGTTCTTTTGCAAAAGCTTGAGTAAGATCAGATAGCGTATTTTAGTATTGTTTTCCCTATTCCTATCCTTACTATTTTTACTATTCTATTTCTAATTTTCAATTTTCATATCCTACAGTCTTGTCATTTTCTATTTGGTAGCGGTGATTGTGTGTGACGTTTAGTCCGACATCACCGTTCCAAAATTTTTGTCGAGTTTTATTTCAACGTTTCATGTCTTCTAGCAAGGTCCTTGAGACAGACTAGGATTGCGGGAACGGTGAGAGAAAACTTTGTAATGTATTTTGTTAGTGTTTCTAGTAGTTTTCCCCGCTTAATTATTGTCACATCAGGGATTTTAGTTCGTCCGTCTGATGTCTTTTGTTTTAGTGATGATCGTAAGTAGGATCATACCATGTAGCGAAAGAAACCACCGCAAAGAAGCGACCTAAAGCACCCCAAATGTGTATGATACTACCTAAAATACGACAACCTAATAGAATATAAAACTTAAAAGTCTTTACAAAAAAATTCAAATTTAAATTCCTCTTATGTTGGAACAACTTTAGCAACCTTAATTTTTAGTTACAAAATTTACTACAATGGGATTGTAATTAAATCTGGGGTGATAAAAAGTGTTATACTTAAAGGAAAAAAAAAATAATCGCTTAAGTAGAATTATAATAATAAATTAAAAATATACGTTAAATATTCGAAACTTATTACCTAAAAATATAATTTTGTTCGTCGTTTGACTTACTGTTTTCGTTTTGCTTAGGTTATATTCTCCGTTTTTGACCTTTTTTGTGTTGTTTTTGATAGAAAGGTTTCTTAATGTTTTGGGTTTTTTTTTATAATAGAAATTTAAAACTGATTAGAAAATTTGCCTTTCTGTAAATTAATTTGTTTTGCTAATTTCAAATAAGCATTTATTTTTATAAACTTTAAAATTATTTATTTATTTATTTCTTTTTGTTGTCAAGGTTCTTTTGTTATTCTTCAATTAAGTTGTTTTTCTTAAAATTGATAAATTTTCTGAAATTGAAGAAAACTTTTAAAAATAATACTTCCTTTTTTCGTTTTGATGATTTGGGATCTTTTTCTAAAGAAAAAGTCACTTTAAATTTTCAAAAACGTTATTAAGTTAGGAAATTCAATGTTTTTTTTTTTTAATTTTATGTTACTTTTTTGTGTTATGCAGTTCGTTTTTGGTTGTAAGTTTTTTTTTTGAGATTTTTGTTTTTGTAAGTCAAAACACAAATTTTCGTTAATTTATTAAGTTTATTTTTATTTATTTACCTTTTTTGTTTTTCAATTTTGGTTTTCGTTTGCGAAGCAAATTAATTGATAAATTTCGATATTTTCTGTGGTTATTTATTAATTTTGTTGATTTCTTTAATTTTCTTGTTTTGGATTTTGAAAATAATTAATTCGATATTTTTAGTTTTTCTATTACATACTTCATTTTTGTTCATTTCAATATTTATATTTTTCTTTTTTTTGTTATTTAGTCACATACAGTTTTTGTTTTTTTTTGCTAATTATTTACATTTCTTATTTTTTTTATGATTCAGTAACTTTGGGTGGTACTATTTTGATTATTTTTATTTGTTTTGTTCCAAATTTAACAGTTTTTTTTTGTTATTTATTGATATACAGGTTTTTGTCAAATATTTACATTCTTTCGATTTTTCAATGATTTTGGTTAATACCATATATATTATTTTTCTGGAAATTTAACATTGTTTTTTGTTTTAAGTTTAATGTACCTACATTTTGGTTTAATTACGTTTTTGTTTAATTATTTATAATTGCTTTGCATTTTACATTTTGTTTTAAAGTCTTAGGATACACCGATACCATTTTCGATTAAACTTACCACTTGTGAGTGCAGCTTTCCGTTAATATTCGTTGTCTTTCGTTCTTGTTGGACCATCCGTTGATCAAGAGTGAATATGGCCTACCCTAATAAAGAAGAAGAGAATCGCATTAATCAGCTGATAAGAGATGCTGAAATAGAAGATGAGTCTAGGATTACGAGGTCGGCTACTCACAATTTAAACCCAGCTGTTAGGCAAAGAGTTTTGCATTCTCCCCTTATATCCGAACGACATGTGCGATCCGCATCCCACCAAGTAGGTAGTTCTAATGTTTCTGCGCCGGAGGTGCATGAGGGCGCCACTGAGGATTCGATCTGGGCTCCATCTTATAGCGATCTCAGTGGCGGAGGGGCCGAATACGTATCCCCTAGGCGCGAAACTTTTGGTACCCTGAACAACACTGTCAGGGCAACTGCAGGTAGGGATTTTGATGACCGGCCTTATACCGGCACCTCTAATCATTGTTCTAGGGAGGTTTTAGAATGTTTAGTCCAGTCTGTTCCTAAAACAAAACAAAAAAAAATAATATCAGAGGATTTGAAATCATATATAAATTTAACCGTATTAAAAAGTGGAGCTACCTGCAAGCAAGCGATGCAGCAAGAAGTCGCTAATACGTTGAAGGAGGAGATCCATACTCAGCTTAGCGACTTGTTTAAAACTTTGAACTTGGCTGGTTCTGCTCCTGCAGTGACTAAACAAGTTCCTAGACCACCTCCAGCTTCGACGGGACCCCCTCAGTGCCAAAATTCTTGGCCGTTGGGCCCGCCTCTAGTGCCAATGTATACACCTGCTCCTGCAAGACCTCCACCAGTAATTCCCTCAGCGGATTCAGCTAAGAGCGCTTTTGTAAGACACCAACCTAGAAGGCCAGTTCCGACAGTAGCGTGTGAAATACCCTACCCACCTCCGGGTAATCAACCTACTTTTTATGGGCAACCTGGAAACGGTCAATCGTCTGGCCCCACGCCTTTTCAATTCCCGTATCCTCCCCCTAATATCCCCTTGTATGCATTCGGGATATAAGGCTCCAATAAAGGTAGACAAGTGGGGTTTAAAATTCGACGGTCTGACTAACAAACTGACGGTTGAAGATTTTGTCTTTCGTCTGGAAAAACTGCAGAGTCGGTATGGGTGTTCCTGGAATGAAATCTTGAGAGATTTCCACCTACTGCTTTCAGGACCCGCTTATGACTGGTTCTGGCAGTTTCAGGTGGATAATCAATTCGACTGGCCAACCTTGAAAGCGGCGTTATTGAGCCGTTATAAGAACACCCTGACCGACCTGGAAATAGTACGCAACATTTTAGAACGGAAGCAAAATTCGTATGAGAGTAGTGAGGAATTCTTTGCAGCTATTAGCAAGATGAGATTTCAGTTGAGGATGCCGATTCCGGAGGCCGACATGGTTAAAATCCTGAAGCGAAATCTTAACGAGAGGATAAGAAATTTAGTGTTTCCTCAAGCCATCTTTTCGTTGGATCAGTTGAGGTATGTGTGCATGGAAGCTGAGGCGGCATTCTCTAGGAGAGATAGGGGTATATCCAAACCATCAGGTAGGCCCCCAGTTAGACATGGTGGGAATGAGGTGGAATTTGAAGAGAAGGAATCTGATGAGCAATTGGCTGCGTACCAATTCGGTGGGGCACGCACGAAAAATCCTCCGCGGAGATATGCCGAAGTGAACACCCTTGTGTGCTGGAACTGCAAGGTGCAGGGCCACACTTATTTCGACTGCGAGTCGGAGACGCGAAACATTTTTTGCTATAAGTGTGGTCAGGAAGGCGTAATAACCCCAAGGTGTAACCGATGTAACCCGGGAAACCGGATAAGGGACGCGAAAGCTCAGGGGGAATCGCGTACCAATCAGAGTCTGACCCCCCTTTAAGTTCACAATTCCAAGTATATGATGAAAAAGTGGTGTTTAATAGTCCTTTTGTGGAAGAGGACGAACCTAGAATTACAATTTTAAAACGTGAAAGAGAATTAAAATCAAATATTGAAGAAAGCGACAAGGTTAAAATGAATCATTTCCCAATCCAGCCCCTACATGTTAGAATTCGAAAGTATAATGAAGCCAGACAAAGAATTTTTAATAGCGAAATCTATGTACCTTCCAAAAACGTGCCTAAAGCTAGGGCGCGCTTTAAAGCGAGGAAGGAAACGCAAAAGCGGCTTTCCTCAACTATTGTAAATATAAGTCCAGATCCCCGACCTTACGCTAAGATAAAATTAGGGGAAAAAGAATTTCTAGGTTTGCTAGATAGCGGGGCTAGCGTAAGCATACTCGGGAAGAATTGCAGAGAACTAGTCAGGGAACTCCAAGGGAATGTAACTCCGTTTAAATCTGGGGTCAAGACAGCTGACGGTAGATGTCAAAATATTGAGGGCAAAATAACACTTAATGTACAGTATAATGGTAAACAAGAGGGACTAACGTTCTATCTCTTTCCAAATTTGGACCAGGAGATCTACCTTGGGGTAGACTTTTGGAGAACGTTCCAGTTAGCCCCGAGTATCGTTAGTAGCGTTACGGTTGACGAGAATTTAGATTTATTGAACGCCCATCAGTTGTCTCCGGAGCAGCAGATCAGATTAGATGCGGTTCAGCGGAAGTTTCTCAATTTTGATCGCGATGGTCTCGGAAAAACGGCGCTGATGGAGCATGTTATAGATACAGGAGATGCGGTCCCTGTGAAACAGCGTCACTACCCTGTTTCCCCAGCGGTACAAGCCATGTTGTACGAAGAATTGGACCGGATGTTGAGCCTCGGCGTTATTGAGGAAAGCGAGAGCCCTTGGTGTTCGCCAGTGGTTCTCTTGCGGAAACCTGGCAAGAATCGACTTTGCCTGGATTCTCGCAAGGTGAATTCGCTGACGAAGAAAAATGCCAATCCGCTCCCGCACATCGAGGGGCTTCTCAGCCGGTTACCAGATACGTTCTTCATAAGTAGTATCGATTTGAAAGAAGCATTCTGGCAGATACCGCTGGAGAAGCAGGGTAGGGAAAAGACTGCCTTTGCGGTACCGGGGAGACCCTTGTACCATTTTACTGTCATGCCTTTTGAGTTGTGCAATGCCGCGCAACGGTTATGTCAGCTGATGGACAAGGTAATCCCTGCACGACTTAGAGACCGTGTGTTTGTGTATTTAGACGACTTACTCATAATGGCGCCAGATTTCGAGACCCATATCACCCTGATAGATGAAGTGGCTGAGTGTTTGCGTAAAGCAAACCTCACCATCAACATGAACAAATCGAAGTTCTGCTTCAAAGAACTGATGAAGTGGCTGAGTGTTTGCGTAAAGCAAACCTCACCATCAACATGAACAAATCGAAGTTCTGCTTCAAAGAACTGGGGTTCATTGTTGGTGGTGGGAAACTTAAAACAGATCCCGCGAAGGTGGAGGCAATAGTGGACTTCCCCGTTCCAAAATCCCCTCGCCAGGTGTGGAGGCTACTTGGTCTAGCGGGGTGGTATCGGAAGTTCATTAAGAATTTTTCTAGTCTGACCGCCCCTCTGACCGATCTGCTGAAGAAGACGAGGGATAAATTTACAATGACGGATGAAGCGCTAAATGCGTTCGAGGATTTAAAGAAGGCTCTAACCTCAGCACCGGTTCTCTCGCATCCGGACTTTGCAAAAAGATTTTACATCCAATGTGATGCATCGGATGCGGGTATCGGTGCGGTACTGTTCCAAAAGAACAAGGAGGAAGAAGAAGTACCAATTGCGTACTTCTCGCAAAAGTTTAATAAAAGCCAGAGAAACTATAGTGTCACCGAGAAGGAGTGCATGGCGGCGGTGATGGCAGTGAAGAAATTCAGGCCGTATGTAGAAGGCATGGATTTTACTGTAATTACGGACCACTCCAGCCTTAAATGGCTTATGAATATGAAAGATTTAAGTGGTAAGCTCGCCAGGTGGAGTCTGTTGCTACAATCGTATGCCATCGACATACAGCACCGTAAAGGGTCATTGAATGTGGTCCCAGACACTCTTTCTCGGGTACACATCGATTCTCTGGACTTGGAAGATGTTGCCCCGTTAATAGATTTAGAGTCTGAGGAGTTTCTGTCGGAGGAATATTTAGATTTAATCGAAACGGTTTATAATTCTAAAGAGGAGCTTCCTGATGTAAAAGTAGAAGGCAGGTATGTGTATAAGAAAGCCTTTAGAAAATTAGGTGAAGAAGAAATGCTAGAACATTCATGGCTTCTTTGGGTCCCCTCAGGTCTGACGGAAGATTTTATAAGTAGGGCCCATAATCCTCCAAATGTAGCTCATGGCGGCATAGCTAAGACTCTAAACCGTATTAGACAGTATTTTTATTGGCCTAACCTGACTGGGCATGTTCGTGAATATGTTTCTAATTGTAGTGTATGTAAACAATGTAAAGCGTCTAACCAAGTATCTCGTCCCCCTATTGTTACGTCTTATTGTAGTAATCGTCCGTTTGAAAAGCTATACATTGACTTTTTGGGACCCTATCCTAGGTCTAAAACAGGAAATGTATATGTGTTTGTAGTGTTAGACCATTTGTCCAAATTTGTTTTGTTGAAAGCGTTACGAAATGCAAATACTACAAATGTTATTAAAATTTTAAAAGAAGACGTATTTAATATGTTCGGAGTTCCGAACATAATACATTCCGATAACGGAAGACAATTTGTGGCGAAAGAATTTGAAAATTTTCCGACAAAATACGGCGTAAGGCATTTTAAAACAGCTTGCTATGCACCGCAATCGAACGCGTCGGAGAGGGTTAACCGCTCGTTGTTAGCTGCTATCCGATCATACCTGAAAAATGACCAACGAGATTGGGATGTGCATCTGGCTGACATAGCCTGTGCTTTAAGAAGCGCTGTCCATAGCTCTACTGGTGTGTCACCATATTATGCCTTATTTGGTATTAATATGATGATGCACGGTAGTAGTTATGAACTTGCAAGAAAGTTGAACGCGATAGATGATAACGAGTTGTTAACTCTTCCCAGGCAAAGTCGCTTGCAGTGCATTAGAAATCAAATACGCGAAAATATTCTAAAGGCCAACGAGAAATCCGCTAAAACCTATAATGTCCGAACGAAAAAGGTTCAATATTTACCGGGACAAGAAATATATCGAAAGAATTTTGCGTTGAGTGATTCCTCTAAATATGAGTCGGCGAAACTTGCGCCAAAATATCTTAAGTGCCGTATAGTAAAACAAGTTGGTAATCAAATGTACGAGCTTGAGAATTCTAATGGGAAAAGAATTGGGATCTTTCACGCAAAAGACCTGAAACAATAACACATCTACAATTAACAAAGTAATTTACGTTGAAGAAAAAAAAAACGTGATATCATTTTTTTTAAATAATAATAATTGCATTTCGCATTACTGTTCTTATGTATGTTAATTTATTATTTTGTTGCCGTCAAGTTGTAATTATTTATTTTTTATTTCTCTGATTTATCTTCACGGAGTACCTGAGGTACTTTAAAACCCTGTGGCTTTATGCATTTTTCAAACAAAACGTCGTTGAAGAATAGAATTTTTATATTCAAAAAGAAAAAAAAATCGAAACAACCTGTTTCGACCATTATGCTCCTGAAGATTTAATAAATAGAACAAATTTTATGTGTATTGTTAACCAATTTATTGTTTGTCTGCATATTCTTAACGTTATCAGTGTTACTTAATGATGTTTATGGTTATTTGTTTATATTTAGTTTAATAGGTCAATTTATTAATTTACTAACTGAGATATATATATATTTTTTTTTAGAGTCTGTGATTACTAGGTTTAAGATACTAACCACTTGACCCTGTGATATAGCTTTACTTTAGTTAACTTAATTTTTTTTTGATAGCTAAGCTTTAACAATCTATGATATTTTAATTTAAATTAGTTTATTTTTTTAAAGACTGATAATTTTACTAACCTTTAACAATCTGTGATATTTTAATTTAAATTATTTTTTTTTTAAAGACTGATAATTTTACTAACCCTTAACATCTGATATTTTCATTTTTTTTATTTTTTTTTTACACTTTAGGTTAAGTGATTTGCTTTTCAATTCAATGATAGTAATTTTAAGATTTAATTATGGAAGTGTGATATTAGTATTAGGAATGCACTGTAATGTTTTTATGTTTTTTGTGTACTTATAGTTATTTATTCCACTTTGTTTGCATGCTATTTTTAATTATCTAACTGATTGTGTATCTAACTTATAATAGGACATGCACTCTCCAAAAAAAAAAAAAAAAAAAAAAAAAAAAAAAAACTCACTGTAAAGGTAGATTAAGAGAACCTCCTGTAGGCTATTTCTAATTCTACAGCTGATTGTTTCAGTATATAGGACCCATTACGTTGAGGGTCGTTGACCTCGCGCTGCACATAATGTAATCTGAAAACTATATGAGAAAAAAAAATTTAATGCTTTAATCGACCGGTTTTAAATTCATAGTACGTACCTGTAGCAGCCATCCGCGTAGTCGGAAACAAAAAAAAAATGTTTTTGGCGTTAAGTTGGCCCGGATTTGGAGCATGGGTTGCTCTTCCGAAGATTTACCAAAGTGGGTATTACACAAATTCGGCCAACCGCCGATCTGGGGATATCTAAAACAAAGAAATTCCTATTAGAAAATACTACACAAAAATGTAAATTAAACTTACCTATTAATGCCCGGCATAACGTGGGTAAACTCCCCACCAGGCCATCACAGACAATGTTACTCAGCGCGTCTGTTTTTTTTTGCCCACCACTAGCTGGATGCTCCCACGAAATTTCATTTTGTTTTGTTGTGCCGCCCTCTTCTCTGTTTCGTTCTTTTATTGGAGTAAATCCAAAAAAATTAACGAATTTTGTTGTGATCGGGCTGCCCGGAATTCCTTGCATATCTGAAAATGGAAAAACGTTCATTAATAAAATGCATATATAAAAATAAAAACAAAAAAATAATTAGGAAAATATATCATTGACTTACCAAAATAAACAGCGGCCATCTTCTCTTTTGTCTTATTTTACTATTTTTTTCCTATCGTACTATCTGTGGAGATTGCCAACCACAGATTATAGTACACACTATCGGCACTATCCAAGCCCATAGGTTTACCGTGTTGTATTTGGAAGCTTGACCCTATCCATTGGCAGAGGTGAAATCCAACAGCCGAATGGGCATACACACAGGGGCAAAAATCTTAGTTTTCAGCCACAGATGCAGAACTATCAGTTTCTTAAGAGCACTAGCTAGTAGGCTAACCCAAGATTGCTGCTTAGTTGTTCCATTTTGGTACGGCTCATCTGTGGTAGAAAGCAGAAGTGTCGTAGGCTTGTTTTCCTTGATTCATGATTGAAAATTGTTTGTGGATCACAGATAAACGGAAAATTGAGTCAGGATTGAATCTGGATTTACATAGATTTTTGAATCAGATGGAATTCGGCTTACTTGATACATTCCCATTAAAGGGGCGGATCCAGTTGAAGACACGTATTATGTATCCAGGGATCGAAGAAGGGGATTCACATTCCAATTCTTGGCGAGTGGGGAAATAATAGAGTTTGTGTGTGACAAGGTGGGTTTTGTTTTCTTTGGATTTTTGTTTGTTTTCCTTGTTAGTTGCGTTAGAAAATTATAATATATTCGGTGTAGTGTCATTAGTTCATGCCATTAAACTGGCAAAATAATGGTAAAATCAAAAGAGTAATCATTGTGCATTTACAGGCATGTCATTATAAGGGCAATATTTAATGCCAGTCTTCTCTGACAGTTTTTTTTAATGACGAAAATAATGACCAATTTTCAAACCCCTTACACGATTTGTCAGTTATGTCAATAAAATGGAGGAAATTATGGTGACTAATCGCTCGTGTAAGCCCGGACTAAGGGTATTCATGCAACGAGATAATTTTCCGCCAAAAGTTTGCATGAACACTCCCTTAAAATTACTTGCGTAAATGCGGGAATAACCTAATGTTTGTTGAACTATAACTTCCCGGGGCTTATGTCTACTTTTTCTAATTCAGATTCGTGAGACAAAGGTATCGGCTCTGCTGAATATTTTTCTCAAACAATTTTTGACAGTTCATTTTGACGAAGAAAAAAAAATTATTGGGTAATGGGGGTTTACCGGGGTTTCTGGTCGTTGCTAAATATCCTAAAAATTAGGTGTAGCCTGTTTTCACTTTACGTCCACACGTGTCGTTTTTGTCTTCACTTGTGTTCTGTTTATTTTTGTTTGTTTCTGCGCCGGAGTTTTAGTCCGGTTACGTTTCAATTCTGATTCAGGTTTTAGGAGTTACATTTATCCACCCATATAAGAGTATACTTGAACAAAACTTATATAAAATAAACAGAAAACAAGACAAAATCTTACAAGCCCCACCTGTTGGCCAATAACTTCGGTTTATAAACCTGATTTTGGCTTCGACAATTTTTGGAACACACCCTGAAGTTGTTGGTACTGCTTGAAATGGGTTCCACTTCACCACAATCAAACTGGTATGAAATAGAAACCATACCTATACTAAACCAGCGATATACAATACGGCTATGGTAAAGATGGTAATCAGGAGATGTTTTCCTGTTAAAATAGGATCATCCGACTTAGTCTTCTTGTTAGTATGAGGTATTTTCCTCGTAGTGTCATAATAGGGCTATCTCTATCTTACCTGTATAATTTTCTTCAGGGGCATGTTGACCTATGAATGGTATTCGATTTTGACAACTGAGAAAACAACCATAAAGGAAAAAACAAGACGATCGATTGGACGTACGTTACGGAAATACAATTTTTAGAAATTAAAGTTTAAATTAAAAGTTTAAAAAGAAAAAAAAACGAACGATTTACATAGTAAATTTAATTTGTTATTAACTTCATCTTTCCTTCACACAAATTCATTTTTACTTTTTCTTATAAAAATAGTTTGTAAATATTTATTCTCCTTAAAATTTTTATTTTTTCTTATAAAAATAGTTTTTAAATATTTATTCTCTTCAACACACTTTCTTTATTTTACATTTTTTCTTAATTTAAATAATTTACTAGGTTTTCTAACAATTGTAACGATGATTTGCCAAAAAGTATTTTTCACCATCTATATACCATTATTAATTTTTGTTACCTTTTTTCCTTTTGCTTCTTTTTTTTTCTTTTTATACCTACGTTTAATTAAAAATTATGCGCGCAGCTAACAATAACAGAGGGTTCACAGGCAGTGACACGAATACCAGTCTTTATAACATGATCAGAATTTTACGGGGCCAAAAAAACGGTTTGCGATTTTGTCACCTAAACGCACAAAGCTTGACTTATAAATTAGGGGAGTTCAGATACTTGTTTGTAGAATCTCAAATCGACATTATCTCTGTCTCCGAAACGTGGTTCCAACCAGATGTTTGTGACAATTTTTATCGAGTTCAGGGCTATAGACTTTTTCGGGCTGATCGTATTTCAAAAACTGGTGGGGGTGTGCTCTGTATATTCGGGATGGGTTAAATTGTAGACTTGTTGGCAAATCAGATAATGGATGTCCTTTAGAATTCATATTTGTCAGTATTAAATGTAACTCTGAAAATTTCTTGGTTGGCTCGGTTTACCGACCCTACGACAACATCAGCTTAGTACCGTTAATAACTACACTAGAGACATTTTCCTGCAATTTTTCTTTCACAATATTGTGCGGTGACTTCAACTGTAATCTACTAAATAACCAAATTTCTGAATCTTTTTTAAGTACCTTTGAAGCACTAGATTTGAAAACAATCAACTGTACATCACCAACCCATTTTACTGAATCTTCAAGTACATTACTTGACCTCTTTATAACAAGCGATAATGATAGAGTTCTTCATTATAGCCAACTGCAAGCACCCGGTTTTTCCAAACACGATATGATTTTCACATGTATTAATACGTCTTGCCAAGTCGATCAACAAAGTTTCAAATTTCGTGATTTTAAAAATCTTAACGTATCGGAGATATTGCTTGATTTTCATCGCTTAAACTGGAATTCAATCTATTTCATGCAGAATGTGGATGAACAAATATCTTTTTTTAACCATAATGTTAATCTTCTTTTTGATACCCATGTTCCAATCAAAACTCGTTTGATAAAACATAAAGCTTCACCCTGGGTGAATGGCGACATCATTTCTGCAATGTCAGAACGAGATGCCGCTTACAGTCAGTGGAGAAGATATCGAATAGAACCTCTACATCAAAACTACTGCAAGCTACGGAACAAAGTTGTGAAAATGATTAGATCGGCCAAATTGATATTTTATGAACAGAAGCTCTAAACATCAAAATCCGCTAAAGACACTTGGAAACATCTTCGAGAAGTAGGTATCGGGAAACAACAAAAGTTTCACACTGATGAGATTGACTGCAATGCCCTGAATAAGAGGTTTACTTCATTACCGTGTTCTCCATCCGATGTGTTTTTCAGTGAACCCTTTAATGTCGAACAATCATTTTCAGCCAGTTCTTTTAGTTTCGACAGATTATCCGAGGAAGATGTTGTGGAGGCTATACTTTCAATTAAATCAAATGCTATCGGACTTGACTTAATTAACCCTAAGTTTATTAAACTTTTGCTTCCCTACATTCTGAGATTTGTAACACATATCTTTAACCATATTTTGACAACATCTGAGTTCCCAACAGAATGGAAGAAAGCAAAGATCATTCCCATTCCCAAGAAATGGGAATGGGTACGGAAATAGATTTCCGACCAATAGCCATTCTGCCTTTTCTATCAAAAGTATTTGAAAAGACAATTTCCAAGCAAATACAAAATCATCTCACTTCTCACAACCTTCTCAGTATATGTCAGTCTGGCTTTCGACCACAACGTAGTTGTAAATCGGCATTACTTCTTGTTGCAGATGAAATAAGAGTTGCCTTAGATAAAGACCATTTTGTTCTGCTCACGCTATTAGACTTCTCCAAAGCCTTTGATACCGTAAATCACACAGTACTTTGTAGGAGACTGCAACAAAGTTTCGGTTTTTCAAATGAGTCGTGCAAACTAATCCGCTCATATCTCAAAAGTAGACAACAACGTGTTGTAGCAAATGGTAGATCATCTAACTTTGCTAATGTACCTCACGGGGTCCCACAAGGATCGATTTTGGGTCCTCTATTCTTCTCTATGTATATTAATGATTTGCCACACATAGTTAAAAATTGCTTTATCCATTTGTATGCTGACGATGTGCAGCTTTTGATCAGCCGGCCCATAACTGCGAAAGACGAGGCAGTCTCTCTTATGAACAAGGACTTGCAAAACATCATACGTTGGTCCTTAATAAACAATCTCCACCTAAACCCTTCTAAGTCAAAGACATTGCCTATCTATCGTAAGATTTTCGATAAAACTATACTCAGCCCTCTGCAGATAGAGAATCAGACCATCGCTTATGTTGATTCTGCACGTAATCTAGGTATGGTTTTCAATCGGACTCTTACTTGGAATGACCATCTTAACAGCTCTATAGGGAAGGCTTATGGAAGCCTTAGAGCTCTTCGAATCGTTCAAAGCTTCATTCCACAGAAAACTAAGCTTCTGTTAGCAAAAACCCTTTTGCTTCCAATGCTGCTTTACTGTTGTGAGGTGTTTGGCGATTTGGACTATGAGACGTCTAGAAAACTTAATGTAGTCTATAATAACATTGCCCTTTTCGTATATAATCTCCGCCCTTTTGATCACGTTTCTCTCTTTTCTGACCAACTATGTGGTTGTAGTCTTAATAATCTATTGAAATTTAGGTCACTAAAATATCTTCAACTCTTAATTCAGACAAGACAACCCGATTATCTACACAGTAGACTGAACTTCCCTCATTCAAGTAGGTCACTCATTCTCATAACGCCAAGATTTAAATACCTGAATACTCAGCGGCAATTTTATATTCATGTCATTAACCTTTGGAACTCTCTGCCAGTTTCCATAAGAGGAATAGGAAGCACAAGGAAATTTTCATCTTCAGTTTTTAAGTATTTGGCAAATCGTTGAATTATTATTATTTTTTTTTATCCATAACTAGAAGTATATGAATCTAATTCATTTATTTTGTGTTCTGTTATTTAATTTTTACTTACTTTAGAATTATTATCTAACATCATTATTAAAGGCTTACAATACTTTACAAGATGTATATCTTACTTTGTAAGCATTTTTAAATAAATAAATAAATAAATAAAAATAAAATAAATAAATAAAATAAAATAATAAGTTCGGCTCGGTGTGTAACTTCATTGTTGAATCGGTATTTGGTAGTAAAATGTTTACTTGTTTTTTTTGTAGAACCTTTTTTTTTGGAGTTTAACATCCGTATTTTCGTCCACTGTCTCTCGTTCTTTTGTGCGAATCATAAACACTTCCAATAAAAAGATTCAAAAGTGGTGAGTTTAGTATAAAAAGGAGTTTATTGAAAAGATTAATAAGTAGGAACCAATTTCTAGGTGTCTAATTTCTCGGAGGTCCTAAGAGGATTCCCAGTACAGGGCCGCCGCATCATATTTGAATTACATCAAATTTATTTACATCAATTTTTTTCATCAATTTTTTTTTCAACATTTTGTGTTCACCATCTTTCATCTTTAATTTGTGTGTGTTACACTGGGTAAAACGAATCCGGAGTCTCATCGATCCGGATCACGTTTATTATCTGCGTTCAACAACCAGATCTCAGACTTGGACAAATTTTGGCCTGGATATTACGGGGCGCGAAAAAGTTATATCCGAGACAATGGGTGCTCCACCGCATTCGTCGGCCGTACAAGAGATCTGAAAAAAAAAAGAAAAGTCCGTGAGTCTTTGATTATTAAAAAAAAAAAGAAAAAAAAATATAATACTAGAACAAAAAGCCTATCGATAAATATAAACGAAATTTTTGTGTTACGTGATTGTCTCTTATTTATTATATACTTCTATTAATACATTTACTTTATATGTTGCATCGAAATTCAATATTTAATTCATTTCGTCTCATTCAATAGAATATTTTTTTTATTAATATATAATACAATTCCTTATTGTGCTGTAAGTGAGAAAAGTCGGTTTCGGCAGAGGATTCCGCGATTTTATTGAATTTGTTTTTGAGTCCCTAGCTATACCTCCAAAGAGCTCTCTAGAGGTAGGAAAATTAGGGTCTGTGCGTTTTTGCTGTAACATTTTAAATACTGCATAGGTATATATCCTTGCTTTAGTGTTTTTTTTGTTAGTACATTCTGAATGAAACCGTTTTTGTTCACGTTTTTATTTTCTTAGTTTCATTTTTTTTATATAGTTAATTGTACAAATTTTGGTTGGTTAAATTTGTTTTTTTTTGGTAAAATTTTTTTTGGATATTAAATTAATTTTGCCTATGAAAATAAATCCTTATTGTGATGGTTGAAAAAAAAATAATTTTCTGTGGTTTTTCTGTTTCACCTAAGTGAAACCATGTTAAATTGAAGTAATTTTTCAGTGGGTGCTGAAGGCGGCTGAAGGTTTCGGTGAAGATGGTATGATCTGAAACCGATCATCCACCATCTTTGGGGGAATCTAAAAATGGCCGAAGATTCCTATGGTAGGGTGGGTAATGGCCTCACTGCAACAACATCCGCAGTGCCTTGATGTGACAATAGTCCGTCCGTCGTTATCGTCCAATTTCCTTTTCCTTTCCTTAGGCCTGATATGTTTTTTTTGTTTGCAGGTGAGGTTAGGTTTCCGTGGGCAAGATCCCCCCCGTCCGACGAACTGATGGCGTGCATAGCAAGCAGGCCACGCCCCCCGGAACTTAGCATTCTATCCCTTTCCCGAACTATTCCTTTCCAATATCCTAGCCCGTCCTTTTTCCTACCTATCCCCACTACCGCGACCTATCCACCTCCTCTTGCCCGCAACAATTATGGCGCCCAACGTGGGGCTAAAGCGTTTTTTCAACGTAGTTGGAACGTTTTCTTGACGAGTTAGTTATAATAGTCTTTGTTTCAGTTCGTTTATGTTGTGAAGTACCCAACCAAACTTGCTGTGAATTTTTAAAACTCGTAAGTCTGCAACAGGAAGGCCTCAGGCGTACCTAGTTGTATTGCGACGAGTGTTTGGAAATTCACAGCGACTGCGGTTAATAAGTGTTATGCGTTTTATTTGACGTTACTGAAGTTTTTGAAAAAGGCGTATGTCTGCATCAGGAAGGTCACAGACGCACCTAGGTGTATTGCGACGTTCTTTTGCAAAAGCTTGAGTAAGATCAGATAGCGTATTTTAGTATTGTTTTCCCTATTCCTATCCTTACTATTTTTACTATTCTATTTCTAATTTTCAATTTTCATATCCTACAGTCTTGTCATTTTCTATTTGGTAGCGGTGATTGTGTGTGACGTTTAGTCCGACATCACCGTTCCAAAATTTTTGTCGAGTTTTATTTCAACGTTTCATGTCTTCTAGCAAGGTCCTTGAGACAGACTAGGATTGCGGGAACGGTGAGAGAAAACTTTGTAATGTATTTTGTTAGTGTTTCTAGTAGTTTTCCCCGCTTAATTATTGTCACATCAGGGATTTTAGTTCGTCCGTCTGATGTCTTTTGTTTCAGTGATGATCGTAAGTAGGATCATACCATGTAGCGAAAGAAACCACCGCAAAGAAGCGACCTAAAGCACCCCAAATGTGTATGATACTACCTAAAATACGACAACCTAATAGAATATAAAACTTAAAAGTCTTTACAAAAAAATTCAAATTTAAATTCCTCTTATGTTGGAACAACTTTAGCAACCTTAATTTTTAGTTACAAAATTTACTACAATGGGATTGTAATTAAATCTGGGGTGATAAAAAGTGTTATACTTAAAGGAAAAAAAAAATAATCGCTTAAGTAGAATTATAATAATAAATTAAAAATATACGTTAAATATTCGAAACTTATTACCTAAAAATATAATTTTGTTCGTCGTTTGACTTACTGTTTTCGTTTTGCTTAGGTTATATTCTCCGTTTTTGACCTTTTTTGTGTTGTTTTTGATAGAAAGGTTTCTTAATGTTTTGGGTTTTTTTATAATAGAAATTTAAAACTGATAAGAAAATTTGCCTTTCTGTAAATTAATTTGTTTTGCTAATTTCAAATAAGCATTTTTTTTATAAACTTTAAAATTATTTATTTATTTATTTCTTTTTGTTGTCAAGGTTCTTTTGTTATTCTTCAATTAAGTTGTTTTTCTTAAAATTGATAAATTTTCTGAAATTGAAGAAAACTTTTAAAAATAATACTTCCTTTTTTCGTTTTGATGATTTGGGATCTTTTTCTAAAGAAAAAGTCACTTTAAATTTTCAAAAACGTTATTAAGTTAGGAAATTCAATGTTTCTTTTTAATTTTATGTTACTTTTTTGTGTTATGCAGTTCGTTTTTGGTTGTAAGTTTTTTTTTGAGATTTTTGTTTTTGTAAGTCAAAACACAAATTTTCGTTAATTTATTAAGTTTATTTTTATTTATTTACCTTTTTTGTTTTTCAATTTTGGTTTTCGTTTGCGAAGCAAATTAATTGATAAATTTCGATATTTTCTTTGGTTATTTATTAATTTTGTTGATTTCTTTAATTTTCTTGTTTTGGATTTTGAAAATAATTAATTCGATATTTTTAGTTTTTCTATTTCATACTTCATTCTTGTTCATTTCAATATTTATATTTTTCTTTTTTTTTGTTATTTAGTCACATACAGTTTTTGTTTTTTTTGCTAATTATTTACATTTCTTATTTTTTTTATGATTCAGAAACTTTGGGTGGTACTATTTTGATTATTTTTATTTGTTTTGTTCCAAATTTAACAGTTTTTTTTGTTATTTATTGATATACAGGTTTTTGTCAAATATTTACATTCTTTCGATTTTTCAATGATTTTGGTTAATACCATATATATTATTTTTCTGGAAATTTAACATTGTTTTTTGTTTTAAGTTTAATGTACCTACATTTTGGTTTAATTACGTTTTTGTTTAATTATTTATAATTGCTTTGCATTTTACATTTTGTTTTAAAGTCTTAGGATACACCGATACCATTTTCGATTAAACTTACCACTTGTGAGTGCAGCTTTCCGTTAATATTCGTTGTCTTTCGTTCTTGTTGGACCATCCGTTGATCAAGAGTGAATATGGCCTACCCTAATAAAGAAGAAGAGAATCGCATTAATCAGCTGATAAGAGATGCTGAAATAGAAGATGAGTCTAGGATTACGAGGTCGGCTACTCACAATTTAAACCCAGCTGTTAGGCAAAGAGTTTTGCATTCTCCCCTTATATCCGAACGACATGTGCGATCCGCATCCCACCAAGTAGGTAGTTCTAATGTTTCTGCGCCGGAGGTGCATGAGGGCGCCACTGAGGATTCGATCTGGGCTCCATCTTATAGCGATCTCAGTGGCGGAGGGGCCGAATACGTATCCCCTAGGCGCGAAACTTTTGGTACCCTGAACAACACTGTCAGGGCAACTGCAGGTAGGGATTTTGATGACCGGCCTTATACCGGCACCTCTAATCATTGTTCTAGGGAGGTTTTAGAATGTTTAGTCCAGTCTGTTCCTAAAACAAAACAAAAAAAAATAATATCAGAGGATTTGAAATCATATATAAATTTAACCGTATTAAAAAGTGTAGCTACCTGCAAGCAAGCGATGCAGCAAGAAGTCGCTAATACGTTGAAGGAGGAGATCCATACTCAGCTTAGCGACTTGTTTAAAACTTTGAACTTGGCTGGTTCTGCTCCTGCAGTGACTAAACAAGTTCCTAGACCACCTCCAGCTTCGACGGGACCCCCTCAGTCCCAAAATTCTTGGCCGTTGGGCCCGCCTCTAGTGCCAATGTATACACCTGCTCCTGCAAGACCTCCACCAGTAATTCCCTCAGAGGATTCAGCTAAGAGCGCTTTTGTAAGACACCAACCTAGAAGGCCAGTTCCGACAGTAGCGTGTGAAATACCCTACCCACCTCCGGGTAATCAACCTACTTTTTATGGGCAACCTGGAAACGGTCAATCGTCTGGCCCCACGCCTTTTCAATTCCCGTATCCTCCCCCTAATATCAGTCCTTGTATGCATTCGGGATATAAGGCTCCAATAAAGGTAGACAGGGGGGGTTTAAAATTCGACGGTCTGACTAACAAACTGACGGTTGAAGATTTTGTCTTTCGTCTGAAAAAACTGCAGTCGGTATGGGTGTTCCTGGAATGAAATCTTGAGAGATTTCCACCTACTGGTTTCAGGACCCGCTTATGACTGGTTCTGGCAGTTTCAGGTCGATAATCAATTCGACTGGCCAACCTTGAAAGCGGCGTTATTGAGCCGTTATAAGAACACCCTGACCGACCTGGAAATAGTACGCAACATTTTAGAACGGAAGCAAAATTCGTATGAGAGTAGTGAGGAATTCTTTGCAGCTATTAGCAAGATGAGATTTCAGTTGAGGATGCCGATTCCGGAGGCCGACATGGTTAAAATCCTGAAGCGAAATCTTAACGAGAGGATAAGAAATTTAGTGTTTCCTCAAGCCATCTTTTCGTTGGATCAGTTGAGGTATGTGTGCATGGAAGCTGAGGCGGCATTCTCTAGGAGAGATAGGGATATATCCAAACCATCAGGTAGGCCCCCAGTTAGACATGGTGGGAGTGAGGTGGAATTTGAAGAGAAGGAATCTGATGAGCAATTGGCTGCGTACCAATTCGGTGGGGCACGCACGAAAAATCCTCCGCGGAGATATGCCGAAGTGAACACCCTTGTGTGCTGGAACTGCAAGGTGCAGGGCCACACTTATTTCGACTGCGAGTCGGAGACGCGAAACATTTTTTGCTATAAGTGTGGTCAGGAAGGCGTAATAACCCCAAGGTGTAACCGATGTAACCCGGGAAACCGGATAAGGGACGCGAAAGCTCAGGGGGAATCGCGTACCAATCAGAGTCTGACCCCCCTTTAAGTTCACAATTCCAAGTATATGATGAAAAAGTGGTGTTTAATAGTCCTTTTGTGGAAGAGGACGAACCTAGAATTAAAATTTTAAAACGTGAAAGAGAATTAAAATCAAATATTGAAGATAGCGACAAGGTTAAAATGAATCATTTCCCAATCCAGCCCCTACATGTTAGAATTCGAAAGTATAATGAAGCCAGACAAAGAATTTTTAATAGCGAAATCTATGTACCTTCCAAAAACGTGCCTAAAGCTAGGGCGCGCTTTAAAGCGAGGAAGGAAACGCAAAAGCGGCTTTCCTCAACTATTGTAAATATAAGTCCAGATCCCCGACCTTACGCTAAGATAAAATTAGGGGAAAAAGAATTTCTAGGTTTGCTAGATAGCGGGGCTAGCGTAAGCATACTCGGGAAGAATTGCAGAGAACTAGTCAGGGAACTCCAAGGGAATGTAACTCCGTTTAAATCTGGGGTCAAGACAGCTGACGGTAGATGTCAAAATATTGAGGGCAAAATAACACTTAATGTACAGTATAATGGTAAACAAGAGGGACTAACGTTCTATCTCGTTCCAAATTTGGACCAGGAGATCTACCTTGGGGTAGACTTTTGGAGAACGTTCCAGTTAGCCCCGAGTATCGTTAGTAGCGTTACGGTTGACGAGAATTTAGATTTATTGAACGCCCATCAGTTGTCTCCGGAGCAGCAGATCAGATTAGATGCGGTTCAGCGGAAGTTTCTCAATTTTGATCGCGATTGTCTCGGAAAAACGGCGCTGATGGAGCATGTTATAGGTACAGGAGATGCGGTCCCTGTGAAACAGCGTCACTACCCTGTTTCCCCAGCGGTACAAGCCATGTTGTACGAAGAATTGGACCGGATGTTGAGCCTCGGCGTTATTGAGGAAAGCGAGAGCCCTTGGTGTTCGCCAGTGGTTCTCTTGCGGAAACCTGCCAAGAATCGACTTTGCCTGGATTCTCGCAAGGTGAATTCGCTGACGAAGAAAAATGCCAATCCGCTCCCGCACATCGAGGGGCTTCTCAGCCGGTTACCAGATACGTTCTTCATAAGTAGTATCGATTTGAAAGAAGCATTCTGGCAGATACCGCTGGAGAAGCAGAGTAGGGAAAAGACTGCCTTTGCGGTACCGGGGAGACCCTTGTACCATTTTACTGTCATGCCTTTTGCCGCGCAACGGTTATGTCAGCTGATGGACAAGGTAATCCCTGCACGAATTAGAGACCGTGTGTTTGTGTATTTAGACGACTTACTCATAATGGCGCCAGATTTCGAGACCCATATCACCCTGATAGATGAAGTGGCTGAGTGTTTGCGTGAAGCAAACCTCACCATCAACATGAACAAATCGAAGTTCTGCTTCAAAGAACTGAAGTATTTGGGGTTCATTGTTGGTGGTGGGAAACTTAAAACAGATCCCGCGAAGGTGGAGGCAATAGTGGACTTCCCCGTTCCAAAATCCCCTCGCCAGGTGCGGAGGCTACTTGGTCTAGCGGGGTGGTATCGGAAGTTCATTAAGAATTTTTCTAGTCTGACCGCCCCTCTGACCGATCTGCTGAAGAAGACGAGCGATAAATTTACAATGACGGATGAAGCGCTAAATGCGTTCGAGGATTTAAAGAAGGCTCTAACCTCAGCACCGGTTCTCTCGCATCCGGACTTTGCAAAAAGATTTTACATCCAATGTGATGCATCGGATGCGGGTATCGGTGCGGTACTGTTCCAAAAGAACAAGGAGGAAGAAGAAGTACCAATTGCGTACTTCTCGCAAAAGTTTAATAAAAGCCAGAGAAACTATAGTGTCACCGAGAAGGAGTGCATGGCGGCGGTGATGGCAGTGAAGAAATTCAGGCCGTATGTAGAAGGCATGGATTTTACTGTAATTACGGACCACTCCAGCCTTAAATGGCTTATGAATATGAAAGATTTAAGTGGTAAGCTCGCCAGGTGGAGTCTGTTGCTACAATCGTATGCCTTCGACATACAGCACCGTAAAGGGTCATTGAATGTGGTCCCAGACACTCTTTCTCGGGTACACATCGATTCTCTGGACTTGGAAGATGTTGCCCCGTTAATAGATTTAGAGTCTGAGGAGTTTCTGTCGGAGGAATATTTAGATTTAATCGAAACGGTTTATAATTCTAAAGAGGAGCTTCCTGATGTAAAAGTAGAAGGCAGGTATGTGTATAAGAAAGCCTTTAGAAAATTAGGTGAAGAAGAAATGCTAGAACATTCATGGCTTCTTTGGGTCCCCTCAGGTCTGACGGAAGATATTATAAGTAGGGCCCATAATCCTCCAAATGTAGCTCATGGCGGCATAGCTAAGACTCTAAACCGTATTAGACAGTATTTTTATTGGCCTAACCTGACTGGGCATGTTCGTGAATATGTTTCTAATTGTAGTGTATGTAAACAATGTAAAGCGTCTAACCAAGTATCTCGTCCCCCTATTGTTACGTCTTATTGTAGTAATCGTCCGTTTGAAAAGCTATACATTGACTTTTTGGGACCCTATCCTAGGTCTAAAACAGGAAATGTATATGTGTTTGTAGTGTTAGACCATTTGTCCAAATTTGTTTTGTTGAAAGCGTTACGAAATGCAAATACTACAAATGTTATTAAAATTTTAAAAGAAGACGTATTTAATATGTTCGGAGTTCCGAACATAATACATTCCGATAACGGAAGACAATTTGTGGCGAAAGAATTTGAAAATTTTCCGACAAAATACGGCGTAAGGCATTTTAAAACAGCTTGCTATGCACCGCAATCGAACGCGTCGGAGAGGGTTAACCGCTCGTTGTTAGCTGCTATCCGATCATACCTGAAAAATGACCAACGAGATTGGGATGTGCATCTGGCTGACATAGCCTGTGCTTTAAGAAGCGCTGTCCAAAGCTCTACTGGTGTGTCACCATATTATGCCTTATTTGGTATTAATATGATGATGCACGGTAGTAGTTATGAACTTGCAAGAAAGTTGAACGCGATAGATGATAACGAGTTGTTAACTCTTCCCAGGCAAAGTCGCTTGCAGTGCATTAAAAATCAAATACGCGAAAATATTCTAAAGGCCAACGAGAAATCCGCTAAAACCTATAATGTCCGAACGAAAAAGGTTCAATATTTACCGGGACAAGAAATATATCGAAAGAATTTTGCGTTGAGTGATTCCTCTAAATATGAGTCGGCGAAACTTGCGCCAAAATATCTTAAGTGCCGTATAGTAAAACAAGTTGGTAATCAAATGTACGAGCTTGAGAATTCTAATGGGAAAAGAATTGGGATCTTTCACGCAAAAGACCTGAAACAATAACACATCTACAATTAACAAAGTAATTTACGTTGAAGAAAAAAAAACGTGATATCATTTTTTTTAAATAATAATAATTGCATTTCGCATTACTGTTCTTATGTATGTTAATTTATTATTTTGTTGCCGTCAAGTTGTAATTATTTATTTTTTATTTCTCTGATTTATCTTCACGGAGTACCTGAGGTACTTTAAAACCCTGTGGCTTTATGCATTTTTCAAACAAAACGTCGTTGAAGAATAGAATTTTTATATTCAAAAAGAAAAAAAAATCGAAACAACCTGTTTCGACCATTATGCTCCTGAAGATTTAATAAATAGAACAAATTTTATGTGTATTGTTAACCAATTTATTGTTTGTCTGCATATTCTTAACGTTATCAGTGTTACTTAATGATGTTTATGGTTATTTGTTTATATTTAGTTTAATAGGTCAATTTATTAATTTACTAACTGAGATATATATATATTTTTTTTTAGAGTCTGTGATTACTAGGTTTAAGATACTAACCACTTGACCCTGTGATATAGCTTTACTTTAGTTAACTTAATTTTTTTTTGATAGCTAAGCTTTAACAATCTGTGATATTTTAATTTAAATTAGTTTATTTTTTTAAAGACTGATAATTTTACTAACCTTTAACAATCTGTGATATTTTAATTTAAATTATTTTTTTTTTAAAGACTGATAATTTTACTAACCCTTAACATCTGATATTTTCATTTTTTTTATTTTTTTTTTACACTTTAGGTTAAGTGATTTGCTTTTCAATTCAATGATAGTAATTTTAAGATTTAATTATGGAAGTGTGATATTAGTATTAGGAATGCACTGTAATGTTTTTATGTTTTTTGTGTACTTATAGTTATTTATTCCACTTTGTTTGCATGCTATTTTTAATTATCTAACTGATTGTGTATCTAACTTATAATAGGACATGCACTCTCCAAAAAAAAAAAAAAAAAAAAAAAGAAAAAACTCACTGTAAAGGTAGATTAAGAGAACCTCCTGTAGGCTATTTCTAATTCTACAGCTGATTGTTTCAGTATATAGGACCCATTACGTTGAGGGTCGTTGACCTCGCGCTGCACATAATGTAATCTGAAAACTATATGAGAAAAAAAAATTTAATGCTTTAATCGACCGGTTTTAAATTCATAGTACGTACCTGTAGCAGCCATCCGCGTAGTCGGAAACAAAAAAAAAAAATGTTTTTGGCTTTAAGTTGGCCCGGATTTGGAGCATGGGTTGCTCTTCCGAAGATTTACCAAAGTGGGTATTACCCAAATTCGGCCAACCGCCGATCTGGGGATATCTAAAACAAAGAAATTCCTATTAGAAAATACTACACAAAAATGTAAATTAAACTTACCTATTAATGCCCGGCATAACGTGGGTAAACTCCCCACCAGGCCATCACAGACAATGTTACTCAGCGCGTCTGTTTTTTTTTGCCCACCACTAGCTGGATGCTCCCACGAAATTTCATTTTGTTTTGTTGTGCCGCCCTCTTCTCTGTTTCGTTCTTTTATTGGAGTAAATCCAAAAAAATTAACGAATTTTGTTGTGATCGGGCTGCCCGGAATTCCTTGCATATCTGAAAATGGAAAAACGTTCATTAATAAAATGCATATATAAAAATAAAAACAAAAAAATAATTAGGAAAATATATCATTGACTTACCAAAATAAACAGCGGCCATCTTCTCTTTTGTCTTATTTTACTATTTTTTTCCTATCGTACTATCTGTGGAGATTGCCAACCACAGATTATAGTACACACTATCGGCACTATCCAAGCCCATAGGTTTACCGTGTTGTATTTGGAAGTTTGACCCTATCCATTGGCAGAGGTGAAACCCAACAGCCGAATGGGCATACACACAGGGGCAAAAATCTTAGTTTTCAGCCACAGATGCAGAACTATCAGTTTCTTAAGAGCACTAGCTAGTAGGCTAACCCAAGATTGCTGCTTAGTTGTTCCATTTTGGTACGGCTTCCTTGATTCATGATTGAAAATTGTTTGTGGATCACAGATAAACGAAAAATTGAGTCAGGATTGAATCTGGATTTACATAGATTTTTGAATCAGATGGAATTCGGCTTACTTGATACATTCCCATTAAAGGGGCGGATCCAGTTGAAGACACGTATTATGTATCCAGGGATCGAAGAAGGGGATTCACATTCCAATTCTTGGCGAGTGGGGAAATAATAGTTTGTGTGTGACAAGGTGGGTTTTGTTTTCTTTGGATTTTTGTTTGTTTTCCTTGTTAGTTGCGTTAGAAAATTATAATATATTCGGTGTAGTGTCATTAGTTCATGCCATTAAACTGGCAAAATAATGGTAAAATCAAAAGAGTAATCATTGTGCATTTACACGCATGTCATTATAAGGGCAATATTTAATGCCAGTCTTCTCTGACAGTTTTTTTTTAATGACGAAAATAATGACCAATTTTCAAACCACTTACACGATTTGTCAGTTATGTCAATAAAATGGAGGAAATTATGGTGATTAATCGCTCGTGTAAGCCCGGACTAAGGGTATTCATGCAACGAGATAATTTTCCGCCAAAAGTTTGCATGAACACTCCCTTAAAATTACTTGCGTAAATGCGGGAATAACCTAATGTTTGTTGAACTATAACTTCCCGAGGCTTATGTCTACTTTTTCTAATTCAGATTCGTGAGACAAAGGTATCGGCTTTGCTGAATATTTTTCTCAAACAATTTTTGACAGTTCATTTTGACGAAGAAAAAAAAATTATTGGGTAATGGGGGTTTACCGGGGTTTCTGGTCGTTGCTAAATATCCTAAAAATTAGGTGTAGCCTGTTTTCACTTTACGTCCACACGTGTCGTTTTTGTCTTCACTTGTGTTCTGTTTATTTTTGTTTGTTTCTGCGCCGGAGTTTTAGTCCGGTTACGTTTCAATTCTGATTCAGGTTTTAGGAGTTACATTTATCCACCCATATAAGAGTATACTTGAACAAAACTTATATAAAATAAACAGAAAACAAGACAAAATTTTACAAGCCCCACCTGTTGGCCAATAACTTCGGTTTATAAACCTGATTTTGGCTTCGACAATTTTTGGAACACACCCTGAAGTTGTTGGTACTGCTTGAAATGGGTTCCACTTCACCACAATCAAACTGGTATGAAATAGAAACCATACCTATACTAAACCAGCGATATACAATACGGCTATGGTAAAGATGGTAATCAGATGTTTTCCTGTTAAAATAGGATCATCCGACTTAGTCTTCTTGTTAGTATGAGGTATTTTCCTCGTAGTGTCATAATAGGGCTATCTCTATCTTACCTGTATAATTTTCTTCAGGGGCATGTTGACCTATGAATGGTATTCGATTTTGACAACTGAGAAAACAACCATAAAGGAAAAAACAAGACGATCGATTGGACGTACGTTACGGAAATACAATTTTTAGAAATTAAAGTTTAAATTAAAAGTTTAAAAAGAAAAAAAAAACGATAAAATAATAAGTTCGGCTCGGTGTGTAACTTCATTGTTGAATCGGTATTTGGTAGTAAAATGTTTACTTGTTTTTTTTGTAGAACCTTTTTTTTTGGAGTTTAACATCCGTATTTTCGTCCACTGTCTCGTTCTTTTGTGCGAATCATAAACACTTCCAATAAAAAGATTCAAAAGTGGTGAGTTTACTATAAAAAAGAGTTTATTGAAAAGATTAATAAGTAGGAACCAATTTCTAGGTGTCTAATTTCTCGGCGGTCCTAAGAGGATTCCCAGTACAGGGCCGCCGCATCATATTTGAATTACATCAAATTTATTTACATCAATTTTTTTCATCAATTTTTTTTTCAACATTTTGTGTTCACCATCTTTCATCTTTAATTTGTGTGTGTTACACTGGGTAAAACGAATCCGGAGTCTCATCGATCCGGATCACGTTTATTATCTGCGTTCAACAACCAGATCTCAGACTTGGACAAATTTTGGCCTGGATATTACGGGGCGCGAAAAAGTTCTATCCGAGACAATGGGTGCTCCACCGCATTCGTCGGCCGTACAAGAGTTCTGAAAAAAAAAAAGAAAAGTCCGTGAGTCTTTGATTATTAAAAAAAAAAGAAAAAAAAATATAATACTAGAACAAAAAGCCTATCGATAAATATAAACGAAATTTTTGTGTTACGTGATTGTCTCTTATTTATTATATACTTCTATTAATACATTTACTTTATATGCTGCATCGAAATTCAATATTTAATTCATTTCGTCTCATTCAATAGAATATTTTTTTTATTAATATATAATACAATTCCTTATTGTGCTGTAAGTGAGAAAAGTCGGTTTCTGCAGAGGATTCCGCGATTTTATTGAATTTGTTTTTGAGTCCCTAGCTATACCTCCAAAGAGCTCTCTAGAGGTAGGAAAATTAGGGTCTGTGCGTTTTTGCTCTAACATTTTAAATACTGCATAGGTATATATCCTTGCTTTAGTGTTTTTTTTTGTTAGTACATTCTGAATGAAACCGTTTTTGTTCACGTTTTTATTTGCTTAGTTTCATTTTTTTTATATAGTTAATTGTACAAATTTTGGTTGGTTAAATTTGTTTTTTTTTTGGTTAAATTTTTTTTTGGATATTAAATTAATTTTGCCTATGAAAATAAATCCTTATTGTGATGGTTGAAAAAAAAATAATTTTCTGTGGTTTTTCTGTTTCACCTAAGTGAAACCATGTTAAATTGAAGTAATTTTTCAGTGGGTGCTGAAGGTTTCGGTGAAGATGGTATGATCTGAAACCGATCATCCACCATCTTTGGGGGAATCTAAAAATGGCCGAAGATTCCTATGGTAGGGTGGGTAATGGCCTCAGTGCAACAACATCCGCAGTGCCTTGATGTGACAATAGTCCGTCCGTCGTTATCGTCCAATTTCCTTTTCATTTCCTTAGGCCTGATATGTGTTTTTTTGTTTGCAGGTGAGGTTAGGTTTCCGGGGGCAAGATCCCCCCCGTCCGACGAGCTGATGCCGTGCATAGCAAGCAGGCCACGCCCCCCGGAACTTAGCATTCTATCCCTTTCCCGAACTATTCCTTTCCAATATCCTAGCCCGTCCTTTTTCCTACCTATCCCCACTACCGCGACCTATCCACCTCCTCTTGCCCGCAACACCTGTAAAACTTATAGAGTTTATAGAATGTTTATGAGCAAAATTGCAAGAGATATTGGATATTCAGGTACATTTCCTTTAAACACAATATTTATAAAAAAATTATTTTTACGATGATAGAGTAAACAAGAAAAATGGGTCCCGCAATTCCGTCTATCTGTAGATAAATCTACAGCCTAAACGGGGGAAGCGATTTTCTTCTAACTTAGTACTTAAGAGTTTTAGTTGATTGTCCCAACTAGATTTTTGAATCGCTTTTTTAGCCCCAAAAATAACGGCTCTTGCCATAAAATTTTGTCTTCAACCTTAATTATCTCGAAAACGGTTGTTACGATTTTGATAACAAATCTGTGCACTATTATACACAGTATACATTACGGTTCAACATATTTTTTTAATATATATTTTGTTATTAACGGTACCTGCCATACAACTATTTTTTGATTTTCAACTTTTGTATTTTTTTTTCAATTTTTGTATAGGATGTCCTAATTCTAAATAATAAATAAAAAAAATTGAATTCTAGATTTTAATCATACTTGACATATAGAGCATAGAGAACATAAAAAAGTGAAGTTGCTGCAATTTCTTCAAACTAAAGGTATATCTTATATACTAGAGAAAGTAGTTGCACGTGGAGGAGATAAGAAACTTAAATCAGAGTATGATTCTATGCTAAAAGTAAAATCTATTCTTTGTGACGAGAAAAAACATTTGAGGTTTACTGCCTGGAATTTACATGATGCAAGTAAAAAAAAATGGGTTTAATTGTGTATAGCTAATGTTTTATTAAATATTTATTATCTCAAGTATCTAACATCCATATATGTAGATCAAACCGCTTAATGAGTATATGTTCCTTACAACAAAGCCCGCCATTTACCTAATAAACCTTTTTGATAAATATTTCATTAGAAAGAATAACAAATGGTTGACAAAAATCAAGGAATGGGTTGACAAAATGATCCTGAGGCAATAATTATTCCATTTTCTGGACTTTTCGAGAATATTTTCGCTGAGAAAGATGAATCTGAACGAAAAGCGTTCGAAGAAGAAACTAAATGTAAATCGGTTCTAGACAAAATCGTTGTTACAGGTTACAAAACATTACAAGCATTACTGCCGGCCCAGATGAAGTCAAAGCATGGACAATTCAGGTTAAAAAAATATATATATACTTCAATGCTGGAGCTCGTTTGAAATATGCCAAAAAGAAATGATGCCGTATTACTGTGGTTCTTATCACAAATAAGCAAATGTTATTAGTTTATGGTTCTTATAGTGTTCTTATATTATAACTTAATAATGTATTCACAAAGCTTTTATCTCTGATATATGTAATAATTTTTTTACTCAGTGTTCTAAAGACTTTTTCTGCTTTTAATAATGAAGTTAAATAAATTAGTATACATAATTGATTTTTTTTATTGAACTGATATATTTTTTTCTACATAATTTTAACTTCTTTTTACAAATTAATTCTTTAATCAATATAGTTTTCATTAAAAAAGACATTTGTTTTAGGGTTTAGTGCTGGTTATCAAAACTTGGCATTATTCAAGATTCCTCTAAGTTAAGCATATCTTTACGCAGGTTTGGATTCATTCGTGATGTTATGAGCTGTGAAGAAATTGTCAGAATAAAAATTATTTTAAAAAATAGTCACTTTATCTCAGAAAAACAATTCTACATGGTGATATAACAAAATTTTAAAAATGTTTAATTTAAACAAGCGATAACCTGGTGTTAGATTTTAAAAAGGAAGTAATTTTCAAAGGACTGATAATTTGCTCAAATGATGTCCCCGATTATCATTTTCTCACTCACTTTCTATATTTTTTCTCGATCTCTAAGTGAACAGCAGAAAACAATTAAAATCGCAGCTATATGAAATCGGTCTATACGAACGCATTTTTCTGCAATCTCTATTAAATTTATTTCACTCACCACAGGACAGCCCTGAAAAAAATTCCAGGCTTCAAACAATAGTGTTTAATTGATTTAAAAATAATAAGAAACTTTACATGAAACATCTGCAGTTGTTTGCTTGTGTTCACTGACCTAAAAAAAACTTGTGATAATGGAATATTAAAAGTAGGAATTAGCTTTAAAATTTACCCATCGCATCGGTGGGAAATATATGCCCAACAAGAAATTGCATTGCTTTGTCTGTTTCCCAACTTTTAAGAATGTAATTTGCTCTAAAAAAATGATTTTATGTTTTTGTTTGATTAACTCCACATACATATTAGTAATATAAGGTATATACAAGATCTTTTGGGTTCTCAACAAGTTGCAATAGTTTTTCTTCTACAAGACCATACACATATGTAGTTAATGTTGCGTTTTAAAAATTGGATACTTTCCTTTGGATTTTCGTACAGTTGTACGTTCCGTACAAAGTATGGAAAATAGCAGAGGATATTACAGGAGATTCCGATGCACATAAGTTTTGAATGCTTGTATTATGACAATTTGAAGGAAAAATAGAGCTGTGTAAAGCGTTACACATTTGTGAAGTGCGGCTAAAGAAAGAATGTTTATACTTGACAGTACATCCGAAGTTAGGATCAAGGGTAACCTGATTAGCATTCAAAGTGTTCAGGAATGCAACTGGCTATTTCGCTAGGACCATGTAAATAAAAATAGCAATAAGATAATGAAAGACATGAAACATTTCGACGGTGCTCGAGAGATGTAAATGTTTCCATTATAGTTCTACCGCCTATCATTATTAGAGCTTTATTTTGAATTCTATCCAAAAGATTCAAATGAGTTTTGGGAGCTCCTGCTCAAATGTGAGAAATATATTCAAGCCTTGGACGAATTAAGGCCTTATCGATTACAGCCAGATCAGACCGAGAAGAATTTCTTCCATCTTCGACGAAAGCCCATACACTTTGCAGCGATTTTGGCGACATCGAATATGTGGTCATTTCACAAGAGTCGGTTTGTGAAGCACATACCAATAATTGTATAGAGCGGTCCGAAAGGTAAAAATGCACGCATTTTTGATGCCGAACTCTATTCTATCAAATGCTTTTAAAATATCAAGCGCAATAATCTTACTTTCCCCAGAACGATGTAAAGATTTGTGCCACTGTTCGGTGAGATATATGTACCATCAGATCACCAATGGACCAATTGCTACGAAAGCCATATTGCCGGTTATAAGGGAGCTTTCGTTCTTCATGATAAATATTTCTTAAGCTGATAAATAATCAGCGTTTCCATGACATTAGAAAGAAGCTACGTGAGCGCGATTGGGCGGTAGTTAGAGGGTGTAGAAGATTTACCTTTTTATGTACACGCCGAACAAACGCGTTTTAGCTATTTGCACTGCTTAAGCTTTTCCATCTAGCAAGATCTCATGATTACCTTTTCATTTCGTTCAGTGTATTGCATGAACGATAATTTTTGGATGTCAATGAAATGAAGTTTGTTGTCTTTAACTGTTTTTTTTTAATATTTCCGTTCAATTCAACGTTTCTAAATTTTGACTGTTCTACCTAGAGCAGGAGCTAAGTTGGGTTGGGAGTGAATAACTAAACGCACATGGAGAGCTTGGCGATTGCGATGTTCCCAATCGCGTCTGAGCTTCTGTGCTTCTGCTACTAAATCAGGCGGTAAACTTGCGATCTGTGAGTCTTCCATATCAGTCAGTATCTAAAATTTAAACAAATTTATAAATAAAATAGCTTACGATATGTATTGCATGTAATGTAGGTCAACAGGTTTTAATGTACTCACTGCTTGTCTAAGAGATGGTTACAGATTTTGGAAAAATGCTGCAGCATCAACTGGGTCATCTGGATTTGCTGTCTGTGCTACTTGTTTCGGCTTGAATACTTGGAGGAAGAGCTGCCAAAAATCTGGATTCACTTCAATCAATGATTCATGCTCAGTTTCAATTGCGTTTAGTTGAGAAATTTTGCGGTTTCGTCTCTGCTGATTCTGAATTGCTTACGACATTATGACCCGATTGGTTTGAGCTTGTTTCTGCACTTTGCGAAACTGTGGTATAACTGGCTGTTTCCTATGCATGAGCTGGCGCTGAAAACTGCATAAAACAAATATACTATAATTAAATTTGCTATTCACAATTTCTAGAATAATTTTATAAATAAGATATTTTTATAAAACGTGCAGTTTTTTGTAATTTTTTTATGTTTTTGTATAAATGATTATCATAGATTCATTTTTGCAAAAATATTCTCCTATAAATTAACGTTCATTAAAAATTTAAAAAAATCAAAACCAAAATCTAGTTAAGCTTTAATAGGAGTAGTTTGGTATAATTTCTTCATCTACCTGAGATAAAACATTTTGGATTTCATCATCAAAGTCCACTCAAACATTTTCTACATTGAGTTCGTCTTCTTCTTCGTTTTCATCGTCATTGTCATCATTTTCTTGAAGGTCTTCTGGCTTGGCTTCCTCTTCATCATCGTCATCCACATCTTCGTCTGGCAGTGGATGCAAAGCAGCTAAGGCCAATGCGGCTACAGCCATTTCCTCAGTTATTCTTTGGTGTAAGTTTGCAGCAATCTTCTGATTAAATCTGATTCTGAAGAATATTTACTTGCTGCAGGGAAAAAAATCCACAAATAAGGAAGAATCTTACAGAGGATTAGTAGACATGCATACAACGTCATAAAATTTGTGTCTTAATGAATAACTTCATCATTGATATTGTTGAGATTTTCTGGAGAACCTCATAAGCAATATATTTTGTTGGTTAAAATAAAGAATATAAAATAATGAACAAATAAAACTGAAAATGAAAACAAATTATTTTAATTCTCAAACGTTTTTAGAATTGTCATATTGACTTTTGGCAAATCAACAGAAAAAAAACTATCTGTCAGTTTGAGCAAAAGTTATTTTAATCCACCACTCACATGTATTCACGGATAAGAAAAAATGAGTAATTTAGGAGAGTTTTCTCTTACTCAACTCAAAAAAAAAATTGCGGGTGATTAAGGCAAGGGGAGTACGAGTCGCGCCTCTATGTAATTATTTTCTCAATGATTGTGACGACGACTAAAAGATTTATTGCCTTACAAACAACGCATGATCTACATCATGCTTATACATTTTGGTAAGACCGATAATATAAAAATCAAAATAATGCAATTCCAAATAAAATGCGCCATTCTAACAATATTCAATTTTCAGAATCATCCTTTCTTGAAAAAAAACAACTACTTTACATATTTTTAAAAATTGTCTCTTATGCGTGCCTGATTCTTTGCAGACAAGTAATTATGGCTGCGCAATCTGCCCGACGACGCCGGTTTTTTAACGATTTTAGATTTAAGCGGCCCTATCACAGAATCCACCGTTAATCGAAAATCTGCTACGAATCCTGAAAAATCTATCTACAAATTTCGAAATTCGTACAATTCCAATTCGTAGAATCAAAAAGAAAATATTTTGTAATTAATTTGTTGTGAACTTGGGAACTAGTGCCAATGTCAAATTCAATTGTCAACAAAACTGTGATACTTTTGGCGTTTTTCTTTTTTGCCTCTGAGCAAAGCTCTGTGCAGAGGCTGACCTATCAGAGCAGATCTCTAAGCAGATTATGATCAAAGTCCTCAGATTAAATTATGAAACACAATTTGAGCACTTAAATGTCATTTCATAGCTGTATTTGTTAACTTGAAATTACTTGTTTGTTTTTGTGAATTTGCTGTCAAAACACAAAAGAAAAAACACAGGTTTAGTAAAAAATTCAAGTTATCGAACAAACCTCAAAAATTTAAATTGCCTTGTAACATTTGAGCGTCAAAAAGAAAAATAAGAGAAAATATTGAAATTAAGCAATCTTAAATAATTAATTGACAAATCGAGTGTATTAAATCAGTACATCAGACCAATTCAAAGACGATAATAACAAAATTCTGTTCTTCATTCTTCCGAAATTGTTAAGCTTTAAAAATAATATGCAAAAAGCAATAGTGTTGCGAGAAGCGTTTAATTTATTTTTTGAAGAAGATGAAGACGATAATACTGAATCTAATTATTATCGTGCACGGATAACAAAAAATCAGAACTATGCGGAAGAAGTCGTGTCGAGGTTCTCCGATAGAACATTCAAAATACATTTTCGTGTGAACCCCGATGTTCTTGAAATGTTATGCCGAGAAATACACTCCATCGAGGATCTTCAATCAGGTCCCGGTAGGGAATCCACAAAAATCGAAAAAAAACTGATGATTACTCTATGGTATTTGGGAAATCCAGAATGCATGAGGTATGGTATATTACTCGTTGTATTTTATTACATTCAAAAGTTTTTATTAAAATTGTGAATGTAGATCTATTGCAGATAGATTCGGCGTTTGCATTGCAAGTGTATTCCGGATAATCTTAGACAACTGTGATAGTCTAATCAAACTAAATAGGAACAAGAAATTCATAAAATGGCCTACAGCACAAGAAGCAACTAGAACGTCAACTCATTACCATACGAAAACTCGGTTTCCAGGTTCAAATTATTCAATACCATTTATCTAAGTATTTATATTAAAAATTAATAATTTCAGGAATAATTGGTTCCATCGATGGTTGCCATATACAAATAAGAGCTCCAATTATGTCACATAATTCGTATATCAACCGAAAAGGATTTCATTCGGTTCTCTTACAAGGAATTTGTAACCATAAAATGGAGTTTTTGTACTGCTACACTGGTGAGGCAGGCTCAATCCACGATGCTCTTCTGTTGAGGAGATCCGGAATCATTGATAAAATCAACACAGGTTAGTGTTACTTTGTATATTTTCATGTTAAGTTAAGAACATTATACTTTTATACACAGAACATTAATATATTAAAGGTGACTTCTTAATCAACGAAGAGCAGCATTTATTGGGAGATTCCGCCTATCCATTAAAAACTTGGCTGATAACACCTTTCAAGGACAATGGAAACTTGAGAGATGAGCAAAAAATGTTCAACAGAGTTCAATCTCAAAATGTCGAGTTACAATTGAGCGAGCATTTGGTTTGCTCAAAGGCAGATTTCGTCGACTTTTTAATATTAACTCGCTGAAACCAACTTCTATTGTAAAATATATAATAGCCTCATGCATTTTACATAATATTTGCATACTTTACAACGATATCGATGAAGATTTTATAACTATTGAGGACGAAGAACATGCTGTAGATGATCGTGATGCAGATTCCATAGATGTACAAAGTGCCACGACAAAAAGGAATAGTTTAATGACTGCATTATTTTAATAAATGTAATTTTTTCGTTATATATAATTATTATTATATATTATTATTATAATGACTTTGACCATTCATAACGAAAGAAACATTTAAATCACCCAAATAAAGCAAATAGTACAGAAATGACATCGTGGTTTATCTAGCAGATTTAAGAAATTTCTATCAATTTAATTAAATTTCTTGGATCTGGTTAGATAAACGACGATGTAACTTCCATACTACTTGCGTTATTTGGGAGATTTAAATGTTTCTGAGTCTTAAATTAAGTGCTCTTCCTGTTATTGAAAACTATTTTGAATTTCAACAAAAATTTAAAAAAAATTTGCATCTAAAACAAATTGTGTTATTTTTGAATTTTTCGAATTATCAATAAAATCAACTCAGGTTATACCTATTTACAAAACATATATATTTCAGTTTCAAGACTATTCAATAACGTCAAATTTAATAAAGGTGACTCTTATATCCATGAAGAGCAGCATCTATTGGGCGATTCCGCATATCCCTTAAGCCATTGGTTAGTTATTCGGTTTAAAGACAATGGCCGTTTAAGGGATGAACAAAAAATGTTGAACAGAATCCATTCAAAACGCCGTGTTTCTATTGAGTGTGCATTCGGCTTGCTCTCAGCAGATGGAGAAGACTATTCCATGTAAGTTCCTTAAAACCGACATCCATTGTTTATAACGTCATGTATTTTGCACAATATACATATGTATATTATTCAATGACAACTTAGATGATTTCATCGTAGTTGCGGACAACCAGATTTTTGATAATGATGTGGACTCAATCGACATGCAAACAACGGAAACAAAACGAAATCGTTTAATGAACGCATTATTTTAATAAAAAAAACATACATACATATGCACATAAATGGCTTAACAATTATAGCTTATATTAAATTAAACGCAAAGAATATAATAAATAATAAGTTATAAAAAAGAATCTTAAGAAAGCAGTTCATTTTTCTGTAGCCTATTAAAAAAAAACTTACATATACGTATCTGCCACTGTGGATGATACTTTTAAGGTCACTTCTAGCTAAAGAATGGTCGACAGAAAGGGTCTACCACAAAAATTACATTTTATCGACCATTTTTTCAAAAATGGTTAAAAATCGGTTTGCGTCAGCCATCTTTTCCCTGTGCCTCCTCTCAATTGATGAATCCCGCTCCCTATGTCTCTTCCTGGTGTTTTTAAAGCTGCTGCTTCTAAGAATGCTGACTGCAACTTCGCCCTCTGTTTCAGTTAGAATGTCAGGTTCATTAAGAGTAACCTCTGTGTTTTCAGAAGACATGACAGCCGGAGGAGTCACTTCGGGGGCCCGGGCCAGCAAATCATCCATAGCTTCGTAGAACTCCCACGTTTTCCGGAACATACCCGTTTTCTTTTGGGATTCTTTATGGCTCTTGTATGTTTTTTTAAGGCTTTTATATTTTGTGTCTATTTGCTCATACGTTAGCGATAATCCAAACACGCTATTTATTTCCCTGGCAATTTCATCAAATACATTTTTTTTAACACCTGTATCTAGACGTGCTTTATTTTTTTTAACTAAGGAAATCAGGTATACGGTTTCCGTACTTGTCCACCTGATCCCTATAAACAAGAAACAAGTTATAATTTGTTTTTTTTTGTATTAAAACATATATACCAGCAGTTCCAACGTTTTCGTTTTCTGATTTCATTTTTGTTTTTATTTGTCTTCTTTCGTGATTGTCAAACTTATGAGTGAAGTTTGCGCGCTTGGCTTTTTGCTCCGTTTGATCTGTCATTTTATTATGAGCTAATGGTTCATGCCCCGATTTAGCTATGATTTAAAAAAGAAACGCGAGTTGAGAGATTGAATGTGTCTGAGCTAAAAAAGAAACACAGATCTTTTCTTGACAGCTGAGTTCTTTACTCGGAGCTAAAAAAGAAAAACGCCATTTGTAGGAGATACCACTGATCTCTAAAATTTTATTGACACGCGGTAAGTTGCTTTCCACGCCACCTGGAAATCAGCGCATGAACCTTCAATTGGAGATAGATTTTTTTTTCGATTTGACGTTCAATATATTTCCCACAAGAAAAAAGGGTCTGAAAAAAATTAATTTTACAAAATAATTTTATATGAACGGGTACCCATATTATGAATGCAATATAATAAGAATACATGTGAGTTTGTATATCAAGAAGAATATGTATCAAAACTTAATGTCAATTTGCTTTATTTTGTAGACAAAAAATGCAAACAAGCCGACATTGTTGTTGTTGTTTCTTAAAATAAGCTCGTGTTGTTAGTCAAACTGATTTCAAGTGCGTAGTATGGGAAGGTGGTTTTAGATACTAAAGTAACATAGAGGTTTTACTGAATTTGTAAGTTGGCTTATTTTATAAGATATATAATATAAAAAATAAGGAAGATGAGCTTTTGTAAATATGTTTATAATATAGATGTAGGTATTTGTGATAATTTAAGACGTATAGGCATTTCTTAATTTTATTTATTATCAGAAAATTGATAAAATCATTTGGGTTCATGAAATAAGTTAATATAATCCTTTTGTTTTAGAAACAAAAACACACCCTATTGAATATATATAAAAATTTGATATAAAAATATAAATATTATAATAACCTCTTCTTACGTGGATTTGAGAAAAATGTTCATTAATTTTGTTGATAAACTTATATGGAGTTTTCAATTTTTGTTGCTTTTATTGATATAAAACCTACGTACTTAAATGATATATTTAAAAAAAATAAAATGTCTCAGAGTATTAAAAAACTTTAAGCTTTCGTTAAATTATTACATGTGCAAACCAAAACACAATTATTTTCTTAGTTTAAAAACCAAACAAAATTTTATGTATGCACACAATCCTTTAATTTTGTTTATAATTTGTATGAAAAGATTGTTTATTCCCTAAACAACCGTTCAGTTATTCAAAAAGATTCATTTTAAAAACAAACACACTTTATGGAAAAAAATCGTAATATTAATAACCCTGGTACGCTGCTGTTGCGAAACGAAAAATCCCATGCAAAATGACACGACGAAACCATGAATGAAAAAATATCGCTCTACTTTTGGTTTTCAAGTACGCTTCTGAAAGACGAAGTGTGTAATTCTAGATTTCTTAGTACAATTCTCCACTCTTTTCGTTCTCAATTTAATTGAGCTGCACATTAATTGCCTGCGAAATTTTGTCGATTCATTTTTTTTATTAAAAAAAAGTCAAGTTGACGTGTGTGTTTTGTTGATTTGATTTTTCTTTGGTTTCGGGTTTTCTGGTGTCTGCTTTTTCTCTGCATTTTCTGTATTAAATTATTCAAAATAAATTCAATTCAAATTTTTGTATTAAAACCAATTTCAACATCGACTAAGCTAACTGTGCAAAATGAAAATGGGAATATAGAAAGCAGCACACCCTTTACATATCTTATCGGCGAACACCGAACAAGATTTACTCCAATGTAATGATACTAGCCTACCTACCTAGAAAATATACTAACTCAACAGAAAACAAATTAATTAAACGTTCGTAAGTATTAAACATAAATTTAATTGTCAACCTATGAAGTATTTTCGCATTACAGATTGTAACACTGAACAAAAGGGGGCTACAACATCACCGCTATCCGTTGCCCTTGCGACACATTTCGCTACCAGAGCCCAAAAGTCCTTTCTCTAGTTCAGGAGAAATAGAAAACGTATTGAGCAGCGAAGCTGACCCCGTCGCTGATGGCTCAGGTATTGCGAATTATGCATACATTTTTATAAAAAAGATATAACGTATGTTTTGTACATACTTAATAAATATGGATTGAAACGACGAAAGATCAAAGCCGCAGGGGCTCCTAAAATGCCACATACAGGATATGTGCGTTACATTAATATAGAAGGGGACCATCAGTTGCATTCGGAATTCCCAGAGAAAACCTCGATTGAATATACAAAAATGATCGGCGAAGAATGGTCAGCAATGACCGAAGATAAGAAGTCACCTTTTCAAAAAGAAGCTGAAGTTGACAGCCAGAGATATTGAACAGAATTAAACGATTTTCTTAAAGATCGTTCTGATATATTAGCCTTTAAATTGGCAAAAAATAAAATTCGGAAGCGCAAAGAGAACTTCGAGCTAAAGCAGTATCCACCGAAAAGAACCAAGTCAATGGAAACAATTTGAATGGGAATTGTTCAACGAAGCCGTCATTCTTACGTAAATCAATTGAAACCATTTCCGTGGCTCCTAGAAAAAAACTTAACAAAACAACACCAAACTACGCAAACCACTCAAACCAGTGCAAACGTAAATCGTCGGTTTGGTCAAACAAGCGGTGGATTATATGATAATGGTGGCATTCCAACTTTCACTGGAGAACTATTAGAGCACAATAAATGTCTTGGTATGGAAATGCGAACATTACGAAAATCTCAAGTTGATTTTTAGCAGCAAAATGCAATGCTTGAGAAACATATTGAGAATATGAAGTTTTGGAGCTGAAAAGACTATAACTGAAAATGATGCGTTACAAGAGAAGAATCGTTTGATGGAAATGTATTTGAAGCTTAAGCTGATACAAGCTTCTGGTGCGTCTATTCTAACAGAACCCAATGGGGCTAGGATACCTTGGATAAATCATCATTTAAATTGATAAATATATATAAATATAAAATGGCAACAACAAACACACATGGTCCAGCTTGCCTAAGTTAGGCAAAGTACATAATTCGAAAACTTTGACGATGTGCTATTGCATGCTATACTCATAATATGAAACATGCATTTTGATGAAGTATCAGTAAGTTATTTTCTAGGTTTTTGTTCACCTTTGTAAGTACTACATGATTCATTAGATTACAACTTTAGTTCATCTAATTTTCATTTTTTTATGTAATTTTTGACGAAATCGCTCCATTATGTTTCATTGTCAGTTGCATTATATTTTGTCATTTTGTTTTCAATAAAGATACATGTGTCCGTATAGTAGATCTTTATTTGGGGTGCCTATTATCACCAACTATCGACTTTTCTTTCGTTCTCTGCCACAAAGGGAGACAGACCAAATAATTGTGTTAGATGTGCTATTAGGGACAATTTATCGAGTTGAAAAAATTGCAGGGTGTACATCGCGACGTGAGAATGGTTATGGAATCGAGATCTCTTGCAAAAATTCCAGAAAAATATGGTTTGCCATATACTGCAGAAACATTCTCGCCGATCGGTTTGTGAGAAAATCATGTCTTGTGCATTTCCATTTTCGTTTAGTGGAAAAATTTGTCCATTTAACTACACTGAGAAGTTTGCCATGAACCGTTGAGATGTATTATGATAGTGTATGCGAGAACGGTAGATTGGGAGTACCCAACGGTGTTTGGAGTGTATCTAAAGTGAATGCCAATTACGCTGTAAGTGATACAGTTATCCAGCAATTTGGGCAGTTATTTTGTGCACTTCAGATGATTAAAAGATCATAATAGAATAACAGAATAATTCTTGTTTTTAAATATGGTTTTGGTTGCATATAGAGGATTTAAAAAAAAAACTCAGAACCGTTTAAATGATCCAAATTAAGCAAGTACTTTTGAATTTTAAAAAATTTCTATCAATTTTAAGAAATTCAATAAAATTGGTACGTAGGTAAACCACTCTTTAATTCGAAAACTACGTGCTTCCTTTTGAAGATATAACGGTTCTGAGTTTCATTTGAAATTCCGGATACCATTTTGACAGTCAAAGAATTATTTCAAGAAAATTTTGTCTTAAATTAATTTGGTGACACAAAAATTCCATCTAAAAATAATTTGGTGACAGAATTCCTTTTTTTTTGTACAACTTGTCAATTGTTTTTGACATCTTGCAGAACACTCCCTAAATATTTTGCCGTTGTGGTTTTCGTTAGCATGTCGCTCTCCTAGTGGAGACCACCGAACATTTTCGTTTCGCCTCAGCCGCGTACTAGGCTTAAGGATAATGTTGTTATTGTTTCTCGTCGAACGGTTGTTTTTTTAGCATTTTCCAATTCAAAAGTAAAGCATTAAAGTTATCAATTTCGATTTATTTTACGCTTGACTTAGAAGCTTTCATTGCTTATTAGTCTATTACTGTCAAAATATTTATAACTGTTCATAAAAAATTAATCAGAAAAAGCAATATTAAGAGAAACATTTTTGGTTTTTCTCTTATGGAAAATACATTGAACGTCAAATCGAAAAAAATCTATCTAAACTTGAAAATTCACGGGCTGACTGCCAGGTGCCGTGATTCCATGCGTCATAAGATCAGTCTGGAATACACTATTCAACGAATTAATGGGGGCGTTGGGTGTCGCATAGCTTTCTGATACATTGTTGAAAAATATATTGTGCTCTTGTGAACCTATAAAACCCAAGGTAACCATTTCTGTCAAAAGTCAAAACAGAAAAAAAAAACTAATTGCTTATGATTACGCTTCGGCTCAAAGTGAATTAAACATACATTTGTTGGATAAAATATAAATTTAAAATGAATCAGGAAGGAAGAACCACAAATGTTTCACCCAATTCAGAAGTAGAAGATGATGTATTAGGTACGTAATTAAAGTTCACAAACAGCTATTGAAAAGACAGCTGCTTTCATAGTCAGCTTTGCACTAAGATACTTAAGTATACCAGAAATTTAGCGCCAGCTTGGCTTGGATTTGAAAATCATATGTTTTATTCGTTGTTATGGTCGTCAGCTTTTAATTGACAGATATTTAACACGTATTACAACATCAACGAAAGTATATGCGCAGCTAATCAGTGCGCTACCGAACGCCCCCAATCTTTGATTCATGACACTATCCAGTGTATTATAGAGATTAGTGGGGACGTTCACTTAGTTATGTTTAACAATCAAGTATAACTTTCTGTTGTTGTAATGCCTGTAAAAGCACATCTGATGAAATAACATCTGTTCTCGTAAGACATTGACTTACTATATATGGACTGCTAGTCGGTTAGCATTTCCATACAAAAAGTCTACTTTACACGGTCCCACTTCTTTCATAGCACCACAGCGCTAACCTGGCATTAGTAGCAAACAAAAAAAAAACATATCCGAAAGCCATCTCTTGCCATTGCGCTGAATTAGCAGTTTTCGGCACAGGAACTAGTGCCATCTTTTTTAATAACAGTAAAAAACAGTCATCTGTTCTTAATTTAAACTTATTCTTTGATCTCTGACATAAATGTCAGTCACATGTATTATTTACATTGACATTTCAAAATTATTGTTATGGCCACACATCATTTTGATAAGAGAATTAAAATAGGTATACAGCAAAAAAATCTAGGAAAAGTAGTACATTTCATTACTCTAATAAATATTGTTCTTTTTTTTTATAGATTTCTGGCCCGACCATGAATACCATGACCAAAGTCCTACAAAACTAGACCGTCATCTAAGTAGTTTCCTCTGCCATGAATTCATGCCAACTTATTTTGTTTTTTCTATCTTCTCTATCCGAAGCACTGATTCAAGCCCAATTGGAAAAATCGCAAGGACTAACCAATGAAGATAACGATATTCGTTTTGGGCATACTACAACAATTAGAACCAATTAAGAATGTTACTTATATTTTGGTTATATAGAGAACTTGCATTCCAAACCAGAAAAGTACACGCCATCTTTTAGGAAGGTGTTTTCTTCGGCAGGTTATCCATCCAAAAAGATGAGGACAACTTAAAGAATGTTACAACATACAGTGTCGTAGGAATATCAGGAAAAGAATCCTTACTAACTCTCATTTGAGACAACAAACTAAATTTTAAAAATCTCAAGCATTTGATCCTTCATGAGCATGGTAAAATATTGGAACATTTTGGTAAGAACTTTTTTTTGATGTTACTTAAAGATTTAAGTTAATTTAATTACTGTATTGTAGATATGCGTAGCTAAGTTCAGAAAATCTTCCATAGAACATGAAATTCAGTTTGCGTGGAATGGCAACTTGATACCTGCCAACCGCATATTTTCGTCTTACCTGGCTTTGTTATTTGTATTCAGATTAAATGAAGCAATGTACTTGGTAGTTGTCTGTGATGTCTTCCATGAACATTTTAAGCCTCGAATTTTTGGAGAATGGAAATCTCATTAATGTATCCATATCAGTGTCGGATGTTGTGTTGCCGTATTTGAGATGGATGGCTGTTCATATTCGTAAGTTTTGATTTTGACAAGAAGCACTCTGGTTCTTATACTTTATATATTTCTTATTTAGATGTTAACAACAAAAGGTCTAAATTTCGAAGGGCTGTCTCTGGGTATATAACTCTAACTGTTCAAAATTTAGCTGGTCCTGAGAAGTCTGAGGTTCGCAACAGTACAGTGAAACTGATTGCACAACCGCCTCGTCATAAGAGAATTGAAGATATTTTAGTTAATTTAAGTCGTTTATATATGTATTTCATGTGTTTTGTATTAAATAAAGTGGATTATGTCTAACGATGAATATTTGGAATGTAATTTTTGTTTTGCCTTTTGTTCCAATGACGCACTGTTTATATATTTTTTTAATATCAATAAATAAAATCAGAATGTATCGTACAAACATGCTCTTGTACTTAACAATTTAAATGTAGCTAGTCATTGACGATGTTAGTAGGTAGGTAATGTAGTTATCATTATGTAGTTTAAAAGCCTATGTAAGCTTGGTCTATAGTATAATGATTTATCAAATGGATTATTTAAGGAATAGTTATACATAGACACCTAATTAATTTTAATCCAGATTATTGATTTTAATTATGTAAGCCTTATGGGCACATACTTTTATACATAAATGAAACCTAGGTAAGTGTGAACATTGTACATACATATGTATATGATGAAACTGTAGGATAGAGGTAGGTATGCACATAACTTCATATGATAAAGTGCAAGGTAAATTTATTTTTAAAGCCATAATATGCATAGGTATCGGAAGCATACATATATAGGAATTCAGTGACTTAGGTACTACACATTGATAATTTTATTTTATTATTAAGCTTAATAAAAGCCACTTAAAAACTAAGTCTTAAATACTAGAATAACATTATATATTACACAAATTATATACAATATAGTGACTTAAATTCTAAGCAATCAGTATAATACAAACAAAAAAAGAACAGTCTTGAATCAATATTAAAGGAAGGTTTTCAGGAATTTGGGAGTGCATGCTTTAAGGCGGGTTTACTTAAGTAAAGGTCAAATACGTTTGAATTATTGAATGTGCTCAACATTCTAGTTAAGGGCTCATTTTGGCCGTATTCAGTGCGGTGGTATTGGAGTCGAAACAAAGTAACGGATCTAAAACGGCGGGGATTCGTATAAATATAAATATTTTGGAGGAGAATAGGACAATCAATACAACCATTTAATAACTGATGAATGAACAGGATGTCAGCATTCTTACGGAGGGTATAAAAAGTTTGTAAGCCTAAAAGTTTAAGACGTGGCAGGTTGAAAGGATCATCACAACACAGACCACGTGAGGCAAAGCGAATGAATCTTCGCTGGACGGATTCAATTCGTTTAATGTGGACTTGATAATAGGGGGACCAGACCTGAGATGAATATTCGCGAAGGGGTCTAACGAAATTCATATAAGGGGATTTAGTGACATAAGATCGGCAAATTCTTTAGACCAGCGTTTAATAAATCCAAGAGAAGAGTTAGTTTTGTTTATGGCACTATCAATGTGGTCACGAAAATTATGTTGGGACTCACATAAAAGACCTAGATCACGGATTGAAGTGACTATAGGAATTGGTTCATTATTTAGTGTATATTTTCTTTGTAAGGAGGGAGTGCGCTTACGGGAATAGGTTATGACTTGGCATTTCTTGATGTTGAGTTCCAGAAGGTTTTATTGACACCAAATATAGAATTTGTCCAATTCGAATTGCAGTGATGGGTATCTGCAGAATTGGAAATATGTTTATATATTCTCATATCATCTGCATAGATTAAAACATCTGAATCAGAAAAGATTTTGTCTACATCATTTGTGGTTAACACCAAAATAAGAGGTCCTAGGTGACTTCCCTGTGGGACACCAGACGTTCCACAGATTAAGTTTGATACACAAGACCTAAATGGGGTTTATCTTATCGATGACTGAAGATACATCAATTATGATGGAAGATAATGAAGTCTGAGCGCAGCCGTTCATGAAACTAAAATAACTTAAATCAGCTTCAGTGTTGACGCAAGAAAAAGCAGTACCAAAAAATTCCGCGAAAAGGTTGGATATAGTTGTAGAATCAGCAGACGAAGTTTCACCCAATTTCAATATTGCTGGGTAACCATCGAGCTTTCTTTTGCTATTTATAAATTGGAAAAACAATTTCGGGTTGTACATCAGATCAGTTTGCATTTTGGAAACGTAGTTTGAGTATAGAGATTCACATAAAACAGAAATTTTCATAAGTTAAGGTGTAGTTAGAAAAGTCAGAGCTAGATTTTGATTTAAGAATTTTTTTCCAAAGTTTGTTTCGTTTATTGCGGAGGGAGCGAAGTTCTTTGGTATACCAGGGAGGGGAATATGTAATATTTTTTTGCGAAAGCATTGGTATTGATTTAGAAAAGCAATCAAAAATAAGTCCATAGAATTGAGAATTAGTTATGTTGATATGGGTACTTTGATTATAGATGAAATCAAAATTTATCCGACCAATAAGATTATTTAGCTTATCAAAGTTACTCTTACGGAAGTTGAATTTATGTTGGGTAAGGATTTCAGGGTTAGAATTGTTACACATATAAGAAAAAGTTATAGATATTGGAGGGTGGTAAGAGTCGAGTTTGGTAAGAAGATGGTTGCTTTTCATGACAACGGTGTTATGGGCGTCTGATGTATAAATTAAATCAAGCTGCCTACATAAGTTATTTTTGACATCACTCATTTGAACGAGACCTGAAGCTTGAAGACGGCCTGTGAAAAGGATTTCTTTTTCTGAGGTTGCGTTGTTTGAAATGAAATGGATCTCATCATCAGAATTGGTCCAAAGTAAACGAGGTAGATTGAAGTCGCCAACTATAATAATCGTCCTCAGGGTTAGCAGATCGTCCTCAGGGTTAGCAGATTAAACAATAAAGTCAACAGCATTAGTGAAAACCTGGTATTCTCTAGTTATTTGAGATGGGGGGATATAGCAACACAGAATATAAAGAGAACGTTTGGTCAAGTTTATCTTAATACATACAAGTTCCAAATTTATAGTATAGGTATAAAAATTACAGATGCGTCAAAGTCGGAATGAAGTGCCAATAGAACACCACGACCTATAGGGTTGCTTGCACTAGAGCTAGAATTATCGGGAAATAAAATATTTTTGTGATAAACTGTGAATTCAGAGGTGAAAAGCTCATTACTTGCAATATTTTCGAAAAGGTTAGTTTCGGTTAGGGCATAGAAATTATAAGGTCATTTTTGGGAGTTAAGATAAACTTCATTGGTTTTAGTTCGAAGACCACGTACGTTTTGATAATAGACAGATATGCATGGTTGTTTAGTTTGTGGGACGTCGCTGAGTGTTGAGAAGGGGTAGTATTAGTGACGAAAAAACTTTTTTGGAGCATGTGATCTCAGGATGGACCTCAAAAAAATTGCCATAAGCGGAGAGTTCGTTGGCTACAGTAAGGGGCGAAATATCAAAAAATTCGTGATATTGAAAAAAGATTTTTTTTAACGCTACGAAGTTGATAGGAAGGCCTTCGTTTAATATGGAAAGTTCTAAGCTTGTTTTGGTTTTCCCATCAATACAAATATAATCAGGTTTATCGTGAAAATAGGCGAGGTAATTTCTGACATGGTTAAGTTTTTTCGGGTCTCGCAAACGAGACAATACAAAACGGCCGTCATCACAGGAGTCTGTAAATTGTTTAGTTTATTTTACCAAAGGAAGAAGAATTGGGTCTAAAAAAGAAGTTAAAGGTGCATTAGGGTTAGAACAATGGCGGGAATTTGTGTTATCTACGGAAGAATTATTAGGTTTGTCTTGCTTAAGAGAATTGTTAAGTAATGCTGAATGAGGGGAATGATTGTTATTGATTGATTGTACAGATGGATTAAAGACGTGTGATAAATAGAAATTTGGATATTTTGTTGTTCTAGAATTAGAAGTTGATTTGTTGAGAGAAGGTATAATAGTTGGCAAGTGAGGAGAAACAGGAGAATTATTACTAGGTTTCGAAAATAATTTATTACTATACAACTTAGAATAAGATCTTAAAATCTTAAACGACGATGGTTTTTCAACCCAAATTGCAATCTTCATCATACTTTTTCTTAAGAAGCGAGGACAGGAGGAAAACAGCCATTCATAAGTACGAGGTATTGAGATTTTGAAGGTTCCAAGGCCAAGGCGTTGACAACTGGTAGGAACGAATCTATAATTGTTTTTAAAAAAGTGTAGAATCCAGGATTCGTTAGCTCGACGAGGTGCATCTTTAACGATGAAAATTGTTATTTTTTTGCAAATAGGTTTATTAGTACAGATTTTCTTGAGGCGATTGTGCCATTCTGAGGGGGTCCAAATTGTACCAAATTTATAAATAGTCTGAGGTGATTGCTGAAGGGTGGAAACTGGAGGTGCTGGATGAGATATTTTAGTACTATCGTCATTTAAGCGCACATGGGAAGAATTCATGTCAATTTCGTCTGTATTATTAATTTTAATGTTGCTGGTGTTGAAATTGATGGTGATTTTGTCGGGACTGTTACTGATGATGATATTGTTAGATGTTGATGATGGTACTAGTGGTGGAACAGGAAGTGAAACAGCGACGGAAAGATTATTGGTAGACTCGATTATTTCAGCTAGAATTGATGTATTGTAACTAGAGCATCTTGGTTGAACGTGTATTTCATCAATTTTACAGGAAGCGATTTTGATTTCGTCGATAATATCATTAAACGAGGTACGTGCAATAGTAGGTTCGCTGCTAATGTCAAAAATTTTGGACATAAATTCATGAAGAATTGAAGTGAGTGGGGCAGGAGGCTGAAGACATTGAGTTTGAAGTAGATTGTATGAAAAGATCTAGGTTGGACCGAATAACTTGAATTTGTTCATTAATATTTTCAACAGGATATGAGCTTAGTGTAGATTCAAGCGTAGTGCGTATATCACGGTTAATGTTATCGAAACTGCAATTGGTGTGGTCATTACGAGATTTTAATGTATGAACAAAAGACGAAAGTTTTTTATCGATTGATGATTGATTAGAAATACAACGATTGCTGAGGGTTTCAATTGTATTATTCAGAATTTCTATACTCTTAGAAAAGTCATCAAAAAGTTGAAATTGAGCAAGAATACTTTTATGAAAGCGATTATTGTCAGCTATGATGGAGTTAGTAGTCACTAAGACATTTAACCGCAAGAAGAATATGAGACAGGGAGATATTTTTACACTCGTCACAAAGATATACAAAGTAAACCAAGTATTCTTTTAAATAACCACATGATCTCTTGTTAAGTCCAAGACATTGGGGGTGGTATGATTTACCGCAGAGACCGCGACACGATACTCTTTCGGTATATTTACTATCGAGGATGCAATTAGGGGAATCACACGGGTTATTTTCCATATTTAGAACTAGTATTATTTAATTTTTTTGTGGTAGGTAACCACATGACTTCATATGATAATGCAAGTAACATGAGTTATGACATTCATGACCCTTAAACACATAAATATATATAGGTAGGGAGCCTCCATAAATAATTTTAAGTGACCCAGGTACCATAAAATATGTGAATATAGTTTAGTTTACGAAATCATAAATATCATGTTTAAAATGAAACATAAGTAAAAGGGAAATAAATGGATGAAACAAATAATAAAATTCTTTATAATTTGCTTAGCTGGTAGGTATAATTTGAGGAAAAGAAGACGTCATTCGAATTCTTTCAAAATAAAATGTGGTCATTTCCATGGCATATTCCACAATTTGTGCTGGATTATTTCCCAAAGTCTTTATTATGTGGCCATTAATATTAGCAACTTGAAGTCTAACCTGTGCTAATTGTTGGGATAATCCTAACTGTTGAGTCACAAGGTGCTGTTGTGTTGGCTGTTGATTGCCTTCAATATTCTGAACCTGATCCTATTGCTGCTGCTGTTGTTGCTGTTGACGTTGTTATTGCTCCTAAATTTGTTGATTTATAGTCTGATTCTGTGTTTTCAATTTAGGGAATTGCGGAGATTGTGTATGAATACCCATTTGCTGTTGTTGTTGTATGTATTCTTGTTGTTGTGGCTGTGCTGATTGTATTATTTCCTGTTGTAATCCTTGCACCGACGAGGACTAAGGTACTGATCTTTGGGTAACAATAGTTTGTCCCGGCTTATTATTATTCTTTGACCACCAACCATACATTTTTGCTGAGCATTTCTTGTATTAACAATTTGTTGAATAACTTTTAGCGTCGGTTGAAAATTTGATACCACTTGGAGAGCTGCTTGTGTAACAGTTTGTATGTTTTGTGTAGGAACAAGTTGGATATTTTTTTATTTATTGTAACCTTCAAATAGATATGTATATACAAATAAAGATGCAAAATAAAAATAATATTCTATAACAATAATTTTACCTTTTGTTGAATTTCTCTATTAAACATTTGTTTTGCTACATTTGACTGCTGGACTATAGTCGTAAGAAGAACTGAGTTATGAGTTGATTTGTTATTCATTGCCGATGAGCTTTTTACTGTAGCTGAGCTCTTATTGGCGTGCACTGGAAAAGAACATTTTATAGTTAAATATATGTATATTTAATGAATTTTATATTTTACCTGGTGTTGTTTTTAGTACATGTAATTTGCCGTCAGGCATTTGTAGTAGTTGCTGACCGGGACTTAAGCCACGCTCACTAACTTTACTTAACAATCGGGAACACGAATTACTTTAACTTTATGTGGCTTCGCGGCTGCTTGAGGGGTTTTTGTAGTTGCTATTGTGTCTGTTTGAAGCTGGATCACTTTGTTCCATTGGTTAATTGAAACTTAAGAAAGCTGTACCAGTTCGCCAAGCACGAGCACCCGCGACCAACTCGATGGAAACAATTTCTACTAATTTTTGTATATCCTCTGCGGTTTTATTGTCATTCAATTGTTTTTCATGCTATTTATTATGATTTCACAGAGCAAACACGGTGGGGTGGTCCTACCAGTCGTTGTTCTATCTGATGATAATTGTTTCGGCGAAGCTGTTTGTACCGTGACAATAATAAGATCTTCATATTTTTCAATAATTTGTTAAATTCACCGGGTATGTGATTGGCCATAATCTTGCAAATATTTTCCACTTCGTGTGTAATATCTTCTTCGGTCATTTTGTCTTTTTATGGATTTTCCAACTTGTTATTATCAACTCAACTATAAACTTGCTACTGCATCGGCCCTTGGTTCAGTTGTCGTCCTTATGCTAGTGCCAACGATAAGGTTAACCCTTTTCAATTTTTGCTGCTCCAATTATACAGCCAATGTGTCCCCACTAAAACTGTAAGAGTCCTTAACAATCGTTGTCCATGGTTCACCTCTACTGTTACACTTGCCATAAAAAAAAGAATTATACTGTACAGTAGATGTAAACGCCGACCAACATCTGCTAATTTGAGAGCTTTTACAGAAGCCCGTAATCAAAAAACGACATTAATTCGAACATCCAAAACTAATTATTACGTGTCTAAGCTCAATACCGCCCTGCCTCCTATAAAATTATGGAGCAACCTAACAAAAATTTTTGTTTGCAATGAAAAAGGATCTCAATGTCCTCTCGACCCAGATCTGCTGAATGATTTTTTCCTTCGTGATGCTGTTTCTGCTGGTGAATATGTGCATGAGGTCAACACTTCAATTACCTCTAGTTCCAACACCTCAATTAGAGGAGTCCCAAGCCTAGAGGATTTTGAAGTAGTCAACGAAGATGACGTTATGAAATGTGTGAAGGTCATCAGATCTGACTCTATTGGAGAAAATGGTGTACCAATTCGGTTGGTCAAACTTATTTTGCCACTTATTCTTACTCATCTAACTCATATAATTAACTGGTGCATCGTCATTTCCACTTTTACTGTTTCGTGGAAAATTGCCAGAGTACTTCCCATTCTAAAGAAACGTGATTTCTCATCCCCTGCAAATTTCAGGCCCATTAGCATCCTTCTTCGTCTACCTAAAGTCTTAGAGAAGATAATTGAAAAGCAAATTTTAAGTCACCTGACTAGTCACAAATTGCTATATGATAAACAATCCGACTTTAGAGCAAATCGCAGTTGCAATACGGCCATGGTTAATCTTTTAGAGGATATAAGGGTCCACTATGATAAGGGTCATATCAATCTACTTTGCTTAATTGATTTTTCCAAAGCTTTTGACAAAGTGAATCACAGTATTCTTAAATTGAAGCTGCTTAACTACTCTGGCTTCAGTGACCGGGCATGTGCACTCATACTGGTTATTTGTCAGGCAGACTGCAAAGAGTCATCTCTGGCGGGAAATGCTCAAATATAAGACCTGTAGCACAAGGAGTCCCACAGGGATCGATCCTTGGTCTTATAATCTTTTGCATGTTCATCAATGATCTGCCCTCGTGTTGTTCACATGCTTTGGTGCACTTATACGCCAATGACGTTCAGCTTCATCTAACTAGGCCTTATCATCAGCTTGAGGAATTGTCTCAATCAATGAGGATCTCAGCAAAATTAACAATTGGTCTATCAACAATGACCTGCTCATAAGTCCTACTAAATCCTTAGTCATTCCAATCTGTAAAAAGGAGTTTGATCTTAGTACTTTACCAGAAATATGGTTAAGAGACAACAGAATTAAAACAATAGATCACTGGACTAACCTTGGATTTGTAATTGACCGCCATCTATCGGGATACAAACACACTAACTTTGTCATCGGTCGCATACACGGGTACTTGAGAAAGCTATGCCATTCAGCATACTTTATGCCAGTCGAAAACCGACGCAAGCTAATACTAGCGGTGTTTTATTGGGAAATTTATGCACCGTAAGTTTATCCGTCGTAGCATTCTACATACAATTCGCTACGGTCGATAAAAAGCTAAAGTAGAAGTTACGGGGGATGGCTGGTTGACGTTTATTCGAGTCTCGAATTTGATTTTGTTAGCTTTGTTGGTACGATTGATAATTGGATTGAATCTCGATGGATGTGTTCATGGAGTGTTATAATTATTAATTTAATTCGTAAGACAAATCGATCTTTTTGATTCTTTTTTTTCTTTTTTTTTATAGTTGGCCAGTTTATATTTCTAAAATCTTAGACAACTCCATTTTTTACAAATTATAAGCTGTTTTAATAAATTTTGATTTCCATTTTGAAAAAAAATCTATATCTATTGAATGAATTCAGTTTTACTTTTATTTTTGACTAAGAGGCCAGTTATAGCGATCAGGAAAACGAATCAGGAAAAAGTTCTAATGGATAATTTATGATAATTTCACGCGTTTTAATATACAAATGGTACACTAATCGATGACGAATAACTCAGAATTTTTTTTTTAGAAAAAATATTTGCAATAGAACAATTATTTTTTTGTGACAAATGTATTTAATTATTTTGTTATTTATTATTTATTATTATTATTGATGAAAATTAATTTTTCGTGCCAGCTGATTGTCATTTGACACAAAATGGAACAAATCATTCCAATGATTTGGGTCCCAATTTCTCTCGTTCCACTGACAGAATTGTGGATGAAAAACTTTTTCGTGTGTTTCAATCAGGAAAACTTGATGGCAGACTAGAAGTGAGGCTTGCCAACTGACATAATTTTCCTGTTTGCTATAAAAGACCATTAGGAAAAAATATTCACTTTCATATAGTTTCAACATTTCCTAATGCGTTTTAACTGGCCCCTAACTTAAGACCAATATTCGTTTTGTGTTCAATTTTATAGATAGTTATAAATAAACGGAGGTTGGTGCAAAATAATCATCTTTTTATTTATATCTACAAAAAAGCAATTTGAGAACACAAACCACATTGGGTGGAACTGCACTATAGAGGAACTGCTCGACACTGCGCCGCAAAATATTTATTCGTATGAAATTCTATGAGCTATTAGACTTAGGCGCGAAATGTAAGGGGAGTAAACAATTTAAGCTACGTTGTTGTGTGCGTTCAAAACCAAGAAACATAAAGGAAACAAGCCAAACTGTGGCAATTTTGTTTCCTCGTGTGAAAGTCCTAGACGATTTTAAAAGCAATACAAAAAGTTCCCTCTGTAAAAAGGGGCTTGACCATAGTCTATGAACAAACCCACTCACTTATCATTTCCTTTCTATGGGTGCAAAATGAATGCTAGAATTTAAAATTGCAAATGCAGAAAAAATGAAAACAAGAAATAGGTTTGTACATAAACTAAATATTGGTACGCTTTTCTACTTTCTATTTTATATGAATAAAAGCTAATTATTGTTCACAATTTTGATATTTTCTTAATTTTACTAAGCAAAAGACTCTTTCATTACTTGTGACTACTGTGAAAGGGTACCATTTTTCCAAAAACAAAAAAGCTACGGTCCATTCTACGGTCGAAGAGTTTTTTTAGGAATTACTTACGGTACAATGGATAGATGCCCAATAACACACACTTACTATCTGTAGTTCTGTCCCTAATATCGTATGCTGAGATAGTATACAGTGATCTCGATTCACTTTCGAAGCGGAAGTTACAAGTCGCATTTAATGACGCCGTCCGTTATGTGTTCGGGCTGCGTAGATACGACCATGACTGCGAATTCTCTACAAATCTACTGTTGCACTTTACAGCAATACATCAATGCAAGGAATTGTTTATATTTACACAAATTAATTCTACTCAGGACTCCGTCATATTTATTTACCAGGCTTTCACGCAATCGCTCTCCTAGAAATATAAATATCATTCCTCATCTCAGTAATTACCTCAACTCGTCCCGTTTATTTGTCATACGTTCTGTCAAACTCTGGAACTCGCTCCCGCCTTCAATCAAATTAATAGTTAACCGCAATAAATTCAAACTTGCTATTTTCCTTTACTTTTTTGCACTTACAACTCAACCATAATTTTGTTCTCTCTTCTTACTCCCTTCCAAAACAATTAATTGAACATTGATTTAATGCTGTTATGCTCAATTACCAATGTCGAAAAATAATATTAGTAAATAAATAAAATTACTTGATTAAATAATTAAATTACTCAAATAATATAAAGTTATTCCTAAGTACTATAAAAGATTTATCTTATTGTTCATACCACTTTTTGTTAAATAAAATTGAAAATTGAAACTCGCAGAAATCATATTGTGAAGGATCAACTTTAGGGCAAGAGGAGGTGGATAGGTCGCGGTAGTGGGGATAGGTAGGAAAAAGGACGAGCTAGGATATTGGGAAGGAATAGTTCGGAAAAGGGATAGAATGCTAAGTTCCGGAGGGTGTGGCCTGCTTGCTATGCACGGCATCAGCTCGTCGGACGGGCGGGATCTTGCCCCCGGAAACCTAATCTCACCTGCGAACAAAAAAACACATATCAGGCCTAAGGAAAGGAAAAGGAAATTGGAAGATAAATACGGACGGACTATTGTTACATCAAGGCACTGCGGATATTGTTGCAGTGAGGCCATTACCCACCCTACCTTAGGAAACTTCGGCCATTTTTAGATTTCCCCAAAATGGTGGATGTTCGGTTTCAGATCATACCCTCTTCACCGAAATTTTCAGACACCTTCAGCACCCCCTGGAAAATGTCTTTAATAGAACATAGTTTCACTTACCCGAAACTTATTTTCTTTTCAATCATTATTGTGTCTTTCAAGGCTCTATTCTCATAAGAAAAATAATTTTAATGTTCGAACAAAATTTCTTGGAATTTAACAAAAAAAAAAACAAATTTAACCAAAAACTTTAACATCTATCTATATAAAAAAATTAATCTAACCAAAAAAACAAATGTGAAAAAAAACGGTTTCTTTCAAAAAAAAAACAACACTAAAACAAGAATATACCTGTGCGGTATTTCAAATGCAACAGAAAAACGCAAAGGCCCTAGCTTCCCTATCCTAGAGAGCTCGTCAATTAAAACGCGGAAACCGACCTTTTGTTTTTCACTCACAAAACCAATGGGATGTAAATTATAAATTAAACAATCAAAAAATATATTCTATTAACTGAATTAAATAAAGTAAACTTTTAACTTGGATGCACTCGAATTATAATAAATAAAGATTGAAGATTTAATATTCAAAGTAGAATAAATAAGAGACAATCACGCACACAAAAATTTGTTTATATAGATGTATAGGTAGGTATATTTAAATGTTTTTTTTTTCTTTTAATATCTTTCGTTTGCAGATTTTATATATATTTTTTTTGTTTGTATATGACTCACGGACTTTTTTTTTCAGAACTATGAGTAATGGATGACAAAACAAAAATCGAACTACATTAACTAAAAAAAAACAGGTTAACATTTTTTTCCAATAAAATTTCGTCTCAATTCACAAATTTAGTAATTAAACACACCGAGCCGAATTCCTTATTTTCCTGTACTTTTATCACGGACTTTAATTTTTTTCTTGTTTACTAAGCAACTTAATATTCAATATCAATATAACTTCAATTTAGCATTCGTTGAACCTGTCATCATCTTTTCGTTCTATCCGTTGTCAACCCCAATATCCTTCTCAGCCTAACCCGTGACATATAAAGGAAAACATACAGGTATGACAGAAATAGCCCTATAACCCTATGAGGAAAATACCTCATCATAAAAACAAAACTAAGTCGGATGATTCTATCCTAACTGGAAAACATCATTCGATTAACATCTTTACTAGGTATGTACACAGATCGCTGACTTAGTATAAGTGTTGTTTTTTTTCACAGTCGTTTGATGGGGTTGGTGAAGTGGAACCCATTCCCTGCAGTGCCAACAACTTCAGGGTGTGTTCAAAAATTGTCGAAGCCAATATCAGGTTTATAAACCCAAGTTATTGGCCAGCAGGATGGGCTTGTAAGATTTTGCCTGGTTGTCGGTTTATTTTATATTAGCATTGGCTTCCTTAATCTTAATATTGCCGAGAAAACAATTTCTCAAACCTAAAACGACATTGACAGATAATAGGACGTAAAACACCGACGGAGAAACAAAAAACTAAACAAAACGGATTCGATGACTAAAAGGACACGTGTAAACGTAAAGTTGAAACAAACTAAACATTATTTTTAGGGTATTTAGCAATGGCCGAAAAACGGTAAGCCCCCGAAACAGAATAATTTGTTTCTCCTCCAAAACGAACTGTTTGGGAAAAATATTCGGCCAAGCCGATAAAATTATCTCACGATTTTGATGTAGAAAAAGGATAACTAAGCCTCATGACGTTATAATTTAACGAACGTCTAATTGTTTCCCACATTTACGCAAGTATTTTTAAGGGGGGTGTTCATGCGAACATCTGGCGGAAAATTATATCGCTCGGTAAAGCGAAAAATTCTCTAGCTGCATGAATACACTTATAAACTCCGTCTGACCTTACCCAGAACACATTATAATCTTGTAAAACAACAAATAGACCAGGGACCAAAAAAAAACATCCAAACAAAACAAAACCCATCTTAACACAAAACACTATTATAGTCCTCACGCGCAATGAATCAGAACGTGAATTCAATTCACCGATGCAGGGGCACCTAATATGTGTTTTCAACTCGGTCAGCTCTTCTAATGGGAATATATTGAGTAATCCGATTTCAATCCGATTGCAGAATATATGTAAGTCCAGATTCAATCCTGACTCAATTCTCCCTTTATCTGTGATCCACTTTCAATCATGAATCCAGGAAAACAAACTTACGACACTTCTGCTTTCTACCACAGATGAGCCGTACCAAAATGGAACAACTAAGCAGCAATCTTGGGTTAGCTTACTAACTAGTGCTCTCAAGAAACTGAGAGTTCTGCATCTGGGGCTGAAAACTAAGATTTTTGCCTCTGGGTGTATGCCCATTCGACTGTTGGATTTCACATCTACATATGGATAGTCGCACTTTCAATTTTTATATGCATATTATTAACGAACGTTTTTCCATTTTCAGATTTGTAAGAAATTCCAGGCAGCCCGTTCACAACATATTTTCCTATGATGAGAAGAGATTAAATTTGCAGGTTTCACTCACAATTTTACTCTTGTTACGAACTACAATCATTTTTAAATTGATGAGTAGTTTTTTATAAATAGAAAAAAACAAACGATGGTTGTCAGTTGTCACACACAAAACTTCAAGTGTCAAAAAGCTACACCCTGTTTTCCGCTATTGCCGGGTTAGCAATGGTGGCGCTTATCTCTAGGTAGAGTCGCCATGAATTTTTGACTAGTAATCGGCAGTATTACTGTCAAAATCTCTGCATTATTTTGTTTGTCGTGTAAATGGTGGAAAATGTGGCATTATATTTGTCATTAAAAATATGCCAGCCATAATTTTCGTTAAGTTGTGGCATTATACTGACATCGCGTAAATTCAATACTGACAACAATTTTCAAATAATGACAATTTGCAATAAAGAATGAACTTGCTCATTCTTTACTGTCAAGTGTCATTATTTTAGCTTCGTGTAAACGAATGTGGTTAATTAAATTAATGGCAGCAGTATTTTGGCAGTAAATACTGCGAACTTTGCAGTCGTGTAAATCCGGTATAAGTCAATGTTGTGAAAGCTATCTTGAGTTATCCCAAAAAGATTGGAATAACTAGCTATGCGAGAACAAATGTATAGAAGAGCTGGCCGCAAATTCATTTGGTGTGCGTTTTCTTCTGATTTTTTTGACAGCTTTCAGCTAAGTCTGTATTACACGACGACTTATGCGTCGCGACTCTTTTCGAACATAATGAGTGCGAAAGAGAAAAAAATCCAGACGGAAGAAAATTGCCCTTTGAGTCGCGGGCCAAGATTTCGGCGACGCACTTTTGACGTTTCTCTGTAGCATCATTCTTATTCATTTATACTCTTTATGATGATTTGACAGAATGCTCAAAAACAAAATAAAATTTTCTTGAATGTCTCGTTGTGTTTTGTGTCAAACTAATTTGTGTCGTGCAAAATAAACCTTTCGTCAATTTATAAGCCTTGTGATCAGTAAATAAATAAATTAAATAAACGCATTCTTTGTTATCATAGAGATGCTAGCTTTCGCGAGCTTACTTAAAAAATTCCAAGCTATATTGCACATATCGGTAACGGGATGACAGATATATCGCTTCAATTAGTCGTGCCGTTTTACGTTTAAGAAATAAATAAAAATTCTATCGACTTCAATCCGGATGATGCTAAGGACTCCAATAAATACTCTTTTCGGTCAGCATTTATTAGTTACAAGAGCTGAACAGTGTTCTCGGTTTAAGCACATACAGCCTTGAACCTCTTCAATATCATTCTCTAAATATTATTGGTACAATCTGTGCAGTTTTAATACATCCATTCGTTGCAGCATAGAGAAAATAATTACATAGAGGCGCGACTCGTACCCCCCTTACCTTAAACACCCGCAAATTTTTTTTTAGGTGAGTAAGAGAAAACTCTCTTAATTTACTCATTTTTTCCTATCCGTGAATACATGTGAGTGGTGGATTAAAAAACACTATTGCTCAAACTGACAGATAATTTTTTTTGTTTTTGGTTTGTCAAAAGTCTGTCTGACATTTCTAATTACCAAAACATAAATAATAGTTTTTTTTCACATTTGGTAAGTTTTTTCATATTTATTTAATTATTCTTTATTTCAATAAAAGAAATATATATAACTATAAGAATAATTGTTTTTTTATGTTTGTTTGATAAAGATTTGGCCACAATGACGGAGATCCGATGGAAAGCGTACATCCAAAGGTGTATCTTGGAATGGAAACTAAGAAACTAAACTCAATTGCTTCTTGTTTTCTATAATTGTTTTGTTGTTTTTTTTAGATTGGGAGTGAAGACGTACTTAATCCATCTGCGAGTGATACCACTAACACTTCACTTTACACAAAAACCAATCCATCAACAAAAAGTGAAGATCGAATTGGTTATTTAGAAAAGGAGGCTTCACATTGGCGGACACAATGTGAAATCTCACGAATAAGCGATTCGCTGCCACATGAAGTGTCTCGTCTATGTAAAGAGAAACAACAATACATTGAGCCATTAGTAGTGGCGGGTTGTTGCTGTAGTACAGCAGGGACTGGATTGGCTGTGATCGTATATATATTTTCTTAGATCCGTCGCATTAGAAAGCTTTTCTATTCTTCGACAGGACATGTTTTGGTATAACACAAGCTCCGGAAACAATTTCCCCAGCAAAATGACAGAGTAAGTAAACCTTTATTTTGCAAGTGCAAATTCATATCTAATCGATGTTTTTCTTATAAACTTTCAGAGATCTCGATAAACTGAAAGAAGGAATCGCTGAGAAAGTAGCCATATTATCTTTTTGGAAGAAATATATCGTCATTGGCAATCTCATGAACGAGATCGATATGCACATGTTGACCGAAACACCTCGGTCTGTATCTGTAGCTTCTAAACAGATTGTTGGTCTGTCTGTGGATCAGCATTCAGTCAAGCAGGAATAAGGTACGTTAAATACAAAAAAACCTAATTTGATGTATTTTTAAGTATTTGTTTTTGTCTTTTAATTTTGTAGGATAAATAGCGCCTGCCATTCATCTCAAAATCATGACGAACAACAAGGTCAGACTACACAAACAATGAAGCCCAACAGGAAGTCATTATTGCCAGATATTTTAATTAAATACATTGAGCGCAATATCTTAAAGTGTTCTCCTTATGTATATATATATGTATATAGCTTAAGAATTGTGATTCAATTAATTTTTTTCGATTACATTTTCTTTATGGGTGTTCAAAAAAATTCTTTTCTTTTTAAGGGAAATGTAATGTTGTGTGTCTCAATGACACTTAGGTAAGTATTATAGCCCTATGCTGAGGTAAATTAACACTCAGAACATTTACAATCATTGAGATCAAGCAAGTACTTTGGAAATGACAGCTTGTCCAAAGTAGCAAATCCAAGAAATTTCTACCTATGTCAAGAAAAATCTTGAAATCAGTACTTACGCAAAGCTCTAATTTACAAACTACTTGCTTGATTTCGATGATTGTAACTGTTCTGAGTGTAAATTAACCTCATCTTCTAAATCCTTTCAATCATTTTATAATCAAACAATTATTTAGAAAAATTGCTATCTAAAAGTAGTTTCTTCGTGTTTTAAAAAAAATGAAAAATTACAAAATTACTTTCAGATGCAAATTTTTTGAAATATTTGCTAGAATTCAAAACGGTTTCAAGAATTTACAAGCTGACATAAATTAAAACTCACAACAGTTTAAATCATCGAGATCAAGGAAGTACTTTGGAAATGACAGCTTGTCCAAAGTAGCAAATCCAAGAAATTTCTACTTATATCAAGAAAAATCTTGAAATCAGTACTTACGCAAAGCTCTAATTTCCAAATTACTTGCTTGATTTCGATGATTGTAACTGTTCTGAGTGTAAATTAACCTCAGCTTCTAAATCCTATCAATCATTTTATAATCAAACAATTATTTAGAAAAATTGCTATCTAAAAGTAGTTTCTTCGTGTTTTAAAAAAAATGAAAAATTACAAAATTACTTTCAGATGCAAATTTTTTGAAATATTTGCTCGAATTCAAAACGGTTTCAAGAATTTACAAGCTGACATAAATTAAAACTCACAACAGTTTAAATCATCGAGATCAAGCAAGTACTTTGGAAATGACAGCTTGTCCAAAGTAGCAAATCCAAGAAATTTCTACTTATATCAAGAAAAATCTTGAAATCAGTACTTACGCAAAGCTCTAATTTCCAAATTACTTGCTTGATTTCGATGATTGTAACTGTTCTGAGTGTAAATTAACCTCAGCTTCTAAATCCTTTCAATCATTTTATAATCAAACAATTATTTAAAAAAATTGCTATCTAAAAGTAGTTCTTTCGTATTTTTAAAGTTAGACCGTTTTTTTTAAAGGTGAAGTTGAACAAACATTCCCGAAAATAAACAAAGAATCATATACATATGTATATATATATAAATACTGTATTAATGCCTTATTGCAAAAAATCACTCTTGAAATACGCATATTTAGAATGATGTATGCGTATTCCGTATTTTAATACAACTTCTTTGCAAAAAATGTTGATGCTTCCTTTGAAAGTATGAAGTGCTGATTCTAAAAAGATATCGCTCGCCTTTATTGGACAACCCGTTGCAAAGATATAGTTCAAAATCTATTCACTGTTCACCTTGAAATACATAATCTGAAAATACTTTGAAGTGTATCTTTGGAACCGGTTATCCTAAAAACTTGGTTGATACCTTTTTGTAATCTTGATACTCTCAAAATCAGCATCAAAAGTTTTTATGTAGAAGCCTTATTGCAAAAAATCACTTGATACTCTCAAAATCAGCATCAAAAGTTTTTATGTAGAAGCCTTATTGCAAAAAATCACTCTTGAAATACGCATATTTAGAATGATGTATGCGTATTCCTGGAGCTATTTTTTTAATACAACTTCTTTGCAAAAAATGTTGATGCTTCCTTTGAAAGTATGAAGTGCTGATTCTAAAAAGATATCGCTCGCCTTTATTGGACAACCCGTTCCAAAGATATAGTTCAAAAGCTATTCGTATTCTATATTAAATAATATGTGTCTAAGAATCACATGAATCTTATGTATGCAGATTGCACCTAAATTATAAAGTTATATGCATATAGCTACCTACCCACCTACATCCTTCATTTTCATTATTATATGACACATGTTTACATACATAGCTTCCATAAATATATATATATATATATGTATATTTTACTATCGTAACTTACATAATTTATACTATACTATACTATACTATGAGACTTAACTTCTCCTTCCATTCCTTGATCATATCGGTTCTATCAGCTGGCATTTGATCCGTATAAACCATACACATGTATCCGGATTCGCGCAAGCATCTCTCAACTTCCAGTACTTCATCTGCCGAATTGCATAAGACTGGGCAACGCTCCAACTGATATGCGCACTTATCCAAACATTTCATAACAACCGACATCTTTTCGGAGTTACTTTGCAATTTAATGGAAACTTTAGCCTTGGCATAGACTGCAGCATCTAAATAGTCTGGAATGCACAACAAAGGCTGATTAGCAATCCTTACAAAATTAATAAATCGCCGAGTCCATGTCTTGGAAGTGACCACCAGTTGAAATGGAATCTTTTCATCTTGAAGAACTGGAGAGATAAGTTTGAAGAGGGTTTCATCAAACTCGGGACTCTCATTCATTATGCTGTCCAAACCATCGATAACTAAAGTTTGTACTTGGCGTATGTTGAGCAAGTTTTCCTTCTCGTTGGCCTCGAGCAAACGCTGCAGCACGGTGGTGTAATTACAAGCACACCACACCCATTGTGCAGTTCAATTTTAACATCTTCGTTGTTTCGAAGTCCATATGCTGGGACAATACTAATTTTTGGTGTTGTGCTATCCAAAATATATAAATACTCTCAACCTGACCGGACGATGGTGCGATTATAATAACAGCTGGACCATAGGTCGGCAGAATGCCTTTCGATTCTAGACGGAAACTCAACATGGAGGCAAATAACACCAGGTTTTACCAGTTCTATTCGAGTTGATCACACAAAAGCAATTGCCACGAACTAAATGCGACCAAGCGTACGCTTGGATGCGATACATTTTAGTCAATCTGCTGTAAACAAGGCATTCTGTAAGCCAATACAAGATGCTTAACGAAATTTGTTTTCAAAGTAGCTTTACCAATGACTTCGGGAAGATTAAGATTGGTTTGGTATGATGGAAGATAAGAATTTGTTAAATTACGAAACTATTCTTTTTGAGTTAATATTTTCGTAGAACGTATGGATGGATCGGAATTTTCACTAGCAACTGGTATGGAACACGTAGATTGTAAAAGTGATGAATTTGACGATTGGACAGTTTCATTTTTAATCATATGGATTAAATATATATATTTTAAAATTAAATTACTGGACAAAATACAAAATAAATAAAATAAAACTCGCGCACTTCCAACATTTGTTTTGAAATGAATATCTTTTGTTTTTTATTGTTTTGTCATCTGTCAAAATACTCACCTCAAATTGAGTAAACTGGTCTTTTCTTGTGGTGGAATTTTGGCACGTACGCATTAATATGCTATGGTTTGCTTCTACTTTTTTTTTTGCATTTTCTTCATTTTGACCATAAAATTAATAAATATTGCTTAATTTGTAAGCCAGAATCAACAAAAAGCTTTTATTAGTATGTTTTATGTTTGATTAAGGCCTTTAAAAATACAATTTAACTAAAAAGCAATTCATTTTTCAATTTTTGAATTTAACGGATTTCCATGTTAAATATATAAGGTCACCATATCTACCAAAATTGGGAATGAGCACTCCTCCGTTTCGATAAGCCTGTGTTGGTGTCTGCTCCATTTAAAATGCACGTGCAACTAACACATGCTTGTCGAAACGGAGGAAATCCTCTCAATTTAGCTTGTAGGGTGAAAGAGAATAAACCCCCGAAGTCGTGCCTCTATGTTAGTTTCTTTATGCATTGCAGCATGACTTTTTGCTGCTTGCGTTGTTTCTGTTTAAACAAAGTGATGTGTGGATTGTGACTTTTCCTAGATCGGGAACCACTTGGACTCTAGAAATGGTTTATGTAACAATTACACAAAATTAAATCATCTCACAGAACTGTCCATACATCTATTTATATATACAAAATCTGCTACCCTCTCCAAATGCACATCGGCATCACTTTTAAATGCGGTGTTTAGGATCTACGTTACAAATAAACCATACCTCTATCTTATTTATTGTCATCGAGTCAATAATTAAATATATGAATATATATTAATGAAATTTCTACAATCTACATTATTTTAATATTGAAAGAATGTTTTGATTTGGTAACTCTTTTGCTTATTTAACTTAAGTTAACTATTTTTACTTATTACTTAATAATTTCGTCTCTTTCTGATAAAAGAAAGAGATAGAAAATTATATGTTGATCTCAGTCGTCACCCACTTCTTTGATCTTCATTGTTGTACAAATTAAATTAAAAGTTAAAACGCCATTGTTCTGGCTAGATCTGCGTTAGGTAAATTGTATAATTATTTTATTATGTGATTTCTTAATTATCTCTCATTTAGATTTCTAAAGGAAATTATTATTTGTGAAGTTGTTTAAAACACTCTGGATTTAAGTTAAGGTTCTTATACCAATTGTAAGTCGATTGTACATTCGATATTTCCGTTTCTATAATGTATTGTCGCATTGCAGGAAATAAAATTGAAGTTGTACTGCCGAGGAGAATTTGCTTTGGGTTTTATTGGTTTTAAACTTTCTTCTTTGGATTGGCAGATACGTTTTTTCTGGATCTTCAATATCTATTATTTGGTCTGAACAGTTTGGAAGTTCAGTTGTTTGCGAAACAACATAATTTTATTTCAATTGTTTCGATTTTATGTGGACTCTAACGCCATTTTCTTAGCAATTACCACCATTATAGTTTTAGCGGAATATTAAAATGGAGAAAGCGGTACATAGTTGCAGTGCCGCAAGTTGTATCTGAGCAGACGACGAGCTTATGGTTTCTTGTGAGAAGAAAGTGATTCAGAAGTTCAGGTCGAATTGCTTATGGAAGCTGCTACAGTAGCACAAGCCGCAGTCGCTCAACATGACAAGGAGCTATTTGAGTTAAGAGCTGAACTTGAGGTGATGAAGCTATAGTTGTCAAAGGTTCCCCTCGTCAAAGACCAGCCGGTTGCCGCTCCCAGTGTTTCTAAAAGCGGTGTCAGTACTTCCTATTCTGCGCAGAAGTTAGATATAATAAAGAAGATTCAAGCTAATCACAAGGCGTTGTTGAACAGTTCGCATCCGCCCGGTAACCAGTCTACTCCCCTGCGTAGAATTCCGGGGCACCAGAAGTCCATCAGTGACACTTCCTTTAGAGACACGGATATGGCTAATCTACTTACAATTCTCAATCGTAGCAATGTTCAGGTGCTACCTTCCTTTTCTGGTGAGAATAAAAGAGAGTGGCCTTATTTTGGGGAAGTATACAAGTCTACCACAATTGAAGGGAGGTACAGCGCCAAGGAGAATGTGTCACGTTTGCGGAAGGCTTTAAAGAGTGAGGCGTATCAGCTAGTCAGCGATCGTCTTAAGTATTCTGCTGATGCCGATGCGATATTGGATACGCTTCGAACAATGTTTGGCCGATATGACGTTTTAGTACATGACTTGACTTCAGATTTATTGGATGGTTGTCAGTTGTCACACACAAAACTTCAAGTGTCAAAAAGCTACACCCTGTTTTCCGCTATTGCCGGGTTAGCAATGGTGGCGCTTATCTCTAGGTAGAGTCGCCATGAATTTTCGACTAGTAATCGGCAGTATTACTGTCAAAATCTCTGCATTATTTTGTTTGTCGTGTAAATGGTGGAAAATGTGGCATTATATTTGTCATTAAAAATATGCCAGCCAAAATTTTCGTTAAGTTGTGGCATTATACTGACATCGCGTAAATTCAATACTGACAACAATTTTCAAATAATGACAATTTGCAATAAAGAATGAACTTGCTCATTCTTTACTGTCAAGTGTCATTATTTTAGCTTCGTGTAAACGAATGTGGTTAATTAAATTAATGGCAGCAGTATTTTGGCAGTAAATACTGCGAACTTTGCAGTCGTGTAAATCCGGTATAAGTCAATGTTGTGAAAGCTATCTTGAGTTATCCCAAAAAGATTGGAATAACTAGCTATGCGAGAACAAATGTATAGAAGAGCTGGCCGCAAATTCATTTGGTGTGCGTTTTCTTCTGATTTTTTGACAGCTTTCAGCTAAGTCTGTATTACACGACGACTTATGCGTCGCGACTCTTTTCGAACATAATGAGTGCGAAAGAGAAAAAAATCCAGACGGAAGAAAATTACCCTTTGAGTCGCGGGCCAAGATTTCGGCGACGCACTTTTGACGTTTCTCTGTAGCATCATTCTTATTCATTTATACTCTTTATGATGATTTGACAGAATGCTCAAAAACAAAATAAAATTTTCTTGAATGTCTCGTTGTGTTTTGTGTCAAACTAATTTGTGTCGTGCAAAATAAACCTTTCGTCAATTTATAAGCCTTGTGATCAGTAAATAAATAAATTAAATAAACGCATTCTTTGTTATCATAGAGATGCTAGCTTTCGCGAGCTTACTTAAAAAATTCCAAGCTATATTGCACATATCGGTAACGGGATGACAGATATATCGCTTCAATTAGTCGTGCCGTTTTACGTTTAAGAAATAAATAAAAATTCTATCGACTTCAATCCGGATGATGCTAAGGACTCCAATCAATACTCTTTTCGGTCAGCATTTATTAGTTACAAGAGCTGAACAGTGTTCTCGGTTTAAGCACATACAGCTTTGAACCTCTTCAATATCATTCTCTAAATATTATTGGTACAATCTGTGCAGTTTTAATACATCCATTCGTTGCAGCATAGAAAAAATAATTACATAGAGGCGCGACTCGTACCCCCTTGCCTTAAACACCCGCAAATTTTTTTTTAGGTGAGTAAGAGAAAATTCTCTTAATTTACACATTTTTTCCTATCCGTGAATACAAGTGAGTGGTGGATTAAAAAACACTATTGCTCAAACTGACAGATAATTTTTTTTGTTTTTGGTTTGTCAAAAGTCTGTCTGACATTTCTAATTACCAAAACATAAATAATAGTTTTTTTTCACATTTGGTAAGTTTTTTCATATTTATTTAATTATTCTTTATTTCAATAAAAGAAATATATACAACTATAAAAAAAATTGTTTTTTTATGTTTGTTTGATAAAGATTTGGCCACAATGACGGAGATCCGATGGAAAGCGTACATCCAAAGGTGTATCTTGGAATGGAAACTAAGAAACTAAACTCAATTGCTTCTTGTTTTCTATAATTGTTTTGTTGTTTTTTTTAGATTGGGAGTGAAGACGTACTTAATCCATCTGCGAGTGATACCACTAACACTCCACTTTACACAAAAACCAATCCATCAACAAAAAGTGAAGATCGAATTGGTTATTTAGAAAAGGAGGCTTCACATTGGCGGACACAATGTGAAATCTCACGAATAAGCGATTCGCTGCCACATGAAGTGTCTCGTCTATGTAAAGAGAAACAACAATACAATGAGCCATTAGTAGTGGCGGGTTGTTGCTGTAGTACAGCAGGGACTGGATTGTCTGTGATCGTATATATATTTTCTTAGATCCGTCGCATTAGAAAGCTTTTCTATTCTTCGACAGGACATGTTTTGGTATAACACAAGCTCCGGAAACAATTTGCCCAGCAAAATGACAGAGTAAGTAAACCTTTATTTTGCAAGTGCAAATTCATATCTAATCGATGTTTTTCTTATAAACTTTCAGAGATCTCGATAAACTGAAAGAAGGAATCGCTGAGAAAGTAGCCATATTATCTTTTTGGAAGAAATATATCGGCAGTGGCAATCTCGTGAACGAGATCGATATGCACATGTTGACCGAAACACCTCGGTCTGTATCTGTAGCTTCTAAACAGATTGTTGGTCTGTCTGTGGATCAGCATTCAGTCAAGCAGGAATAAGGTACGTTAAATACAAAAAAACCTAATTTGATGTATTTTTAAGTATTTGTTTTTGTCTTTTAATTTTGTAGGATAAACAGCGCCTGCCATTCATCTCAAAATCATGACGAACAACAAGGTCAGACCACACAAACAATGAAGCCCAACAGGAAGTCATTATTGCCAGATATTTTAATTAAATACATTGGGCGCAATATTTTAAAGTGTTCTCCTTATGTATATATATATGTATATAGCTTAAGAATTGTGATTCAATTAATTTTTTTCGATTACATTTTCTTTATGGGTGTTCAAAAAAATTCTTTTCTTTTTAAGGGAAATGTAATGTTGTGTGTCTCAATGACACATAGGTAAGTATTATAGCCCTATGCTGAGGTAAATTAACACTCAGAACAGTTACTGATGCACCCTATACTTATCATCATATAATTGCACATGCAAATTCGAATTCAAATTAAAGACAATATGTCAAAATATGTACATACATACTTTTTATATAATACATGTCAAATATTTATGGCGCGAAATGAAGATGTATTTCCCGCGCAAAATATTATATAAAAGAAACCAGAAATTGTTAAATTATCCATTAGCTTTTAAGTCGTTGAATTGTTAATAAAGTTCCTGAATTTCTTAATCATACTTCCAGTTATATCAAGTGGCGACGAGTATTTTAAAATGGAGGCAGCGTTGAGAGAAATTCTTACCTCGCAAAAACAGTGGATGGAACAAATGTTAATTAACAACCAAACTTCATTGGAGCGCTTGGTGAATAATTGCTCATCAGGCAGTAAACCCACAATACCCCAGTTCCATGCATTTGATCACGAAAAGGAATCTTGGGAAAGTTACCTTTTCCAACTGCAGCAGCATTTCACCGCAAACTCTTTGGACGATGACAACTTAAAGAAGGCACATTTTCTATCAACATGTGGAACCCAAACCAACGATCTGCTCAGAAAGTTCGTAGGAACTGAAGATGTAAGTAGACTCACATTCAAAGACCTTTTTACGAAACTAACCAAACATTTCGAATCCAAACTACACATCCTTGCTTCGAGATGTAAATTCTTGAAACAAAAGATGCTCCCAGGCCAATCCTATGCAGAATGGATTGCCGATTTGAGAGGTCTTGCAAGGGACTGCGCCTTTGTCTGTCCCAAATCTGATTGCAACACATCATATGCTGATAACATGATAAGAGACATGATCGTCTTTTACACACCTCACGACGCTGTTCGTCTTGCTGCAACGCAAAAAAAGAACCCCTCATTGGAAGAAATAGAGGAACTGACCACAGCTCACGAATCAACACAACAAGCTACAAACATACTAAAGGAAAGCAGTACTTCCCATCCGACGACTTCAGAAGTTAATCTCATTAAAGGCTCAAATTCTTATAAATCCACAAGTAAGTCTCATAACAATAATGTTAGAATTAAAAAATCGTGCCCAAATTGTTTCATTTAGCACTCTAGAGATCAGTGCAAGCACATTAATTCAATTTGCGATTTTTGTCAACGACGTGGTCACACACGTAGTGTTTGTTTATCTACAAAACAATCACAAGCTACCCACTCACCGAAATCACAACAATTTTATCAAGCAAAAAACCATAGTAGACGTTCAAGAAGCAGAGATGCCAATCGACGGCACTGTAATCGATCTCATCAAAACTATAAGCAAAAAACAGACAGAATCTGCGCATGCTATCAACGAAATAGAAGACGAAAACGTAATACACAATTTCGGAATGGAAACTGTGTCCTCTGCACATTTAGAGCCCGATGTCAAGAAAAACAAAATATTCATTTTGCTTCATATTAATCAGTGCCCTTTAACTTTTCAGCTAGACACAGGTGCCACATGCTCACTTATTGGTCTCGATGGGTACCACATACTTGGCAGCCCACATTGTGAACCTTCGTCACGATCACTTAAAGCTTATGGAAACATTACTGTGCCAGTGAGAGGTGTACTGAACGTCAGTGTACAGTGGAAAGCAAAAACAAAAACTTTGCCACTTTTAGTTTGTAACAATGAGTATGGCGCAAACATCATGGGCATGGATTGGTTCCAAGCATTTGGTTTACATATTCAGTGTGCAAATTCCGATTCAGTGTTACAAATGGGATTTAATGCTAAAGACCAGCTTTTGAAGGACGCAATGTCACTATGCAAGCAACATGAAGCTGTATTCAGATCTGAATTAGGATGCAGTAAATTGTATGAAGCACATCTTACAATGAAATCAAATTGTCAACCTAAATATTTTAAATACCGTCCGGTTCCATTCGCTCAAAAAGAAGCTGCCCATCTGGAGCTGGAACGTTTACGTAAATTGGATATTTTACGTCCCATCGAATCGAGCCAATGGGCCGCACACATTGTAGTGGTAAAAAAGCCAAATGGAACTTTACGCATATGTGGAAATTTTAAGATCACGATAAACCCATACTTAGAAATCGATCGCCATCCAGTTCCACGCATTGAAGAACTTTTCCAGAAATTGCAAGGGGGGCAATACTTCACGAAAATTGATTTGTCCGATGCTTATCTCCAGATTCCTCTTGACAAAGAATCCAAGAAAGTTTGTGTAATAAGTACAGAATTTGGATTATTTGAATATCAGAGGTTACCTTTTGGTACTTCTAGCTCAACAGGTATTTTTCAGCGTTATATGGATCAATTAACTGCGAACTTGGATTTCTGCGTCTCGTACCTAGACGATGTTATTGTTTCTGGACGCACAAATGAAGAACATTTAAATAACCTCAAGATTTTCCTAGAAAGATTAGAAAATCATGGCCTGCGATGTCGACTAGCCAAATGTCAGTTTGCGAAGACTGAGGTGGAATACCTTGGTCATATCATTGATGAAACAGGCATACGTCCATCAGAAACCCGTGTCAAGGCTATTGTCGATTTGCCTGAGCCAAAAGATTTAAAGGACCTGGAAGCTTTCATTGGTAAGCTAAATTATTACAACAAATTTATAGATAATTTTGCCCAAATAGCTGCACCGCTCAACAAACTAAGAGCCAAAGACGAAGTTTTCAAGTGGGGAAAGGAACAACAAAATTCTTTCAAGCTCTTCAAAGAAAAAATCCTGAGTGTGTCACGGTTAACACATTTTCAAGATGACCTACCCGTCACTTTAGCCACCGATGCTTCTTCACACGGCATTGGAGCAGTCATTTCACACATTTACGCAGATGGTACAGAAAAACCAATAGCGTTCGCCTCAAAAACATTGAATGCGTCTCAAAAAGGTTATAGCCAGATCGAAACGGAGGCCCTATCGATAATCTTCGGCGTAACTAAATTTCAACAATATTTGTATGGTCGTCAATTTGAGCTTATAACGGATCACAAGCCGTTAGTAACCATTTTCAGCCCTAGTAAAAAATTGCCGCACATGACTATACAAAGGTTACAACGCTGGGCAATTTTTCTTATGGGGTACACCTACACAATTCGTTATCGTCCAACAACAAAGCATGGAAATGCCGATTGCTTATCACGATTGCCTGTAGGTCCTGACGAAGAATTTGATAAGTCAGAAGAATCTTGTCATCAGGTGGATGAAAGTATTTCAGCTTTAGAAGATTTTCCTATCAATTCAAATGTCATTGCTAAATTTTCAAACAATGATTCAGATATTCAAAAAGTCATTGAATATATACAGCAGGGTTGGCCAGCACGTTTGCCTGCATCTCAAAATAATTTATTACCTTATTTTCGTAGAAGGTTTTGTCTAAGTGTGTCTGCTAACATTCTTCTCTTTCACAGCCAAAGTCCAAGAGTGGTCATACCCGCCGCGCTTCAGCCAAAGGTACTAACACTTCTACATCAAGGTCACTGGGGAGTTACTCGGATGAAACAATTGGCCCGTCGATACTGTTGGTGGCCCAAGATTGACGACATCATTGTGTCAACGGTCGCCAAATGCAAGGCATGCCAATCGAATGCCAGCCACTCGCCAAAGGAATATTCCAGTTGGACGACATCAGAGAATGTATGGGAGCGCATTCACATAGATTTTGCTGGTCCTTTTCAGAAGTCTATGTGGTTGATCGTGGTGGATTCGAAGTCAAAATTTCCTTTTGTTATTCGAATGTCCTCAACTACTTCAAATGCCACCATCCACGCTTTGCGTTCCATATTCGCTTTAGAGGGACTACCTAAGGTCATTGCGTCTGACAATGGCACACAATTTACCTCTAAAGAGTTCCAGCAGTTCTGTCAAAATATATCAGTTCATCATATGACATCAGCTCCATTCAACCCCGAGTCCAATGGGTTAGCCGAGCGGATGGTGAGAACTTTTAAGACAGCTTTTCTTAAAATCATGGCTGAAAATCCTAAAGACGACGACGCACTCGCCACATTCTTATCCACTTTTCGAACCACCCCGGAAGAAATGGGAATATCTCCAGCTGAAAGACTTCACGGACGCCCACATCGAACTTTACTTTCTGCTATGATTCCCGAACCGAGAAGAGTTATAAAGTCAAATCAACCAAAATTCCATAAAGGTCAATCGGTGTTTGTTCGACAGTACCTTAAAAAAGAGAAGTGGGTTCCAGGACGAATCACAAAAATTCTGGGAAGAAGGATGTACCAAATAGAAACAGATCAAGGAATATGCAGACGTCACCAAAACCAGTTAAGAACCAATGCACAAACAGAGAGAAACACCGACATTTCTTGTCGCCAGCAAGAATCTATGGATTTAAGACAGGCAAGTTCTGATTATTCTCTTTCTAATAATATTTCTTCACAAAGTCCAAACCAACAACACGACAACACTTGTGATGAGGATGTTTTCATTAACCCGGACTCCAATCCTCAAATAGTTGACTTGTCAGGAGATCAACACCAATCATCTTCTGATACACCTGTTATTTCAAACGAGCCGGAAACGGGTCCTTCACATTCATCAGATCTAGAACTAAATATGCCAACAACAAGGAGATCAACTCGCCCCAGATTCAAGACCGTTCGTTTTGTTCCAACTTAAACGAAGGGGTAATTGATGCACCCTATACTTATCATCATATAATTGCACATGCAAATTCGAATTCAAATTAAAGACAATATGTCAAAATATGTACATACATACTTTTTATATAATACATGTCAAATATTTATGGCGCGAAATGAAGATGTATTTCCCGCGCAAAATATTATATAAAAGAAACCAGAAATTGTTAAATTATCCATTAGCTTTTAAGTCGTTGAATTGTTAATAAAGTTCCTGAATTTCTTAATCATACTTCCAGTTATATCAGTTACAATCATTGAGATCAAGCAAGTACTTTGGAAATGACAGCTTGTCCAAAGTAGCAAATCCAAGAAATTTCTACCTATGTCAAGAAAAATCTTGAAATCAGTACTTACGCAAAGCTCTAATTTACAAACTACTTGCTTGATTTCGATGATTGTAACTGTTCTGAGTGTAAATTAACCTCAGCTTCTAAATCCTTTCAATCATTTTATAATCAAACAATTATTTAGAAAAATTGCTATCTAAAAGTAGTTTCTTCGTGTTTTAAAAAAAATGAAAAATTACAAAATTACTTTCAGATGCAAATTTTTTGAAATATTTGCTAAAATTCAAAACGGTTTCAAGAATTTACAAGCTGACATAAATTTAAACTCACAACAGTTTAAATCATCGAGATCAAGGAAGTACTTTGGAAATGACAGCTTGTCCAAAGTAGCAAATCCAAGAAATTTCTACTTATATCAAGAAAAATCTTGAAATCAGTACTTACGCAAAGCTCTAATTTCCAAATTACTTGCTTGATTTCGATGATTGTAACTGTTCTGAGTGTAAATTAACCTCAGCTTCTAAATCCTTTCAATCATTTTATAATCAAACAATTAGAAAAATTGCTATCTAAAAGTAGTTTCTTCGTGTTTTAAAAAAAATGAAAAATTACAAAATTACTTTCAGATGCAAATTTTTTGAAATATTAGCTCGAATTCAAAACGGTTTCAAGAATTTACAAGCTGACATAAATTAAAACTCACAACAGTTTAAATCATCGAGATCAAGCAAGTACTTTGGAAATGACAGCTTGTCCAAAGTAGCAAATCCAAGAAATTTCTACTTATATCAAGAAAAATCTTGAAATCAGTACATACGCAAAGCTCTAATTTCCAAATTACTTGCTTGATTTCGATGATTGTAACTGTTCTGAGTGTAAATTAACCTCAGCTTCTAAATCCTTTCAATCATTTTATAATCAAACAATTATTTAGAAAAATTGCTATCTAAAAGTAGTTTCTTCGTGTTTTAAAAAAAATGAAAAATGAAAAATTACAAAATTACTTTCAGATGCAAATTTTTTGAAATATTTGCTCGAATTCAAAACGGTTTCAAGAATTTACAAGCTGACATAAATTAAAACTCACAACAGTTTAAATCATCGAGATCAAGCAAGTACTTTGGAAATGACAGCTTGTCCAAAGTAGCAAATCCAAGAAATTTCTACTTATATCAAGAAAAATCTTGAAATCAGTACTTACGCAAAGCTCTAATTTCCAAATTACTTGCTTGATTTCGATGATTGTAACTGTTCTGAGTGTAAATTAACCTCAGCTCCTAAATCCTTTCAATCATTTTATAATCAAACAATTATTTAAAAAAATTATTAAAAAAAATTGCTATCTAAAAGTAGTTCTTTCGTATTTTTAAAGTTAGACCGTTTTTTTTAAAGGTGAAGTTGAACAAACATTCCCGAAAATAAACAAAGAATCATATACATATGTATATATATATAAATACTGTATTAATGCCTTATTGCAAAAAATCACTCTTGAAATACGCATATTTAGAATGATGTATGCGTATTCCTGGAGCTATTTTTTTTAATACAACTTCTTTGCAAAAAATGTTGATGCTTCCTTTGAAAGTATGAATTGCTGATTTTAAAAAGATATCGCTCGCCTTTATTGGACAACCCGTTGCAAAGATATAGTTCAAAATCTATTCACTGTTCACCTTGAAATACATAATCTGAAAATACTTTGAAGTGTATCTTTGGAACCGGTTATCCTAAAAACTTGGTTGATACCTTTTTGTAATCTACTCTTGATACTCTCAAAATCAGCATCAAAAGTTTTTATGTAGAAGCCTTATATAAAAGAAACCAGAAATTGTTAAATTATCCATTAGCTTTTAAGTCGTTGAATTGTTAATAAAGTTCCTGAATTTCTTAATCATACTTCCAGTTATATCAGTTACAATCATTGAGATCAAGCAAGTACTTTGGAAATGACAGCTTGTCCAAAGTAGCAAATCCAAGAAATTTCTACCTATGTCAAGAAAAATCTTGAAATCAGTACTTACGCAAAGCTCTAATTTACAAACTACTTGCTTGATTTCGATGATTGTAACTGTTCTGAGTGTAAATTAACCTCAGCTTCTAAATCCTTTCAATCATTTTATAATCAAACAATTATTTAGAAAAATTGCTATCTAAAAGTAGTTTCTTCGTGTTTTAAAAAAAATGAAAAATTACAAAATTACTTTCAGATGCAAATTTTTTGAAATATTTGCTAAAATTCAAAACGGTTTCAAGAATTTACAAGCTGACATAAATTTAAACTCACAACAGTTTAAATCATCGAGATCAAGGAAGTACTTTGGAAATGACAGCTTGTCCAAAGTAGCAAATCCAAGAAATTTCTACTTATATCAAGAAAAATCTTGAAATCAGTACTTACGCAAAGCTCTAATTTCCAAATTACTTGCTTGATTTCGATGATTGTAACTGTTCTGAGTGTAAATTAACCTCAGCTTCTAAATCCTTTCAATCATTTTATAATCAAACAATTATTTAGAAAAATTGCTATCTAAAAGTAGTTTCTTCGTGTTTTAAAAAAAATGAAAAATTACAAAATTACTTTCAGATGCAAATTTTTTGAAATATTAGCTCGAATTCAAAACGGTTTCAAGAATTTACAAGCTGACATAAATTAAAACTCACAACAGTTTAAATCATCGAGATCAAGCAAGTACTTTGGAAATGACAGCTTGTCCAAAGTAGCAAATCCAAGAAATTTCTACTTATATCAAGAAAAATCTTGAAATCAGTACATACGCAAAGCTCTAATTTCCAAATTACTTGCTTGATTTCGATGATTGTAACTGTTCTGAGTGTAAATTAACCTCAGCTTCTAAATCCTTTCAATCATTTTATAATCAAACAATTATTTAGAAAAATTGCTATCTAAAAGTAGTTTCTTCGTGTTTTAAAAAAAAATGAAAAATGAAAAATTACAAAATTACTTTCAGATGCAAATTTTTTGAAATATTTGCTCGAATTCAAAACGGTTTCAAGAATTTACAAGCTGACATAAATTAAAACTCACAACAGTTTAAATCATCGAGATCAAGCAAGTACTTTGGAAATGACAGCTTGTCCAAAGTAGCAAATCCAAGAAATTTCTACTTATATCAAGAAAAATCTTGAAATCAGTACTTACGCAAAGCTCTAATTTCCAAATTACTTGCTTGATTTCGATGATTGTAACTGTTCTGAGTGTAAATTAACCTCAGCTCCTAAATCCTTTCAATCATTTTATAATCAAACAATTATTTAAAAAAATTATTAAAAAAAATTGCTATCTAAAAGTAGTTCTTTCGTATTTTTAAAGTTAGACCGTTTTTTTTAAAGGTGAAGTTGAACAAACATTCCCGAAAATAAACAAAGAATCATATACATATGTATATATATATAAATACTGTATTAATGCCTTATTGCAAAAAATCACTCTTGAAATACGCATATTTAGAATGATGTATGCGTATTCCTGGAGCTATTTTTTTTAATACAACTTCTTTGCAAAAAATGTTGATGCTTCCTTTGAAAGTATGAATTGCTGATTTTAAAAAGATATCGCTCGCCTTTATTGGACAACCCGTTGCAAAGATATAGTTCAAAATCTATTCACTGTTCACCTTGAAATACATAATCTGAAAATACTTTGAAGTGTATCTTTGGAACCGGTTATCCTAAAAACTTGGTTGATACCTTTTTGTAATCTACTCTTGATACTCTCAAAATCAGCATCAAAAGTTTTTATGTAGAAGCCTTATTGCAAAAAATCACTCTTGAAATACGCATATTTAGAATGATATATGCGTATTCCTGGAGCTATTTTTTTTAATACAACTTCTTTGCAAAAAATGTTGATGCTTCCTTTGAAAGTATAAAGTGCTGATTCTAAAAAGATATCGCTCGCCTTTATTGGACAACCCGTTCCAAAGATATAGTTCAAAAGCTATTCGTATTCTATATTAAATAATATGTGTCTAAGAATCACATGAATCTTATGTATGCAGATTGCACCTAAATTATAAAGTTATATGCATATAGCTACCTACCCACCTACATCCTTCATTTTCATTATTATATGCACATGTTTACATACATAGCTTCCATAAATATATATATATATATGTATATTTTACTATCGTAACTTACATAATTTATACTATACTATACTATACTATGAGACTTACCTTCTCCATCCATTCCTTGATCATATCGGTTCTATCAGCTGGCATTTGATCCGTATAAACCATACACATGTATTCGGATTCGCGCAAGCATCTCTCAACTTCCAGTACTTCATCTGCCGAATTGCATAAGACTGGACAACGCTCCAACTGATATGCGCACTTATCCAAACATTTCATAACAACCGACATCTTTTCGGAGTTACTTTGCAATTTAATGGAAACTTTAGCCTTGGCATAGACTGCAGCATCTAAATAGTCTGGAATGCACAACAAAGGCTGATTAGCAATCCTTACAAAATTAATAAATCGCCGAGTCCATGTCTTGGAAGTGACCACCAGTTGAAATGGAATCTTTTCATCTTGAAGAACTGGAGAGATAAGTTTGAAGAGGGTTTCATCAAACTCGGGACTCTCATTCATTATGCTGTCCAAACCATCGATAACTAAAGTTTGTACTTGGCGTATGTTGAGCAAGTTTTCCTTCTCGTTGGCCTCGAGCAAACGCTGCAGCACGGTGGTGTAATTACAAGCACACCACACCCATTGTGCAGTTCAATTTTAACATCTTCGTTGTTTCGAAGTCCATATGCTGGGACAATACTAATTTTTGGTGTTGTGCTAGCCACAATGCGTCGACAATGACGAGAAATACTCTCAACCTGAACGGACGATGGTGCGATTATAATAACAGCTGGACCATAGGTCGGCAGAATGCCTTTCGATTCTAGACGGAAACTCAACATGGAGGCAAATAACACCAGGTTTTACCAGTTCTATTCGAGTTGATCACACAAAAGCAATTGCCACGAACTAAATGCGACCAAGCGTACGCCTGGATGCGATACATTTTAGTCAATCGCATGTGCTCCATTTCTTGGATTTCTGCTGTAAACAAGGCATTCTGTAAGCCAATACAAGATGCTTAACGAAATTTGTTTTCAAAGTAGCTTTACCAATGACTTCGGGAAGATTAAGATTGGTTTGGTATGATGGAAGATAAGAATTTGTTAAATTACGAAAGTATTCTTTTTGAGTTAATATTTTCGTAGAACGTATGGATGGATCGGAATTTTCACTAGCAACTGGTATGGAACACGTAGATTGTAAAAGTGATGAATTTGACGATTGGACAGTTTCATTTTTAATCATATGGATTAAATATATATATTTTAAAATTAAATTACTGGACAAAATACAAAATAAATAAAATAAAACTCGCGCACTTCCAATATTTGTTTTGAAATGAATATCTTTTGTTTTTTATTGTTTTGTCATCTGTCAAAATACTCACCTCAAATTGAGTAAACTGGTCTTTTCTTGTGGTGGAATTTTGGCACGTACGCATTAATATGCTATGGTTTGCTTCTACTTTTTTTTTTGGATTTTCTTCATTTTGACCATAAAATTAATAAATATTGCTTAATTTATAAGCCAGAATCAACAAAAAGCTTTTATTAGTATGTTTTATGTTTGATTAAGGCCTTTAAAAATACAATTTAACTAAAAAGCAATTCATTTTTCAATTTTTGAATTTAACGGATTTCCATTTTAAATATATAAGGTCACCATATCTACCAAAATTGGGAATGAGCACTCCTCCGTTTCGATAAGCCTGTGTTGGTGTCTGCTCCATTTAAAATGCACGTGCAACTAACGCATGCTTGTCGAAACGGAGGAAATCCTCTCAATTTAGCTTGTAAGGTGAAAGAGAATAAACCCCCGAAGTCGTGCCTCTATGTTAGTTTCTCTATGCGTTGCAGCATGACTTTTTGCTGCTTGCGTTGTTTCTGTTTATACAAAGTGATGTGTGGATTGTGACTTTTCCTAGATCGGGAACCACTTGGACTCTAGAAATGGTTTATGTAACAATTACACAAAATTAAATCATCTCACAGAACTGTCCATACATCTATTTATATATACAAAATCTGCTACCCTCTCCAAATGCACATTTCAGTGTGTCTTAACCTGTGCGACAGGAAAGTCTTGGTCTTGTACTCGTAAGAATATTTTTCCTTGAATCTTTATTAGACTTTTTGCTTACGATGAGTAATCTGTGCGGAAAGTGTACCGATTTACTAAACAGCAGTGATACTGTCTTGTGCGGTATATGCGGTATCCCATTTCATGCCATATGCTCTCTGCTAAGTGACTTTGAAATGAAAATCATAAAGTCTAGTTCGGTCATAATCTGGAAATGTGAAAATTGTGCAAACATAGTTCTACCATCTTTAATAAATAAACTGTTTGACTGTGTTGCTGTTGTACATAGATCGGATTCCGAACTTAAAGTACCCAGTTCTCATAAAGTTATTGTCACACAAAAGGTCGAAACAGAAAAAAAACAAAAACAATTAGATGTCAGTAGAGAAGTGCGTAATTCTACGAAAGGTCAACGACTCACAAAACCTATTGTGCCTCTTAATAAAAAAATACAAACCAAATTCCATTCTTCTCCTGCAACTAGTCGACTCTCAATAACTAATATAAGTCCCTCGCCTTCCCCAAAACCTTCATCCAAAATTCCAAGTAACAAAAACCACAAAACAACTACCTTCCGCACTGCCTGCTTCATGATCGAAAATTTCCCTCTCTAAAGAAGAGGTGCAAAAAGAAGAAGGTTTTGTGCAAACAAATGACGATGACGACGCTGCTGCATGCTCTGCTGCTCTCGTGGGAGTGCATTCTAATTCTACTTCTCTTTTAAGAAATGGTTTAGACATTGGTTCCACTTCCTCTCCCGTCAATCGGAATAATGCTGTTGGTACGAGTGAGATGACAGCAACGAATGTGGGTTTGGGTACTGCGTTTGAAATTGAGGTTCCTCTAAGTAAAAAAAATGCTAATAATGTATGTGTTGATGTTGAAGAATCTGTGAAAGCCCCCGACGGCGACGCTGACGACGACGGTGACGACAACAAAGGTGTTGCTAATATTAATGCTGATGGTTTGACTTCTGCTTGTGATGACGGCTCTAAAACTGAAAATGCTCGAATTCAATCTTCTGCTAACATACCCAGTTTTAAGTCAGGTGCAAATATAGATGCGGACATCTTAAAAAAAATGTTTTTAGTAGAATGAGGTGGTTTCATTTATCCAGTTTCAGAAAGGAAACATCAACTGAAAATATCACCGATTATATTCAATCTAAAACTAAACTCGATGCCTATCTTTTTCCGTGTTATAAGCTAATTGCGTCGAATGAAGATATGAAAAAGTTAAAATTTATCAATTTTAAAATTGGTACTCCGCTGGAATATGTGCATTTGATATACAACTCTGAGCTCTGGCCTAAGGGTATTCGTATTCGCCCATTTAATTACAAGCCAAAAAACGATCCACCACCGGAAAGAACTCAAACGACCTAGGTATTGCTCTTGCTGGTGTTGTTGTTGCCGATGTTATTGCTGATGTTGTTGTTGTTGCTGAAGATGTTGTTGCTGCTGATGTTGTTTCTGATGATGTCGTTGATGATGTTGTTGCTGATGTTGCTGCTGCTGATGTTGTTGCTGCTGATATTGTTGCTCATGATGTTGATATTTTAGACGACTTTGTTGTTGTCTCTGATGATGTGAATGCTGATGATGCAGATATAAATAATTTTGATGCTGTGGATAATGATATAACTATCGACGAGGTTAACGTTGATGTTATAGATGATCTCTTGGCTGATGTTACGCTCAAGAGTAGTTTTTGTTGCTGACGATGCTGCCGTGGATGTCGCCGTAGATGTTGCTGCTGAAGCTGTTTTTGATCAAGAATTACTTAGTTTTGGTGATTTTAATATTTATTATCAAAATGTTGGTGGAGTAAGAACTAAATTAAATAATTTATTTTTATATTTTGCTACTTGTAATTATCATATAATAGTTTTGATTGAAACCTGGCTTAATGATAGCCATCATACAACAGAACTTTTTAATTGTGATCAATATGCTGTATATAGGAAAGATCGTAGTTCAACGAAAACTGGTCTTAATAGAGGTGGTGGAATTATTATCGCCATTCAAACTAATTTTATTTCGAACCAAATTGAATTGTACTCAAGCAATAACGACACTTGTTTCGATATTGATCAATTAATTGTTAAAGTGCATCTTAGAAAAAATGTATATTTATATATCTCCGCTAGCTACATTCCACCTGGAAGCCCATTAGATTTATATAATATTCACATTGAAAATTGTCGTAATTTGTTTAATTCCTTAAATCCATCTGATCATATAATTTGTTTGGGCGATTTTAATATCGGTGATGTAAATTGGAAATTTGATGCTGAAGATAAATGTTTAATTCCTTTTAACGTTAAAACTGAAATTGAGTGTTCTGTAATAGATTTTTACAGCCAGTTTAATTTATTGCAAAAAAATAATGTTCCTAATTTATTGAATCGCATATTAGATTTAGTATGTGTTGATAATGAGCTAGAAGTGAGCGTTGACAAAGCTCTTTCACCAGTGGTTCAAAATTCTCAGCATCATATTAGCCTAGTCATAGATTGTAAGATCTTAGCCTATTTTCAAACCACTAATGATATTGATTATTTTTTTGATTATAAGCATGGTAATTTCGATGCAATGAATTTATTTTTAAACTCATTACCGTGGGAGTCCATAATAGAAAGCCAAGATCTGACCCAAGCGTTCGTATCTTTTAAAACTTACTTAAAACAAGCATTTGAAAATTGTATTCCAAAAAAAATAAGTAGAAAGAATTCCAACCCACCATGGTATAATGACAGACTTTCTAAGCTTAAAAATAAAAAAAATAAAGAATATAAACGCTACAAAAAAGACAAAAATAATTTGGTTTTCAGACAGAACTATCTTGTAATCGAAAAGTCTTTTGATGTCTTAAATAAATTTTTGTATGGTAATTATGTTTCAACAGCTGAATCCAAATTATAAACTCCAAAAGAAAATTTAGTGGTTTACCAAATTGTATGGAGTTTTCGGGTTCTATATCTAGTGATTTGCAAACTATCTGTAATCTTTTTGCAGATTATTTTGAATCTGTTTACGCAGTTACGTCTCCTAGCGAGCTTCCTGAATTTACTCCATCTAATGTAGTTGATATAGGAATTATTCAGTTAGAAATATCAGATGTACTTGAAGCGTTAAATGGGATTGATGAAAACAAAGGACTTGGTCCAGATAGTATATCTCCCAAGATAATCAAAAAATGTGCAACGTCCCTTGCGTTACCTTTGTTGCTAATTTTCAATAAGTCTCTGAAAACAGGTGAATTTTTAAATGAGTGGAAAACATCGTACATATCTCCGATTTTTAAGTCTGAAGCAAAGCAAAAAATATGTAATTACCAAACAATATGTAAGTTATCTATTATTCCTAAAATTTTTGAAAAAATTGTATGTGATAAGCTCATTTTTCTTACAAAAAAAATAGTATCCGATTCTCAGCATGGATTTGTTTCCGGCAGATCTACAGCTACAAATCTCACTATTTTGTGTGATTCAGTTGTTAGTGGATTTGAAAGTGGTCTCCAGACCGACATCATCTTTACTGAATTTGCCAAGGCATTTGATAGAGTTAACCACGAAATATTATTATATAAATTGTCCAAGCTTGGTATCCACTCCATACTTTTAGAATGGATACGTTCGTATCTTACTGATCGAGTTCGTTAAGATACACAGATATGTTTCTAAGTGCATAAAAGTAACCTCGGGCGTCCCTCAAGGAAGTCACATTGGTCCTTTGTTCTTTAATTTGTTTATCAATGATATTCCTGACATTTTCCAGTTTTCCAGCTATTTATTATATGCTGACGACGTAAAAATATTCAGAACTATACATTCTCTAATCGATTGTTACTTATTGCAAGAAGATTTATGTGAACTTGCATCATGGTGCAATAAAAATCTTCTTTTCTTAAATGTAGCCAAATGTCAAAGCTTTATATGCTCAAGGAAAATTGCACCAATATTATTTGATTACACTATCAATAATATAACATTAGATAAAGTAACTGAAAAGAAGGATTTAGGAGTCATAATTGATAGGAAGTTCACATTTAGTAGTCACATCGACTATATAGTTAATAAAGCATATAAAATGTTGGGTTTTCTAAAAAGGAACACTAGAGAATTCTCCGATTCATATGCTCTTAAATCTCTTTATATGGCTTTTGTGAGATCTACCCTGGAATACTGTTGCGTGGTTTGGAATCCGTACTATGCAAATCATTCATTGAGAATTGAAAGGATTCAGAGAAGTTTCACAAGATATTGTTTTTTAAGCTAAATTGGAACATTATTATGCCTGCATATAATGTGAGATGTTTGCTTTTTGGTATGCAAACGCTTGAGGTCAGAAGAAAGTATTTTTCTATTATGATGATAAAGGATATAGTAAGTAGTTACATTATGTGTCCTTACTTGCTAGAGCAAATAAACTTTTATTTTCCCAGTAGAGGCCTTCGTATAGGCTTTCATTTACGGGAGACTTTTTCTATAAGTAATTATGGTAGAAATGTACCGATTATGCGTTGCATCAGAGAAACTAATGCTGTAATTGAAAAGATTGATATTTGTATGCACAGTTCACGAGAAACTTTTAAAAAACATGGAATGTTAATTTTGTTATTTCATTAATCATTGTGATATATGTTAAATTTATGTTTTCTGTATTTTATGTGTATTTATTTTAAATATTTATTATATCTTTAAGTTACTATTTTTCGTTATTTATTTATACTTATGTAATCTAAAAGAGAATGTTAATCTCAGATTGATGAAATAAACTAAACTAAATAAATAAATATAAACTAAATATAAATATAAACGTCACATCGGCATCACTTTTAAATGCGGTGTTTAGGATCTACGTTACAAATAAACCATACTTCTATCTTATTTATTGTCATCGAGTCAATAATGAAATATATGAATAATATATATTAATGAAATTTCTACAATCTACATTATTTTAATATTAAAAGAATGTTTTGATTTGGTAACTCTTTTGCTTATTTAACTTAAGTTAACTATTTTTACTTATTACTTAATAATTTCGTCTCTTTCTGACAAAAGAAAGAGATAGAAAATTATATGTTGATCTCAGTCGTCACCCACTTCTTTGATCTTCATTGTTGTACAAATTAAATTAAAAGTTAAAACGCCATTGTTCTGGCTAGATCTGCGTTAGGTAAATTGTATAATTATTTTATTATGTGATTTCTTAATTATCTCTCATTTAGATTTCTAAAGGAAATTATTATTTGTGAAGTTGTTTAAAACACTCTGGATTTAAGTTAAGGTTCTAAAACCAATTGTAAGTCGATTGTACATTCGATATTTCCGTTTCTATAATGTATTGTCGCATTGCAGGATATAAAATTGAAGTTGTACTGCCGAGGAGAATTTGCTTTGGGTTTTATTGGTTTTAAACTTTCTTCTTTGGATTGGCAGATACGTTTTTTCGGGATCTTCAGTATCTATTATTTGGTCTGAACAGTTTGGAAGTTCAGTTTGCGAAACAACATAATTTTATTTCAATTGTTTAGATTTTATGTGGACTCTAACGCCATTTTCTTAGCAATTACCACCATTATAGTTTTAGCGGAATATTAAAATGGAGAAAGCGGTACATAGTTGCAGTGCCGCAAGTTGTATCCGAGCAGACGACGAGCTTATGGTTTCTTGTGAGAAGAAAGTGATTCAGAAGTTCAGGTCGAATTGCTTATGGAAGCTGCTACAGTAGCACAAGCCAGAGTCGCTCAACGTGACAAGGAGCTATTTGAGTTAAGAGCTGAACTTGAGGTGATGAAGCTAAAGTTGTCAAAGGTTCCCATCGTCAAAGACCAGCCGGTTGCCGCTCCCAGTGTTTCTAAAAGCGGTGTCAGTACTTCCTATTCTGCGCAGAAGTTAGATATAATAAAGAAGATTCAAGCTAATCACAAGGCGTTGTTGAACAGTTCGCATCCGCCCGGTAACCAGTCTACTCCCCTGCGTAGAATTCCGGGGCACCAGAAGTCCATCAGTGACACTTCCTTTAGAGACACGGATATGGCTAATCTAGTTACAATTCTCAATCGTAGCAATGTTCAGGAGCTACCTTCTTTTTCTGGTGAGAATAAAAGAGAGTGGCCTTATTTTGAGGAAGTATACAAGTCTACCACAATTGAAGGGAGGTACAGCGCCAAGGAGAATGTGTCACGTTTGCGGAAGGCTTTAAAGGGTGAGGGGTATCAGCTAGTAAGCGATCGTCTTAAGTATTCTTCTGATGCCGATGCGATATTGGATACGCTTCGAACAATGTTTGGCCGATATGACGTTTTAGTACATGACTTGACTTCAGATTTATTGGATGGTTGTCAGTTGTCACACACAAAACTTCAAGTGTCAAAAAGCTACACCCTGTTTTCCGCTTTTGCCGGGTTAGCAATGGTGGCGCTTATCTCTAGGTAGAGTCGCCATGAATTTTCGACTAGTAATCGGCAGTATTACTGTCAAAATCTCTGCATTATTTTGTTTGTCGTGTAAATGGTGGAAAATGTGGCATTATATTTGTCATTAAAAATATGCCAGCCAAAATTTTCGTTAAGTTGTGGCATTTGCAATAAAGAATGAACTTGCTCATTCTTTACTGTCAAGTGTCATTATTTTAGCTTCGTGTAAACGAATGTGGTTAATTAAATTAATGGCAGCAGTTTTTTGGCAGTAAATACTGCGAACTTTGCAGTCGTGTAAATCCGGTATAAGTCAATGTTGTGAAAGCTATCTTGAGTTATCCCAAAAAGATTGGAATAACTAGCTATGCGAGAACAAATGTATAGAAGAGCTGGCCGCAAATTCATTTGGTGTGCGTTTTCTTCTGATTTTTTTGACAGCTTTCAGCTAAGTCTGTATTACACGACGACTTATGCGTCGCGACTCTTTTCGAACATAATGAGTGCGAAAGAGAAAAAAATCCAGACGGAAGAAAATTGCCCTTTGAGTCGCGGGCCAAGATTTCGGCGACGCACTTTTGACGTTTCTCTGTAGCATCATTCTTATTCATTTATACTCTTTATGATGATTTGACAGAATGCTCAAAAACAAAATAAAATTTTCTTGAATGTCTCGTTGTGTTTTGTGTCAAACTAATTTGTGTCGTGCAAAATAAACCTTTCGTCAATTTATAAGCCTTGTGATCAGTAAATAAATAAATTAAATAAATAAAAAACATATCGGTAACGGGATGACAGATATATCGCTTCAATTAGTCGTGCCGTTTTACGTTTAAGAAATAAATAAAAATTCTATCGACTTCAATCCGGATGATGCTAAGGACTCCAATCAATACTCTTTTCGGTCAGCATTTATTAGTTACAAGAGCAGAACAGTGTTCTCGGTTTAAGCACATACAGCTTTGAACCTCTTCAATATCATTCTCTAAATATTATTGGTACAATCTGTGCAGTTTTAATACATCCATTCGTTGCAGGATAGAGAAAATAATTACATAGAGGCGCGACTCGTACCCCCCTTGCCTTAAACACCCGCAAATTTTTTTTTAGGTGAGTAAGAGAAAACTCTCTTAATTTACTCATTTTTTCCTATCCGTGAATACATGTGAGTGGTGGATTAAAAAACACTATTGCTCAAACTGACAGATAATTTTTTTTGTTTTTGGTTTGTCAAAAGTCTGTCTGACATTTCTAATTACCAAAACATAAATAATAGTTTTTTTTCACATTTGGTAAGTTTTTTCATATTTATTTAATTATTCTTTATTTCAATAAAAGAAATATATATAACTATAAAAAAATTGTTTTTTTTATGTTTGTTTGATAAAGATTTGGCCACAATGACGGAGATCCGATGGAAAACGTACATCCAAAGGTGTATCTTGGAATGGAAACTAAGAAACTAAACTCAATTGCTTCTTGTTTTCTATAATTGTTTTGTTGTTTTTTTTAGATTGGGAGTGAAGACGTACTTAATCCATCTGCGAGTGATACCACTAACACTCCACTTTACACAAAAACCAATCCATCAACAAAAAGTGAAGATCGAATTGGTTATTTAGAAAAGGAGGCTTCACATTGGCGGACACAATGTGAAATCTCACGAATAAGCGATTCGCTGCCACATGAAGTGTCTCGTCTATGTAAAGAGAAACAACAATACAATGAGCCATTAGTAGTGGCGGGTTGTTGCTGTAGTACAGCAGGGACTGGATTGTCTGTGATCGTATATATATTTTCTTAGATCCGTCGCATTAGAAAGCTTTTCTATTCTTCGACAGGACATGTTTTGGTATAACACAAGCTCCGGAAACAATTTCCCCAGCAAAATGACAGAGTAAGTAAACCTTTATTTTGCATGTGCAAATTCATATCTAATCGATGTTTTTCTTATAAACTTTCAGAGATCTCGATAAACTGAAAGAAGGAATCGCTGAGAAAGTAGCCATATTATCTTTTTGGAAGAAATATATCGTCAGTGGCAATCTCATGAACGAGATCGATATGCACATGTTGACCGAAACACCTCGGTCTGATCTGTAGCTTCTAAACAGATTGTTGGTCTGTCTGTGGATCAGCATTCAGTCAAGCAGGAATAAGGTACGTTAAATACAAAAAAACCTAATTTGATGTATTTTTAAGTATTTGTTTTTGTCTTTTAATTTTGTAGGATAAACAGCGCCTGCCATTCATCTCAAAATCATGATGAGCAACAAGGTCAGACCACACAAACAATGAAGCCCAACAGGAAGTCATTATTGTCAGATATTTTAATTAAATACATTGGGCGCAATATTTTAAAGTGTTCTCCTTATGTATATATATATTTATATAGCTTAAGAATTGTGATTCAATTAATTTTTTTCGATTACATTTTCTTTATGGGTGTTCAAAAAAATTCTTTTCTTTTTAAGGGAAATGTAATATTGTGTGTCTCAATGACACATAGGTAAGTATTATAGCCCTATGCTGAGGTAAATTAACACTCAGAACAGTTTAAATCATCGAGATCAAGCAAGTACTTTGGAAATGACAGCTTGTCCAAAGTAGCAAATCCAAGAAATTTCTACCTATGTCAAGAAAAATCTTGAAATCAGTACTTACGCAAAGCTCTAATTTACAAATTACTTGCTTGATTTCGATGATTGTAACTGTTCTGAGTGTAAATTAACCTCAGCTTCTAAATCCTTTCAATCATTTTATAATCAAACAATTATTTAGAAAAATTGCTATCTAAAAGTAGTTTCTTCGTGTTTTAAAAAAAATGAAAAATTACAAAATTACTTTCAGATGCAAATTTTTTGAAATATTTGCTCGAATTCAAAACGGTTTCAAGAATTTACAAGCTGACATAAATTAAAACTCACAACAGTTTAAATCATCGAGATCAAGCAAGTACTTTGGAAATGACAGCTTGTCCAAAGTAGCAAATCCAAGAAATTTCTACTTATATCAAGAAAAATCTTGAAATCAGTACTTACGCAAAGCTCTAATTTCCAAATTACTTGCTTGATTTCGATGATTGTAACTGTTCTGAGTGTAAATTAACCTCAGCTTCTAAATCCTTTCAATCATTTTATAATCAAACAATTATTTAAAAAAATTATTTAAAAAAATTGCTATCTAAAAGTAGTTCTTTCGTATTTTTAAAGTTAGACCGTTTTTTTTAAAGGTGAAGTTGAACAAACATTCCCGAAAATAAACAAAGAATCATATACATATGTATATATATATAAATACTGTATTAATGCCTTATTGCAAAAAATCACTCTTGAAATACGCATATTTAGAATGATGTATGCGTATTCCTGGAGCTATTTTTTTTAATACAACTTCTTTGCAAAAAATGTTGATGCTTCCTTTGAAAGTATGAAGTGCTGATTCTAAAAAGATATCGCTCGCCTTTATTGGACAACCCGTTGCAAAGATATAGTTCAAAACCTATTCACTGTTCACCTTGAAATACATAATCTGAAAATCCTTTGAAGTGTATCTTTGGAACCGGTTATCCTAAAAACTTGGTTGATACCTTTTTGTAATCTTGATACTCTCAAAATCAGCATCAAAAGTTTTTATGTAGAAGTCTTATTGCAAAAAATCACTCTTGAAATACGCATATTTAGAATGATGTATGCGTATTCCTGGAGCTATTTTTTTAAATACAACTTCTTTGCAAAAAATGTTGATGCTTCCTTTGAAAGTATGAAGTGCTGATTCCAAAAAGATATCGCTCGCCTTTATTGGACAACCCGTTCCAAGGATATAGTTCAAAAGCTATTCGTATTCTATATTAAATAATATGTGTCTAAGAATCACATGAATCTTATGTATGCAGATTGCACCTAAATTATAAAGTTATATGCATATAGCTACCTACCCACCTACATCCTTCATTTTCATTATTATATGCACATGTTTACATACATAGCTTCCATAAATATATGTATATGTATATTTTACTATCGTAACTTACATAATTTATACTATACTATACTATACTATGAGACTTACCTTCTCCATCCATTCCTTGATCATATCGGTTCTATCAGCTGGCATTTGATCCGTATAAACCATACACATGTATTCGGATTCGCGCAAGCATCTCTCAACTTCCAGTACTTCATCTGCCGAATTGCATAAGACTGGACAACGCTCCAACTGATATGCGCACTTATCCAAACATTTCATAACAACCGACATCTTTTCGGAGTTACTTTGCAATTTAATGGAAACTTTAGCCTTGGCATAGACTGCAGCATCTAAATAGTCTGGAATGCACAACAAAGGCTGATTAGCAATCCTTACAAAATTAATAAATCGCCGAGTCCATGTCTTGGAAGTGACCACCAGTTGAAATGGAATCTTTTCATCTTGAAGAACTGGAGAGATAAGTTTGAAGAGGGTTTCATCAAACTCGGGACTCTCATTCATTATGCTGTCCAAACCATCGATAACTAAAGTTTGTACTTGGCGTATGTTGAGCAAGTTTTCCTTCTCGTTGGCCTCGAGCAAACGCTGCAGCACGGTGGTGTAATTACAAGCACACCACACCCATTGTGCAGTTCAATTTTAACATCTTCGTTGTTTCGGTTGGTTACTGGCTTTGGCCAGGAAAGGACGTGTGTGTGCCTCGTCACACATCAAAAATTAAGAAACGGTAACAATAATAAAAAAACAATAAAAAAAAAAAAAAAAAAAAAGTGATTGTTTTCTAAACAAATAAAAATTACACATAAAAGCAAACAGTGCCTTCATATATGTTGTGCAAATTAACTAAACATAAGGATGATGTGTCGAAACTAACGATCGGAACAGCAACAGAAAAAGCCAACCAATCTCCATATATTCCCAGTTCCAGGTTTCGCACATTGACCACAACCGCACACATCTTCCGCAATGGAAGATGCTGTATTAAAACTGAAGCATCCCCAGGATAGCATATTACATAGCAGCCCTTACTGCAAAATTGGAGCCACCGAAAACAAAACCCGCAAAAGCACGCCATAAAAGCCGCTATAACCAACGGACCAAAATACAGTTCTCGAATCGAACTATAAAAATTACAACAATTCCACCAAGAAACAGTGAATTATGTTTATCATAAAAAAAAAACCAAACCCGCAAAAGACACGCCATAAAATCCGCTATAACCAACGGACCAAAATACAGTTCTCGAATTGAACTATCAAAATTACAACAATTCCACCAAGCAACAGTGAATTATGTTTATCATAAATATACATACATAAATGTACAAGTGTTTTTCTATATGTATATTCTATCAACCTATTCGCGACAATTAGGTATCAAAAGAAATTTAATCTAACAAAAAGAAAAGAAAGTATTGTGTAATTATTCATTTTATTTACTTCTAAGTGTTCGCTACTTTTCATGTATCTAGCATATGTTATCCATTCAAATCACAGTCATCATTATATATAACAAACCCCTTGTGCAAAACATGCGCTCTCGGTCATTGAAAATGTAAATATATATATAGTATAGATATAAACTAGTTTTTAAGTATTATTTTACATATACAGTTGACACCACGTCACACATTATAGACATACTCCTGAGCAAGAGTATTTTTTTTTCTATCCCACTTTACAACAGCCATGTGGCAAACATAAAAATTTTATATCATAAAGCAGGCAAAACTTAATAGCCGCAGTCTAACTATACATAGTAACAGATATATAAAATTGATTATTATACGTTTTATAAGAGACTCAATAAAGAAATCAAATCAAATCAAAAATCTTCGTTGTTTCGAAGTCCATATGCTGGGACAATACTAATTTTTGGTGTTGTGCTAGCCAAAATGCGTCGACAATGACGAGAAATACTCTCAACCTGAACGGACGATGGTGCGATTATAATAACAGCTGGACCATAGGTCGGCAGAATGCCTTTCGATTCTAGACGGAAACTCAACATGGAGGCAAATAACACCAGGTTTTACCAGTTCTATTCGAGTTGATCACACAAAAGCAATTGCCACGAACTAAATGCGACCAAGCGTACGCCTGGATGCGATACATTTTAGTCAATCGCATGTGCTCCATTTCTTGGATTTCTGCTGTAAACAAGGCATTCTGTAAGCCAATACAAGATGCTTAACGAAATTTGTTTTCAAAGTAGCTTTACCAATGACTTCGGGAAGATTAAGATTGGTTTGGTATGATGGAAGATAAGAATTTGTTAAATTACGAAAGTATTCTTTTTGAGTTAATATTTTCGTAGAACGTATGGATGGATCGGAATTTTCACTAGCAACTGGTATGAAACACGTAGATTGTAAAAGTGATGAATTTGACGATTGGACAGTTTCATTTTTAATCATATGGATTAAATATATATATTTTAAAATTAAATTACTGGACAAAATACAAAATAAATAAAATAAAACTCGCGCACTTCCAATATTTGTTTTGAAATGAATATCTTTTGTTTTTTATTGTTTTGTCATCTGTCAAAATACTCACCTCAAATTGAGTAAACTGGTCTATTCTTGTGGTGAAATTTTGGCACGTACGCATTAATATGCTATGGTTTGCTTCTACTTTTTTTTTTGGATTTTCTTCATTTTGACCATAAAATTAATAAATATTGCTTAATTTGTAAGCCAGAATCAACAAAAAGCTTTTATTAGTATGTTTTATGTTTGATTGAGGCCTTTAAAAATACAATTTAACTAAAAAGCAATTCATTTTTCAATTTTTGAATTTAACGGATTTCCATTTTAAATATATAAGGTCACCATATCTACCAAAATTGGGAATGCGCACTCCTCCGTTTCGATAAGCCTGTGTTGGTGTCTGCTCCATTTAAAATGCACGTGCAACTAACACATGCTTGTCGAAACGGAGGAAATCCTCTCAATTTAGCTTGTAGGGTGAAAGAGAATAAACCCCCGAAGTCGTGCCTCTATGTTAGTTTCTCTATGCGTTGCAGCATGACTTTTTGCTGCTTGCGTTGTTTCTGTTTAAACAAAGTGATGTGTGGATTGTGACTTTTCCTAGATCGGAAACTACTTGGACTCTAGAAATGGTTTATGTAACAATTACACAAAATTAAATCATCTCACAGAACCGTCCATACATCTATTTATATATACAAAATCTGCTACCCTCTCCAAATGCACATCGGCATCACTTTTAAATGCGGTGTTTAGGATCTACGTTACAAATAAACCATACTTCTATCTTATTTATTGTCATCGAGTCAATAATGAAATATATGAATAATATATATTAATGAAATTTCTACAATCTACATTATTTTAATATTGAAAGAATGTTTTGATTTGGTAACTCTTTTGCTTATTTAACTTAACTATTTTTACTTATTACTTAATAATTTCGTCTCTTTCTGACAAAAGAAAGAGATAGAAAATTATATGTTGATCTCAGTCGTCACCCACTTCTTTGATCTTCATTGTTGTACAAATTAAATTAAAAGTTAAAACGCCATTGTTCTGGCTAGATCTGCGTTAGGTAAATTGTATAATTATTTTATTATGTGATTTCTTAATTATCTCTCATTTAGATTTCTAAAGGAAATTATTATTTGTTAAGTTGTTTAAAACAATCTGGATTTAAGTTAAGGTTCTTATACCAATTGTAAGTCGATTGTACATTCGATATTTCCGTTTCTATAATGTATTGTCGCATTGCAGGAAATAAAATTGAAGTTGTACTGCCGAGGAGAATTTGCTTTGGGTTTTATTGGTTTTAAACTTTCTTCTTTGGATTGGCAGATACGTTTTTTCTGGATCTTCAATATCTATTATTTGGTCTGAACAGTTTGGAAGTTCAGTTGTTTGCGAAACAACATAATTTTATTTCAATTGTTTCGATTTTATGTGGACTCTAACGCCATTTTCTTAGCAATTACCACCATTATAGTTTTAGCGGAATATTAAAATGGAGAAAGCGGTACATAGTTGCAGTGCCGCAAGTTGTATCTGAGCAGACGACGAGCTTATGGTTTCTTGTGAGAAGAAAGTGATTCAGAAGTTCAGGTCGAATTGCTTATGGAAGCTGCTACAGTAGCACAAGCCGCAGTCGCTCAACGTGACAAGGAGCTATTTGAGTTAAGAGCTGAACTTGAGGTGATGAAGCTATAGTTGTCAAAGGTTCCCCTCGTCAAAGACCAGCCGGTTGCCGCTCCCAGTGTTTCTAAAAGCGGTGTCAGTACTTAATATTCTGCGCAGAAGTTAGATATAATAAAGAAGATTCAAGCTAATCACAAGGCGTTGTTGAACAGTTCGCATCCGCCCGGTAACCAGTCTACTCCCCTGCGTAGAATTCCGGGGCACCAGAAGTCCATCAGTGACACTTCCTTTAGAGACACGGATATGGCTAATCTACTTACAATTCTCAATCGTAGCAATGTTCAGGAGCTACCTTCCTTTTCTGGTGAGAATAAAAGAGAGTGGCCTTATTTTGAGGAAGTATACAAGTCTACCACAATTGAAGGGAGGTACAGCGCCAAGGAGAATGTGTCACGTTTGCGGAAGGCTTTAAAGAGTGAGGCGTATCAGCTAGTCAGCGATCGTCTTAAGTATTCTGCTGATGCCGATGCGATATTGGATACGCTTCGAACAATGTTTGGCCGATATGACGTTTTAGTACATGACTTGACTTCAGATTTATTGAACCTTCCGAAGCTTGCTTCAAAGTGTGACCCGAAGCTTCGTATTGGAGCTGTGAAGTTGAACGGATTCGTGGCCGATGTCAAGTCGATGGATAGAGAAGATGATCTATCGAATGGTTATGTTCTAACCAACCTTGCTTCTAGGCTAGGTGCAGGGCTGTATCAGGAGTGGCAGAAGCGAAAATTGTGTCTTCCTCGTGTCAATATTCATCATTTTGCAGAGTTCCTCGACGAAAGGGTGATGGATTTACCACCAGAGCTGTCGAAACTAGCAGGAAACCCCGATAACAAGAAACAACAGTCGGTTATCAACGCTAAATCTTCTCGAGTGCTGATACATATCCCAGTGGCTTCATCTGCTTCACAGGGATTATGTTGTAAATGTAACAAAAAGCAACATGCTTTGTACCAATGTGAAGAGTTCTTAGCTTTAACCCCGGATGAAAGACAGACGTTTACGAAAGATAAATCGATTTGTTTCTCATGTTTGAATCCCGCCAGACATCTATGGAGAATGTGTACAAATGGATGCCTCCAGCGTCACCATCCATTATTACATCCGACTACAAACAGTGGAGACTCCAAGTTGAGCACAGCAGCAATTCCTTTCGCACCGCAACCACATATTCGTTCGTCTCATGTTGGGTCTAATGCCGCCATCTTGTTCAAGGTAGCTCCAATTCGTATACATGGAAATAATGACATATTAGTGGATACTTATGCCTTTTTGGATGATGGTTCTTCGTTGTCGTTGCTAGATGAAGATCTTTTCAATGAACTTGGGTTGAACGGACATCCTTAACAGCTTTCGTTGCATTGGACAAAGGGAGTTTCACGTCTTGAGGATTCTATGCGGACTTCTTTGACAGTATCTGGTGTAAGTCGCCGTAAGCAATATGTCCTAAAGAATGTCTACACTGTCAAAAATTTGGGTTTAGCTAGCCAGTCAGTTGATGTTACTCACTTAAAAGGCTTGTACCCACATCTTCGGGGACTCCCACTTTCGAATTTGGTGGATGCTAGGCCTAGGATCCTGCTAGGTTTGGACCAGGCAAAATTCCTGCTAGGTCGTGGTCAACGACAGGGAAAGGATGAAGAGGGACCTTATGCTATAAAAACTCCTTTAGGCTGGATTGTTTATGGCAGATCTGCTCCCTCGTTACATGTGTCGTGCTTACATCAGGTATCGAGACCAACTATGCAGTTTATGTTCCACGATGCTATTTGGAAGGAAGATGACCTACACGATCTGGTCAAGCGTCATTTCAGCACACAGGAGTTTGGGGTCATGCCTCCACAGGGTGAGTTACGCAGTCGTGAAGTGAGCCGTTCATTTATGTATGAGTATGAGATTGGCCTATTGTGGAGCTCCGATGATGTCACGCTTCCTGTACAGTTATCCGATGGCGGTTAAACGTCTCATCGGTTTGGAAAAGTCATTAAGAAAGAAACCTCATCTATTAGAGTGGAAAAATAATTATTTCCGTTCTTTGCTCTCTAAGGGTTATGCTAGGGTTGCTTCGCGGGAAGAGTTGAATAGAAGGTGGCCGCGAGTATGGTATGCACCAACCTTTGTCATTGTGAACCATAATAAGGTTCCTCCAAAACCCAGATCCGTTGCTGACGTGGTTGCTAAGGTCAACGGAATTTCTTTAAATACTCACTTGATGAAAGGTCCAGACAACCTTGTACCATTACATGCTGGGCTTTTTAAATTCCGGGAGCGGAGAATAGCTGTAAACGCTGATGACTATTTTAATAGCCATGATACCGTTGAGGAAGAATTCGATGAATTTCGATCTGGTAAGCATTCAATCGAATAGCCGTATGATTTTGCAGGAAATGCCCGAGGGTCATGTCAACGGCAAGCTAGTAAGCATTGATCCTAGCGAATGTGATAGCTTGGTATCTAAGGTTTTAGGAATGTATTGGCATCCGGCAACAGACCACTTTTCATATAAAATTTCAGATGATGAGGGGTTGAACGAAATGTTAGCGTCAGATTCGGTAATTACAAAACGAAAGATGCTGAAAACCATCATGAAAATTTTTGATCCGCTGGGAATTATTTCTTTGTTCATCATCCGAGGGCGCATCATACTTCAAGAAGTGTGGAGAGAGGGATTTGATTGGATTAGGCAGTTTCATCCAGTTTGTGTTCTTCGTGGCTGCAGTTCATCAAGGAGCTGAAGAATGTTGAAAACATCAAGATTCCACGATGTTACGTCTCATGGAACCCTGACGACTCCAAAGTAAGCCTGGTAGAGTTTGTTGATGCTTCGGAGAAGGCATTTGCAGCAGTGGCTTATTTGCGCTTCGAATGGAACAACAAGGTGGAGGTAGCTCAGGTCGTGGCAAAGGCAAAGGTTGCACCTGTTTAACAGTTGTCAATTCCTCGTTTAGAGTTGCGGGCTGCTGTTCTGGGAGTTCGATTGGCTTCCACGATCGAGGAATCTCATTCCATACGGATTGACGAATTGATGTTCCTGTCAGATTCTAAGACTGTCCTCTGTTGGATCAACTCAACTAAATATAAATTTCCTTCTTTTGTGGCAAGTCGAGTGGGTGAAATTCTTGATTCAACATCATCACGTCAGTGGTTTCACATAGGTTCCATCGAAAACGTTGCTGATGATGGCACGAAGTGGTTCGAAGCATCGATGGGAAATCAAGATACGAGGTGGTGCAAGGGACCAGACTTCCTCAAGCTTCATACGGACGAGTGGCCCATATCACCTGGTTTAGCGGCAGATCATTTGGAAAAGGTAGATGGTTTAGAGAATAAGCTTTTGCATCATGTGGTAATTCACAAGAGCCGCAATGGTGCTTACGAAAAACTATCTGCACTCTTTCGGGCGAAATGGTCTTCGTCTGTTAGAGCAATTGCTTTCTTACTTCGCTTCAAAAACATTTTGTTAAGAAGACCCGCCGAAAAAAAAGTCTTTGTCACTCCTTTCGAATATGCCCAGGCTGAAAATTGGATGTTTCGAAAGATTCAAGAAGAGGTCTTTGCAAACGATATAGCCGCTCTAACATCTATCGGAAGACCCTTTATTGACGAGGATGGGACGTTAAGAATGAGTTCAAGGGCTCAGAAAGCTAACACTTCATATGCGTCACGTAATCCCGCGATCCTGCCTAATAAGCATCCCTTGTTTAATTTGCTCATCGAGTATTATCATGAGAAGAACCTTCATATGGGGACCGCATCCGTAATCTCGGACATCCGTGAACGGACATGGATAATCAGCATACGAGTAGCTGTTAATAGATGGAGGTCCAAATGCAACATGTGCAAACGTTTCAAAGCTAAGCCGGTTATGCCGTTGATGGGTCAGCTTCCAGAAGCTCGCCTTGCATTTGACTCTCGACCATTCACTCATGTTGGTGTGGACTGTTTCGGCCCTTTACTGGTAAAGCTCGGTCGAGGTACGATGAAACGCTACGGCATGATATTCACATGTCTTACGTTCAGAGCAGTTCAAATTGAGTTGCTCAACGATTTAAGCTCAGACCAATGCAATATGGCCGTCAGAAGATTCATCATAAACCGGGTCGTGACGAAGTTAATCTACAGTGACAACGGCTTGAATTTTATTGGCACAAAAAATCTACTGGACAAGGATGCTAGGGAAATGGAAAAGTCGCTTGGCGAATACGCTTCGAAGTACGAGGGTATTTTGTGGCGTTTCATTCCAGCTTATTCACCGTGGATGGGAGGAGCCTGGAAGCGGCTCATACAGTCAATAAAGAAAAGCGTAGATTTCGTTCTTAAAGGTATGGATCCGCGAGAGGATGTCTTGCGAAATGCCCTCATGGAGGCTCAGGGCCAAATAAATCGTCGCCCGCTCACTCACATCCCTGTAGATCCACAAGATCCCAAACCTTTAACGCCAAACTCAATGCTTTTCGGTGAGGATGATCACGACATTACTGCGCCTGGTATTTTTTGCGAAAAAGATGTTTGTAGCAGACTATATAGTCGCCGTTCCCAACACATGATGGCTGAACTTATTAAACGCTGGTACTCCGAATATTTACCTGTCATTGCAAGACGGTCGAAATGGTTTAATTCTACAAGACAAGTAGTTGTAGATGACATTGTCATTGTGATCGAACCAAATGAGATACGTGCCAAATGAGATACGTTCGGCCTGGCATTTAAGACGTGTTGTTAAACTCTACATAGGCCCAGATGGAGTTGTAAGAATGGCAGATGTTAAACTTTCCAACGGATCAATTAAGATTAAAAGATCGATCGGAAGACTCGCTGTTTTAGATTTAAAGTCTTCGCTCTAGTTCTCAGGCGGCCCCGAGACTGTCATCTAGTCAATAATAAAATATATGAATAATATATATTAATGAAATTTCTACAATCTACATTATTTTAATATTGAAAGAATGTTTTTATTTGGTAACTCTTTTGCTTATTTAACTTAAGTTAACTATTTTTACTTATTACTTAGTAATTTCGTCTCTTTCTGACAAAAGAAAGAGATAGAAAATTATATGTTGATCTCAGTCGTCACCCACTTCTTTGATCTTCATTGTTGTACAAATTAAATTAAAAGTTAAAACGCCATTGTTCTGGCTAGATCTGCGTTAGGTAAATTGTATAATTATATTATTATGTGATTTCTTAATTATCTCTCATTTAGATTTCTAAAGGAAATTATTATTTGTTAAGTTGTTTAAAACAATCTGGATTTAAGTTAAGGTTCTTATACCAATTGTAAGTCGATTGTACATTCGATATTTCCGTTTCTATAATATATTGTCGCATTGCAGGAAATAAAATTGAAGTTGTACTGCCGAGGAGAGTTTGCTTTGGGTTTTATTGGTTTTAAACTTTCTTCTTTGGATTGGCAGATACGTTTTTTCTGGATCTTCAATATTTATTATTTGGTCTGAACAGTTTGGAAGTTCAGTTGTTTGAGAAACAACATTTATCTATGATCTAGGTATCTTTTTCTTTGGTCAGGAGTTCTTTGTTTTGTTTTTATTCCTGCTTGCTGTTGGAAGTCAATTAATTTATAAGAAATGAAAATTTTGCGCAGAATAATTCAAAACACCGGGCAGTACAAATCGAAAATTTGTATAAAAATAATAATTTTCCTAAAGAGCAATGAGTGATGCAGCAAAGGAAGGCGCGACTTTCCAACATAAAATTCATAAAATTAGCGATGCTCCTGTAAATGCAAAGTTTCCGTTGGGTAATCTCTGAGTTGTTAGTTAACAAAAAATTATCACAAAATGATTACAACTTAAATAATATATACATATTTTCATTTTGCCATACAAGGCAAATATTTCGTCTTTTCATCTTGTAGCTCTCTCCAATGACAGTTTGGGCCGATGGACTACTCTCTATGAAGTGTATAAGTTCTTCGAAGAAGAGCTTCCCAAAAAATTGCTCCCCAAGGTGTTGCCGGATTTGAAAAGGATTTCGAATATTTCCTGGGTAAAGATTGGCAGCAAACTTACGAGATAAAGAAACCGGTCAAAAACTACATGGAACACCTGCGAGAAGCAACAAAAAAGATAAAATTCTACTTTCTGCGTATGCCTTTGAAATGTACGTGGCATTGATGTCCGGTGGACAATTGCTACAAAAAAGGCCAACGATTGCTAGAAAATTGAAAACGTCCAGGAAAGAAGATGAAGAGGAGCAAACTGTTAAACCGGGTTGTGAGGCAACTTATCTACAAAAAAATCCCAGAGCTTAAAGCAAAACTAAATTCCTTAATCAATGACAAGTACAAAGACTTTGAAGAGGAAATGAAGAAAGCATACATTGAAGAAAGGATAAATGTTTTTATATTCAATAATGAAGTAATACGATCAGTTAAAGGAGTCAATCAGGCAAACTCAATGCAAATGCTAATGTTCCTAGGAATTATTGCTATGGCTTTAATTTTAAAATGGTACTTGGTCCCAAAATGAGAAAATTATATTTATATACTATTATTGTTACCCATGTTTTATATAATATTTTATAGTTGATAGGAATTTATGTTCTTTTATTTGTTCGACGGCTGATACTTTTGGAACAAATACACTTTGCTTAAACTGAAAAGGATTTGTTTTAAATTTTAATGAATTTGTTCGTACATAAGAGGAAATTAATGGATAATCATATTTATAAGATAATTTGAAGGTAAGGACAAATTTCTAACCGCAAGATTTCCAAAACAAGTCGGTTAATATTTTAATTGCGCAACACAACTTTAAAACTTGCACAAATGTACTAAATTTTGAGCAAGAAATATTAATGAACTGCGTTTTCGGAAAGTCTGCTTGAAGGGATTTTTATGTTTACGTTTACATACACTGCTTAGCATATTTGCTCAAGATTTGCGTTTAGAAATTTACCCCAAGACCTGTTGGTATTATTATTGTCTGATATTAATTTAGGCAATTCGTTTTCACTTTGAGAAAAACCAAGTAAAAAGTAGCAAACTTATGTTTGCACGTCACAAATCCCGTTTTGAATACTAGAGCATAAGGTATGCACTAGGGTGATTATTAACACCCCATGTTCTTTCTCCTATGCCCAAATTTTTAAGAACTTTTTTTTTAACCCATTCATTCGATAATTAAAATGGCATCCACCATGTCAATGATTTATAAATTTATTTCAGAAATGCTTTTCGTGGTGCTGATGAAATTGATTCAGTTTCTGAAGATGAATTTTGAGGACTTACACACAATGGACTCGAAGCAATTAATGGTAGCCCTTACGGATCTTATATAGTATGCGTGGTCAGCCGGAATTAATCCTATAATACTTTTTCTTTCATGTAAATGCGCTAATAAGCCACTGCCTACGCATTTAAGGAATTAGGATTACGACTGGCTAAACCTCAAATGCAGGGACCGGTGTCTGGCTAAGAATTTGCCACTATATTAACTGAAGAAATAAAGGGGGTTCTAGGACACCCAATGGAGTCACATTGAAGTGAGCCCTCACCCAAATTACAGAACCAGTCGCGGTGTGTAATTTGTCCATGAAAACAAGTCATGAAATGCAAGATTTAAGGCTATAGAGATATCTATGAATCAATTGCATTTCATTATTATATTATATATTTCCTGACAATCATTTTTTTTATGAATTTCCAATTTTCCTGTTTTGTTAGTCTATGAAGTGTTACCCTAGGCCTCCATTTAAAATAAATGATTGCAAGAAATGTGTCATGTAGTCAATATTTCTTGTGGAGGCCCCTTATGCCAGGATTTTTTTTTATTTTCAGACATAAGAAAATGTATGATTCAATAAAATGTATGTTATCCTTAAAAGCATTTTGTTTGCATTTAGTCCTGGCTGGGGTGTTATACCACCCCTGCTGTTGTGTATGTACATTCGTAGATTTGTGTCGTTATCGGAAGGTTAAAAAAGTTAACCATTTTAAAAATAAAAATATGATACACCACATTAACACTCTAAATTTGGTCTTTAATTCATTTTTTAATGAACAAAGTAAATATTTGTCTTTAAATACATTAAAATACAGAAATAACTTTGAATCTTATGAATTAAATTACAGTTACTTTAACAATATTACTGGAATATGAGTAATATATGACCCGCACTAAATGCGACTACAAGTTTTTACCAACTTTTTCAACTTCTTTGTACATAACTGTTAAATATAAACTCTCAGTTTTATTTACTTGTTTCTAAATCACTTTGTTAAATTAGTTTTATAAATTTAAGCAACTATACGTTTTAGATATTTATGAAAATGTATTTCCTTAGTAATTATTAAAAACTTTTCATTTGTTCAAGCAAGTTGTGTCTATTAATAAAGGAAATATCCAATAATAATAACTCCCAATAACTCCCAAATCTGTACTTGCATCAATTGTTATCACAAATAAGCCGTACTAAGATCGGAAACCTTCGTACGTTTCACCCACCAAAACCCAATTATTTACATTGTTGTATTTGTACCTTTGAAACTCTATCCATGAATAGATGTGAAATCGAAAAACAAAACAAAAACAAATTACTAGGGCTGTGGTGTCTATGGGTCTATAGGAAGAGGAACAGAAAAGATTCTTGGGTGCGTTTATATCAATGTGTCCATTGGAAGAGGAACAGTAAAGTTATTTGGGTGCGTGTTGGCAAATGTCAAATGAAAGCAGAGGTTTCGTGTCCTAAAGTTATTAGTTTATGATTGTTATAACCACAAATAAGCCATACTAAGATCGGAAACCTTCGTACGTTTCACCCCCCAAAAATCATCGAATTACATTGTTGTCTTTTTACCTTTGAAACTCTATGCATGAATAGATGTGAAATCGAAACACAAAACAAAAACAAATTACTAGCGCTGTGTTGTCTATGGGGCTATAGGAAGAGGAACAGAAAAGTTTCTTGTGTGCGTTTTTATCAATGCGTCTATAGGAAGAGGAACGGAAAAGTTTCTTGTTGCGTGTTTCAGCTTGTATGCAAATGTCAAAAAACAGCATAAGTTTGGGGTCCCTCTGTTATTAGCAAAAATAAGCCATAATAAGGATTGGAAACCTTCGTACGTTTCACCCCCCAAAACCCATTAGATTACATTTTTGAATTTGTAGCTTTGACACTCTATCCATGAATAGATGAGAAATCGAAAAGCAAAACAAAAACAAATTACTAGAGCTGTGTTGTCTATGTGGCTATAGGAAGAGGAACAGAAAAGATTCTTGGGTGCGTTTTTATCAATTTGTCTATAGGAAGAGGAACAAAAAAGTTACTTGGGTGTGTGTTTCAGCTTATAGGCAAATGTCAAATGAAAGCAGAGGTTTCCGGTCTTTACATTATTAGTTTATGGTTATTAGTTTATGCGAAAAACTTTGGTATACTTTTGTATCCCATGAGATATATCAAAATATGCACAAACCCATTCAAATTTAACCTATCCGATGTTAGTTGTTCAGGAACTTCAGTGAATATTAAACTATCTTAGTTAGGCTATCGTACCGACATCTGAATGAGGCCAATAATTGGGTACATTCAGATGTCAATACAATAGCTTATCTAAGATATGTTAGTATCCACTAAAGTTCCTGAACAACCAACATCGAATAGGTTAAATTTGTATGGGTTTGTTCATATATTTTTACATTTCTCGTGGGATACAAAAGCATACCAAAGTTTTTCCACCATCTTAAGATTTTTTTTTTCGGCAGCAGTTGTTTTGTCATCAGCTGTATTCTTACAAGGGAATACAACAACACCAACCTATCTATATAGCTTTATTTCGGTTTCAGTAACAGTTAGGCCATTCTAACGAATTATCATCATCGACAAGTAAGTCCCCTTTCACACAGGCAAACCAGTTGCTGGAGATTTTTTTGACGTTTTCCTTTAATTACCTTGTAGCCTTCACACGAAAAAATTAATGAGGAAACTGATTTGCTCGTTTTTTGAATTGCTTTTGATTTGACATTCGCTTTTTGTAAACAAACAATTTGTTTTGCGGTTGGAAAATTCTACACAATTTTGAGTTATAAATTAACCGCAGCTTATTTTTAGAAAAATAAATTCAAAATAAAGAAACCTGGTTTGTATAGGTAAATGTTGTTTTTTTTATTGTGGTTGTTAATAATGCTTTGCTAAATTAATATATAAAAAGGTCACGAAAAAACAATGAACCAGGAGAAAATTGATTTGTGTGCAGATTTGTTGTGCGATTCTCTTGCCATCCAAATCTTGGACCCAACACATGATAGTGATGATGGGAAGATTATATTGGGCTTATTGGAATGCACCGAAGCTCTATTGGTACAGTTGGACACATAAACCACTGTGAGGATGATATGACTGATAACTTTGGTGCTGCCTGCTGCTGCTGCTGCTCGCTAATACAGGACCGTAATTATAAACCAAATGTGATGATGAAGCCACAAGCTGAGAGCTTAGTTGGACCGTGCGTTTAGTTGTCGATTTTTCATTTCTAGGCGCATAATTGTATGTATGAGATGTGTACCAACTCGTGATGGATTGAATTAAATGCGTTGCCTACAAGAATTAAAACTTGAAATTTTCTTTCACAATGAATTTATTTAAGTAGCTCACTTATTTTGGTTAATGTAATAATGTGATTGTAAGAAACAATTTCTCTTTAAAAAAAATATGTTTGACATCTATCAGAGACAGAAGTCAAAATGGAAACCTAAGAAAATTTCAAAGCATAACGTCAAAAAAATCTCTTCAAATCGTTTGCCGGGGAGATTTCTTTCATTCCCCTTACTTCTTGCCCTTCTCACCCACAAACTCCCAGTTGTCGGCAACTCAGTTTTCTTGTGTGAAAGGGCTGATAAATCTGTCAATTCACAGATAAGTAATACGGGAAGGTCTACTATACAAAATGTGTTGCCCAGGTGGTTTAAAGATTACGAATTATATAATTTTGTTCTTTAGCAATAATTTCAAACAAAAACAAAAATTATTTAGATTAAGACATTTCTGAAAATAATAATGAATTTCATAATTAAAATAAAAGAATATTTAAAACTTATTAATTTAAATTTAATACTAGAAACTTATAAGTAATATCCATTCACAAAAAAAGTATGGTATTTTTGATAAAAGAAAGCAAGCACAACTCACTTCAGTCGAGTCGCTGCGTTAACCTAAATGAAATGGTGTATCTTTTATTTCCCTAAGCAATTAGTTTTTTACAATAAACACAAGAAATAAACAATACCTATAGCCTTTCGGCGAAGTTTAGGAGTTCTTCCTAGCATTTGAAACAATTGTAAAAAGGCCGTCGGAAAGACTTTCCTTTTAAACTTTTTCAAAGGTTTCCCTAGCAGTTTCTACGCTAATTTTAAGAATCCTAACCTGCTCTCCTAACTCTTCAATTTGTGAATTTGTTTCCCTAACAGATTGATCTAACAATTTATTTCGGCCTCCAGAAGCTATAAACTTCCTATGTGCCGCTTTTAAATTTCTTCTCAGTAATCCTTTTTTTTAGTTTTGTTCCTCAAATGAGGAAGTTGATGTAGACGCATCACTTACCTTAGTTTGTTGACGACAGACAGGGCAGACTCTCATAAGAATTATAACAGCAATACGTATGTTTGTATCTATATGTTATTTTTCTGTGAAGTAGTATATACAAAACGTTAGTATTTATATTTTAAAAGTATGGTTTTATACACACTTCTTAGTGAATCTATAGAATTTAAAAATATATATGGCACATTAATACAAAAATATCAATTCTTTTCTTCGTCTCGTCGGTGGCTGTTAAATTTAATTTTCTACTTAATGAATGCTTCGATTAGTTCCAGGTCTGTCCCTTTCTAGTGTACTCCCTCAAATTATAAAAGCGCGCATTACACTGTACCCTTTCAGTTGACAACATAGTTATATACAGGTTTAGGGGAATATCTTCTATTTCACTCATAAGCATTTCCTCCGTCATATGGATTTCGTCAACTATCATGTCTTCTTGGAAATTATAATTTTCCTCAACCAATCCATCTAAGAGATTTTCTTCTCCAAGATTATTATCTTCTTCAATAATATCGTCCATTACGATTTGTTCCTCAACTAAGAAAATCTACTAATATTTCTTTGTCAACTATAAAATCCTGCACCTTTACCTTCTTGAGTCGAAAATTCACCAAAAAGAACATTATTTGCCGCAATGTCAATATTCTCTTCCGACATTGAAATGTCAGGAATGTCCGTTTTAGTTAATCGACTCTTATTTGAATTTGCAAACATGATTTCGACAAAGAGATTGTCGCATAGTCTTTGATATTTGCATAGTTGGGGCAAACAAAGCAGTTTGCCCCATATTTCCCTTCTATTTTATAAAAATTGAAATTAGGTTCAATTGTTTATATCGTATATATAGTATATTAAAAAACTTAATTTAAAATAGTTTGGTTTAATTTTATTTCATAGTTCATAGTTCAACAAATAAATATTTCCGTTGAGGAATAAAAGCTTGGGTTGCGTTAAATTCAAATTTATTAAAAATTCGAATTCGAAGTGGAAGTATATTATGTATATATTAGATGAATTATATATCAAAAACTGGAATAATTGAGCACTATTATAAAAACCAAATTTCCAAATTTCATCCAAATCCATTGAGACACGAGAAGTCGCAATAAACCTACCTACAAGATTTCATCTAAATCCAAAACATTCATGTACATATGTGTTGTACAAAATATTTGTCTAGAACAAATCTGAAGATAATTCCGGTAAAAGAAAAGAATTTATTTTAATAAGCAGAAATGGTAATTTATTGTTAGATTAAGTTAATTTGCTTTATTTAATTACTGTTAATCTTATGTTATGGCAAATGCGAATATGTGGATATTTGCGGTTGTGATTTGTATGGCGATGGCGTTGTTCCAATTTTGTTTTCTTTGCTACCGCTGCCGACGACTTCTTTTGTACAACTGACTTCTTCCTCTGAATATAATATGATATTTTATATACAACGACTTACCTCATTGGTCGGCTAATAGTATATGCAGTTTTACTATTTTGGTTAGTTTTAATATTTAACTGATGAATGGACTGCCGGAATGCTATATACTTAATAGTCACATTCTTCTTTATTGGCCTATTCCACAACCTATCTTATTAATTTAAATTTACCTATATATGATAAGGGTTTTAAAGTGCGCTTTAGCGACATATCCACGTTAGCTTTATTTTGAATAAAAACTACACACTGCACTTTAATATCTACATAATTTTCTTTACACTTTTTATTTCGTCTTTTTTTAACTTTTCAGAAGACTCCAACTATTTTTTTTTTAAAAAGACTTTAAATTTGCAATATTATACATATACCAACCTAACAAATTGTGCTCTAACACCAGAACATGACAGCTTGTACTCACACTTAACGGAATCACAATTTTCAACATAAGTATCTATATAAGCTCATAGAACATACAAACACAGTGCCCACAAACGCAATACATTATGAAACGAACATGTAAAAATCCACAGATTTTGAGAATACCCCTAAAAATTCGTCTTATCGAAGCTGACGCCAAATAATACCTTCGAATTATCGAGACAATCGAGTTATAGAAGTTCGAGTTATCAAACAAAAATTACATGGAGACTTCAGGCTTCGCGCTATTGCCAACCAATTTATTGGTTTTCAAATCTATTGGCCTTATTCAATTACAGAACTCTTAGCCTTTATTATTACAATTATTCATTTCAACATATTTCCAACAGAGTTTGTGTGCCTAGAGTATACTTTAACCACACAAAACAGAATACATTTTGATTTTAATCATAAAGAACAATATAACTCTAAATAACCCTTAATTTGTACACAGATACACACCAGACCATTACACCGACCTTAATACCGAAAAACATCAAATCTTATCAGCGTCTGCAATGGAACTCGTACCAATACCATAATAGTAAAATCAACCCCAACAGATGTCATCCACAATACCCACAACATCACAAAATCTAAAATATTAAACTTTGTCCAATTGCGGTTTTGACATACCAATGCTACTCAACAGCACAGGCTTTCAAAAAACATGCCATTTATAAACTTACAAAATGTTGTTCTAGTGGTTGAATAAAAGAGACCATTTTGTATACAGCTGACAGTGCTAATACGATAGCATCAAAGCTCACCCAACGTCAAGACTCGCTCGGTGGAGAATATTGCTGGATGAATATGAATATCAAATAATTTATAAGCCGGGAAAAATAAACTCAAATGCTGACGCTCTCAGTCGAATACCAATTGAGCCAAACGAAAAAGTAATGGTACTTACCAGAAACCAAAAACAACGTTTAAAAGATTCTACAAAAAAAGATGAAATCCATTCACAACAAACGCAAACCGATTTACAAAGAGTTTCTAGTTTTATTTTAATTGAGAAAATTGGTAATATACACCACGATAAGGAACTTTCATGTAAGACCATAATCTTGCCCTTAATAGATTCTGCAGACGAAAAAATACTCCAAGAATTAATACCAAATTTTATTAAACCAGACATAGGTAAGAGTCTCAAAACGAACTTTGGTGTTGTTGTCACACTTCCTAAACCCATCATAGGTACTAAAGATGAACGAATCACAGAAAAATTCCTAACGACTATAAAGGAAGAGACACAAAAATCAAATTTTCGAGCAATTGGTTTATCACTACCAAATTTGGGTATCAACACCAAGAACAAATTCAAAATTTTACTAGAAAAAATATTTGAAAAAGAAGATCTGCAGATTTATCTATATACTAACGAAAGGATCATTCTAAACGACCCCGAGCTTATAGAAAAAGTCATTTTTGATTATCATGACTCACCCTTTGGCGGTCATCAAGGCGTGTCGCGAACACTTAAACGAATAAGGCAAAAATATTACTGATCTAATATGAGGAAAGACATAATCCAACACATACAAAAATGCGCATCTTGCCAATTAAACAAAAGTAAAAAGAATCCTCCAGTACCTATGAAAATTACGACAACTAGTTCGCGGCCTTTTGAAAGAGTAGCCTTAGATATAGTTGGTCCACTGCCAGTTAGCTATAATAATCAAAAATATCTACTAACATTTCAGGATGATCTCACTAAATTTTCAGAGGCTTTTCCTATCCCGAATGCAGAAGCTTCAACAGTAGCACGAGTTTTTTCAGAAAATATAATATGCCGACATTTGCTAAGTACCATGTTCAAAGAATTATGCGCTTTATTAAAAATTAAAAAACTTAAACATTATGAAATTTATAGATTAAACTATAAAAAAAACCCAAATTTTAATTCCTCTTTTCTCTCGTTTTCCTTAACCTCAGAATGGAATCTATAGACTACACACCAGATTCGTACTGGTTATTGTATAACATAGTGTCCAACACAGAAATTCCTCTACGAAAAGGGTTTACTAAGATTGGCAACGGCTATCCGAACAGAATAACCATTCCCACTGAAATAGTTTCCATTATACATGCGATAATCGAAATAGACACAAACGATGACAGGCTCACAATCAAAGACTGTGAATATTCTAACGGCACTTATCTCAATGGGACCCGAATAAGTCATCAACAAGCTACAGACGTTAAATTCGGAGACATGGTTTCTTTTGGAATTAGGAAATAAGATTTCAACTTAAGCCTCTGTCCATCCTACATTGTAAGGCGCCGACGCGCATACCCCTCCATCGATGTATTAGAGGAATGGACACGGCCTAACCAGCCAAACACACGCGTTATATTCTATCCTGGATACAACCCAGAAATAGATGATTGAATTTATAAACCCTACGTATAATCAAAAATATATACATATAAAAAAAATATCCACATATTCTTTTTTTTTTCTTTTCTTCTTCTTCTTCTTCTACGAAACACACAAAAAAAAACACAAAACTGAGAGCAACTTCCGACATACAACAATTATCTAACTATTTTACAGACAATGGAACCACTAGTATTAACACTATGGCTCAAATTAGTTTCAATGACCTACGGAATTATTCAAATCACTCCGATACGCGACAACCCAGGCATATACTTTGAGCAATGGGGGAAAGCAGAATTATATTCCAACGAATGGAAACTAATAGTTTACTACGACATGAAGACATTTACCACAGCCCTTAACAGTGCCCAACTCTACGTCTCTGAATTAGAACAACTATGTGAGCAACTACAAGGGAAAGTAAGTTGCGATATCTTGTGCAATAGCGCGTCTAGCGAACTAAACCATATTTGATTGGGGGTAAAACAAAAACAAAATCTTATCAAGGGGGACGGGAACGATAGGCAAAAACGAGCTTTATTAAACGCGGTAGGAATAATAAGCAAAACTTTATTTGGGACTCTTAGCGAAGAAGACGCTGAATATTATGACAAACAAATAAAGAAGTTAGAAGCTAACGAAAAGCATCTGTTAACATTAGTAAAAAAGCAAACTATACTTCTAGAAACTACATCTAATGTCTTTAATAAATCGGAATCAGCTATGGAAAATCAATTCCTTGCCATTACTTCAAAATTAGAAACAATCCGAGAACTTTCAATTCAAATAAACAATGCCAATCAAGAACAATTCTTACTATCCGAAATCGAATCCCTAACAACTTTAATTACATTGATACTCATGCGTCACCAAAACACAATTGATGAAATAATTGGTTTAGTAAGCGATATCAATCATGGCAAACCACATCCGAATATTGTTACTCCAACTCAACTCGAGTCAATATTATCAAAAATAAAACAAGATCTACCGAGGGGAACAAAAATTTCTTCACTGGTAACAGACGACATTTTAACACTTTAGAAAATCAGTTCAATCAGCACGACTATACGTCAACAAAAAATTAACTACGAATTTAAAATACCTCTCCCACATCTAGAAAACTTTCATGTTTACAAAATCATTCCTCTACCTATTAGCCACAATAAGCATTTTGTATTTATACAACCTACTACTGATTACTTGATAATAGATTTCAACAAGGAGTATTATAGCAGCCTAAACTCCAACGACTTGGCAAACTGTAAACATCGAGCAAAAACATTTTTATGTCCAATGACACACCCTCTTTTTAATTCAAATTCAGAGCTCGCCACTTGCGAAGTAGAATTGCTTCGTAGAGCAAAATCTCTACCACCATTATGCGACATAAAAGAAGTAAATCTTTCGAGCATTTGGTTGCAATTATCCGCTCACAACAAGTGGTTATTCTCCACCACACATAATTATGAGATAGACGAGATTTACAAAGAAGAGTTAACAACGTACACCCTTCATGATACGGCTACCATAGAAATAATGGGAAATTGCTACATAAAATCTAAAGATTTTATAATCCACTCATATAACGAGATAGATACTATCTTTCACAATTCATAAATACCACCCATTAATATATCAAACTATTTGGGTAACATTTCACTTCCACAAATCAGTAAAAATAATCACATTGCCTTTATAAAATTTTCTAGCCAAGATGGACTTAAACTTATATCAAAACAAATAAATAAAATAAAATCCGAAGAAAACATTTTACTTTTACCTATAAGCTCCCACGACGTTCACCACTATACGGTAATTTATGCTATCCTTTTTTTATACTAGCATACTGCTTACGCCGCCTAATCAAACGCCTTAAACGAAAAAATAATATAGCCACCGTCGAACTCCCCAAACCTTTAGAAGATCTCCATCTCAAATTAAAATCGAACCACTCCCAATCCCAGAACCGAAACTAGTTCTAAACATTAGTGATTAAAATTTAAAAAAAAAAGAAAACAAATGTAATAAATAAAAAAAAGGATAAAAAACACAAAGAATATAAAACACTTAAAGACAAATGTACAGATTTAACTTTATATTAATTTATTAAACAAAAAAAAACACACTTTTGATATAGACATGTATGTAATTAAACTTTATTTAAGAACATAATTTTTAATATGTGGTTTAACTTTATAAACAAATGAAAAAAAAATTTATATCAACACAAATAAAAATCAAACATAATATAAACAATATAAAAAATATATATAAAGACAAATTTTAATAATCCTGTGTAAATATTTCAAATGATACAAACTATAATGTAAAGCCTGAACCTTCGATTTCTCAGAAAATTCCACCTATGGAATTTCCTTCTTTTCAGGGGGGAGGGATGTAGTGACCACACTACACACCACCACCTCGCCTCTCCAAAAACAATCTTCTTTCCCACGGCATCATGCTCTATACTCCGCGAAGGCATAAACATTCCATGTTTATGCCATACCCACTAAATCATATTCTTTATTTATTTTTGTACACAATATGGAATTCCCATTGCATTTGTTTGTATACCTATAGATACATTTCTCATGCAATTGCCTTTTACGTCACACTCATTCTGTAGTCAAGTGCCAATGCGACTAATAATATAATTATGACTCGATAGCGCCTCTATTCAATGACAATGGATGCATAATTATTAAAATCCAAAGTCAAGGGCAAGCGGCACTGCACACAGAGTGAGTGTAGTAAACATCGTGTATTATGGTTGTGTCAAGGCGTAGGTACAATAAACTGTATCGAGAACGCTTGACCAATATCATAGTCGATGAAAGACGGAGGTACATTGTACTATATTGAGGGCGATGCAAGAGTGGTATTCTTGGTGACGAAATAACTAAAATGATGATTGGTGCATTGCTTGGGAAAAGTGTTAAATTGCACTTTTCCCTTATGAGCTTGGGTATGCGTGGTGGGGATGGATTTAGTTGGCTTTTAGGGTATAAATACTTTCCCTCATTCATCGAAGAGTCAGAGTTAATTTCAGAGTTAATTTCAGAGTTAATTTCAGAGTTAATTTGGGTGTTAATCTGAGAAATTGAAAAGTAGAGGTCGCAGCCTAGCATCGAGACAGCGGGCCTTTTACTCAAATAATTATAAAACATTAATCTAAAGGTCGCAGCCTAGCATCGAGACAGCGGGCCTTTTACTCAAATAATTATAAAACATTACTCTAAAGGTCGCAGCCTAGCATCAAGACAGCGGGCCTAATAAATAATAAATTATTAAAGAAAAACTAAATCTCTTTTATTTAACTCTCCGATAGCCGCTCTTCCCTAATCCATTAGGAAGCACGGCGCGGTCTCGTAACAAAATCAATAAATAAAATTGACGGCAACAAATAATAAATTTACATATGTACATAAGAATAGCAACGCGAAATGCAATTAATATTTAAAAATGATTTCGTATCGCGTTTTTCGACGTAAATTAGTTTGTTGATTGTGTGTGGCTTATTGTTTAAGATCTTTGGCGTGAAAGGTCCCAATTCTTTTCCCATTAGAATTCTCAAATTCATACATTTGATTACCAACTTGTTTTACTATTCGGCACTTAAGATATTTTGGCGCAAGTTTCGCCGATTGACATTAGAGAAATCACTCAACGCAAAATTCCTTCGACATATTTCTTGTCCGGGTAAATATTGAACCTTTTTCGTTCGGACGTTATAGGTTTTGGCGGATTTCTCTTTGCCCTTTAGAATATTTTCGCGTACTCAATTTCGTATGCACTGCAAAGGACTTTGGCGGTGAAGAGTTACCAACTCGTTATCAACAATCGCGTTCAACTTTCTTGCAAGTTCATAACTACTACCGTGCATCATCATATTAATACCAAATAAGGCATAATATGGTGACACACCAGTAGAGCTTTGAACGGCACTCCTTAAAGCACATGCTATGTCAGCAAGGTGCACATCCCAATCTCGTTGATCATTTTTCAGGTATGATCGTATAGCAGCTAACAACGAACGATTAACCCTCTCCGACGCCTTCGATTGCGGAGCATAACACGCTGTCTTAAAATGCCTTACGCCGTATTTCGTCAGAAAATTTTCGAATTCTTTAGCCACAAATTGTCTTCCGTTATCGGAATGTATTATATTCGGAACTCCGAACGTACTAAATACGTCTTCTTTTAAAATTTTTAACACACTTGAAGTATTAACATTTCGTAAAGCTTTCAACAAAACAAATTTCGACAAATGGTCTAACACTACAAACACACATACATTCCCTGTTTTAGACCTAGGATAGCGTCCCAAAAGTCAATGTATAGCTTTTCAAACGGACAATTACTACAATAAGACGTAACAATAGGGGGACGAGATACTTGGTTAGACGCTTTACATTGTTCACATACACTACAATTAGGCACATATTCACGAACATGCCCAGTCAGGTTAGTCCAATAAAAATACTGTCTAATACGGTTTAGAGTTTTAGCTTCGCCACCATGAGCAACCTGCGGAGGATTATGAGCCGTACTTATTATTTCTTACGTCAGACCTGAGAGGACCATGAATGCCGTAACATTTCTTCTTCACCTAACTTTCTAAAAGCTTTTTTATAAACATGCCTGCCTTCTACTTTTAAGTCGGTGTTTTCAGTTAAAACATGAAAAACAAAAGAAAGCAAAAAGTTTTTTTTTCTTAAAACAAACAAGTGGACTGTATTCAATGAACTTTAATTTGCGAATGATTTTAAAATAAACATAATCAGCTAGGATCGACTAAACACACAAAGTTGAACAGTTAAGTTTTTTTTGTCTCTGCTTTGAGCAGTGTAAATGCATAAGTGCATACATACAAATAGTTTGGGTTTCTTAAAAAGAACAGTTTTGTGTGGCGTGATGCGCCTTATGTATTTATGACAATGTAGATGTATAAGAATTTAAATTACATAAACTGAACAAAAAGTGTTGTCGTGTTACAATATTTTATAAATGATAATTTAGTATTAAAAAATAGTAATAGCAATGAATATTAAATGTAATAATCTTGAACATTCCGCCAGCCTTGAATTATATATTCAATCATTCAGTGGTAATCTGCTGAGTTTCGTTACAGGCATCTTGAATATTCCTGTTTTAGTGCGAACTGTTGCGACTCGTACTAATCCATCGCCACCAGCATGGGTTGCAGTTACTTTACCAATCTTCCAGTAAGCAGGAGGATTATTATCTTCTTTAAGAAGAACGATGTCATCAATCTTGATATTTTGCTTTATTTGATTCCACTTCTGTCTTGGTTGTAGAGAGGAAATGTATTCCGAAGACCATTTTGACCAAAAGCCTTGGGTAAGCTGTTGTACCAGTTTCCATCGTGCCAGTAAAGACAACTTAACGTTTGTAACATCAGGTTCCAGAATAGATACTAGAGGTCGCCCAGTCAAGAAGTGACCAGGAGTTAAACAGCTGGCATCATCAGTGTCGGATAATGCGTAGGGAGGGCGAGAGTTAAGTATGGATTCGATTTGTGCGAGAAGTGTTGTCATCTCTTCGAAATTGAGTTTAGGTTGTCCAATAGCTCGACTCAGGTGGAATTTGACCCTCTTTACACCAGACTCCCATGCGCCATCAAAATGGGGGGCACCCGGGGGAATGAAATGCCATTGGATACCCTTTGAAGATAAAAAATCTGATATTAACATATGATTATTATGAGACGCAAAAAGTCGATGTAATTCGCCAAGTTGTCGAGCAGCTCCGACAAAATTTGTCCCATTATCGCTTCGGATATGAGCACATAATCCTCGTCTAGCAACAAAACGTTTAAGGGCAGCTAAAAAGCAATCACTACTAAGATCACTGACGAGTTCTAAATGTAAAACCTTCGTAGTAAGACAGATAAATAGAGCAATGTAGACTTTAATTATTGGAGCTCTTCTGCCATTGTGTTGCTTTAGTAAAAAAGGACCTGCGTAGTCGCAGCCGGTATCGTAAAATGGATAAATACCATGAAGTCGGTATTTTGGAATGTTGCCCATTAGTTGACTACTAGTTTTTTTTTGCTGTATAGGTGACAGGTAGTACAGCGATACATAACACATTTTGCAAGGTCCAATATGTAAGTCGAAGGGTGGCAATTAGTGTAGTGACGCCAGTGTGGTGATGGTCCAAATGACAGTCCGTTACGATTTTTTTGGTGAGACTATGATCTTTATGTAGTATTACTTGGTGTTTACTGTCAAAGTCGGTTTCTAAATATTCAAGCCGTCCACCGACTCTAAGAATCCCATAGGCATCTATATACGGAGCTAGCCGCTTCAGTTTACTGTTAGCTTGAACATTATTATTTTTCCTAAGGTTCTTAAGGTCATCGAGGAACGATTCTTCCTGAGAGAATTTGTATAGAACGTTTTTTGCTAGTTGAAGCTCAAAGACTTTTAAAGGTGACTTGTCAAAGTTGTTATTTCTTATGTTGAAATAGAATCTAAAACAGTAAGCAATCACTCGATAAAGTCTAATCCATCTAGATAATCTTTCATTCAAGTCAGCTACTATTCCTATGGTTTTCGTTGTAGCTTGAAGCGCCATCTGTTCCTTTGAACGTTGTTCTTGTTGAGTCGAATATGTTGCAGCTTCTGTGCCTGGTCAATGGTTTTGACTCCATGATAACCAAGAAGGGCCCGTCCACCAAAGATTGTGTTGTAAAAGAAGAGATGGAGTTATACCTCGGCTAGCGCAGTCTGCAGGGTTGTCTTTCGATGGAACATGTAGCCACCTTGCTTGAGGGAGAGATTCTAATATGAAAGAATCCATTTTCGGATAAGATGACAACCAGACCAATACTATTTTGGAGTCCGTCCAGCAATAGATTGCATCGTCCCCGATTCCGATAGATGTTTTGAGAGATTCAAATATTCCAGCAAGTAAGTATGCCCCACATAATTCCAGCCTGGGAATGGATACTTCTTTGAGCGGCGCAACTTTAGTTTTAGCCAAAACTATATTAACAGAAGAAGAGCCAACAGATAATATTCTACGACAGTAAATCACAGCGGAATACGCTGCAGAAGATGCATCGCAAAAGCCATGAAATTGCACATCTTCCTCATGTGTAAATAAAATTCGTGGAATGTTTATTTGGTTCAATAGAGGAAGTTGATTATAAAACTCGGTTGATTCATCAATAAGTTCTACAGGCAGTCTATCATCCCATCCAATCTTTAAAAGCCATAGTTTTTGTAACATTAGTTTTGCCATTAGGTAGGAGAAACCCAGCCGTGAGGATCAAAGATTTTAGATATCTCTGATAAAAGTTTTCTTTTTGTAGTTAAATCTCCGTTTCCTTGAGAGGCCTTAAAAAGGAAGCAGTCAGTCACGGGGTTCCAAAATATTCCTAATTAACAGATGTTAAATTCATTTGGTACTTCAATTACAGAGTCAATTCTATGTTCTTGTGGTATATTAGAAATTATTTCTGGGGAGCTAGCCGCCCATTTCCTCAACATAAAACCGCCAGCCGTGAGCAGATCATTTAACTGTGACACGAGGTCCTTTGCTTCATCAATGGTATTTGCCCCTGACATACAGTCGTCAACATAGAAGTTTTCTATTAGTGCTTTAGACGCAAAAGGAAATCTATGTCCTTCATCTTGACTTAGCTGATGAAGAGTTCTTATAGATAAGAAGGGGGCAGGTGACGTTCCGTAACTGACTGTAGTTAGTCGGAAGTGCTTTATAGGCTGATCTGGAGACTCATGCCACAAAATACGTTGGAAGTCACGATCGCACTGTTGAACTTCTATCATCCGAAACATTTGCTTTATATCAGTAGAGAAGCAGTATTTGAAACATCTATAGCGTAATATTACTGCATTTAAGTCCTGTTGTACAGCTTAACCTGGTAATAATAAATTATTTAATGAAGTTCCGCTGCTCGACTTACACGATCCATCAAAAACAACGCGAAGTTTCGTTGTAAGACTATTGTTTTTAAACACAGCGTGGTGCGGTAAATAATACAGCTTGGTATTTTCATTAATTATGTCCTCATCTGGAACAACTTCCATATGTCCCTGAGCTAAGTATTCGGACATAAAGTTCTGATAGTCGTTTCTAAGCCTAATATTCTTAGCAAATTTTTTCTCCAGCGAGGAGTCTGTTTTCTGCATACTTATAGGAATGCCCTAGTAAATGACTTTGAGAGTTTAATGGAAGGCGAACTGAATATCTTCCAGCTTCGTTACGTAGTACAGTTGTTTTGAAAAATTCTTCCGCTTCTTGCTCATCCTTGGTAGGAGTAATCTTTTTAATAGGAAGTTCCTCGGCTTTCCAAAACAGTTGTAGTGTATAGTTTAATTATACTTCTGGGTCTTGAATGGGCAGATTGCAATGACTATCAGTTTCAGCCAAATGGGAGCCGCATATTACCCATCCGAAGAGGGTATTTTGGGCAATCACTACCTTGTCTTCCATAACCTGCTCCTTTTGAAGGACAGAAAACAAGCAGTCAGCTCCTAATAGAATGTCTATTGACTTTGGCACGTTGAAATGAGGATCTGCCAAATCTAATGAATCTAATATATCCAACGTTTGAATTTTAATTTTAGCTGATGGATGATCGGAAGTAATGTTGTTAAAGACTAAGGCTGTTATATCCAGGCACAATTTCTTTGTATAATGGTTGTACAATTTGAGGTTGACTCTGCCCTTAGAAACACCGACCTTGCTAGCTGATAGGCCTAATATTTTCACATTAGCTTGATGCCTTGGAAGTCCTAAGCGCTGTGCGCATGCCTATGTTATTAAAGTATTTTGACATCCAGAGTCAAGAAGAATATTGCAGGGTTGCAAATTTCCCATGTAATCTTCAATGAATACCATTGCAGTTGGAAGCAATGCGTTAAAATTTATGTCTGAAAATAAATTCTGGTTCGAAGCCTCAGAGCCTTGAGGCACAAGATTACAATTTAGATGGCTATGAAGAGCCTTTGATTCAGATGGAGTGGGAATCGATTTAGCATCAGTGGGTTGCTCCTCTTGTTTGTTAGATGTGCCAGCATGGGCAGAAACAGTGGAGTATGAACTCAGTTTATTTGTTACATGGAGAGAAGAGTGATGTATAGAATGACATTGCTCGCATGTATGCTTAGACGGACATTTTATGGCTGAATGTTTAGCTTTGAGACAATTAAAGCACAATCCAGAATCTCTTCGAACTAACAAATTCCCTTCTCTTTGCGGTATCTAATAAAATGTATTTCGGGCAGTAGGACAGATGGTGATGACCAAGGCATTTTGGACAGGCGTTTTCAAGGGAAGCCATGTAAGCACGTGTAGATTAATATTTTACTGGATCTACAGAAGCGTTTGTCTTAACACTGGATGATGAAGGCCCTATCTCTAAAGCATCGCAACGCAAATTTAAGTGTTGGATAAGTCTTCTCTACCACATGCTCAGCCCATGCCTTATGGGTATCACTATCTACCTTTTTTAATATTAACGCAATCAGCCGAGGATCGCGTCGTTCAGCTCTTGTACCTAAAGCTCTTAGACCGCGAATCACCTGATCAAAGATTTTGACTACTGAACGAAGCAGTGTCGAGTTCGAGGAATCTACCCTTTTAATATCGAAGAATGTTTTGACAAGTGAGTCAATAACCTGCGAAGGTTTATCGTATCTTTCCTTTAGTATCGCTAACGCCTCCTCATAATTAGAGTCCGTCACAGCTAGGTGCTCAATCATCGTTTCTGGTTCCCCTTTTAGTAAACCTTTAAGATACTGAAATTTCTGAACATTACTTAGGCGAGTATTTTTATTGACAGTGGTGTCGAAAATGTCCCAAAATGGGTTGAATTTGTCATACTTACCATAAAAGGTTGCTAACTGTAGGTTGGGCAGACGAACCTCTTGTTGTGTAGACGGAACGTGGCTAAGTGATTGGAATTGTTCGGCTAGTCGATGAATGACATTAGTGTCGGTCGAACTGACTGAAGTGCTGCTCAAACGTGCTAAGAATGCTGTTTGCTGATCAACTAGCCTTTGAAAAGCATCAGCGCTGACAACAGTTGAGTTGTGCAAAGGTTCATCATTGAGAGAATTTTGTCGCTCCGAAATTATTTTGCTGTAATCTGCCTTTAATTTATAATACCTATTCTCAAAATCTGCGAACTCTGTTTCCCAGTCTGGCAGCACCTCCCCTAATGCTATAATATCGTCATATAGCCTAGTAAATTCGTGAAACATCGTTTCCACCTTATCTAATCTAGCCTTTAATTAAAAAATTGTGATGTCGTTCGTTACCGTATTTATAAAATTTTCGAACCGAGTTGCAGTGCCCTTACAACGAGCACGCTTCAGCGTAAGTGCATCCATTTTCTTTGAATTTAAATTTCATTATATTGGTTTTAAATAAAATTATTAAACACTAAACACACGAAGTTGAACAGTTAATTTTTTTTGTCTCTGCTTTGAGCAGTGTAAATGCATAAGTGCATACATACAAATAGTTTGAGTTACTTAAAAAGAACAGTTTTGTGTGGCGTGATGCGCCTTATGTATTTATGACAATGTAGATATATATGAATTTAAATTACATAAACTGAACAAAAAGTGTTGTCGTGTTACAATATTTTATAAATGATAATTTAGTATTAAAAAATAGTAATAGTAATGAATATTAAATGTAATAATCTTGAACAGTCGGGAAGTTCCTCCTTAGAATTATAAACGGTTTCAATCAAATCTAAATATTCTTCTGACAGGAACTCCTCGGACTCCAAGTCTATCAACGGGACAACATCTTCAAGTGCCAGGGAATCTACATGCACCCGAGAAAGAGTGTCCGGAACTATGTTCAACGACCCTTTTCGGTGCTGTGGCATAGGACTGCAGCAACAAACTCCACCGGGCGAGTTTGCCACTCAGGTCCTTCATATTCATTAGCCATCGAAGGCTGGAATGGTCAGTAATTACCGTGAAGTCCATGCCCTCGACACACGGTCTAAATTTTTTCACGGCCATCACCGCGGCCATACACTCCTTCTCAGTTACGCTGTAGTTTCTCTGGCAATTGTTGAGCTTTTGAGAGAAGTAGGCGATAGGGACCTCTTCATCAATATCGTTCTTTTGTGATAAAACCGCACCTATACCAGTGTCGGACGCATCGCACTATATATACTTTTTTTTTCAAAAGTCCGGATGGGACAATACCGGTGCGGTAGTAAGAGCCTTTTTTAATTCTTCAAATGCCTTCAGCGCCTCATCTGTCATATGAAATTTGCCGTCTTTTTCTTCAGCAGGTCCGTCAGGGGGCAGTCAGGCATGAAAAGTCCTTAATGAACTTCCTATACCACCCCACAAGACCAAGTAGCCGCCTAGCCTGACGAGGTGTTTTCGGAACCGGAATATCCACGATAGCCTCCACTTTCGCAGGGTCGGTCTTGAGTTTCCGACCACCAAAAATGAACCCCAAATACTTCAGTTCTTTGAAGCAGAACTTCGATTTGTTCAAGTTGATGGTGAGATTAGCTTTACGCAAGCACTCAGCCACTTCATCTATCAGGGCGATATGGGGATCAACGTCAGGTGCCATGATAAGGAGGTCGTCCAAATACACGAAGACACGATCCCTAAGTCGTGCAGGAATCACCTTATCCATTAACTGGCATAACCTTTGGGCTGCATTGCACAACCCAAAAGACATGACAGTAAATTGTACAAGGGTCTTCCCGGTACCGCAAAGGCAGTCTTTTCCCTACTCTGTCTCTCCAACGGTATCTGCCAGAATGCTTCTTTCAAGTCTATACTACTTATGAAGAAAGTATCTGGTAACCGGCTGAGAAGCCCCTCTATATGCGGGAGCGGATTGTCGTTTTTCTTCGTCAGTGAGTTCACCTTGCGACAATCCAGGCAAAGTCGATTCTTGCCAGGTTTCCGCAAGAGAACCACTGGCGAACACCAAGGGCTCTCGCTCTCTTCTATAATGCCGAGGCCAACATCCGGTCCAGCTCTTCATACATAATGGCTTGCACCGCCGGAGAAAAAGGGTAGTGACGTTGTTTCACAGGGATTGCATCCCCTGTATCTATAACATGCTCCATGAGTGTTCTTTTACCAAGACCATCTCGGTCGAAGCACAGAAATTTTCGCCTGACTGCATCCAATCTGCCCTGCTGTTCCGGAGACAACTGATTGGCATTCGGAGAATTTATCGATTCGTTAATCGAAACACTACTTATAATCCCCGGGGCTAACTGGAACCCTTCCAAAAAATCAATCCCAAGATAGATTTCTTGATCCAAGCTGAGTACGAAAAAGAACGTAAGCCTCTCAACTTTATCTTTATATTGGACCTGTAATTCGACTTTACCCACGATTGACTGACTTTGGCCGTCAGCGGTCCTAACTTCTGAGGAAAATGGAATGATGGGGCAGCCTAGTTGCTGAATCAATTGCTGACAATTTTTTCCTAAAATACTAACGCTGGCTCCACTGTCCAGCAAACCTAAAAATTCTCGCGAACCTATTCGAAATTTGGCATAAGGCCGGGGATCGGATTCTACATTTAAAATTGTTGACGATATTTTCTTTTTACTATCTTTTCTAGCATTAAATCTGGCGGTAGTTTCTAAAATATTTTTAGACGGTATGTAAACCGCACTGTTAAAAATTCTCCTTTTAGCTTCTTCATATTCTTTGAGACGGATATGAAGCGGCTTTATTTAAAATAAATGTTTTTCTTTATCTGTATATTCTTTCAATCCTAACTTCTCTTAACGCCTTAAAATGTCAATATTTTTCTCTCCCTCTTTTGTAAGAGTTGTTATGGCTACACTATTACAAGTAATATCAAACTACCTGCATATTTAATACGGAATTAAATGTAACGCGATTGCAATAGATTTTCTGACTAGAAACCAAAAAAAAAAACCTATAAAAGTAACATTTTTATATCTCATTCCCTTTATTTCAAAACAAAGATAGAAAAAAAAATAACTACTTGTACCTAGATAACAGTACGATCTATTCCTATAAATACCTTCACTGGAATACTAGTGACTTCTTTACGCCATGTAGGGTCATTGACCCTAATCATATGCATATCATTATGTAGGGTTTGGAGGTTTGAGGTGGTCGCTTCTTTAGCCGTTGGTATGAGTAGGGTAGGCAGGTAACGAGGGTGGAATTGCGAACTTGCAGTGATGTTCGTCCGAGCCATCACCAAAAAGAAAATACAAAATTAAAATAGGTTATTCTTAAAAGGATTTGGTTATTTTATGTTGTATGTATAACATCGGAAACAGTGCTCATCACTCCGGTGAGTAGCATAATGTATCCTATAAATTCCACATACTTAGCCTTCGACGGTTTCCGCACATCTTAGGGTCTGCTGTCTGGCATATTCTTTTGGTGGATAAAGGGCCACATTGGAGACCATATAGTGCCCTAGGCGACGTTCGAGCTGTTCCAGAGGGGCCAGAAAAGTCAAGCTAACCTCTTACTGGCTTATCCTGTGGGTTTTTTTTGGTCATTGGTTATTGTTAATTCTACGCGGTAACCATATAAAATAATCGCGCACGCTCGTTGTCGTTACAAAATAATGTTTATATTTTTTTTCTGGCAATTAGTTGTGACCTGCGGAATGCAAAACGCGAATGGCTTAAGTAGATGGCAGAAAAGGAGCACAGAAAACAGATATATATGCAGGAATTTGATTAGAGGAGTCGGCCGATAGGTATTCAAGGGGTTAAATAAGGTAGGCATATTAAATGATGAAATAAAAATGATAGGAAAAGGAAGGTAAACTACAAATAAAATTAGGAGAAGGAAGCGAAAGGAAACTAGGTAGTGTAAATTATTGGACGCTAGGGGAATAAAGTTTGAGCATAGTGTTGTATAATATTGTATGTCCATATTTGAAAAGAGAGTTGCCTACCTATGTAAGGAATTCCAGTTTATTTAACTGGCCCTGGCGGCCCTTTTGGGTGGCCTTAGAAGGCCGATATGTTTTGTTGCCAGTATATTTGGATAGCCACTGGCGGCTATTTGGATGTGGCCCTAGGAGGCCAACTTTTTATTAGCTGGAAAGAAAAGAGGGGTTAGAGGTTTACCTTTATATAGTTCTGGTTCTGGTGGTGAAGCGAAATGAAAGATTTTGTTTTTTAGAACAATTGTTACAACTGATACAACTGATTTTATTACTTCAACTGATCGGTCTATTACTATTTTCTTACACTATTTATACAAAAATATTCTTAATCTATCATCCCTACCAATTTACATTTTCTCTGAGTTTACAATTTTGTAATGTATTGCAATTACTTGCCCTAATATTGGAATGCTAAATAAGCATTCCCCAATAATTATTACTTAATATAATTTAAATGCAATATATTATTAATTGCCATATATTTCACTTGCTGAATTAACATTATTCATTTAACATACATTTCCTACACATACGTTTAGCTTCATTCAATTTCATTGTTAACATTGCTTGCCCCAGTTCTTTTCGTGATTCAATTATTGGTCATTGACCAGTGCATTTTTTGTCATACTAAACGATCGCTTATGGTTTCAGTGCATTGTTTGTATACACTACCTGGTCGCGTATCGTTTAGCTGATTCACACCATTCTGTTGTTGGTGTCGACCTTGATATTAATTTGATATTTTATTTAATGTTTGTTAGGGAAGGTCGTGGTCAGATTGTTATTTTAATTATTTTAGTGGTGCTGGTTATGTGAGATCTAACACTTTTGTTTGTGTTATTCATCTCACACAACACCTCCCCCCTTCGGAAAAGTGCACATTTTTGTTTGGGAGAGACAAAAATTGTGTTTGGCCTTGCAATGTATCGATGAAGTTGATTTGGCTATCGTATGTGTGGAATGTCTTTTCAATGACAATTATATATTAGATTTTAATTTTTTTTTTGTGTTACATTGTTGTTTAAAATTTTTGTTTGTTTTTTTTTTGTTTTATTTAATTTTACAATAAAATTTTTTATGGCAAATTTGAAATTTAATTTGGTTAAATACATCTTATAATATTTTATGTAATTCATGATTTGTTTCTTATAATTGATTTTTTTTTTATCTTATCTTACAATATATTCTTATGACAAATTTTGAAATCTAATTTTTCTTATAACTTTTAATTATATATACACATTTTTTTTTTGGATTACTTAATTTACTATATTTTGTAATGAAAAATAGTGGCATATTTATAGCTTAACTACCCTGGGATGATACAAAAATGATAATTTAGTCGATGCCTTGTATACAAATTATTTATTATATTATTTTTTTTTTTGATTTTGCCATTTATTAAGTTTTATCTGGTTAAATATATCTTATTTGTTTCTGTTTTTTTTTTTTTTGAATTTACAATATATACGTATGAAAAAAAAAATTTTAAATTAAATTTTAAATAATATTATTTTTCCTTATAACTTTTAATAATATATACACATTTATTATTTTTTTTTTTGTTTATTTTGTCATTAAGCCTAAGTTCACTAAACTAAGTTGAGTTTTGTTGGAGTTGGCCGTGCGTTTTAACCTTCGGAATCCTGTTGTTGGCTTAACATTCCTTGGGATTTGTTTGTAGCTGGTGATTGACTTGGAACAGTTTAGTTTTTTGGATTGTATTTTTGTTGTAGTCGCTAATCTGTAGTTTGTTCTTTCTGTTCTCCGGTCACATTTGCAATTAAAGCTGGAAGTTGTTTCGAAGGATTAAGTTCCTTGGTCTGCTGGATTGTGTGATGGCGGATCCCTGGTGTGTTTTGTGAACTTGTCTGTATTGTCTGGTTTAGGAAATGACATGTGTTTTCTGTGTATGTGTGTTTCGTGTTAATTTTTGGTGTGTGTATCGTGTATTAGTTTTATTATATAATGTTTTGGGGCTTTGTACCCTCTTTTTGAATTTTGGGCTCTTCATCTCCCTCTTTTAAAACTTTTTCTTTTTTTTTTATTTGGGGATTTGTATCTCCCTCTTTTCATTATTGTTAGATTTGGGGCTCTTTTTCTCCCTCTTCTAATTTTTTTTTTTTTTTTAATTTAAATTTGGGGCTCTATCTCTTTATTTATTGTTGAATTTACATTTGGGCTTAATGTCCTCTTTTATTATGTTAAATTTAAATTTGGGACTTAATGTCCTCTTTTATTTATTAATTTTTAAAGTGGGGGCTCTTTATTTCCCTCTTTTATGTTTTTAAATTGGGGCTCTTTATCTCCCTCTTTATTTATTTATATTTTTTTTTCTCTCTCTTTTCTAAAGAAAAGAGAAGAAAACGGGAAAAAGATTCGGATTTTATTTTATGTACTTAGTATTTTAATTATTGCTTTAAAATTCTCAACACTAAAAAAATCTCTATTTAAGCGTATTTATTATATTCTTCGTCTTCAAAATGAAAGTAATGCTTCAGACGATTGTTATGTATTGTAACGTGTTTCTTCCTAATAAGAATCACGCTATTTGTTGGATTGTCGATTTTTACTATTGTGTATGGACCTGTCCATATTTCGGACAACTTGTGTTGTCTATTCTCGTTTTTAATCAGTACCTTATCTCCAATATGGAACGTTTTGGTTCTAACAATCTGATCGTAATACTTTTTGGAATTTCTTTTGCTATTTATCAGATTTTTTCTGGCAATAGCGTATGTTTTTTGGAGTTTATTTCTTAGAGTGAAATAGTAGTTTTCGTGATCGTATACCGGTTCTGGTTCACGTTTCAGATTTGACGGTATATCGGATGTAAAACCAAAAAGACAATCCATTGGAGTGAGTTTCGTTCCTTCATGGATGCTGTTATTGTAAATGAATGCCGCTGTTCTTAAATATTGATCCCAAGATCTTGGGTTATCATCACAAATAGTTCTTAAATACTCAACTAAAGGTCTATGGGCTCTTTCTAGTGCGCCATTTGACTGAGGGTGATATGCAGTTGTCTGCAATTTTTCTATTTTCAAGAGCTTACATAGTTGCTTAAATAACTTACTTAAAAAATTTGTTCCCTGATCAGTTACTAACTGTTTTGGTATCCTATATCTAGTGATTATTTGTTCGTAAAATATATGTGCAACGGTTTCTGCCTCTTGGTTTGGCATAGCATAAAAATCTACAAACTTAGTGAGGTTATCTTGAAAAGTTAATATATACTTATTTCCTATGTATGAATCTTGTAGTGGACCTACTATATCTAAATAAACTTTATCGAATGGAGTTTGGCAAGTATCTGTTATTACCATTGGCATTTTAATCTCTGGGCTAGCTTTCATTTTTTGACATTTTGGGCATCGTTTAATGTATTTCGAAATGTCCCTAAACATTTTAGGCCATTTGTACTTTTGTCTTATTCTTTTATATGTGTTTATTACACCTTGATGACCACCAAATGGAGAATCGTGATAGTCCCTGAGTATAGTTAGTATGTCATCTGATTTGAGGATTTGTTCTTGAACGTCGGTTGGGCTTTTACATTGTGTAGTAGGTGGATATCCGTTATTCTCAACTATATGATCTTCGGTAGATGGGCGTGAGTGGTTGTTAGTTTTGTTTTCATCTAACCCTTCCTTGTCATTTTGTCTAGCGCGTTGAGCTCTGGTGACAGCCAAACATGTGGTGTTCTTGGAATGTGTGTTTTCCTGTGATTGTGTTTGTTCCTTTTGTTCGTTGTCATTTGGTATTCTACTTAATGCGTCTGCGTTATTGTTCTTTTTCCCTGGTTTATATTTAAGTGTACAATCGTACTCGGAAAGTTTGTGATGAAATCTAATAAGTCTGGAAGTTGGGTCTCTAGTTCTGAAGTTTCCCGTTAAAGGTTCATGATCTGTATATACAGTAAATGTACGTCCCAATAGGTAACATCTAAAGTTTTTTGTAGCCCAAACAATGGCTAGCATTTCTTTTTCAATAGTGGAATAATTGCGCTCAGCTTTGTTAAGCGTGCGACTTGCGTATGCAATTGGTTTGTCTTTCCCCACTATTCCTTGTGAAAGTATAGCTCCTATCGCTTCGTCACTAGCGTCAGTCGTGAGTATAAATGGTTCGTTGAAGTCAGGGTAAATCAAAAGCGGAGGGGATATTAAGAGGTCTTTAAGTTTTTGGAATGCTTCTTGACATTTTTCTGTCCACTTGAATTTTACATCTTTTCGGGTTAAATTAGTTAATGGCCGAGCTATTTTCGAAAAATCTGGAATAAATTTTCTATAGTAGTTAGCGAGACCTAAAAAAGATTGTGTTTGTTTTACTGTACGAGGCACAGGAAAACTTTGTACACAGCTAGTTTTTCCGGGTTTGGGATGCGCTCCCTCTGCGGAACACCTATGTCCTAAATATACGACTTCTCGTCGGAGAAATTGGCATTTTTCTACATTAAGTTTTAAATTATGTTCACGCAACCTATCAAATATTAACTGTAGTTTTCTATTGTGGTCGTTTATATTTTTGCCGTAGACAACGATATCGTCCAAGTACACAAAACATTCCAGGCCTTGTAAGCCGGTTAAGATGTAATTCATTAAGCGTTGGAAAGTAGCTGGGGCTCCTTTGAGTCCAAAAGGCATACGTTTAAATTCACAATGCCCATAAGCTGTACTGAAAGCTGTTTTTTCCCGATCTTTTGGGTCTACCAAAACTTGGTGATATCCACTAGCTAAATCTAGGGTAGTAAAATATCTGGAGTGACCTAATTGGTCGAGGATATCTTCAATGCGGGGTAGTGGAAAAGCGTCTCCAATTGTACATTCGTTTACCTTGCGAAAGTCAACGACAACTCTCCATCGTACTTCGCCATCCGGACCGGCCTTTTTCGGTACAACTAAAAGTGGCGAATTCCAGGGGCTTTTACTTGATTGTACTATATCATTTTCGAGCATTTCGGCAAGTTGTTCGTTGATTATGCCTCTTTGTTTTTCAGGTAATCTGTACATTTTCGTGTTAATGGGTGCCTGGTCTTGTTTGATTGGAATTTCATGACACATGGTCTTAGTATGGGAGAGTTTGTCTCCAGGCAGTAAAAAGATGTCATTGTATTTTATACAAAGGTCCGTTATGGCATGCCGTTCTTCATCATTAAGAGTGTTATCGTTGTTAAGTAGTGATTCTAACATTTGGATTCTTTCATTTTTATGCCCAAGGCCCCTCCTAGTGCAATAACATGATACTTGTTTACTATTAGATTTCTTGTCCACTAGATCTATTATTTCATATTCACTTAATTTTACAATTTCTAAACTAATTTGTTTTAAACTAATGGGATGTTGGTGTGTATTTATTATGGGTACTATGATCCTATCTTGATCACTTGGTAATAATCAATTGCCTACAAATAAACCGTCTTCTAACTGTTTAGATAAACATATCATTGGTTCTTTGAGTTTAATGGGAAGTTCTAATATTGTTTTCGACCTGGGTGTTATTTGTATTGCTGGGTTTAATGTTTTACTAATTTTAATTGTTTTTATACTCTTATTACTACTGCTTTTTAATAATTCTAACGTGGAATCTTTTTTGTCTGTATTAATTAATATAAGTGTGTGTATTATTGTATAGAGTAATGTAAGTATTGCTTGTAAGTATATCTTGTATTGTGTATGTAATTGTATGTAATATTTGTGATTTTTCTAATTGTGTTAATTTTTCTTTTTTAATTTGTTCATTTTGTATGTATGTTTGCTGGTGAGAACCATGTATTTCGTCTGCAGGGTGCAGTACTGTTTGATTATTTATTCTGTTTAACGTATTTTCTGCGACTGCAGTATATATTTTTTGATATTTTTTAACATTATTTTCATTCAAAGATATATTTATATTCATAAGTTCTTTAATCTCTTGTTCTAATTGGAATAAGTTATTACTATTATTGTTTTCTAATTGGGGGAAGTTATTATTATTATTATTTACTAGTTTGGAGAAGTCATAACCATTGTCTGAGGTACATAAAGGTTTACTACGGGCTTAAGGCTTGTTTCTTCGTCTGAGATTTTGTTTTTTGTGCTTATTATTACCATGATTTAATGGAAATTTTTTCAGCTCAACATTTTCGTCAGTCACAACGTTTTGTTGCCCAATTCCTCTCTGATCCACTTTTCGAGGTGGATCTTGATAAATCGTTGATGGCAAATTTTCGGTTGTGTTCAAAGAACCTAAAAACTCTAAATTTTTCGATACTGCACTTTCAGATGTTTTGTCTAGGCCGGTCGCATTGTCGCGCCGCAAAATACATTTACCTTTCAGTGCCTTTTCTTCAAAACTTAGTGTAGTTTCTACCAATTTGTGATCACTGCGGCTATTTTGGGTTGTTTGTTGTATTGTGTTTGAGTTATTCACTTGCGAGTGAGTCCTCGTGAAACAACTTCCATTGTGCGAAATGGACAACCCTTTTTCTTCGGTTACCTCGGATTCTTTTAAAGGAATACTGTATACCTTTTCTACCTGAATACCTGTGTTATTTTCAAGTATTTGTGAAAACGTTAATAATATGTTGGGTCCATCTACATTACAGTATTTACCCATGAAATTATACCCTAAAATTCCATCGCCAGGGATGGCTAGGTCATTTTCTATGACTTGAAACTCACAAGCAGGACGTGTGGGTATTTCAATTGTCCCTATGCATTCTCCTAATGTATTGCCGAAACCACATGGTGTATTAATGGTTAACTTCTTTTTGTCGTTTATATAAATTTTATTAACCAATGCATTTTTTTTATTAGACTAACCTCTGAACCGGTGTCTACTAATAAACGAGTTGTGTTACGTTTCCCTATATTTAATCCTATATCTATTGAAGGTAATTTTATCTGTTTATTTGTTTTTATTAAGTCTGCGTCCTGGACAGGATCAGTTTCAGTTTGCACTTGGTGCTTATTTTGAGTTTGCCCTAGCTTTTCCTTAATATTATTTAGAGTCGAACCTGGGAGCTTTCGTTCGACTACTGGGAGTTTCCCGACTGTGAACTCTCCCATCGGTTCTTAAATGTACCTTCATTAATTGTGTGGTTATTTCTACCACACCAATCACATATTGATTGCAAATGGAATACCCTATTCTGGTAATCTGTTTTAGGTTTATTTTGCGAGTTTGAATTCTCGTTTCTAAATGGGTTAGATCTGCTAGGTTCTAGGTTCTTTTGGGATTGGTATGCATTGGGTCTTTCCCTACCATAATTGTTTTGGGGGTTGCCTCTACCGTAGGATGGGTCACTTCTATTCATGTTTTGGTATGTATGGGTCACTTCTATTCATGTTTTGGTAATAGTTATTACCTTGGGGGTTTCTCCTATCGCTCGATGGGTAATTATTTTTGTGAAAATTTTGTGGGTTCCCCCTGTAGGAGTTTTGGCTATTGTTAGTGGAGCGTTTATTGCAGTTTACAGCCTCGTGCCCATAGTTTTTACATAATTGGCAGATCGGTGTGTTTAACCTTTTGAGACACTCACTATATGTGTGTCCCTTAATGTTGCAAAAACTGCAAGTTATTTTTGAAGAAGGGTTTGAGGGAAGGGAAAGGTTGTTTGGTGACCCGTTATATGTAAGATTTCCTGAATGGTTAAAATTACAGGAAGTTTGAGGGATTGGTGGGGTTGTTTCAACCCTTTGTACATGGTTTTCCATGCTAAATGCAGTCCTCACCAATTCTTCAAAGCTCTGTGTACCAAGAGTAAATAGGTACTGACCTAGTTGTTTATTTGAAACCCCGGAGGCCAGAGATGACTTGGCGAAATCCTCAAGCTGGGTTTTAACCACCTCGGACTTGTTCCCATATTTAATTTCCGCTGCCTCTCGACATTGGGTTAGCGAATGTCGAATGCGGCTCACGAAAGTGTTCAATGTTTCGAATTGACTCTGACGGCTGGTTATGAGGTTATTAACTAAATCGTTATAATCCTCTATTGGGAGATATGCCCGGTTGAGTAATTCTTCGAAACTTTTGAATGTGGTTGGTCTCGTTGTTTCTACTAAATCTAGCGCGTCTTCACGTAATTTAGTGTATAGTATTTTTATGAAGAGCGCTTCGTCCTCTTTTTGAATGAATTCAATTATTGGACGGATGCATGTGAGGAAGGTCTGTAGCTTTTGGGCTACTTTTGGGTCCGTCCCTCCTGAAAATTCAGGGATGCCATGCGAAAGCTTTAGCAGTTTTTCAAAACCTAACGACATTTTGGGAGATTTTGTTTCTATGGATCGGGTTTCAAAATTTGGGTGAGATAACCGTTTAGGTGTGTTTGCCTCTGCGATTTCAATCGAGAGTGGGGTTAATAAGGGTTTATGTTTAGAGGGGGTGTGTTGTTCATGATAAAAGTTCTCACGTTCTCAACACGAGACTTAAATGGACTACCCGGCGTTTTAGTTTCAAGCATTTTTTTTTTTTTTTTTTTTTTTTTAATGTGACTATATTTAAAAAATAAAATATCAAATTTTATTTGCTTATTTGGAAATTTTGTAAGTTTAAATAATTAAGTAAGATGGGCTTTATAGGCAATATGAATAATTTTTTAAGAATCGCAAATCGATACACATAGGTATGTATGTAATTGAGCAATAATATCTTGTTTCTATTCTGGCGAGATTCAGATACTTTATTTCGCATGTTGAAGATTTTTTTAAATTCTGCTCTCTATTTATGGAGTTAAGGTAACTTATTTGGTTTCCGAAAGTTTTATGAGCTTAATTAATTTTATAAATAAGTGAAAAATTTACACTTCAAAAGTGTAGAATAAAATACCGGTAGAATACCGATAAAGATTAAAGGAGACTCAAAAATTAATTGCACATGTTCTGCATTTCACCCCCCTTTTTTTTTTTTTGAATTTGTGGAATGAAAGCCAATTTAGATGTATTCCGCATAAAACAAAATTTTTAAGTAGTTCAGTCCGAATGTGGAATTGTAGGGTTTTGAAAATGAAGATTCGTGCTCCATATTTCCAACATGAACCGTTTTATACAAACTGTCTGCAACAGGTGATTTGACAGTTCGAAAGTCAACTCGAAATGAGCTGGAAGGATTTGATTCCGCCCGAAATGCAGAACACGTTATTTCTTTTTAAATGAACTTTAAATTCGTTTTGAATTAATTTTTACTCGGAATGAAGAACATGTGTGAATTTAAAATTTTGTGGTTCGGATGATGCTACTAGAGTTAGAGGACACTCCAGTTTTTGACGTTATTTATATCCTCTTTATCAGCACCATCCTACCGGCTGCGCCAATGTTGTATAATATTGTATGTCCATATTTGAAAAGAGAGTTGCCTACCTATGTAAGGAATTCCAGTTTATTTAACTGGCCCTGGCGGCCCTTTTGGGTGGCCTTAGAAGGCCGATATGTTTTGTTGCCAGTATATTTGGATAGCCACTGGCGGCTATTTGGATGTGGCCCTAGGAGGTCAACTTTTTATTAGCTGGAAAGAAAAGAGGGGTTAGAGGTTTACCTTTATATAGTTCTGGTTCTGGTGGTGAAGCGAAATGAAAGATTTTGTTTTTTAGAACAATTGTTACAACTGATTTTATTACTTCAACTGATCGGTCTATTACTATTTTCTTACACTATCTATACAAAAATATTCTTAATCTATCATCCCTACCAATTTACATTTTCTCTGAGTTTACAATTTTGTAATGTATTGCAATTACTTGCCCTAATATTGGAATGCTAAATAAGCATTCCCCAATAATTATTACTTAATATAATTTAAATGCAATATATTATTAATTGCCATATATTTCACTTGCTGAATTAACATTATTCATTTAACATACATTTCCTACACATACGTTTAGCTTCATTCAATTTCATTGTTAACATTGCTTGCCCCAGTTCTTTTCGTGATTCAATTATTGGTCATTGACCAGTGCATTTTTTGTCATACTAAACGATCGCAAAAAAGGGCCGTACGAATTCCAGGTTGGGTGGGACTAGGCCAAACTGCAACGACAGCCGCAGTGATTCTTAAAGTGTGCCGTGGTCTTGTGGTGGCTAAGTGGATATAGGTTTTGGCACGTTTTATGTTTTTTTTTTAAATAGGTGAGGTCTACCTGCGGGGGCAAGATCCCTCCTACATCCGACGAGTTGACCTGAGCATCGCGGGCATGCCATCGCCTTCGTAGCAGACATTCTTTCCCTACCCTAACCCCTCTCATTGAAACCTAATGCCCGTCCCAATCCTACCTCCTACCGATCCTAACCTGTCCAAATATCTCTTTCCATTCCTATATCCTAATCCCGTCCGCTCCTATTACCTTATTTCAGTTTATAATTTTTTTTCAGATTTTTCATTTTCTAACTCATCTTTACTATTTATTGGGGGTCCTATTTCGGGGAGGCACGCGATTCCCCCAGATCCTTCGCGTCCCTCGCTCGGTTTTCCGGGTGCCATCGCGGACAACTTGGTGTCTTTATGCCCTCCTTACCACACTTAAAACAAAACAAATTTCGCTCATCCGCCACAAATATGTATGACCTTGAACTTTACAATTCTAGCACAAGAGTTGTATTGTCGGCATATCTTCTTGGCGGGTTTCTAGCACGTGCTCCACCGAATTGGTAAGCGGCCAGTTGTTCATCAGGAGGCTGGTATTCTTCTTCATATTCCAGCTCATTTACACTATACTTATTCGGAGGCCTACCAGTTGATATAGGCACGGGTATGTCCCTATCTCTGTTCGGAAAAGCTGCTTCCGCTTCCCTACACACAAAATGAAGCTAGTCAAGAGAGGAAATGGCTTGTGGAAACACTAAATTTCGGATTTTCTCATTCAAGTTTCGCTTGATAATTTTGACCATGTCGGCCGCAAAGAAATCTTCGCTACTTTCGTAGGAATACTGTTTCCGATCCAGAATGTTTCGGACTATCTCAATATCAGTCAGGGGGGTTTGGTATCGGCTCTATACCTCCTATTTTAAAGTGGGCCATTCGAACTCTCTATTGACCTGAAACTGCCAAAACCAATCGTAGGCTGAACCGAAGAGTAATTGGTGGAAGTATCTAAGAATCTCTTTCCACGAACAAGCGTAACGACTTTGTAACTTTTCCAGCCTAAACACGAAATCTTCGACTGTTAATTTGTCGGAAAGGCCGTCAAACTTCAAACCCCATCTGTCCACCTTAACAGGTGATTTGTATGCCGAATTCACATATGGATATGTTGCTGGAGGTGGAAATGGGAAAAGGGTGTACGGAGTTTGGTAGCCCCCTAAAACTTGCGGATTGGCTGGAAGTTGGAAAGACCTATCTGAAGCTACGGATACTGGATTGGTTCTACGCAGACGTGTTAGCGGTACGAATGCACTCCTACCTTGATTAGCTGAATGATTTTGTACTACTGGTGGTGGCCCTGCAAAAGTGGGGTTATTACCTGTTATCGGTCGTGGACCTACAGGCAAAGGATTCGTTGTCGGTGGCGGAACAGATGGTTGTCTCGACTGGTTATTGTCGGCTGAAGCTGGAGTTGGCAGAGCCAAATTTAATTTTTCGAGAAAACCACTGAGTTGTCTCTCGATTTCGACACTTAAATGTGCGGTTATATCCTGCTCTAACCCTTTTCTGCAGGCAGATATCCCTTTAGCTATTCCCATGTTTATAAAACTTTCTAAATCTTCTGATATAACCTTTTTTGTTTCGTTTTAGGTAAAGGCAACGTCCTAGATATACTTTCGAGGATTCTCCTTGAACAATGGTTTGACGGAATACCTGGGGACTAATCCTCAACCTCCCTATCAATATTTGGCCGGATTGTGTTGTCGAGCGAACCAAAACTTTCTGGTTGTGGAACTGATGCGGCTCCCGTGTTGCTAATTTCGCTGTAAAACGGAGTTGATATTGAAGACGTGTGCGCACTCGTATTTTGGCAACCAGGTGAAGGAACGCCAGGGCTAACTATGCTTTGAGATGTGGAACGGACCCGCCTATCACTAATTTGAGGTGAGTGTAATACTCGGTGCCTAGTACCAGAGTTGAGCTAGTAACTCTTGCTTCATCAATTTCAGCATTTCTTATCATTTTACTGATGCGATCCTGTTCCTCCCTTTCTCCGTGAGCCATTTTCAATTTAAAATAGTCAATTAGTTCAGCAAGACAATTGAACGACCAAAACAAACCACAACAAACCAAAAAAAAATGATGAGGTTTTCAAACCCGCAAAAAATAATGTAACAAAAAAAATGTGTATGTAACAAAAAGACTTACAGAACCTTAGTAAAAGTTCAAAGCTCAAGAGAAATATGTAAATTAAACAAAACTTAGCAAAAAAATCTGAGCAAAATAAATTAATGAAAAAAACTGTTTAACTTAAGCCAAAAAATTGTTGTAACCAAAAGAATAATTAAATGAGAAAAAATAAAGAAAAATGTAAATAAATAACGAAAATAAATTGTTTTGTCAAAGTAGCAAAAGAAAATTAAAATAACCAAACAAAATGAATAAGTATATCAAAAAAAGGTAAGTAATCCATTTTGATAAACTATGAAAATAAAATTGCAAAAAAAAGGAGTATTTAAATTTCTAAAATAACAAAAAAAAAAACGAAATTAAAAACAACGCAAATTATTAAAAAAACAAAAAAAAACAAAAATTAAATGTTTTTGAATTTTCAAAAATAACAAAAAGCGAACTCGAAAAACAATACTCAAAAGCCTAAGTCCCAATCTATATATTTGAAAAATTTAACTTATTTTTTTTTCTCAGAAAAAAAACTTAAATTTAACAAAAAAAACTAGAACTGTTTTTGGAATATACTTCGATTTCAGTATTTTCTCTGATACGAAACAAACTGAAATCAAGTTTAAAGAACACAACAGTAAAACTAACTATTAATAAATAAAGAAACAATAATTTCAAAACAAGATAAATACCTAACGAAAGAAATGTATAGACAAAAAAAATTATTCAAAAACAAGATTTTTCACACAACAAAACCAAAACTAATTTGACAACTGTCACTTAAAATTTTTCAAAAACTTACTGTTTTTTTTTTTCGTCTTTAAACTTAAAAATTCTTCAGTAATTTCCAAAAAAACTAAATCCAAAAAAGAAACAAAAAGAAAACGACTGAAAAAATGGTAATTTTGAAGAATTTCTTACACTAGCTTTAATTTGTAAACTATTAACAATTCGTATTTTGTACCTCTGCTAATTTAGTAGGTATTTTGTTAACTTTCTTTTAACTAACCATAAAGCTTTCACGACTTCAAACGATTTTCAAAATTTAACCCAAATTAATTTTTCACTTCTGACAGGAATTAATCTTGAATTAAATATCTTTTTATTTTGGTTTTCATGAACATACGGGGTGCTTTAGGTAGCTTCTTTTCGGTGGTTTCTCTTAGCGACATGGTATGATCCTACCTACGACATCGCTAAAAAAAGGACCTCAGACGGACGAACAAACATCCCTGATGTGACAATAATAAAAATGAGAAAACTACTAGAAACACTAACAAATTACATTACAAAGTGTTCTTTCACCGTTCCCGCAATCCTAGTCTGTCTAGAGGACCTTGCTAGAAGATATGAAAAGGTGAGACAAAACTTGACAAACATTTTGGAACGACAAAGTCGGACTACACGTCACACTAACTTACCGCTTCCAAATAAAAAATGACAAGACTGCAAGATATGAAAATTGAAATTTAGAAATAGAAAGTAAAAATAGTAAGGATGGGAATAGGGAAAAACGATACTAACATACGCTATCTGATCTTACTCAAGCTTTTTCAAAAGAACGTCCGGATACAACTAGGTTCGTCTGTGACCTTCCTGATGCAGACATACGCCCTTTGCAAAAACATCAGTAATACCAAAAAAACGCATAACACTCATTAACCGCAGTCGCTGTGAATTTCCAAACACGCCTGCGGCCTTCCTGTTGCAGACTTACGGGGTTTAAGCATTCACAGCAAGTTTGGTTGGGTACTTCACAACATAAACGAACTGAAACAGGGCCTACAAAAACTAACTCGTCAAGGGTGTTCCAACTAAGTTGAAAAAACGCTTTAGCGACGTTGGGTGCCATTTTTGTTGCGGGCAAGAGGAGGAGGAGGAGGCCTGCTTGCTATGCACTGCATCAGTTCGTCGGACGGGGGGGATCTTGCCCCCGGAATCCTTACCTCACCTGCAAACAAAAAAACATAAACATAAAATAAAAGAGTGATATAATAGGATAAGAATTGTTCATATAAAACAAAAGGGAAAAAATTGAAAAAGTTCTTTGTGAAGTTGAAGATAGTAAGTGCTGTGCGGTGAAAAAAATTGTGAACTGTATACCTACATATATGGTTATAAAGATTATATTGTATTTAAATAAGAAAGGTGCATGAATTTATTAAAAGTGCAGCCTGTAAATTTCAAATCAGCTGTTCTCTATAATAAATACATATAGCCTTTTGGAGTTCATCAAAATTAATTGTTTACAACTTTTAACATACATAACAAATAAAAACCGCAAAAAATTGAAAAAAAAAAATAAAACATTAAACCTACATATCTACCTACATTTTAATACGAAAAAAATCTGATGTACATACGAGTAGTTCACAAAAATACATATAATAAAATTTGTGCTCATTTAATAGTGTAAAAAGTATTTAAAAAAAATGGTACTACTAGAGGTACCAAAAGTAACAATTTGTTTCCAAAACAAAAATTACCAAAATGTTCCCTCTGTTCATTAATGAACTGATTTTTTAAAAAAGTCGTTGGAGCCATTTTCGAAAAAAACAAGTTTTTTTATTTTTGGCCAGAAAAAAATGTATGGGAGCTACTGTTATTTGTTTTCTTAAAAAAATGAAAAAAACGTGTGTGCATATTACCGAATAAAACAAAAAATACATACCAAGTTTAAAGCAAATCCATGACCCACCTTTTTGGCGTTCTCTATGGTCGTAATGTCATGTTTAATTGTTAGATTTTTGTTTGCACGAATACATAACTTGCCGTATAGTACCTATAATCGCAAATAAAAATGTTGATTTGTGAAGTTAAAGTTAGTGCATGATGTGCAGAAAAAAGTGAAATTGGAAATTGGTGTTGTGGTTATCTGGTCATACACTACGGTGCACTCAAAACTTGTGAATTTAAATCCAAAACAACTCTCTATAAACTTGTAGGAACGCAAGCCGATTGAAGACCTTTTTTCTCAATTCATATGACAGTCTTAATAATTTTGTCCAAAGAAATTTCTTGGCCTGGGGAAACATATTACTCTTTCATCAGCTCTTTCTTCTGTGAAAAACTACGAAACGCAGCCAGAAATAAAACCTCTTATCACGCCTAACAGGGCGCTCCCCGACTGTTTTTTTTTTAAGGGACACCTCTTATATGCTAGGATTGTTATATGTGCTAAAAAATTGAAATTATAAAAAACAAACAACTTCACATGGGAACGACCAACGACCGACGAAGAAAGGAATCAATTCGATTTAAACCAATTTACCAACCTAAATTCTTCACAATGTCTAAGCAAATTTTGAAATAACGGGTGATTTTTTTGCTACTTGGTTTTTGACGTTTATATTTTTGACAGATCACACATGACAAATTCCACGAACATTTGACATTTCGATTCAGTATTGTTTGCCATTTCATCATGAATAGATTTACGCCTGAACAACGTTTGCAAATTATTGAAATTTGTTATCAAAATTCGTGCTCTGTGAAAAATGTGTTTCGCAAGCTACGTCCGTTTTTTTTTCGCTCATTTTTGGCTAAATGGATACGTGAATAAGCAGAATTGCCGTATTTGGAGTGAAGAGCACCCAGAGGCAATTCAGCAGCTACCAATGCATCCCGAAAAATGCACTGTTTGGTGCGGTTTATGGGCAGGCGGCATCATTGGGCCGTACTTCTTCAAGGACGATGAAGGCCGCAGGGTTACGGTCAATGGAGAAAGGTACCGTTCGATGATAACAGATTTTTTTTTGCCGAAAATGCAAGAATTGAACTCGGTCGACATGTGGTTCCAACAGGACGGTGCCACATGCCAAACTGCACGATCATGTGATTTGACCCCGTTAGACTATTTTTTGTGGGGCTATGTTAAGTCTATTGTCTATGGGGACAAGCCAAACACGATTGCTGCCTTGGAAGCCAACATTGAACGCATCATTGGTGAGATTCCGGCCGAAATGTGTGAAAAAGTTTGCCAAAATTGGACCTTTAGAATGGACCACCTGAAGCGTAGCCGCGGGCAACATTTAAGTGAAATTATTTTTAAAAAGTAAATGGCAGAAATTGATTTATCGATCCAAATAAAAATTTCATTCACTTTTTACAAGTTTCTGTGTTTTTTTGAATTTTCAAAAACCAAGCTCTTAAAAAATCACCGTTTATAATTATTTATATTAAAGTTCAGACACAACCATTTAATTTTTAATTGCCAAAACAAGATAAATTTAGGAAAAAACAATATTGGTGATCTCAAATTGCACCTGATTGTTAATTGTTACGAACAGTCAACTATATTCGCATTCCATATATCATCCACACTTCACTTTTATTATTATAATATCAGATCTGCCTATTGCAAAAAGGTCAATGATAAACCAAAATTTTCTATTTGTTAGTGAGTAAATTATATGTATGTATATTTATTTTTCTTTAACCTACACATAATATAAAAATTCTTATAAAAGTTAGCTAGCAAAAAAAAGAATACTTATTTTAAACGTTAAGTAAAATACATTATATCTTTTTTAATCTTGAACTCACAATGAACATTGATATACATATATTTTATTCATTTATATACTTATTTACAAACAAAAAATTCATATTTGTTTTTAATTAAATTTCTATTTCTAATTATCAACATCATTGTCACATGAAAGAACAAACTCAATTACCTCGTCGATTGAATAATTATTCAATAGTTCTTTTATAGTATCAATTTGAATGACAACAGTAAAGACCAACTTAACATACTCTCTCATTCTAGTGAAATAGTCATCGGGAAATATTATCGGTGTCATATTGTAGCCACAGTTCTCAATAACTTTACAAAGAACCTACATCCAAAATAAAAATTAATTCAGTGGAAAGAAAAAATATTCTCATAAAACATATTTAACTTACCTTTTCAACAGTATCCGCTGGCCAGCCAAACTAAGTTAGTGTCTCTGCGTCCACTAACACATCAAGTAGTTTTCTAACATTTTCAGTAATCTGCATCTCTTCCTCGTTTACACCTGCTTCAAATTTGTTTACATTCGATTCACGTAAACATTCCGCCATAGATTTTCTAAGTTCAGATCGAAGTGCGGCTTTTGTCATAGATTTAAGAGATTTCACATATTCAGGAGAAACTTCGTTATTCTTTGCAATGATGGTGTAATGTTAAATGATGGTGTTTTAGGAAGTTATATTTCGGGAATGGACTCAAAAACGTATTCTTGAATAACAACCGCTTCGGTCTCAGTTTTCACCATTTCTACATCACTTGATAATCTAAAATTTTGAATTATTGGAAAACGTAAAAAAAACATAATACATATTACAACTCACGAATTATCCATTGTTTCATGGTATTTGAGTACATGAAATTGGAGGGCCTTTGTATTCTTCAGTTCCAAACCGCATAGCTGGCAATTTTTTTTTGTGCGTTTTCTAAATATGTAATTTATATTATATAAAATTTAGTGAACAATTAATTAAGAAATAAATAGTATACCTATATGTCCCTGAGATAACTCATAACATAACAACTCGTAGCTATCATTGCAACAAAAGCAAATATGCTTTTTATGCATGTGCAAAGATTCCTTTTCAATTTTATCAATGTTCTTTAGCATCTCGTCCCTTCGTGATACCAAGTCGCTTTAGAGCCTATCATTATTAAAAATATTCACAATTAAATATATGCACATAGAATTAAAAATATTTTACCTTTAGTGTTTTAAATGACTTAAAACATTTACCGCAAACATGCTCGACAATTTCTTGCGTCCTTACAACTATTGCATCCACATCATCTGCATCAATTTCATTCTCATCTATCTCTTCATCAATTTGAATTTCTTCGGTGCATTCGGGTACTGGTCCTTCATTGCCAACACTTAAATTATCCGTTAGTACAAAGTTAATCTCGTTCTCTTGTTCCTCGTCATCATTTATGAACTCGGTTAGGACATAATGTTCAGTTGGAGCTTCGGTTTCAGTGAGTATAAATTCTACATCATCATCTAATTCGGCACGAATTTTAAATTAATAATCGAAGGTGCTTGATTGGCCAATTCACCCTTTTGTAAGTGTTGAAATGGGTTCCCTGAGGACAGAATTTTTTTTACACATTTTTTAAAGTAATTAAAAACGAAATGATAAATCTAAAAGAAATGTACGTATATAGAAGCAAACTGATGGAAAATAGAACGAGTAATAAGGAATACACACTAAAATAATTGCTTCAAATAAATATTTACATACATACAATGCATTTTGCGCCGAGCAATATATCCAACACTGTTGAAGACACACTAGAAACAATCAAATATATCATTACTATGGCTTTTTTTATTAAGAAAAAATCGTACTTACATTTGTTCCTTTGTGTGTTGAAAATTGATGTGTAATTTTATATATTTTTTTTTGAAGAAAGTGCCCTTTCTATGCTTGATTAAACCACTGATCTCTGATTAAACATAATTTCAAACATAAGCACTCATCTTGAAATATCACTTTGGCAACAAAATGTTATACTGACATGGACCCACTACATTTATTACAGTTTTCTATTGGGGTCGTTTTTTTTGTGGGAATACACTATCCAGTGTATTATAGAGATCAGTGAGTGTATTCCCACAAAAAAAACGTTAGTGGACGCAGAGACACTAACTTAGTTTGGCTGGCCAGCGGATACTGTTGAAAAGGTAAGTTAAATATGTTTTATGAGAATATTTTTTCTTTCCACTGAATTAATTTTTATTTTGGATGTAGGTTCTTTGTAAAGTTATTGAGAACTGTGGCTACAATATGACACCGATAATATTTCCCGATGACTATTTCACTAGAATGAGAGAGTATGTTAAGTTGGTCTTTACTGTTGTCATTCAAAATGATACTATAAAAGAACTATTGAATAATTATTCAATCGACGAGGTAATTGAGTTTGTTCTTTCAAGTGACAATGATGTTGGTAATTAGAAATAGAGATTTAATTAAAAACAAATATGAATTTTTTGTTTGTAAATAAGTATATAAATGAATAAAATATATGTATATCAATGTTCATTATAATGAGTTCAAGATTAAAAAAGATATAATGTATTTTACTTAACGTTTAAAATAAGTATTCTTTTTTTTGCTAGCTAACTTTTATAAGAATTTTTATATTATGTGTAGGTTAAAGAAAAATAAATATATATACATATAATTTACTCACTAACAAATAGAAAATTTTGGTTTATCATTGGACCTTTTTGCAATAGGCAGATCTCTGATATTATAATAATAAAAGTGAAGTGTGGATGATATATGGAATGCGAATATAGTTGACTGTTCGTAACAATTAACAATCAGGTGCAATTTGAGATCACCAATATTATTTTTTCCTAAATTTATCTTGTTTTGGCAATTAAAAATTAAATGGTTGTGTCTGAACTTTAATATAAATAATTATAAACGGTGATTTTTTAAGAGCTTGGTTTTTGAAAATTCAAAAAAACACAGAAACTTGTAAAAAGTGAATGAAATTTTTATTTGGATCGATAAATCAATTTCTGCCATTTACTTTTTAAAAATAATTTCACTTAAATGTTGCCCGCGGCTACGCTTCAGGTGGTCCATTCTGAGGGTCCAATTTTGGCAAACTTTTTCACACATTTCGGCCGGAATCTCACCAATGATGCGTTCAATGTTGGCTTCCAAGGCAGCAATCGTGTTTGGCTTGTCCCCATAGACAATAGACTTAACATAGCCCCACAAAAAATAGTCTAACGGGGTCAAATCACATGATCTTGGTGGCCAATTGACTGCGCCAAAACGTGAGATCAACTGCTCACCAAATTCGCCTTTCAATTGATGCATGGTTTCGCGTGCAGTGTGGCATGTGGCACCGTCCTGTTGGAACCACATGTCGACCGAGTTCAATTCTTGCATTTTCGGCAAAAAAAAATCTGTTATCATCGAACGGTACCTTTCTCCATTGACCGTAACCCTGCGGCCTTCATCGTCCTTGAAGAAGTACGGCCCAATGATGCCGCCTGCCCATAAACCGCACCAAACAGTGCATTTTTCGGGATGCATTGGTAGCTGCTGAATTGCCTCTGGGTGCTCTTCACTCCAAATACGGCAATTCTGCTTATTCACGTATCCATTTAGCCAAAAATGAGCGAAAAAAAACGGACGTAGCTTGCGAAACACATTTTTCACAGAGCACGAATTTTGATAATAAATTTCAATAATTTGCAAACGTTGTTCAGGCGTAAGTCTATTCATGATGAAATGGCAAACAATACTGAATCGAAATGTCAAATGTTCGTGGAATTTGTCATGTGTGATCTGTCAAAAATATAAACGTCAAAAACCAAGTAGCAAAGAAATCACCCGTTATTTCAAAATTTGCTTAGACATTGTGAAGAATTTAGGTTGGTAAATTGGTTTAAATCGAATTGATCCCTTTCTTCGTCGGTCGTTGGTCGTTCCCATGTGAAGTTGTTTGTTTTTTATAATTTCAATTTTTTAGCACATATAACAATCCTAGCATATAAGAGGTGTCCCTTAAAAAAAGAACAGTCGGGGAGCGCCCTGTTAGGCGTGATAAGAGGTCTTATTTCTGGCTGCGTTTCGTAGTTTTTCACAGAAGAAAGCGCTGATGAAAGAGTAATATGTTTCCCCAGGCCAAGAAATTTCTTTGGACAAAATTATTAAGACTGTCATATGAATTGAGAAAAAAGAAGGTCTTCAATCGGTTTGCGTTCCTACAAGTTTATAGAGAGTTGTTTTGGATTTAAATTCACAAGTTTTGAGTGCACCGTAGTGTATGACCAGATAACCACAACACCAATTTCCAATTTCACTTTTTTCTGCACATCATGCACTAACTTTACCTTCACAAATCAACATTTTTATTTGCGATTATAGGTACTATAAGGCAAGTTATGTATTCGTGCAAACAAAAATCTAACAATTAAACATGACATTACGACCATAGAGCACGCCAAAAAGGTGGGTCATGGATTTGCTTTAAACTTGGTATGTATTTTTTGTTTTTATTCGGTAATATGCACACACGTTTTTTCATTTTTTTAAGAAGACACATAACAGTAGCTCCCATACATTTTTTTCTGGCCAAAAATAAAAAAACTTGTTTTTTTCGAAAATGGCTCCAACGACTTTTTTAAAAAATCAGTTCATTAATGAACAGAGGGAACATTTTGGTAATTTTTGTTTTGGAAACAAATTGTTACTTTTGGTACCTCTAGTAGTACCATTTTTTTTAAATACTTTTTACACTATTAACTGAGCACAAATTTTATTATATGTATTTTTGTGAACTACTCGTATGTACATCAGAATTTTTTTCGTATTAAAATGTAGGTAGATATGTAGGTTTAATGTTTTATTTTTTTTTCAATTTTTTGCGGTTTTTATTTGTTATGTATGTTAAAAGTTGTAAACAATTAATTTTGATGAACTCCAAAAGGCTATATGTATTTATTATAGAGAACAGCTGATTTGAAATTTACAGGCTGCACTTTTAATAAATTCATGCACCTTTCTTATTTAAATACAATATAATCTTTATAACCATATATGTAGGTATACAGTTCACAATTTTTTTCACCGCACAGCACTTACTATCTTCAACTTCACAAAGAACTTTTTCAATTTTTTCCCTTTTGTTTTATATGAACAATACTTATCCTATTATATCACTCTTTTATTTTATAAACAATTATCACAATGGACCAATCGAAGGTCTAAGTCAGTTGTTTTCCTGACGGCCACTTCAACTAAACTCAATCAAAACACCAAAACTGTAGTTTTTCCAATTATTAAGTCAGTTGTTTGAAATCAAACATACGAACATTGTATTGATGAAATCTTTATATAATATTAATTCTTTTAAAAGTCACTCAGTTTCCAACAATGTTTATTTTTTCTTTTTTTACAGGAAAAAATGTAACTGCCCATGTATTGAATAATTTACAACTGCCGAATATTGATTTGTGACAAGACATTTTGTGGACGTTATGTGTTCCATGTGTTCCGTAATATTATATCACAATGATGACACAAAGAAAAATAGCTGTAAGAGACTTTAAATACACATAAACATATTGTACTGTAATATATTTGTAATTTTTTTTGTTTTATTCCGCAAATATTGCCATTACAAAATCTGTTTTATGTAAATATACATTTTTTTACAGTAAAAATTATTCAGAATTAAATTATAGTATTCTTTATAACTAAATTTTTTTTGCAAAATGAATATTTCAATATTACATTCAAGAACATTTAAGAACAATAAAATATTTATCTATCTATATGAATAACTAATAATAAATTATACATACATAGTTACAATATACCTATTACTATTAAACAAATAGTTTGTTTGATTTATTTATTTTTAAATAATAATAAGTAACAATAATGACCATAAATTATTATTGAAATATTTTTCCCTTTCATTTATTTTTATATATACATAAAGATTTTTTTACTGGTGTTGCCAAATAATTTGCCTATTGAAATAGCTTCGAATCCTCTCTCCAACCACAGCTTCTGAAGCCAATTTTGTAGCCGAATTTTTTAACTAAAATGTATACGTGGCTGGGTTCTTCCACTGCGTCGTCAAAAATGTGGTCATTTAACTCTGAGAAAAGAGAGCAAGGGGGTTGAAAAACATCGTTCATTACTTTTGAGCAAATAACGGCTGGAAAATTTTGTTCGTTTGGAATGATGCAGTTTATTTTGTTCAGGCTATATCTTAATACCCTTTCTGCTTGAATACACACTTTGACAACAGACTCACTGGGAAATATCAGCCCACCACGAGTTTTGGCTTGGATCAACCCATTTTCTTCGAAAAATGCATATCGCTGGGACCCTTGAAATAGGGCTTTTTGACACACCTCACATTTCACTATTGTTTTTCTTGGATCAACCAGTTTTTTTTACTACCCACCCACCTATGTTACCAACACAAGCTTTCGAGAAACAAGAAAGGTTTTCAGGAACTCCGACGAACATTTCATTTTCTTCTGAAAATGGTTGTTCCTTCTCAAGACCGTATTTCTTTGAAACTCTGTCGTTTGACATTTTGTCGTAAACTGCTGGATCGTAAAGATCAACCTTAATTGGGCGGGTGGATGGTACAGTAAGGATGGTAGTCAAGTCCATCGCGGACACATTTCCGTTTGACGCCTTAACTTCGTGGTGTACCAATAATCGCTTATATGCGGTTATGAATTGTGCAGCGGTTGGATTAGGACACCACCCACCGCAACTTCTCACAGCACAGAAAAAAAGCTCCAAGTGGTCCTGACTAAATTTGTATGTCAATAGGTATTTTATTTGACAATCATTTCGCCTTACTAATGTATCAAAAATGTCCATGATTGAAAAACATGCCGTGAACAAACCAACGAATGGAACATACCTTCGAGTTTTAGTCATAAGAAGGCCATCAGCATTGGTTATTTTTTTCAAATATTCCAACTCACAGAGAATTTGAGGGCGCCAGAACAATTCATTATATTTGTTTAAAGGTGCTTTGAACCCTTTTCCTAGAGGATTTCGAGAATTCAAAAAGTCGAATATACGGTCAATACATCGTATAAATCGAACTGTACCTTCGCTATTTTCAAATACCTTCATCCTCAAAACTTTGTTACAAAATTCAATTGCATCGGCAACACTACTACTCAACGTTTGAGCTGCTAGGAAAACTTTCATTTTCAGCTTGTGGTATTGCAGATGGTCCCACTTGAGCTTGTTCCCTGCTCTCAAACCCTCAGTTTGTTGGAGTTTAATTAGTTGCTCAATGAAATCCCAATTGCGCATAAGTTTTAACATGTGGCAGGGATCAAAAATAACATAAATATTTTGATGTGAACATGGATGTTGAAAATAAGGACGGCAATCGTCTGTATTTATAAATGCTCCTAGTAAACGCATGGTCGCAAAGTGTTTTGAGGGACCATCGAGCGTGACGGACACAACCTCAACACCAACATCGTGAAGCTTACGCAAGCTGCTGTTCACAAGCTTTGCATTTGTAGCTGAGTCAATGCCATTGACTAAGAAGTATCCTATCGGCAACTTCCATGACGAATCCAACGATACCACCATTATCAATAGGGCATCTTTTGCTAAAGGCATTTCATCAGAAACTTCCATTTCGGTCCCAAAATCGACGTAACCCCTGATTTTCCCAACAGAAACATTTTGAAGTCCAGCTTTAATAGCTATTTCGTCAAGCATTAGGCTACATATAACTTTTTTGTGCTTCGAAACTTTCTGTTGTGAAACCAGGTTCACCATCAATAGATGAGTACCAAGATCGCAATGTACTCGGGTCGGGTAAAGCGCGACAAAATTTTTGCCTAAGAAAAATATAGGCTTTGGGTGAATAAAAATGCACTGTCATGGAGAAAGAACGCAGAGCATGCGGATACATTTCCCTACTAATCCCTAAACCATTAGTGGATGAACTTGCCTTGAATCTACTTTTACTTGAAATGCAAATTTCATCACCTACATATTCCCTATTCTTCAAAAATCTTTTAAAAAGTTCCCCTATATCCGTGTTAGCAATTGAATTTAAGCACGTTAAGCCCGACTCTGGAATTGAATTCCTCTTCTTAAGGTCTTTAGCTAAGTCTTTTAAAGACTTTATTCTAACATTAAGTCTCTTTATGCGTCGCTTTTGGGTCTTGCATTTTCGCTGGTTTTTTTGTAGTTTTTCCTTAAAATATGATACTTGTTTTCTTAAGGTTTTGGGTGTAAGTGCATTAGTATGATCATGGCTTACAGCTGTTTGAATTTCCTTAATTTTTTGATTTTCTTGAAAATCTTGTAAATCGTGATTTTCTTCAATTATTTCAAAAATTGGATTTTCTTGAAAATCTTGTAAATCTTGATTTTCACTGAAATTTTGATTTACTTCAAAGTCTTGATTTTCTCGAATTTCTATTTCTTGAAAATCTTGAATTGCTTCAAAATCTTGATTTACTTGAATTTCTTGAAAATCTTGTAAATCATCAATTACTTCTAAAATTTGATTTTCTTGAAAATCTTGATTTTCACTGAAATTTTGATTTACTTCAAAGTCTTGATTTTCTTGAATTTCTATTTCTTGAAAATCTTTAATTGCTTTAAAATCCGGATTTACTTGAATTTCTTGAAAATCTTGAATTTCTAGAAAATCATGAAAGTTTTGAAATTCTTGAAAAATTTTATCTAAACACACTTATCAAAAAAAAAAAAGTCTGTGATGTACATTATGTGTGTATGTATGTATCTATAATATTAGTGAAAATAGGATTTTTTCCCTAGGAAAGTTTATGTAACTAAATACTTTCATTGCAAAATATAAAGTGACCAAATAAGCCGACGGAAACTCCTAGTTTAACCCATATTTTAATCTTCAAACTGGCCATTAAATCAAATATATTTTACCTATAATAATGAATAATTTTACCTGACTCAAACAGCATTTGAACTTCTTCCAATTCCTCACAGTTGGCAATATTATCTTCTATTTTAGTATTTAGTTGATCTGTATGTTCCATTTCAAGATATTGTTCCCCAGTTTCTTTCAGAGTAAAGGAAAAAAATAATATTTAATGACGAAAACAACGTCAACAAAAAAACGTTTATCACAATTACAAAACTATTTTGTAATTAAAAAATACCTTTAGGAAAAATTGATGGAACAGCATTATCTTTAAGGAATAAGGTTGTCCTGGTTTGACACTTTTGAAAACAGGAATCCTCAAATTGGTCACTGCAAAGCAAGGTGCCTTCGTCAGGAATAAAGTTCTGGATATTTATTGCCAACAACCATTTATGCAATAAATTCGGCTTATTTAAAGGAAATCTGTAAGATGTAAGTATGTGTTACTATATATGTTCTTTAAAGTACTTCTTACTTCCGAATGGAAATTCCTGGTTTGCTGTCTTTTGTTACATTGCAGTAACAGCAGCACTTCTTTTGTTCCAAAAAGAGCGTTGGCACACTTCCAGGGTTCAAGACTCTCCCCCGTTTCGTCAGTTTAAAACACTCTTTTTTAAAATGGTCGGAACAAATCCTGCTATTCTTTGTTAAAACAAAACTAGGAACTTTCCAAAGTTTTAACAACCCCGTGTCTTTGAGTGGAAATCTATAAAATAAAATGTTATTCAACAACGATCAAAGAATGCAACTTAAAAACGAGTCACATTCAGCTGCTTACCAGCCGCTTCTGAAACCAACGTTAAGTTGAACATGTTCAACTTCTACGAGTAGGCAGCGGAGATAAGCACAACAAATTACGCATTTTTAATTCTTAGAAGTAGGCGGCAGAAACTGCCAGCAGCTAGATATGAACCGTGGTTAAGATTTTATAGTTATTAATAATATAATTTAAAATTTAAAGCCATTATGAGTTCTACCAAATATACGTAGGTATGTATATCTCACCCATGAAGTGTTCTCCCCTCACTCCCTCCTTTTTTATTACAGAATTTACATACTGGAACCATAGTTTATACTTTGAATTGAATCGCTTTAAAAAAGAAAAAGAGTTAAATATATTATCTATATTATGAAAACTAAATTTGGTCTTCGAATTAAAATTCAAGCTAGTAATTTGGAATTGGCCTATAGAGATCAGTGCTTCTTATGTCGATTTCGTTTCAATAATTAGGATTCGCTACTAAAACCAATACTTTTTGGCTTTGAAAAGAACGATTACGGACCGAATCTCTTTTTGGAACTGTGTGTGTTGCTTGGCAGCTCTAAAAAAAAAACAAATCTTCAATTCGTTAAAACATCATTATTTCGTTTTAATTTCCCGATTCCGACGCGGGGGAGTTCCTAAACCCACTTGCACTTTTTTAATATTTGTTTTCAAGAAGTTTTTAACAATTTTTTTTATTTTTTAATATAATAATTAACTTTTTCTGTACACTGCCACAAAATAAAAATTAATTCACAACACAACAATTGAGAAACGTCAAAACAAATATTGTAGTGTGTGTACGAATCTGTGCACAAATCCGTTTTGAATCCGTCTCCAAAAAGGGATTCAATACAGATCTGTTTTTCCAGAAAAATATTGGTTTTAATTTGAAACGAATTTGATTTTCAGAAAAAAATTGACGGCGGATCGACGGCAAGTCGATGTTTTTGTTGAAACGAAATCGACATTAGATGTTGGCTTTTTTTTCTTTTTCCAAACTTTACCCAAAAAGTAAAGAAACACACCTATTGTAGGTATGCATATTGCACATAAATTACCTACCCAACTACATCCTTCATTTTCATTATCATAAGTACATATTTACATACATATGTTCTATCAATATATATAGGTACATATTTCTCTCTTAACTTACATTAATAAAATCCATAATGGATAATTATGAATCATTCTTTCGACAAGTCATTATATGTATTAAGAATCAAGGTAGAAAAGTAAATCTTTTATTTTTTATAATCTAGACAAATACATTATAAGCCCATCTATATATCTTTCCACATGGACGAATCTAAAATAGGTTCCTTGTTAAAATAGTCCTTAGGAACATCGCCATCTGACTGCAGGGCTTTATTAGCAGCATATAATCCTAGTGAAATACATTCTTTCTCAGTTTTTCCACGTAACATATTTGCAATGAAACCACTCGAAAAACTATCACCAGCTCCTGATACATTAACAAGATTTTTAATCTCGTCTGTTGGATAAAAACGAATGGAACGTTTAACAGTAGTATGGTCCGCAGTAATGTCTAGTAAATGCTGGGTTTTTCTTCGATCAACAATAACTCCATGAGCGCCCAAGGTAAGTAAAATGCAATGAAAATGTTCATGAACTGCTTTGAGAACTGTTTTCGCAAACGGAATCAACGGAATTATTGTCGCTGGGAGAGAATGATTTTCATGTTAAAGCTTGTGATATCTCAACTAATTTATAAAGATTTGGTGAGATGAACTTAATTTGTTGCCAAAGTTCTTTTGGAAGAATAAACGGTTTAGCAGCTATCTTCATGTCAGTTGTTTCAAAGAACCCTGGCTTCTTCTGCTTACGAGCTATATTTAAGATGGCTTCCATTGTTTGTAACGTAAATTAGCGTCCATAACAATGAGAGGTGTTCGAGACAAAATGTTGTCAAAATTAGCTCTGTACTGATAGATCGATGGATTTCCATATTTCCTATGATTATTTTACAGTCTCCACATTTAACAAATATCACAGAACAGAGAGACGTGCAACTATTTGGATCTTGAAAGATTCCAGCGGTCAAGTGCATTGGTATTAATTTCAGAAAACTTTTTCCCTACTCGTCATTTCCAATAGCAGAAATGAAGTGCACTGAGCCATAAAGTTTGTAGATTCCTTCAGCAAGATTTCGGCCAACTCCTCCAGCAGTTTGCTTCACTTTTACCTCCTCCTCATCGGCTCTAAACCTGCATAACTAGACTACCTACCTACTAAACAGTGTCAATGTTTAGGTACATTGAAGTTGTCAGCTCCAAGAGCAAGTTAGTGTGATCCAGTCGTGCATTTTATTTTGTTTTGCTGGATAAGAATAGCTTGGGAATTTACAATTTACTGGAGGTACATACCTTAAAATGAACTCAATGGAAAACGTAACGCCTTAGCATGTACTAAAACGCAAAAAGATTCTCTGAAATTTGATTTTAATCATCTTACGAGATGGTTAAATTGCATTTAATTATAAATGAACATCAGTTTAGTGATTTCGTTTTTTAGAGCAGCCAACTATTTCATGTATACGAAATCTCTCACCACAAATTTATTTCCACGAGTTTGTTTTAATCAACAACTTTCTCTAAAAAAGTCACATTATATAAAGCACTTGATTAAATTATTCAAAGGCAAATTATGTTGAAGAATTTTAACTTTTTTGCTTAAAACCAATTACCAAAAGAAGGCTTCCAACACGAAAAATATATTTTCAAATTTCTAAATCAATAAATAATTCTTACTTTTATTTAATCGAATGTTTAAAATCAATAATTATTTGCAATTGATATTTATTTAAATTTCACTTATTCGATTTCAATTCAATCGTCCACATTTAAAATAAATTGTTTACGTCATTTTTTTGTTGTTGAAAACATTGAAAAAGGCAGTAGGATCTGTCCCTTTTTTTCTTTCCATTTAAACACGAGATAGGCAATTGCACTGGTGCTACTGTCAAATTCAAATGGAGTCAAAAAAACTGTTATACTTTGTAGGGAATACACTATCCAGTGTATTATAGAGATCAGTGAACACACTATCCAGTGTATTATAGAGATCAGTGTTTAAAACCCGTCTATGCCTTTCACACGAGGAAACACAAGTTCCGGAGATTTGCTTGTTTCCTTTTAATGTTTCTTGGTTTTGAACGCACACTAAAACGTAGTTTAAATTGATCACTCCCCTTACATTTCCCCTTTATATTTCATGCTTTTATTTATTTTCTGAGTAGATCGATAGCTAGAGTTTTATTTTTCAAATTAACTTACAAATTTATTTTCTGAGTATGTTTCTTGGTCTTGAACGCACACTACAACGTAGTTTAAATTGTTCACTCCCCTTATATTTCCCCTTTATATTTCATGCTTTTATTTATTTTCTGAGTAGATCGATAGCTAGAGTTTTATTTTTCAGTCAATTTACAAATTTATTTTCTGAGTATGTTTAGCTTTCAATTCAATATTCACTCAACAGAGATCATACTGCACTTAACATACGCGGATTAAGGAACAAATAGTTAACATTTGGTTTGCAATTTCCATGCATATATTTAGAGAAAAAAAATAATGGGATCACAAAATTGTACGCCCAGTCCATGTCCATGTAGTGAAGCGAATACCGTTCATGGCCAACGTCCATTAAACAGTGAGGAAAAAGCACAATTTGTGAAGTTCAGTTGCCGCTTAGTGGGCTTAGGCCAGGCGCGCACATGCATTTTTTTCCGAAACGAAATAGTTTAATCACTAATTGAACGATGATCGTGCACATAAGCAACTTAAAAATCAATCAACGAGATAAACCAACACACAGTAAAACATATTGATTTAATGTGCGCGCAGTTACATTATAGTTCGGTGTGATTCAAACTGAAGAACTTATTTGGGCGATTGTTCGATTTGTGCCAAAACACAATCTTTTAAGTTGCTCGAATCGCGGACTGAATAGTTTTTGCATGGTATTCACTTTAGCAACCAAACTGTTGCAAAACTGTAAGTTGCATATGTGCGCGCCTGGCATTATAGCGCAGTGTCGAGCAGTTCCTCTATAGTGCAGTTCCACTCAATGCGATTTGTCTTCACAAATTTCTTTTTTGGAGACCTAAATAAAAAGATGATTTTTTTCACCAAACTCCGTTTATTTCTAACTATCAATAAAAATTGAACACAAAACGAATATTGGTCTTAGTTAGTCAAAAATAAAAGTAAAACCGAATTCATTCCATAGATATTGATTTTTTTTTTCAAAATGGAAATCGAAATTTGTGAAAATTGATTAATTGACATTAGGTGTGTTTTATTGGGAATCTATCCATTGTACCGTAAGTTATTCCCAAAAAAACGCATCGACCGTAGCATGGACCGTAGCTTTTTTATTTTTGTAAAAATGGTACCCCTGTACAGCAGTCACAAGTAATGAAAGAGTCTTTTGCAAAGTAAAATTAAGAAAATATCAAAATAATGACCAATAATTAGCTTTTATTCATATAAAATAGAAAGTAGAAAAACTACCAATATTTAATTTATGTTACAGACCTATTTCTTGTTTTCATTTTTTCTGCATTTGCAATTTTAAATTCCAACATTCATTTTGCACCAATAGAAAGGAAATAATAAGTGAATGGGTTTGTTCATAGACTATGGTCAAGTCCCTTTTTCCACAGGGCAATTTTTGTATTGATTTAAAAATCTTCTATGCCATTCACACGAGAATACAAAATTGACGGGGATTTGCTTGTTTCCTTTAAATGTTTCTTGGTTTTGAACACACACTACAGCGTAGTTTAAATTGTTCACTCCATTACATGTCACCTTTGTATTTCATGCTTTTATTTATTTTGTGAGTAGATCGATAGCTAGAATTTTATTTTTCAAGTCAATTTATAAATTTATTTTCTGATTATGTTTTGCTTTCAATTCAATATTCACTCATCAGACTGCACTTAACAAACGCGGGGTAAGGAACAAGTAGTTAACATTTGGTTTGCCATTTCCATGCACATGTCCAGAAAACAAAAACAATGGATCACAAAAATGTACGCCCAGTCCATGTCCATGTAGTGAAGCGAATACCGTCCATGGCCAACGTCCATTAAACAGTGAAGAAAAAGCACCTTTTGTGAAGTTCAGTTGCCGCTTAGTGCTTTTAAACTAGGCGCGCACATTTTTTTCCGAAACGAAATAGTTTAATCACTAGTGATCGCGCACATTAGCAACTTAAAATTAATCAACGAGATAAACCATTACACAAATAATATTTTTGATTTAATGTGCGCGCAGTTACATTATAGTTCGGTGTGATACAAACTGAAGAACTTATTTGGGGCGATCGTTCGATTTGTGCCAAAACGCAAACTTTTCAAGTTGCTCGAATCGTGGTCTGAATTGTTACTGCATTTGCGCGCACTCTCATGTTATTCACTTTAGCAACCAAACTGTTGCAAAACTGAAACTTGCATATTTGCTCGCCTAGCCTTATAGCTCATAGAATTTCATACGAATAAATATTTTGCGGCGCACTGTGGAACATTCCTCTATAGTGCAGTTCCACCCAATCCGGTTTGTCTTCTCAAATTGCTTTTTTGTAGATCTAAATAACGAGATGAATTTTTTCACCAAACTTGGTTTATTTACAACTATCAATAAAAATTGAACGCAAAACGAAAGTTGGGCTTGGTTAGTCAATAAAAGTAAAACGGAATTCATTCGATAAATATTGGTTTCTTTTTCAAAATGGATATCAAAATTAGTTAAAATTGATTAATTGACATTAGGGATATGCAAAATTGCAGATATAGATGCAATTTTAGACGTACTTCAGAAAATAATTGAGCAAAGAATACAGTTTTAATAGTAAAAGTCAGATACTTTTCAGAAGAACAGCTTATAATTTTTTAAAAAATGGAGTTATCTAAGATTTGAGAAATATAAACTGGCCAACTATTAAAAAAAAGAATCAAAAAGATCGATTTGTCCTACGAATGAAATTAATAATTATAACACTCCATGAACACATCCATCGAGATTCAATTCAATTGTCAATCGTACCAACAAAACTAACAAAATCAGAATCGAGACTCGACTGAACGTCAACCAGCCATCCACCGTAGCTTCTACTTTAGCTTTTTATCGACCGTAGCGAATTGTATGTAATTTGCTACGAGGGATAAACTTACGACGGATAAATTTCCCAATAAAACACGGCTATTAGGGGTATGCAAAATTGCAGATATAGGTGGAATTTTAGACGTACTCCAGAAAATAATTGAGCAAAGAATATAATTTTTAATAGTAAAAGTCAAAAACTTTTCAGAAGAAAAGCTTATAATTTATTAAAACATGGAATTATCTAAGATCTTAGAAATATAAGCTGGCCAACTATAAAAAAAAAGAAAAAAAAAGAATCAAAAACATCGATTTGTCTTAAGGAGGCTTTACATGCATCTTCATCTTCATCTGCATTGACATCTGCAAAAAAAGAGGAAACAAAATAAAAAATTCATACTTGTGCGATAGAGAGCGAAAACCAAAATGGAGATCATCTTCATGTATGAAGATTATAGGAAGTACGAATCTGAAGATTGCAGATTATATTGAAGATGAACATGTTCATCTTCATTATAGCATTTTCATCTGCACCATAATTCGTTCCGTTCAGATAACGAATTTTAAAGTTTTTTTTACCATTTCACCTCAGTTTGCTTAAAAACAACGAAAATAGCGAAAATCTTCTCATCAAAACTACATATCTGAACGCTAAGAACATGTGATTGTGAGATGTGTCAAGAAAGTTATAGCAGAGTTCGAGTAAGTTATTAGTGTGTACCCTGTCTTACTTTTATATTTGTTTTATATTATTGGCCCGCTCTACTTTTCTTCAAATCTGCAGATGCAGATCCATGTAAAGCCGACTTTACGAATGAAATTAATAATTATAACACTCCATGAACACATCCATCGAAATTCAATCCAATTATCAATCGTACCAACAAAATCAAATTCGAGACTCGAATAAACGTCATCTAGCCATCCACCGTAGCTTCTACTTTAGCTTTTTATCGACCGTAGCGAATTGTATGTAAAATGCTACGACGGATAAACTTATGGCGGATAAATTTCCCAATAAAACACAGCTAATGCCAGCCAAAACCATCAGCGAGGTAGATGTCATTTTCGTAGTAATGGGTCCACGAAATTTCAACTTTAAATTGGAAAAGACAAACCCCAAGCCAACAGAACCGAAGAAAACCAGAAGCCAATGATTTTATAGGTGCCTCCCCGTGACCATAGAGAAACTAATATAGAGGCACGACTTCGGGGGTTTATTCTCTTTCACCCTACAAGCTAAATTGAGAGGATTTCCTCCGTTTCGACAAACATGTGTTAGTTGCCCGTGCATTTTTAATGGAGCAGATACCAACACAGGCTTATCGAAACGGAGGAGTGCGCATTTGCCCTTTTGGTAGATATGGTAAGCCTATATCTTCAAAATGGAAATCCGTTAAATTCAAAAATTGAAAAATTAATTGCTTCTTAGTTAAATTGTATTTTTAAAGGCCTTTATCAAACAAAAAACATACTAATTAAAGCTTTTAGTTGATTCTGGCTTACAAATTAAGCAATATTTATTAATTTTATGTTCAAAATGAAGAAAATCCAATCAAAAAGTAGAAGCAAACCATAGCATATTAATGCGAACGTGCCAAAATTCCACCACAAGAAAAGACCAGTTTACTCAATGTGAGGTGAGTATTTTGACAGATGACAAAACAATAAAAAAAAAAGATTCATTTCAAAACAAATATTGGAAGTGCGCGAGTTTTATTTTATTTATTTTGTATTTTGTCCTGTAATTTATTTATAAAATATATTAAAAATGAAACTGTCCAATCGTTAAATTCATCACTTTTACAATCTCCGTGTTCCACAGCAGTTACTAGTGCAAATTCCGATCCGTCCATACGTTCTACGAAAATATTAACAAAAAAACTTACTTTCGTAATTTAACTAATCCTCTTCCATCATACCAAACCAATCTTAATCTTCCCGAAGTCATTGGTAAAGCTACTTTGAAAACAAATTTCTTTAAGCATCTTGTATTGGCTCACAGTAAAAACAATGTTAAACCAATTGAACGCATGAAGAATGCCTTGTTTACAGCAGAAATCCACCAAGAAATGGAGCACATGCGATTGACTAAAATGTATCGCATCCAAGCGTACGCTTGGTCGCATTTAGTTCGTGGCAATTGCTTTTGTGTGATCAACTCGAATAGAACTGGTAAAACCTGGTGTTATTTGCCTCCATGTTGAGTTTCCGTCTAGAATCGATAAGTTATTATAATCGCACCATCGTCCGTTCAGGTTGAGAGTATTTCTCGTCATTGTCGACGCATTTTGGCTAGCACAACACCAAAAATTAGTATTGTCCCAGCATATGGACTTCGAAACAACGACGATGTTAAAATTGAACTGCTTAATGGGTGTGGTGTGCTTGTAATTACAGAAGGAAAACTTGTTCAACATACGCCAAGTAAAACTTTAGTTATCGATGGTTTGGGCAGCATAATGAGTGAGAATCCCGAGTTTGATGAAACCCTCTTCAAGCTTATCTCTCCAGTTCTTCAAGATGAAAAGATTCCATTTCAACTGGTGGTCACTTCCAAGATATGGACTCGGCGATTTATTAATTTTGTAAAGATTTCTAATCAGCCTTTGTTGTGCATTGCAGACTATTTAGAAGCTGCAGTCTATGTCAAGGCTAAAGTTTCCATTAAATTGCAAGTATGAAATGTTTGGATAAGTGCGCATATCAGTTGGAGCGTTGTGCAGTCTTGTGCAATTCGGCAGATGAAGTACTGGAAGTTGAGAGATGCTTGCGCGAATCCGGATACATGTGTATGGTTTATACGGATCAAATGCCAGCTGATAGTACTGATATGATCAAGGAATGGAAGGAGAAGGTAAGTCTCATAGTATAGTATAGTATAGAATAAAAAAAAAAACTTGCTTTTTCTCCGTCATTATTAAATAAAATGCAAGACTGGATAGCACGAACTTGCTGTTGTAGCTAACAACCTTAATGTATCTAGACATTAAAGCTGTTTAGGCCGATGTAGTTAAGATTACTTTAATTCTTAGTATAATGAATTGTCGGATAGATGATTAAAAGAATAGTTACTTAGGTAAATACCAATCTACAAATGTATATTTAAATCTTTGTTATGGATTTGAATTATGTAAGTTAGGATAGTGAAATATACATATATATATATATATATATATATGGAAGCTAAGTATGTAAACATGTGCATATAATAATGAAAATGAAGGATGTAGGTGGGTAGGTAGCTATATGCATATAACTTTATAATTTAGGTGCAATCTGCATACATAAGATTCATGTGATTCTTAGACACATATTATTTAATATAGAATACGAATAGATTTTGAACTATATCTTTGCAACGGGTTGTCCAATAAAGGTGAGCGATATCTTTTTAGAATCAGCACTTCATACTTTCAAAGAAAGCATCAACATTTTTTGTAAAGAAGTTGTATTAAAAAAAATTGCTCCAGGAATACGCATACATCATTCTAAATATGCGTATTTCAAGAGTGATTTTTTGCAATAAGGCTTCTACATAAAAACTTTTGATGCTGATTTTGAGAGTATCAAGAGTAGATTACAAAAAGGTATCAACCAAGTTTTTAGGATAACCCGTTCCAAAGATACACTTCAAAGTATTTTCAGATTATGTATTTCAAGGTGAACAGTGAATAGATTTTCAACTATATCTTTGCAACGGGTTGTCCAATAAAGGTGAGCGATATCTTTTTAGAATCAGCACTTCATACTTTCAAAGAAAGCATCAACATTTTTTGTAAAGAAGTTGTATTAAAAAAAATTGCTCCAGGAATACGCATACATCATTCTAAATATGCGTATTTCAAGAGTGATTTTTTGCAATAAGGCTTCTACATAAAAACTTTTGATGCTGATTTTGAGAGTATCAAGAGTAGATTACAAAAAGGTATCAACCAAGTTTTTAGGATAACCCGTTCCAAAGATACACTTCAAAGTATTTTCAGATTATGTATTTCAAGGTCAACAGTGAATAGATTTTCAACTATATCTTTGCAACGGGTTGTCCAATAAAGGTGAGCGATATCTTTTTAGAATCAGCACTTCATACTTTCAAAGAAAGCATCAACATTTTTTGTAAAGAAGTTGTATTAAAAAAAATTGCTCCAGGAATACGCATACATCATTCTAAATATGCGTATTTCAAGAGTGATTTTTTGCAATAAGGCTTCTACATAAAAACTTTTGATGCTGATTTTGAGAGTATCAAGAGTAGATTACAAAAAGGTATCAACCAAGTTTTTAGGATAACCCGTTCCAAAGATACACTTCAAAGTATTTTCAGATTATGTATTTCAAGGTCAACAGTGAATAGATTTTCAACTATATCTTTGCAACGGATTGTCCAATAAAGGTGAGCGATATCTTTTTAGAATCAGCACTTCATACTTTCAAAGAAAGCATCAACATTTTTTGTAAAGAAGTTGTATTAAAAAAAAATTGCTCCAGGAATACGCATACATCATTCTAAATATGCGTATTTCAAGAGTGATTTTTTGCAATAAGGCTTCTACATAAAAACTTTTGATGCTGATTTTGAGAGTATCAAGAGTAGATTACAAAAAGGTATCAACCAAGTTTTTAGGATAACCCGTTCCAAAGATACACTTCAAAGTATTTTCAGATTATGTATTTCAAGGTGAACAGTGAATAGATTTTCAACTATATCTTTGCAACGGGTTGTCCAATAAAGGTGAGCGATATCTTTTTAGAATCAGCACTTCATACTTTCAAAGAAAGCATCAACATTTTTTGTAAAGAAGTTGTATTAAAAAAAATTGCTCCAGGAATACGCATACATCATTCTAAATATGCGTATTTCAAGAGTGATTTTTTGCAATAAGGCTTCTACATAAAAACTTTTGATGCTGATTTTGAGAGTATCAAGAGTAGATTACAAAAAGGTATCAACCAAGTTTTTAGGATAACCCGTTCCAAAGATACACTTCAAAGTATTTTCAGATTATGTATTTCAAGGTGAACAGTGAATAGATTTTCAACTATATCTTTGCAACGGGTTGTCCAATAAAGGTGAGCGATATCTTTTTAGAATCAGCACTTCATACTTTCAAAGAAAGCATCAACATTTTTTGTAAAGAAGTTGTATTAAAAAAAATTGCTCCAGGAATACGCATACATCATTCTAAATATGCGTATTTCAAGAGTGATTTTTTGCAATAAGGCTTCTACATAAAAACTTTTGATGCTGATTTTGAGAGTATCAAGAGTAGATTACAAAAAGGTATCAACCAAGTTTTTAGGATAACCCGTTCCAAAGATACACTTCAAAGTATTTTCAGATTATGTATTTCAAGGTCAACAGTGAATAGATTTTCAACTATATCTTTGCAACGGGTTGTCCAATAAAGGTGAGCGATATCTTTTTAGAATCAGCACTTCATACTTTCAAAGAAAGCATCAACATTTTTTGTAAAGAAGTTGTATTAAAAAAAATTGCTCCAGGAATACGCATACATCATTCTAAATATGCGTATTTCAAGAGTGATTTTTTGCAATAAGGCTTCTACATAAAAACTTTTGATGCTGATTTTGAGAGTATCAAGAGTAGATTACAAAAAGGTATCAACCAAGTTTTTAGGATAACCCGTTCCAAAGATACACTTCAAAGTATTTTCAGATTATGTATTTCAAGGTCAACAGTGAATAGATTTTCAACTATATCTTTGCAACGGATTGTCCAATAAAGGTGAGCGATATCTTTTTAGAATCAGCACTTCATACTTTCAAAGAAAGCATCAACATTTTTTGTAAAGAAGTTGTATTAAAAAAAAATTGCTCCAGGAATACGCATACATCATTCTAAATATGCGTATTTCAAGAGTGATTTTTTGCAATAAGGCTTCTACATAAAAACTTTTGATGCTGATTTTGAGAGTATCAAGAGTAGATTACAAAAAGGTATCAACCAAGTTTTTAGGATAACCCGTTCCAAAGATACACTTCAAAGTATTTTCAGATTATGTATTTCAAGGTGAACAGTGAATAGATTTTCAACTATATCTTTGCAACGGGTTGTCCAATAAAGGTGAGCGATATCTTTTTAGAATCAGCACTTCATACTTTCAAAGAAAGCATCAACATTTTTTGTAAAGAAGTTGTATTAAAAAAAATTGCTCCAGGAATACGCATACATCATTCTAAATATGCGTATTTCAAGAGTGATTTTTTGCAATAAGGCTTCTACATAAAAACTTTTGATGCTGATTTTGAGAGTATCAAGAGTAGATTACAAAAAGGTATCAACCAAGTTTTTAGGATAACCCGTTCCAAAGATACACTTCAAAGTATTTTCAGATTATGTATTTCAAGGTCAACAGTGAATAGATTTTCAACTATATCTTTGCAACGGATTGTCCAATAAAGGTGAGCGATATCTTTTTAGAATCAGCACTTCATACTTTCAAAGAAAGCATCAACATTTTTTGTAAAGAAGTTGTATTAAAAAAAAATTACTCCAGGAATACGCATACATCATTCTAAATATGCGTATTTCAAGAGTGATTTTTTGCAATAAGGCTTCTACATAAAAACTTTTGATGCTGATTTTGAGAGTATCAAGAGTAGATTACAAAAAGGTATCAACCAAGTTTTTAGGATAACCCGTTCCAAAGATACACTTCAAAGTATTTTCAGATTATGTATTTCAAGGTGAACAGTGAATAGATTTTCAACTATATCTTTGCAACGGGTTGTCCAATAAAGGTGAGCGATATCTTTTTAGAATCAGCACTTCATACTTTCAAAGAAAGCATCAACATTTTTTGTAAAGAAGTTGTATTAAAAAAAATTGCTCCAGGAATACGCATACATCATTCTAAATATGCGTATTTCAAGAGTGATTTTTTGCAATAAGGCTTCTACATAAAAACTTTTGATGCTGATTTTGAGAGTATCAAGAGTAGATTACAAAAAGGTATCAACCAAGTTTTTAGGATAACCCGTTCCAAAGATACACTTCAAAGTATTTTCAGATTATGTATTTCAAGGTGAACAGTGAATAGATCTTGAACTATATCTTTGCAACGGGTTGTTTTGATCTTGGAGCTAACAACTTTCATGTAGCTAAACATTGACGCTATTTAGTATGTAGGTAATCTAGTTATCCTATGCAGGTTTGAAGTCGATGTAAGCATGATTACCTTGATTCTTAGTACAATGACTTGTCGAGTGGATGATTCAAGGAATAGCTACACATGTACCTACCTACAAAAGCATATTTAAATTTATAGTATGGATTTTAAATTTGTAATATAGGAGAGTAATATGTATGTAGGTACATACATAGATGGAACCTAGGTATGTAAACATATAAATATAATAATGAACACGAAGGATGTAGGTGGGTAGGTAGCTATATGCATATAACTAAAAGAAGTTTTTTTTTAACTATTAAGATAAAGTCAAAAAAATACCAATTACGAAGTTTCGAAAAAATCTATTGATTCGTTTTTGAAATTTTGAGTTTAAAAAAAAAATATATATTTCCAAAATAACTGAACTGAATACTTCATACGATGTACGCCGTCATACATTTATATATACATAATTATGTATCTTTAAAAATCACATGGATCTTATGTACATATGCATATTGCACTTAAATTATAAATAATACAGTGAGGGTTTCCGTTACCTTTTTTTATTCAAAACATTCGCTTCGGTATATATATACATATTTATTTAACTTATGAAACATTAACGACCATACATAATATATATTAAATTATTCTAGTAATCAGTACGTAAATATTTTTTTATAATTCTGCTCTTATTATAATGTCTTACACAATTGGATGAATGTTATCTGTTTTTCTTTTCAAGTTTTAGTTCTTCGTTTCGATTGAAATATGTTCTGGGAATTGTTGTACACATACAAAATTTAATTAAGAAATAATTTCCCATTGATTCAAGTGCACTCAGGAATGCAGAATCTGGCTGCAAGTTTTGTAAATGGCTTCGCCAACGCCGGATTTGTACTGGACAAGCTTTTGAGCGAGAATGGCAACAAATGACTGTACAGCAACAGCTCATTCATTGCTTTCTGATTAAATTGAACAACAATTGCTCCATGCGTTTTGGTACAATTATGTGACTAAGAATTTCTTTACGCTGGATCGAATCGTTCCACCTTCATCGATACTGGACTTGCTTTACTTGGGAAGACGGAAAACCCCCGAAGCTGTTATGAACGCTCTGGAAGTTGTGGCTTCACAAGTCTATATGGCCACTGCAATGGAGACATTTGTCCATGCGCTGCAGGAACTGGAAAAACTCCCACTCCACCAAAGCAAAATTTTCCAATGTGCCATACCCACAATAAACAGCCATATAGCTGTAGGTAAGTTAGTTGAAACTTTACACAAAAATAAAATGTTATATTTAACTTCTAACTCCCAACAGTTCCTTCATCTTCATGGCAATCGAATTCTCCAAAGAGAAATCGTTGCCAGTAAAAGAAATATATGCATGGATTGTCTAGCATTTTCCGTGCTTCAAAGCAACTCCCACCGGATGTAAGAATATTGTGAGACATAATCTTTTGTTAATACAACATTTCGTAATATTAAACCTTTTCTACTAACAATGTGATCGAACACAAGAGCAAGTACATACGATCCAACCGTGTATTTAATTTATTTATAAAAAATATGGAAACATTTTGCCGCAAGCTTTTACTTTCCGATGAATTTCCATATCAGGAACAAAGCAAATATTTATCAACCAACAAAGAGGTAGAAATACTCAGCGACGAAAAATAAAAAGAATTCATAGTAAGTATAATAAGTTAAGCTTTTTTTTGTTTAATGGATTGCTAGTATATTTTATTATAATAAGTTATGTTATAAAAAATTAATTACTATAACAAATTTACTAAAAATCAATAACTTGATATTCCGTCTGTCTCTCTGTCGGTCCATATAAATATGTATATCCATTTCTTCTACCTAATTATATTTCATTTTTACGCATAATAATGACTAAATTACATACATACACATGTTTTTGCTATCTACGTCACTGAATACATACCTACTTACAGTATATACTATTTGGGCTCTCATACATTTATATACATATATATCATTAAAAATCAAATGAATATTATGTATATTGCACCTATCATATAAAATTATATGCATATATCTACCTACTTATCACCAACTTACACTTTCAATGTACATTGTATGTATTTACATTTACATGCCTACATATTCATATCTGTATGTAGTGTAGGTACACAATTATCATCCTAATTTCTGTAATTAAAATCTGTAATCTAGATTTAAACATAATTTGTAGGTATGTAGGTACATAAGTAACTATTCCTTGAATTATCCATTCAATCCATTATACTGAAAACTTACCTACATATTTGGATCTACCTACTAATAGCGTCAATGTTTAGCTACATTTAAAAATATTCAAATTTAGTTTAAAACTAATAAATAAAAATGAAAAATAGAAACTTGAAGTTATGAATTTGGATCGGGCCAGAGCAAATTAAATTTATTAACTTTAAACTTTAAATTTATAAATTTGACTATTCTTTCAATTTCTATTTCAAAAATAATAAATTACGTACAAAACGCAAATCGAGTTAGTAGTTTCTGATATCTAAGTCACTGAATAGGTACCAACCTACATACATTATGTACTAAGTGGACTCTCGGACATTTATATAAATATATATCTTTAACAATCAAATGAATATTATGTATATTAAAACTATTATATAAAGTTTTATATGCATATATGGGTCTACCTAACCATAACCATCCAACACTTTCATTATAAATTATTATGTACCTACATATTTACATACCTAGGGTCCATATACATACATATGTATGTAATGTAGGTACATTTTACCATCCCAATTTACAGAATTAAAATCCATAACATAGATTTAAATATACATTTTTAGGTAGGTACCTAGTAACTATTTCCTGAAACATACAATAATTCTATTCATTATACTAAGAACTTACCTACATCGGTTTTAAACTTACCTAATGATAATTGGACCTACATACTAACAGCGTCAAAGTTTAGTTACAATAAAGAAAATTCGAAATTTAAAACTTATAAATCGGCCCTATCACAGAATCCATCGCAATCGCAAATCTACTACGAATCCTGAAAAATCTATCATAGCATCCATTATTATTATTAATCATAAAATCGGATTTCAAATTCTCTAAATATTTACAGATTTTTAAATTTTTATTTTACAGATAGTTTTTGTTGGAAATTTGCTGCGTGTGAATCCAATTGTGCCTTGTGTTTGATTCAGTTCAATGGAGAAATATCTGCTGCAGTCAATGAGACCGATTACGATACACACACCAACACCGACGACAGGCGACAACTGTTGCAGATGATTCTGCCTCACAAACTGCTACATAATCTTCAACAGAAGACACCACATCATCCACATCATCCAATATTGAAATAAAAAAGGATCATAATAATTAACATTCATGTGTTCCTGGCAAAAATGTGATCTTATTCTATTCTTCCTAATGTTCTATATATCTTTGTGAGCAGCAAACTTATTTGTAATGAATAATAATAATAATTTTAATTATTTTCTGTTGTCATTAATACAATATTTATATATATATATACATGTATATGATTCTTTTTTTTTATTTTCGGGAATGTTTGTTCAACTTCACCTTTAAAAAAACGGTCTAACTTTAAAAACACGAAAAAACTACTTTTAGATAGCAATTTTTCTAAATAATTGTTTGATTATAAAATAATTACAAGCATTTAGAAGCTAAGGTTAATATTCACTCAGAACCGTTACAATCATCGAAATCAAGCAAGTAGTTTGGAAATTAGAGCTTGGCGTAAGTACTGATTTCAAGATTTTTCTTGATATCAGTAGAAATTTCTTGGATTTGCTACTTTGGACAAGCTGTCATTTCCAAAGTACTTGCTTGATCTCGATGATTTAAACTGTTGTGAGTTTTAATTTATTTCAGCTTGTAAATTCTTGAAACCGTTTTGAATTCGAGCAAATATTTCAAAAAATTTGCATCTGAAAGTAATTTTGTAATTTTTCATTTTTTTTAAAACACGAAGAAACTACTTTTAGATAGCAATTTTTCGAAATAATTTTTTGAATTTAAAATGATTGCAGGGATTTAGAAGCTAAGGTTAATTTACACTCAGAACCGTTACAATCATCGAAATCAAGCAAGTAGTTTGGAAATTAGAGCTTGGCGTAAGTACTGATTTCAAGATTTTTCTTGATATCAGTAGAAATTTCTTGGATTTGCTACTTTGGACAAGCTGTCATTTCCAAAGTACTTGCTTGATCTCGATGATTTAAACTGTTGTGAGTTTTAATTTATGTCAGCTTGTAAATTCTTGAAACCGTTTTCAATTCGAGCAAATATTTCAAAAAATTTGCATCTGAAAGTAATTTTGTAATTTTTCATTTTTTTTAAAACACGAAGAAACTACTTTTAGATAGCAATTTTTCGAAATAATTTTTTGAATTTAAAATGATTGCAGGGATTTAGAAGCTAAGGTTAATTTACACTCAGAACCGTTACAATCATCGAAATCAAGCAAGTAGTTTGGAAATTAGAGCTTGGCGTAAGTACTGATTTCAAGATTTTTCTTGATATCAGTAGAAATTTCTTGGATTTGCTACTTTGGACAAGCTGTCATTTCCAAAGTACTTGCTTGATCTCAGATTTAGACTTGCGTACGTTCCGTTTTTACGAGGAGGTAGTTTAAATGTTTTCGTCTTAGGTAATGCCATTTTAATTAAAACCATTTACAAATGCATAATGATTTTTCGAAGACAAATAACTTTCCATTTTGAATGGCAAATTAAAATATAATAGAAAGTAAGGTCTTTAAATATTGACCTATCCCGCCAAATAGCTAAATGCGCTACCTATAGGTTACAAATAAAATAAATCTATTATTATTAATTCCTTTAAAATTATTCCCAATCAAAACCACTTTCTTCACTTTTCTGGAAAAACATCCAATTATGTATATTTCAAAATAGTAAATTCGATAGTCTCTTTTGTGAACAACAGCTTTTAGCTATACTATTTGTTTTATTTCGTTTTTGTTTTTTACATAAAATGTGAAATATGATTTCTTAAACCGACTTTAATTATTAAAATTCAAAACCTCGTTACAATATCATCTTATGCACCTTTGTATTTATTCAAATTCTGTTTTACAGAATTTAGTTCCCATCCTTTTCACACGCTTTTATTCTCCATAAATGCACAATATCGTCCGGCTTTTCTACTCGTAGAGAATTCTGTTATACATACGTTCATACTTATTTGAATATTTAAGCTGTAAGTACTTGTGTTGTAAAAATATTGGTATTACAATGCTGATCAAGAAGTGTTGTAAATGATGATGATGATGATTGCGTTGCTGGTCATTTATTACAACTACTCTTGGCTAAATGCTTTTGCAGTGCCTGTGGAATGGAATCTTTCATTTTGGAATTATTATCCTGTCCAAGAAGCGAAGGCACTAGAAGTTTTCCTTCTTGTATCTGTTTGATCTTCATCATAAGATCAAAGTTGATGTGACCACTAACAATAGTCTTTTCTGAAAAAAAAACTAAAAATAAATTTCAATTTCAAACAAAATAATATTCAAAAATAAAAAATTCTATAATTTACTAAAAAGGATAAAAAACTTACTTGTATTCTGGATGATTAAGAACTTCCTCTCTCATCCATGTGGCAGTTGTTGTGAATTCTCCAGATGCTCGTTCTTGTATCAAACGTAAGTACTGCTCAATGGTACACTGGGTATCGGCATCGACTTCCATCGATTGTAGGTAACTTTTGATTGGTGGAATGAGTCCTGGAAAGCCATCAGTTTAAGAAAAAAATTGCATTTAAATTAAAATTAAGATTTGAGAGAATGAAATTTTTACAAATTACCTTTCCATTTATGATTTCATCAATAGATAATCGATCATATTCATCGGGACAACATCCGTGTCCATTTACTTGTTCTCCGTATGGTTTGGTTTTCTGAATTGATTTTCTAAACCAGCATTTTTCCTTCCGACAAGCATCGCGTTTTTGTGCTGTTTGCATATTTGCATCTACTTTACTAATTGGAATTAGGAAATCCAATTGATAGGAAAGTATGACTCTAGTTAGAAGGACAACGAAGCACACAAATGCTGCATTTTCAAAATCTGTCATCTGAGCTTCGCATGGTAGGAATTCAACACGCCAACCAATCGACGAATTTGGTGGCGGTGCTTTGAAACGCATTGTCTGCCAGTTGGTCGATTGAATGTTCTCAAAATGATCTGTGTCTTCCTCGTCATTCTGATCAACTCTTTCACTGAACAAAGATACTGTCTCACGGATGAATAGATGAGCAACGTGTTGTGCTAATAGATGATCAATTTCTCCACTACGCAAGCGTTGGTAGACAGCTTCATCATAAACTAGAGGCACATCATTGTATCTGTAAATACAAACAAAAAAATACAATGTTAAACATGAAGGCATAGAATATAACTCCAAGTCTATACCTTTCACCTTCTGGAACAATCAATGGAATCATATCTCGACTTTAGAATTCTAAATTTGTTTTCTTTAAGAGGCTTCAAACCTCGTTCTTCTTCGGTACGACAATCGACAGACGCACTTATAACATTCCAACGACAATCCGATTCTGTTAGATAGCCTCGATTTATGGGCGAAGCGGCAGTTAAAGCCAGCCAACGATGGACAACCAAGACGTGGAAAATTTGTAATCGACATTACACATTCGTCTGGCTTGAGCAGTTCAGAAACGGTTCACGGTTTCTCATATTTGCTTCGACAAGATTAAAATGCGCCAGCAAACCTCCAAATGGTATGCATTTAATTTTTCAAGGATTTCTTGGGCTCTCAGTGAGACCCTTGCCACTTTATTTTGTTCATCAAATTTAACAATTATATATTCAACCTGAAAAAAAAGACATGTAGTTATATATTTCTTTTATTGAAATAAAGAATAATTAAATAAATATGAAATGAAACTTACCAAATGTGAAAAAAAACTATTAATTAAGTTTTGGTAATTAGAAATGTCAGACAGACTTTTGACAAACCAACAACAAAAAAAATTATCTGTCAGTTTGAGCAAAAGGGTTTTTTAATCCACCACTCTCATGTATTCACGGATAGGAAAAAATGAGTAAATTAAGAGAGTTTTCTCTTACTCAACTCAAAAAAAATTTGCGGGTGTTTAAGGCAAGGGGGGTACGAGTCGCGCCTCTATTTAATTATTTTCTCTATGCCCGTGACTTTGATACGATCAAAGACATTGGGATGGAACCTAGGCTTTGGGACTTTTGTCCAAGCAGGTAACAAAAAAAATTGTTTATTATTGCTATTACCTATATATTATTATTTACATAATATTCCCTTTTAGGTGACCGCAACAATGCTGATCCACAAATTAGGTTTTTTTTTTATTAAACCTACCATATTTCTGCTTGATTGAATGCTGATCCACAGACAGACCAAAAATCGGTTTACAAGCTACAGATACAGGCAGAGGATTTTCGGTCAACATGTGCATATCGATCTCGTTCATGAGATTGCGAAACTCACGCAATATTTCTTGCCAAAAAGGCGAGCCCAAATCTCCGTTGTCGACATACAATGAGTTACATAATGTCGAGATCCAATACTTCTCGGATCCGATCGGAGTCGGGCACATTAACACTACTTGAATTTTGATTTCCAGAATAGCCATATCCTAGCACAAGAGAATTTGGCCAAATTCTCATAAGGATACTCATATGGTAAGAATGTGTACTCGGCTTCCGAGCACCGCTTAACTACACAGTATTGTGAGACTGATGTTACAGGATCGAGTTTCGTATTAAATTGGAACACTTTTGGCGGAATTGTTTGCTAGAAAGAGCAATATAAATTAAATTAAACTGAACTTACTTGAATCTCTTTAGTTTTATCCTTCCGATTTGATTTTCGATGGCCAAAGCAAGTCGGTTAGTCCGAAACTACAGATGATAATGCTGGTGACGAAGTTAATTTTTATGCATTTAGGATTGTATTGCATCTATATACTATAATTTCAAAAATTAATTGATTCCCAAAAGTATCCGAGGTAACCCTATCCTTGATAAAAAAAAGTATAAATTAAATAATTTAAATATGCATTATTTTGAAGGCGCTTTGTTTTTTTCGAGGTAAAATCTAAGAATTAGTAGATATAATTTCTACCGCATTAAATTGTAGCTCCCATATACGAACAAACAATAAAATAAAATAATGTATCGCCATTATAAAATCAAAAAAATTTGGGCCTATTCCGCCACATCTGTTATTCTGCTATGAATTTTCTGTTATGATGCATAACAGATATTCACCATAAAAGATATTTTATAATTGGTATTCAGGAGTTCGATCTTTTATAAAAGTCTGTTATATAACTTCGAAAAAGAAACATTTATACAAACAGACCTAAAATCTGCTATCAAATTATCAGCTGTAGTAGGTAAATAAAAACTCTCGGCAGTCGGCACTGACGAATGACAATATAAAATTAACCTGTCGAATTATCGTGTTTTGTGTCGCGTAGAAAAATAATAATCAATCTTTATAATTTGTCAATAACAGTTCTTTAATTTAATATATACAATATAAAGAGTTGTATAAAAACGAACTGCGGCAAGATAAGCGACATTTTCTTCTGCGTTTCATCCATCAAAATGTGTTCTGTGCTTTCGTGTATTGAAATAAATAGTTTGAAATTACTTTCATATTTGTGTTTGTTATTATGTATTTTAATAACATATTTTTATATCTGTCCTTTTAAGAACAATTGCTTAACGAAATAAAAGTTTTTACTTCATATATTTGAAATCTTTTATGATAAATGTAACAAAAATGTGTCTTTTATTCTTTTATGATTCATAAAAGATTCCATAACAGATTGTGGCATGCTGAATACCAAAAATGCGAATCGTAAAAGATTTTCTTCTGAGTTCAAATTTTTGACAGTCCATAACAGATAATTAACAGATTTCATAACAGTTTTGGCATGCCGAATACCAAAATTATTATTCATAAAAGATTTTGTGACAGCTCAAACTTTTGTATGGAAATTCATAACAGAATAGCAGAATAACAGAATAAAAGATCTCGCTGAATAGGCCTAATTGACTTACAAAATAAAAGATATCACAAAAACATATCAAGCCCATCAGTTTTTAGCCAAAAAACTTTAAAAGTTTGCTTCTTTCGAAAAAAAAATCTTTAATGAGAAAGATATAATTGTTGTGATCTTACTGATAAGATCAGAAACGGAATTTATAAGATAATATATAATATATCGTTTATTACAAAAATCCATTAATTGATTAAATACAAAAAAAAGGGAGTATAACACGTCTTATCACCGACGATGTCAAAAGCCCAGAATTTTCTCCAACCGGAAAAAGAATGCGTTGTCCATCTAACTTATTTTGCAGTTTCAATCCTGATGTTGGCATGATTGTTCATCATCAGAGGTGTCAGGGGTTTCGTATTTCCAGGGTTGTCAACATTAATTTTGTTAAAGTTTATTCTCTTTTCTCTTCTTATTTCCTCTATTCTCTTTTAGCAACTCCCATTGCAAGAAACGCTTTCTCACAACAAGATTTAGCCGAGCTTTATTAGAGTCATAAAAGATGCCTTTTTTCAATATTCTATATCTGTCATCCTATAAGAAGAATACAACTCTGCTTGACTGAAAGCTATTCCACAGACATACCAAAAATCTGTTTATAAGCTACAGATACAGGCAGAGGATTTTCGGTCAACATGTGCATATCGATTTCGTTCATGGGATTACCAAACTCACGCTACATTTCTTGACCGCCATATACTTAGCAAACGAATTTCACGAATTTCAAAATTTTTGGTTCCCATGGTTTGGAAAACATTTGGAAAAATTTGGAAAACCATTTTCAGAATTTGGAAAACTGTGGTTAATTAGTTATTAACAATTAAAGCTTTGGCGTATAGTTAGCAAACATGGAAACAAAAGTGGACTTTTTTGGTATTAATCGATCGGGAATGGCTTCGGGAAATTTGGAAAACCATTTTAAGAATTTGGAAAACCCTAGTTCAGTCAATAATTAACAAAATATAAACAATTTGACAGATCTGTAAACAATTAAAATTTAACATAAGGTAACGTAACGTGTTGAAAACTGACAGCAAAAACACAAAACTTACATATGTAAACAAAGTTATCTGTCCCAATTATGTGTCTGTCAAATTTATGTCAACTAAAAACAAATTTATTTTCAAGTTTGTGAATTTATTTTCACATAAAGAAATGATAATTGTGAAATGTATATACTAACTGCAAGTGCATCAAAAATGGGTAAGACATTTTATGAAAGATTCTTCTATAGGAAAATATCGAATAAAAATAAATTGTCATTCCTTCGCAGTAATAGACGAACAATTCTACTGGGCTATTAACCATTTTTTTCAGATGCTCAACAAATATTATTTGAATAAGGCTGGATCATTACGTTTCGACTCTGAAGTGGAAAAGTGAGATATCGAGGCAAGATCTTCTCTGATGCTGATCGGTACCTTGACGACCTTGATCTGAAGTCATCTTGGATATTCTCCGATTAAAGATAAAATGAACACAACTACTATTTGTTCACTGCATCCCACTTAGAATGAATAATTTACATCTGATCTAAAGTCATCTTCCATATTCTCATTAAAAATGACAAATCTAACAATTACTTCAGATTGTGTTATGATAAACTATATGATTTTGGGTAAGTCTTAAGATTCATGGAATCGACAAAATTTTAACAGAGTTGAATAATTCTCAGGTATGTCCACAGACGAAAGATGACTGATTCAAATCTAATAATTCAAGATTCTACTTTCAAAGCAACCGAATGAGGGCGAAAATAATCCGAGTGTGCAACTTATACAGCAGAATTTTGTGTACTAGACACTAATGATGTTTTTCTATACACAAAAACAAATTTTAATGTAAATTATAATATACCTACATAAATAAAAAAGAAAAACAAATTAATGGTTTTCATTTGTTCTATATTTTTGTTCCTCTGAGTACATATTTTGAATAAAATGTTGTAAGTAGTTAAATTTATATACATATTTTAAGGCTCTCCCAAATACCAATAAAAAATATTCGAATTTGAAATGTTCGTATCCCAACAACGTTTTGTTTTCAATGACAATTACACGTTGTTTCTTTCGTCGTCGTCAACGAATTTTCCGCATTGGTTTGGGATAACCTTTAAGCTAGGTACATTTTTCAAATATGAATTTAAATAAAATGCACCACTTGGTCTCACGTACTTGTCTAAAAAAAACTATTCAAACAATCTATTTTAGACAATCACCTAAAACGCGTAAATACTAAATTTGAAGAAAATCGTTTCAGTCATTTAGTCTGTAGCGCGTTGTGCAGACAGAGCAATTTGCGGAACCCAATATTTTGGTGTTTTCCATCATCGTAATGTCAAGTTTGATTAAAATCTAGTTCGATTTTTTTTCAAATGTAACACTTGCCCTATAGTACCTATATATTGCAAGTAAAAAGTTGTATTTTTTTTTACTTTTCAGGTTTTTTTTTATCGTTGAACCTGCGCATCAATGAAAATTAACAGAACAGTTATATTTACTTTATTTTTTTTTCTATTTGTATTTACTTCTATCTTCACTGTTGATTACTGACCTAAAGTGTATTCACTTTTTGATTTGTTTTTTGTGCGTACAAACTCTTTCGAAAAACACGGCTATTTAAAGTTTCAGCAAAATCGCTTTTGCTCGGTTGTAGCAATATTTAACAGGCCTTTAAGTTCTGGAATCGCTCTCCGGGATACCAACTGAACATTTTTTTTCTGACGATTCTGAATTTTAATGTGATTGTATGTAAACATAATTGTAAAAATAATCAAAATCAAAAATAATATTTGTTGCACAATTATGATATAAAAATCACAACAGTCGAGTTTGACGTTCAAGTATATGAATGCATGTTGCTCCTGGTTTCGATTCTGATTTCAAATCCATAAGCAAAATTCTCTTCTTTTCAGCTTCAGAACTGTCATTTCTTCCCAAGTGAACACTTTCCGAAGAGCCCAGAAGGCTTTGGGGTTGCCAAATAAGAACGGCATTAAAAGCCGGTTAAATTTTTAAAGCCTATGGTGCAACTGGCAATTAAGGCCGCTTTTGATCTATATCTTTTCAACGGGTTGTCCAATAAAGGTGAGCGATATCTTTTTAGAATTAGCACTTCATACTTTCAAAGGAAGCATCAACATTATTTGCAAAGAAGTTGTATTAAAAAAAATAGCTCCAGGAATACGCATACATCATTCTAAATATGCGTATTTCAAGAGTGATTTTTTGCAATAAGGTTTCTACATAAAAACTTTTGATGCTGATTTTGAGAGTATCAAGAGTAGATTACAAAAAGGTATCAACCAAGTTTTTAGGATAACCCGTTCCAAAGATACACTTCAAAGTACTTTCACATTATGTTTTTCAAGGTGAACAGTGAATAGATTTTGAACTATATCTTTGCAACGGGTTGTCCAATAAAGGTGAGCGATATCTTTTTAGAATCAGCACTTTATACTTTCAAAGGAAGCATCAACATTTTTTGCAAAGAAGTTGTATTAAAAAAAATAGCTCCAGGAATACGCATACATCATTCTAAATATGCGTATTTCAAGAGTGATTTTTTGCAATAAGGCTTCTACATAAAAACTTTTGATGCTGATTTTGAGAGTATCAAGAGTAGATTACAAAAATGTATCAACCAAGTTTTTAGGATAACCCGTTCCAAAGATACACTTCAAAGTATTTTCAGATTATGTATTTCAAGGTGAACAGTGAATAGATTTTGAACTACATCTTTGCAACGGGTTGTCCAATAAAGGTGAGCGATATCTTTTTAGAATCAGCACTTCATACTTTCAAAGGAAGCTTCAACATTTTTTGCAAAGAAGTTGTATTAAAAAAAATACCTCCAGGAATACGCATACATCATTCTAAATATGCGTATTTCAAGAGTGATTTTTTGCAATAAGGCTTCTACATAAAAACTTTTGATGCTGCTTTTGAGATTATCAAGAGTAGATTACAAAAAGGCATCAACCAAGATTTTAGGATAACCCGTTCCAAAGATACACTTCAAAGTATTTTCAGATTATGTATTTCAAGGTGAACAGTGAATAGATTTTGAACTATATCTTTGCAACGGGTTGTCCAATAAAGGTGAGCGATATCTTTTTAGAATCAGCACTTCATACTTTCAAAGGAAGCATCAACATTTTTTGCAAAGAAGTTGTATTAAAAAAAATAGCTCCAGGAATACGCATACATCATTCTAAATATGCGTATTTCAAGAGTGATTTTTTGCAATAAGGCTTCTACATAAAAACTTTTGATGCTGATTTTGAGAGTATCAAGAGTAGATTACAAAAAGGTATCAACCAAGTTTTTAGGATAACCCGTTCCAAAAATACACTTCAAAGTATTTTCACATTATGTATTTCAAGGCGAACAGTGAATAGCTTTTGAGCTATATCTTTGGAAAGGGGTTGCCTTGATCTTGGAGCTAACAACTTTCATGTAGCTAAACATTGACGCTGTTTAGTATGTAGGTAATCTACGAGTGGATGATTCAAGGAATAGTTACACATGTACCTAACTACAAAAGCATATTTAAATTTATAATAATATGTATGTAGGTACATACATAGATGGAACCTAGATATGTAAACATATACATATAATAATGAACACGAAGGATGTAGGTGGGTAGGTAGCTATATGCATATAACTAAAAGAAGTTTTTTTTTTAACTATTAAGATAAAGTCAAGAAAATACCAATTACGAAGTTTCGAAAAAATCTATTGATTCGTTTTTGAAATTTTGAGTTTTAAAAAAAAATATATATTTCCAAAATAACTGAACTGAATACTTCATACGATGTAGGCCGTCATACATTTATGTATACATATTTATGTATCTTTAAAAATCACATGGATCTTATGTACATATGCATATTGCACTTAAATTGTAAATAATACAGTAAGGGTTTCCGTTACCTTTTTTTATTCAAAACATTCTCTTCGGTATATATATACATATTTATTTACCTTATGAAACATTACCGACCATACATAATATATATTAAATATTATTCTAGTAATCAGTACGTAAATATTTTTTTATAATTCTGTTCTTATTAGAATGTCTTACACAATTAGATGAATGTTATCTGTTTTTCTTTTCAAGTTTTAGTTCTTCGTTTTGATTGAAATTTGTTCTGGGAATTGTTGTACACATAAAAAAGTTTAATTAAGAAATAATTTCCTATTGATTCAAGTGGACTCAGGAATTCAGAATTTGGCTGCAAGTTTTGTAAATGGCTTCGCCAACGACGGATTTGGACTGGACAAGCTTTTGAGCGAGAATGGCATCAAATGACTGTACAGCAATAGCTCATTCATTGCTTTCTGATTAAATTGAAAAACAATTGCTCCATGCGTTTTGGTGCAATTATGTGACTAAGAATTTCTTTACGCTGGATCGAATCGTTCCACCTTCATCGATACTAGGCTTGCTTTACTTGGGAAGACGAAAAGCCACCGAAGCTGTTATGAACGCTCTGGAAGTTGTGGCTTCACAAGTCTATGGCCACTGCAATGGAGACATTTGTCCATGCGCTGCAGAAACTGGAAAAACTCCCACTCCACCAAAGCAAAATTTTCCAATGTGCCATATAATCCATTGGTGCATACACACAATAAACAGCCATATAGCTATAGGTAAGTTAGTTGAAACTTTACACAAAAATAAAATGTTATATTTAACTTCTAACTCCCAACAGTTCCTTCATCTTCATGGCAATCGAATTCTCCAAAGAGAAAGCATTGCCAGTAAGAGAATTATATGCATGGATTGTCTAGCATTTTCCGTGCTTCAAAGCAACTCCCACCGGATGTAAGAATAGTGTGAGACATAATCTTTTGTTAATATAACATTTCGTAATATTAAACCTTTTCTACTAACATGTGATCGAACACAAGAGCAAGTACATACGATCCAACCGTGCATTTAATTTATTTATAAAAAATATGGAAACAATTTGCCGCAAGCTTTTACTTTCCGATGAATTTCCATATCAGGAACAAAGCAAATATATATCAACCAACAAAGAGGTAGAACTACTCAACGACGAAAAATGAAAAGAATTCATAGTAAGTATCATAAGTTAAGTTTTTTTTTGTTTAATGGATTGCTAGTATATTTTATTATAATAAGTTATGTTATAAAAAAATTAATTACTATAACAAATTTACTAAAAATCAATAAAATCAATATTTTTTTGTGATCTAGAATTACGGATTACCTTTTTGCAAATTTTGCACTTTAAAAAATCGAACCCGAAATTTTAATCAAACTTGATAATCCGTCTGTCTCTCTATCGGTCGATATAAATATGTATATCCATTTCTTCTACCTAATTATATTTCATTTTTACGCATAATAATGACTTAATTACATACATACACATGTTTTTGCTATCTACGTCACTGAATACCTACCTACTTACAGTATATACTATTTGGGCTCTCATACATTTATATACCTATATATCATTAAAAATCAAATGAATATTATGTATATTGCACCCATCATATAAAATTATATGCATATATCTACCTACTTATCACCAGCTTACACTTTCAATGTACATTGTATGTATTTACATTTACATGCCTACATATTCATATCTGTATGTAGTGTAGGTACACAGTTATAAGCCTAATTTCCGTAATTAAAATCTATAATATAGATTTAAACATAAATTTGTAGGTATGTAGGTACCTAAGTAACTATTCCTTGAATCATCCATTCAATCCATTATACTAAAAACTTACCTACATATTTGGACCTACCTACTAATAGCGTCAATGTTTAGGTACATTAAAAAATATTAAAATTTAGTTTAAAACTGATAAATAAAAATGAAAAATAGAAACTTGAAGTTATGAATTTGGATCAGGCCAGAGCAAATTAAATTTATAAACTTTAAACTTTAAATTTATAAATTTGACTATTCTTTTAATTTCCATTTCAAAAATAATAAATTACATACAAAACGCATATCGAGTTAGTAGTTTCTGATATCTAGGTCACTGAATAGGTACCAACCTACATACATTATGTCCTAGGTGGACTCTCTGACATTTATATAAATATATATCTTTAACAATCAAATGAATATTATGTATATTAAAACTATCATATAAAGTTTTATATGCATATATGGATCTACCTAACCATAACCATCCAACACTTTCATTATACATTATTATGTACCTACATATTTACATACCTAGGCTCCATATACATACATATGTATGTAATGTAGGTACATTTTACCATCCCAATTTACAGAATTAAAATCCATAACATAGATTTAAATATACATTTGTAGGTAGGTACCTAGTAACTATTTCCTGAAACATACAATAATTCTATTCATTATACTAAGAACTTACCTACATCGGTTTTAAACTTACCTAATGATAATTGGACCTACATACTAACAGTCAAAGATTAGTTACATTAAAGAAAACTCGAAATTTAAAACTAATAAATCGGCCCTATCACAGAATCCATCGCAATCGAAAATCTACTGCGAATCTTGAAAAATCTATCATAGCATCCATTAGTAATCGAAAATCATAAAATCGGATATCATAATCTCTAAATATTTACAGATTATTTAATTTTTATTTTACAGATAGTTTTTGTGGGAAATTTGCTGCGTGTGAATCCAATTTCTATGAAACGGCTTGCGTATGCCATGGAGCCTTGTGTTTTGATTCAGTTCAATGGAGAAATATCTGCTGCAGTCAATGAGACCGATGACGACACACACACTAACACCGACGACGCGAAGCACAGGCGACAACTGTTGCAGATGATTCTGCCTCACAAACTGCTACATAATCTTCAACAGAAGACACCACATCATCCAATATTGAAATAAAAAAGGATCATAATAATTAACATTGATTGTGTTCCTGGCAAAAATGTGATCTTATTCTATTCTTCATAATGTTCTATATATCTCTGTGAGCAGCAAACTTATTTGTAATGAATAATAATAATAATTTTAATTATTTTGTGTTGTCATTAATAAAATATTTATATATATATACATGTATATGATTCTTTGTTTATTTTCGGGAATGTTTGTTCAACTTCACCTTTAAAAAAAAAACGGTCTAATTTTAAAAACACGAAAGAACTACTTTTAGATAGCAATTTTTCTAAATAATTGTTTGATTATAAAATGATTGAAAGGATTTAGAAGCTGAGGTTAATTTACACTCAGAACCGTTACAATCATCGAAATCAAGCAAGTAGTTTGGAAATTAGAGCTTGGTGTAAGTACTGATTTCAAGATTTTTCTTGATATCAGTAGAAATTTCTTGGATTTGCTACTTTGGACAAGCTGTCATTTCCAAAGTACTTGCTTGATCTCGATGATTGAAACTGTTTTGAGTTTTAATTTATGTCAGCTTGTAAATTCTTGAAACCGTTTTCAATTCGAGCAAATATTTCAAAAAAATTGCATCTGAAAGTAATTTTGTAATTTTTCATTTTTTTTAAAACACGAAGAAACTACTTTTAGATAGCAATTTTTCGAAATAATTTTTTGAATTTAAAATGATTGCAGGGATTTAGAAGCTAAGGTTAATTTACACTCAGAACCGTTACAATCATCGAAATCAAGCAAGTAGTTTGGAAATTAGAGCTTGGTGTAAGTACTGATTTCAAGATTTTTCTTGATATCAGTAGAAATTTCTTGGATTTGCTACTTTGGACAAGCTGTCATTTCCAAAGTACTTGCTTGATCTCGATGATTGAAACTGTTTTGAGTTTTAATTTATGTCAGCTTGTAAATTCTTGAAACCGTTTTCAATTCGAGCAAATATTTCAAAAAATTTGCATCTGAAAGTAATTTTGTAATTTTTCATTTTTTTTAAAACACGAAGAAACTACTTTTAGATAGCAATTTTTCGAAATAATTTTTTGAATTTAAAATGATTGCAGGGATTTAGAAGCTAAGGTTAATTTACACTCAGAACCGTTACAATCATCGAAATCAAGCAATTAGTTTGGAAATTAGAGCTTGGCGTAAGTACTGATTTAAAGATTTTTCTTGATATCAGTAGAAATTTCTTGGATTTGCTACTTTGGACAAGCTGTCATTTCCAAAGTACTTGCTTGATCTCGATGATTGAAACTGTTTTGAGTTTTAATTTATGTCAGCTTGTAAATTCTTGAAACCGTTTTCAATTCGAGCAAATATTTCAAAAAATTTGCATTTGAAAGTAATTTTGTAATTTTTCATTTTTTTTAAACACGAAGAAACTACTTTTAGATAGCAATTTTTCGAAATAATTTTTTGAATTTAAAATGATTGCAGGGATTTAGAAGCTAAGGTTAATTTACACTCAGAACCGTTACAATCATCGAAATCAAGCAAGTAGTTTGGAAATTAGAGCTTGGCGTAAGTACTGATTTCAAGATTTGTCTTGATATCAGTAGAAATTTTTTGGATTTGCTACTTTGGACAAGCTGTCATTTCCAAAGTACTTGCTCGATCTCGATGATTGAAACTGTTTTGAGTTTTAATTTATGTCAGCTTGTAAATTCTTGAAACCGTTTTCAATTCGAGCAAATATTTCAAAAAATTTGCATCTGAAAGTAATTTTGTAATTTTTCATTTTTTTTAAAACACGAAGAAACTACTTTTAGATAGCAATTTTTCGAAATAATTTTTTGAATTTAAAATGATTGCAGGGATTTAGAAGCTAAGGTTAATTTACACTCAGAACCGTTACAATCATCGAAATCAAGCAAGTAGTTTGGAAATTAGAGCTTGGCGTAAGTACTGATTTCAAGATTTTTCTTGATATCAGTAGAAATTTCTTGGATTTGCTACTTTGGACAAGCTGTCATTTCCAAAGTACATGCTTGATCTCGATGATTGAAACCGTTTTGAGTTTTAATTTATGTCAGCTTGTAAATTCTTGAAACCGTTTTCAATTCGAGCAAATATTTCAAAAAATTTGCATCTGAAAGTAATTTTGTAATTTTTCATTTTTTTTTAAACACGAAGAAACTACTTTTAGATAGCAATTTTTCGAAATAATTTTTTGAATTTAAAATGATTGCAGGGATTTAGAAGCTAAGGTTAATTTACACTCAGAACCGTTACAATCATCGAAATCAAGCAAGTAGTTTGGAAATTAGAGCTTGGCGTAAGTACTGATTTCAAGATTTTTCTTGATATCAGTAGAAATTTCTTGGATTTGCTACTTGGACAAGCTGTCATTTCCAAAGTACATGCTTGATCTCGATGATTGAAACTGTTTTGAGTTTTAATTTATGTCAGCTTGTAAATTCTTGAAACCGTTTTCAATTCGAGCAAATATTTCAAAAAATTTGCATCTGAAAGTAATTTTGTAATTTTTCATTTTTTTTTAAATTCGAAGAAACTACTTTTAGATAGCAATTTTTCGAAATAATTTTTTGAATTTAAAATGATTGCAGGGATTTAGAAGCTAAGGTTAATTTACACTCAGAACCGTTACAATCATCGAAATCAAGCAAGTAGTTTGGAAATTAGAGCTTGGCGTAAGTACTGATTTCAAGATTTTTCTTGATATCAGTAGAAATTTCTTGGATTTGCTACTTTGGACAAGCTGTCATTTCCAAAGTACATGCTTGATCTCGATGATTGAAACTGTTTTGAGTTTTAATTTATGTCAGCTTGTAAATTCTTGAAACCGTTTTCAATTCGAGCAAATATTTCAAAAAATTTGCATCTGAAAGTAATTTTGTAATTTTTCATTTTTTTTTTAAACACGAAGAAACTACTTTTAGATAGCAATTTTTCGAAATAATTTTTTGAATTTAAAATGATTGCAGGGATTTAGAAGCTAAGGTTAATTTACACTCAGAACCGTTACAATCATCGAAATCAAGCAACTAGTTTGGAAATTAGAGCTTGGCGTAAGTACTGATTTCAAGATTTTTCTTGATATCAGTAGAAATTTTTTGGATTTGCTACTTTGGACAAGCTGTCATTTCCAAAGTACTTGCTCGATCTCGATGATTGAAACTGTTTTGAGTTTTAATTTATGTCAGCTTGTAAATTCTTGAAACCGTTTTCAATTCGAGCAAATATTTCAAAAAATTTGCATCTGAAAGTAATTTTGTAATTTTTCATTTTTTTTAAAACACGAAGAAACTACTTTTAGATAGCAATTTTTCGAAATAATTTTTTGAATTTAAAATGATTGCAGGGATTTAGAAGCTAAGGTTAATTTACACTCAGAACCGTTACAATCATCGAGATCAAGCAAGTACTTTGGAAATGACAGCTTGTCCAAAGTAGCAAATCCAAGAAATTTCTACTGATATCAAGAAAAATCTTGAAATCAGTACTTACGCCAAGCTCTAATTTCCAAACTACTTGCTTGATTTCGATGATTGTAACGGTTCTGAGTGTAAATTAACCTTAGCTTCTAAATCCCTGCAATCATTTTAAATTCAAAAAATTATTTCGAAAAATTGCTATCTAAAAGTAGTTTCTTCGTGTTTAAAAAAAATGAAAAATTACAAAATTACTTTCAGATGCAAATTTTTTGAAATATTTGCTCGAATTGAAAACGGTTTCAAGAATTTACAAGCTGACATAAATTAAAACTCACAACAGTTTAAGTCATCGAGAGCAAGCAAGTACTTTGGAAATGACAGCTTGTCCAAAGTAGCAAATCCAAGAAATTTCTACTGATATCAAGAAAAATCTTGAAATCAGTACTTACGCCAAGCTCTAATTTCCAAACTACTTGCTTGATTTCGATGATTGTAACGGTTCTGAGTGTAAATTAACCTTAGCTTCTAAATCCCTGCAATCATTTTAAATTCAAAAAATTATTTCGAAAAATTGCTATCTAAAAGTAGTTTCTTCGTGTTTTAAAAAAAATGAAAAATTACAAAATTACTTTCAGATGCAAATTTTTTGAAATATTTGCTCGAATTGAAAACGGTTTCAAGAATTTACAAGCTGACATAAATTAAAACTCACAACAGTTTAAATCATCGAGATCAAGCAAGTACTTTGGAAATGACAGCTTGTCCAAAGTAGCAAATCCAAGAAATTTCTACTGATACCAAGAAAAATCTTGAAATCAGTAGTTACGCCAAGCTCTAATTTCCAAACTACTTGCTTGATTTCGATGATTGTAACGGTTCTGAGTGTAGGTTAGCCTTAGCTTCTAAATCTCTGCAATCATTTTAAATTCAAAAAATTATTTCGAAAAATTGCTATCTAAAAGTAGTTTCTTCGTGTTTAAAAAAAATGAAAAATTACAAAATTACTTTCAGATGCAAATTTTTTGAAATATTTGCTCGAATTGAAAACGGTTTCAAGAATTTACAAGCTGACATAAATTAAAACTCACAACAGTTTAAATCATCGAGATCAAGCAAATACTTTGGAAATGACAGCTTGTCCAAAGTAGCAAATCCAAGAAATTTCTACTGATATCAAGAAAAATCTTGAAATCAGTACTTACGCCAAGCTCTAATTTCCAAACTACTTGCTTGATTTCGATGATTGTAACGGTTCTGAGTGTAAATTAACCTTAGCTTCTAAATCCCTGCAATCATTTTAAATTCAAAAAATTATTTCGAAAAATTGCTATCTAATAGTTTCTTCGTGTTTTAAAAAAAATGAAAAATTACAAAATTACTTTCAGATGCAAATTTTTTGAAATATTTGCTCGAATTGAAAACGGTTTCAAGAATTTACAAGCTGACATAAATTAAAACTCACAACAGTTTAAATCATCGAGATCAAGCAAGTACTTTGGAAATGACAGCATGTCCAAAGTAGCAAATCCAAGAAATTTCTACTGATATCAAGAAAAATCTTGAAATCAGTACTTACGCCAAGCTCTAATTTCCAAACTACTTGCTTGATTTCGATGATTGTAACGGTTCTGAGTGTAAATTAACCTTAGCTTCTAAATCCCTGCAATCATTTTAAATTCAAAAAATTATTTCGAAAAATTGCTATCTAAAAGTAGTTTCTTCGTGTTTTAAAAAAAATGAAAAATTACAAAATTACTTTCAGATGCAAATTTTTTGAAATATTTGCTCGAATTGAAAACGGTTTCAAGAATTTACAAGCTGACATAAATTAAAACTCACAACAGTTTAAATCATCGAGATCAAGCAAGTACTTTGGAAATGACAGCTTGTCCAAAGTAGCAAATCCAAGAAATTTCTACTGATACCAAGAAAAATCTTGAAATCAGTACTTACGCCAAGCTCTAATTTCCAAACTACTTGCTTGATTTCGATGATTGTAACGGTTCTGAGTGTAAATTAGCCTTAGCTTCTAAATCTCTGCAATCATTTTAAATTCAAAAAATTATTTCGAAAAATTGCTATCTAAAAGTATTTTCTTCGTGTTTAAAAAAAATGCTATCTAAAAGTAGTATCTTCGTGTTTTAAAAAAATGAAAAATTACAAAATTACTTTCAGATGCAAATTTTTTGAAATATTTGCTCGAATTGAAAACGGTTTCAAGAATTTACAAGCTGACATAAATTAAAACTCACAACAGTTTAAATCATCGAGATCAAGCAAGTACTTTGGAAATGACAGCTTGTCCAAAGTAGCAAATCCAAGAAATTTCCACTGATATCAAGAAAAATCTTGAAATCAGTACTTACGCCAAGCTCTAATTTCCAAACTACTTGCTTGATTTCGATGATTGTAACGGTTCTGAGTGTAAATTAACCTTAGCTTCTAAATCCCTGCAATCATTTTAAATTCGAAAAATCATTTCGAAAAATTGCTATCTAAAAGTAGTTTCTTCGTGTTTAAAAAAAAATGAAAAATTACAAAATTACTTTCAGATGCAGATTTTTTGAAATATTTGCTCGAATTGAAAACGGTTTCAAGAATTTACAAGCTGACATAAATTAAAACTCACAACAGTTTAAATTATCGAGATCAAGCAAGTACTTTGGTAATGACAGCTTGTCCAAAGTAGCAAATCCAAGAAATTTCTACTAATATCAAGAAAAATCTTGAAATCAGAACTTACGCCAAGCTCTAATTTCCAAACTACTTGCTTGATTTCGATGATTGTAACGGTTCTGAGTGTAACTTAACCTTAGCTTCTAAATCCCTGCAATCATTTTAAATTCAAAACATTATTTCGAAAAATTGCTATCTAAAAGTAGTTTCTTCGTGTTTAAAAAAAAATGAAAAATTACAAAATTACTTTCAGATGCAAATTTTTTGAAATATTTGCTCGAATTGAAAACGGTTTCAAGAATTTACAAGCTGACATAAATTAAAACTCACAACAGTTTAAATCATCGAGATCAAGCAAGTACTTTGGAAATGACAGCTTGTCAACTGTAGCAAATCCAAGAAATTTCTACTGATATCAAGAAAAATCTTGAAATCAGTACTTACGCCAAGCTCTAATTTCCAAACTACTTGCTTGATTTCGATGATTGTAACGGTTCTGAGTGTAAATTAACCTTAGCTTCTAAATCCCTGCAATCATTTTAAATTCAAAAAATTATTTCGAAAAATTGCTATCTAATAGTTTCTTCGTGTTTTAAAAAAAATGAAAAATTACAAAATTACTTTCAGATGCAAATTTTTTGAAATATTTGCTCGAATTGAAAACGGTTTCAAGAATTTACAAGCTGACATAAATTAAAACTCACAACAGTTTAAATCATCGAGATCAAGCAAGTACTTTGGAAATGACAGCATGTCCAAAGTAGCAAATCCAAGAAATTTCTACTGATATCAAGAAAAATCTTGAAATCAGTACTTACGCCAAGCTCTAATTTCCAAACTACTTGCTTGATTTCGATGATTGTAACGGTTCTGAGTGTAAATTAACCTTAGCTTCTAAATCCCTGCAATCATTTTAAATTCAAAAAATTATTTCGAAAAATTGCTATCTAAAAGTAGTTTCTTCGTGTTTTAAAAAAAATGAAAAATTACAAAATTACTTTCAGATGCAAATTTTTTGAAATATTTGCTCGAATTGAAAACGGTTTCAAGAATTTACAAGCTGACATAAATTAAAACTCACAACAGTTTAAATCATCGAGATCAAGCAAGTACTTTGGAAATGACAGCTTGTCCAAAGTAGCAAATCCAAGAAATTTCTACTGATACCAAGAAAAATCTTGAAATCTGTACTTACGCCAAGCTCTAATTTCCAAACTACTTGCTTGATTTCGATGATTGTAACGGTTCTGAGTGTAAATTAGCCTTAGCTTCTAAATCTCTGTAATCATTTTAAATTCAAAAAATTATTTCGAAAAATTGCTATCTAAAAGTAGTTTCTTCGTGTTTAAAAAAAATGCTATCTAAAAGTAGTATCTTCGTGTTTTAAAAAAATGAAAAATTACAAAATTACTTTCAGATGCAAATTTTTTGAAATATTTGCTCGAATTGAAAACGGTTTCAAGAATTTACAAGCTGACATAAATTAAAACTCACAACAGTTTAAATCATCGAGATCAAGCAAGTACTTTGGAAATGACAGCTTGTCCAAAGTAGCAAATCCAAGAAATTTCCACTGATATCAAGAAAAATCTTGAAATCAGTACTTACGCCAAGCTCTAATTTCCAAACTACTTGCTTGATTTCGATGATTGTAACGGTTCTGAGTGTAAATTAACCTTAGCTTCTAAATCCCTGCAATCATTTTAAATTCAAAAAATTATTTCGAAAAATTGCTATCTAAAAGTAGTTTCTTCGTGTTTTAAAAAAAATGAAAAATTACAAAATTACTTTCAGATGCAAATTTTTCGAAATATTTGCTCGAATTGAAAACGGTTTCAAGAATTTACAAGCTGACATAAATTAAAACTCACAACAGTTTAAATCATCGAGATCAAGCAAGTACTTTGGAAATGACAGCTTGTCCAAAGTAGCAAATCCAAGAAATTTCTACTGATACCAAGAAAAATCTTGAAATCAGTACTTACGCCAAGCTCTAATTTCCAAACTACTTGCTTGATTTCGATGATTGTAACGGTTCTGAGTGTAAATTAGCCTTAGCTTCTAAATCTCTGCAATCATTTTAAATTCAAAAAATTATTTCGAAAAATTGCTATCTAAAAGTAGTTTCTTCGTGTTTAAAAAAAATGCTATCTAAAAGTAGTATCTTCGTGTTTTAAAAAAATGAAAAATTACAAAATTACTTTCAGATGCAAATTTTTTGAAATATTTGCTCGAATTGAAAACGGTTTCAAGAATTTACAAGCTGACATAAATTAAAACTCACAACAGTTTAAATCATCGAGATCAAGCAAGTACTTTGGAAATGACAGCTTGTCCAAAGTAGCAAATCCAAGAAATTTCTACTGATATCAAGAAAAATCTTGAAATCAGTACTTACGCCAAGCTCTAATTTCCAAACTACTTGCTTGATTTCGATGATTGTAACGGTTCTGAGTGTAAATTAACCTTAGCTTCTAAATCCCTGCAATCATTTTAAATTCGAAAAATCATTTCGAAAAATTGCTATCTAAAAGTAGTTTCTTCGTGTTTAAAAAAAAATGAAAAATTACAAAATTACTTTCAGATGCAGATTTTTTGAAATATTTGCTCGAATTGAAAACGGTTTCAAGAATTTACAAGCTGACATAAATTAAAACTCACAACAGTTTAAATTATCGAGATCAAGCAAGTACTTTGGTAATGACAGCTTGTCCAAAGTAGCAAATCCAAGAAATTTCTACTAATATCAAGAAAAATCTTGAAATCAGAACTTACGCCAAGCTCTAATTTCCAAACTACTTGCTTGATTTCGATGATTGTAACGGTTCTGAGTGTAAATTAACCTTAGCTTCTAAATCCCTGCAATCATTTTAAATTCAAAACATTATTTCGAAAAATTGCTATCTAAAAGTAGTTTCTTCGTGTTTAAAAAAAAATGAAAAATTACAAAATTACTTTCAGATGCAAATTTTTTGAAATATTTGCTCGAATTGAAAACGGTTTCAAGAATTTACAAGCTGACATAAATTAAAACTCACAACAGTTTAAATCATCGAGATCAAGCAAGTACTTTGGAAATGACAGCTTGTCAACTGTAGCAAATCCAAGAAATTTCTACTGATATCAAGAAAAATCTTGAAATCAGTACTTACGCCAAGCTCTAATTTCCAAACTACTTGCTTGATTTCGATGATTGTAACGGTTCTGAGTGTAAATTAACTTTAGCTTCTAAACCCCTGCAATCATTTTAAATTCAAAAAATTATTTCGAAAAATTGCTATCTAAAAGTAGTTTCTTCGTGTTTAAAAAAAAAATGAAAAATTACAAAATTACTTTCAGATGCAATTTTTTTGAAATATTTGCTCGAATTGAAAACGGTTTCAAGAATTTACAAGCTGACATAAATTAAAACTCACAACAGTTTAAATCATCGAGATCAAGCAAGTACTTTGGAAATGACAGCTTGTCCAACGTAGCAAATCCAAGAAATTTCTACTGATATCAAGAAAAATCTTGAAATCAGTACTTACGCCAAGCTCTAATTTCCAAACTACTTGCTTGATTTCGATGATTGTAACGGTTCTGAGTGTAAATTAACCTTAGCTTCTAAATCCCTGCAATCATTTTAAATTCAAAAAATTATTTCGAAAAATTGCTATCTAATAGTTTCTTCGTGTTTTAAAAAAAATGAAAAATTACAAAATTACTTTCAGATGCAAATTTTTTGAAATATTTGCTCGAATTGAAAACGGTTTCAAGAATTTACAAGCTGACATAAATTAAAACTCACAACAGTTTAAATCATCGAGATCAAGCAAGTACTTTGGAAATGACAGCTTGTCCAAAGTAGCAAATCCAAGAAATTTCTACTGATATCAAGAAAAATCTTGAAATCAGTACTTACGCCAAGCTCTAATTTCCAAACTACTTGCTTGATTTCGATGATTGTAACGGTTCTGAGTGTAAATTAACCTTAGCTTCTAAATCCCTGCAATCATTTTAAATTCAAAAAATTATTTCGAAAAATTGCTATCTAAAAGTAGTTTCTTCGTGTTTTAAAAAAAATGAAAAATTACAAAATTACTTTCAGATGCAAATTTTTTGAAATATTTGCTCGAATTGAAAACGGTTTCAAGAATTTACAAGCTGACATAAATTAAAACTCACAACAGTTTAAATCATCGAGATCAAGCTAGTACTTTGGAAATGACAGCTTGTCCAAAGTAGCAAATCCAAGAAATTTCTACTGATACCAAGAAAAATCTTGAAATCAGTACTTACGCCAAGCTCTAATTTCCAAACTACTTGCTTGATTTCGATGATTGTAACGGTTCTGAGTGTAAATTAGCCTTAGCTTCTAAATCTCTGCAATCATTTTAAATTCAAAAAATTATTTCGAAAAATTGCTATCTAAAAGTAGTTTCTTCGTGTTTAAAAAAAATGAAAAATTACAAAATTACTTTCAGATGCAAATTTTTTGAAATATTTGCTCGAATTGAAAACGGTTTCAAGAATTTACAAGCTGACATAAATTAAAACTCACAACAGTTTAAATCATCGAGATCAAGCAAGTACTTTGGAAATGACAGCTTGTCCAAAGTAGCAAATCCAAGAAATTTCTACTGATATCAAGAAAAATCTTGAAATCAGTACTTACGCCAAGCTCTAATTTCCAAACTACTTGCTTGATTTCGATGATTGTAACGGTTCTGAGTGTAAATTAACCTTAGCTTCTAAATCCCTGCAATCATTTTAAATTCGAAAAATCATTTCGAAAAATTGCTATCTAAAAGTAGTTTCTTCGTGTTTAAAAAAAAATGAAAAATTACAAAATTACTTTCAGATGCAGATTTTTTGAAATATTTGCTCGAATTGAAAACGGTTTCAAGAATTTACAAGCTGACATAAATTAAAACTCACAACAGTTTAAATTATCGAGATCAAGCAAGTACTTTGGTAATGACAGCTTGTCCAAAGTAGCAAATCCAAGAAATTTCTACTAATATCAAGAAAAATCTTGAAATCAGAACTTACGCCAAGCTCTAATTTCCAAACTACTTGCTTGATTTCGATGATTGTAACGGTTCTGAGTGTAAATTAACCTTAGCTTCTAAATCCCTGCAATCATTTTAAATTCAAAAAATTATTTCGAAAAATTGCTATCTAATAGTTTCTTCGTGTTTTAAAAAAAATGAAAAATTACAAAATTACTTTCAGATGCAAATTTTTTGAAATATTTGCTCGAATTGAAAACGGTTTCAAGAATTTACAAGCTGACATAAATTAAAACTCACAACAGTTTAAATCATCGAGATCAAGCAAGTACTTTGGAAATGACAGCTTGTCCAAAGTAGCAAATCCAAGAAATTTCTACTGATATCAAGAAAAATCTTGAAATCAGTACTTACGCCAAGCTCTAATTTCCAAACTACTTGCTTGATTTCGATGATTGTAACGGTTCTGAGTGTAAATTAACCTTAGCTTCTAAATCCCTGCAATCATTTTAAATTCAAAAAATTATTTCGAAAAATTGCTATCTAAAAGTAGTTTCTTCGTGTTTTAAAAAAAATGAAAAATTACAAAATTACTTTCAGATGCAAATTTTTTGAAATATTTGCTCGAATTGAAAACGGTTTCAAGAATTTACAAGCTGACATAAATTAAAACTCACAACAGTTTAAATCATCGAGATCAAGCTAGTACTTTGGAAATGACAGCTTGTCCAAAGTAGCAAATCCAAGAAATTTCTACTGATACCAAGAAAAATCTTGAAATCAGTACTTACGCCAAGCTCTAATTTCCAAACTACTTGCTTGATTTCGATGATTGTAACGGTTCTGAGTGTAAATTAGCCTTAGCTTCTAAATCTCTGCAATCATTTTAAATTCAAAAAATTATTTCGAAAAATTGCTATCTAAAAGTAGTTTCTTCGTGTTTAAAAAAAATGAAAAATTACAAAATTACTTTCAGATGCAAATTTTTTGAAATATTTGCTCGAATTGAAAACGGTTTCAAGAATTTACAAGCTGACATAAATTAAAACTCACAACAGTTTAAATCATCGAGATCAAGCAAGTACTTTGGAAATGACAGCTTGTCCAAAGTAGCAAATCCAAGAAATTTCTACTGATATCAAGAAAAATCTTGAAATCAGTACTTACGCCAAGCTCTAATTTCCAAACTACTTGCTTGATTTCGATGATTGTAACGGTTCTGAGTGTAAATTAACCTTAGCTTCTAAATCCCTGCAATCATTTTAAATTCGAAAAATCATTTCGAAAAATTGCTATCTAAAAGTAGTTTCTTCGTGTTTAAAAAAAAATGAAAAATTACAAAATTACTTTCAGATGCAGATTTTTTGAAATATTTGCTCGAATTGAAAACGGTTTCAAGAATTTACAAGCTGACATAAATTAAAACTCACAACAGTTTAAATTATCGAGATCAAGCAAGTACTTTGGTAATGACAGCTTGTCCAAAGTAGCAAATCCAAGAAATTTCTACTAATATCAAGAAAAATCTTGAAATCAGAATTTACGCCAAGCTCTAATTTCCAAACTACTTGCTTGATTTCGATGATTGTAACGGTTCTGAGTGTAAATTAACCTTAGCTTCTAAATCCCTGCAATCATTTTAAATTCAAAACATTATTTCGAAAAATTGCTATCTAAAAGTAGTTTCTTCGTGTTTTAAAAAAAATGAAAAATTACAAAATTACTTTCAGATGCAAATTTTTTGAAATATTTGCTCGAATTGAAAACGGTTTCAAGAATTTACAAGCTGACATAAATTAAAACTCACAACAGTTTAAATCATCGAGATCAAGCAAGTACTTTGGAAATGACAGCTTGTCAACTGTAGCAAATCCAAGAAATTTCTACTGATATCAAGAAAAATCTTGAAATCAGTACTTACGCCAAGCTCTAATTTCCAAACTACTTGCTTGATTTCGATGATTGTAACGGTTCTGAGTGTAAATTAACCTTAGCTTCTAAATCCCTGCAATCATTTTAAATTCAAAAAATTATTTCGAAAAATTGCTATCTAATAGTTTCTTCGTGTTTTAAAAAAAATGAAAAATTACAAAATTACTTTCAGATGCAAATTTTTTGAAATATTTGCTCGAATTGAAAACGGTTTCAAGAATTTACAAGCTGACATAAATTAAAACTCACAACAGTTTAAATCATCGAGATCAAGCAAGTACTTTGGAAATGACAGCTTGTCCAAAGTAGCAAATCCAAGAAATTTCTACTGATATCAAGAAAAATCTTGAAATCAGTACTTACGCCAAGCTCTAATTTCCAAACTACTTGCTTGATTTCGATGATTGTAACGGTTCTGAGTGTAAATTAACCTTAGCTTCTAAATCCCTGCAATCATTTTAAATTCGAAAAATCATTTCGAAAAATTGCTATCTAAAAGTAGTTTCTTCGTGTTTAAAAAAAAATGAAAAATTACAAAATTACTTTCAGATGCAGATTTTTTGAAATATTTGCTCGAATTGAAAACGGTTTCAAGAATTTACAAGCTGACATAAATTAAAACTCACAACAGTTTAAATTATCGAGATCAAGCAAGTACTTTGGTAATGACAGCTTGTCCAAAGTAGCAAATCCAAGAAATTTCTACTAATATCAAGAAAAATCTTGAAATCAGAACTTACGCCAAGCTCTAATTTCCAAACTACTTGCTTGATTTCGATGATTGTAACGGTTCTGAGTGTAAATTAACCTTAGCTTCTAAATCCCTGCAATCATTTTAAATTCAAAACATTATTTCGAAAAATTGCTATCTAAAAGTAGTTTCTTCGTGTTTTAAAAAAAATGAAAAATTACAAAATTACTTTCAGATGCAAATTTTTTGAAATATTTGCTCGAATTGAAAACGGTTTCAAGAATTTACAAGCTGACATAAATTAAAACTCACAACAGTTTAAATCATCGAGATCAAGCAAGTACTTTGGAAATGACAGCTTGTCAACTGTAGCAAATCCAAGAAATTTCTACTGATATCAAGAAAAATCTTGAAATCAGTACTTACGCCAAGCTCTAATTTCCAAACTACTTGCTTGATTTCGATGATTGTAACGGTTCTGAGTGTAAATTAACCTTAGCTTCTAAATCCCTGCAATCATTTTAAATTCAAAAAATTATTTCGAAAAATTGCTATCTAATAGTTTCTTCGTGTTTTAAAAAAAATGAAAAATTACAAAATTACTTTCAGATGCAAATTTTTTGAAATATTTGCTCGAATTGAAAACGGTTTCAAGAATTTACAAGCTGACATAAATTAAAACTCACAACAGTTTAAATCATCGAGATCAAGCAAGTACTTTGGAAATGACAGCATGTCCAAAGTAGCAAATCCAAGAAATTTCTACTGATATCAAGAAAAATCTTGAAATCAGTACTTACGCCAAGCTCTAATTTCCAAACTACTTGCTTGATTTCGATGATTGTAACGGTTCTGAGTGTAAATTAACCTCAGCTTCTAAATCCCTGCAATCATTTTAAATTCAAAAAATTATTTCGAAAAATTGCTATCTAAAAGTAGTTTCTTCGTGTTTTAAAAAAAATGAAAAATTACAAAATTACTTTCAGATGCAAATTTTTTGAAATATTTGCTCGAATTGAAAACGGTTTCAAGAATTTACAAGCTGACATAAATTAAAACTCACAACAGTTTAAATCATCGAGATCAAGCAAGTACTTTGGAAATGACAGCTTGTCCAAAGTAGCAAATCCAAGAAATTTCTACTGATACCAAGAAAAATCTTGAAATCAGTACTTACGCCAAGCTCTAATTTCCAAACTACTTGCTTGATTTCGATGATTGTAACGGTTCTGAGTGTAAATTAGCCTTAGCTTCTAAATCTCTGCAATCATTTTAAATTCAAAAAATTATTTCGAAAAATTGCTATCTAAAAGTAGTTTCTTCGTGTTTAAAAAAAATGCTATCTAAAAGTAGTATCTTCGTGTTTTAAAAAAATGAAAAATTACAAAATTACTTTCAGATGCAAATTTTTTGAAATATTTGCTCGAATTGAAAACGGTTTCAAGAATTTACAAGCTGACATAAATTAAAACTCACAACAGTTTAAATCATCGAGATCAAGCAAGTACTTTGGAAATGACAGCTTGTCCAAAGTAGCAAATCCAAGAAATTTCCACTGATATCAAGAAAAATCTTGAAATCAGTACTTACGCCAAGCTCTAATTTCCAAACTACTTGCTTGATTTCGATGATTGTAACGGTTCTGAGTGTAAATTAACCTTAGCTTCTAAATCCCTGCAATCATTTTAAATTCGAAAAATCATTTCGAAAAATTGCTATCTAAAAGTAGTTTCTTCGTGTTTAAAAAAAAATGAAAAATTACAAAATTACTTTCAGATGCAGATTTTTTGAAATATTTGCTCGAATTGAAAACGGTTTCAAGAATTTACAAGCTGACATAAATTAAAACTCACAACAGTTTAAATTATCGAGATCAAGCAAGTACTTTGGTAATGACAGCTTGTCCAAAGTAGCAAATCCAAGAAATTTCTACTAATATCAAGAAAAATCTTGAAATCAGAACTTACGCCAAGCTCTAATTTCCAAACTACTTGCTTGATTTCGATGATTGTAACGGTTCTGAGTGTAAATTAACCTTAGCTTCTAAATCCCTGCAATCATTTTAAATTCAAAACATTATTTCGAAAAATTGCTATCTAAAAGTAGTTTCTTCGTGTTTAAAAAAAAATGAAAAATTACAAAATTACTTTCAGATGCAAATTTTTTGAAATATTTGCTCGAATTGAAAACGGTTTCAAGAATTTACAAGCTGACATAAATTTAAACTCACAACAGTTTAAATCATCGAGATCAAGCAAGTACTTTGGAAATGACAGCTTGTCAACTGTAGCAAATCCAAGAAATTTCTACTGATATCAAGAAAAATCTTGAAATCAGTACTTACGCCAAGCTCTAATTTCCAAACTACTTGCTTGATTTCGATGATTGTAACGGTTCTGAGTGTAAATTAACTTTAGCTTCTAAACCCCTGCAATCATTTTAAATTCAAAAAATTATTTCGAAAAATTGCTATCTAAAAGTAGTTTCTTCGTGTTTAAAAAAAAATTAAAAATTACAAAATTACTTTCAGATGCAATTTTTTTGAAATATTTGCTCGAATTGAAAACGGTTTCAAGAATTTACAAGCTGACATAAATTAAAACTCACAACAGTTTAAATCATCGAGATCAAGCAAGTACTTTGGAAATGACAGCTTGTCCAACGTAGCAAATCCAAGAAATTTCTACTGATATCAAGAAAAATCTTGAAATCAGTACTTACGCCAAGCTCTAATTTCCAAACTACTTGCTTGATTTCGATGATTGTAACGGTTCTGAGTGTAAATTAACCTTAGCTTCTAAATCCCTGCAATCATTTTAAATTCAAAAAATTATTTCGAAAAATTGCTATCTAATAGTTTCTTCGTGTTTAAAAAAAAATGAAAAATTACAAAATTACTTTCAGATGCAAATTTTTTGAAATATTTGCTCGAATTGAAAACGGTTTCAAGAATTTACAAGCTGACATAAATTAAAACTCACAACAGTTTAAATCATCGAGATCAAGCAAGTACTTTGGAAATGACAGCTTGTCCAAAGTAGCAAATCCAAGAAATTTCTACTGATATCAAGAAAAATCTTGAAATCAGTACTTACGCCAAGCTCTAATTTCCAAACTACTTGCTTGATTTCGATGATTGTAACGGTTCTGAGTGTAAATTAACCTTAGCTTCTAAATCCCTGCAATCATTTTAAATTCAAAAAATTATTTCGAAAAATTGCTATCTAAAAGTAGTTTCTTCGTGTTTTAAAAAAAATTAAAAATTACAAAATTACTTTCAGATGCAAATTTTTTGAAATATTTGCTCGAATTGAAAACGGTTTCAAGAATTTACAAGCTGACATAAATTAAAACTCACAACAGTTTAAATCATCGAGATCAAGCTAGTACTTTGGAAATGACAGCTTGTCCAAAGTAGCAAATCCAAGAAATTTCTACTGATACCAAGAAAAATCTTGAAATCAGTACTTACGCCAAGCTCTAATTTCCAAACTACTTGCTTGATTTCGATGATTGTAACGGTTCTGAGTGTAAATTAGCCTTAGCTTCTAAATCTCTGCAATCATTTTAAATTCAAAAAATTATTTCGAAAAATTGCTATCTAAAAGTAGTTTCTTCGTGTTTAAAAAAAATGAAAAATTACAAAATTACTTTCAGATGCAAATTTTTTGAAATATTTGCTCGAATTGAAAACGGTTTCAAGAATTTACAAGCTGACATAAATTAAAACTCACAACAGTTTAAATCATCGAGATCAAGCAAGTACTTTGGAAATGACAGCTTGTCCAAAGTAGCAAATCCAAGAAATTTCTACTGATATCAAGAAAAATCTTGAAATCAGTACTTACGCCAAGCTCTAATTTCCAAACTACTTGCTCGATTTCGATGATTGTAACGGTTCTGAGTGTAAATTAACCTTAGCTTCTAAATCCCTGCAATCATTTTAAATTCAAAAAATTATTTCGAAAAATTCATATCTCAAAGTAGTATCTTCGTGTTTTAAAAAAATGAAAAATTACAAAATTACTTTCAGATGCAAATTTTTTGAAATATTTGCTCGAATTGAAAACGGTTTCAAGAATTTACAAGCTGACATAAATTAAAACTCACAACAGTTTAAATCATCGAGATCAAGCAAGTACTTTGGAAATGACAGCTTGTCCAAAGTAGCAAATCCAATAAATTTCCACTGATATCAAGAAAAATCTTGAAATCAGTACTTACGCCAAGCTCTAATTTCCAAACTACTTGCTTGATTTCGATGATTGTAACGGTTCTGAGTGTAAATTAACCTTAGCTTCTAAATCCCTGCAATCATTTTAAATTCGAAAAATCATTTCGAAAAAATGCTATCTAATAGTTTCTTCGTGTTTTAAAAAAAATGAAAAATTACAAAATTACTTTCAGATGCAAATTTTTTGAAATATTTGCTCGAATTGAAAACGGTTTCAAGAATTTACAAGCTGACATAAATTAAAACTCACAACAGTTTAAGTCATCGAGATCAAGCAAGTACTTTGGAAATGACAGCATGTCCAAAGTAGCAAATCCAAGAAATTTCTACTGATATCAAGAAAAATTTTGAAATCAGTACTTACGCCAAGCTCTAATTTCCAAACTACTTGCTTGATTTCGATGATTGTAACGGTTCTGAGTGTAAATTAACCTTAGCTTCTAAATCCCTGCAATCATTTTAAATTCAAAAAATTATTTCGAAAAATTGCTATCTAAAAGTAGTTTCTTCGTGTTTTAAAAAAAATGAAAAATTACAAAATTACTTTCAGATGCAAATTTTTTGAAATATTTGCTCGAATTGAAAACGGTTTCAAAAATTTACAAGCTGACATAAATTAAAACTCACAACAGTTTAAATCATCGAGATCAAGCAAGTACTTTGGAAATGACAGCTTGTCCAAAGTAGCAAATCCAAGAAATTTCTACTGATACCAAGAAAAATCTTGAAATCATTACTTACGCCAAGCTCTAATTTCCAAACTACTTGCTTGATTTCGATGATTGTAACGGTTCTGAGTGTAAATTAGCCTTAGCTTCTAAATCTCTGCAATCATTTTAAATTCAAAAAATTATTTCGAAAAATTGCTATCTAAAAGTAGTTTCTTCGTGTTTAAAAAAAATGCTATCTAAAAGTAGTATCTTCGTGTTTTAAAAAAATGAAAAATTACAAAATTACTTTCAGATGCAAATTTTTTGAAATATTTGCTTGAATTGAAAACGGTTTCAAGAATTTACAAGCTGACATAAATTAAAACTCACAACAGTTTAAATCATCGAGATCAAGCAAGTACTTTGGAAATGACAGCTTGTCCAAAGTAGCAAATCCAAGAAATTTCCACTGATATCAAGAAAAATCTTGAAATCAGTACTTACGCCAAGCTCTAATTTCCAAACTACTTGCTTGATTTCGATGATTGTAACGGTTCTGAGTGTAAATTAACCTTAGCTTCTAAATCCCTGCAATCATTTTAAATTCGAAAAATCATTTCGAAAAATTGCTATCTAAAAGTAGTTTCTTCGTGTTTAAAAAAAAATGAAAAATTACAAAATTACTTTCAGATGCAGATTTTTTGAAATATTTGCTCGAAATGAAAACGGTTTCAAGAATTTACAAGCTGACATAAATTAAAACTCACAACAGTTTAAATTATCGAGATCAAGCAAGTACTTTGGTAATGAAAGCTTGTCCAAAGTAGCAAATCCAAGAAATTTCTACTAATATCAAGAAAAATCTTGAAATCAGAACTTACGCCAAGCTCTAATTTCCAAACTACTTGCTTGATTTCGATGATTGTAACGGTTCTGAGTGTAAATTAACCTTAGCTTCTAAATCCCTGCAATCATTTTAAATTCAAAACATTATTTCGAAAAATTGCTATCTAAAAGTAGTTTCTTCGTGTTTAAAAAAAAATGAAAAATTACAAAATTACTTTCAGATGCAAATTTTTTGAAATATTTGCTCGAATTGAAAACGGTTTCAAGAATTTACAAGCTGACATAAATTAAAACTCACAACAGTTTAAATCATCGAGATCAAGCAAGTACTTTGGAAATGACAGCTTGTCAACTGTAGCAAATCCAAGAAATTTCTACTGATATCAAGAAAAATCTTGAAATCAGTACTTACGCCAAGCTCTAATTTCCAAACTACTTGCTTGATTTCGATGATTGTAACGGTTCTGAGTGTAAATTAACTTTAGCTTCTAAACCCCTGCAATCATTTTAAATTCAAAAAATTATTTCGAAAAATTGCTATCTAAAAGTAGTTTCTTCGTGTTTAAAAAAAAATGAAAAATTACAAAATTACTTTCAGATGCAATTTTTTTGAAATATTTGCTCGAATTGAAAACGGTTTCAAGAATTTACAAGCTGACATAAATTAAAACTCACAACAGTTTAAATCATCGAGATCAAGCAAGTACTTTGGAAATGACAGCTTGTCCAACGTAGCAAATCCAAGAAATTTCTACTGATATCAAGAAAAATCTTGAAATCAGTACTTACGCCAAGCTCTAATTTCCAAACTACTTGCTTGATTTCGATGATTGTAACGGTTCTGAGTGTAAATTAACCTTAGCTTCTAAATCCCTGCAATCATTTTAAATTCAAAAAATTATTTTGAAAAATTGCTATCTAATAGTTTCTTCGTGTTTTAAAAAAAATGAAAAATTACAAAATTACTTTCAGATGCAAATTTTTTGAAATATTTGCTCGAATTGAAAACGGTTTCAAGAATTTACAAGCTGACATAAATTAAAACTCACAACAGTTTAAATCATCGAGATCAAGCAAGTACTTTGGAAATGACAGCTTGTCCAAAGTAGCAAATCCAAGAAATTTCTACTGATATCAAGAAAAATCTTGAAATCAGTACTTACGCCAAGCTCTAATTTCCAAACTACTTGCTTGATTTCGATGATTGTAACGGTTCTGAGTGTAAATTAACCTTAGCTTCTAAATCCCTGCAATCATTTTAAATTCAAAAAATTATTTCGAAAAATTGCTATCTAAAAGTAGTTTCTTCGTGTTTTAAAAAAAATGAAAAATTACAAAATTACTTTCAGATGCAAATTTTTTGAAATATTTGCTCGAATTGAAAACGGTTTCAAGAATTTACAAGCTGACAGAAATTAAAACTCACAACAGTTTAAATCATCGAGATCAAGCTAGTACTTTGGAAATGACAGCTTGTCCAAAGTAGCAAATCCAAGAAATTTCTACTGATACCAAGAAAAATCTTGAAATCAGTACTTACGCCAAGCTCTAATTTCCAAACTACTTGCTTGATTTCGATGATTGTAACGGTTCTGAGTGTAAATTAGCCTTAGCTTCTAAATCTCTGCAATCATTTTAAATTCAAAAAATTATTTCGAAAAATTGCTATCTAAAAGTAGTTTCTTCGTGTTTAAAAAAAATGAAAAATTACAAAATTACTTTCAGATGCAAATTTTTTGAAATATTTGCTCGAATTGAAAACGGTTTCAAGAATTTACAAGCTGACATAAATTAAAACTCACAACAGTTTAAATCATCGAGATCAAGCAAGTACTTTGGAAATGACAGCTTGTCCAAAGTAGCAAATCCAAGAAATTTCTACTGATATCAAGAAAAATCTTGAAATCAGTACTTACGCCAAGCTCTAATTTCCAAACTACTTGCTCGATTTCGATGATTGTAACGGTTCTGAGTGTAAATTAACCTTAGCTTCTAAATCCCTGCAATCATTTTAAATTCAAAAAATTATTTCGAAAAATTCATATCTCAAAGTAGTATCTTCGTGTTTTAAAAAAATGAAAAATTACAAAATTACTTTCAGATGCAAATTTTTTGAAATATTTGCTCGAATTGAAAACGGTTTGAAGAATTTACAAGCTGACATAAATTAAAACTCACAACAGTTTAAATCATCGAGATCAAGCAAGTACTTTGGAAATGACAGCTTGTCCAAAGTAGCAAATCCAAGAAATTTCCACTGATATCAAGAAAAATCTTGAAATCAGTACTTACGCCAAGCTCTAATTTCCAAACTACTTGCTTGATTTCGATGATTGTAACGGTTCTGAGTGTAAATTAACCTTAGCTTCTAAATCCCTGCAATCGTTTTAAATTCGAAAAATCATTTCGAAAAAATGCTATCTAATAGTTTCTTCGTGTTTTAAAAAAAATGAAAAATTACAAAATTACTTTCAGATGCAAATTTTTTGAAATATTTGCTCGAATTGAAAACGGTTTCAAGAATTTACAAGCTGACATAAATTAAAACTCACAACAGTTTAAGTCATCGAGATCAAGCAAGTACTTTGGAAATGACAGCATGTCCAAAGTAGCAAATCCAAGAAATTTCTACTGATATCAAGAAAAATCTTGAAATCAGTACTTACGCCAAGCTCTAATTTCCAAACTACTTGCTTGATTTCGATGATTGTAACGGTTCTGAGTGTAAATTAACCTTAGCTTCTAAATCCCTGCAATCATTTTAAATTCAAAAAATTATTTCGAAAAATTGCTATCTAAAAGTAGTTTCTTCGTGTTTAAAAAAAATGCTATCTAAAAGTAGTATCTTCGTGTTTTAAAAAAATGAAAAATTACAAAATTACTTTCAGATGCAAATTTTTTGAAATATTTGCTCGAATTGAAAACGGTTTCAAGAATTTACAAGCTGACATAAATTAAAACTCACAACAGTTTAAATCATCGAGATCAAGCAAGTACTTTGGAAATGACAGCTTGTCCAAAGTAGCAAATCCAAGAAATTTCCACTGATATCAAGAAAAATCTTGAAATCAGTACTTACGCCAAGCTCTAATTTCCAAACTACTTGCTTGATTTCGATGATTGTAACGGTTCTGAGTGTAAATTAACCTTAGCTTCTAAATCCCTGCAATCATTTTAAATTCGAAAAATCATTTCGAAAAATTGCTATCTAAAAGTAGTTTCTTCGTGTTTAAAAAAAAATGAAAAATTACAAAATTACTTTCAGATGCAGATTTTTTGAAATATTTGCTCGAAATGAAAACGGTTTCAAGAATTTACAAGCTGACATAAATTAAAACTCACAACAGTTTAAATTATCGAGATCAAGCAAGTACTTTGGTAATGACAGCTTGTCCAAAGTAGCAAATCCAAGAAATTTCTACTAATATCAAGAAAAATCTTGAAATCAGAACTTACGCCAAGCTCTAATTTCCAAACTACTTGCTTGATTTCGATGATTGTAACGGTTCTGAGTGTAAATTAACCTTAGCTTCTAAATCCCTGCAATCATTTTAAATTGAAAACATTATTTCGAAAAATTGCTATCTAAAAGTAGTTTCTTCGTGTTTAAAAAAAAATGAAAAATTACAAAATTACTTTCAGATGCAAATTTTTTGAAATATTTGCTCGAATTGAAAACGGTTTCAAGAATTTACAAGCTGACATAAATTAAAACTCACAACAGTTTAAATCATCGAGATCAAGCAAGTACTTTGGAAATGACAGCTTGTCCAATGTAGCAAATCCAAGAAATTTCTACTGATATCAAGAAAAATCTTGAAATCAGTACTTACGCCAAGCTCTAATTTCCAAACTACTTGCTTGATTTCGATGATTGTAACGGTTCTGAGTGTAAATTAACTTTAGCTTCTAAACCCCTGCAATCATTTTACATTCAAAAAATTATTTCGAAAAATTGCTATCTAAAAGTAGTTTCTTCGTGTTTAAAAAAAAATGAAAAATTACAAAATTACTTTCAGATGCAATTTTTTTGAAATATTTGCTCGAATTGAAAACGGTTTCAAGAATTTACAAGCTGACATAAATTAAAACTCACAACAGTTTAAATCATCGAGATCAAGCAAGTACTTTGGAAATGACAGCTTGTCCAACGTAGCAAATCCAAGAAATTTCTACTGATATCAAGAAAAATCTTGAAATCAGTACTTACGCCAAGCTCTAATTTCCAAACTACTTGCTTGATTTCGATGATTGTAACGGTTCTGAGTGTAAATTAACCTTAGCTTCTAAATCCCTGCAATCATTTTAAATTCAAAAAATTATTTCGAAAAATTGCTATCTAATAGTTTCTTCGTGTTTTAAAAAAAATGAAAAATTACAAAATTACTTTCAGATGCAAATTTTTTGAAATATTTGCTCGAATTGAAAACGGTTTCAAGAATTTACAAGCTGACATAAATTAAAACTCACAACAGTTTAAATCATCGAGATCAAGCAAGTACTTTGGAAATGACAGCTTGTCCAAAGTAGCAAATCCAAGAAATTTCTACTGATATCAAGAAAAATCTTGAAATCAGTACTTACGCCAAGCTCTAATTTCCAAACTACTTGCTTGATTTCGATGATTGTAACGGTTCTGAGTGTAAATTAACCTTAGCTTCTAAATCCCTGCAATCATTTTAAATTCAAAAAATTATTTCGAAAAATTGCTATCTAAAAGTAGTTTCTTCGTGTTTTAAAAAAAATGAAAAATTACAAAATTACTTTCAGATGCAAATTTTTTGAAATATTTGCTCGAATTGAAAACGGTTTCAAGAATTTACAAGCTGACATAAATTAAAACTCACAACAGTTTAAATCGTCGAGATCAAGCAAGTACTTTGGAAATGACAGCTTGTCCAAAGTAGCAAATCCAAGAAATTTCTACTGATACCAAGAAAAATCTTGAAATCAGTACTTACGCCAAGCTCTAATTTCCAAACTACTTGCTTGATTTCGATGATTGTAACGGTTCTGAGTGTAAATTAGCCTTAGCTTCTAAATCTCTGCAATCATTTTAAATTCAAAAAATTATTTCGAAAAATTGCTATCTAAAAGTAGTTTCTTCGTGTTTAAAAAAAATGAAAAATTACAAAATTACTTTCAGATGCAAATTTTTTGAAATATTTGCTCGAATTGAAAACGGTTTCAAGAATTTACAAGCTGACATAAATTAAAACTCACAACAGTTTAAATCATCGAGATCAAGCAAGTACTTTGGAAATGACAGCTTGTCCAAAGTAGCAAATCCAAGAAATTTCTACTGATATCAAGAAAAATCTTGAAATCAGTACTTACGCCAAGCTCTAATTTCCAAACTACTTGCTTGATTTCGATGATTGTAACGGTTCTGAGTGTAAATTAACCTTAGCTTCTAAATCCCTGCAATCATTTTAAATTCAAAAAATTATTTCGAAAAATTGCTATCTAAAAGTAGTTTCTTCGTGTTTTAAAAAAAATGAAAAATTACAAAATTACTTTCAGATGCAAATTTTTTGAAATATTTGCTCGAATTGAAAACGGTTTCAAGAATTTACAAGCTGACATAAATTAAAACTCACAACAGTTTAAATCGTCGAGATCAAGCAAGTACTTTGGAAATGACAGCTTGTCCAAAGTAGCAAATCCAAGAAATTTCTACTGATACCAAGAAAAATCTTGAAATCAGTACTTACGCCAAGCTCTAATTTCCAAACTACTTGCTTGATTTCGATCATTGTAACGGTTCTGAGTGTAGATTAACCTTAGCTTCTAAATCCCTGCAATCATTTTAAATTCGAAAAATCATTTCGAAAAATTGCTATCTAAAAGTAGTTTCTTCGTGCTTAAAAAAAATGAAAAATTACAAAATTACTTTCAGATGCAGATTTTTTGAAATATTTGCTCGAATTGAAAACGGTTTCAAGAATTTACAAGCTGACATAAATTAAAACTCAAAACAGTTTAAATCATCGAGATCAAGCAAGTACTTTGGAAATGACAGCTTGTCCAAAGTAGCAAATCCAAGAAATTTCCACTGATATCAAGAAAAATCTTGAAATCAGTACTTACGCCAAGCTCTAATTTCCAAACTACTTGCTTGATTTCGATGATTGTAACGGTTCTGAGTGTAGATTAACCTTAGCTTCTAAATCCCTGCAATCATTTTAAATTCGAAAAATCATTTCGAAAAATTGCTATCTAAAAGTAGTTTCTTCGTGTTTAAAAAAAATGAAAAATTACAAAATTACTTTCAGATGCAGATTTTTTGAAATATTTGCTCGAATTGAAAACGGTTTCAAGAATTTACAAGCTGACATAAATTAAAACTCAAAACAGTTTAAATCATCGAGATCAAGCAAGTACTTTGGTAATGACAGCTTGTCCAAAGTAGCAAATCCAAGAAATTTCTACTAATATCAAGAAAAATCTTGAAATCAGAACTTACGCCAAGCTCTAATTTCCAAACTACTTGCTTGATTTCGATGATTGTAACGGTTCTGAGTGTAAATTAACCTTAGCTTCTAAATCCCTGCAATCATTTTAAATTCAAAACATTATTTCGAAAAATTGCTATCTAAAAGTAGTTTCTTCGTGTTTAAAAAAAAATGAAAAATTACAAAATTACTTTCAGATGCAAATTTTTTGAAATATTTGCTCGAATTGAAAACGGTTTCAAGAATTTACAAGCTGACATAAATTAAAACTCACAACAGTTTAAATCATCGAGATCAAGCAAGTACTTTGGAAATGACAGCTTGTCAAATGTAGCAAATCCAAGAAATTTCTACTGATATCAAGAAAAATCTTGAAATCAGTACTTACGCCAAGCTCTAATTTCCAAACTACTTGCTTGATTTCGATGATTGTAACGGTTCTGAGTGTAAATTAACTTTAGCTTCTAAATCCCTGCAATCATTTTAAATTCAAAAAATTATTTCGAAAAATTGCTATCTAAAAGTAGTTTCTTCGTGTTTAAAAAAAAATGAAAAATTACAAAATTACTTTCAGATGCAATTTTTTTGAAATATTTGCTCGAATTGAAAACGGTTTCAAGAATTTACAAGCTGACATAAATTAAAACTCACAACAGTTTAAATCATCGAGATCAAGCAAGTACTTTGGAAATGACAGCTTGTCCAACGTAGCAAATCCAAGAAATTTCTACTGATATCAAGAAAAATCTTGAAATCAGTACTTACGCCAAGCTCTAATTTCCAAACTACTTGCTTGATTTCGATGATTGTAACGGTTCTGAGTGTAAATTAACCTTAGCTTCTAAATCCCTGCAATCATTTTAAATTCAAAAAATTATTGCGAAAAATTGCTATCTAATAGTTTCTTCGTGTTTTAAAAAAAATGAAAAATTACAAAATTACTTTCAGATGCAAATTTTTTGAAATATTTGCTCGAATTGAAAACGGTTTCAAGAATTTACAAGCTGACATAAATTAAAACTCACAACAGTTTAAATCATCGAGATCAAGCAAGTACTTTGGAAATGACAGCTTGTCCAAAGTAGCAAATCCAAGAAATTTCTACTGATATCAAGAAAAATCTTGAAATCAGTACTTACGCCAAGCTCTAATTTCCAAACTACTTGCTTGATTTCGATGATTGTAACGGTTCTGAGTGTAAATTAACCTTAGCTTCTAAATCCCTGCAAACATTTTAAATTCAAAAAATCATTTCGAAAAATTGCTATCTAAAAGTAGTTTCTTCGTGTTTAAAAAAAAATGAAAAATTACAAAATTACTTTCAGATGCAGATTTTTTGAAATATTTGCTCGAATTGAAAACGGTTTCAAGAATTTACAAGCTGACATAAATTAAAACTCACAACAGTTTAAATCATCGAGATCAAGCAAGTACTTTGGTAATGACAGCTTGTCCAAAGTAGCAAATCCAAGAAATTTCTACTAATATCAAGAAAAATCTTGAAATCAGAACTTACGCCAAGCTCTAATTTCCAAACTACTTGCTTGATTTCGATGATTGTAACGGTTCTGAGTGTAAATTAACCTTAGCTTCTAAATCCCTGCAATCATTTTAAATTCAAAACATTATTTCGAAAAATTGCTATCTAAAAGTAGTTTCTTCGTGTTTTAAAAAAAATGAAAAATTACAAAATTACTTTCAGATGCAAATTTTTTGAAATATTTGCTCGAATTGAAAAAGGTTTCAAGAATTTACAAGCTGACATAAATTAAAACTCACAACAGTTTAAATCATCGAGATCAAGCAAGTACTTTGGTAATGACAGCTTGTCCAAAGTAGCAAATCCAAGAAATTTCTACTATCAAGAAAAATCTTGAAATCAGAACTTACGCCAAGCTCTAATTTCCAAACTACTTGCTTGATTTCGATGATTGTAACGGTTCTGAGTGTAAATTAACCTTAGCTTCTAAATCCCTGCAATCATTTTAAATTCAAAAAATTATTTCGAAAAATTGCTATCTAAAAGTAGTTTCTTCGTGTTTAAAAAAAAATGAAAAATTACAAAATTACTTTCAGATGCAATTTTTTTGAAATATTTGCTCGAATTGAAAACGGTTTCAAGAATTTACAAGCTGACATAAATTAAAACTCACAACAGTTTAATCATCGAGATCAAGCAAGTACTTTGGAAATGACAGCTTGTCCAACGCAGCAAATCCAAGAAATTTCTACTGATATCAAGAAAAATCTTGAAATCAGTACTTACGCCAAGCTCTAATTTCCAAACTACTTGCTTGATTTCGATGATTGTAACGGTTCTGAGTGTAAATTAACCTTAGCTTCTAAATCCCTGCAATCATTTTAAATTCAAAAAATTATTTCGAAAAATTGCTATCTAAAAGTAGTTTCTTCGTGTTTTAAAAAAAATGAAAAATTACAAAATTACTTTCAGATGCAAATTTTTTGAAATATTTGCTCGAATTGAAAACGGTTTCAAGAATTTACAAGCTGACATAAATTAAAACTCACAACATTTTAAATCATCGAGATCAAGCAAGTACTTTGGAAATGACAGCTTGTCCAAAGTAGCAAATCCAAGAAATTTCCACTGATATCAAGAAAAATCTTGAAATCAGTACATACGCCAAGCTCTAATTTCCAAACTACTTGCTTGATTTCGATGATTGTAACGGTTCTGAGTGTAAATTAACCTTAGCTTCTAAGTTCCTGCAATCATTTTAAATTCAAAAAATCATTTCGAAAAATTGCTATCTAAAAGTAGTTTCTTCGTGTTTAAAAAAAAATGAAAAATTACAAAATTACTTTCAGATGCAGATTTTTTGAAATATTTGCTCGAATTGAAAACGGTTTCAAGAATTTACAAGCTGATATAAGTTAAAACTCACAACAGTTCAAATCATCGAGATCAAGCAAGTACTTTGGTAATGACAGCTTGTCCAAAGTAGCAAATCCAAGAAATTTCTACTAATATCAAGAAAAATCTTGAAATCAGAACTTACGCCAAGCTCTAATTTCCAAACTACTTGCTTGATTTCGATGATTGTAACGGTTCTGAGTGTAAATTAACCTTAGCTTCTAAATCCCTGCAATCATTTTAAATTCAAAAAATTATTTCGAAAAATTGCTATCTAAAAGTAGTTTCTTCGTGTTTTAAAAAAAATGAAAAATTACAAAATTACTTTCAGATGCAAATTTTTTGAAATATTTGCTCGAATTGAAAACGGTTTCAAGAATTTACAAGCTGACATAAATTAAAACTCACAACAGTTTAAATCATCGAGATCAAGCAAGTACTTTGGAAATGACAGCTTGTCCAATGTAGCAAATCCAAGAAATTTCCACTGATATCAAGAAAAATCTTGAAATCAGTACTTACGCCAAGCTCTAATTTCCAAACTACTTGCTTGATTGCGATGATTGTAACGGTTCTGAGTGTAAATTAACCTTAGCTTCTAAATCCCTGCAATCATTTTAAATTCAAAAAATCATTTCGAAAAATTGCTATCTAAAAGTAGTTTCTTCGTGTTTAAAAAAAATGAAAAATTACAAAATTACTTTCAGATGCAGATTTTTTGAAATATTTGCTCGAATTGAAAACGGTTTCAAGAATTTACAAGCTGACATAAATTAAAAGAGATCAAGCAAGTACTTTGGAAATGACAGCTTGTCCAAAGTAGCAAATCCAAGAAATTTCCACTGATATCAAGAAAAATCTTGAAATCAGTACTTACGCCAAGCTCTAATTTCCAAACTACTTGCTTGATTTCGATGATTGTAACGGTTCTGAGTGTAAATTAACCTTAGCTTCTAAATCCCTGCAATCATTTTAAATTCAAAAAATCATTTCGAAAAATTGCTATCTAAAAGTAGTTTCTTCGTGTTTAAAAAAAAATGAAAAATTACAAAATTACTTTCAGATGCAGATTTTTTGAAATATTTGCTCGAATTGAAAACGGTTTCAAGAATTTATAAGCTGACATAAATTAAAACTCACAACAGTTTAAATCATCGAGATCAAGCAAGTACTTTGGCAATGACAGCTTGTCCAATGTAGCACATCCAAGAAATTTCTACTAATATCAAGAAAAATCTTGAAATCAGAACTTACGACAAGCTCTAATTTCCAAACTACTTGCTTGATTTCGATGATTGTAACGGTTCTGAGTGTAAATTAACCTTAGCTTCTAAATCCCTGCAAACATTTTAAATTCAAAAAATCATTTCGAAAAATTGCTATCTAAAAGTAGTTTCTTCGTGTTTAAAAAAAAATGAAAAATTACAAAATTACTTTCAGATGCAGATTTTTTGAAATATTTGCTCGAATTGAAAACGGTTTCAAGAATTTACAAGCTGACATAAATTAAAACTCACAACAGTTTAAATCATCGAGATCAAGCAAGTACTTTGGTAATGACAGCTTGTCCAAAGTAGCAAATCCAAGAAATTTCTACTAATATCAAGAAAAATCTTGAAATCAGAACTTACGCCAAGCTCTAATTTCCAAACTACTTGCTTGATTTCGATGATTGTAACGGTTCTGAGTGTAAATTAACCTTAGCTTCTAAATCCCTGCAATCATTTTAAATTCAAAACATTATTTCGAAAAATTGCTATCTAAAAGTAGTTTCTTCGTGTTTTAAAAAAAATGAAAAATTACAAAATTACTTTCAGATGCAAATTTTTTGAAATATTTGCTCGAATTGAAAACGGTTTCAAGAATTTACAAGCTGACATAAATTAAAACTCACAACAGTTTAAATCATCGAGATCAAGCAAGTACTTTGGTAATGACAGCTTGTCCAAAGTAGCAAATCCAAGAAATTTCTACTATCAAGAAAAATCTTGAAATCAGAACTTACGCCAAGCTCTAATTTCCAAACTACTTGCTTGATTTCGATGATTGTAACGGTTCTGAGTGTAAATTAACCTTAGCTTCTAAATCCCTGCAATCATTTTAAATTCAAAAAATTATTTCGAAAAATTGCTATCTAAAAGTAGTTTCTTCGTGTTTAAAAAAAAAATGAAAAATTACAAAATTACTTTCAGATGCAATTTTTTTGAAATATTTGCTCGAATTGAAAACGGTTTCAAGAATTTACAAGCTGACATAAATTAAAACTCACAACAGTTTAATCATCGAGATCAAGCAAGTACTTTGGAAATGACAGCTTGTCCAACGCAGCAAATCCAAGAAATTTCTACTGATATCAAGAAAAATCTTGAAATCAGTACTTACGCCAAGCTCTAATTTCCAAACTACTTGCTTGATTTCGATGATTGTAACGGTTCTGAGTGTAAATTAACCTTAGCTTCTAAATCCCTGCAATCATTTTAAATTCAAAAAATTATTTCGAAAAATTGCTATCTAAAAGTAGTTTCTTCGTGTTTTAAAAAAAATGAAAAATTACAAAATTACTTTCAGATGCAAATTTTTTGAAATATTTGCTCGAATTGAAAACGGTTTCAAGAATTTACAAGCTGACATAAATTAAAACTCACAACAGTTTAAATCATCGAGATCAAGCAAGTACTTTGGAAATGACAGCTTGTCCAAAGTAGCAAATCCAAGAAATTTCCACTGATATCAAGAAAAATCTTGAAATCAGTACATACGCCAAGCTCTAATTTCCAAACTACTTGCTTGATTTCGATGATTGTAACGGTTCTGAGTGTAAATTAACCTTAGCTTCTAAGTTCCTGCAATCATTTTAAATTCAAAAAATCATTTCGAAAAATTGCTATCTAAAAGTAGTTTCTTCGTGTTTAAAAAAAAATGAAAAATTACAAAATTACTTTCAGATGCAGATTTTTTGAAATATTTGCTCGAATTGAAAACGGTTTCAAGAATTTACAAGCTGACATAAGTTAAAACTCACAACAGTTCAAATCATCGAGATCAAGCAAGTACTTTGGTAATGACAGCTTGTCCAAAGTAGCAAATCCAAGAAATTTCTACTAATATCAAGAAAAATCTTGAAATCAGAACTTACGCCAAGCTCTAATTTCCAAACTACTTGCTTGATTTCGATGATTGTAACGGTTCTGAGTGTAAATTAACCTTAGCTTCTAAATCCCTGCAATCATTTTAAATTCAAAAAATTATTTCGAAAAATTGCTATCTAAAAGTAGTTTCTTCGTGTTTTAAAAAAAATGAAAAATTACAAAATTACTTTCAGATGCAAATTTTTTGAAATATTTGCTCGAATTGAAAACGGTTTCAAGAATTTACAAGCTGACATAAATTAAAACTCACAACAGTTTAAATCATCGAGATCAAGCAAGTACTTTGGAAATGACAGCTTGTCCAATGTAGCAAATCCAAGAAATTTCCACTGATATCAAGAAAAATCTTGAAATCAGTACTTACGCCAAGCTCTAATTTCCAAACTACTTGCTTGATTGCGATGATTGTAACGGTTCTGAGTGTAAATTAACCTTAGCTTCTAAATCCCTGCAATCATTTTAAATTCAAAAAATCATTTCGAAAAATTGCTATCTAAAAGTAGTTTCTTCGTGTTTAAAAAAAATGAAAAATTACAAAATTACTTTCAGATGCAGATTTTTTGAAATATTTGCTCGAATTGAAAACGGTTTCAAGAATTTACAAGCTGACATAAATTAAAAGAGATCAAGCAAGTACTTTGGAAATGACAGCTTGTCCAAAGTAGCAAATCCAAGAAATTTCCACTGATATCAAGAAAAATCTTGAAATCAGTACTTACGCCAAGCTCTAATTTCCAAACTACTTGCTTGATTTCGATGATTGTAACGGTTCTGAGTGTAAATTAACCTTAGCTTCTAAATCCCTGCAATCATTTTAAATTCAAAAAATCATTTCGAAAAATTGCTATCTAAAAGTAGTTTCTTCGTGTTTAAAAAAAAATGAAAAATTACAAAATTACTTTCAGATGCAGATTTTTTGAAATATTTGCTCGAATTGAAAACGGTTTCAAGAATTTATAAGCTGACATAAATTAAAACTCACAACAGTTTAAATCATCGAGATCAAGCAAGTACTTTGGCAATGACAGCTTGTCCAAAGTAGCACATCCAAGAAATTTCTACTAATATCAAGAAAAATCTTGAAATCAGAACTTACGACAAGCTCTAATTTCCAAACTACTTGCTTGATTTCGATGATTGTAACGGTTCTGAGTGTAAATTAACCTTAGCTTCTAAATCCCTGCAATCATTTTAAATTCAAAACATTATTTCGAAAAATTGCTATCTAAAAGTAGTTTCTTCGTGTTTTAAAAAAAATGAAAAATTACAAAATTACTTTCAGATGCAAATTTTTTGAAATATTTGCTCGAATTGAAAACGGTTTCAAGAATTTACAAGCTGACATAAATTAAAACTCACAACAGTTTAAATCATCGAGATCAAGCAAGTACTTTGGAAATGACAGCTTGTCCAATGTAGCAAATCCAAGAAATTTCTACTGATATTAAGAAAAATCTTGAAATCAGTACTTACGCCAAGCTCTAATTTCCAAACTACTTGCTTGATTTCGATGATTGTAACGGTTCTGAGTGTAAATTAACTTTAGCTTCTAAATTCCTGCAATCATTTTAAATTCAAAAAATTATTTCGAAAAATTGCTATCTAAAAGTAGTTTCTTCGTGTTTAAAAAAAAATGAAAAATTACAAAATTACTTTCAGATGCAATTTTTTTGAAATATTTGCTCGAATTGAAAACGGTTTCAAGAATTTACAAGCTGACATAAATTAAAACTCACAACAGTTTAAATCATCGAGATCAAGCAAGTACTTTGGAAATGACAGCTTGTCCAAAGTAGCAAATCCAAGAAATTTCTACTAATATCAAGAAAAATCTTGAAATCAGAACTTACGCCAAGCTCTAATTTCCAAACTACTTGCTTGATTTCGATGATTGTAACGGTTCTGAGTGTAAATTAACCTTAGCTTCTAAATCCCTGCAATCATTTTAAATTCAAAAAATTATTTCGAAAAATTGCTATCTAAAAGTAGTTTCTTCGTGTTTTAAAAAAAATGAAAAATTACAAAATTACTTTCAGATGCAAATTTTTTGAAATATTTGCTCGAATTGAAAACGGTTTCAAGAATTTACAAGCCGACATAAATTAAAACTCACAACAGTTTAAATCATCGAGATCAAGCAAGTACTTTGGAAATGACAGCTTGTCCAATGTAGCAAATCCAAGAAATTTCCACTGATATCAAGAAAAATCTTGAAATCAGTACTTACGCCAAGCTCTAATTTCCAAACTACTTGCTTGATTGCGATGATTGTAACGGTTCTGAGTGTAAATTAACCTTAGCTTCTAAATCCCTGCAATCATTTTAAATTCAAAAAATCATTTCGAAAAATTGCTATCTAAAAGTAGTTTCTTCGTGTTTAAAAAAAATGAAAAATTACAAAATTACTTTCAGATGCAGATTTTTTGAAATATTTGCTCGAATTGAAAACGGTTTCAAGAATTTACAAGCTGACATAAATTAAAAGAGATCAAGCAAGTACTTTGGAAATGACAGCTTGTCCAAAGTAGCAAATCCAAGAAATTTCCACTGATATCAAGAAAAATCTTGAAATCAGTACTTACGCCAAGCTCTAATTTCCAAACTACTTGCTTGATTTCGATGATTGTAACGGTTCTGAGTGTAAATTAACCTTAGCTTCTAAATCCCTGCAATCATTTTAAATTCAAAAAATCATTTCGAAAAATTGCTATCTAAAAGTAGTTTCTTCGTGTTTAAAAAAAAATGAAAAATTACAAAATTACTTTCAGATGCAGATTTTTTGAAATATTTGCTCGAATTGAAAACGGTTTCAAGAATTTATAAGCTGACATAAATTAAAACTCACAACAGTTTAAATCATCGAGATCAAGCAAGTACTTTGGCAATGACAGCTTGTCCAAAGTAGCACATCCAAGAAATTTCTACTAATATCAAGAAAAATCTTGAAATCAGAACTTACGACAAGCTCTAATTTCCAAACTACTTGCTTGATTTCGATGATTGTAACGGTTCTGAGTGTAAATTAACCTTAGCTTCTAAATCCCTGCAATCATTTTAAATTCAAAACATTATTTCGAAAAATTGCTATCTAAAAGTAGTTTCTTCGTGTTTTAAAAAAAATGAAAAATTACAAAATTACTTTCAGATGCAAATTTTTTGAAATATTTGCTCGAATTGAAAACGGTTTCAAGAATTTACAAGCTGACATAAATTAAAACTCACAACAGTTTAAATCATCGAGATCAAGCAAGTACTTTGGAAATGACAGCTTGTCCAATGTAGCAAATCCAAGAAATTTCTACTGATATTAAGAAAAATCTTGAAATCAGTACTTACGCCAAGCTCTAATTTCCAAACTACTTGCTTGATTTCGATGATTGTAACGGTTCTGAGTGTAAATTAACTTTAGCTTCTAAATTCCTGCAATCATTTTAAATTCAAAAAATTATTTCGAAAAATTGCTATCTAAAAGTAGTTTCTTCGTGTTTAAAAAAAAATGAAAAATTACAAAATTACTTTCAGATGCAATTTTTTTGAAATATTTGCTCGAATTGAAAACGGTTTCAAGAATTTACAAGCTGACATAAATTAAAACTCACAACAGTTTAAATCATCGAGATCAAGCAAGTACTTTGGAAATGACAGCTTGTCCAACGTAGCAAATCCAAGAAATTTCTACTGATATCAAGAAAAATCTTGAAATCAGTACTTACGCCAAGCTCTAATTTCCAAACTACTTGCTTGATTTCGATGATTGTAACGGTTCTGAGTGTAAATTAACCTTAGCTTCTAAATCCCTGCAATCATTTTAAATTCAAAAAATTATTTCGAAAAATTGCTATCTAAAAGTAGTTTCTTCGTGTTTTAAAAAAAATGAAAAATTACAAAATTACTTTCAGATGCAAATTTTTTGAAATATTTGCTCGAATTGAAAACGGTTTCAAGAATTTACAAGCTGACATAAATTAAAACTCACAACAGTTTAAATCATCGAGATCAAGCAAGTACTTTGGAAACGACAGCTTGTCCAAAGTAGCAAATCCAAGAAATTTCTACTAATATCAAGAAAAATCTTGAAATCAGAACTTACGCCAAGCTCTAATTTCCAAACTACTTGCTTGATTTCGATGATTGTAACGGTTCTGAGTGTAAATTAACCTTAGCTTCTAAATCCCTGCAATCATTGTAAATTCAAAAATTCAGTTCGAAAAATTGCTATCTAAAAGTAGTTTCTTCGTGTTTAAAAAAAAATGAAAAATTACAAAATTACTTTCAGATGCAGATTTTTTGAAATATTTGCTCGAATTGAAAACGGTTTCAAGAATTTACAAGCTGATATAAATTAAAACTCACAACAGTTTAAATCATCGAGATCAAGCAAGTACTTTGGTAATGACAGCTTGTCCAAAGTAGCAAATCCAAGAAATTTCTACTAATATCAAGAAAAATCTTGAAATCAGAACTTACGCCAAGCTCTAATTTCCAAACTACTTGCTTGATTTCGATGATTGTAACGGTTCTGAGTGTAAATTAACCTTAGCTTCTAAATCCCTGCAATCGTTTTAAATTCAAAACATTATTTCGAAAAATTGCTATCTAAAAGTAGTTTCTTCGTGTTTTAAAAAAAATGAAAAATTACAAAATTACTTTCAGATGCAAATTTTTTGAAATATTTGCTCGAATTGAAAACGGTTTCAAGAATTTACAAGCTGACATAAATTAAAACTCACAACAGTTTAAATCATCGAGATCAAGCAAGTACTTTGGAAATGACAGCTTGTCCAATGTAGCAAATCCAAGAAATTTCTACTGATATCAAGAAAAATCTTGAAATCAGTACTTACGCCAAGCTCTAATTTCCAAACTACTTGCTTGATTTCGATGATTGTAACGGTTCTGAGTGTAAATTAACCTTAGCTTCTAAATCCCTGCAATCATTTTAAATTCAAAAAATTATTTCGAAAAATTGCTATCTAAAAGTAGTTTCTTCGTGTTTTAAAAAAAATGAAAAATTACAAAATTACTTTCAGATGCAAATTTTTTGAAATATTTGCTCGAATTGAAAACGGTTTCAAGAATTTACAAGCTGACATAAATTAAAACTCACAACAGTTTAAATCATCGAGATCAAGCAAGTACTTTGGAAATGACAGCTTGTCCAAAGTAGCAAATCCAAGAAATTTCCACTGATATCAAGAAAAATCTTGAAATCAGTACTTACGCCAAGCTCTAATTTCCAAACTACTTGCTTGATTTCGATGATTGTAACGGTTCTGAGTGTAAATTAACCTTAGCTTCTAAATCCCTGCAATCATTTTAAATTCAAAAAATCATTTCGAAAAATTGCTATCTAAAAGTAGTTTCTTCGTGTTTAAAAAAAAATGAAAAATTACAAAATTACTTTCAGATGCAGATTTTTTGAAATATTTGCTCGAATTGAAAACGGTTTCAAGAATTTACAAGCTGACATAAATTAAAACTCACAACAGTTTAAATCATCGAGATCAAGCAAGTACTTTGGTAATGACAGCTTGTCCAAAGTAGCAAATCCAAGAAATTTCTACTAATATCAAGAAAAATCTTGAAATCAGAACTTACGCCAAGCTCTAATTTCCAAACTACTTGCTTGATTTCGATGATTGTAACGGTTCTGAGTGTAAATTAACCTTAGCTTCTAAATCCCTGCAATCATTTTAAATTCAAAACATTATTTCGAAAAATTGCTATCTAAAAGTAGTTTCTTCGTGTTTTAAAAAAAATGAAAAATTACAAAATTACTTTCAGATGCAAATTTTTTGAAATATTTGCTCGAATTGAAAACGGTTTCAAGAATTTACAAGCTGACATAAATTAAAACTCACAACAGTTTAAATCATCGAGATCAAGCAAGTACTTTGGAAATGACAGCTTGTCCAATGTAGCAAATCCAAGAAATTTCTACTGATATCAAGAAAAATCTTGAAATCAGTACTTACGCCAAGCTCTAATTTCCAAACTACTTGCTTGATTTCGATGATTGTAACGGTTCTGAGTGTAAATTAACTTTAGCTTCTAAATCCCTGCAATCATTTTAAATTCAAAAAATTATTTCGAAAAATTGCTATCTAAAAGTAGTTTCTTCGTGTTTAAAAAAAAATGAAAAATTACAAAATTACTTTCAGATGCAATTTTTTTGAAATATTTGCTCGAATTGAAAACGGTTTCAAGAATTTACAAGCTGACATAAATTAAAACTCACAACAGTTTAAATCATCGAGATCAAGCAAGTACTTTGGAAATGACAGCTTGTCCAACGTAGCAAATCCAAGAAATTTCTACTGATATCAAGAAAAATCTTGAAATCAGTACTTACGCCAAGCTCTAATTTCCAAACTACTTGCTTGATTTCGATGATTGTAACGGTTCTGAGTGTAAATTAACCTTAGCTTCTAAATCCCTGCAATCATTTTAAATTCAAAAAATTATTTCGAAAAATTGCTATCTAATAGTTTCTTCGTGTTTTAAAAAAAAATGAAAAATTACAAAATTACTTTCAGATGCAAATTTTTTGAAATATTTGCTCGATTTGAAAACGGTTTCAAGAATTTACAAGCTGACATAAATTAAAACTCACAACAGTTTAAATCATCGAGATCAAGCAAGTACTTTGGTAATGACAGCTTGTCCAAAGTAGGAAATCCAAGAAATTTCTACTAATATCAAGAAAAATCTTGAAATCAGAACTTACGCCAAGCTCTAATTTCCAAACTACTTGCTTGATTTCGATGATTGTAACGGTTCTGAGTGTAAATTAACCTTAGCTTCTAAATCCTTGCAATCATTTTATAATCAAACAATTATTTCATAAAATTGCTATCTAAAAGTAGTTCCTTCGTATTTTTAAAGTTAGACGCTTTTTTTTAAAGGTGAAGTGGAACAAACATTCCCGAAAATAAACAAAGAATCATATACATGTATATATATATAAATATTGTATTAATGACAACAGAAAATAATTAAAATTATTATTATTATTCATTACAAATAAGTTTGCTGCTCACAGAGATATATATAACATTATGAAGAATAGAATAAGATCACATTTTTGCCAGGAACACAATCAATGTTAATTATTATGATCCTTTTTTATTTCAATATTGGATGAGGTGGATGATGTGGTGTCTTGCAGTTTGTGAGGCAGAATCATCTGCAACAGTTGTCGCCTGTGCTTCGCGTCGTCGGTGTTGGTGTGTGTGTCGTCATCGGTCTCATTTACTGCAGCAGATATTTCTCCATTGAGAACACAAGGCTCCATGGCATAGGCAAGCAGTTTCATAGAAATTGGATTCACACGCAGCAAATTTCCCACAAAAACTATCTGTAAAATAAAAATTAAACAATCTGTAAATATTTAGAGATTATGAAATCCGATTTTATGATTTTCGACTACTAATGGATGCTATGATAGATTTTTCAGGATTCTTATCAGATTTTCGATTGCGATGGATTCTGTGATAGGGCCGATTAATTAGTTTTAAATTTCGAGTTTTCTTTAATGTAACTAAACTTTGATGCTATGGATTTTAATTCTGTAAATTTGGTTGGTAAAATGTACCTACATTACATTCATATGTATGTGTATGGAGCCTAGTTATGTAAATATGTAGGTACATATTAATGTATAATGAAAGTGTTGGATGGTGATGGTTAGGTAAATACATATATGCATATAAAATTTAATATGATAGTTTTAATATACATAATATTCATTTGATTTTTAAAGATATATATTTATATAAATGTCGCAGAGTCAACCTAGTACATAACGTATGTAGGTTAGTACCTATTCAGTGACGTAGATATCAGAAAATACTAACTCGATTTGTGTTTTGTACGTAATTTATTATTTTTGATATGGAAATTAAAAGAATAGTCAAATTTATTAATTTAAAGCTTAAAGTTTATAAATTTAATTTGCTCTGGCCCGATCCAAATTCATAACTTCAAGTTTCTATTTTTCATTTTTATTTATTAGTTTTAAACTAAATTTGAATATTTTTTAATGTAGCTAAATATTGACGCTATTAGTATGTAGGTCCAAATATGTAGGTAAGTTTTTAGTATAATGGATTGAATGGATGATTCAAGAAATAGTTACTTAGGTACCTACATACCTACAAATTTATGTTTAAATCTTTATTATAGATTTTAATTACGGAAATTAGGATGATAATTGTGTACCTAGAGGTACAGTCAGATAAGAATATGTAGGCATGTAAATGTTTATACATACAATGTAAATTGTAAAATTTGCAAAAAGGTAATCCGTAATTCTAGATCACAAAAAAATGATTTTATTGATATTTAGTAAATTTGTTATAGTAATTAATTTTTTTATAATATAACTTATTATAATAAAATATACTAGCAATCCATTAAACAAAAAAAAAAAAAACTTAACTTATTATACTTACTATGAATTCTTTTCATTTTTCGTCGTTGAGTAGTTCTACCTCTTTGTTGGTTGATAAATATTTGCTTTGTTCCTGATATGGAAATTCATCGGAAAGTAAAAGCTTGCGGCAAATTGTTTCCATATTTTTTATAAATAAATTAAATGCACGGTTGGATCGTATGTACTTGCTCTTCTGTTCGATCACAGTGTTAGTAGAAAAGGTTTAATATTACGAAATGTTATATTAACAAAAGATTATGTCTCACACTATTCTTACCTCCGGTGGGAGTTGCTTTGAAGCACGGAATATTTCTTTTACTGGCAATGCTTTCTCTTTGGAGAATTCGATTGCCATTAAGATGAAGGAACTGTTGGGAGTTAGAAGTTAAATATAACATTTTATTTATGTGTAAAGTTTCAATTAACTTACCTACAGCTATATGGCGGTTTATTGTTTGTATGCACCAATGGATTATATGGCACATTGGAAAATTTTGCTTTGGCGGAGTGGGAGTTTTTCCAGTTCCTGCAGCGCATGGACAAATGTCTCCATTGCAGTGGCCATATAGACTTGTGAAGCCACAACTTCCAGATCGTTTATAACAGCTTCGGTGGCTTTCCGTCTTCCCAAGTAAAGCAGGCCCAGTATCGATGAAGTTGGAACGATTCGATCCAGTGTAAAGAAATTCTTAGTCATATAATTGTACCAAAACGCATGAAGCAATTGTTGTTCAATTTAATCAGAAAGCAATGAATGAGCTGTTGCTGTACAGTCATTTGTTGCCATTCTCGCTCAAAAGCTTGTCCAGTACAAATCCGGCGTTGGCGAAGCCATTTACAAAATTTGCAGCCAGATTCTGCATTCCTGAGTCCACTTGAATCAATGGGAAATTATTTCTTAATTAAACTTTTATATGTGTACAACAATTCCCAGAACATATTTCAATCGAAACGAAGAACTAAAACTTGAGAAGAAAAACAGATAACATTCATCCAATTGTGTAAGACATTCTAATAAGAACAGAATTATAAAAAAATATTTACGTACTGATTACTAGAATAATTTAATATATATTATGTATGGTATATATATACCGAAGAGAATGTTTTGAATACAAAAAGGTAAGGGAAACCCTCACTGTATTATTTATAATTTAAGTGCAATATGCATATGTACATAAGATCCGTGTGATTTTTAAAGATACATATAATTATTATATATAAATGTATGACGGCCTACATCGTATGAAGTATTCAGTTCAGTTATTTTGGAAATAAATATTTTTTTTTAAACAGACAGACGTAATTGAGGGAAGCACTTTTTGTTGTTTTCTATGATCGTAATTTCATGTTTGATTGTAATTTTTATTACGAATGTATCAACCACAAGATCGAAAATTTTCATATTTTCGACTTTCTCAACATTGAATGAACTGAATAAAATAATTTTTTTTATACAAATGCTCCCTAAAATTGTTAATAAAACTTCATACCAAATTTTCAAAAAAAAAAATGTTTCGATTTTTAAAAACTAGTAACAGAATTTTTTTTAATTTGAATTTTATATGTGTATTAATAAAATCTTAAAATGTTTTCGAAATTTTATACATACAAAATTAATTTATTAAAAAACCGCTCCAATGAATTTTTTTTGATATATTCTTAAAGAATTCAAATTGCATATTTGTTTTGCCTCAAACTATAAAGACTAAGCAATATAAAACCATTTAATTATGTGTATTATCCATTTATTTCTATACTTCATTATTATTCCCTTTTTACTAATCTTTGGGTACGTCACTGAATACTACATAAAATGTACGACCTCATACATTTATATATACACATGTGTCTTTAAAAATCACATGAATCTTATGTATGCATATTGCAGATTGCACCTGAATTATAAAGTTATATGCATATAGCTACCTACCCACCTACATCTTTCATTTTCATTATTATATGCACATGTTTACATACTTTGTTTCCATAAATATATATATATATGTATATTTTACTATCGTAACTTACATAATTCAAATCCATAACAAAGATTTAAATATACATTTGTAGATTGGTATTTACCTAAGTAACTATTCCTTTAATCATCTATGCGACAATTCATTATACTAAGAAAGATATCGCTCACCTTTATTGGACAACCCGTTCCAAAGATATAGTTCAAAAACTATTCACTGTTCACCTTGAAATACATAATCTAAAAATACTTTGAAGTGTATCTTTGGAACGGGTTATCCTAAAAACTTGGTTGATACCTTTTTGTAATCTACTCTTGATACTCTCAAAATCAGCATCAAAAGTTTTTATGTAGAAGCCTTATTGCAAAAAATCACTCTTGAAATACGCATATTTAGAATGATGTATGCGTATTCATGGAGCTATTTTTTTTAATACAACTTCTTTGCAAAAAATGTTGATGCTTCCTTTGAAAGTATGAAGTGCTGATTCTAAAAAGATATCGCTCACCTTTATTGGACAACCCGTTCCAAAGATATAGTTCGAAAGCTATTCGTATTCTATATAAAATAATATGTGTCTAAAAATCACATGAATCTTATGTATGCAGATTGCACCTAAATTATAAAGTTATATGCATATAGCTACCTACCCACCTACATCCTTCATTTTCATTATTATATGCACATGTTTACATACTTAGCTTCCATAAATATATATATATATATGTATATTTTACTATCCTAACTTACATAATTCAAATCCATAACAAAGATTTAAATATACATTTGTAGATTGGTATTTACCTAAGTAAGTTCCTTTAATCATCTATTCGACAATTCATTATTCTAAGAAATAAAGTAATCTGAACTACATCGGCCTTAAACCTGCATAGGATAACTAGACTACCTACCTACTAAACAGCTTTAATGGTTAGATACATTAAAGTTGTTGCCTACAACAGCAAGTTCGTGTGATCCAGTCTTGTATTTTATTTAATAATGACGGAGAAAAAGCAGGAGTTTTTGTTTTTTATACTATATTATATTATACTATGAGACTTACCTTCTCTTTCCATTCCTTGATCATATCGGTACTATCAGCTGGCATTTGATCCGTATAAACCATACATATGTATCCGGATTCGCGCAAGCATCTCTCAACTTCCAGTACTTCATCTGCCGAATTGCACAAGACTGCACAACGCTCCAACTGATATGCGCACTTATCCAAACATTTCATAACAACCGACATCTTTATGAAGTTACTTTGCAATTTAATGGAAACTTTAGCATTGGCATAGACTGCAGCTTCTAAATAGTCTGCAATGCACAACAAAGGCTGATTAGCAATCCTTACAAAATTAATAAATCGCCGAGTCCATGTCTTGGAAGTGACCACCAGTTGAAATGGAATCTTTTCATCTTGAAGAACTGGAGAGATAAGCTTGAAGAGGGTTTCATCAAACTCGGGATTCTCATTCATCATGCTGTCCAAACCATCGATAACTAAAGTTTTACTTGGCGTATGTTGAACAAGTTTTCCTTCTCGTTGGCCTCGAGCAAACGCTGCCGCACGGTGGTGTAATTACAAGCACACCACACCCATTGTGCAGTTCAATTTTAACATCTTCGTTGTTTCGAAGTCCATATGCTGGGACAATACTAATTTTTGGTGTTGTGCTAGCCAAAATGCGTCGACAATGACGAGAAATACTCTCAACCTGAACGGACGATGGTGCGATTATAATAATAGCTGGACCATAGGCCATAGACCAGTTCAATGTGTGTTACATGTCGCTCTTCGAAGCGTTTCATGCATGCACGTGAAGTGAACCGTTTCTGCAACTTAAATAGCGTGGATGGAACCAAGTTCTTTGGCGAGACCTTGAGCTTCTTCAAAACCGGGTGCTTCTATAATTTCACTGCGAATACCAGCAGACCATAAAATTCGCATTATTTGGGTGAAATATTTTACTGGTGGCCTAGAGCCGGTTACACAAACACCAACATCAATAGCTCGACATTCTTCATCAAATTCAGAACCAACTGCGGCGACTACTAACTTATCTAGGCAGAACGACAGACCGGTGACACTTATTCCACGTTTTTCATAGTCCAGAGTAGTATAGTTTGAAGAACTAAAATATATTATAATTACAGTACAGATTTAAATACGTGAAAGCAAAATAAAACTCACTTACTTCCGATTGCGATATTTGTTTTGAAATTAATAATATTTTTTTTATTGTTTTGTCATCTGTCAAAATACTCACCTCGAATTGAGAAAACTGGTCTTTTCTTGTGGTGGAATTTAGACACGTACGCATTAATATGCTATGGTTTGCTTCTACTTTTTGATTGGATTTTCTTCATTTTGAACATAAAATTAATAAATATTGCTTAATTTGTAAGCCAGAATCAACAAAAAGCTTTTATTAGTATGTTTTATGTTTGATTAAGGCCTTTAAAAATACAATTTAACTAAAAAGCAATTAATTTTTCAATTTTTGAATTTAACGGATTTCCATTTTAAGCATATAAGGTCACCATATCTACCATAGAGAAAATAATTAAATAGAGGCGCGACTCGTACCCCCCTTGCCTTAAACACCCGCAAATTTTTTTGGAGTTGAGTAAGAGAAAACTCTCTTAAATTACTCATTTTATCCTATCCGTGAATACATGTGAGTGGTGGATTAAAAAACCCTTTTGCTCAAACTGACAGATAATTTTTTTTGTTGTTGGTTTGTCAAAAGTCTGTCTGACATTTCTAATTACCAAAACTTAATTAATAGTTTTTTTTTCACATTTGGTAAGTTTCATTTCATATTTATTTAATTATTCTTTATTTCAATAAAAGAAATATATAACTACATGTCTTTTTTTTCAGGTTGAATTTATAATTGTTAAATTTGATGAACAAAATAAAGTGGCAAGGGTCTCACTGAGAGCCCAAGAAATCCTTGAAAAATTAAATGCAAAAGAACTTGCTGATCAGAACGGCGTTAAATCCCTATGGCGACCCGAATATGGAGGTTATATGATCGAAGGTACGCCTGGCATACCATTTGGAGGTTTGCTGGCGCATTTTAATCTTGTCGAAGCAAATATGAGAAACCGTGAACCGTTTCTGAACTGCTCAAGCCAGACGAATGTGTAATGTCGATTACAAATTTTCCACGTCTTGGTTGTCCATCGTTGGCTGGCTTTAACTGCCGCTTCGCCCATAAATCGAGGCTATCTAACAGAATCGGATTGTCGTTGGAATGTTATAAGTGCGTCTGTCGATTGTCGTACCGAAGAAGAACGAGGTTTGAAGCCTCTTAAAGAAAACAAATTTAGAATTCTAAAGTCGAGATATGATTCCATTGATTGTTCCAGAAGGTGAAAGATATAGACTTGGAGTTATATTCTATGCCTTCATGTTTAACATTGTATTTTTTTGTTTGTATTTACAGATACAATGATGTGCCTCTAGTTTATGATGAAGCTGTCTACCAACGCTTGCGTAGTGGAGAAATTGATCATCTATTAGCACAACACGTTGCTCATCTATTCATCCGTGAGACAGTATCTTTGTTCAGTGAAAGAGTTGATCAGAATGACGAGGAAGACACAGATCCATTTTGAGAACATTCAATCGACCAACTGGCAGACAATGCGTTTCAAAGCACCGCCACCAAATTCGTCGATTGGTTGGCGTGTTGAATTCCTACCATGCGAAGCTCAGATGACAGATTTTGAAAATGCAGCATTTGTGTGCTTCGTTGTCCTTCTAACTAGAGTCATACTTTCCTATCAATTGGATTTCCTAATTCCAATTAGTAAAGTAGATGCAAATATGCAAACAGCACAAAAACGCGATGCTTGTCGGAAGGAAAAATTCTGGTTTAGAAAATCAATTCAGAAAACCAAACCATACGGAGAACAAGTAAATGGACACGGATGTTGTCCCGATGAATATGATCGATTATCTATTGATGAAATCATAAATGGAAAGGTAATTTGTAAAAATTTCATTCTCTCAAATCTTAATTTTAATTTAAATGCAATTTTTTTCTTAAACTGATGGCTTTCCAGGACTCATTCCACCAATTAAAAGTTACCTACAATCGATGGAAGTCGATGCCGATACCCAGTGTACCATTGAGCAGTACTTACGTTTGATACAAGAACGAGCATCTGGAGAATTCACAACAACTGCCACATGGATGAGAGAGGAAGTTCTTAATCATCCAGAATACAAGTAAGTTTTTTATCCTTTTTAGTAAATTATAGAATTTTTTATTTTTGAATATTATTTTGTTTGAAATTGAAATTTATTTTTAGTTTTTTTTTCAGAAAAGACTATTGTTAGTGGTCACATCAACTTTGATCTTATGATGAAGATCAAACAGATACAAGAAGGAAAACTTCTAGTGCCTTCGCTTCTTGGACAGGATAATAATTCCAAAATGAAAGATTCCATTCCACAGGCACTGCAAAAGCATTTAGCCAAGAGTAGTTGTAATAAATGACCAGCAACGCAATCATCATCATCATCATTTACAACACTTCTTGATCAGCATTGTAATACCAATATTTTTACAACACAAGTACTTACAGCTTAAATATTCAAATAAGTATGAACGTATGTATAACAGAATTCTCTACGAGTAGAAAAGCCGGACGATATTGTGCATTTATGGAGAATAAAAGCGTGTGAAAAGGATGGGAACTAAATTCTGTAAAACAGAATTTGAATAAATACAAAGGTGCATAAGATGATATTGTAACGAGGTTTTGAATTTTAATAATTAAAGTCGGTTTAAGAAATCATATTTCACATTTTATGTAAAAAACAAAAACGAAATAAAACAAATAGTATAGCTAAAAGCTGTTGTTCACAAAAGAGACTATCGAATTTACTATTTTGAAATATACATAATTGGATGTTTTTCCAGAAAAGTGAAGACAGTGGTTTTGATTGGGAATAATTTTAAAGGAATTAATAATAATAGATTTATTTTATTTGTAACCTATAGGTAGCGCATTTAGCTATTTGGCGGGATAGGTCAATATTTAAAGACCTTACTTTCTATTATATTTTAATTTGCCATTCAAAATGGAAAGTTATTTGTCTTCGAAAAATCATTATGCATTTGAAAATGGTTTTAATTAAAATGGCATTACCTAAGACGAAAACATTTAAACTACCTCCTCGTAAAAACGGAACGTACGCAAGTCTAAATCTGAGATCAAGCAAGTACTTTGGAAATGACAGCTTGTCCAAAGTAGCAAATCCAAGAAATTTCTACTGATATCAAGAAAAATCTTGAAATCAGTACTTACGCCAAGCTCTAATTTCCAAACTACTTGCTTGATTTCGATGATTGTAACGGTTCTGAGTGTAAATTAACCTTAGCTTCTAAATCCCTGCAATCATTTTAAATTCAAAAAATTATTTCGAAAAATTGCTATCTAAAAGTAGTTTCTTCGTGTTTTAAAAAAAATGAAAAATTACAAAATTACTTTCAGATGCAAATTTTTTGAAATATTTGCTCGAATTGAAAACGGTTTCAAGAATTTACAAGCTGACATAAATTAAAACTCACAACAGTTTCAATCATCGAGATCAAGCAAGTACTTTGGAAATTATAGCTTGTCCAAAGTAGCAAATCCAAGAAATTTCTACTGATATCAAGAAAAATCTTGAAATCAGTACTTACGCCAAGCTCTAATTTCCAAACTACTTGCTTGATTTCGATGATTGTAACGGTTCTGAGTGTAAATTAACCTTAGCTTCTAAATCCCTGCAATCATTTTAAATTCAAAAATTATTTCGAAAAATTGCTATCTAAAAGTAGTTTCTTCGTGTTTTAAAAAAAATGAAAAATTACAAAATTACTTTCAGATACAAATTTTTTGAAATATTTGCTCGAATTCAAAACGGTTTCAAGAATTATTTAATTATTCTTTATTTCAATAAAAGAAATATATAACTACATGTCTTTTTTTTCAGGTTGAATATATAATTGTTAAATTTGATGAACAAAATAAAGTGGCAAGAGTCTCACTGAGAGCCCAAGAAATCCTTGAAAAATTAAATGCAAAAGAACTTGCTGATCAGAACGGCGTTAAATCCCTATGGCGACCCGAATATGGAGGTTATATGATCGAAGGTACGCCTGGCATACCATTTGGAGGTTTGCTGGCGCATTTTAATCTTGTCGAAGCAAATATGAGAAACCGTGAACCGTTTCTGAACTGCTCAAGCCAGACGAATGTGTAATGTCGATTACAAATTTTCCACGTCTTGGTTGTCCATCGTTGGCTGGCTTTAACTGCCGCTTCGCCCATAAATCGAGGCTATCTAACAGAATCGGATTGTCGTTGGAATGTTATAAGTGCGTCTGTCGATTGTCGTACCGAAGAAGAACGAGGTTTGAAGCCTCTTAAAGAAAACAAATTTAGAATTCTAAAGTCGAGATATGATTCCATTGATTGTTCCAGAAGGTGAAAGATATAGACTTGGAGTTATATTCTATGCCTTCATGTTTAACATTGTATTTTTTTGTTTGTATTTACAGATACAATGATGTGCCTCTAGTTTATGATGAAGCTGTCTACCAACGCTTGCGTAGTGGAGAAATTGATCATCTATTAGCACAACACGTTGCTCATCTATTCATCCGTGAGACAGTATCTTTGTTCAGTGAAAGAGTTGATCAGAATGACGAGGAAGACACAGATCATTTTGAGAACATTCAATCGACCAACTGGCAGACAATGCGTTTCAAAGCACCGCCACCAAATTCGTCCATTGGTTGGCGTGTTGAATTCCTACCATGCGAAGCTCAGATGACAGATTTTGAAAATGCAGCATTTGTGTGCTTCGTTGTCCTTCTAACTAGAGTCATACTTTCCTATCAATTGGATTTCCTAATTCCAATTAGTAAAGTAGATGCAAATATGCAAACAGCACAAAAACGCGATGCTTGTCGGAAGGAAAAATTCTGGTTTAGAAAATCAATTCAGAAAACCAAACCATACGGAGAACAAGTAAATGGACACGGATGTTGTCCCGATGAATATGATCGATTATCTATTGATGAAATCATAAATGGAAAGGTAATTTGTAAAAATTTCATTCTCTCAAATCTTAATTTTAATTTAAATGCAATTTTTTTCTTAAACTGATGGCTTTCCAGGACTCATTCCACCAATTAAAAGTTACCTACAATCGATGGAAGTCGATGCCGATACCCAGTGTACCATTGAGCAGTACTTACGTTTGATACAAGAACGAGCATCTGGAGAATTCACAACAACTGCCACATGGATGAGAGAGGAAGTTCTTAATCATCCAGAATACAAGTAAGTTTTTTATCCTTTTTAGTAAATTATAGAATTTTTTATTTTTGAATATTATTTTGTTTGAAATTGAAATTTATTTTTAGTTTTTTTTTCAGAAAAGACTATTGTTAGTGGTCACATCAACTTTGATCTTATGATGAAGATCAAACAGATACAAGAAGGAAAACTTCTAGTGCCTTCGCTTCTTGGACAGGATAATAATTCCAAAATGAAAGATTCCATTCCACAGGCACTGCAAAAGCATTTAGCCAAGAGTAGTTGTAATAAATGACCAGCAACGCAATCATCATCATCATCATTTACAACACTTCTTGATCAGCATTGTAATACCAATATTTTTACAACACAAGTACTTACAGCTTAAATATTCAAATAAGTATGAACGTATGTATAACAGAATTCTCTACGAGTAGAAAAGCCGGACGATATTGTGCATTTATGGAGAATAAAAGCGTGTGAAAAGGATGGGAACTAAATTCTGTAAAACAGAATTTGAATAAATACAAAGGTGCATAAGATGATATTGTAACGAGGTTTTGAATTTTAATAATTAAAGTCGGTTTAAGAAATCATATTTCACATTTTATGTAAAAAACAAAAACGAAATAAAACAAATAGTATAGCTAAAAGCTGTTGTTCACAAAAGAGACTATCGAATTTACTATTTTGAAATATACATAATTGGATGTTTTTCCAGAAAAGTGAAGACAGTGGTTTTGATTGGGAATAATTTTAAAGGAATTAATAATAATAGATTTATTTTATTTGTAACCTATAGGTAGCGCATTTAGCTATTTGGCGGGATAGGTCAATATTTAAAGACCTTACTTTCTATTAGATTTTAATTTGCCATTCAAAATGGAAAGTTATTTGTCTTCGAAAAATCATTATGCATTTGTAAATGGTTTTAATTAAAATGGCATTACCTAAGACGAAAACATTTAAACTACCTCCTCGTAAAAACGGAACGTACGCAAGTCTAAATCTGAGATCAAGCAAGTACTTTGGAAATGACAGCTTGTCCAAAGTAGCAAATCCAAGAAATTTCTACTGATATCAAGAAAAATCTTGAAATCAGTACTTACGCCAAGCTCTAATTTCCAAACTACTTGCTTGATTTCGATGATTGTAACGGTTCTGAGTGTAAATTAACCTTAGCTTCTAAATCCCTGCAATCATTTTAAATTCAAAAAATTATTTCGAAAAATTGCTATCTAAAAGTAGTTTCTTCGTGTTTTAAAAAAAATGAAAAATTACAAAATTACTTTCAGATGCAAATTTTTTGAAATATTTGCTCGAATTGAAAACGGTTTCAAGAATTTACAAGCTGACATAAATTAAAACTCACAACAGTTTCAATCATCGAGATCAAGCAAGTACTTTGGAAATTATAGCTTGTCCAAAGTAGCAAATCCAAGAAATTTCTACTGATATCAAGAAAAATCTTGAAATCAGTACTTACGCCAAGCTCTAATTTCCAAACTACTTGCTTGATTTCGATGATTGTAACGGTTCTGAGTGTAAATTAACCTTAGCTTCTAAATCCCTGCAATCATTTTAAATTCAAAAATTATTTCGAAAAATTGCTATCTAAAAGTAGTTTCTTCGTGTTTTAAAAAAAATGAAAAATTACAAAATTACTTTCAGATACAAATTTTTTGAAATATTTGCTCGAATTCAAAACGGTTTCAAGAATTTACAAGCTGAAATAAATTAAAACTCACAACAGTTTAAATCATCGAGATCAAGCAAGTACTTTGGAAATGACAGCTTGTCCAAAGTAGCAAATCCAAGAAATTTCTACTGATATCAAGAAAAATCTTGAAATCAGTACCTACGCCAAGCTCTAATTTCCAAACTACTTGCTTGATTTCCATGACTGCAACTGTTCTGAGTGTAAATTAACCTCAGCTTCTAAATGCTTGTAATTATTTTATAATCAAACAATTATTTAGAAAAATTGCTATCTAAAAGTAGTTTCTTCGTGTTTTAAAAAAAATGAAAAATTACAAAATTACTTTCAGATACAAATTTTTTGAAATATTTGCTCGAATTCAAAACGGTTTCAAGAATTTACAAGCTGAAATAAATTAAAACTCACAACAGTTTAAATCATCGAGATCAAGCAAGTACTTTGGAAATGACAGCTTGTCCAAAGTAGCAAATCCAAGAAATTTCTACTGATATCAAGAAAAATCTTGAAATCAGTACCTACGCCAAGCTCTAATTTCCAAACTACTTGCTTGATTTCGATGACTGCAACTGTTCTGAGTGTAAATTAACCTCAGCTTCTAAATGCTTGTAATTATTTTATAATCAAACAATTATTTAGAAAAATTGCTATCTAAAAGTAGTTTTTTCGTGTTTTTAAAGTTAGACCGTTTTTTAAAAGGTGAAGTTGAACAAACATTCCCGAAAATAAAAAAAAAAGAATCATATACATGTATATATATATATAAATATTGTATTAATGACAACACAAAATAATTAAAATTATTATTATTATTCATTACAAATAAGTTTGCTGCTCACAAAGATATATAGAACATTAGGAAGAATAGAATAAGATCACATTTTTGCCAGGAACACATGGATGTTAATTATTATGATCCTTTTTTATTTCAATATTGGATGATGTGGATCATGTGGTGTCTTCTGTTGAAGATTATGTAGCAGTTTGTGAGGCAGAATCATCTGCAACAGTTGTCGCCTGTCGTTGGAGTTGGTGTGTCTATCGTAATCGGACTCATTGACTGCAGCAGATATTTCTCCATTGAACTGAATCAAACACAAGGCACAATTGGATTCACACGCAGCAAATTTCCAACAAAAACTATCTGTAAAATAAAAATTTAAAAATCTGTAAATATTTAGAGAATTTGAAATCCGATTTTATGATTAATAATAATAATGGATGCTATGATAGATTTTTCAGGATTCGTAGTAGATTTGCGATTGCGATGGATTCTGTGATAGGGCCGATTTATTAGTTTTAAATTTCGAGTTTTCTTTAATGTAACTAAACTTTGACGGTGTTTGTATGTAGGTCCAATTATCATTAGGTAAGTTTAAAGCCGATGTAGGTAAGTTCTTAGTATAATGAATAGAATTATTGTATGTTTCAGGAAATAGTTACTAGGTACCTACCTAAAAATGTATATTTTAATCTATGTTATGGATTTTAATTCTGTAAATTGGGATGGTAAAATGTACCTACATTACATACATATGTATGTATATGGACCCTAGGTATGTAAATATGTAGGTACATAATAATGTATAATGAAAGTGTTGGATGGTTATGGTTAGGTAGATCCATATATGCATATAAAACTTTATATGATAGTTTTAATATACATAATATTCATTTGATTGTTAAAGATATATATTTATATAAATGTCAGAGAGTCCACCTAGAACATAATGTATGTAGGTTGGTATCTATTCAGTGACGTAGATATCAGAAACTACTAACTCGATTTGCGTTTTGTATGTAATTTATTATTTTTGAAATGGAAATTAAAAGAATAGTCAAATTTATAAATTTAAAGTTTAAAGTTTATAAATTTAATTTGCTCTGGCCCGATCCAAATTCATAACTTCAAGTTTCTATTTTTCATTTTTATTTATCAGTTTTAAACTAAATTTTAATATTTTTTAATGTAGCTAAACATTGACGCTATTAGTAGGTAGATCCAAATATGTAGGTAAGTTTTTAGTATAATGGATTGAATGGATGATTCAAGGAATAGTTACTTAGGTACCTACATACCTACAAATTTATGTTTAAATCTAGATTATAGATTTTAATTACGGAAATTAGGATGATAATTGTGTACCCACACTTCATACAGATATGAATATGTAGGCATGTAAATGTAAATACATACAATGTACATTGAAAGTGTAAGCTGGTGATAAGTAGGTAGATATATGCATATAATTTTATATGATAGGTGCAATATACATAATATTCATTTGATTTTTAATGATATATAGGTATATAAATGTATGAGAGCCCAAATAGTATATACTGTAAGTAGGTAGGTATTCAGTGACGTAGATAGCAAAAACATGTGTATGTATGTAATTTAGTCATTATTATGCGTAAAATGAAATATAATTAGGTAGAAGAAATGGATATACATATTTATATCGACCGATAGAGAGACAGACGGAATATCAAGTTAGATTAAAATTTCGGGTTCGATTTTTTTAAAGTGTAAAATTTGCAAAAAGGTAATCCGTAATTAATTCTAGATCACAAAAAATTGATTTTATTGATTTTTAGTAAATTTGTTATAGTAATTAATTTTTTTATAACATAACTTATTATAATAAAATATACTAGCAATCCATTAAACAAAAAAAAACTTAACTTATTATACTTACTATGAATTCTTTTTATTTTTCGTCGTTGAGTAGTTCTACCTCTTTGTTGGTTGATAAATATTTGCTTTGTTCCTGATATGAAAATATGGTGGGAGTTGCTTTGAAGCACGGAAAATGCTAGACAATCCATGCATATATTTCTTTTACTGGCAATGCTTTCTCTTTGGAGAATTCGATTGCCATGAAGATGAAGGAACTGTTGGGAGTTAGAAGTTAAATATAACATTTTATTTTTGTGTAAAGTTTCAATTAACTTACCTACAGCTATATGGCGGTTTATTGTGTGTATGCACCAATGGATTATATGGCACATTGGAAAATTTTGCTTTGGTGGAGTGGGAGTTTTTCCAGTTCCTGCAGCGCATGGACAAATGTCTCCATTGCAAATGTCTCCATTCGTCTTCCCAAGTAAAGCAAGCCCAGTATCGATGAAGGTGGAACGATTCGATCCAGCGTAAAGAAATTCTTAGTCACATAATTGTACCAAAACGCATGGAGCAATTGTTGTTCAATTTAACCAGAAAGCAATGAATGAGCTGTTGCTGTACAGTCATTTGTTGCCATTCTCGCTCAAAAGCTTGTCCAGTCCAAATCCGGCGTTGGCGAAGCCATTTACAAAACTTGCAGCCAGATTCTGCATTCCTGAGTCCACTTGAATCAATGGGAAATTATTTCTTAATTAAACTTTTTTATGTGTACAACAATTCCCAGAACAAATTTCAATCGAAACGAAGAACTAAAACTTGAAAAGAAAAACAGATAACATTCATCCAATTGTATAATACATTCTGATAAGAACAGAATTATAAAAAAATATTTACGTACTGATTACTAGAATAATTTAATATATATTATGTATGGTCGTTAATGTTTCATAAGTTAAATAAATATGTATATATATACCGAAGAGAATGTTTTGAATAAAAAAAGGTAACGGAAACCCTCACTTCATTATTTACAATTTAAGCGCAATATGCATATGTTTATAAGATCCATGTGCTTTTTAAAGATACATAAATATGTATATATAAATGTATGACGGCCTACATCGTATGAAGTATTCAGTTCAGTTATTTTGGAAATATATATATTTTTTTAAAACTCGACATTTCAAAAACGAATCAATAGATTTTTTCGAAACTTCGTAATTGGTATTTTTTGACTTTATCTTAATAGTTAAAAAAAACTTCTTTTAGTTATATGCATATAGCTACCTACCCACCTACATCCTTCGTGTTCATTATTATATGTATATGTTTACATAACTAGGTTCCATCTATGTATGTACCTACATATTACTCTCCTATATTACATAATTAAAATATATACTATAAATTTAAATATGCTTTTGTAGGTAGGTACATGTGTAACTATTCCTTGAATCATCCACTCGACAAGTCATTGTACTAAGAATCAAGGTAATCATACTTACATCGGCTTCAAACCTGCATAGGATAACTAGACTACATACCTACTAAACAGCTTTAATGGTTAGATACATTAAAGTTGTTAGCTACAACAGCAAGTTCGTGTGATCCAGTCTTGCATATTTATGGAGTTATTTTTTTTAATACAAGTTCTTTGTAAAAAAATGTTGATGCTTCCTTTGAAAGTATGAAGTGCTGATTCCAAAAAGATGTCGCTCACCTTTATTGGACAACCCGTTGCAAAGATATAGTTGAAAATCTATTCACTGTTCACCTTGAAATACATAATCTGAAAATACTTTGAAGTGTATCTTTGGAACGGGTTATCCTAAAAACTTGGTTGATACCTTTTTGTAATCTACTCTTGATACTCTCAAAATCAGCATCAAAAGTTTTTATGTAGAAGCCTTATTGCAAAAAATCACTCTTGAAATACGCATATTTAGAATGATGTATGCGTATTCCTGGAGCTATTTTTTTTTATTCAACTTCTTTGCAAAAAATGTTGATGCTTCCTTTGAAAGTATGAAGTGCTGATTCTAAAAAGATATCGCTCACCTTTATTGGACAACCCGTTGCAAAGATATAGTTGAAAATCTATTCACTGTTCACCTTGAAATACATAATCTGAAAATACTTTGAAGTGTATCTTTGGAACGGGTTATCCTAAAAACTTGGTTGATACCTTTTTGTAATCTACTCTTGATACTCTCAAAATCAGCATCAAAAGTTTTTATGTAGAAGCCTTATTGCAAAAAATCACTCTTGAAATACGCATATTTAGAATGATGTATGCGTATTCCTGGAGCTATTTTTTTTATTCAACTTCTTTGCAAAAAATGTTGATGCTTCCTTTGAAAGTATGAAGTGCTGATTCTAAAAAGATATCGCTCACCTTTATTGGACAACCCGTTGCAAAGATATAGTTGAAAATCTATTCACTGTTCACCTTGAAATACATAATCTGAAAATACTTTGAAGTGTATCTTTGGAACGGGTTATCCTAAAAACTTGGTTGATACCTTTTTGTAATCTACTCTTGATACTCTCAAAATCAGCATCAAAAGTTTTTATGTAGAAACCTTATTGCAAAAAATCACTCTTGAAATACGCATATTTAGAATGATGTATGCGTATTCCTGGAGCTATTTTTTTTTATTCAACTTCTTTGCAAAAAATGTTGATGCTTCCTTTGAAAGTATGAAGTGCTGATTCTAAAAAGATATCGCTCACCTTTATTGGACAACCCGTTCCAAAGATATAGTTCAAAAACTATTCACTGTTCACCTTGAAATACATAATCTGAAAATACTTTGAAGTGTATCTTTGGAACGGGTTATCCTAAAAACTTGGTTGATACCTTTTTGTAATCTACTCTTGATACTCTCAAAATCACCATCAAAAGTTTTTATGTAGAAGCCTTATTGCAAAAAATCACTCTTGAAATACGCATATTTAGAATGATGTATGCGTATTCCTGGAGCTATTTTTTTTTATTCAACTTCTTTGCAAAAAATGTTGATGCTTCCTTTGAAAGTATGAAGTGCTGATTCTAAAAAGATATCGCTCACCTTTATTGGACAACCCGTTGCAAAGATATAGTTGAAAATCTATTCACTGTTCACCTTGAAATACATAATCTGAAAATACTTTGAAGTGTATCTTTGGAACGTTTTATCCTAAAAACTTGGTTGATACCTTTTTGTAATCTACTCTTGATACTCTCAAAATCAGCATCAAAAGTTTTTATGTAGAAGCCTTATTGCAAAAAATCACTCTTGAAATACGCATATTTAGAATGATGTATGCGTATTCCTGGAGCTATTTTTTTTTATTCAACTTCTTTGCAAAAAATGTTGATGCTTCCTTTGAAAGTATGAAGTGCTGATTCTAAAAAGATATCGCTCACCTTTATTGGACAACCCGTTGCAAAGATATTGTTCAAAATCTATTCGTATTCTATATTAAATAATATGTGTCTAAGAATCACATGAATCTTATGTATGCAGATTGCACCTAAATTATAAAGTTATATGCATATAGCTACCTACCCACCTACATCCTTCATTTTCATTATTATATGCACATGTTTACATACTTAGCTTCCATAAATATATATATATATATATATATGTATATTTTACTATCCTAACTTACATAATTCAAATCCATAACAAAGATTTAAATATACATTTGTAGATTGGTATTTACCTAAGTAACTATTCTTTTAATCATCTATCCGACAATTCATTATACTAAGAATTAAAGTAATCTTAACTACATCGGCCTAAACAGCTTTAATGTCTAGATACATTAAGGTTGTTAGCTACAACAGCAAGTTCGTGCTATCCAGTCTTGCATTTTATTTAATAATGACGGAGAAAAAGCAGGAGTTTTTTTTTTTATTCTATACTATACTATACTATGAGACTTACCTTCTCCTTCCATTCCTTGATCATATCGGTACTATCAGCTGGCATTTGATCCGTATAAACCATACACATGTATCCGGATTCGCGCAAGCATCTCTCAACTTCCAGTACTTCATCTGCCGAATTGCACAAGACTGCACAACGCTCCAACTGATATGCGCACTTATCCAAACATTTCATACTTGCAATTTAATGGAAACTTTAGCCTTGGCATAGACTGCAGCTTCTAAATAGTCTGCAATGCACAACAAAGGCTGATTAGAAATCCTTACAAAATTAATAAATCGCCGAGTCCATATCTTGGAAGTGACCACCAGTTGAAATGGAATCTTTTCATCTTGAAGAACTGGAGAGATAAGCTTGAAGAGGGTTTCATCAAACTCGGGATTCTCACTCATTATGCTGCCCAAACCATCGATAACTAAAGTTTTACTTGGCGTATGTTGAACAAGTTTTCCTTCTGTAATTACAAGCACACCACACCCATTAAGCAGTTAAATTTTAACATCTTCGTTGTTTCGAAGTCCATATGCTGGGACAATACTAATTTTTGGTGTTGTGCTAGCCAAAATGCGTCGACAATGACGAGAAATACTCTCAACCTGAACGGACGATGGTGCGATTATAATAACTTATCGATTCTAGACGGAAACTCAACATGGAGGCAAATAACACCAGGTTTTACCAGTTCTATTCGAGTTGATCACACAAAAGCAATTGCCACGAACTAAATGCGACCAAGCGTACGCTTGGATGCGATACATTTTAGTCAATCGCATGTGCTCCATTTCTTGGTGGATTTCTGCTGCAAACAAGGCATTCTTCATGCGTTCAATTGGTTTAACATTGTTTTTACTGTGAGCCAATACAAGATGCTTAAAGAAATTTGTTTTCAAAGTAGCTTTACCAATGACTTCGGGAAGATTAAGATTGGTTTGGTATGATGGAAGAAGAGGATTAGTTAAATTACGAAAGTAAGTTTTTTTGTTAATATTTTCGTAGAACGTATGGACGGATCGGAATTTTCACTAGTAACTGGTGTGGAACACGGAGATTGTAAAAGTGATGAATTTAACGATTGGACAGTTTCATTTTTAATATATTTTATAAATAAATTACAGGACAAAATACAAAATAAATAAAATAAAACTCGCGCACTTCCAATATTTGTTTTGAAATGAATATCTTTTTTTTTTATTGTTTTGTCATCTGTCAAAATACTCACCTCACATTGAGTAAACTGGTCTTTTCTTGTGGTGGAATTTTGGCACGTTCGCATTAATATGCTATGGTTTGCTTCTACTTTTTGATTGGATTTTCTTCATTTTGAACATAAAATTAATAAATATTGCTTAATTTGTAAGCCAGAATCAACAAAAAGCTTTTATTAGTATGTTTTATGTTTGATTAAGGCCTTTAAAAATACAATTTAACTAAAAAGCAATTCATTTTTGAATTTTTGAATTTAACGGATTTCCATTTTAAATATATTAGGTCACCATATCTACCAAAATTGTGATTGCGCACTCCTCCGTTTCGATAAGCCTGTGTTGGTGTCTGCTCCATTTAAAATGCACGGGCAACTAACACATGCTTGTCGAAACGGAGGAAATCCTCTCAATTTAGCTTGTAGGGTGAAAGAGAATAAACCCCCGAAGTCGTGCCTCTATATTAGTTTCTCTATGATATCTACCAAAATTAGGAATGCGCACTCCTCCGTTTCGATAAGCCTGTGTTGGTGTCTGCTCCATTTAAAATGCACGGGCAACTAACACATGCTTGTCGAAACGGAGGAAATCCTCTCAATTTAGCTTGTAGGGTGAAAGAGAATAAGCCCCCGAAGTCGTGCCTCTATATTAGTTTCTCTATGGTTGTGAGACTGATGTTACAAGATCGAGTTTCGTATAAAATTGGAACACTTGGCGGAATTGTTTGCTAGAAAGAGCAATATAAATTAAAATCAATATAATATAATTTAAAATGAACTTTCTTGAATCTCTAGTTTTATTCTTCCCATTTGATTTTCGATGGCCAAAGCGATTAGTCGGAAACTACAGACGATAATGCTGGTGACGAATCAAGTGAATCAACACACAATTATTTTTTTTTTGATTGAAATAAATAAAATTGTGAAATAACCATTAAATAAAAAGAAACATTTGTGAAAATGAAAGTAAATAAATTTATTTCTCGTAATAGCTTACTTACTGTCAGATTGACTTATTACAAATCAACAAAAAAATGATCTGTCAGTTTGAGCAATAGGGCATTTTTAATCCACCACTCACATGTATTCACGGATAGGAAAAAATGAGTAATTTAAGACAGTAATGTTATTATTTTCTCTATAGTTAGCACTAAGAAAGTAATTCATTCATTTTTCAATAATAGGTGCATTTTTTTGCAATCCCCGGAGGAATTGGTTGTAACAAACGACCAAGGCGCTTAGTGAAATACTTGGCAGCAATATTAATTTCCAAGATGACATTTGAAGAACAGCTGTAGTGCAAGAAAAAAACAAACTTCACTGTTTGCCTCATCCTCATCGTTCTAAAAATCATCGAGTTGATTTGTCTTGTGTAATTTCGATATATTTATTTTTTTTTCTTATAACTGCACGCGCTCATGGGATTATGAATACCCTTTATATGTTTTTCTTAACACAGCGCGGGCATGAATTTAAACTACTTTTCTATTAAAATAACATAAAAAGAACCAAGTTAATTATTATTTATACAAGAAAATGTGAATCAAGTAATTTGAAAATTGAACTCAAGTATTTTGAAAATTGTTTTTAGCCGATGTAATTTTCTTTTAATTTTCACAAATACAGTTGTACATAGAATTCAACTACTTGAAAACTACCCCATTCGTCGGTCACTGGTGACATTATATTAGTGGACGAGTTGCTTATTCGGGACGCTCAGTTTCAACCCCACTGAGGATAACCGGAAAAAGTTTCAACAAGCTAGAAAGACTTGCAACGTTCACATTCGGAGAACCAAATTTTTGTATGACCAAAAATTAAGGCAAAAAATACTACAATGTCCCAAAGGTAGTAAAAATTTTTGGTCTTTTGTAAAAAACATTCGGAATTCATCGTCGTCTTCGGTTCCAACGCTCGTCTTTAATGACACCCCTTTTGTCAGCTCTCGTGAAAAAGCCAATTTGCTGCAGCGCAGTTCGCTGTAATTTCGACGCTGCCAGAAAGTGTAATGACTCCTCCTGTACTTGAGAGCGTAAATGATTTTATGGGACGAATCTTCTTTCGCACTCGTGCAGTTGCTAGAGTCCTCAAAGACCTTGATATTCACAAATCCGCTGGCCCGGATAGTATCCCTCCCATCGTTCTGAAGAGGTGTTGTTCAACACTGGCTAAACCACTGCGTAAGCTTTTCCATCTGTCCTACTCTACTGGTCTCTTTCCGAGTGGATAGAAAACAGCATTTGTCCAGCCTGTCCCTAAAAAAGGCGAATCTTCTTCACCCGCTAATTACCGTCCAATTGCACTTACGTCCCTTCTTTCCAAGGTCATGGAAACGCTGATTAATTATCAGCTTAAGAAATATCTTGAAGAACGAAAGCTCCTCAATGACCGGCAGTATGGCTTTCGTAGCAATAGGTCCACTGGTGATCTGATGGTATATCTCACCGAGCAGTGGCACAAATCTTTACATCGTTTTGGAGAAAGTAAGATTATTGCGCTTGATATTTCAAAAGCATTTGATAGAGTCTGGCATCAAGCTCTCTTATCGAAAATGCGTGCATTTGGTATCGATGAATCTCTTCTTCGTTGGATTAGAAATTATCTTTCGGACCGATCAATACAAGTTGTATTGGATGGTTTCAAGTCTGATATCCACAAAATAAATGCTGGTGTGCCCCAGGGCTCCGTATTGTCTCCAACCCTATTTCTCATTTTTATTAATGATCTCTTATCTGGAACTTCTAATCCACTTAATTGTTTTGCTGACGATAGTACTCTCAGCTTTTCATATTCGTTTTTAGATGCACCTCCTTGTTTTTCGGATGTGCAACTGGAACGGCAGCGTATGATAAGCTCATTAAATTCTGATCTTGACAGCATTGTCCAATGGGGAATTAAGAACCGTGTAGAATTTAATGCTTCAAAAACTCAGTGCTGTCTTCTGTCGTTAAAGCAGAACCCACCCCCATGCCGCTATCCATGAGCGGCACTTGCATTGAAGAAACCGATCAGCTTTCAGTTCTTGGTATGTGCATCACAGACCACCTCTTGTGGAATGACCACATATTCGATGTCGCCAAAAATGCTGCAGTGTCTGGGCTTTCTTCGAAGGTGCAAGAAATTCTTCTCCCCGTCTGATCTGGCTGTAATCTATAAGGCCTTCATTCGTCCAAAGCTGGAGTATAACTCGCACATTTGGGCAGGAGCTCCCAAAACACATTTGATTCTTTTAGATAGACTTCAGAATAGAGCTCTAAGAATGATAGGCGACAGACATATAGTAGAGACATTTACATCTCTAGAACACCGTCGAAATGTTACATGTCTGTCATTATTTTATCGCTATTTTTATAAACACTGTTCCAGCGAAATAGCCAGTTGCATTCCTCCCCTTAAATTTTTCAACCGTAATACTCGCGCTTCTAGGAATGCTCATCAGTTTACCCTTGAGCCCAACTTCGGACGTACTGTCAAGTACAGAGATTCTTTCTTTAGCCGTACAACGCGAATGTGGAATACTTTACCCGGCTCTATTTTCCCCTCCCATTTTGATATTCAGAAATTCAAAACCAATGTGCATCAGTATCTCCTCTTGCATCTTTCCCTAATCTCCTAACGCTCGCACTGTGCTTGTTCATATTAAGGGTAGTCAAAACCCCTTTAGTGCGCGCAAACGTTTAAAAAAAAAAAAACCATAGAGGCAATACAAAATCGGAGAATGTTTAAATTGATTTGGTGTTGTGTTGCGGAATGTATATTAAAAGGTAGATTAGGTTAGGTTGACATGGTCGTCAGGAAAACAACTGGCACACTTAGGCCAATAGCTCAACCAAACCAAACAAAATTGATAATTATTTGACATATTAAAATGTCAGCTTTGAAGTTTCTATACATTTTATCGAAAACTTAGTGAAAAAGTTTTTGGTAGCACAGTTTTTATCCTCTCCAATAGCTAAGTCCCGAGAATTTTCTGGGTTTAAGCTAAACACCCCCGGGGACTAGTTGTTGTTCGATTTATTATGCAAATTGTTAATCCTACTCATCGTTTTTTCGTCCAATTTCCCCCTGGCTTAGAAAAAAACACGCCTAAATTCTAAACATACCCACTGATTTTTCAAAATTACCGACAAATTGGTGGTGAGAATCGGAATTGGCTTTGAGGTTATAGAGAGAGGAGCAGAAAAGATTCTTGTGTGCTCTTTATCAATGGGTCTATTGGAAGAGGAACGGAAAAGTTACTTGTGTGCGTGTTTCAACTTGTAGGCAAAAGCGAATGACGTCATAAGTTTCGGGTCCTTATGCTATTAGTTTAAGCCATTTGTTTGGATTATATCCATAATTATCGTATCTCACAACTCTCCAATTTTATTAAAGAGCAATACCATCCTTGAATAAACTAGATGCCGCCACTGTCGATGAACTTCATGAGAGTACAAAGGTGAAACTCACTAAGGGAAAAGTAAAATGTCAAAACAAAAAGGTTAGATATTTATCTACATTGTAATAAATCAACCACCGCAGTACACAATTCAACCATTGGCTGAACTTTCCTTTAGGGTAGCACAAATTATAACACGCGGATACTTTTATTCGATAGATTTATGCTTAAAAACAATAAATATAACAATTTTAAAGTGAGGAAACTTATTTCTATTTTTAATTAATTTTTAAAGATGACTGTATGCAACTTCGGTATGGTAAGTGTTGTGGTATGTGCATTTTTCTTGGGATATCAATTGTTATTAATTTTCAAACTATGTACAATTGTGGTTTCGTTTCATGTCAAATCCTAAAAAAACTTTGCATACACCCAACCTTGACCACAACCCAAATCATATAATTGGACAAGGCAGGGTGGTTGCATGGATAACATGCCCCCCGTTTCCATACGAACTTTTTATACGTTGTGAACTTAATGACAGAAAAACTTCAAACATGTAGGTTTTTATATATACATACGTTTTGTTTAAATGGTTTTTTTAAAATTTGCAATTGGTTTTCACTGAATAGATAGGTAGGTACATATGTACATATTTTAAGAGTAATGCATAACTACTATTCGAAAAATATAATATTTCATTTAGTTAAATGTTTTCACGTAAGTTTTATTATTGAAAAAAACTACACTTTACGTTTAATCCAAAAAAATGTTTCCATTAAAATTTCGCCAAACAAAAGTACCTAGGTACAAAAAAGAAACTTATCAGAACACTACCAGACGGAAGTATTAACAAGAACTGTCAACAGTTTTTCGTTGTGGTGATTTTTTTATATTGTGTATTAATATTGCAAACTTTAGAAATAGAAGAACTTATATTTTCATATTAAAACTGTTTTAATTACTATATTTAATAATAAAACTACCGAATATAAGTAACCGTGTGTTGAAATACCTTCTAATTTAAAGACAAATTGAACAAGTGTTGTACTAAAAAGGCTAAAATTGAAACATGTGTTAATCATATTTAACAGTGTTTCCTCACGGTAACATTTTAAAGCTTTTCTATAGACCCCTAGCGCACTGTAAAAATATCTAAGTTATAAGCGTGCTCCCTTGATGGAAAGTCGCCCCCAAACATTAACCGCTTTCAGAAAATTTGGCGTCCTTTTCCATTTCATAAAATGAGGAAAAAAAGCTGTAGCTTGGGTCCAACTATGTAATTCTATTATACAATAAAGTTGTTCGAATTAGCAAAATTTCAACTTGCCAATTCTTAAATGAAAAGAACATGGTTAATTGAAGATTAAGTGGCGAAGAGCCGAATACACGAACAATGGATGCTACTGTACAATACAGTATCACTTAATAATAACATTGAAACCAACTTTCGAATAGATTCGAAAGTAGAACAAAGTTAAATAGTAGGGCTCGAAAATACATATCACTACCAAATGCGATCCGCCGCGCTTTTTGGAATCGGTGTAATGACGTATTTAGCTCTCGTTCAGTTTCAAAAAAGAAAACATTTAAATTTTTGTTATGACCATTAAATGGTTCAGGTTAATAACAGATAGATGCCAATTTATTTACTTCTTAGCTTTCTTAATATCTTTTACAGCATCCTCCGGATTGTCAGCATTTTCCTTTGCCTTCTTAGCGCGGATTCCTACTAAACGAGCATCCGAACGTGCCTGGTTGAAATAAGTTATATGTTGAAATAAACTAATTGGTAAAATAATATTAATCGTTTACTTTTCGAAGGGTGGCAAATGCTCCAAATGCTTTTTCTTCTTTGGTAACGTCCCTGAAGGTGATTGCAGGAACTTCCTTACTTAAAGACATGATTCTCTTAACTTTTAGTTGCTTAACTAACTTGCACACCTCAAGAGAAGACTCGCCCTTGACAATCTTTTTCTCATTTATCGGGAAGAGAACCAACTTATTCTTGTATTCCTTTAAACGTTGTATGTTTGTTTGGCGAGATTCGATGGACTTGTTGCGTCGTCTCTTATCAACTGAAATACCAACTGATTTGGAAAATCCAGAAGTCAGTCCAGCACCCTAAAATTAATATTGGACGTTATGTTCGAACTGAATTTTCATTAAGTACCTTAAGTTCTTGCAAGGTGAAACCTCTGCCACTACGCAGCTTAGTATGATAGCGAATAGTCGGGCATCTAACTATTGGGCGAAGCAAGCCAGCAGATGGACGGGGGAATAAATCCATGGCTTTCTTAACCCTATTTTGGCGCCTTCGAACTTTCCGTGCGGGTTGGCTGAACCAAGTTCTGACGTGCCGTTGCCAATATTTGTGGAAATGAGCATTTGGAATCATATTATTTCCCTTTCCCATCTTGTATTATATTTACCTAAAACAATAAAGATATTACAGGTTTTTATAAAATTAATTCGCTACTTAAAAATATTGTGTGAAAAGAATTACAATTTTGTACTGAAAAACGCACCTCCACCACTTTACACCAAAATTAAAAGGAAAAGGAAATGGAATGCACGTAGACACGTTTGTTTCAACAATTATGGAATCGGTCAAGTATCTCTTTAGATATCCCGTACCCCGTTTATATGAGTGAATTGACGAATCCAATCGAATCGAATTGAGATTTCGATTCAGGTATATGGCCTCGTGGGATCGGAAGATTGAATTAAAATGGAATCGAAGTGACTATTTGAGTTTACAGAATAAACAACAAAAACATGCAACAGAAAAAAACACAAAGAAAACGGAAACCCACTGAACGCAAAAAAACACTATTGGTGCACACACACACCAAGAATCAGATGTGAATTCGATTCTTCAATTCCTTGATTCAGGTATATACATAAATACATTTTCAATTCGATACATACCCCGTTTATATGAGTGAATTCTGGAATCGAATCGAATTGAGATTTCGATTCAGGTATATGGCCTCTTGGGATCGGAAGATTGAATTAAAATGGAATCGAAGTGACAATTTGAGTTTACAGAATAAACAACAAAAACATGCAACAGAAAAAATACAAAGAAAACGGAAACCCAGTGAACACAAAAAAACACTAATGGTGCAAACACACACCAAGAATCAGATGTGAATTCGATTCTTCAATTCCTCGATTCAGGTATATAAGTACATTTTCAATTCGATTCAGCTCTTCTAGTGGGATATGATCGAGTAATCCTATTTTAATCCGATTCAAGTATACAAAGACCTAAATCCTGATTCAATACCGATTCAATTCTCCATATAAGCGTAGTATCAGCTCTTCTAGTGGGATCGGATCGAGTAATCCTATTTTAATCCGATTCAAGTATACAAGGACCTAAATCCTGATTCAATACCTTTTCAATTCTCCATATAACCGTAGTACCGGTTATATGATTAGATTGGGAAATAAATCGAATCCGAAGTTAGATTTCAACGCAAGTATATAACCAGCTGAATTGAAAGATTGAATTAAAATGGGATCGAAGTGACAGCCTTACTTTACAAAAAATATAACATAGTTTTATAAATAAAAAACAAAATCATGCCAGAGAAAAATTCAAAGAAAATTGAAACTATCTGAATACAAAAATACTATAATTGCACACGCACACCAAGAATTCTCGTCGATTGAGCTTTAAATCCATATTTTTAATTCGATCCATCTCGTCTATTTGGATGGGACAGACTAATCCGATTTAATCGGATTCAAGTCTTAAATATAGTCAATTCTCCATATTACGGTGGAGGTTTTTTCTAATATGGTGTCTCCACCATCTAGATTTTCTAGTAAGTTAGGTCGCATTCTATGAAAATTGTTCATGGAGAACACGAATTGCATTTTATAAAATAATTTCATACTAGGCATTGTACAGCTCATAGCATTCTATCGATAGTATACTATTTGGATGCCATTTTCACTTTGAGGTTAGCGTTTGTGGCTTGTGAACGTTTGTGGTGCGTATTGTTATAATTATTTGTTTTTGTCTTGTAATGCTACTAGACCATGAACACAGCGATACGTATTCCTTCGCGACATTTGTGCAATTGAAATAGTATTCTATGAAATGCCCAATGCCAAATTTTCTAGCATTCTATTTTTCTTTCTATCAAAATGACTATAAAATATAGATGGTGTTGACTCCGTGTAAGCCCCCGGGAAATTGGACGACAAAACGATGATTGGGATTAACAATTTGAATGCTAAATCCAACAATAACTAATCCCATGAATTGTTAAAAATAAACCAGATTACGACACTTCTTTTGTTTATTATTGTATTAACGTAACCAGAGATTAAAAATAGTGAAATTGTTGCTGTTTGTCCGATGTGGAGGAATGGATTTTGATCTCTGGGGACGTCAATAAAATATACAAAATAAGAAATGTCGTAATATTGTTTTATTGGCCTCGTTCGGTGGCGCAACCTAACCGATCCGGATTATTTGGTGTTGTTGTAACGCCTAAGGAAAAAACGGCTGATGAACTAAACATATTATGTCAAACACAAATCTCAAGCTACCCAAAAATTATTGGATTCGTTGAGATTCGGTTGGAAATGTAAGGAACAGCTGATTCAAAACTTCAGATGTGTATGCAATACAACTGACATAACGAGAAAGCTACTTGAATCGTTCGAAAAAAAATCCGCTACAAAGGTATCTTGGATAGCCTATCGGCCGCGCACCGAACGAGGCCATTGATTCATGAGCCCCTGGGGTGCTTAGCTTAAAGGCGGCTTTACATGGATCTGCATCTGCAGACTTGAAGAAAAGTAGAGCGGGCCAATAATATAAGACAAACATAAAAGTAAGACAGGGTACACACTAATAACTTACTCGAAATCTGCTATAACTTTCTTGACACTTCTCAAAATCACATGTTCTTAGCGTTCAGGTATGTAGTTTTGAGAAGAAAATTTTCACTATTTTCGTTGTTTAGCCCAGTACGCAGATATGGAAAAACAAAATTTTATCTCTACAATTTTAATCTCTACAATCACTTGGCAAAAGCCGCGCAAAAATTTGAAGTTGGAGAAATAAGAGGAACTGTTAAGTATCTGTCAATCAAGAACTTCAAAAAAGGAAACAATATTTGCTGAGTTGCACTCTATTTATTAAACACATCAAATTAATGCAAAACATTGGGTTTTCACAAGGTTTTTCACAAATGATTCGCGGGTATTTCTTCGATTTTCAATCATAACTTGAATTGGATTCGGCATCATATCATGGCTCTAGACCGTCTAAACTTCATAATATGGATTCATATCTTTTTTAGTTGGTTATGAGCCAAACATTTCGCCAGCATTTTAACTAAAAATTAGAAATGTAAAATAACCTGCACGTAGGTAATTGTAATCTTTTTCCTCGATTTTAAAACCTTTTGTGTCCAGTTAAAGGATTCTGCTTCGATTTTCATGTTGTTTTTTTTTCATTAAAAACAAAGTAAGATACCAGTAAAGAAATGATTCGGCTTTAATTTTGTTTTTGGCCCGGCCGTAGAGGAAATTAAAAATGTTTACTTTCAAATAATGTATAGCACAATATAATTCTGCCACAATGACTATGAGCTGTTAAAATTTTTCCTGCAAAACAATGCGACGAGCATTATTTTACCGGAAAAATTATGTGGAGAGATTTCTTGTACAGTGGATACATTTTAAGAGTGCAGCGGCTACAAACGTCACAAATTTGCGCATGAGCTTTGTACTGCCAGGAAAAAATTTGTCCTAGGAAAAAAATTGTATGGGAGAAAATTTTTTTCCCGAACTGCGTACTAAGATTTTTTAAGCAAACTGAGGTGAAATGGTAAAAAAAACTCGAAAATTCGTTATCTGAACGGAACAAATTATGGTGCAGATGAAAATGCTATAATGAAGATGAACATGTTCATTTTCATTATAATCTGCAATCTTCAGGTTCGTAGTTCCTATAATCTTCGTACATGAAGATGATCTCCATTTTGGTTTTCGCTCTCTATCGCACGAGTATGAATTTTTTATTTTGTTTCCTCTTTTTTTGCAGATGTCAATGCAGATGACGATGAAGTTGCATGTAAATCCTACTTAAACCTTAGCGATAAATTTTACTTTAGCGAATAAAAAGGAGTTTTGACAATATTAGTGCGAGTAACAGAGATTACCAAAACAGCATTGTCCGCCATTGTTACGAAGCGAATTGAGGGAGAAAATAGAAAGGGGAATGTTTCTATGTGTATGTAATATACTAATAGCTTTTATGGTTTGAAGGTATTATATCAATGTAGGTTATTTTTTACCTAAAATTTTTTTCATCTTTGCATTGTTGGCAAAAAATGCTTACTGATATTTGTATATAACCTTGAAACAAGAAACTTATTTAAAAAAGATGTTTTAAATCTTTTTTACGAATAGGTTTCTTCTAGATGTAATAGGTTATTTATTTACGATTCCCTATTTATAAGCTATGTGATACGTTGCAGTAATTCACCATATCTATGTAGGTATGCGGTATATGTGGGAATAGTAGGTAGGAAGGTTGCAATGCGTAAGTTCTTACTTGCGATATATGTAGGTAGGTACTTGATATATCTATAGGAAATTTTGCATTTGGAAAAAAAAATGATATTGAGATTTTAGTCAAACTTGACAATACGATGATGAAGGACACCAAAAGAGTGCGTCCTGCAATTCCGTCTGTCTGCCTTTACAACGCTCTAGAGACTAAACGGCTGAAGGGATTTTCTTCAAACTTCGTATAGGTACCTACCTACCCAACTAACATTTTAGCTTGTAGTAGGCTATATACAAGCTATTTCTTAGCTTTATTGACCACAGAAGGCCTTATTCAAGTTAATTTGGGGACATTCTGCAAGCTAATACTTGCATATGAACATCCGTCACAAGCTTTATGGAAACAAATAGCTTGTATAAGTCCTTATTCAGGCCTGCATCTGCAAGCTATATAGAAACAATTAGCTTGTAAAAACCACTGAAAATAGTTTTTAAAAATGGTTGGTTATATATTTATTTTATTAATTTTATTAATATCTGCATTTTCCTCAACATTTGGGAAAACTTCTTTCCTGCTTATCTGAAATGTAAAGAATTTAATTTAATTTTAAAAATTTCAATTTACTTACATGATTTTTACGGTATTGGAACTCACGTCCTTTCGATCGCCGTCCAAGCACGCTTCCACTACGCCACCTAATGATATACGAGAGTCATTACAAACCCTGGGGATGATATATGGTAACTTGGAATTTAAAACTGCAGATCACACGATGATCTTGAAACATAATTTCCACATACTTACCGATCATATAAATCTACCCTATGACGGTATAATAGGAAACGACTTTCTATCAAAATTTAAGTGTATAATAAATTTTAAAGAAAGATCTCTAATAATTCCAATGTCAAATAATAATGAAGTAGAAGAGAGGGAGCCATTATCTACGGATAATGGTGTGAGTATCAAAGAAAGACATGCAGCTCTATGAACGGGGCCTATGGCCAAAGACATAACGAATTGTCATGTGAATCACTCTCCACAGACCCAGAATCTCTTCAAACCTTCGAAAATAAAAACAGGTATAATAAAAATATAAAAAATAATGAAAGTGTAGCAAAAAGTAAGACTGATCATATAAAAGAATCAGCAAAAAGTAAGACTATCCACCCAAAAGGTCTAAAACCAAACGAGGAAAGGGAGCCATTGTCTACGGATAATGGGGGTAAGCATCTAGGAGAAACATGCAATTCTATGTACGGGGCCTATAGCCAGAGCCGTGACGAGTCGGTATGTGAATCACGATCTACCAACCCAGATTCTAAAATAAAAAAGGAAAAACTGTTCGAAATTTATATTACTCTAAAACCACGTTGTGAGCAGATAATTAAAATTCCATTCAAGCATAATAAAGATGCGATTATATATAAAAAAGAAATAAGTTCAGATGTATATCTTGCCGAAACTATCGTAAGACCTGAACAAGAAATGGTCAAAGTTTTGATTCTGAATACGTCAGAAGACGAAGAAAAAATTAATGTAAACAATATTTATTACGAATGGGATGACATTTCAAATTTCAATGTCGTAAGTCTTAGGCCAGAGAAAGATCCCGTTAAAAATAGACTACAAAAAATAACTTCCTCCATACAACTTAAACACTGTAATGAGGAAGAGAAAACTACAATATTAGGACTATGTAGGGAATACAATGATCTTTTTCACTTTGAGGGAGACCACCTCACGTATACAGATATAATGCGTCACGAAATAAAAACGGATGCAGGTAAACCACCACTATTTGTTAGACCATATTGACTCCCTGAAAGTCAAAAACAGGAAATTCAAAAACAAGTAAGTGAAATGCTAGAAGATGATATTGTTAGACCAAGTTCTAGCCCTTGGAACTCCCCACTCTTAATTGTCCCTAAGAAACCTGATAGCCAGGGTGCCAAACGATGGAGAGTTGTAGTAGATTTCCGAAAATTAAATGAACTTACAGTCGGAGACGCATATCCTATACCAAATATTTCTGACATTTTAGACCAGCTAGGCAGAGCAAAGTATTTTAGCACACTTGATCTCGCTAAGGGGTTTCATCAAATTCTGGTTAGCGAGGAAGACAAGTCAAAAACTGCTTTTAGTACTGTTCGTAGCTATTTTAGCTTTGAAAAAAAATATAGGTAAATACTTGAAACTCGAATCAAAAATAAAAATCGCAAGAGAATTAAATAAAACACATCCAAACTTTCTGTGATAAAACTTCCAGTACCTCCTTTATTTTTGCCCTCCATATAACCTTCATAGAAAGAGTATTAAAATGGTATAATTTATGTGTAGGTGTTTGGAAATTAGGCACTGGCCAAGTTCAGTGCGGATGGATGTCATCAGTAAGTATGCAGCATTCAACATTCTCCCCCGCCAATGAACTTAGTAAATGAGTTTGTTTGTGTTCGTCTTCGGAAATTGTGCTGCAGGTAAGTAACCGACTTCATCAAAACTTGCCGAGTATCTCATCATCTCTACATGCCTTCAAGCTCACATGCAAAGAGAAATTCGATTATTACATAATACAACACAAATTATAATTTTAATAGAAAAGATTCTCAAATGTCGTTTTATATGAATTAGCTACTTTAAGTACATTTTAATTGATTTGAAGGTTTTTTTTGATATGCAAATATCTCTACACTAATTTTGATTTAAAGTAGTTTGTTCTTCTTCTCCTCTTGCTTGCCCAATTATTTTTTAAAGCAATGCTTTTAACATATATATTCTTCAAACAAAAGTGCTGCACTTAACGGTTTCTTCTTATAAGGCTCCTATGTGCTGTTGTTCATCATGTTTTAATTGAATTTCATTCCATTTTTATTTTTGTATATTTTACTTTAAATATAATTTTTTTTGTTTTTTGAAACACAGTCGTTTTGCCGCAATATAGATGTGCAAGGGAAACACTGGTTCAAGTTTTTTTTTTTAATGTTGAGTGATGAGTTTATTTTATTTTACGAGTATTTCTTTAGGTGGACTGTATGATTGATTTTATGAATGAATGACTTGTATGTATTGGGTGTGTATAAATGCATTATAAATGTTTTATGAGTATGATTTGAATGTTTTATGAGTGTGTTTAAATGTTTTATGAGTATGATATGAATGTTTTATGAGTGTGTTTAAATGTTTTTTGATTGAATGTATGCGCAACCATAATGAGTAAAATTTTGAATCGTAATTAATGAATTTATCGTACTATTTGATTTTGAGTGAGTGTTTTGGATGAATGTTTGAGTGATATTGATTTGATTGTTTCATGCAATTGAGTTTATGATTGTGTGTGTGTGTGTAGTGATTTTTTGATTTTTATTTAATATGAGTATTATTTTTTTTGAAATTTATAGATGAATGAGTAAATGTTAGCCTTTTATTATTTTTCAAAGATATATAGATCTATAAAAGCTAAAACAATATTGTTGGTTTTTATTCGTCAATTTGATGTATAATCTAAATCACTGAGTCTTCTGAATCGGTGGTGTTGGAGGGTAGTGGACAGATTTTTGTGATCGGCCTTTGAATTCGCTGTTTGGTGTTCGGACTTTTACAACACGGATTAAATTATCTTGTCCTGGATAGGTTTCCACTATTCTTGCCATGGACCATTTTGACGGTGGAAGTCTTTCATCTCGTAGCAAAACTAAATCTCCGACTTTGGGTTGCTCTTCGATTTTCAGCCATTTAGGTCGATTTTGAAGCCTTGTAAGATATTCTCCACTCCATTCTTTCCAGAAGGTCTGTAGCGAGGCTTGTAGGTGTTCCCATCTATCCAAGTACCCAATCTTTTCTGCTGCCAGGTCTGCTTTGGGAACTATTTGACTTGATGTGCCGATTAAAAAATGAGCTGGTGTTAAAGCATTGAAGTCTTCCAAGCTATCTGTCACCGGACATAGAGGTCTCGAGTTAAGGCAGGCTTCTATTTGCGCTAAAAGCGTACTGAGCTCCTCGAACGTCAGGGCTTGGTTTCGGGCAACACGTCGCAAATGGTATTTAACCGATTTCACTCCTGCTTCCCATAAACCTCCGAAATGAGGAGAAGCAGGAGGAATAAAATTCCAATTGGTACCCGATTTACTCAATGTGTCAGCAATCTCGTTGTAGTTGATTTTAGCAGCTTTTACCATTTTTTGCAGTTCCACATTCGCACCCTTAAAATTGGTCCCGCAGTCACTATATATGTTTGCACATATACTTCTGCGAGATGTGAATCTCCGGAACGCGGCTATAAAGGCTTGTGTCGTTAAATCTGAGACAGCCTCAAGATGAATTGCCTTTGTTGAAAGGCAAATAAAAATGGCAAAATAACCTTTGAATTTCTTGGAATTCCTTCCTTTCCAAGCTTTGACCTCAATGGGTCCAGCGTAATCCACACCAGTGTGAGTGAAAGGTCGAGACACATTCACTCTTGGTGCTGGGAGACATCCCATTAGTTGCTGCATTGGTTTCGGTTGATTTCTATAACATATGATGCATTTACTTAGCCACTTCTTCACGGTTCTCTTCATATTGAAGATCCAAAATTGGTTTCGTATATATGCAATTGTTTGTTGTATTCCACCATGTAAGGTCTTCTCATGGGCGTCTTCAATGATGAGTCTTGCGAAATTGTGGTCTGGTTTCAGAACTATTGGATGCTTTTGATCAAAAGTGAGAATGGCATTTTGAAGTCGACCACCGATTCTTATTATCCCATATCGATCAATAAATAGGTTTAGAGATTTGTTGAGTTTCGTTCCATTTTTTTCTGGAGCTCGCGTATAACGTCAGGAAACATACATTGTTGAACATTTTTTATGGTTGTGCGTAGCGCGATGCCAAGTTCTATGGGTGACAGAATTGACGTTCGCCTAAAAGGTTTTTCTTTTCTCGTGTTATAGACAAATCTGTTTATAACTGCTATAATTCGTAATGTCTTGCTGAGTTTTGATTGTTTGCAGATTAAATCTACAATTTCATCAGTATCTTTGATGGCAACATGAGTTTTTATTTCTCTCTTTTCTTCATCGGTTTCTAATTGAGTGAGTTGTGTTGGTACTGAGAAGTCCCATTTCTCCTGAAGAAAGTATGGTCCCTTCCACCATAGGGTATTGACCTTCAATTTATAGGGTAAAATACCACGAGATGCTAGATCTGCTGGGTTTATCTTTGTAGGAATATGTTGGCACATACTAACATTGGTCAGGCGTTGGATTTCGGTGACACGATTAGCGACGAACGTTTTCCATCTCGATGGCGATGCAGATATCCAACAGAGAGTAATTGTGGAATCAGTCCATGCGAAAATTGGGATATCTTTAAACGGTAGAACGGATCGGGTGTAATGAAGCAGCTTTGCCAACATAACTGCTCCGCAGAGCTCCAATCTAGGCAAGGAAACCGTATTAATTGGAGCAACCTTTGTTTTGGATATGAGCAAATGGGTGTGTATGCAGTTGTTGTTGTCCAAAACTCGGAGATAAATTACGGCTCCATATGCCTTGGTAGAGGCATCGCTAAAACCATGGAGTTCGAGTTGTTTGACATTATTTTGGGTATTTATCCATCGCGGTAAGCGGATTTGCTCTAAGATACTTAACTCTTCTTGAAAGGAGAGCCATTCTTGTTGTAATTCCACAGGAATTGTTTCATCCCAAGAGAGACCTTTCAACCATAATTGTTGCATAATAATCTTCGCTTTGATTATGCATGGTGATATCCATCCTAGCGGATCAAAAAGGCGAGCAATGGTTGAAAGTATTGTGCGTTTTGAAACGGTGTTGTCGATGACAATTCTTTGAAAGGAGAAGGAATCAGTAGCAGGGAACCAACTGATTCCCAAAGTCTTTGTATGATCCAAAGATCCGAAATTTAACGAAACGTTTGTTTCTCGATCTTCTGCTGGTATAAATTGAAGAAATTCTTCGTCGTTGCTCATCCACTTGCGAAGATGAAATGCAGCAGAGGACAATATCGCTGAAATTTGGCAATATTTTTCTTTGGCTACTTCTACTGAATCTGCACCTGATACCAAATCGTCGATATACATATTTTCCCGCGGCTAGTGGATATGTCGATTCAGAGTCAGAGGCGAGTTTTCTAAGAGTTCGATTTGCCAAATATGGAGCTGGAGCAGTACCGAACATCAGAACTTTGACTTTATAAAGTTTTACTGGTGTTGTTGGATCTTCACGCCAATAAAGCAATTGATAATACTGGTCATCTGGATGGACTTGAATTTGCCGATACATCTTTTCTATATCGGATGTGAAGGTAATTTTGTGTGTTCTCCACCTTAAAATAATTGCTAAAATATCGGTTTGTGTCTTAGGTCCAGTCATTAAATGGTCATTCAACGAACTGCCGTCTGCAGTTCGAAATGCAGCATTGCAAACAACCCGTAACTTCGTTGTTGTACTGGAGTCTTTTATGACAGCATGATGAGGAACTACATAATGAAATGGTGAGTTGAATATTTTGTCTTTGTTGATGTCTACTTCTTCCATTTGATTAAGTAGAAGATATTCCTTTAAGCAATTATTATATTATTTATGTAGTGTTGGGTTCTTTAATAATCCTTTTTCTTGTTTATAAAACATCACTAAAGCCTTTTGTTTTGTTGACATAAGTTTTGGCCGATGAAAATCTTTGCAGGGTAATGAGACTTCAAAGCGCCCTCCCGGCACCCGCTTGATGTTTTGTAAAAAATGCTCTTCGCACGCGACATCTTCTTCATCATTAGCCTTTTCATAGGGAGTTTCTTCAATTTCCCAAAATGCACGCATTTGTGTGTCGATGTCTATAAATTGCGTGTAGACTTGAAATGACAAACGTTTTTCAACAGGAACTTTTCCCAAAACGATCCAACCAAATTTGTTTTTTGGGCTATTGGAGCGATTTGTTCTTCATCTCGAATTACTTCATCTAATATTATTTCGCTATATATGTCATTTCCTAACAATATGTCGATGTTTCCAGGGTGATTAAATGTAGGGTCGGCTAATTTTAGTCCCTGTAAATGGTTCCACCTGTTAGCAAATAATTCTTCGTTAGGCAAAAGTCCGGTAAGGGTTTTGTATATGTAACCTCTTGTCGACGTAACAAAATCTGAATAATTAGAACCTATATTCAGCTCTACAAAGTGTAGACAAGAGTTGCTTTTGTTTTGTCCCAAGACAGAAACATCCAATGAAGTTGTGTTCTTTTTGAGACCCAAAAGTTGAGCTGCCGCTTCAGTTATAAAGGTAGCTTGAGATCCAGGATCAATCAAAGCTCTTAACATAATAAAGTTTCCTTGGGCTGATTGGGCTTTTATGATCGCCGTTGCTGGTAAAACTTTGGTAGTTCTAAATTCGTTTAAATGGAAGCAATTTGACGATGTTGATGGCGGTATATCATATGGTTGAAAATTTGGAACATTTGGATTAAATTCCGTTGCTACATGGTGTGTTTATGATTGATTTGTATTCTGTGTATTTATATTTGGGTGAGTGAATGAGTTTTTATTATTATTTTGTTGAGTGTGAGTGAGTGAGTTTGATTGTACTTGAGAGCGTGGATTATTTAAAAATGTATTATTATTTGTATTGGGTTGAAATTGGTTATGGTTACCTTGAGCGTATGATTGTTGATTGTATGCATTTGGAAAGGTGTTAACATGAGAGTGCGACTGCTGATTTGTGTTGTTAAAATTTGAAGTTTTGGCAAAATGTAGTAGGGAATTGTGTTTTCTCTGACAAAAATGACACGATTTATTGCTTGGGCAATTGTTTGTTCGGTGAATGTAGGCTAAACAATTAAAACAGTTGCCAAATTGTCTAACAACTCGTTGTCTGGTACTTACATCCATTTTTAAAAATTTGGAGCATGTTCGCATAGAATGTGCACCTTTGTTGCAGACTTTACACGCAAAATTTTCTGTCGACTCAGCATTGAGAAGAAAAACATTTTTTGGTTGCTTTTTGTTAGTTGATGTTGTATTTGTATGGTGCTGCTGGTCCATCATCTCTAAAGTTCTGAACCTTGTTTCCAAAAAGTCAGAGAATTCTTTGAATGTAGGTATATCTTTTTTTGTACCAAGAGTTGTTTCCCATTTTGATTGCACCGTAGGCGGGAGTTTTTTTAAAAGCAAAAATATAATAATTGCGTCCCAGTGATGGACAGGCAATTCTAAGTCCTTTAAGGCGTGTAAAATTTTTTATCTAATAACTCGCGAATGCCCTTAGAATTTTCTTCCTTGACGACAGGCAATTCGTAAAATAACTTGAGTTCGTTATTAACAAGAATTCTTTTAAAATCGTACCTTGAGGTTAAAAGTTCCCACGCTTTGTCATAACTGGCATCATCTACACTGATGTGTTCCAGTAAGATGCCTGCGCCTTCTTTACAACTTGACTTTAAATAATGTAACTTTTCTATTTTAGTCAATGAAGCATTATTGTGTACCAACGAAACGAACTGGTCGTGGAATGAACGCCAATTTTGGTATTCACCTGTGAATGTCGGTGGATGGATTTTCGGCAGTCGGACCTCATGTGGCTTTTGATGAGCCACTTGTTGCACTGGAGCCGGTGCAATAGAATTTTCTTTAGCTGCCGCTGCAAATTTGTCCAACTCATCCAAAAGTATAGATCTATAGAGCGTATAGATTTCGTTTGCTTCGTTATAAAACCCTTCCGTGGTACTTAAAATTTCAGCTTTAATATCATCGCTGCAAATAGCTATCTCATATTGCTGATTTATATTCGCCCAATTGCTTTCAAGAGTGCTGAGACGTGTGGAAACATAATTTTTTATTCTTCGAGTGGGACACACAGTCTTTTGAAATTTTCGAAATCTTTCGAAATTTGAGTGCAGGCGTTTTTCACAAGCTTTGTTGCATTCATTTTATTTATTATTTTATTTGATTTTAAATTATTTAAATATGTATATAATTTACAAAAAGTAAGCAAAAAAATATACTCACGTCGTTTCCTTTGTCTTTACAGCGAACGTAGGCACTGATTGGTGATACGTGATGTCGGCTGCTGCACTTGATGGCGGCTCGGCTGTGTGTATGTACTTTTGGAGTATATGTACTTTTTTTTTCAATTCTGCCAATTCACTTCTTCGTGGGACTTATATTACTTTTTTAATGTTTATTTATTAATTAAAATTCTTTTATTGTTCTTTTTTTTTTTAATGTTTTGTGTTGAAATGAATTTTCTTTAATAAAGTCTAAAAATACAACAAAATGTCGGCACACCCTCTTTTATTTTAATATTAAACTTTAATATTAATGAATTAAAATAAATGGTTCACTTTTAATAGGCATCGAAGGACCAAAATGTTCGTAGCTATTTTAGCTTTGAAAAAAAATATAGGTAAATACTTGAAACTCGAATCAAAAATAAAAATCGCAAGAGAATTAAATAAAACACATCCAAACTTTCTGTGATAAAACTTCCAGTACCTCCTTTATTTTTGCCCTCCATATAACCTTCATAGAAAGAGTATTAAAATGGTATAATTTATGTGTAGGTGTTTGGAAATTAGGCACTGGCCAAGTTCAGTGCGGATGGATGTCATCAGTAAGTATGCAGCATTCAACAAGTACACCCTACGGACATTACAAATACAATCGTATGCCGTTTGGTCTGAAAAATGCACCCGCTACTTTTCAAAGAACGATGAATAACGTACTAATGGGATTACAAGGAATACATTGTTTTGTTTACGTCGATGATATAGTTGTATATGGATATGACCTAAACGATCACAATACAAGGTTAAAAAAAATTTTCGACCGACTACGTGAGCACAACCTAAAACTACAACCTGATAAATGCAATTTTGTTAAAAGGGAATTGATTTATTTAGGACACATTATTTCCAAAGAAGGTATTAAACCCGATCCAGACAAAATCAAAGTGGTTAAAACTTATCCTACCCCGAAAAATCAAAAGGGAATTAAATCATTTTTGGGTTTTGTGGGTTATTATAGACGATTCATTAATAACTTTTCTAGTATAGCCAAACCCTTGACAAAATTGCTCAAAAAGAACATCACTTTCAAATGGGACGTCTTTTGCGACGAAGCATTTAAGATCTTAGAGGAACAAATTATTAATCCTCCAATTCTAATATATCCGGATTTCGAAAAAGTGTTTGTAGTCACAACAGATGCCAGTGACGTAGGCATAGGCGCTGTACTTTCGCAGGGTGAAATTGGACAGGACAAACCAATATGTTTCGCCAGTCGAACACTAAACGATCCCGAGACGCGATATACTACCACTGAGAAAGAATTATTAGCCATTGTCTTCGCTGTTAATCAATTCCGACCGTACCTTTATGGTAGAGAATTCATAATATGTACAGACCATAAGCCCTTAGAATGGCTTATGAAATTAAAATACCCAATGTCTAGATTAGCTAGATGGAGAATTTTACTTTCGGAATATGAATACACGATACAATACAAACCGGGTAAAACGAATTCAAATGCAGACGCACTAAGTCGTATACCTAGCGAGCAAAAAGATAATGTCATGGTAAAAAAACACAAAACTGAGAGCGACTTCCGACATACAACAATTATCTAACTATTTTACAGACACTGGAACCACTAGTATTAACACTATGGCTCAAATTAGTTTCAATGACCTACGAATTTATTCAAATCACTCCGATACGGGACAACCCAGGCATATACTTTGAGCAATGGGGGAAAGCAGAATTATATTCCAACGAATGGAAACTAATAGTTTACTACGACATGAAGACATTTACCACAGCCCTTAACAGTGCCCAACTCTACGTCTCTGAATTAGAACAACTATGTGAGCAACTACAAGGGAAAGTAAGTTGCGATATCTTGTGCAATAGCGCGTCTAGCGAACTAAACCATATTTTATTGGGGGTAAAACAAAAACAAAATCTTATCACTGGGGACGGGAACGATAGGCAAAGACGAGCTTTATTAAGCGCGGTAGGAATAATAAGCAAAACTTTATTTGGGACTCTTAGCGAAGAAGACGCTGAGTATTATGACAAACAAATAAAAAAGTTAGAAGCTAACGAAAAGCATCTGTTAACATTAGTAAAAAAGCAAACTATACTTCTAGAAACTACATCTAATGTCTTTAATAAATCGGAATAAGCTATGGAGAATCAATTCCTTGCCATTACTTCAAAATTGGAAACAATCAGAGAACTTGCAAATCAAATAAACAATGCCAATCAAGAACAATTCTTACTATCCGAAATCGAATCCCTAGCAACTTTAATTACATTGATACTCATGCTCATGACTCGAGTCAATATTATCAAAAATAAAACAAGACCTCCCGAGGGTAACAAAAACAAAAACTGGTAACAGACGACATGTTAACACTTTACAAAATCAGTTCAATCAGCACGACTATACGTCAATAAAAAATAATCTACGAATTCAAAATACTTCTCCCACATCTAGAAAACTTTCATCTTTACAAAATCATCCCTCTACCTATTAGCCACAATAAGCATTTTGTATTTATACAACCTACTACTGATTACTTGATAATAGATTTCAACAAGGAGTATTATAGCAGCCTAAACTCCAACGACTTGGCAAATTGTAAACATCAAGGAAAAACATTTTTATGTCCAATGACACACCCTCTTTTTAATTCAAATTCAGAGCTCGCCACTTGCGAAGTGGAATTGCTTCGTAGAGCAAAATCTCTACCTCCATCATGCGACATAAAAGAAGCAAATCTTTCGAGCGTTTGGTTGCAATTATCCGCTCATAACAAGTGGTTATTCTCCACCACACAGAATTATGATATAGACGAGATTTGTAAAGAAGAGTTAACAACGTACACCCTTCATGATACAGCTACCATAGAAATAATGGGAAATTGCTACATAAAATCTAAAGACTTGATAATCCACTCATATAACGAGATAGACACTATCTCTCACAATTCATACATACCACCCATTAATATATCAAACTATCTGGGTAACATTTCACTTCCACAAATCAGTAAAAATAATCAGATTGCCTTTATAAAATTTTCTAGCCAAGATGGACTTAAACTTATATCAAAACAAATAAATAAAATAAGATCCGAAGAAAACATTTCACTTTTACCTATAAGCTCCCACGACGTTCACCACTATACGGTAATTTATGCTATACTTTTTTTTATACTAGCATACTGCTTACGCCGCCTAATCAAACGCCTTAAACGAAAAAATAATATAGCCACTGTCGAACTCCCCAAACCTTTAGAAGATTTCCCATCTCCATCTCAAATTAAAAACGAACCACTCCCAGTCCCAGAACCTAAACTAGTTCTAAACATTAGTGATTAAAAACAAAATTTATAATAAAAAAGATAAAAAAAACACACAAAGAATATAAAACACTTAAAGACAGAAGTACAGATTTAACTTTATATTAAACAAAAAAAAAAAACACACACTTTTTGATATAGACATGTATGTAATTAAACTTTATTTAAGAACATAATTTTTAACATGTGGTTTAACTTTATAAACAAATGAACAAAAAAATTTATATCAACAGAAATAAAAATCAAACATAATATAAACAATATAAAAAATATATATAAAGACAAATTTTAATAATCTTGTGTAAATATTTCAAATGATACAAACTATAATGTAAAGCCTGACCCTTCGATTTCTTATCAACATATCAGAAAATTCCACCTATGGAATTTCCTTCTTTTCAGGGGGGAGGGATGTAGTGACCACACTACACACCACCACCTCGCCTCACCAAAAACAATCTTCTTTCCCACGGCATCATGCTCTATACTCCGCGAAGGCATAAACATTCCATGTTTATGCCATACCTACTAAATCATATTCTTTATTTATTTTTGTACACAATATGGAATTCCCATTGCATTTGTTTGTATACCTATAGATACATTTCTCATGCAATTGCCTTTAACGTCACACTCATTCTGTAGTCAAGTGCCAATGCGACTAATAATATAATTATGACTCGATAGCGCCTCTATTCAATGACGATGGATACATAATTATTAAAATCCAAAGTCAAGGGCAAGCGGCACTGCACACAGAGTGAGTGTAGTAAACATCGTATGTTATGGTTGTGTCAAGGCGTAGGTACAATAAACTGTATCTAGAACGCTTGACCAATATCATAGTCGATGAAAGACGGAGGTACATTGTACTATATTGAGGGCGATGCAAGAGTGGTGTTCTTTGTGACGAAATGACTAAAATGATGATTGGTGCGTTGCTTGGGAAAAGTGTTAAACTGCACTTTTCCCTTATGAGTTTGGGTATGCGTGGTGGGGATGGATTTAGTTGGATTTGAGGGTATAAATACTTTCCCTCATTCATCGAAGAGTCAGAGTTAATAAAGAGTTAATTTGAGAGTTAATTTCAGAGTTAGAGTCAGAGTTAATTTAAAGAAGTAGAGGTCGCAGCCTAGCATTGAGACAGCGGGCCTTTTACTTAAAATAATTATAAAATATTACTAAAGGTCGCAGCCTAGCATTAAGACAGCGGGCCTAATAAATAATAAAATTATTAAAGAAAAACTAAATCTCTTTCATTTAACTCTCCGATACCTGCTCTTCCCTAATCCATTAGGAAGCACGGCGTGGTAACGTAACAGCAGAAAGAGGATCAAGTGTGCACCAAATTTGGTAAAGAGGAGATCCACGGACACCTCAGCAAAGCTGCCAGCTGGGGTGCATACGTCCGATATAGACGAGACGTCAGACGCAGCAAGACAAAGCCAGCTAGACACTTCACCCGAAGAGGGTATAGCATATATGTCTGAGGAAGGAGAAGGGCACTTCACGACGGGCGATAGTACTGCCTTCGTGAACCTCTCCACATCAGAGGCGTCATCTGAGGAGGACGAGGAACAAAGAATGGTCGCCCAAATTGAAGCTTTGGAGGCAGAAATCCAATTGATAAAAAGCAAAGTTAAGGCCAGCCAAGAAGCGCGCCGAGCGAAACAACTAAAAGAACTCGACGAAAAAGAACAACTTCAGGAAAAAGAACAATTACAAAAACAACAGCCACAGCAGCAGCCAAAACAACAACGGCAAAAACAACAGCAACAGCAGCAGACACAAGCCCAGAAACAAAAGCAAGAAAAACAGCAGCAGCAGATTCAAAAGCAGCAGAATCAACAGCAGCAGAAAAGTCAGTCTCAGCAGCAGCAGCCACAGCAGCCGATTACGAAAAAAGAAAAGGTGCCACCCATAAATACTTATAAAATGGAGTTACAGGATACCATAAATCTATGTAAGTTGACCATAGGTCAAAATTTTACTATTAAAAGATTAAATAACGATAGGCATGCTATCCAGTGCTTCACACTGGAACAGCACAAAAAAATTAAAGAGTTGCTAAGAGAAACTACTACTGAATTCTTTAGTTTCACCCCTAAAACCGAAAAATTTCAAACGGTCCTTCTGAAGGGCATAGATTCCTGCACGGAACCACAGGTGCTCTTAAATGAACTCCGCCAAAAAGCGAATGACGATCTCGACTTTATCGGGGTCAAGCAGTTCGCTACAGTTAGAGCTAGGCGGGAGAAGCGGAGTCTTCCCTTCTTCCTTGTTCAACTCTCACCCAGCAGCAAACTGGATAGTTTGAGGAGTATATCCGTTCTCAACTACCAGGTTGTAACTTGGGACAAATTAAAAAGGCGCGGCGACATGCTTCAATGCATGCGCTGCCAAATGTTCGGCCACGCCGCAGCAAACTGCGAAATGCAGTCACGCTGCGTTAAGTGTGGAGAGAACCACAATGCAGATGAATGCAAGTTAGGAAAGGAACGGGTCGAAGATAGGAATCAGCTTAAATGTGTACTCTGCCGAGGCGGCGGACACCCCGCTAATAATCGGGGATGCCCGACGTTTCAGCTTACAAAGAACAATAAAGCAGCAAAGCAACCAGTGGTAGAAAAGCGTCCAACAGTGCGCCCTCCTACAACAACGCCCGTCAACCCCCAAATTTCTTACGCCCAAATGGCGTCAGGAAGGGGAAGCACGGTACAGGCTACACCAAAGGTCGTCCAACAGGCCCCCGTGCCTAAGGCGCCGGCGGCACAGGCGGATATTATGGACGTTCTACTGGCCATCCAGGGCCAGTTGAAAGGCCTCCAAAACCAGATCCGGGAGCAGGCGACTAGGGTGGATTATCTTTACTCTGTTTTGCCGAGCTTAACGCAACTTAGAGGTTAAAGGTGCGCTGCCGGAGAGGCCCTTTAAGATCCTAGCTGTGAATGTAAATTCACTGATTAGGACCGAACGTAGAGCGAATTTATTCCAATTGCTTAAAGACATAAGTCCAGTGGGCTGATTAGGGAATACGAAGCGAATCGTTTTAGGTGGCGAAAATGATGTTTGGTATTACTGTTTTCGCTTTCGTCTCTTTCGTTTTGCATTCGCCCTATTTTCGCAATCGAAAGCGAATTTGATTTGACATTTCATTTTTTAGCGCGTGAATTTCCGATTGCTTTTGCTTGGCGGATTATTTTATCGACGCGGTCGAAAGTATTATTTTGCTGTGATTCTTTTTAAATTAAATAAATAAACATGTGAGTTTAACTATTTTTTTTGTTTTTATTTACTAACGAAATAAACAATATTTTTTTAATAATAAACGTGTAGGACAGCAAGACAGCAACACACCAACCAGCAACAATTTTCTGCCCTCATAGAATTTATGAGGTTAAACGAAGGGATAGCCAAAGGAGCACTCAATGCTCCCGAGTATAAATCCCACACATCACAACTTTGGGAAGGCATAACTGAAATTCTTAATGGTCACGGGCCTCCTACAAAAAATGCTGATGGCTGGAAAAAAGTATATATTAATATTTCACTACCTACGTACTTCTCAAAAAAATGTTTTATTTTTACGCTTTATATAGGTATGGAAGGATTTCAAATACAACATTAAGAAGAAGCTTCGGCACAATACCAAGTCCATACGTGGAACAGGTGGTGGTCCAAATAACCAACATATTCTTTCGCATCTCGAAGAAGAAATTGTCATCCTTCTGGACTTAAAAAAGTGCGAAAATGGTATGAACGTCCAAACATTTGGATTGAACGAAACTGCATCAGAACCATTACAAGATGAAGGCATTGGGGAAACATCTTTTGTACAATCTAGCGCAAAGATTATCCCAGAAGAATATGTTATTTTTGAAAATAAATCTCCACCTAATCAAAGTCCTAAAGCTCGTACATCCTCAGCTACTGCAAAACAATTATTGGAAAAACAAGTTGAGCAGCAAAATAAATACCAAATGAAACGATTAAAACTGCTAGAAAATCAAAATAAAAAACTTCAATCTATAGCAGATGAATTGAAGAAAACTAGAAGAATTAAAGAACAAAAACTCAAACTATTAAAACGAAAAATGGATATCCAGGAAAAAGAAAACAGGGATATGCTAAAAATTCGATATGATGAGTTGGGAATTAAAAAACAAAAACTTGAACTAAAAGAAAAAGAGCTAGGCATCTATTATAGTCCATAACATAATATTATAATGAAGTACCAATGTGCATTAATTTTGTATTTACTTATTTATTTATGCTTGTTTCTTTATTTATGTTTGTGTTTATTTAGTTTAAGATAAGTCATTCGAAGAATTGACATGTGATTTAATGGATTAATAAATGAAGACTGGTTTAATTTAATTGAAAAAAGCTTATAAAGTATTTTTTATTTGGTCCCTTATTTGCTTGGAAGTGTTTGTATAATTTGTTTCGTTTCTAGGATTACTATTTGGTGCATCATCAAGAAGTTCTTCATTATCGGTTGCAATTTGTTCCTCGTCGAACAGAACTTTAAACTTGAGGCACACGTTATGCAACATAGCACATACATTTATTATACGTGCAGACTTTTCTGGACAATAATGCAACTCCCTAGAATGTAAAAGGCATCTAAACCTTCCTTTAAGAAGACCGAAACATCTCTCGATTATGCACCGACACCTTGAGTGCACCGTGTTAAATTTTGCCTCACGGCTCCCGCTTGCAGCTGACCTATATGGTGTCATCATCCATGGTTCAAGAGCGTAACCCGCATCAGCTTAATAAAAAAACATGTATATAATATTGCTGAAAATAAATTTAAAAACTATCACTTACCAAGGATTTTGCTATTATCTCCATTTTTATATTGCTCTTCCATAAAAAATCGTTCGTTACTCATTGACCACACAACAGAGTCATGAGAACTCCCTCCGTAGCTTGCATTAACACATGTAATTCGCATTTTATGATCACAAGCCTGTTGGTGAATTTACTATTAGGTATAATAATAAGCTAATAAGTTAATGTTTCTACCAAACATTACGGAAACAAAGTAAGTATATATACGTATATAAATTATGTAAATAATTATATTAACTAACCATCATTGCGTTGATGCTATGGTGCCCTTTCCTATTGTAAAAATGGTGCTCATTGGTTGAAGGGCGAATAATGCTCACATGGGTTCCGTCAACGCACATGATTACACCCGGAAACCCACTATTTTGATAAAAATACGTCTTAGCTTCCTGCTTTTCCTGTAGAGTCATTTCAAAAGTGATCATTTTTGGACACAACGTTCTCTCCAATAGGTATAGCGTTTCGGACATTGAATGGCATACTGTTGGTTGCGACATTCCAATGCTTGTATCCTGCCCAACCCCTTTCTGGTATGATCCTTCTGCAAGGAATCTCAATGTTGCGGCTAATTTTATAATTGGTGGTATGCCATTGTTGTTCTGTGGTCTATATTTGTCTTTTATTTGGTCCTAGACAAACATAAATGCTTCTTTCGAAAGGCGAAACAACTTATTGAACCTAGTTTTTATAAAATTAAGAAATTTAACAAATAATAAACACCTTACACAAAAACACTCACTCGAAGCAAGGAAGATCAAAAGGTGAAGAAGCACTTCTTAATAATTTTCTTGAAATTCTCAAGTTTGAATGTGAGGATTCTTCTGATTCCTCACGTTCAGCATATATAAATAACATTAAAGAGTCCATTTTTAATACATATTTTATTACAAAGTTAGTGCACCTCGCGCAAAATACAATATAATTTTGATTAAAAAATAAATATTCAATGGAAATCAGCTGTCAATTGTCTGGAAATCTTGGAAGTAGCATTTACGATTCGCTTCGAATTCGATAATTGATCAAATCGAAGCGAGTCGAAAATGAGATATCGAATTAAAAACGATTCGCTTCGTATTCCCTAATCAGCCCACAGATGTGTTTATGGCTAGCGAAACTAGGCTTAACCAGAAACATAAATTGACTAACAACAATTACAATATCGTAAGGAGAGATCGACCCAACTCCACTCAAGGAGGGGGCGTCGCAATCTTTATACGTAAAGGCATAAGTCATAAGGTAATATATAATAGTGATGTACGTAAATTTCGGACGTTAGAGGCATGCATCATATGCATTCATCTCCAACAGGGGAAGCGAATGTATGTGATCGCTGTCTATGCACCGGAAACACTTCAGCCCACACAGTTTATAACGAAGCTTGAAAAGCTTTTTGAATGCTTAAGATTGAGCTCGGATGAAAACAATACAAAATCCTCGTGGTAACCATCTGTATAATTGGATGGGTCAATACAACCTGGAGTATCGCATTGAATTTCTCGCTACAGACAGGCCATCGTTTCCAAGAAGCGGAGCCTATCTGGATCTATTGTTGAAAGACGCAAGACTAAAAATTACTAATACTATGGGCCATCGGCCTAAAAATTGTTTAAGAACGATCGAGTACGACAGTGACCACTGCGGACTCGCCGCCGTAATACAACTTCCGAACGAGCTTATGAAGTTGGAGCAGTATGTACCTGTGCATACTTACAATTACAGTAAGATGCGCTGGCCACGCTTCTCGAACGTCTTACTGAGCGAATTACGTTCAAATGGTATATCCCCACCAAATGACAGGAACCTGACAAATACTGAAATTGACAGATACTTAGAACAAATGGACGAAATAATTCAACGAACAATGAGCAGGACAGTACCGAAATACAAAGAACGTAACGCAACTGACATGTACCGTAACGCGACAATTGATGCACTACACAGACAAAAAAGTGGATTACTGATAAGACTAAAACGCTTGTACAGACGGTTTACTGACACACGAAATCTGGAGATAAGGACACTGAAGTCGCCTATAAAAAACATCAACCAATTGATCAAAGAAAATTATAGGTTGTCCATTAATTTGTTTTGGGACAACAAAATTCGGGCCGTGAACGCTACCGATCCGAGTATGTTCCCACAAATTAATAAGATATTCAGAAGAAAAGATCAAAACGACCTTCCGTGTCTTAAGCTCCAGAGGACGACACACGACAGAGACGTACTTCTGACAGTAGGCATAGACCCAGATGACGCCGTCTTGGATGATGACCTCTTCATAATCGAAGATCCGCAGGAGAAGGTGGAGGCAGTGGGGACTGCTTTCCAGCAAGTGTACAAGGTGAATGCTAGCATTCGCCCGAACTATGACCTGGAGAGCAGAGCTCTGGTTCACTACTTTTACCTCCGGAACGATATAACGCAGTGGTGATCTGAGAACCTTGGTTTTACCGGGTTTAATGATGAACATTTGGCAAACGCCATAATCGCCGAGCGAAATGGGACCAGTTCCCTGTTAATTTCGAAGATTGAGCTCCAGCTCATCTTTGATTCACTAAAGAAAAAGAAATCAGCAGGAGTCGATAGTATATCCAACGTTGTACTACGACATTTGCCTCAAGAAGCAGTTGACATATATACCTCACTGTTTAACAACGCGCTGAATAATGCATATTATCCAGTGCGGTGGAAGACAGCAGTGGTGCATCCTCTCCCTAAAAAGGGAAAGGACAATTCCAATCCGGCGAATCTCAGGTCGATATTAATAGCGCTCTGTTCAAGTGGGCGGAGGACAACAAAATCATACCGGATAATCAGTTCGGTTTTGAGACGGGACATGACACAATTCATGCCGCGTCTAAACTCGTTTCTGATGTCCAATGGAACAAATCTAAAAAGCAGTGTACGGGAGCCTGTCTGGTTGATTTGGAAAAGACCTTCGACACCGTATGGTTAGAGGGTATCTATCTAAAGCTCGCCAGACTTGGTATAAGTAAACCGCTATTGTACATGCTTTATTACATGCTTAATGGTAGAAAGTTTGTTGTCAAGAGTGGCAATGTAACTTCTACCACAGTTTTTAATATTAACAATGGTCTTCAGCAGGGAGCGGTTAACTCACCGATTCTCTTCAGCATTTACACCAGCGATCTGATAGGTAGTCTAACTCAGGCAATTGCGTACGCCGACGATCAGAACGTACAGAACAGCTCCAACAGTTGAGGTCATCAAAATTCTTTTGCAGCGTGACTTCGACAAGATTCAGCGATATTGTGATGACTGGAAGTTGAAAATCAACTTCTAGAAATCAGAAACTATTTTGTTTAGGACTCCGCTGTCTAGCGCCTCAAGGGATACGAGAAAGAACTGGCGCAAGCTGGTGATCGTAGGGCCACATGGACATCCACTGGCGATTAAAAGTGTAGTAAAGTACCTTGGCATCTGGTTGGATCAGTACCTGTATTTCGACAGACATATAGGTGCTGCTTTGGCCAGGGCTAGGGGAGGCTTTGCCTTGACGAAATGACTATTTTATAGCAGCCGTCTTGACAGCAGGGTGAAGGTGATTTGCTACATGGCCCTCATCAGGCCGAAGATTGCCTACGGATGCCCGGTGTGGTTCAACGTTGCCCCATCTCAAATGGAAAAGATTCGAGTGTTTGAGAGGCAATGTCTTAGACGTTGCCTTGGATTACACAGAACACCAGAGTCGGAGTACACAAGATATTATTCCAACCAGGTTCTATACAACGGAGCCAACATAAACAGAATAGATCATTTTTTGTTCAAGCTGATTCGGGGTCCTCAACTAACACCTTAATTTTTGGGGCTTATTACCCCAATAACGAATATTTTGAAAGTGCGCGGTTAAGTGGTTACATCCCTCCCGAGGGATTCCTCTATTTACACAGTCAAGGGCTGATACAGGATGGAGGGGCGGTTCCGCTCATCTACCACGTCAGAATGAAAACTGTGGATAGGCGACTCCTGTATAGTCGAGACGTCATCGCTCAAGGTGGAGAAGAGCGCCTTCGGTTCAGTAGGACTGTGTCCGATCGTGACCGGAGGGATAGGGCGAAACAGGAGAACCAGTTCTGGTGGCTCTCTGAACAGCATCATAATATTTAAAGTCGATGAAGATGGTATATCTTGGCCGACTTACAAAGATTTAGGGCATTAAGCCTAGTACGCTGCTGATGTGAAACGAAAATTTTCGGTGGTCTCCACTAGGAGAGCGAAATGCTAACGAAAACCACAACGGAAAAATTGTTGCGGAGAGTTCTGTAAGCTGTCAAAACCAATTGACAAGTTGTAAAATAAAGTAAAATTTTGTCACCAAATTCCTTTAAGAGAGATTTTTGTCGTCACCAAATTACTTTTTGATGGATTTTTTTTTCACCAAATTACTTTTAGATGTAACTTTTTAAAAATGGATCTGGTGACATATTTTATTTACGCCACATGAACACAAGAGATACATACAATAAATGAAGAATAATCTAAATCTTAAAATTTAACACTGCATTCAAACAATTGCAGTCGGTTCGATGGCCACTTTTGTCTCAACAATTGCGACAGTTTCCTCAACAGCTTTTTGTCCAGAGCCCGGTTCTTGCTTTATTTCAACTTCAGAAAGTTTGTCATCGTTCGAATTTGTGACGTTTTTATTAGGTTCTTCAACTATATCTATTTTCATAGAAGTGTCCAATTTTTGAAAATTCGGTTCCTTCTTGGCTACCGCACTACCATCGCTAGATTTAATAAATAAACAACTAAAAGCTCGACTATAGCTGGTGCATCTGCGCCTCTGCGGACGTATTGTCTTCGTCATCCTCTTCGGTCTCTGACTCGTATTCCTTCTGAATATACTGTTTTTTTGTTGGTAGGCTTATGTATATATATTATGTAGCATCTTCAAATATATTTGGTACTAGTTTCTGAGACACTACGCCACTCTTCTCGGGATCACATGCACGGAAAGGAATTTGTTTCTTATCTTCGAGAAAGTGTTTTTTTATAGGCATAGCTCTTTCACCGCATTTTACTACAAATGCATTTAACATAAGGAAGACCTTTCGGAACATTGCCATCGGTATTTTTCGAATGCTTTTCTTAAAATTTTCTATGCAGAGCAGACTAAATTCCATGGCGTCGATGGTAGTGGTTGAGCGCTTTAAGTTTCTCGTACAAAGTATGTTCGCCAGGTGATCTTTTATGCTATTCATGAATGCTGCACAACGTCTCCCTTTCCTTGGGAATTGCATGCAAGTATCTACGACGTTTTTCCTTCAAAATATGGTGCAATCGATTAATCTGTTCCATGTAGAGATTTTGTAGGTTGGTAAGTTTCTTCCTAGATATAGCAATTGCCTCCTCATTTGTTTAAGCAAATCATCGTCTTGCGAATCAACACTTTCATCATCAAATATGTCCCACTCGTGTCCTTCGGACGATTTGTCGAATGTAATTGCCTCTACCTCCGAAGAACTATCCGAGGCATAATCGAGAACTCGTCGTTTTTTCGTTTTTTTAAGTCAAACTATTGTTGAATATTTGGAGAAACTATGTACATCGATCTCTTCGTCGATTTCGCAGCTCGGTGGTGGTGGCGGTGACGAAGGTTCAATGCTCAAATGATGGGACTGGCTATTCAGAAGCACTTCATTGGTTTCGACTTGTTTTAATTGTCGAATTAAACTGCGAGTCATTTTTAATTGGGATAGACGACAATGCTCGAAGCACGAGGATCTTTTAATATATGACGGAGACAAAATTCATAAACATCCAATCGAGATATCGAACAGTCGTATGTGGGGTTGGCACAAGCTTTGGCTTTTCTTTTTAATCTCTACATGAAGTTGTTCGCGCAATTCTTTATCTTGGTCAAACAAATTATGGTTATTGGGTAATTCACTAGTTTGGAGAACTGTGATTTTTCCAAGTCCAATGTTTTTTTTTTGTAAAAGAAATTACAATTCAGTTAAACACAATTTTATGAAATGGCGGACCGACACAAAACACGACATATGTACAAAGCGTGATACCGACTTGCCCCATTCTCTAGCCTAGCCTGTTACAAATAGAGGACTTAAAATAAAACTCAGAAACGTTTAAATGAACCAAATTAAGCAATTACTTTTGGACTTATAAACTGGTGTACCTGCCGAATTGATGAAATGTCTATCAATTTTAAGAAATTTAATGAAATTGGGAGGTAAACCACTCTATAATTCGAAAACTACGTGCTTCATTGGGATGGTGTAAACAGTTCTGAGTTCTAATTTATGTTTTCTTACTAATTCCGGATATCAAGTCCAAGAATTATTTCTAGAAAATTTCATCTTAAAGTAATTTGGTGACAAAAAAAATCAATCTAAAAGTAATCAAATCGGCAGATAAACTAGTTTAGAAATCAAAAAATAATTGCTTCATTGGGATCATTCATAGAGGCTTGAGGTTGATGTTGAAATTGGCAAGTCTTCTTCTGTTACGTGTGGGTACACGGAAATATGTGATATAAAGTTTATAAAACAAAAAAACGGACAAAAAAGCCTACAAGCCCAATAACGATGAGCTATATGTCAATAGTACCTACTTACTATGGCAGCTGAATTCAAGTCATAGTAACTTGAAGGATATACTTCCGTAAATTTTTGCTGATTCTTCTTTATGGAAACTTTAACAAGTCTTCATACCTACCTTTTTTTATAAAATTTGGAATTCGTATGAACTCTTACCAAAAGTCGTATAAATCTGTGAAATCAGCACAAACCAATGTTCAATACATCTAACAATTACAACTCAACTCATATTTTACCATTAACAAATACATTTTTTATTGCAAATACTACACTTTATGCCAAACTTGCCACATAAATATATATTTGTTATTAAATAACATGATTAAACTATCAGTATTTGCTTCAATTGATGTAATAGCCTAAATAGTATTTACTTTCGATCGTTCTTCATCTACTTGTTTTTGAAGTTGTTATTGTATATTCTTTGATAAATATTAACCTGAAGCTGCACCCCATGGTTCCATCTACAATAATATGATTTGATCGAAGCATCGCAACTTTTTTCAAAAGATGATCTGAAGAGCACGAGGGAACTGCCCAAATTGCTGGATAATTATCAGAGCGTAATAAGCATTCACTTTAGATACTCTTCAAAGGTCGTTGGGTAGTCCCAATCTACCGTACTCGGCTGCCAACTGTTCATGGAAAACTTCTCAGTATAGTCAAATGCAAAAATATTTCCACTAAACGAAAATGGAAATGCATAAGACGTGATTTTCTCAAAAACCGATCGGCGAGAATGATTCTGCTGTTTGTGGGCAAAACCAATTGTTCTGGAACCTTTGCAAGAGATCTCGATTCAATAAGCATTCTTAGGTGGCGATGTAGACCCTCCAATTTTTGCAACTCAACAAATTGTCCCAAATGGCACATCTACCACAATTATTTGGTCCGTCTGCCTTTGTGGCAGAGAACAAATGCAACGTCGATAGTTGGTGATAAATAAGCACTAGAAATAAAGGTTCACTTCAATATACGAATACATGAATCTGACATCATTGCGTTGGACTAAGTCTTGTTCGCCGATAAGATATGTGAATGGTGTGCTTCTTTCCATCTTCCCATTTTGATTTTGCAGATTTAGTTTAGTCGATGTTGAAATTAATCTAAAGAATCTGAACTTGCACTTTTCCGGAGAAATTGTCATTTTTAAATGTTTCATTAGACGAATCCATTTTTAATAACATTTATCTTTTAAATACACTGAACCATCACTGAACACCGCACAAAGAATATAAAAACCAATTTTTTTTTGTTTTGTTAAAAAAAATGAAATGTCAACATTTCGCAAGCAATTAATGTGCAGGTCAATTAAATTGAGAACGAAAAGAGTGGAGAATTGTACTAAGAAATCTAGTACAGCTATCCACTAAAATTACACATTTCGTCGTTCAGCAGCGTACTGGAAAACGAAAAGTAGAACGAAATTTTTCGTTCATGATTTCGTCGTGTCATTTTTGTATGGGATTTTTCGTTTCGCATCAGCAGCGTACTAGGCTTTAGGTATAGGGAACAGTCGGGGTGTCACCAAAAAAACAATTAAAAATATGTATGTATGCGGGGGCATACGTGCATGTATCTGCGTGTCTGTACATGTATGTGGCGTACGTATATGTCTTGCGTATGTAAATGTATGGGTGGGTTGCATGTTGGTGTGTATCTGCATGCATATAAAAAATAAACAAAAAAAAAATTAAAAAACGACTGACAGACTGACAGACTGACAGACTGACAGATTGATAGACTGACAGACTGACAGACTGACAGACTGACAGACTGACAGACTGACAGACTGACAGACTGACAGACTGACAGACTGACAGACTGACAGACCGACAGACTGACAGACTGACAGACTGACAGACTGACAGACTGACAGACTGGCAGACTGACAGACTGACAGACTGACAGGCTGACAGACTGACAGACTGACAGACAGACAAACTGACAGACTGACTGATTGACAGACTGACAGACTGACAGACTGACAGACTGACAGACTGACAGACTGACAGACTGACAGACTGACAGACTGACAGACTGATAGACTGACAGACTGACAGACTGACAGACTGACAGACTGACAGACTGACAGACTGACAGACTGACAGACTGACAGACTGACAGACTGACAGACTGACAGACTGACAGACTGACAGACTGACAGACTGACAGACTGACAGACTGACAGACTGACAGACTGACAGACTGACAGACTGACAGACTGACAGACTGACAGACTGACAGACTGACAGACTGACAGACTGACAGACTGACAGACTGACAGACTGACAGACTGACAGACTGACAGACTGACATACTGACAGACTGACAGACTGACAGACTGACAGACTGACAGACTGACAGACTGACAGACTGACAGACTGACAGACTGACAGACTGACAGACTGACAGACTGACAGACTGACAGACTGACAGACTGACAGACTGACAGACTGACAGACTGACAGAATGACAGACTGACAGACTGACAGACTGACAGACTGACAGACTGACAGACTGACAGACTGACAGACTGACAGACTGACAGACTGACAGACTGACAGACTGACAGACTGACAGACTGACAGACTGACAGACTGACAGACTGACAGACTGACAGACTGACAGACTGACAGACTGACAGACTGACAGACTGACAGACTGACAGACTGACAGACTGACAGACTGACAGACTGACAGACTGACAGACTGACAGACTGACAGACTGACAGACTGACAGACTGACAGACTGACAGACTGACAGACTGACAGACTGACAGACTGACAGACTGACAGACTGACAGACTGACAGACTGACAGACTGACAGACTGACAGACTGACAGACTGACAGACTGACAGACTGACAGACTGACAGACTGACAGACTGACAGACTGACAGACTGACAGACTGACAGACTGACAGACTGACAGACTGACAGACTGACAGACTGACAGACTGACATACTGACAGACTGACAGACTGACAGACTGACAGACTGACAGACTGACAGACTGACAGACTGACAGACTGACAGACTGACAGACTGACAGACTGACAGACTGACAGACTGACAGACTGACAGACTGACAGACTGACAGACTGACAGACTGACAGACTGACAGACTGACAGACTGACAGACTGACAGACTGACAGACTGACAGACTGACAGACTGACAGACTGACAGACTGACAGGCTGACAGACTGACAGACTGACAGACTGACAGACTGACAGACTGACAGACTGACAGACTGACAGACTGACAGACTGACAGACTGACAGACTGACAGACTGACAGACTGACAGACTGACAGACTGACAGACTGACAGACTGACAGACTGACAGACTGACAGACTGACAGACTGACAGACTGACAGACTGACAGACTGACAGACTGACAGACTGACAGACTGACAGACTGACAGACTGACAGACTGACAGACTGACAGACTGACAGACTGACAGACTGACTGACTGACTGACAGACTGACAAACTGACTGACAGACTGACAGACTGACAGACTGACAGACTGACAGACTGACAGACTGACAGACTGACAGACTGACAGACTGACAGACTGACAGACTGACAGACTGACAGACTGACAGACTGACAGACTGACAGACTGACAGACTGACAGACTGACAGACTGACAGACTGACAGACTGACAGACTGACAGACTGACGAAAAAAAAAAAAGAAAAAAAAAATTATCAGATACCAAGTTTTTTTTGTGAAAGTTTCCTTGGAAAAATAAAATAAAATAATTAGATTTAATTAAAATAGTTTTTAGGTCGAAAGACATTAGTTCTAAAAGTTATTATTAGTTTAGAGCGCCCGTAAATTAGTTGTAAGTTATTGATAATTAGTTATTAATTAGTTATAAGTTAATATGAAATAAAAATGAATTTAATAAAAAAAATTTAAAAAAATGAATGTTCCCACATATGTAGTATATTACTTACTTCAATTTTATGGAATATACCAACAAGATACCTACATATCCTACAAAATAAAACATTCCTTATTACCTACAAGAAATTTTTTTTTGTGAGTGGAAAGCATGAATGATTCTAAATATATTTTTCCATAACTACCTACTATGTATGTACGTATTTTTCTTTTTTTTATCGTAAAAAATCGTCCACAAGGCAAGAAAAACTTCATTCACAAAAATCTTTCCCTCCTTCAATCTTTTATGTTTCTATACCTACCTACATTTATGCATGTACAAATACAATCTTGCACTCCATTAATTTTCGCGTTCTTCTCTCTTCTATTTTTTGCATTTTATTTGATTCGATACAAAATTGGCTGTTTTTTCTCTTGCAAGAATACTCATGAGTTAGCATACAGTATTACTGTTCTGTCATTTTTACCATTTCTTTGGTTTATATCCATATTCTCTTCTCTCCCAACTCTCCAATTTTATTAAAGAGATACCCTATCTTGCGGTAATCTAGATGCCGCCACAATCGTTCCTATTCATGAAAGTACTATAGGAAAATACACAACGGGTGATTTTTTTGCTACTTGGTTTTTGACGTTTATATTTTTGACAGATCACACATGACAAGTTCCACGAACATTTGACATTTCGATTCAGTATTGTTTGCCATTTCATCATGAATAGACTTACGCCTGAACAACGTTTGCAAATTATTGAAATTTATTATCAAAATTCGTGCTCTGTGAAAAATGTGTTTCGCAAGCTACGTCGGTTTTTTTTCCGCTCATTTTTGGCTAAATGGATACGTGAATAAGCAGAATTGCCGTATTTGGAGTGAAGAGCAGCCAGAGGCAATTCAGCAGCTACCAATGCATCCCGAAAAATGCACTGTTTGGTGCGGTTTATGGGCAGGCGGCATCATTGGGCCGTACTTCTTCAAGGACGATGAAGGCCGCAGGGTTACGGTCAATGGAAGAAGGTACCGTTCGATGATAACAGATTTTTTTTTGCCGAAAATGCAAGAATTGAACTCGGTCGACATGTGGTTCCAACAGGACGGTGCCACATGCCACACTGCATGCGAAACCATGCATCAATTGAGAGGCGAATTTGGTGAGCAGTTGATCCCACGTTTTGGCGCAGTCAATTGGCCACCAAGATCATGTGATTTGACCCCGTTAGACTATTTTTTGTGGGGCTATGTTAAGTCTATTGTCTGTGGGGACAAGCCAAACACGATTGCTGCCTTGGAAGCCAACATTGAACGCGTCATTGTTGAGATTCCGGCCGAAATGTGTGAAAAAGTTTGCCAAAATTGGACCTTCAGAATGGACCACCTGAAGCATAGCCGCGGGCAACATTTATGTGAAATTATTTTTAAAAAGTAAATGGCAGAAATTGGTTTATCGATCCAAATAAAAATTTCATTCACTTTTTACAAGTTTCTGTGTTTTTTTGAATTTTCAAAAACCAAGCTCTTAAAAAATCACCGTTTACAATTATGTAGGTACATACACATCAAAACTACCCCAACAATTCATTGCCAAACTTATAATACGTAGGTATCATTGTACATATACATAAGTTAACGACACATAAATTGAAAACTCAAATTACAAACAGTGGACTGCTGACGTTGCGCTTCCCACAGGTCAACAACAGACAAATTCGAAATGTAATTCCCAGGGAATATGATCAAGTTAACAGCAAGCAAATTCAAAGTGCAATTTCCAACGAATATGATGACTATGCTTCGTGGGAATGAACAATTCAACAGGCATTGCTGAATCAAAATATTAATAGTATTTAAGGTTTAGTTTGAGGTTCAATTTTGTCAATTGTAATCCAACAGGTAGAAACGCTGCCCGATTTAAAAATAAATAAATTTTTTTAATAAAAATAATAGTGTAAAATCTTTACTGGCGCCCGAGCAGGGACGTAGATCGTGTTACAATTAGAAGATCCTTAAGTAGAACGAATTAAGTAACGTTTCATTTCTCCCATCGTACTCTCAATTAAGTGTAATCGGGAATTGAAAATTTACGTCCTAAAACAAGTGAAAACTGTGTAAAGTTTAAGACCGTACCGAAACTAATTAAAGTCCTTAAATAGAACAACTAAATAACGTTTCATTTCTTCTATTATACCCTCAACTAAGTGTAACTGATCGGGAATTGAAAGTCTAGTCATTATCAAAACAGACAAAATAAAAACAGTGAATAGTGCTGTGTTCAAACTTTTTAAATTTGGACTTTGAAGAGTTTTTAAGGTTTAACCGTGGAGAAACCAACCAAAGGGCCCCTAAGTAGCCGTGGTTAGTTAAACACTCAATCAACGGAAGAAAAGGAAGCTTAAAACGAAGCTAGCCGCTCCACAATTTTCAGCGATGGACATTTTTGTCTTAATATTATAAGTCTAGAAAGTTTAAAATTTAAAAACCTTTTATTTTTATTGTGTAAGTTAAAGGAAAATTATAAATTATTTACAAAGAATACGAATAAAATATTTTAATTTGAATTATAATGAAAAGAATAATTTACAAAATTCACAAAATTTATTACTAGATAATTCAAAAATAAAAAGAAAAACAAAATCATAAATTAAGTTCATAATTATCAATCAACACAAATAAATTAGTTAAATTTGAATCATACGAAAATCATTATGAGATAACTAAAACATACAAATTATTTGCTACCAAGTGAATTTGAAAATTAAAATCCGTAACCAAGAGATGATGTTAATTCAGTTGAACATCTTTTAAAAAATATGTCCATAAAATCAAATGGAAATTTACGAAGTACTTTAAAAACCCAAGTATCTTCTTCCAATCCACAAAACCAATTAACCCCTGGACTGACAAGGCAAATGAGTGAATTAGTCATAAGTATGATTAAAAAAATTAAATAATCCTTTTATTGATTCGGAAGATGTAGAACAGCCTATAGATTTTTCAACGAAAACAAACGATATAGATAAAGTACCAGATATTGTCAAATGTTTAAGGGAGTTTTCAGGTAGACCACGTGAATTCAATTCTTGGAGGAAAACTGTTGATCGCATTTTCACAATGTACGACAGTTTAAGGGGTACCTCTAGATACTATGAAATGCTTCATATGGTCCGCCATAAAATAGTAGGAGACGCCGACACAGCTCTTGAGTCATACAGAACACCGTTAGACTGGCGTAAAATTAAACAGTGCTTATTGATGCATTACTCAGACAAACGTGATATTGGTACACTCGAGTACCAACTAACTAGCCTCGCGCAATGCAATTAGTCCATTACGGACTTTTATCAGCAAGTCTATCAACATCTCTCATTGATATTAGATAAAACTGCTTGTTTAGATTTAGGCGATGATTCTTTAGCGATGAGTAATGCATATCGCGATAAAGCTCTTGATACATTTATTCGTGGGCTAAACGGGGATTTAACCCGATTGTTGAGTATACGGAGACCAACTTCCTTGCCTCAAGCCCTCCATATGTGTCTCAAATTAGACAATATGACTTACAGGATGCATTACGCGCATAATAGACCAATTAATTTTAAACGTTTAGCTAACACACCACCCCAACTACCCCCACGGCAAAGCCACACAAAATTTTATCCTGAGTTAGCATACATACCTCACCTTCAACGACGTACCTCACCTTCAACTACGTAATTTTCCTCAATATCATTATCAAAATAGACAACCCCAACAATCTTTTCAATACCAAGCACCCCATTTCAACCGTGTTCCACATCCTCCCAAACCACAACAGGAATCTACAGTAGAACCAATGGAATTGGGATCTTCTACGCAATCGCGTAACATAAATTACCAAAATAGACCAACGTTCCAATCAAATTATCAACAAAATACCCAACAACCACATTACGCACAAAAACGGCTTTCACCTCAACAAATGCACGCACCAAATAAAATCCAACGAACCTTTTACACGGAAACAAATCCTATTCCAATGAAAGATGACAGCTCCATTGAAACGTATGACCCCAATCAACTCTTTAAAGACGACCCTAACGTGGCCGAAGAAAGTCTTCTCAACTACATTGCACCAACCGAAGAAGAAAAGATCGAGTACGGCGAAGATTTCGACAACATTAATTTTATAGATTAAACTGCTCTTCAATTCCATATTTTCAATATAGGATGAAGAGCGGAAAAACACTTAAATTCCTACTCGATACAGGTTCAAATAAGAATTATGTGAAATCTTGTTATATTCGTAACCCCATTAAAAACACTAAGGAATTTTTTGGAAAATTACAGTTTTTCATTCTTCCCGGACTGGAAACTTTCGATGGCATTGTCGGAAACGACACCCTGAAAGAACTCAGTGCCGCTATTTATACAGAAAAGAATTATTTCACCTTAAAAGGTAAATACAAGTTTCCTCTGCAACAATTGGAAGTAGAGTCAGTCAATAACCTCGATATCAAATGCTCCCATCAAAATTCTCAATTAAAACAAATATTAACATCATATCCAAAGCTTTTTGCTGATCCTGATAAAAAACTTACTTTCACTACAAACGTACAGGGAGAGATACGAACATTATCTGACAACTCAGTTTATACAAAATCGTATCCATATCCCATGCCTTTAAAATCCGAAATTGACAAACAAGTCATAGAAATTTTGCGTGACGGGATCATACGGCCATCTAGATCACCATATAATTCCCTTGTGTGGATAGTTAGCAAGAAAGAAGACGCCACGTGTATAAAAAAATACAGCATGGTTATAGATTATAGAAAACTGAATACGGTAACAATTCCTGATCGTTACCCAATTCCTGAGATCAACGAAGTTCTGTATAACTTAGGGAAAAATAAATATTTCACTACTTTGGATTTAAAAAGCGGATTTCATCAGATTCTACTAAAAGAATCTGATAGGGAAAAGACTGCATTCTCAATAAACAATGGAAAATACGAGTTTTCTCGTCTTCCTTTTGGGCTGAAAAATGCCCCTTCAATTTTTCAACGCGCACTTGATGATGTCTTGCGTCAACATATTGGTAATCGATGTTATGTTTATATAGATGATATCATTGTTTTCAGTAAAACCGAGGAAGAACATTTCCAAAACCTTTAAATTATCTTAAGTACACTCGAAAATGCAAACCTCAAGGTTCAAATAGACAAATGCGAATTTCTATGAACAGAGGTCGAGTTTCTGGGATTTGTCATTTCCCAAGCAGCCATAAAAACCAACCCAAAAAATTTAAAAGCAATTCTGGACCTTCCGCCACCAAAAACACTGAAAGATTTTAGGTACTTCTTAGGTATGTCAGGGTACTACCGAAGGTTCATACGAGACTATGCTAAAATAGCTAAGCCCCTGACATCCCTCTTAAGAGGCGAAAACGGACGCTTGTCCAAACAAGTCTCTAAAAATAAATTAATTAACTTCAATGACGAAGCAAAAGACGCGTGGAAAAAATTAAAAATGCGTTAGTATCGGATGAAGTTTTACTTGTCTATCCAGATTTTTCAAAAAATTTTGAGCTAGCAACAGACGCCTCCAATTTCGCCTTGGGAGCAGTCCTATCAAAGGACAACAAACCCATCGCATTCTTATCACGAAGTCTCAACAAAACTGAAGAAACATACGCGACTAACGAGAAAGAGATGCTCGCAATTATTTGGGCACTCACTTCTCTTAGAATGTTCCTTTATGGATCAAGAAAGGTCAAAATTACCACAGACCATCAGCCGCTCACTTACGCGCTTAGTAACAATAATTCAAATTCCAAAATGAAACGCTGGAAAGCGATTCTGGAGGAATATAATTATGAACTGAACTACAAACCTTGCAGTTCAAACGTACTTGTGAACTCCACATTTTTTTATTAACTCCTACCGAACACAGTGATGAAAGCTCGTCGCAAAATTTAATACCAATAGTCGAAGTTCCCATTAATGTTTTTAAAAGTCAAATATTTCTCAATTTATCTGGGTACCACCAACAAATTATAAACGAGCCTGAGTTCAATAAAGAAAACCTTACAGCCATACTAAAACAATATCTTAATCCTTCTGTTATAAACGGTATCAAAACAGGAGAAAGAATTATGGGACTCGTTCAAGAAGTTTTTCCATTGCATTTCAATAATTATAAAATAAGATTCACACAAAAAGAGGTTCAAAATATCAACAACGAGCAAGACCAAGAAACCCTGATAATTGAAATACACAATAGGGCTCATAGAAATCCCCAAGAAAATCGACTACAAATTTTAGAAAAATATTATTTCCCGGGTATGGCAGGTAAAATTAAAAGAATTATAAAAATCTGTACAACATGTAAGCAAAATAAATATGAACGACACCCAAACCTTCCAGAATTAAACAAAACACCCATACCAAATGTTCCTGGACATACTGTCCACATTGATATTTTCTCTACGGAGAAAAAGCTAGTGATGACTGCATTAGATAAGTTCACAAAATATGCTCAAACAAAAATAATTAAACGTATGTCTATAGAAGACGTCAGGTGACCACTTAGAGACGTAGTATTTTTCTTTGGCGTTCCAAAATCCATTGTAATTGATAATGAGCGATCACTAAACTCTGCATCGATATTATTTATGTTAAGAAACGAGCTAGGTATAAATGTTTATACAACACCTCCATACAGAAGTGAAGCCAGTGGCCAAATTGAAAGGTTCCATTCGACCCTGTCAGAGATAATGCGATGCAGTAAAGACAATGGAACTCATAGAGACTTTGAAGAACTTCTAGAAAAATCTGTGAATGAGTACAATCACAGTATCCATTCTACAACACGTAAGAAACCTGTTGATTTATTCTTTGGCCGCAGTGTAGAATTTGGACCTGACGATTATGATAAGACTCGAATGAGCAATTTGCAAAAACTTTTACATAAACAGCAAACTGACCTTAAACAACAAAACGAGACAAGACACTAAATTAAACAGTATCTTCCTGGACAAGTGGTTTACGTAAGACAAAACAAGCGACTAGGGACCAAGCTTTCCAAAATATTTAAGGAAGAAGTTGTGAAAGAGAACAGAAATACGACTGTAGTTACTGAATCTGGGAAAATCGTTTACAAGGGTCATATTCGCAACTAATAATTTATCTTTTAATTTTCAGATCTTTTCTCACCCCCAGCAATGGGGAAATTCAAATACTGGACTACACTAACTCCCAAATGATAACACTACGAACGGGGACGGCAAAACTACAAACGGAGACTTTCAAGATAATTCATACTATAGACCTTAACCTATACCAAAAATTTATTGATGAATAATTAACCAAAACATTAGCACTAGCGAAACACTCTATCCATACCTCTCCCATGAAATTTCCCTAATCCAAAATCACCTTACCCGATTAAAACCAACAATGAAAACCAAACGCTCAATTGACCTTATAGGGAGCGCATGGAAACGGATTGCTGGTAATCCAGACCATGACGACTTCCAAATAATTAGTAGTAAAATAGACAATGTTTTAGAAAATAACAACAAACAAGTTGTTACGAGGGCGGGTCAATAAGTCCGTGACTTTGAATTTCTGACCACTTTACTGAAACAGCAACACTGCTCCTGTCAACAGGCATCTGTCAGTTGACTCCTGTCAAAATTTAAACTTGCTGCGTCAGTTAGTTTGTGTTTGACAGCTATTTTTATCAGACTACTCACTTATTTGAGGAGAAAATGGAAAAAAGTGAATTTCGTGTGCTTATTAAGCATTATTTCTTGCGAAAAAAAAACATTACCGAGACCAAGCCTAAGCTTGATAAATACTATGGGGACTCTGCACCATCGATTTCAATGGCAAAAAAGTGGTTTACTGAATTTCGTTGTGGCCGTACAAGCACTGAAGATGCCGAACGTCCTGGACGCCCAGTTGAGGTCTCTACACCCGAAACAATCGAAAAAATTCACGATATGGTGTTGGCCGACCGAAGATTGAAAGTGCGAGAGATTGTGGAAGCCGTAGGGATCTCGCATGGCTCAGTGGTTTCAATTTTGAATGATCACTTGGGCATGAGAAAGCTTTCCGCAAGATAGGTGCCGCGTTTGCTCACAGTCGACCACAAACGCAATCGTGTAAAAACTTCACAGGAAAGCTTGGCGTTGTTTAATCGCAATATGGAGGAGTTTTTGCGCCGTTTTGTAACCGTGGACGAAACAAGGATCCATCACAACACACCAGAGATCAAACAACAGTCAAAACAGTGGGTTTCTAAGGGTGAATCGGCGCCAAAGAAGGCCAAGGTGGGTTTGTCAGCCAATAAAGTTATGGCGACTGTTTTTGGGATGCACGCGGGATAATCCACATTGACTACCTTCAAAAGGGAAGAATAAAAAATGGCTTGGTGGAAAAAGATTTGACTCCAATGATGAAGTCATCTCGCAAACAAAGGCCTATTTTGAGGACGTCGACAAATCATTTTTTTTGGAAGGGATAAAAAAATTGGAGAAGCGTTGGACAAAGTGTATAGAGCTCAAGGAACAACTACGTTGAAAAATAAAATTATTTTTTTTATCAAAAAATCTGTTTTATTCCCAAAGTCACGGATTTATTGACCCGCCCTCGTATAAATAAATTGTCTTTTGAAAAAATTAATCAAATTACTAAAGTAACCAATGAAATTTTAAATAGATTAAGAACAAATGAAATTGTTAAAAATGAATTAGTAACTAATATCAAATATAAGATCGAGATCATAAAAGAGGAAATTATAAATATTGATTATGCTATTCACTGGGCCAAAGCTGGTGTAGTAAATTCCTACATTCTAACAAATACAGAAATTAATATAACAAAAAAAATTCTAGAAAAAGAGAATATGCCTTATATAAATCTTGAACAAACATTAGAATTTAGTGATGTTAAAATTGCATCCAATCTTTCTATAATCATTTATATTTTAACTTTAACAACAACGGAAACTGAAAAATGTGAAACCATCCTACTGAAACCTGTAAAGAAAGATAGCTTAATAAATAAAATTCCATATGAATATGTATTAAAATATAAACAAAAACTCTTTGGCATAAAATCAACCTGTAAAAAAATTTATAATCTCTCGATTTGTAGTTATAAGAACCTTATTGACATAAGTAATTCAACTTGCATAACGAATCTGTTGAAAAGTCAACCACCTGTTTGCACGAGAATAAACAATCAGCACATACCAACAGTCGAGCAAATTTCTCACGGAATACTACTCATAAACCAATATAACAACAGCATTCTGATCGACAATGAAGAAGTAAGACTTACCGGCACATTTAATATCCAATACCACAATAAAATCATTACAATAAATAACCAATCTTATGTCTCAAATGAAGTTTCAGTCACCAGGCCAGTACCCGCAATAATGCAACCATTTTCAAAGAACGGTACATTTGAAGAACTGTTATCCCTAGAGATGATAAAAGAGCTGCACACTGACAACATCAATAACATAAAATTACTAGATTATAAAAACAAAATAAATCTATCAAGCAATATTGGCCTTTCAACATTAGTAATATTACTTATCCTATTCTTTCTCCTTAAATCACGCCTTCAGAAAAAACATCAACCTATTGAAATCAACACATTACTTGAAACAAAACCAGTGATTTTGGAATCCAAACCTGAAACAAGCTTTGACAAGAAAATAGAACCACCAATACCAAAAGTATCCAGCATTAACCAAATTCCATTATTTTGAAGGACAATCGAACGAGGTCGTTCGACTTTTTAACGGTGGAGGAGTTAACGACACATAAATTGAAAAGTCAAATTACAAACAGTGGACTGCTGACGTTGCGCATCCCACAGGTCAACAATAGACAAATTCTAAATGTAATTCCTAGGGAATATGATCAAGTTAACAGCAAGCAAATTCAAAGTGCAATTTTCAGGGAATATGATGACTATGCTTCGTGGGAATAAACAATTCAACAGGCATTGCTGAATCAACATATTAATAGTATTTAAGGTTTAGTTTTGAGTTCAATTTTGTCAATTGTAATCCAACAGGCAGAAACGCTGCCCGATTTAAAAATAAATAATTTTTTTTTAAATAAAAATAATAGTGTAAAATCTTTACTTATATGCAGAACTTATAAGCGATGGAAGTAACAAAATTACTACAAGTAAAAATAAAAAAAATCCTGGGGCCCAATTCCGGAAGCGTGAACGCTTTTCTGTGCAAAATATTATTCACCCTTAAAACACACGTTATCTGTCAAATAAAAATGCGTTGCACCTATGAATCAAATAAAACAAGATTACGACACTTCTTTGTTTTTCTTATTTAATTGACGTCATATGTGAAACAAAATATGTAGATTGTTGTTGTTTGTTGTTTGTGGATTAAGGGATTTTGTTTCACATATGACGTCAATAAAATAAAAAAACTTAGAAGTGTCGTAATCTTATTTTCGCTGAATCGTGCGTTGCACACTTGCGGAATCGGAAAAATGAATGTTTACGCAACTTTCTGTGTACACAGAGAAAACTCACGCTTGCGGAATTGGGCCCCAGTCATATGGTAACTTATATTTGTATTCCTCTGCCTTATCCACATATAAAATAGAAAACTAGAGAATGTGATGTCGAAAAAATACACCACATATGGTTTTCTCCCTTTACTCATTATTGTTATAAGAACAGAAATAAAACTACCTCATCTCTTCTTTTTCCCCCTTTCTACCTTTGCCCCCGTCCACAAACTAAACTCGCAAAGCGACACAGACGACATCTACAGCAATGAAAGAAACCAATTTTCATGTTCCATGGTATTACTATAGACATGTATATACAATGATTAAACGGAACATATTTAAAAATAAAAAATGTAATAAGCATATGGATGTATTTTTTATTGCGAGTATAGGTATACTACATATAAGGCAAGTTATACATTCGTAAAAAAATCTAACAATCAAACATGACATCATGATCATAGAAAACACGAAAAAAGTGGTTCACTCAATTCCGTCTGTCATCGAGTTTGTAGCCTAAACGGATGGATGTATTTGCTTGTGTTCTTAAATTACTAGAGTCCACTTTCAAGTATAAAAATATTTTGTTTGCATACTTATTAATGGTACCACCACCGCTCGAACGATTTTTGATTTTTTTTTATATATTCTTATCTATCCAGGAATTCAAATGACATCTTTGTTTTTCCTCAAACTATATCAACTAAGCAATATAAAAACATTTAATTATGTGTATTATCCCTTTATTTCTATCTTATTATTAATTCCATTTTAAGAATTTTTGCGTACGTTACTGAATGCTACATACGAAGTAGGCTATTATCCATTCATATATACATATGTATCTTTAAAAATCACATGGATATTATGTATGCATATTGCACCTAAATTATAAATATATGCATATGCCTACCTACATCCTTTATTTTCATTATTATGTGTACATAATTACAAGCCCATCTATGAATGTAGGTATATATTATACCCTCCAAAATTACATAATTAAAAACCATAATCTAGATTTAAGTATGTATTGGTAGATAGGGGCGTCTTTGTAACTATTCCTTGAATCATCCATTCGAGAATCAATTATACTAAGAACCAAGGTAATATTACCTATATCGGCTTTAAACCTGCATAGGAATACATTTATAATAAATCATATATAATGCAATTAATACTGAAGAAAACATGCAATATCTGCGTTAGCTATTTTAAAGATGTTATTGTCTTTTTGTCGCTTGTCAGGCAATTTTTTATGAATATTTGCACTGGTACAGCAGAAAATACACAGCCATTATTGTGCATATTTCTTGTCCATTTCATTGTGAGTTAAATTAATGTATTTCCTTCAAATTAATGTAGTTGGTGGCAACGCGCCAGGGTACAGCTAGTTTATATATATATCTTTAACAATCAAATAATTATTATGTCTATTACAACTATCATATAAAGTTTTATATGCATACATCTACCTAACCATCACAATATAACATTTTTACATTATTATGTACCGTTAGATGATTTATTGACCAATTTGGAATTTAATAAATGAGTGAAAGCGATATAAAAATACTTCCATGCGTCGGCTTTTTTGGTCTCTGTAGTTTTAGTAATGAAACTATTTGTTTACATTAGCTTTCCCGGCGTTTCGGCAGGCGTTGCTGCATTCCTCAGGAGAACTTTATTACGACAAAAAGACAAAAAATGCCTATGGGAAATCCGCTGTCACCCACCATTGCACACTTAGTGCTAGACCACGTATTAGATGAATGCTTCAAGGAAATTGATGATAAACCCACGTTTTTTGCAAAATATGTTGATGATATATTTGCAGTGATGGACAAACGGAATATAAATAAATTTCTATATATATATCAATGGATACCAGCCAAAAATCTAGCTCACTAATGAAATGGAACAAGATAGAGCGATAGGTTTTCTTGACGTGAAGATTCACCGCGAAAATGACTGTAGTGATCCACTACATGCGACCAATCTCATAGCCTTATTCCATTCCGAAGCCAAACACACGATCCCATGTATAGTGTCATATTTGTTGTCGCTTGCGCAATCCGAAGTACAAAGAACATTGCGTCCAATAAATGAATCATCTTCCAGAGCCCGTTTAGTGAAACCTAAAACCTACTGCAATTAATTAATTGTCGCCTGTTCTATATCTCCACTGTAGGTACGGCTATAGCTATGTATACACAGCTATGTATACATGGTCCGGAAGGTAGGTTCAAACAAAGCCAAATGGAAATGATCGTACATTGTATTTGGTTTTGCGATAGGTTACCCATCACTGCACTCATTATGCTTGATGTGTATTATACGCTATGTCTATTGCCATAGGTATGTATACATCTTGGGTAGGCTACATACTGGGCCAGTGATAAGGGTAAATGACCGTGCGATCAATATAACTCTGATTTATTGGGCGACAAGTGCAATCACAATTTTGGTTATTGATACGCCTCGACAGCAGATATTGGAAATTATGATGAGGACGTATATTTCTTATGAAGTACATGATAAATGCATTTTTAATATGAAATATGCTGAATGCTATTTTAAGTGGATGAGTGGTAGGGATAGAATAAATTACGAAACTTAACTATTCTTTTATTTTATTTTGGAACATATCAAAATTCTCCCCGTACAACACTTCTCCTTGCAACAGAGGAAAGCACGGTTGCCTAACGGGTCATTTCATGGTTGCAGCGGTGGGCTTAGCTTAGTATAATCCCCTACCAAACGAATTATTTGCCAACACAAGAGAACTAACCTCTTAGTCTCTTGATGCGTACTGGAGCTATACACTAGTTAGCAAAAAAAAGATGAAAATTATAGCGGTAGAAGACCTGCAACAGTAAGACCTGGCTAGCTATAGAGCGTAAGCATTTGGCAATCCACAGGCAGTGAAAAAAAAGACCAGGCCGTAAATCTCAACTCTAGGGCGCGAAGCCTGCCTGGCATATACAACAAAAGCAGCAGGAGCAACAACAAGAAAAACAACAACAACACACCAACAATAGCAGAATTAATAACAACAACAACAACTTAAACCAGCAATCTATTTAAGTAAGAATGTTTAAGTTATATACATACATATTTGAAAAATTGTTTTTCCCCATTTTTTTACCCCTCTCCCAAATATTTTTTTCTCCTTCAAAATTATCAATACTCGACGTGACCAACAAAGATGTTTTCGCTCATTTTACTTTTCCTTTAAATCGCGAACCTGAATCCGAAGCAATGGCATTCCAGGTTAATAATAGCGATATATTTAATATCGTGCCGACTTTCAACGACAACTCCTTAGAGCTTAAAAATGTATAGCATGGGGGAACATATTGTTCTCGTCCTGTACGAAAGAGGAACATTCCACGTTCCTCGAAATTGAGAAACCCAGGGTACTGGGTCCTGCATTCGAACTAATACAGTTCAACTCCTTCGCCAAATGGAGTGACCTAGTTGAAAAACTAGAACATGAATTTTAAATGGGACGCATTTTGTGATGAATCATTTAGAAGTTTGAAGCAAAAAATTATTAAACCTCCCATACTTTCATATCTAGATTTCAGCCGAGAATTTATTGTCACTACAGATGCTAGCGATTTAGCCTTAGGGAGCGGTCCTTTGACAAGGCCCGATAGGACAGGATAAGCCAATTTCCTTTATAAGTCGAACCCTAAACGATCAAGAAACACGATACACAATATCCGAAAAGGACCTATTAGCAATCGTTTACGCTCTCAAACAATTTCGTCCGAATATCTATGGAAGAAAGTTCACTATTTATACTGACCATAACAATCTATTACGGTTAATTGGGTAAACAAGTCTCTAAAAATAAATTAATTAACTTCAATGACGAAGCAAAAGACGCGTGGAACAAAATTAAAAATGCGTTAGTATCGGATGAAGTTTTACTTGTCTATCCAGATTTTTCAAAAAATTTTGAGCTAGCAACAGACGCCTCCAATTTCGCCTTGGGAGCAGTCCTATCACAGGACAACAAACCCATCGCATTCTTATCACGAAGTCTCAACAAAACTGAAGAAACATACGCGACTAACGAGAAAGAGATGCTCGCAATTATTTGGCCACTCACTTCTCTTAGAATGTTCCTTTACGGATCAAGAAAGGTCAGAATTACCACAGACCATCAGCCGCTCACTTACGCGCTTAGTAACAAGAATTCAAATTCCAAAATGAAATTTGGAATATAAATGGAGGAATATAATTATGAACTGAACTACAAACCTGGCACTTCAAACGTACTTGCGGACTCCTTATCGCGCCCACCAAACACTCACATTTTTTCATTAACTCCTACCGAACACAGTGATGAAAGCTCGTCGCAAAATTTAATACCAATAGCCGAAGTTCCCATTAATGTTTTTAAAAGTCAAATATTTCTCAATTTATCTGGGTATCACCAACACATTATAAACGAGCCTGAGTTCAATAAAGAAAACCTTACAGCCATACTAAAACAATATCTTAATCCTTCTGTTATTAACGGTATCAAAACAGGAGAAAGAATTATGGGACTTGTTCAAGAAGTTTTTCCATTGCATTTCAATAATTATAAAATAAGATTCACACAAAAAGAGGTTCAAAATATCAACAACGAGCAATACCAAGAAACCCTGATAATTGAAACACACAATAGGGCTCATAGAAATCCCCAAGAAAATCGACTACAAATTTTAGAAAAATATTATTTTCCAGGTATGGCAGGTAAAATTAAAAGAATTATAAAAATCTGTACAACATGTAAGCAAAATAAATATGAAAGACACCCAAACCTTCCAGAATTAAAAAAAACACCCATACCAAATGTTCCTGGACATACTTTCCACATTGATATTTTCTCTACGGAGAAAAAGCTAGTGATGACTGCATTAGATAAGTTCACAAAATATGCTCAAACAAAAATAATTAAAAGTAAGTCTATAGAAGACGTCAGGCGACCACTTAGAGACGTAGTATTTTTCTTTGGCGTTCCAAAATCCATTGTAATTGATAATGAGCGATCACTAAACTCTGCATCGATATTATTTATGTTAAGAGACGAGCTAGGTATAAATGTTTATTCAACACCTCCATACAGAAGTGAAGCAAATGGCCAAATTGAAAGGTTCCATTCGACCCTGTCAGAGATAATGCGATGCATTAAGGACAATGGAACTCATAGAGACTTTGAAGAACTTCTAGAAAAATCTGTGAATGAGTACAATCACAGTATCCATTCTACAACAGGTAAGAAACCTGTTGATTTATTCTTTGGCCGCAGTGTAGAATTTCGTCCTGACGATTATGATAAGACTCGAATGAGCAATTTGCAAAAACTTTTACATAAACAGCAAACTGACCTTTAACAACAAAACAAGACAAGACACAAAATTAAACAGTATCTTCCTGGACAAGTGGTTTACGTAAGACAAAACAAGCGACTAGGGACCAAGCTTTCCAAAAGATTTAAGGAAGAAGTTGTGAAAGAGAACAGAAATACGACTGTAGTTACCGAATCTGGGAAAATCGTTTACAAGGTTCATATTCGCAACTAATAATTTATCTTTTACTTTTCAGTTCTTTTCTCACCCTCAGCAATGGGGAAATTCAAATACTGGACTACACTAACTCCCAAATGATAACACTACGAACGGGGACGGCAAAACTACAAACGGGGACTTTCAAGATAATTCATACTATAGACCTTAACCTATACCAAAAATTTATTGATGACATAGCACTAATAATTAACCAAAACATTAGCACTAGCGAAACACTCTATCCATACCTTTCCCATGAAATTTCCCTAATCCAAAATCACCTTACCCGAATAAAACCAACAATGAAAACCAAACGCTCAATTGACCTTATAGGGAGCGCATGGAAATGGATTGCTGGTAATCCAGACCATGACGACTTCCACATAATTAGTAGTAAAATAGACAATGTTTTAGAAAATAACAACAAACAAGTTGTTATAAATAAATTGTCTTTTGAAAAAATTAATCAAATTACTAAAGTAACCAATGAAATTTTAAATAGATTAAGAACAAATGAAATTGTTAAAAATGAATTAGTAACTAATATCAAATATAAGATCGAGATCATAAAAGAGGAAATTATAAATATTGATTATGCTATTCACTGGGCCAAAGCTGGTGTAGTAAATTCCTACATTCTAACAAATACATAAATTAATATAACAAAAAAAATTCTAGAAAAAGAGAATATGCCTTATATAAATCTTGAACAAACATTAGAATTCAGTGATGTTAAAATTGCATCCAATCTTTCTACAATCATTTATATTTTAACTTTACCAACAACGGAAACTGAAATATGTGAAACAATCCTACTGAAACCTGTAAGGAAAGATAGTTTTATAAATAAAATTCCATATGAATATGTATTGAAATATAAAAAAAAAACTCTTTGGCATAAAATCAACCTGTAAAAAAATGTATAATCTCTCGATTTCTAGTTATAAGAACCTTATTGACATAAGTAATTCAACTTGCATAACGAATCTGTTAAAAAGTCAACCACCTGTTTGCACGAGAATAAACAATCAGCACATACCAACAGTCGAGCAAATTTCTCCCGGAATACTACTCATAAACCAATATAACAACAGCATTCTGATCGACAATGAAGAAGTAAGACTTACCGGCACATTTATCATCCAATACCACAATAAAATCATTACAATAAATAACCAATCTTATGTCTCAAATGAAGTTTCAGTCACCAGGCCATTACCCGCAATAATGCAACCATTTTCAAAGAACGGTACATTTGAAGAACTGTTATCCCTAGAGATGATAAAAGAGCTGCACACTGACAACATCAATAACATAAAATTACTAGATTATAAAAACAAAATAAATCTATCAAGCAATATTGGCCTTTCAACATTAGTAATATTACTTATCCTGTTCTTTCTCCTTAAATCACGCCTTCAGAAAAAACATCAACCTATTGAAATCAACACATTACTCGAAACAAAACCAGTGATTTTGGAATCCAAACCTGAAACAAGCTTTGACAAAAAAAATAGAACCACCAATACCAAAAGTATCCAGCATTAACCAAATTCCATTATTTTGAAGGACAATCGAACGAGGCCGTTCGACTTTTTAACGGTGGAGGAGTTAACGACACATAAATTGAAAACTCAAATTACAAACAGTGGACTGCTGACGTTGCGCTTCCCACAGGTCAACAATAGACAAATTCTAAATGTAATTCCCAGGGAATATGATCAAGTTAACAGCAAGCAAATTCAAAGTGCGATTTTCAAGGAATATGATCACTATGCTTCGTGGGAATGAACAATTCAACAGGCATTGCTGAATCAACATATTAATAGTATTTAAGGTTTAGTTTTAAGTACAATTTTGTCAATTGTAATCCAACAGGCAGAAACGCTGCCCGATTTAAAAATAAATACTTTTTTTTTAATAAAAATAATATTGTAAAATCTTTACTTATATGCAGAACCTATAAGCGATGGAAGTAACAAAATTACTACAAGTAAAAATAAAAAAAAGTTATTACAAGAAGCGCAAAGAAAATTCATCAAAAATATTTCTGGCCAAATATGAATGCAGGCATTAAAAATTATATACTTCAATGTAAATCATGTCAGACAAACAAACTAATACAAGACCCAAGAGTTCCTATGAAGATTACAACCACGAGCTTCACCCCATTTGAACGAGTAGCTTTATATATAGTTGGTCCTTTACCAATCAGTTATGATAATAACAAGTATCTACTAACGTTTCAGGATGACCTCACAAAATTCACTGAAGCTATTCCTATTCAAAACGCAGAAGCTACAACAGTAGCACGAGCTTTTGTGGAAAAAATACTATGTTCCAGAATTCCTTCTTACAGACAAAGGTACTAATTTCTTAAGCCAATTATTTAAGGAAATCTGCAAACTCTTAAAAATAAAAAAAAAATTACAAACTACTCAGTGCCATCCACAAGCTAACGGTGCACTGGAGTGAAGGCATCGCACTTTAGCCGAGTACCTCAGAAATTATGTCACTAAGGACCCGCAATCATGGGATACCTTCCTACCAGCACCGGGCTTAGTCCCTATGAGCTCCTATACGTATACCCAGGAAGAATACCTAGTCTGTTGGAAAGAAACCCTCAAACAAGTTACAAATTACGATAATAATTTTAATGAACTAAAAATCCGTTTATAATTTAGCCAGAAATTCGCTACATATAAAAAAGATCAGAACTAAACGATCTAATCACAGACATAACGCAAAAATGCAATCTATTCAATTTGCCAGTCAATAGACAAAGATCAAAGAGAGGATTATTCAATGCAGCAGGTATTCTAAGTAAATTACTCTTTGGCACTCTATCCGAAGATGATGCAAAATACTATGACCAACAGATAGAAAAACTTAAAACAAACGAAGGCCTGTTATCAACATTAATACAAAACCAAACATACGTTTTGGGAACAACCCTTAATATTTTTAACAGAACACGTCAAGCTACAAAAAACCAAATCAAACTTCTTAATGACAAATTCGAAGAAATATTAAAATTAATGGAAGATTGTACTAATTGTAATCAGAATAAGAAAATGGTAAATGATATAGAATCACTTATTTCATACACACCTTGAGCCGTCCTACACCACCAAATTTTTTTAAACGAAATCATTGACTCCGTAAGACATGGAAAACCACATCCGGCTATAATAACACCCGATCAATTAGAAACTATTTTAACAACAATGCTTAAAGAAATCCCAAGGAACACAAAACTACCAATTTCCATAAAACAAAAAGACATTTTAGCCCTGTACAAAATTAGCACCATCACATCTTTTATTCAATCCCAGAGAATCATTTATGAAATAAAATTACCATTGCCCTTCACCGACAATTATCAATTATATACATATATACGAGTACATTTTCCTACAAAAGGTCAAGATAAATTTCTCTACATTCAACCCAAAATAAATTTTGTCATCGTAGATTTCGATATAAAACATTTCTACGACCTTTCTATTTCTGTACTTATAAAATGCACTAACCAAATTGATTTGTTATTATGCCCTATCACGCACCCTCCTTATGATTTTAATTCTAACCAAGACCATTGTGAAGTTAAACTATTGCGAAGGGATGAACACCCCCCTCATGTGAAGTTAAAGAATCACAACTTCTGATAGTGTGGATACAACTATCCCAACCCGGTAAATATAGATTTTTAAATTAGATTAGATTTAGATTTATTAAAATTGAATATTTACAAAGTTTACCTTTTTGATTTTTACAAATCTTATATGACATGGCAAAAGCCGTCTGCCAGATTGACTAATTGATTGACTAAGATAACAAGATAATGATAATATTTTACAGAGCATATAAATATTATTTTAGTTCTACATATTAATTTGTGAAGTGTGCATTAAGTTAAAAAGTCTTCTCTTAAAATTTGATTTCTATATCGGAGTGCAGCTTTGACGAATTTATGAAGAGCTGTGCAGGATTCTCCATTTAAAAGGCTAAGAACTTCTTCGGCTGAGAAAATAGCTTTACCCAAGTACAGTTTTCTTAGCTTGATAAGTATTGGGCAAACACCTACAAAATGCAAAGTATCTTCTCTGGTGTTCATATTGCAAAGGCTGCATTCTATATGTAGATCTAGGCGATGAGGTATGTAGTTGAGATGTAGAATTCCCCACGTATTTTGAAGATGCTAGATATCTTATCCACTCCAGTATTATTCTCAAAGTAGTTGTTCGTTCCTAGATCGTATTCTAGTTGGGAATAATAAGTTCTATACACAAAGGATCGTGCATTTTCGATAAATGAATCGCGCAGCTTTTCATCGAGAACTTTAATAATGTTATATAAATCCGTTTTCATCTGATTGGAGCTTATAGTCTCTAGCTGTAAAGGACACTCAGTTCTTTCCGCTAGCTCTGTCCACTTTTCAAAAAAAGAAGTTTTCATGTCCAGGGCAACCTTTGCTACAATTTTGGGTAGTCGTATTTCATTCATTTAAAATACTTTAAGTACATAGTCGAAGTGAAGCTTCAATGTTGCAATATACATTGTAGGTAAACCTGTTTCTTTGTGTAGCATATAATTGGGCGTGTTCATCGGAAGGTGCAGTATTATTTTTAGGAAAAATCGTAATAATTGTTCTACGGTATCGTTTTGTGCAATTCCCCACACTTGGGATGCATAAAGCATGACTGCCCTTGATGTTGCTTCAAAGATATGGTATTTATTTAGCTGAGAGACTTAGATTTTTATTTTGCATACATTCTCGCCAGGTTGCGTTAATCGTGATTTTCGCCTTTTTAAGTTTTTCTTCAAAATGCAGTTTCATGTTGTTTTGGGGTGTCAATATAAGGCCTAGATACTTATAACTGTCCACGATCTCCACTGGCTCTCTTTCGTACCTCCAAATATAATTTCCACTGCGTTGTCTCTTTCCTCTATCGGAAATCATAATTGGAGATTTTGAACGGTTAGATTCCATAATTTGCAGTAATCTTCAAGTTTCGTTATCATCATTTGTAGCTTTATAGGTGTGTCCGCTAAAAGGACAATATCGTCTGCATAGATGAGAGTTTTTAAAATAATACTACGTATCTCGATTCCTCCATTTAAGGATGATACTATATCATTAATGTATAGTGCGAAAAGCAGTGTACTTATGGTGCATCCTTGCCGTAGACCAGCAGGTGTTGAAAAGCTTTCTAACAGTACTGTTCCGTCCCAGATACTAGCAGCACAATTTGCATATAATTTTTTTTAACGTTTTCGACATTTTTGTGGACACACCCAGTGTCGATAGTTTATAGAACAATAATTCCCTATCTACGCTGTCGAACGCCGCTTTAAAATCTACAAAGTAAGCATAAATGTTCTTTCCCTGTGAGCGGTAGATATTAACTATAGTACTAAGCGTAAAGATGTGGTCAACAGTTGAGTATCCTTCGCGGAAACCGGCCTGGCATTCGCTCAGTAATTCGTTTCTATCCACCTAATTAGTAAGTCGCTTAAATAAGAGTCCTCCAAAAATCTTTCGAACAGTGTTGAGCAATGAAATTCCTCTATAGTTTTCCACTATATTACGATCTCCTTTTTTGAAAATTGGGAGTATAACCGCTGAATCAAAACATGAAGGGGAAAAATCATTCGTATAAAGGTCGTTCAACACTTGAAGTAAACAGCAGGCGAATTCCTTGGTGCAGTACTTATAGAATTCATGTGGAATGAGATCTTCTCCTGGTGCTTTAGTTTCCTTCAACTCTACTAATACGGCTTTTAGATCTTCTAGTGAGAAAGATTGATCCATGATCTAATCCTTTACATGATTGGGCAGTATTGGAAGGGCAACGCTGTGCGTTCTACATCCAAAAGGGATTGGAAATGTTTTTTTAGGTCAGCTGCTGGTATATTTATACCGATTCTTAACTTTGAACCATTTATGTAGCGAACTGCTTTCCAAAACTATAATAATAATAATTTTCACTTTTTCTTCGTAAAACATTTTTTTCTTCTCGACGCATAGCACTTTGAAAGAAGTATTTGCTTTCGTGTATTTTTGTCTAAAGTATGTAGTATTATATTTTCTAAAAAGCTTTAAGAATGCAAAGGCTTTGCTTCTAGCTCGACAGCACTCACTATCAAACCATTCTTGTTTTGCGTGTATTACTTGTGTTTTTGTAGAAACCCTGTGTGCGATTTTACAAATAATTTCTTGCAAACCTTCGATCGTAAGAGTTTCTTCATTTTGTTCCAGAATATTCCATTCCGAGTTCATGGCTAATTGATAAGCAGTTTTGTTGCTATTTCTCCACACCAGTCTGGGATAATTGATCTCTGTATCTACAAAACCTTAATTTCTTGCACTAGCTTTTAGCGACACTGATACTGGCATATGGTCCGAAAAATTTTGTGAGTGGACAAAGAAATCAGAAATATTGCCAAGCCAATCCTCCGATACAAGGCAGTAATCTATTACCGAACAGGCATTCCCTCTTACGAACGTAAATTCACCTCTGAAATTCAGCTTTGGATCTTCCGTTTGGAACTATGAAATTAAGTGATTCCGCAAAGTCCAATAAAGTCCTTCCTTTACTGTCCATTTTGGTGTCTTTAGATCTTCGTTGCCGAGTAGTTTGAAGATGTTGCCCCGTTTCGTTGTATGTACCTTGTTCACTTCCAATTCTCGCGTTAAGGTCTCCTATCAGCATCATTTTGGTTTCTGATTGTGACAAACTACATCATTTAAAGCGTTGAAATCATCTCCCCAGTGGTTGCAATTTAAATATGTTGGTATTATATAGTACATACACATGTTATCTAATTTGAAGTTAATAATAATATGTCCCTGTATATTTTCAAAATTCAAAAATTCTTTGTATATTTTCTTAAAACCGTAGATACGTCCACCACTTGCTCTTCCATATTTTTTAGTTTTAACCGCTTCCTCCCATACCAATTCGTACTCGTTAAAATAACAATCAAATAATTCATAATTTTCTTTCAATAAAAAAGTTTCGAATAATAAAAATACATCAAATGTTTTAACAAATTTAAAAAATTTTGAAAATAATAATTTTACTTTTTAAACCATTTATGTTATAACTCAAAATGTTTAAATTGTTAATATTAAGTTACTGACAGACGGCTGACACTTAATTATTAAATTTATTATATCGTAGCGACTCTGAGACACCCTGTGCCCGTGTTGCTTGGTGTTGCATTGAATGGGTAGATAGCCCAGCGGGAGTTATTGAATTATGTTGTGCCAGCTGTGTTTGACGTTTTTCAATGTTGTCGTCAAAGTTAACAGTTACACAATTCCACTATGTCACACCGCAGATCATGCAACATTTTTTTCAGAACATTAAATCCATTTTCTTTGCCACATTTTTATCCATATTCCGTGCTCCATGTAAATGCCATTCCTTAAACAAAAACAAATAATCGGTCATCTCGTAATTGTGTTTTTGTTCCAGGACGTTCGGTGTGTAATGATTTTTTTAGCTTTATCATCTTTGCTCGCTTGGTTCTTACAGCCAAAGGGTAATCCTTATGGACACTTCTTCCCATGTTTTTCAATTTGGGTTATGCGTTCAAGATCTTATAAACATCAGAGCTATGTCTCAATGTTACAACTAAATGATTTATTTCGATGTTGTTATTGTTATTTTTGTGACGGACTGATTCCACAGTGTTTTCGTCGCCATCTGCTAAGTTTTGGCAGAGCTCCTTCTCCTCGTTCAATGGATTCACATTGGCCTTGCTCGGCAAGTGAACAACTACATTTTTTTCAGTGAATTTTTGCATTAATTGTGTAATTTGCATCTCAAGTTTTCGCAACGTTCTTCAGCAATGGCGACTTTATTTTCAAGGGCCAATTGTTTCTCATCCGAAACCGCCATTTGGCTGGTAAGTACATCTAAATCTGCCTTTGTGGCCAAATGCTGCAGGTGATATTTTAATTTCTCATCGAGAAGTCGGCTTAGATCACTAATGGACATGGTGTTATGTGGCATCTCAGTACGTTGCAGTTTATTCGATTCTGGAGAAGCTTCTGGTGATATCTTACTAATATTGCGCTTATTCATGAAGTTAACAACAATTGCTGGTTGTATTGCACTTTGCCGTTGATCTTTGGCGAACTTTAGTAATATCTTAAATAATATGAGATGACTTACTTCAAATATAGTGTCTTGATAGTTTATTACAATTAATTTAAATAGCAAATTCGAGTTAAAATGCACTTTTTTTAAAACCAAATTTTTGCAAAATACAGGAGCTAAATTTTAATGCAACCGACTTATTCAACTGTCAACTGCCAATTTCACTATGAATATATAGTATACATAATATATAAACACATCTAAGATATACACTATATATATGGTAAGCACCGCTCCAACTTGTTATACAATACTGAAGTTTTGAATCCATGAGCATGTACATATAGAAACTTCCAGCTTAAGTTTTGATCCATAAATACTCCTAAGTATTCATAATTATTAACACACTCAATATTAAAACAAGTGTTTGAACACGGAGTGTCTTGTAAGAAACTGGGTCTACCGCAGGAATGAGTGCCTAGACTAAATTTGTTACCTGTCGCGGTATGAAACAGGACATTACAGTCAATAATAGGTGATGTTTTTTTTAAATTGCAGGACATAACTTTTGTTTTGTCACTCATTATGACCTCATGCCTGGCAAACCGTTGTCTTAAAACATAAAGTAAAAGCCATGTTATCAGCGAATGCAGTTATACTGCTTTTAAAAGATTGTTTAAATATAGAATAAACATACACTAAGAATAGCCAGCTTTGTAATATTTGTCCAAAAATAACTTATAATTGACCGTATCAAATGCTTTAGTCATGTCAATAAACAGCGCTAAATTATATTTATTTATATTAAAGCCTTCACTTACTTAACTGCAAAACTTTAATATTGCATCCTCAGGGCATTTACCTTCGCGAAATCCAAATTGAACACCACCTGAATTAATGCAATTTCCATATATTTGTTAATAAGGTATATTATAATCTGGAAGTTCAAGGTCGTACAACCAAATTCCTGTTACAAAGATAAAATCCGCTGCTAAATTTAAGGCTTCAAATTGAGATAAAAAAGAATCAAAATTTTTCCTTATACTACGAATGCTTTAATGAATTATTGAAGGCGACAAGTTTTCAATACTACTAACATTATAATTGTATGCATTAATTAAGAATTTAGTATACATTATCTTAAATCAAGTTATAAAATATTTAATTCATCAGAGCAACTCACTCTGACAACATTATTTCCTTCTCTTTTGCACCAAAAAATTATATTGTTTTTCATGCAAAAAAACTTATATTTTTTTGTCATCTTCACCTCTTAGTTGCATTATAGAGTTCACGTGTATGAGAGGTACCATCTTTATCATCTCCAAATATGTTTGTTGTTAATGCCGCTCTCCTCTTTTTTTTCTCTTCATGATAATCTGTTTGGTTTTGCGACTGGTCAGACATAACTAAGATGTTAGCAATTAATGACCAGTGGCCCAAATTAGTTTAGTCCACTTTTACGTACAAAAATATTTTGTTTTGCGTAATTATTAACGGTATCTCCCATAGAACCAATTTTCATATTTTTGACTCACTTTTTGATGAGCCGGATAAAATTATTTTTTTAATGCAAATGTTCCCTAGAAGTGAATAAAATAGCTTACTCAAATTTAAAAAAATGTTTTTTCGATTTTAAAAATTTTTGTTTTTTGAAAAATCGATTTTTTCAAAAACCAGTCACTGAATTTTTTTAAATTAAAATTTTATATGCATGGTAATAATTATTTTGAAAAGGCGTTTCAATTTTTTTTCTAAAAATGTTTTTAAAATTTTATACATACAGAATTATTTTTTTTAAAAACTCTCCAACGATTTTTTGAATTTTTTTGTTGATACATTCATATTTGTCTATTAATTTTTAATTTAAAAAAAATCTTTAATCTGTTTCATAGGTACAACTACCTAATAAAAATTGATTTTTTTTTAACTCGAAATTAAATTTTTTTTTTAAATTTGTATATGCAATATTATTAATATCTACTTTTAAGGAGCCCTTGTTTAAAAAAAAATGTAATCGTCGAATGCTGAAAGGTCGATAATATGAAAAGTAGTTCTATGGGAAGTACCTTATCTACATACTTACCGTTAATAAGAACACAGGAAAAATGTATAAATGTATATGGGTAAAAGTAAACTGCACTAAGCTTTTTATCAAAATGTTAAGACCCGTTTTGGTAAAGGAAATTTCTTACCGGTCTTGTGAAATTTTTATATGGCAGGTGCCGTTTTTTAATGTTTAAAAAAATGAAAAGAACGTGCCGGAAAATTATGTATCAACTTTTAAAATGTTCAAAATTGTGTCTTTCTGAATAAGAAAAATAATAATATAAATATTTAACTACATATATACTTACAGCACACGATTCATAATCTTTTTTTTAAATTCATAATGCAAAAGAATAACTAACTTCCTATCTACATAACCTACATAGATATGTCATCAGTACAAATGATATTGCAACCTTGCCTACAATTCCCATATCTCGCATATGTTGACATACATATAGTGAATACTACCTGCAATGTTGCGTTAGAAACTCATTTTATAGGTTTTATACCTATACAAAACCCATCTGTCTATATTTTCATAATATTACATATCAATACCATAAAAGGAATATTTGAATAATTTGATAGGTACCCATAAACTATTACTTTAAAAATTATTGTATTTCATTTTACCTAAGTATTACATTTTTTTTGTAAAATGTTATTGAAAAAATATTTCCTTCATAATAAAAAAGGTTTACAAATCGAAAAAACCTTTCGGACTTATTTTCATTAGAAACAATTTTTTGCTATCTTCACTTCTAGACCTTGATAAAATTAAAACTGATAAAATCAAACTGGAGTTGAGGTAATTTTTCTTATTTTCATTAGAAACAATTTTTTGCTACCTTCACTTCTAGACCTTGATAAAATTAAAACTGATAAAATCAAACTGTAGTTGAGGTAATTTTTACCGATGTTATCTTTTTCTGCTTAGTTAATTTCGAGCCAATTTGTACAAACTAACTAAATTTAGAGCTAATTTGTACAAAAATTTATTTTAGACAATCACCTAAGACACTTTAATAGGTAGGTACCTATACCAAGTTTGAAGAAAATCGCTGCAGCCGTTTAGACTGTAAAGCGTTGTACAGACAGACAGGCGGAATTGCGGGACACACTCTTTTAGTGTTCTTCATAATCGTATTGTCAAGTTTGATTAAAATCTCAAGTTCGATTTTTTTCCGAATGCAAAATTTGCCAAAGGTATACCTAGTACCTAACTATTTACATAGGTATATCGCAAGTAAAAACCTACGAATTGCAACCTTCCTACCTACTATTCCCACACATACCGCATACCTACATAGATATGGTGAATTACTGTAACGCATTACTTAGCTTATAAATAGAGAATAGTAAATATCCAAACTAATACTGTCTACTGACATTCGTCCTTGCACTTGAAACAAGAAATCTATTCCTAAAAGAGATTTAAAACATCTTTTTTTAAAAATAGGATTCTTGTTTCAAGGTTATACACAAATATCAGTAAGCATTTTTTTGCGAACATGCAAAGATGAAAAAAATTTTAGGTAAAAAATAACCTAAAATGATTTAGTAAATTCAAACCAAAAGCTATTCGTAAATTACATACACATAGACACATTCCCTTTTTTATATTTTCTCAGTCAATTCGCTTCGTAGCAATGGCGGACAATGCTGCTTTGGTTATCTCATTACTGGCACTAATATTGTCAAAACTGTTAAATAGAACCCTCTCTTTCTTCTTTTTAGTCACCAAAGTATAATTTATCACTACACTAGCGCCGTCACATGGCGTACAGAATTGTACAAAAAATCGACTCCATAAGAGTACTATAGGTTTTATATACAATGGTAATACTACATACGAAATTGTATATTATTATACATAATAGGTACGTAAATTAATTCTATGGTCCTAATTTCATATTACAATTAGAAAATGTTTGCTTAAAATGACCATAAAAATGTAACTACAGTTTTTTTTAAATCAAAACGTTGAAGTTATTCTCGCATATGATGTTGTTTTGAACTCATATCATTTTTCAATACATTTTGATTTTCCAAAAAAAATAATAATAATAACATGGGTCATAACAACATACAGGTTCGTAACGATTTCTTTAAATTTACTATTATATTTGTAAATCCAATAAATTTCAATATTATTGCACATCGCATAACATTACCAAATTACTTAGAATTAGATTTAAAACAAATGATATAACTTTTGAATCTTGTACTTTATTAAATCGTATTGGAAAATATCGTTAAAAAAATAATTTATTTTATCATTCATACCTTTTTAAAACTAAATTAAATTATGTCAATATTTTCAGATCAATTGTGTTTAAAACCAAATTAATATTATCTTATATCAATGCATAATAACTTAGAGTTTGCTTGCGTAGGTTAATATTGTCGTCATTTTGAATAACCAATGGAGTATTTCACTGAAAGCTAACGTCTTTCATTAAGGTATCAACCAAGTTTTTAGGATAACCCGTTCCAAAGATACACTTCAAAGTATTTTCAGATTATGTATTTCAAGGTGAACAGTGAATAGTTTTGGAACTATATCTTTGGAACGGGTTGTCCAATAAAGGTAAGCGATATCTTTTTATCAACACTTCATACTTTCAAAGGAAGCATTAACATTTTTTGCAAAGAAGTTGTATTAAAAAAAATTGCTCCAGGAATACGCATACATCATTCTAAATATGCGTATTTCAAGACTGATTTTTTGGAATAAGGCTTCTACATAAAAACTTTTGATGCTGATTTTGAGAGTATCAAGAGTAGATTACAAAAAGGTATCAACCAAGTTTTTAGGATAACCCGTTCCAAAGATACACTTCAAAGTATTTTCAGATTATGTATTTCAAGGTGAACAGTGAATAGTTTTTTAACTATATCTTTAGAACGGGTTGTCCAATAAAAGTGAGCGATATCTTTTTAGAATCAGCACTTCATACTTTCAAAGGAAGCATCAACATTTTTTGCAAAGAAGTTGTATTAAAAAAAATAGCTCCAGGAATACGCATACATCATTCTAAATATGCGTATTTCAAGACTGATTTTTTGGAATAAGGCTTCTACATAAAAACTTTTGATGCTGATTTTGAGAGTATCAAGAGTAGATTACAAAAAGGTATCAACCAAGTTTTTAGGATAACCCGTTCCAAAGATACACTTCAAAGTATTTTCAGATATATTTTCAGAGCGATATCTTTTTAGAATCAGCACTTCATACTTTCAAAGGAAGCATCAACATTTTTTGCAAAGAAGTTGTATTAAAAAAAATAGCTCCAGGAATACGCATACATCATTCTAAATATGCGTATTTCAAGAGTGATTTTTTGCAATAAGGCTTCTACATAAAAACTTTTGATGCGCTGATTTTGAGAGTATCAAGAGTAGATTACAAAAAGGTATCAACCAAGTTTTAGGATAACCCGTTCCAAAGATACACTTCAAAGTATTTTCAGATTAAGTATTTCAAGGTGAAAAGTGAATAGTTTTTGAACTATATCTTTGGAACGGGTTGTCCAATAAAGGTGAGCGATATCTTTTTAGAATCAGCACTTCATACTTTCAAAGGAAGCATATTTTTTGCAAAGAAGTTGTATTAAAAAAAATAGCTCCAGGAATACGCATACATCATTCTAAATATGCGTATTTCAAGAGTGATTTTTTGCAATAAGGCTTCTACATAAAAACTTTTGATGCTGATTTTGAGAGTATCAAGAGTAGATTACAAAAAGGTATCAACCAAGTTTTTAGGATAACCCGTTCCAAAGATACACTTCAAATTATTTTCAGATTAAGTATTTCAAGGTGAACAGTGAATAGTTTTTGAACTATATCTTTGGAACGGGTTGTCGAATAAAGGTGAGCGATATCTTTTTAGAATCAGCACTTCATACTTTCAAAGGAAGCATCAACATTTTTTGCAAAGAAGTTGTATTAAAAAAAATTGCTCCAGGAATACGCATACATCATTCTAAATATGCGTATTTCAAGAGTGATTTTTTGCAATAAGGCTTCTACATAAAAACTTTTGATGCTGATTTTGAGACTATCAAGAGTAGATTACAAAAAGGTATCAACCAAGTTTTTAGGATAACCCGTTCCAAAGATACACTTCAAAGTATTTTCTGATTATGTATTTCAAGGTGAACAGTGAATAGTTTTTGAACTATATCTTTGGAACGGGTTGTCCAATAAAGGTGAGCGATATCTTTTTATCAGCACTTCATACTTTCAAAGGAAGCATTAACATTTTTTGCAAAGAAGTTGTATTAAAAAAAATAGCTCCAGGAATACGCATACATCATTCTAAATATGCGTATTTCAAGACTGATTTTTTGGAATAAGGCTTCTACATAAAAAACTTTTGATGCTGATTTTGAGAGTATCAAGAGTAGATTACAAAAAGGTATCAACCAAGTTTTAGGATAACCTGTTCCAAAGATACACTTCCAAGTATTTTCAGATTATGTATTTCAAGGTGAACAGTGAATAGTTTTTGAACTATATCTTTGGAACGGGTTGACCAATAAAGGTGAGCGATATCTTTTTAGAATCAGCACTTCATACTTTCAAAGGAAGCATCAACATTTTTTGCAAAGAAGTTGTATTAAAAAAATTGCTCCAGGAATATAGGCATACATCATTCTAAATATGCGTATTTCAAGAGTGATTTTTTTGCAATAAGGCTTCTACATAAAAACTTTTGATGCTGATTTTGAGAGTATCAAGAGTAGATTACAAAAAGGTATCAACCAAGTTTTTAGGATAACCCGTTCCAAAGATACACTTCAAAGTATTTTCAGATTATGTATTTCAAGGTGAACAGTGAATAGTTTTGAACTATACCTTTGGAACGGGTTGTCCAATAAAGGTGAGCGATATCTTTTTAGAATCAGCACTTCATACTTTCAAAGGAAGCATCAACATTTTTTGCAAAGAAGTTGTCTTAAAAAAAATAGCTCCAGGAATACGCATACATCATTCTAAATATGCGTATTTCAAGAGTGATTTTTTGCAATAAGGCTTCTACATAAAAACTTTTGATGCTGATTTTGAGAGTATCAAGAGTAGATTACAAAAAGGTATCAACCAAGTTTTTAGGATAACCCGTTCCAAAGATACACTTCCAAGTATTTTCAGATTATGTATTTCAAGGTGAACAGTGAATAGTTTTTGAACTATATCTTTGGAACGGGTTGTCCAATAAAGGTGAGCGATATCTTTTTAGAATCAGCACTTCATACTTTCAAAGGAAGCATCAACATTTTTTGCAAAGAAGTTGTATTAAAAAAAATAGCTCCAGGAATACGCATACATCATTCTAAATATGCGTATTTCAAGAGTGATTTTTTGCAATAAGGCTTCTACATAAAAACTTTTGATGCTGATTTTGAGAGTATCAAGAGTAGATTACAAAAAGGTATCAACCAAGTTTTTAGGATAACCCGTTCCAAAGATACACTTCAAAGTATTTTCAGATTATGTATTTCAAGGTGAACAGTGAATAGTTTTTGAACTATATCTTTGGAACGGGTTGTCCAATAAAGGTGAGCGATATCTTTTTAGAATCAGCACTTCATACTTTCAAAGGAATCATCAACATTTTTTGCAAAGAAGTTGTATTAAAAAAAATAGCTCCAGGAATACGCATACATCATTCTAAATATGCGTATTTCAAGAGTGATTTTTTGCAATAAGGTTTCTACATAAAAACTTTTGATGCTGATTTTGAGAGTATCAAGAGTAGATTACAAAAAGGTATCAACCAAGTTTTTAGGATAACCCGTTCCAAAGATACACTTCAAAGTATTTTCAGATTATGTATTTCAAGGTGAACAGTGAATAGTTTTTGAACTATATCTTTGGAACGGGTTGTCCAATAAAGGTGAGCGATATCTTTTTAGAATCAGCACTTCATACTTTCAAAGGAAGCATCAACATTTTTTGCAAAGAAGTTGTATTAAAAAAAATTGCTCCAGGAATATACGCATACATCATTCTAAATATGCGTATTTCAAGAGTGATTTTTTGCAATAAGGCTTCCACATAAAAACTTTTGATGCTGACTTTGAGAGCATCAAGAGTAGATTACAAAAAGGTATCAACCAAGTTTTTAGGATAACCCGTTCCAAAGATACACTTCAAACTATTTTCAGATTATGTATTTCAAGGTGAACAGTGAATAGTTTTTGAACTATATCTTTGGAACGGGTTGTCCAATAAAGGTAAGCGATATCTTTTTAGAATCAGCACTTCATACTTTCAAAGGAAGCATGAACATTTTTTGCAAAGAAGTTGTATTAAAAAAAATAGCTCCAGGAATACGCATACATCATTCTAAATATGCGTATTTCAAGAGTGATTTTTTGCAATAAGGCTTCTACATAAAAACTTTTGATGCTGATTTTGAGACTATCAAGAGTAGATTACAAAAAGGTATCAACCAAGTTTTTAGGATAACCCGTTCCAAAGATACACTTCAAAGTATTTTCAGATTATGTATTTCAAGGTGAACAGTGAATAGTTTTTGAACTATATCTTTGGAACGGGTTGTCCAATAAAGGTGAGCGATATCTTTTTAGAATCAGCACTTCATACTTTCAAAGGAAGCATCAACATTTTTTGCAAAGAAGTTGTATTAAAAAAAATAGCTCCAGGAATACGCATACATCATTCTAAATATGCGTATTTCAAGAGTGATTTTTTGCAATAAGACTTCCACATAAAAACTTTTGATGCTGACTTTGAGAGTATCAAGAGTAGATTACAAAAAGGTATCAACCAAGTTTTTAGGATAACCCGTTCCAAAGATACACTTCAAACTATTTTCAGATTATGTATTTCAAGGTGAACAGTGAATAGTTTTTGAACTATATCTTTGGAACGGGTTGTCCAATAAAGGTAAGCGATATCTTCTTAGAATCGGCACTTCATACTTTCAAAGGAAGCATGAACATTTTTTGCAAAGAAGTTGTATTAAAAAAAATAGATCCAGGAATACACATACATCATTCTAAATATGCGTATTTCAAGAGTGATTTTTTGCAATAAGGCTTCTACATAAAAACTTTTGATGCTGATTTTGAGAGTATCAAGAGTAGATTACAAAAAGGTATCGACCAAGTTTTTAGGATAACCCGTTCCAAAGATACACTTCCAAGTATTTTCAGATTATGTATTTCAAGGTGAACAGTGAATAGTTTTTGAACTATATCTTTGGAACGGGTTGTCCAATAAAGGTGAGCGATATCTTTTTAGAATCAGCACTTCATACTTTCAAAGGAAGCATCAACATTTTTTGCAAAGAAGTTGTATTAAAAAAAATAGCTCCAGGAATACGCATACATCATTCTAAATATGCGTATTTCAAGAGTGATTTTTTGCAATAAGGCTTCTACATAAAAACTTTTGATGCTGATTTTGAGAGTATCAAGAGTAGATAACAAAAAGGTATCAACCAAGTTTTTAGGATAACCCGTTCCAAAGATACACTTCAAAGTATTTTCAGATTATGTATTTCAAGGTGAACAGTGAATAGTTTTTGAACTATATCTTTGGAACGGGTTGTCCAATAAAGGTGAGCGATATCTTTTTAGAATCAGCACTTCATACTTTCAAAGGAATCATCAACATTTTTTGCAAAGAAGTTGTATTAAAAAAAATAGCTCCAGGAATACGCATACATCATTCTAAATATGCGTATTTCAAGAGTGATTTTTTGCAATAAGGTTTCTACATAAAAACTTTTGATGCTGATTTTGAGAGTATCAAGAGTAGATTACAAAAAGGTATCAACCAAGTTTTTAGGATAACCCGTTCCAAAGATACACTTCAAAGTATTTTCAGATTATGTATTTCAAGGTGAACAGTGAATAGTTTTTGAACTATATCTTTGGAACGGGTTGTCCAATAAAGGTGAGCGATATCTTTTTAGAATCAGCACTTCATACTTTCAAAGGAAGCATCAACATTTTTTGCAAAGAAGTTGTATTAAAAAAAATTGCTCCAGGAATATACGCATACATCATTCTAAATATGCGTATTTCAAGAGTGATTTTTTGCAATAAGGCTTCCACATAAAAACTTTTGATGCTGACTTTGAGAGTATCAAGAGTAGATTACAAAAAGGTATCAACCAAGTTTTTAGGATAACCCGTTCCAAATATACACTTCAAAGTATTTTCTGATTATGTATTTCAAGGTGAACAGTGAATAGTTTTTGAACTATATCTTTGGAACGGGTTGTCCAATAAAGGTGAGCGATATCTTTTTATCAGCACTTCATACTTTCAAAGGAAGCATTAACATTTTTTGCAAAGAAGTTGTATTAAAAAAAATAGCTCCAGGAATACGCATACATCATTCTAAATATGCGTATTTCAAGACTGATTTTTTGGAATAAGGCTTCTACATAAAAAACTTTTGATGCTGATTTTGAGAGTATCAAGAGTAGATTACAAAAAGGTATCAACCAAGTTTTAGGATAACCTGTTCCAAAGATACACTTCCAAGTATTTTCAGATTATGTATTTCAAGGTGAACAGTGAATAGTTTTTGAACTATATCTTTGGAACGGGTTGACCAATAAAGGTGAGCGATATCTTTTTAGAATCAGCACTTCATACTTTCAAAGGAAGCATCAACATTTTTTGCAAAGAAGTTGTATTAAAAAAATTGCTCCAGGAATATAGGCATACATCATTCTAAATATGCGTATTTCAAGAGTGATTTTTTTGCAATAAGGCTTCTACATAAAAACTTTTGATGCTGATTTTGAGAGTATCAAGAGTAGATTACAAAAAGGTATCAACCAAGTTTTTAGGATAACCCGTTCCAAAGATACACTTCAAAGTATTTTCAGATTATGTATTTCAAGGTGAACAGTGAATAGTTTTGAACTATACCTTTGGAACGGGTTGTCCAATAAAGGTGAGCGATATCTTTTTAGAATCAGCACTTCATACTTTCAAAGGAAGCATCAACATTTTTTGCAAAGAAGTTGTCTTAAAAAAAATAGCTCCAGGAATACGCATACATCATTCTAAATATGCGTATTTCAAGAGTGATTTTTTGCAATAAGGCTTCTACATAAAAACTTTTGATGCTGATTTTGAGAGTATCAAGAGTAGATTACAAAAAGGTATCAACCAAGTTTTTAGGATAACCCGTTCCAAAGATACACTTCCAAGTATTTTCAGATTATGTATTTCAAGGTGAACAGTGAATAGTTTTTGAACTATATCTTTGGAACGGGTTGTCCAATAAAGGTGAGCGATATCTTTTTAGAATCAGCACTTCATACTTTCAAAGGAAGCATCAACATTTTTTGCAAAGAAGTTGTATTAAAAAAAATAGCTCCAGGAATACGCATACATCATTCTAAATATGCGTATTTCAAGAGTGATTTTTTGCAATAAGGCTTCTACATAAAAACTTTTGATGCTGATTTTGAGAGTATCAAGAGTAGATTACAAAAAGGTATCAACCAAGTTTTTAGGATAACCCGTTCCAAAGATACACTTCAAAGTATTTTCAGATTATGTATTTCAAGGTGAACAGTGAATAGTTTTTGAACTATATCTTTGGAACGGGTTGTCCAATAAAGGTGAGCGATATCTTTTTAGAATCAGCACTTCATACTTTCAAAGGAATCATCAACATTTTTTGCAAAGAAGTTGTATTAAAAAAAATAGCTCCAGGAATACGCATACATCATTCTAAATATGCGTATTTCAAGAGTGATTTTTTGCAATAAGGTTTCTACATAAAAACTTTTGATGCTGATTTTGAGAGTATCAAGAGTAGATTACAAAAAGGTATCAACCAAGTTTTTAGGATAACCCGTTCCAAAGATACACTTCAAAGTATTTTCAGATTATGTATTTCAAGGTGAACAGTGAATAGTTTTTGAACTATATCTTTGGAACGGGTTGTCCAATAAAGGTGAGCGATATCTTTTTAGAATCAGCACTTCATACTTTCAAAGGAAGCATCAACATTTTTTGCAAAGAAGTTGTATTAAAAAAAATTGCTCCAGGAATATACGCATACATCATTCTAAATATGCGTATTTCAAGAGTGATTTTTTGCAATAAGGCTTCCACATAAAAACTTTTGATGCTGACTTTGAGAGCATCAAGAGTAGATTACAAAAAGGTATCAACCAAGTTTTTAGGATAACCCGTTCCAAAGATACACTTCAAACTATTTTCAGATTATGTATTTCAAGGTGAACAGTGAATAGTTTTTGAACTATATCTTTGGAACGGGTTGTCCAATAAAGGTAAGCGATATCTTTTTAGAATCAGCACTTCATACTTTCAAAGGAAGCATGAACATTTTTTGCAAAGAAGTTGTATTAAAAAAAATAGCTCCAGGAATACGCATACATCATTCTAAATATGCGTATTTCAAGAGTGATTTTTTGCAATAAGGCTTCTACATAAAAACTTTTGATGCTGATTTTGAGAGTATCAAGAGTAGATTACAAAAAGGTATCAACCAAGTTTTTAGGATAACCCGTTCCAAAGATACACTTCAAAGTATTTTCAGATTATGTATTTCAAGGTGAACAGTGAATAGTTTTTGAACTATATCTTTGGAACGGGTTGTCCAATAAAGGTGAGCGATATCTTTTTAGAATCAGCACTTCATACTTTCAAAGGAAGCATCAACATTTTTTGCAAAGAAGTTGTATTAAAAAAAATAGCTCCAGGAATACGCATACATCATTCTAAATATGCGTATTTCAAGAGTGATTTTTTGCAATAAGACTTCCACATAAAAACTTTTGATGCTGACTTTGAGAGTATCAAGAGTAGATTACAAAAAGGTATCAACCAAGTTTTTAGGATAACCCGTTCCAAAGATACACTTCAAACTATTTTCAGATTATGTATTTCAAGGTGAACAGTGAATAGTTTTTGAACTATATCTTTGGAACGGGTTGTCCAATAAAGGTAAGCGATATCTTCTTAGAATCGGCACTTCATACTTTCAAAGGAAGCATGAACATTTTTTGCAAAGAAGTTGTATTAAAAAAAATAGATCCAGGAATACACATACATCATTCTAAATATGCGTATTTCAAGAGTGATTTTTTGCAATAAGGCTTCTACATAAAAACTTTTGATGCTGATTTTGAGAGTATCAAGAGTAGATTACAAAAAGGTATCAACCAAGTTTTTAGGATAACCCGTTCCAAAGATACACTTCCAAGTATTTTCAGATTATGTATTTCAAGGTGAACAGTGAATAGTTTTTGAACTATATCTTTGGAACGGGTTGTCCAATAAAGGTGAGCGATATCTTTTTAGAATCAGCACTTCATACTTTCAAAGGAAGCATCAACATTTTTTGCAAAGAAGTTGTATTAAAAAAAATAGCTCCAGGAATACGCATACATCATTCTAAATATGCGTATTTCAAGAGTGATTTTTTGCAATAAGGCTTCTACATAAAAACTTTTGATGCTGATTTTGAGAGTATCAAGAGTAGATAACAAAAAGGTATCAACCAAGTTTTTAGGATAACCCGTTCCAAAGATACACTTCAAAGTATTTTCAGATTATGTATTTCAAGGTGAACAGTGAATAGTTTTTGAACTATATCTTTGGAACGGGTTGTCCAATAAAGGTGAGCGATATCTTTTTAGAATCAGCACTTCATACTTTCAAAGGAATCATCAACATTTTTTGCAAAGAAGTTGTATTAAAAAAAATAGCTCCAGGAATACGCATACATCATTCTAAATATGCGTATTTCAAGAGTGATTTTTTGCAATAAGGTTTCTACATAAAAACTTTTGATGCTGATTTTGAGAGTATCAAGAGTAGATTACAAAAAGGTATCAACCAAGTTTTTAGGATAACCCGTTCCAAAGATACACTTCAAAGTATTTTCAGATTATGTATTTCAAGGTGAACAGTGAATAGTTTTTGAACTATATCTTTGGAACGGGTTGTCCAATAAAGGTGAGCGATATCTTTTTAGAATCAGCACTTCATACTTTCAAAGGAAGCATCAACATTTTTTGCAAAGAAGTTGTATTAAAAAAAATTGCTCCAGGAATATACGCATACATCATTCTAAATATGCGTATTTCAAGAGTGATTTTTTGCAATAAGGCTTCCACATAAAAACTTTTGATGCTGACTTTGAGAGTATCAAGAGTAGATTACAAAAAGGTATCAACCAAGTTTTTAGGATAACCCGTTCCAAATATACACTTCAAACTATTTTCAGATTATGTATTTCAAGGTGAACAGTGAATAGTTTTTGAACTATATCTTTGGAACGGGTTGTCCAATAAAGGTAAGCGATATCTTTTTAGAATTAGCACTTCATACTTTCAAAGGAAGCATGAACATTTTTTGCAAAGAAGTTGTATTAAAAAAAATAGCTCCAGGAATACGCATACATCATTCTAAATATGCGTATTTCAAGAGTGATTTTTTGCAATAAGGCTTCTACATAAAAACTTTTGATGCTGATTTTGAGAGTATCAAGAGTAGATTACAAAAAGGTATCAACCAAGTTTTTAGGATAACCCGTTCCAAAGATACACTTCAAAGTATTTTCAGATTATGTATTTCAAGGTGAACAGTGAATAGTTTTTGAACTATATCTTTGGAACGGGTTGTCCAATAAAGGTGAGCGATATCTTTTTAGAATCAGCACTTCATACTTTCAAAGGAAGCATCAACATTTTTTGCAAAGAAGTTGTATTAAAAAAAAATAGCTCCAGGAATACGCATACATCATTCTAAATATGCGTATTTCAAGAGTGATTTTTTGCAATAAGACTTCCACATAAAAACTTTTGATGCTGACTTTGAGAGTATCAAGAGTAGATTACAAAAAGGTATCAACCAAGTTTTTAGGATAACCCGTTCCAAAGATACACTTCAAACTATTTTCAGATTATGTATTTCAAGGTGAACAGTGAATAGTTTTTGAACTATATCTTTGGAACGGGTTGTCCAATAAAGGTGAGCGATATCTTTTTAGAATCAGCACTTCATACTTTGAAAGGAAGCATATTTATTGCAAACAAGTTGTATTAAAAAAATAGCTCCAGGAATACGCATACATCATTCTAAATATGCGTATTTCAAGAGTGATTTTTTGCAATAAGGCTTCTACATAAAAACTTTTGATGCTGATTTTGAGAGTATCAAGAGTAGATTATAAAAAGGTATCAACCAAGTTTTTAGGATAACCCTTTCCAAAGATACACTTCAAAGTATTTTCAGATTATGTATTTCAAGGTGAACAGTGAATAGTTTTTGAACTATATCTTTGGAACGGGTTGTCCAATAAAGGTGAGCGATATCTTTTTAGAATCAGCACTTCATACTTTCAAAGGAAGCATCAACATTTTTTGCAAAGAATTTGTATTAAAAAAAAATAGCTCCAGGAATTAGCATGCATCATTCTAAATATGCGTATTTCAAGAGTGATTTTTTGCAATAAGGCTTCTACATAAAAACTTTTGATGCTGATTTAGAGAGTATCAAGAGTAGACTACAAAACGGTATCAACCAAGTTTTTAGGATAACCCGTTCCAAAGATACACTTCAAAGTATTTTCAGATTATGTATTTCAAGGTGAACAGTGAATAGTTTTTGAACTATATCTTTGGAACGGGTTGTCCAATAAAGGTAAGCGATATCTTTTTAGAATCAGCACTTCATACTTTCAAAGGAAGCATCAACATTTTTTGCAAAGAAGTTGTATTAAAAAAAATAGCTCCAGGAATACGCATACATCATTCTAAATATGCGTATTTCAAGAGTGATTTTTTGCAATAAGGCTCTACATAAAAACTTTTGATGCTGATTTTGAGAGTATCAAGAGTAGATTACAAAAAGGTATCAACCAAGTTTTTAGGATAACCCGTTCCTAAGATACACTTCAAAGTATTTTTCAGATTATGTATTTCAAGGTGAACAGTGAATAGTTTTTGAACTATATCTTTGGAACAGGTTGTCCAATAAAGGTGATTGCAGCACTTCATACTTTCAAAGGAAGCATATTTTTTGCAAAGAAGTTGTATTAAAAAAAATAGCTCCAGGAATACGCATACATCATTCTAAATATGCGTATTTCAAGAGTGATTTTTTGCAATAAGGCTTCTACATAAAAACTTTTGATGCTGATTTTGAGAGTATCAAGAGTAGATTACAAAAAGGTATCAACCAAGTTTTTAGGATAACCCGTTCCAAAGATACACTTCAAAGTATTTTCAGATTATGTATTTCAAGGTGAACAGTGAATAGTTTTTGAACTATATCTTTGGAACGGGTTGTCCAATAAAGGTGAGCGATATCTTTTTAGAATCAGCACTTCATACTTTCAAAGGAAGCATCAACATTTTTTGCAAAGAAGTTGTATTAAAAAAAATTGCTCCAGGAATATACGCATACATCATTCTAAATATGCGTATTTCAAGAGTGATTTTTTGCAATAAGGCTTCCACATAAAAACTTTTGATGCTGACTTTGAGAGTATCAAGAGTAGATTACAAAAAGGTATCAACCAAGTTTTTAGGATAACCCGTTCCAAATATACACTTCAAACTATTTTCAGATTATGTATTTCAAGGTGAACAGTGAATAGTTTTTGAACTATATCTTTGGAACGGGTTGTCCAATAAAGGTAAGCGATATCTTTTTAGAATTAGCACTTCATACTTTCAAAGGAAGCATGAACATTTTTTGCAAAGAAGTTGTATTAAAAAAAATAGCTCCAGGAATACGCATACATCATTCTAAATATGCGTATTTCAAGAGTGATTTTTTGCAATAAGGCTTCTACATAAAAACTTTTGATGCTGATTTTGAGAGTATCAAGAGTAGATTACAAAAAGGTATCAACCAAGTTTTTAGGATAACCCGTTCCAAAGATACACTTCAAAGTATTTTCAGATTATGTATTTCAAGGTGAACAGTGAATAGTTTTTGAACTATATCTTTGGAACGGGTTGTCCAATAAAGGTGAGCGATATCTTTTTAGAATCAGCACTTCATACTTTCAAAGGAAGCATCAACATTTTTTGCAAAGAAGTTGTATTAAAAAAAAATAGCTCCAGGAATACGCATACATCATTCTAAATATGCGTATTTCAAGAGTGATTTTTTGCAATAAGACTTCCACATAAAAACTTTTGATGCTGACTTTGAGAGTATCAAGAGTAGATTACAAAAAGGTATCAACCAAGTTTTTAGGATAACCCGTTCCAAAGATACACTTCAAACTATTTTCAGATTATGTATTTCAAGGTGAACAGTGAATAGTTTTTGAACTATATCTTTGGAACGGGTTGTCCAATAAAGGTGAGCGATATCTTTTTAGAATCAGCACTTCATACTTTGAAAGGAAGCATATTTATTGCAAACAAGTTGTATTAAAAAAATAGCTCCAGGAATACGCATACATCATTCTAAATATGCGTATTTCAAGAGTGATTTTTTGCAATAAGGCTTCTACATAAAAACTTTTGATGCTGATTTTGAGAGTATCAAGAGTAGATTATAAAAAGGTATCAACCAAGTTTTTAGGATAACCCTTTCCAAAGATACACTTCAAAGTATTTTCAGATTATGTATTTCAAGGTGAACAGTGAATAGTTTTTGAACTATATCTTTGGAACGGGTTGTCCAATAAAGGTGAGCGATATCTTTTTAGAATCAGCACTTCATACTTTCAAAGGAAGCATCAACATTTTTTGCAAAGAATTTGTATTAAAAAAAAATAGCTCCAGGAATTAGCATGCATCATTCTAAATATGCGTATTTCAAGAGTGATTTTTTGCAATAAGGCTTCTACATAAAAACTTTTGATGCTGATTTAGAGAGTATCAAGAGTAGACTACAAAACGGTATCAACCAAGTTTTTAGGATAACCCGTTCCAAAGATACACTTCAAAGTATTTTCAGATTATGTATTTCAAGGTGAACAGTGAATAGTTTTTGAACTATATCTTTGGAACGGGTTGTCCAATAAAGGTAAGCGATATCTTTTTAGAATCAGCACTTCATACTTTCAAAGGAAGCATCAACATTTTTTGCAAAGAAGTTGTATTAAAAAAAATAGCTCCAGGAATACGCATACATCATTCTAAATATGCGTATTTCAAGAGTGATTTTTTGCAATAAGGCTCTACATAAAAACTTTTGATGCTGATTTTGAGAGTATCAAGAGTAGATTACAAAAAGGTATCAACCAAGTTTTTAGGATAACCCGTTCCTAAGATACACTTCAAAGTATTTTTCAGATTATGTATTTCAAGGTGAACAGTGAATAGTTTTTGAACTATATCTTTGGAACAGGTTGTCCAATAAAGGTGATTGCAGCACTTCATACTTTCAAAGGAAGCATATTTTTTGCAAAGAAGTTGTATTAAAAAAAATAGCTCCAGGAATACGCATACATCATTCTAAATATGCGTATTTCAAGAGTGATTTTTTGCAATAAGGCTTCTACATAAAAACTTTTGATGCTGATTTTGAGAGTATCAAGAGTAGATTACAAAAAGGTATCAACCAAGTTTTTAGGATAACCCGTTCTAAAGATACACTTCCAAGTATTTTCAGATTATGTATTTCAAGGTGAACAGTGAATAGTTTTTGAACTATATCTTTGGAACGGGTTGTCCAATAAAGGTGAGCGATATCTTTTTAGAATCAGCACTTCATACTTTCAAAGGAAGCATATTTATTGCAAACAAGTTGTATTAAAAAAATAGCTCCAGGAATACGCATACATCATTCTAAATATGCGTATTTCAAGAGTGATTTTTTGCAATAAGGCTTCTACATAAAAACTTTTGATGCTGATTTTGAGAGTATCAAGAGTAGATTACAAAAAGGTATCAACCAAGTTTTTAGGATAACCCGTTCCAAAGATACACTTCAAACTATTTTCAGATTATGTATTTCAAGGTGAACAGTGAATAGTTTTTGAACTATATCTTTGGAACGGGTTGTCCAATAAAGGTAAGCGATATCTTCTTAGAATCGGCACTTCATACTTTCAAAGGAAGCATGAACATTTTTTGCAAAGAAGTTGTATTAAAAAAAATAGCTCCAGGAATACACATACATCATTCTAAATATGCGTATTTCAAGAGTGATTTTTTGCAATAAGGCTTCTACATAAAAACTTTTGATGCTGATTTTGAGAGTATCAAGAGTAGATTACAAAAAGGTATCAACCAAGTTTTTAGGATAACCCGTTCCAAAGATACACTTCAAAGTATTTTCAGATTATGTATTTCAAGGTGAACAGTGAATAGTTTTTGAACTATATCTTTGGAACGGGTTGTCCAATAAAGGTGAGCGATATCTTTTTAGAATCAGCACTTCATACTTTGAAAGGAAGCATATTTATTGCAAACAAGTTGTATTAAAAAAATAGCTCCAGGAATACGCATACATCATTCTAAATATGCGTATTTCAAGAGTGATTTTTTGCAATAAGGCTTCTACATAAAAACTTTTGATGCTGATTTTGAGAGTATCAAGAGTAGATTACAAAAAGGTATCAACCAAGTTTTTAGGATAACCCGTTCTAAAGATACACTTCCAAGTATTTTCAGATTATGTATTTCAAGGTGAACAGTGAATAGTTTTTGAACTATATCTTTGGAACGGGTTGTCCAATAAAGGTGAGCGATATCTTTTTAGAATCAGCACTTCATACTTTCAAAGGAAGCATATTTATTGCAAACAAGTTGTATTAAAAAAATAGCTCCAGGAATACGCATACATCATTCTAAATATGCGTATTTCAAGAGTGATTTTTTGCAATAAGGCTTCTACATAAAAACTTTTGATGCTGATTTTGAGAGTATCAAGAGTAGATTATAAAAAGGTATCAACCAAGTTTTTAGGATAACCCTTTCCAAAGATACACTTCAAAGTATTTTCAGATTATGTATTTCAAGGTGAACAGTGAATAGTTTTTGAACTATATCTTTGGAACGGGTTGTCCAATAAAGGTGAGCGATATCTTTTTAGAATCAGCACTTCATACTTTCAAAGGAAGCATCAACATTTTTTGCAAAGAATTTGTATTAAAAAAAAATAGCTCCAGGAATTAGCATGCATCATTCTAAATATGCGTATTTCAAGAGTGATTTTTTGCAATAAGGCTTCTACATAAAAACTTTTGATGCTGATTTAGAGAGTATCAAGAGTAGACTACAAAACGGTATCAACCAAGTTTTTAGGATAACCCGTTCCAAAGATACACTTCAAAGTATTTTCAGATTATGTATTTCAAGGTGAACAGTGAATAGTTTTTGAACTATATCTTTGGAACGGGTTGTCCAATAAAGGTAAGCGATATCTTTTTAGAATCAGCACTTCATACTTTCAAAGGAAGCATCAACATTTTTTGCAAAGAAGTTGTATTAAAAAAAATAGCTCCAGGAATACGCATACATCATTCTAAATATGCGTATTTCAAGAGTGATTTTTTGCAATAAGGCTCTACATAAAAACTTTTGATGCTGATTTTGAGAGTATCAAGAGTAGATTACAAAAAGGTATCAACCAAGTTTTTAGGATAACCCGTTCCTAAGATACACTTCAAAGTATTTTTCAGATTATGTATTTCAAGGTGAACAGTGAATAGTTTTTGAACTATATCTTTGGAACAGGTTGTCCAATAAAGGTGATTGCAGCACTTCATACTTTCAAAGGAAGCATATTTTTTGCAAAGAAGTTGTATTAAAAAAAATAGCTCCAGGAATACGCATACATCATTCTAAATATGCGTATTTCAAGAGTGATTTTTTGCAATAAGGCTTCTACATAAAAACTTTTGATGCTGATTTTGAGAGTATCAAGAGTAGATTACAAAAAGGTATCAACCAAGTTTTTAGGATAACCCGTTCTAAAGATACACTTCCAAGTATTTTCAGATTATGTATTTCAAGGTGAACAGTGAATAGTTTTTGAACTATATCTTTGGAACGGGTTGTCCAATAAAGGTGAGCGATATCTTTTTAGAATCAGCACTTCATACTTTCAAAGGAAGCATATTTATTGCAAACAAGTTGTATTAAAAAAATAGCTCCAGGAATACGCATACATCATTCTAAATATGCGTATTTCAAGAGTGATTTTTTGCAATAAGGCTTCTACATAAAAACTTTTGATGCTGATTTTGAGAGTATCAAGAGTAGATTATAAAAAGGTATCAACCAAGTTTTTAGGATAACCCTTTCCAAAGATACACTTCAAAGTATTTTCAGATTATGTATTTCAAGGTGAACAGTGAATAGTTTTTGAACTATATCTTTGGAACGAGTTGTCCAATAAAGGTGAGCGATATCTTTTTAGAATCAGCACTTCATACTTTCAAAGGAAGCATATTTTTTGCAAAGAAGTTGTATTAAAAAAAATAGCTCCAGGAATACGCATACATCATTCTAAATATGCGTATTTCAAGAGTCATTTTTTGCAATAAGGCTTCTACATAAAAACTTTTGATGCTGATTTTGAGAGTATCAAGAGTAGATTATAAAAAGGTATCAACCAAGTTTTTAGGATAACCCTTTCCAAAGATACACTTCAAAGTATTTTCAGATTATGTATTTCAAGGTGAACAGTGAATAGTTTTTGAACTATATCTTTGGAACGGGTTGTCCAATAAAGGTGAGCGATATCTTTTTAGAATCAGCACTTCATACTTTCAAAGGAAGCATCAACATTTTTTGCAAAGAAGTTGTATTAAAAAAAATAGCTCCAGGAATTCGCATACATCATTCTAAATATGCGTATTTCAAGAGTGATTTTTTGCAATAAGGCTTCTACATAAAAACTTTTGATGCTGATTTTGAGAGTATCAAGAGTAGATTACAAAAAGGTATCAACCAAGTTTTTAGGATAACCCGTTCCAAAGATACACTTCAAAGTATTTTCAGATTATGTATTTCAAGGTGAACAGTGAATAGTTTTTGAACTATATCTTTGGAACGGGTTGTCCAATAAAGGTAAGCGATATCTTTTTAGAATCAGCACTTCATACTTTCAAAGGAAGCATCAACATTTTTTGCAAAGACGTTGTATTAAAAAAAATAGCTCCAGGAATACGCATACATCATTCTAAATATGCGTATTTCAAGAGTGATTTTTTGCAATAAGGCTTCTACATAAAAACTTTTGATGCTGATTTTGAGAGTATCAAGAGTAGATTACAAAAAGGTATCAACCAAGTTTTTAGGATAACTCGTTCCTAAGATACACTTCAAAGTATTTTTCAGATTATGTATTTCAAGGTGAACAGTGAATAGTTTTTGAACTATATCTTTGGAACGGGTTGTCCAATAAAGGTGAGCGATATCTTTTTTGAATCAGCACTTCATACTTTCAAAGGAAGCATATTTTTTGCAAAGAAGTTGTATTAAAAAAAATAGCTCCAGGAATACGCATACATCATTCTAAATATGCGTATTTCAAGAGTGATTTTTTGCAATAAGGCTTCTACATAAAAACTTTTGATGCTGATTTTGAGAGTATCAAGAGTAGATTACAAAAAGGTATCAACCAAGTTTTTAGGATAACCCGTTCCAAAGATACAGTTCAAAGTATTTTCAGATTATGTATTTCAAGGTGAACAGTGAATAGTTTTTGAACTATATCTTTGGAACGGGTTGTCCAATAAAGGTGAGCGATATCTTTTTAAAATCAGCACTTCATACTTTCAAAGGAAGCATCAACATTTTTTGCAAAGAAGTTGTATTAAAAAAAATAGCTCCAGGAATACGCATACATCATTCTAAATATGCGTATTTCAAGAGTGATTTTTTGCAATAAGGCTTCTACATAAAAACTTTTGATGTTGATTTTGAGAGTATCAAGAGTAGATTACAAAAAGGTATCAACCAAGTTTTTAGGATAACCCGTTCCAAAGATACACTTCAAAGAATTTTCAGATTATGTATTTCAAGGTGAACAGTGAATAGTTTTGAACTATACCTTTGGAACGGGTTGTCCAATAAAGGTGAGCGATATCTTTTTAGAATCAGCACTTCATACTTTCAAAGGAAGCATCAACATTTTTTGCAAAGAAGTTGTCTTAAAAAAATAGCTCCAGGAATACGCATACATTATTCTAAATATGCGTATTTCAAGAGTGATTTTTTGCAATAAGGCTTCTACATAAAAACTTTTGATGCTGATTTTGAGAGTATCAAGAGTAGATTACAAAAAGGTATCAACCAAGTTTTTAGGATAACCCGTTCCAAAGATACACTTCCAAGTATTTTCAGATTATGTATTTCAAGGTGAACAGTGAATAGTTTTTGAACTATATCTTTGGAACGGGTTGTCCAATAAAGGTGAGCGATATCTTTTTAGAATCAGCACTTCATACTTTCAAAGGAAGCATCAACATTTTTTGCAAAGAAGTTGTATTAAAAAAAATTGCTCCAGGAATATACGCATACATCATTCTAAATATGCGTATTTCAAGAGTGATTTTTTGCAATAAGGCTTCTACATAAAAACTTTTGATGCTGATTTTGAGAGTATCAAGAGTAGATTACAAAAAGGTATCAACCAAGTTTTTAGGATAACCCGTTCCAAAGATACACTTCAAAGTATTTTCAGATTATGTATTTCAAGGTGAACAGTGAATAGTTTTTGAACTATATCTTTGGGACGGGTTGTCCAATAAAGTTGAGCGATATCTTTTTAGAATCAGCACTTCATACTTTCAAAGGAAGCATGAACATTTTTTGCAAAGAAGTTGTATTAAAAAAAATAGCTCCAGGAATACGCATACATCATTCTAAATATGCGTATTTCAAGAGTGATTTTTTGCAATAAGGCTTCTACATAAAAACTTTTGATGCTGTTTTTGAGAGTATCAAGAGTAGATTACAAAAAGGTATCAACCAAGTTTTTAGGATAACCCGTTCCAAAGATACACTTCAAAGTATTTTCAGATTATGTATTTCAAGGTGAACAGTGAATAGTTTTTGAACTATATCTTTGGAACGGGTTGTCCAATAAAGGTGAGCGATATCTTTTTAGAATCAGCACTTCATACTTTCAAAGGAAGCATCAACATTTTTTGCAAAGAAGTTGTATTAAAAAAAATTGCTCCAGGAATATACGCATACATCATTCTAAATATGCGTATTTCAAGAGTGATTTTTTGCAATAAGGCTTCTACATAAAAACTTTTGATGCTGATTTTGAGAGTATCAAGAGTAGATTACAAAAAGGTATCAACCAAGTTTTTAGGATAACCCGTTCCAAAGATACACTTCAAAGTATTTTCAGATTATGTATTTCAAGGTGAACAGTGAATAGTTTTTGAACTATATCTTTGGGACGGGTTGTCCAATAAAGTTGAGCGATATCTTTTTAGAATCAGCACTTCATACTTTCAAAGGAAGCATGAACATTTTTTGCAAAGAAGTTGTATTAAAAAAAATAGCTCCAGGAATACGCATACATCATTCTAAATATGCGTATTTCAAGAGTGATTTTTTGCAATAAGGCTTCTACATAAAAACTTTTGATGCTGATTTTGAGAGTATCAAGAGTAGATTACAAAAAGGTATCAACCAAGTTTTTAGGATAACCCGTTCCAAAGATACACTTCAAAGTATTTTCAGATTATGTATTTCAAGGTGAACAGTGAATAGTTTTTGAACTATATCTTTGGAACGGGTTGTCCAATAAAGGTAAGCGATATCTTTTTAGAATCAGCACTTCATACTTTCAAAGGAAGCATCAACATTTTTTGCAAAGAAGTTGTATTAAAAAAAATAGCTCCAGGAATACGCATACATCATTCTAAATATGCGTATTTCAAGAGTGATTTTTTGCAATAAGGCTTCTACATAAAAACTTTTGATGCTGATTTTGAGAGTATCAAGAGTAGATTACAAAAAGGTATCAACCAAGTTTTTAGGATAACCCGTTCCTAAGATACACTTTAAAGTATTTTTCAGATTATGTATTTCAAGGTGAACAGTGAATAGTTTTTGAACTATATCTTTGGAACGGGTTGTCCAATAAAGGTGAGCGATATCTTTTTTGAATCAGCACTTCATACTTTCAAAGGAAGCATATTTTTTGCAAAGAAGTTGTATTAAAAAAAATAGCTCCAGGAATACGCATACATCATTCTAAATATGCGTATTTCAAGAGTGATTTTTTGCAATAAGGCTTCTACATAAAAACTTTTGATGCTGATTTTGAGAGTATCAAGAGTAGATTACAAAAAGGTATCAACCAAGTTTTTAGGATAACCCGTTCCAAAGATACACTTCAAAGTATTTTCAGATTATGTATTTCAAGGTGAACAGTGAATAGTTTTTGAACTATATCTTTGGAACGGGTTGTCCAATAAAGGTGAGCGATATCTTTTTAGAATCAGCACTTCATACTTTCAAAGGAAGCATCAACATTTTTTGCAAGGAAGTTGTATTAAAAAAAATAGCTCCAGGAATACGCATACATCATTCTAAATATGCGTATTTCAAGAGTGATTTTTTGCAATAAGGCTTCTACATAAAAACTTTTGATGCTGATTTTGAGAGTATCAAGAGTAGATTACAAAAAGTATCAACCAAGTTTTTAGGATAACCCGTTCCAAAGATACACTTCAAAGTATTTTCAGATTATGTATTTCAAGGTGAACAGTGAATAGTTTTTGAACTATATCTTTGGAACGGGTTGTCCAATAAAGGTGAGCGATATCTTTTTAGAATCAGCACTTCATACTTTCAAAGGAAGCATATTTTTTGCAAAGAAGTTGTATTAAAAAAAATAGCTCCAGGAATACACATACATCATTCTAAATATGCGTATTTCAAGAGTGATTTTTTGCAATAAGGCTTCTACATAAAAACTTTTGATGCTGATTTTGAGAGTATCAAGAGTAGATTACAAAAAGGTATCAACCAAGTTTTTAGGATAACCCGTTCCAAAGATACACTTCAAAGTATTTTCAGATTATGTATTTCAAGGTGAACAGTGAATAGTTTTTGAACTATATCTTTGGAACGGGTTGTCCAATAAAGGTAAGCGATATCTTTTTAGAATCGGCACTTCATACTTTCAAAGGAAGCATGAACATTTTTTGCAAAGAAGTTGTATTAAAAAAAATAGCTCCAGGAATACACATACATCATTCTAAATATGCGTATTTCAAGAGTGATTTTTTGCAATAAGGCTTCTACATAAAAACTTTTGATGCTGATTTTGAGAGTATCAAGAGTAGATTACAAAAAGGTATCAACCAAGTTTTAAGGATAACCCGTTCCAAAGATACACTTCAAAGTATTTTCAGATTATGTATTTCAAGGTGAACAGTGAATAGTTTTTGAACTATATCTTTGGAACGGGTTGTCCAATAAAGGTCAGCGATATCTTTTTAGAATCAGCACTTCATACTTTCAAAGGAAGCATCAACATTTTTTGCAAAGAAGTTGTATTAAAAAAAATAGCTCCAGGAATACGCATACATCATTCTAAATATGCGTATTTCAAGAGTGATTTTTTGCAATAAGGCTTCTACATAAAAACTTTTGATGCTGATTTTGAGAGTATCAAGAGTAGATTACAAAAAGGTATCAACCAAGTTTTTAGGATAACCCGTTCCAAAGATACACTTCAAAGTATTTTCAGATTATGTATTTCAAGGTGAACAGTGAATAGTTTTTGAATTATATCTTTGGAACGGGTTGTCCAATAAAGGTGAGCGATATCTTTTTAGAATCAGCACTTCATACTTTGAAAGGAAGCATATTTATTGCAAACAAGTTGTATTAAAAAAATAGCTCCAGGAATACGCATACATCATTCTAAATATGCGTATTTCAAGAGTGATTTTTTGCAATAAGGCTTCTACATAAAAACTTTTGATGCTGATTTTGAGAGTATCAAGAGTAGATTACAAAAAGGTATCAACCAAGTTTTTAGGATAACTCGTTCTAAAGATACACTTCCAAGTATTTTCAGATTATGTATTTCAAGGTGAACAGTGAATAGTTTTTGAACTATATCTTTGGAACGGGTTGTACAATAAAGGTGAGCGATATCTTTTTAGAATCAGCACTTCATACTTTCAAAGGAAGCATATTTATTGCAAACAAGTTGTATTAAAAAAATAGCTCCAGGAATACGCATACATCATTCTAAATATGCGTATTTCAAGAGTGATTTTTTGCAATAAGGCTTCTACATAAAAACTTTTGATGCTGATTTTGAGAGTATCAAGAGTAGATTATAAAAAGGTATCAACCAAGTTTTTAGGATAACCCTTTCCAAAGATACACTTCAAAGTATTTTCAGATTATGTATTTCAAGGTGAACAGTGAATAGTTTTTGAACTATATCTTTGGAACGGGTTGTCCAATAAAGGTGAGCGATATCTTTTTAGAATCAGCACTTCATACTTTCAAAGGAAGCATCAACATTTTTTGCAAAGAATTTGTATTAAAAAAAATAGCTCCAGGAATTCGCATACATCATTCTAAATATGCGTATTTCAAGAGTGATTTTTTGCAATAAGGCTTCTACATAAAAACTTTTGATGCTGATTTTGAGAGTATCAAGAGTAGATTACAAAACGGTATCAACCAAGTTTTTAGGATAACCCGTTCCAAAGATACACTTCAAAGTATTTTCAGATTATGTATTTCAAGGTGAACAGTGAATAGTTTTTGAACTATATCTTTGGAACGGGTTGTCCAATAAAGGTAAGCGATATCTTTTTAGAATCAGCACTTCATACTTTCAAAGGAAGCATCAACATTTTTTGCAAAGAGGTTGTATTAAAAAAAATAGCTCCAGGAATACGCATACATCATTCTAAATATGCGTATTTCAAGAGTGATTTTTTGCAATAAGGCTCTACATAAAAACTTTTGATGCTGATTTTGAGAGTATCAAGAGTAGATTACAAAAAGGTATCAACCAAGTTTTTAGGATAACCCGTTCCTAAGATACACTTCAAAGTATTTTTCAGATTATGTATTTCAAGGTGAACAGTGAATAGTTTTTGAACTATATCTTTGGAACGGGTTGTCCAATAAAGGTGATTGCAGCACTTCATACTTTCAAAGGAAGCATAGGAAGCATATTTTTTGCAAAGAAGTTGTATTAAAAAAAATAGCTCCAGGAATACGCATACATCATTCTAAATATGCGTATTTCAAGAGTGATTTTTTGCAATAAGGCTTCTACATAAAAACTTTTGATGCTGATTTTGAGAGTATCAAGAGTACATTACAAAAAGGTATCAACCAAGTTTTTAGGATAACCCGTTCTAAAGATACACTTCCAAGTATTTTCAGATTATGTATTTCAAGGTGAACAGTGAATAGTTTTTGAACTATATCTTTGGAACGGGTTGTCCAATAAAGGTGAGCGATATCTTTTTAGAATCAGCACTTCATACTTTCAAAGGAAGCATATTTATTGCAAACAAGTTGTATTAAAAAAATTGCTCCAGGAATACGCATACATCATTCTAAATATGCGTATTTCAAGAGTGATTTTTTGCAATAAGGCTTCTACATAAAAACTTTTGATGCTGATTTTGAGAGTATCAAGAGTAGATTATAAAAAGGTATCAACCAAGTTTTTAGGATAACCCTTTCCAAAGATACACTTCAAAGTATTTTCAGATTATGTATTTCAAGGTGAACAGTGAATAGTTTTTGAACTATATCTTTGGAACGGGTTGTCCAATAAAGGTGAGCGATATCTTTTTAGAATCAGCACTTCATACTTTCAAAGGAAGCATATTTTTTGCAAAGAAGTTGTATTAAAAAAAATAGCTCCAGGAATACGCATACATCATTCTAAATATGCGTATTTCAAGAGTGATTTTTTGCAATAAGGCTTCTACATAAAAACTTTTGATGCTGATTTTGAGAGTATCAAGAGTAGATTATAAAAAGGTATCAACCAAGTTTTTAGGATAACCCTTTCCAAAGATACACTTCAAAGTATTTTCAGATTATGTATTTCAAGGTGAACAGTGAATAGTTTTTGAACTATATCTTTGGAACGGGTTGTCCAATAAAGGTGAGCGATATCTTTTTAGAATCAGCACTTCATACTTTCAAAGGAAGCATCAACATTTTTTGCAAAGAAGTTGTATTAAAAAAAATAGCTCCAGGAATTCGCATACATCATTCTAAATATGCGTATTTCAAGAGTGATTTTTTGCAATAAGGCTTCTACATAAAAACTTTTGATGCTGATTTTGAGAGTATCAAGAGTAGATTACAAAAAGGTATCAACCAAGTTTTTAGGATAACCCGTTCCAAAGATACACTTCAAAGTATTTTCAGATTATGTATTTCAAGGTGAACAGTGAATAGTTTTTGAACTATATCTTTGGAACGGGTTGTCCAATAAAGGTAAGCGATATCTTTTTAGAATCAGCACTTCATACTTTCAAAGGAAGCATCAACATTTTTTGCAAAGAAGTTGTATTAAAAAAAATAGCTCCAGGAATACGCATACATCATTCTAAATATGCGTATTTCAAGAGTGATTTTTTGCAATAAGGCTTCTACATAAAAACTTTTGATGCTGATTTTGAGAGTATCAAGAGTAGATTACAAAAAGGTATCAACCAAGTTTTTAGGATAACTCGTTCCTAAGATACACTTCAAAGTATTTTTCAGATTATGTATTTCAAGGTGAACAGTGAATAGTTTTTGAACTATATCTTTGGAACGGGTTGTCCAATAAAGGTGAGCGATATCTTTTTTGAATCAGCACTTCATACTTTCAAAGGAAGCATATTTTTTGCAAAGAAGTTGTATTAAAAAAAATAGCTCCAGGAATACGCATACATCATTCTAAATATGCGTATTTCAAGAGTGATTTTTTGCAATAAGGCTTCTACATAAAAACTTTTGATGCTGATTTTGAGAGTATCAAGAGTAGATTACAAAAAGGTATCAACCAAGTTTTTAGGATAACCCGTTCCAAAGATACACTTCAAAGTATTTTCAGATTATGTATTTCAAGGTGAACAGTGAATAGTTTTTGAACTATATCTTTGGAACGGGTTGTCCAATAAAGGTGAGCGATATCTTTTTAGAATCAGCACTTCATACTTTCAAAGGAAGCATCAACATTTTTTGCAAGGAAGTTGTATTAAAAAAAATAGCTCCAGGAATACGCATACATCATTCTAAATATGCGTATTTCAAGAGTGATTTTTTGCAATAAGGCTTCTACATAAAAACTTTTGATGCTGATTTTGAGAGTATCAAGCGTAGATTACAAAAAGTATCAACCAAGTTTTTAGGATAACCCGTTCCAAAGATACACTTCAAAGTATTTTCAGATTATGTATTTCAAGGTGAACAGTGAATAGTTTTTGAACTATATCTTTGGAACGGGTTGTCCAATAAAGGTGAGCGATATCTTTTTAGAATCAGCACTTCATACTTTCAAAGGAAGCATATTTTTTGCAAAGAAGTTGTATTAAAAAAAATAGCTCCAGGAATACGCATACATCATTCTAAATATGCGTATTTCAAGAGTCATTTTTTGCAATAAGGCTTCTACATAAAAACTTTTGATGCTGATTTTGAGAGTATCAAGAGTAGATTTCAAAAAGGTATCAACCAAGTTTTTAGGATAACCCGTTCCAAAGATACACTTCAAAGTATTTTCAGATTAAGTATTTCAAGGTGAACAGTGAATAGTTTTTGAACTATATCTTTGGAACGGCTTGTCGAATAAAGGTGAGCGATATCTTTTTAGAATCAGCACTTCATACTTTCAAAGGAAGCCACAACATTTTTTGCAAAGAAGTTGTATTAAAAAAAATAGCTCCAGGAATACGCATACATCATTCTAAATATGCGTATTTCAAGAGTGATTTTTTGCAATAAGGCTTCTACATAAAAACTTTTGATGCTGATTTTGAGACTATCAAGAGTAGATTACAAAAAGGTATCAACCAAGTTTTTAGGATAACCCGTTCCAAAGATACACTTCAAAGTATTTTCAGATTATGTATTTCAAGGTGAACAGTGAATAGTTTTTGAACTATATCTTTGGAACGGGTTGTCCAATAAAGGTGAGCGATATCTTTTTATCAGCACTTCATACTTTCAAAGGAAGCATTAACATTTTTTGCAAAGAAGTTGTATTAAAAAAAATAGCTCCAGGAATACGCATACATCATTCTAAATATGCGTATTTCAAGAGTGATTTTTTGCAATAAGGCTTCTACATAAAAACTTTTGATGCTGATTTTGAGAGTATCAAGAGTAGATTACAAAAAGGTATCAACCAAGTTTTTAGGATAACCCGTTCCAAAGATACACTTCAAAGTATTTTCAGATTATGTATTTCAAGGTGAACAGTGAATAGTTTTTGAACTATATCTTTGGAACGGGTTGTCCAATAAAGGTGAGCGATATCTTTTTAAAATCAGCACTTCATACTTTCAAAGGAAGCATCAACATTTTTTGCAAAGAAGTTGTATTAAAAAAAATAGCTCCAGGAATACGCATACATCATTCTAAATATGCGTATTTCAAGAGTGATTTTTTGCAATAAGGCTTCTACATAAAAACTTTTGATGTTGATTTTGAGAGTATCAAGAGTAGATTACAAAAAGGTATCAACCAAGTTTTTAGGATAACCCGTTCCAAAGATACACTTCAAAGTATTTTCAGATTATGTATTTCAAGGTGAACAGTGAATAGTTTTGAACTATACCTTTGGAACGGGTTGTCCAATAAAGGTGAGCGATATCTTTTTAGAATCAGCACTTCATACTTTCAAAGGAAGCATCAACATTTTTTGCAAAGAAGTTGTCTTAAAAAAAATAGCTCCAGGAATACGCATACATTATTCTAAATATGCGTATTTCAAGAGTGATTTTTTGCAATAAGGCTTCTACATAAAAACTTTTGATGCTGATTTTGAGAGTATCAAGAGTAGATTACAAAAAGGTATCAACCAAGTTTTTAGGATAACCCGTTCCAAAGATACACTTCCAAGTATTTTCAGATTATGTATTTCAAGGTGAACAGTGAATAGTTTTTGAACTATATCTTTGGAACGGGTTGTCCAATAAAGGTGAGCGATATCTTTTTAGAATCAGCACTTCATACTTTCAAAGGAAGCATCAACATTTTTTGCAAAGAAGTTGTATTAAAAAAAATTGCTCCAGGAATATACGCATACATCATTCTAAATATGCGTATTTCAAGAGTGATTTTTTGCAATAAGGCTTCTACATAAAAACTTTTGATGCTGATTTTGAGAGTATCAAGAGTAGATTACAAAAAGGTATCAACCAAGTTTTTAGGATAACCCGTTCCAAAGATACACTTCAAAGTATTTTCAGATTATGTATTTCAAGGTGAACAGTGAATAGTTTTTGAACTATATCTTTGGGACGGGTTGTCCAATAAAGTTGAGCGATATCTTTTTAGAATCAGCACTTCATACTTTCAAAGGAAGCATGAACATTTTTTGCAAAGAAGTTTTATTAAAAAAAATAGCTCCAGGAATACGCATACATCATTCTAAATATGCGTATTTCAAGAGTGATTTTTTGCAATAAGGCTTCTACATAAAAACTTTTGATGCTGATTTTGAGAGTATCAAGAGTAGATTACAAAAAGGTATCAACCAAGTTTTTAGGATAACCCGTTCCAAAGATACACTTCAAAGTATTTTCAGATTATGTATTTCAAGGTGAACAGTGAATAGTTTTTGAACTATATCTTTGGAACGGGTTGTCCAATAAAGGTGAGCGATATCTTTTTAGAATCAGCACTTCATACTTTCAAAGGAAGCATCAACATTTTTTGCAAGGAAGTTGTATTAAAAAAAATAGCTCCAGGAATACGCATACATCATTCTAAATATGCGTATTTCAAGAGTGATTTTTTGCAATAAGGCTTCTACATAAAAACTTTTGATGCTGATTTTGAGAGTATCAAGAGTAGATTACAAAAAGTATCAACCAAGTTTTTAGGATAACCCGTTCCAAAGATACACTTCAAAGTATTTTCAGATTATGTATTTCAAGGTGAACAGTGAATAGTTTTTGAACTATATCTTTGGAACGGGTTGTCCAATAAAGGTGAGCGATATCTTTTTAGAATCAGCACTTCATACTTTCAAAGGAAGCATATTTTTTGCAAAGAAGTTGTATTAAAAAAAATAGCTCCAGGAATACGCATACATCATTCTAAATATGCGTATTTCAAGAGTCATTTTTTGCAATAAGGCTTCTACATAAAAACTTTTGATGCTGATTTTGAGAGTATCAAGAGTAGATTACAAAAAGGTATCAACCAAGTTTTTAGGATAACCCGTTCCAAAGATACACTTCAAAGTATTTTCAGATTAAGTATTTCAAGGTGAACAGTGAATAGTTTTTGAACTATATCTTTGGAACGGGTTGTCGAATAAAGGTGAGCGATATCTTTTTAGAATCAGCACTTCATACTTTCAAAGGAAGCCACAACATTTTTTGCAAAGAAGTTGTATTAAAAAAAATAGCTCCAGGAATACGCATACATCATTCTAAATATGCGTATTTCAAGTGATTTTTTGCAATAAGGCTTCTACATAAAAACTTTTGATGCTGATTTTGAGACTATCAAGAGTAGATTACAAAAAGGTATCAACCAAGTTTTTAGGATAACCCGTTCCAAAGATACACTTCAAAATATTTTCAGATTATGTATTTCAAGGTGAACAGTGAATAGTTTTTGAACTATATCTTTGGAACGGGTTGTCCAATAAAGGTGAGCGATATCTTTTTATCAGCACTTCATACTTTCAAAGGAAGCATTAACATTTTTTGCAAAGAAGTTGTATTAAAAAAAATAGCTCCAGGAATACGCATACATCATTCTAAATATGCGTATTTCAAGAGTGATTTTTTGCAATAAGGCTTCTACATAAAAACTTTTGATGCTGATTTTGAGAGTATCAAGAGTAGATTACAAAAAGGTATCAACCAAGTTTTTAGGATAACCCGTTCCTAAGATACACTTTAAAGTATTTTTCAGATTATGTATTTCAAGGTGAACAGTGAATAGTTTTTGAACTATATCTTTGGAACGGGTTGTCCAATAAAGGTGAGCGATATCTTTTTAGAATCAGCACTTCATACTTTCAAAGGAAGCATCAACATTTTTTGCAAGGAAGTTGTATTAAAAAAAATAGCTCCAGGAATACGCATACATCATTGTAAATATGCGTATTTCAAGAGTGATTTTTTGCAATAAGGCTTCTACATAAAAACTTTTGATGCTGATTTTGAGAGTATCAAGAGTAGATTACAAAAAGTATCAACCAAGTTTTTAGGATAACCCGTTCCAAAGATACACTTCAAAGTATTTTCAGATTATGTATTTCAAGGTGAACAGTGAATAGTTTTTGAACTATATCTTTGGAACGGGTTGTCCAATAAAGGTGAGCGATATCTTTTTAGAATCAGCACTTCATACTTTCAAAGGAAGCCACAACATTTTTTGCAAAGAAGTTGTATTAAAAAAAATAGCTCCAGGAATACGCATACATCATTCTAAATATGCGTATTTCAAGTGATTTTTTGCAATAAGGCTTCTACATAAAAACTTTTGATGCTGATTTTGAGACTATCAAGAGTAGATTACAAAAAGGTATCAACCAAGTTTTTAGGATAACCCGTTCCAAAGATACACTTCAAAATATTTTCAGATTATGTATTTCAAGGTGAACAGTGAATAGTTTTTGAACTATATCTTTGGAACGGGTTGTCCAATAAAGGTGAGCGATATCTTTTTAAAATCAGCACTTCATACTTTCAAAGGAAGCATCAACATTTTTTGCAAAGAAGTTGTATTAAAAAAAATAGCTCCAGGAATACGCATACATCATTCTAAATATGCGTATTTCAAGAGTGATTTTTTGCAATAAGGCTTCTACATAAAAACTTTTGATGCTGATTTTGAGAGTATCAAGAGTAGATTACAAAAAGGTATCAACCAAGTTTTTAGGATAACCCGTTCCAAAGATACACTTCAAAGTATTTTCAGATTATGTATTTCAAGGTGAACAGTGAATAGTTTTTGAACTATATCTTTGGAACGGGTTGTCCAATAAAGGTTAGCGATATCTTTTTAGAATCAGCACTTCATACTTTCAAAGGAAGCATCAACATTTTTTGCAAAGAAGTTGTATTAAAAAAAATAGCTCCAGGAATTCGCATACGTCATTCTAAATATGCGTATTTCAAGAGTGATTTTTTGCAATAAGGCTTCTACATAAAAACTTTTGATGCTGATTTTGAGAGTATCAAGAGTAGATTACAAAAAGGTATCAACAAGTTTTTAGGATAACCCGTTCCTAAGATACACTTCAAAGTATTTTCAGATTATGTATTTCAAGGTGAACAGTGAATAGTTTTTGAACTATATCTTTGGAACGGGTTGTCCAATAAAGGTGAGCGATATCTTTTTTGAATCAGCACTTCATACTTTCAAAGGAAGCATATTTTTTGCAAAGAAGTTGTATTAAAAAAAATAGCTCCAGGAATACGCATACATCATTCTAAATATGCGTATTTCAAGAGTGATTTTTTGCAATAAGGCTTCTACATAAAAACTTTTGATGCTGATTTTGAGAGTATCAAGAGTAGATTACAAAAAGGTATCAACCAAGTTTTTAGGATAACCCGTTCCAAAGATACACTTCAAAGTATTTTCAGATTATGTATTTCAAGGTGAACAGTGAATAGTTTTTGAACTATATCTTTGGGACGGGTTGTCCAATAAAGTTGAGCGATATCTTTTTAGAATCAGCACTTCATACTTTCAAAGGAAGCATGAACATTTTTTGCAAAGAAGTTGTATTAAAAAAAATAGCTCCAGGAATACGCATACATCATTCTAAATATGCGTATTTCAAGAGTGATTTTTTGCAATAAGGCTTCTACATAAAAACTTTTGATGCTGATTTTGAGAGTATCAAGAGTAGATTACAAAAAGGTATCAACCAAGTTTTTAGGATAACCCGTTCCAAAGATACACTTCAAAGTATTTTCAGATTATGTATTTCAAGGTGAACAGTGAATAGTTTTTGAACTATATCTTTGGAACGGGTTGTCCAATAAAGGTGAGCGATATCTTTTTAGAATCAGCACTTCATACTTTCAAAGGAAGCATATTTTTTGCAAAGAAGTTGTATTAAAAAAAATAGCTCCAGGAATACGCATACATCATTCTAAATATGCGTATTTCAAGAGTGGTTTTTTGCAATAAGGCTTCTACATAAAAACTTTTGATGCTGATTTTGAGACTATCAAGAGTAGATTACAAAAAGGTATCAACCAAGTTTTTAGGATAACCCGTTCCAAAGATACACTTCAAAGTATTTTCAGATTATGTATTTCAAGGTGAACAGTGAATAGTTTTTGAACTATATCTTTGGAACGGGTTGTCCAATAAAGGTGAGCGATATCTTTTTATCAGCACTTCATACTTTCAAAGGAAGCATTAACATTTTTTGCAAAGAAGTTGTATTAAAAAAAATAGCTCCAGGAATACGCATACATCATTCTAAATATGCGTATTTCAAGAGTGATTTTTTGCAATAAGGCTTCTACATAAAAACTTTTGATGCTGATTTTGAGAGTATCAAGAGTAGATTACAAAAAGTATCAACCAAGTTTTTAGGATAAACCGTTCCAAAGATACACTTCAAAGTATTTTCAGATTATGTATTTCAAGGTGAACAGTGAATAGTTTTTGAACTATATCTTTGGAACGGGTTGTCCAATAAAGGTGAGCGATATCTTTTTAGAATCAGAACTTCATACTTTCAAAGGAAGCATATTTTTTGCAAAGAAGTTGTATTAAAAAAAATAGCTCCAGGAATACGCATACATCATTCTAAATATGCGTATTTCAAGAGTGGTTTTTTGCAATAAGGCTTCTACATAAAAACTTTTGATGCTGATTTTGAGACTATCAAGAGTAGATTACAAAAAGGTATCAACCAAGTTTTTAGGATAACCCGTTCCAAAGATACACTTCAAAGTATTTTCAGATTATGTATTTCAAGGTGAACAGTGAATAGTTTTTGAATTATATCTTTGGAACGGGTTGTCCAATAAAGGTGAGCGATACCTTTTTATCAGCACTTCATACTTTCAAAGGAAGCATTAACATTTTTTGCAAAGAAGTTGTATTAAAAAAAATAGCTCCAGGAATACGCATACATCATTCTAAATATGCGTATTTCAAGAGTGATTTTTTGGAATAAGGCTTCTACATAAAAACTTTTGATGCTGATTTTGAGAGTATCAAGAGTAGATTACAAAAAGGTATCAACCAAGTTTTTAGGATAACCTGTTCCAAAGATACACTTCCAAGTATTTTCAGATTATGTATTTCAAGGTGAACAGTGAATAGTTTTTGAACTATATCTTTGGAACGGGTTGACCAATAAAGGTGAGCGATATCTTTTTAGAATCAACACTTCATACTTTCAAAGGAAGCATCAACATTTTTTGCAAAGAAGTTGTATTAAAAAAATTGCTCCAGGAATATAGGCATACATCATTCTAAATATGCGTATTTCAAGAGTGATTTTTTGCAATAAGGCTTCTACATAAAAACTTTTGATGCTGATTTTGATAGTATCAAGAGTAGATTACAAAAAGGTATCAACCAAGTTTTTAGGATAACCCGTTCCAAAGATACACTTCAAAGTATTTTCAGATTATGTATTTCAAGGTGAACAGTGAATAGTTTTGAACTATACCTTTGGAACGGGTTGTCCAATAAAGGTGAGCGATATCTTTTTAGAATCAGCACTTCATACTTTCAAAGGAAGCATCAACATTTTTTGCAAAGAAGTTGTCTTAAAAAAAATAGCTCCAGGAATACGCATACATCATTCTAAATATGCGTATTTCAAGAGTGATTTTTTGCAATAAGGCTTCTACATAAAAACTTTTGATGCTGATTTTGAGAGTATCAAGAGTAGATTACTTTTTAGAATCAGCACTTCACACTTTCAAAGGAAGCATATTTTTTGCAAAGAAGTTGTATTAAAAAAAATAGCTCCAGGAATACGCATACATCATTCTAAATATGCGTATTTCAAGAGTCATTTTTTGCAATAAGGCTTCTACATAAAAACTTTTGATGCTGATTTTGAGAGTATCAAGAGTAGATTACAAAAAGGTATCAACCAAGTTTTTAGGATAACCCGTTCCAAAGATACACTTCAAAGTATTTTCAGATTAAGTATTTCAAGGTGAACAGTGAATAGTTTTTGAACTATATCTTTGGAACGGGTTGTCGAATAAAGGTGAGCGATATCTTTTTAGAATCAGCACTTCATACTTTCAAAGGAAGCCACAACATTTTTTGCAAAGAAGTTGTATTAAAAAAAATAGCTCCAGGAATACGCATACATCATTCTAAATATGCGTATTTCAAGAGTGATTTTTTGCAATAAGGCTTCTACATAAAAACTTTTGATGCTGATTTTGAGACTATCAAGAGTAGATTACAAAAAGGTATCAACCAAGTTCTTAGGATAACCCGTTCCAAAGATACACTTCAAAGTATTTTCAGATTATGTATTTCAAGGTGAACAGTGAATAGTTTTTGAACTATATCTTTGGAACGGGTTGTCCAATAAAGGTGAGCGATATCTTTTTATCAGCACTTCATACTTTCAAAGGAAGCATTAACATTTTTTGCAAAGAAGTTGTATTAAAAAAAATAGCTCCAGGAATACGCATACATCATTCTAAATATGCGTATTTCAAGAGTGATTTTTTGCAATAAGGCTTCTACATAAAAACTTTTGATGCTGATTTTGAGAGTATCAAGAGTAGATTACATAAAGGTATCAACCAAGTTTTTAGGATAACCCGTTCCAAAGATACACTTCAAAGTATTTTCAGATTATGTATTTCAAGGTGAACAGTGAATAGTTTTTGAACTATATCTTTGGAACGGGTTGTCCAATAAGGGTGAGCGATATCTTTTTAGAATTAGCACTTCACACTTTCAAAGGAAGCATCAACATTTAGAGTATCAAGAGTAGATTACAAAAAGGTACCAACCAAGTTTTTAGGATAACCTGTTCCAAAGATACACTTCCAAGTATTTTCAGATTATGTATTTCAAGGTGAACAGTGAATAGTTTTTGAACTATATCTTTGGAACGGGTTGACCAATAAAGGTGAGCGATATCTTTTTAGAATCAGCACTTCATACTTTCAAAGGAAGCATCAACATTTTTTGCAAAGAAGTTGTATTAAAAAAAATAGCTCCAGGAATACGCATACATCATTCTAAATATGCGTATTTCAAGAGTGATTTTTTGCAATAAGGCTTCTACATAAAAACTTTTGATGCTGATTTTGAGAGTATCAAGAGTAGATTACAAAAAGGTATCAACCAAGTTTTTAGGATAACCCGTTCCAAAGATACACTTCAAAGTATTTTCAGATTATGTATTTCAAGGTGAACAGTGAATAGTTTTTGAACTATATCTTTGGAACGGGTTGTCCAATAAAGGTAAGCGATATCTTTTTAGAATCAGCACTTCATACTTTCAAAGGAAGCATCAACATTTTTTGCAAAGAAGTTGTATTAAAAAAAATAGCTCCAGGAATACGCATACATCATTCTAAATATGCGTATTTCAAGAGTGATTTTTTGCAATAAGGCTTCTACATAAAAACTTTTGATGCTGATTTTGAGAGTATCAAGAGTAGATTACAAAAAGGTATCAACCAAGTTTTTAGGATAACCCGTTCCAAAGATACACTTCAAAGTATTTTCAGATTATGTATTTCAAGGTGAACAGTGAATAGTTTTTGAACTATATCTTTGGAACGGGTTGTCCAATAAAGGTAAGCGATATCTTTTTAGAATCAGCACTTCATACTTTCAAAGGAAGCATCAACATTTTTTGCAAAGAAGTTGTATTAAAAAAAATAGCTCCAGGAATACGCATACATCATTCTAAATATGCGTATTTCAAGAGTGATTTTTTGCAATAAGGCTCCTACTTAAAAAACTTTTGATGCTGATTTTGAGAGTATCAAGAGTAGATTACAAAAAGGTATCAACCAAGTTTTTAGGATAACCCGTTCCTAAGATACACTTCAAAGTATTTTCAGATTATGTATTTCAAGGTGAACAGTGAATAGTTTTTGAACTATATCTTTGGAACGGGTTGTCCAATAAAGGTGAGCGATATCTTTTTTGAATCAGCACTTCATACTTTCAAAGGAAGCATATTTTTTGCAAAGAAGTTGTATTAAAAAAAATAGCACAAGGAATACGCATACATCATTCTAAATATGCGTATTTCAAGAGTGATTTTTTGCAATAAGGCTTCTACATAAAATCTTTTGATGCTGATTTTGAGAGTATCAAGAGTAGATTACAAAAAGGTATCAACCAAGTTTTTAGGATAACCTGTTCCAAAGATACACTTCCAAGTATTTTCAGATTATGTATTTCAAGGTGAACAGTGAATAGTTTTTGAACTATATCTTTGGAACGGGTTGACCAATAAAGGTGAGCGATATCTTTTTAGAATCAGCACTTCATACTTTCAAAGGAAGCATCAACATTTTTTGCAAAGAAGTTGTATTAAAAAAATTGCTCCAGGAATATAGGCATACATCATTCTAAATATGCGTATTTCAAGAGTGATTTTTTGCAATAAGGCTTCTACATAAAAACTTTTGATGCTGATTTTGAGAGTATCAAGAGTAGATTACAAAAAGGTATCAACCAAGTTTTTAGGATAACCCGTTCCAAAGATACACTTCAAAGTATTTTCAGATTATGTATTTCAAGGTGAACAGTGAATAGTTTTGAACTATACCTTTGAAACGGGTTGTCCAATAAAGGTGAGCGATATCTTTTTAGAATCAGCACTTCATACTTTCAAAGGAAGCATCAACATTTTTTGCAAAGAAGTTGTCTTAAAAAAAATAGCTCCAGGAATACGCATACATCATTCTAAATATGCGTATTTCAAGAGTGTTTTTTGCAATAAGGCTTCTACATAAAAACTTTTGATGCTGATTTTGAGAGTATCAAGAGTAGATTACAAAAAGGTATCAACCAAGTTTTTAGGATAACCCGTTCCAAAGATACACTTCCAAGTATTTTCAGATTATGTATTTCAAGGTGAACAGTGAATAGTTTTTGAACTATATCTTTGGAACGGGTTGTCCAATAAAGGTGAGCGATATCTTTTTAGAATCAGCACTTCATACTTTCAAAGGAAGCATCAACATTTTTTGCAAAGAAGTTGTATTAAAAAAAATTGCTCCAGGAATATACGCATACATCATTCTAAATATGCGTATTTCAAGAGTGATTTTTTGCAAAAAGGCTTCTACATAAAAACTTTTGATGCTGATTTTGAGAGTATCAAGAGTAGATTACAAAAAGGTATCAACCAAGTTTTTAGGATAACCCGTTCCAAAGATACACTTCAAAGTATTTTCAGATTATGTATTTCAAGGTGAACAGTGACTAGTTTTTGAACTATATCTTTGGAACGGGTTGTCCAATAAAGGTGAGCGATATCTTTTTAGAATCAGCACTTCATACTTTCAAAGGAAGCATCAACATTTTTTGCAAAGAAGTTGTATTAAAAAAAATAGCTCCAGGAATACGCATACATCATTCTAAATATGCGTATTTCAAGAGTGATTTTTTGCAATAAGGCTTCTACATAAAAACTTTTGATGCTGATTTTGAGAGTATCAAGAGTAGATTACAAAAAGGTATCAACCAAGTTTTTAGGATAACCCGTTCCAAAGATACACTTCAAAGTATTTTCAGATTATGTATTTCAAGGTGAACAGTGAATAGTTTTTGAACTATATCTTTGGAACGGGTTGTCCAATAAAGGTAAGCGATATCTTTTTAGAATCAGCACTTCATACTTTCAAAGGAAGCATCAACATTTTTTGCAAAGAAGTTGTATTAAAAAAAATAGCTCCAGGAATACGCATACATCATTCTAAATATGCGTATTTCAAGAGTGATTTTTTGCAATAAGGCTTCTACATAAAAACTTTTGATGCTGATTTTGAGAGTATCAAGAGTAGATTACAAAAAGGTATCAACCAAGTTTTTAGGATAACCCGTTCCAAAGATACACTTCAAAGTATTTTCAGATTATGTATTTCAAGGTGAACAGTGAATAGTTTTGGAACTATATCTTTGGAACGGGTTGTCCAATAAAGGTAAGCGATATCTTTTTAGAATCAGCACTTCATACTTTCAAAGGAAGCATCAACATTTTTTGCAAAGAAGTTCTTTAAAAAAAATAGCTCCAGGAATACGCATACATCATTCTAAATATGCGTATTTCAAGAGTGATTTTTTGCAATAAGGTTTCTACTTAAAAAACTTTTGATGCTGATTTTGAGAGTATCAAGAGTAGATTACAAAAAGGTATCAACCAAGTTTTTAGGATAACCCGTTCCTAAGATACACTTCAAAGTATTTTCAGATTATGTATTTCAAGGTGAACAGTGAATAGTTTTTGAACTATATCTTTGGAACGGGTTGTCCAATAAAGGTGAGCGATATCTTTTTTGAATCAGCACTTCATACTTTCAAAGGAAGCATATTTTTTGCAAAGAAGTTGTATTAAAAAAAATAGCACAAGGAATACGCATACATCATTCTAAATATGCGTACTTCAAGAGTGATTTTTTGCAATAAGGCTTCTACATAAAATCTTTTGATGCTGATTTTGAGAGTATCAAGAGTAGATTACAAAAAGGTATCAACCAAGTTTTTAGGATAACCTGTTCCAAAGATACACTTCCAAGTATTTTCAGATTATGTATTTCAAGGTGAACAGTGAATAGTTTTTGAACTATATCTTTGGAACGGGTTGACCAATAAAGGTGAGCGATATCTTTTTAGAATCAGCACTTCATACTTTCAAAGGAAGCATCAACATTTTTTGCAAAGAAGTTGTATTAAAAAAATTGCTCCAGGAATATAGGCATACATCATTCTAAATATGCGTATTTCAAGAGTGATTTTTTGCAATAAGGCTTCTACATAAAAACTTTTGATGCTGATTTTGAGAGTATCAAGAGTAGATTACAAAAAGGTATCAACCAAGTTTTTAGGATAACCCGTTCCAAAGATACACTTCAAAGTATTTTCAGATTATGTATTTCAAGGTGAACAGTGAATAGTTTTGAACTATACCTTTGAAACGGGTTGTCCAATAAAGGTGAGCGATATCTTTTTAGAATCAGCACTTCATACTTTCAAAGGAAGCATCAACATTTTTTGCAAAGAAGTTGTCTTAAAAAAAATAGCTCCAGGAATACGCATACATCATTCTAAATATGCGTATTTCAAGAGTGTTTTTTGCAATAAGGCTTCTACATAAAAACTTTTGATGCTGATTTTGAGAGTATCAAGAGTAGATTACAAAAAGGTATCAACCAAGTTTTTAGGATAACCCGTTCCAAAGATACACTTCCAAGTATTTTCAGATTATGTATTTCAAGGTGAACAGTGAATAGTTTTTGAACTATATCTTTGGAACGGGTTGTCCAATAAAGGTGAGCGATATCTTTTTAGAATCAGCACTTCATACTTTCAAAGGAAGCATCAACATTTTTTGCAAAGAAGTTGTATTAAAAAAAATTGCTCCAGGAATATACGCATACATCATTCTAAATATGCGTATTTCAAGAGTGATTTTTTGCAAAAAGGCTTCTACATAAAAACTTTTGATGCTGATTTTGAGAGTATCAAGAGTAGATTACAAAAAGGTATCAACCAAGTTTTTAGGATAACCCGTTCCAAAGATACACTTCAAAGTATTTTCAGATTATGTATTTCAAGGTGAACAGTGACTAGTTTTTGAACTATATCTTTGGAACGGGTTGTCCAATAAAGGTGAGCGATATCTTTTTAGAATCAGCACTTCATACTTTCAAAGGAAGCATCAACATTTTTTGCAAAGAAGTTGTATTAAAAAAAATAGCTCCAGGAATACGCATACATCATTCTAAATATGCGTATTTCAAGAGTGATTTTTTGCAATAAGGCTTCTACATAAAAACTTTTGATGCTAATTTTGAGAGTATCAAGAGTAGATTACAAAAAGGTATCAACCAAGTTTTTAGGATAACCCGTTCCAAAGATACACTTCAAAGTATTTTCAGATTATGTATTTCAAGGTGAACAGTGAATAGTTTTTGAACTATATCTTTGGAACGGGTTGTCCAATAAAGGTAAGCGATATCTTTTTAGAATCAGCACTTCATACTTTCAAAGGAAGCATCAACATTTTTTGCAAAGAAGTTGTATTAAAAAAAATAGCTCCAGGAATACGCATACATCATTCTAAATATGCGTATTTCAAGAGTGATTTTTTGCAATAAGGCTTCTACATAAAAACTTTTGATGCTGATTTTGAGAGTATCAAGAGTAGATTACAAAAAGGTATCAACCAAGTTTTTAGGATAACCCGTTCCAAAGATACACTTCAAAGTATTTTCAGATTATGTATTTCAAGGTGAACAGTGAATAGTTTTGGAACTATATCTTTGGAACGGGTTGTCCAATAAAGGTAAGCGATATCTTTTTAGAATCAGCACTTCATACTTTCAAAGGAAGCATCAACATTTTTTGCAAAGAAGTTCTTTAAAAAAAATAGCTCCAGGAATACGCATACATCATTCTAAATATGCGTATTTCAAGAGTGATTTTTTGCAATAAGGTTTCTACTTAAAAAACTTTTGATGCTGATTTTGAGAGTATCAAGAGTAGATTACAAAAAGGTATCAACCAAGTTTTTAGGATAACCCGTTCCTAAGATACACTTCAAAGTATTTTCAGATTATGTATTTCAAGGTGAACAGTGAATAGTTTTTGAACTATATCTTTGGAACGGGTTGTCCAATAAAGGTGAGCGATATCTTTTTAGAATCAGCACTTCATACTTTCAAAGGAAGCATCAACATTTTTTGCAAAGAAGTTGTATTAAAAAAAATTGCTCCAGGAATATACGCATACATCATTCTAAATATGCGTATTTCAAGAGTGATTTTTTGCAAAAAGGCTTCTACATAAAAACTTTTGATGCTGATTTTGAGAGTATCAAGAGTAGATTACAAAAAGGTATCAACCAAGTTTTTAGGATAACCCGTTCCAAAGATACACTTCAAACAATTTTCAGATTATGTATTTCAAGGTGAACACTGAATAGTTTTTGAACTATATCTTTGGAACGGGTTGTCCAATAAAGGTAAGCGATATCTTTTTAGAATCAGCACTTCATACTTTCAAAGGAAGCATCAACATTTTTTGCAAAGAAGTTGTATTAAAAAAAATTGCTCCAGGAATATACGCATACATCATTCTAAATATGCGTATTTCAAGAGTGATTTTTTGCAAAAAGGCTTCTACATAAAAACTTTTGATGCTGATTTTGAGAGTATCAAGAGTAGATTACAAAAAGGTATCAACCAAGTTTTTAGGATAACCCGTTCCAAAGATACACTTCAAAGTATTTTCAAATTATGTATTTCAAGGTGAACAGTGACTAGTTTTTGAACTATATCTTTGGAACGGGTTGTCCAATAAAGGTGAGCGATATCTTTTTAGAATCAGCACTTCATACTTTCAAAGGAAGCATCAACATTTTTTGCAAAGAAGTTGTATTAAAAAAAATAGCTCCAGGAATACGCATACATCATTCTAAATATGCGTATTTCAAGAGTGATTTTTTGCAATAAGGCTTCTACATAAAAACTTTTGATGCTGATTTTGAGAGTATCAAGAGTAGATTACAAAAAGGTATCAACCAAGTTTTTAGGATAACCCGTTCCAAAGATACACTTCAAAGTATTTTCAGATTATGTATTTCAAGGTGAACAGTGAATAGATTTTGAACTATATCTTTGGAACGGGTTGTCCAATAAAGGTAAGCGATATCTTTTTAGAATCAGCACTTCATACTTTCAAAGGAAGCATCAACATTTTTTGCAAAGAAGTTGTATTAAAAAAAATAGCTCCAGGAATACGCATACATCATTCTAAATATGCGTATTTCAAGAGTGATTTTTTGCAATAAGGCTTCTACATAAAAACTTTTGATGCTGATTTTGAGAGTATCAAGAGTAGATTACAAAAAGGTATCAACCAAGTTTTTAGGATAACCCGTTCCAAAGATACACTTCAAAGTATTTTCAGATTATGTATTTCAAGGTGAACAGTGAATAGTTTTGGAACTATATCTTTGGAACGGGTTGTCCAATAAAGGTAAGCGATATCTTTTTAGAATCAGCACTTCATACTTTCAAAGGAAGCATCAACATTTTTTGCAAAGAAGTTCTTTAAAAAAAATAGCTCCAGGAATACGCATACATCATTCTAAATATGCGTATTTCAAGAGTGATTTTTTGCAATAAGGTTTCTACTTAAAAAACTTTTGATGCTGATTTTGAGAGTATCAAGAGTAGATTACAAAAAGGTATCAACCAAGTTTTTAGGATAACCCGTTCCTAAGATACACTTCAAAGTATTTTCAGATTATGTATTTCAAGGTGAACAGTGAATAGTTTTTGAACTATATCTTTGGAACGGGTTGTCCAATAAAGGTGAGCGATATCTTTTTAGAATCAGCACTTCATACTTTCAAAGGAAGCATCAACATTTTTTGCAAAGAAGTTGTATTAAAAAAAATTGCTCCAGGAATATACGCATACATCATTCTAAATATGCGTATTTCAAGAGTGATTTTTTGCAAAAAGGCTTCTACATAAAAACTTTTGATGCTGATTTTGAGAGTATCAAGAGTAGATTACAAAAAGGTATCAACCAAGTTTTTAGGATAACCCGTTCCAAAGATACACTTCAAACAATTTTCAGATTATGTATTTCAAGGTGAACAGTGAATAGTTTTTGAACTATATCTTTGGAACGGGTTGTCCAATAAAGGTAAGCGATATCTTTTTAGAATCAGCACTTCATACTTTCAAAGGAAGCATGAACATTTTTTGCAAAGAAGTTGTATTAAAAAAAATTGCTCCAGGAATATACGCATACATCATTCTAAATATGCGTATTTCAAGAGTGATTTTTTGCAAAAAGGCTTCTACATAAAAACTTTTGATGCTGATTTTGAGAGTATCAAGAGTAGATTACAAAAAGGTATCAACCAAGTTTTTAGGATAACCCGTTCCAAAGATACACTTCAAAGTATTTTCAAATTATGTATTTCAAGGTGAACAGTGACTAGTTTTTGAACTATATCTTTGGAACGGGTTGTCCAATAAAGGTGAGCGATATCTTTTTAGAATCAGCACTTCATACTTTCAAAGGAAGCATCAACATTTTTTGCAAAGAAGTTGTATTAAAAAAAATAGCTCCAGGAATACGCATACATCATTCTAAATATGCGTATTTCAAGAGTGATTTTTTGCAATAAGGCTTCTACATAAAAACTTTTGATGCTGATTTTGAGAGTATCAAGAGTAGATTACAAAAAGGTATCAACCAAGTTTTTAGGATAACCCGTTCCAAAGATACACTTCAAAGTATTTTCAGATTATGTATTTCAAGGTGAACAGTGAATAGTTTTTGAACTATATCTTTGGAACGGGTTGTCCAATAAAGGTAAGCGATATCTTTTTAGAATCAGCACTTCATACTTTCAAAGGAAGCATCAACATTTTTTGCAAAGAAGTTGTATTAAAAAAAATAGCACAAGGAATACGCATACATCATTCTAAATATGCGTATTTCAAGAGTGATTTTTTGCAATAAGGCTTCTACATAAAAACTTTTGATGCTGATTTTGAGAGTATCAAGAGTAGATTACAAAAAGGTATCAACCAAGTTTTTAGGATAACCCGTTCCAAAGATACACTTCAAAGTATTTTCAGATTATGTATTTCAAGGTGAACAGTGAATAGTTTTGGAACTATATCTTTGGAACGGGTTGTCCAATAAAGGTAAGCGATATCTTTTTAGAATCAGCACTTCATACTTTCAAAGGAAGCATCAACATTTTTTGCAAAGAAGTTCTTTAAAAAAAATAGCTCCAGGAATACGCATACATCATTCTAAATATGCGTATTTCAAGAGTGATTTTTTGCAATAAGGCTTCTACTTAAAAAACTTTTGATGCTGATTTTGAGAGTATCAAGAGTAGATTACAAAAAGGTATCAACCAAGTTTTTAGGATAACCCGTTCCTAAGATACACTTCAAAGTATTTTCAGATTATGTATTTCAAGGTGAACAGTGAATAGTTTTTGAACTATATCTTTGGAACGGGTTGTCCAATAAAGGTGAGCGATATCTTTTTAGAATCAGCACTTCATACTTTCAAAGGAAGCATCAACATTTTTTGCAAAGAAGTTGTATTAAAAAAAATTGCTCCAGGAATATACGCATACATCATTCTAAATATGCGTATTTCAAGAGTGATTTTTTGCAAAAAGGCTTCTACATAAAAACTTTTGATGCTGATTTTGAGAGTATCAAGAGTAGATTACAAAAAGGTATCAACCAAGTTTTTAGGATAACCCGTTCCAAAGATACACTTCAAACAATTTTCAGATTATGTATTTCAAGGTGAACAGTGAATAGTTTTTGAACTATATCTTTGGAACGGGTTGTCCAATAAAGGTAAGCGATATCTTTTTAGAATCAGCACTTCATACTTTCAAAGGAAGCATGAACATTTTTTGCAAAGAAGTTGTATTAAAAAAAATAACTCCAGGAATACGCATACATCATTCTAAATATGCGTATTTCAAGAGTGATTTTTTGCAATAAGGCTTCTACATAAAAACTTTTGATGCTGATTTTGAGACTATCAAGAGTAGATTACAAAAAGGTATCAACCAAGTTTTTAGGATAACCCGTTCCAAAGATACACTTCAAAGTATTTTCAGATTATGTATTTCAAGGTGAACAGTGAATAGTTTTTGAACTATATCTTTGGAACGGGTTGTCCAATAAAGGTGAGCGATATCTTTTTATCAGCACTTCATACTTTCAAAGGAAGCATTAACATTTTTTGCAAAGAAGTTGTATTAAAAAAAATAGCTCCAGGAATACGCATACATCATTCTAAATATGCGTATTTCAAGAGTGATTTTTTGCAATAAGGCTTCTACATAAAAACTTTTGATGCTGATTTTGAGAGTATCAAGAGTAGATTACATAAAGGTATCAACCAAGTTTTTAGGATAACCCGTTCCAAAGATACACTTCAAAGTATTTTCAGATTATGTATTTCAAGGTGAACAGTGAATAGTTTTTGAACTATATCTTTGGAACGGGTTGTCCAATAAAGGTGAGCGATATCTTTTTAGAATTAGCACTTCACACTTTCAAAGGAAGCATCAACATTTTTTGCAAAGAAGTTGTATTAAAAAAAATAGCTCCAGGAATACGCATACATCATTCTAAATATGCGTATTTCAAGAGTGATTTTTTGCAATAAGGCTTCTACATAAAAACTTTTGATGCTGATTTTGAGAGTATCAAGAGTAGATTACAAAAAGGTACCAACCAAGTTTTTAGGATAACCTGTTCCAAAGATACACTTCCAAGTATTTTCAGATTATGTATTTCAAGGTGAACAGTGAATAGTTTTTGAACTATATCTTTGGAACGGGTTGACCAATAAAGGTGAGCGATATCTTTTTAGAATCAGCACTTCATACTTTCAAAGGAAGCATCAACATTTTTTGCAAAGAAGTTGTATTAAAAAAAATAGCTCCAGGAATACGCATACATCATTCTAAATATGCGTATTTCAAGAGTGATTTTTTGCAATAAGGCTTCTACATAAAAACTTTTGATGCTGATTTTGAGAGTATCAAGAGTAGATTACAAAAAGGTATCAACCAAGTTTTTAGGATAACCCGTTCCAAATATACACTTCAAAGTATTTTCAGATTATGTATTTCAAGGTGAACAGTGAATAGTTTTTGAACTATATCTTTGGAACGGGTTGTCCAATAAAGGTAAGCGATATCTTTTTAGAATCAGCACTTCATACTTTCAAAGGAAGCATCAACATTTTTTGCAAAGAAGTTGTATTAAAAAAAATAGCTCCAGGAATACGCATACATCATTCTAAATATGCGTATTTCAAGAGTGATTTTTTGCAATAAGGCTTCTACATAAAAACTTTTGATGCTGATTTTGAGAGTATCAAGAGTAGATTACAAAAAGGTATCAACCAAGTTTTTAGGATAACCCGTTCCAAAGATACACTTCAAAGTATTTTCAGATTATGTATTTCAAGGTGAACAGTGAATAGTTTTTGAACTATATCTTTGGAACGGGTTGTCCAATAAAGGTAAGCGATATCTTTTTAGAATCAGCACTTCATACTTTCAAAGGAAGCATCAACATTTTTTGCAAAGAAGTTGTATTAAAAAAAATAGCTCCAGGAATACGCATACATCATTCTAAATATGCGTATTTCAAGAGTGATTTTTTGCAATAAGGCTCCTACTTAAAAAACTTTTGATGCTGATTTTGAGAGTATCAAGAGTAGATTACAAAAAGGTATCAACCAAGTTTTTAGGATAACCCGTTCCTAAGATACACTTCAAAGTATTTTCAGATTATGTATTTCAAGGTGAACAGTGAATAGTTTTTGAACTATATCTTTGGAACGGGTTGTCCAATAAAGGTGAGCGATATCTTTTTTGAATCAGCACTTCATACTTTCAAAGGAAGCATATTTTTTGCAAAGAAGTTGTATTAAAAAAAATAGCACAAGGAATACGCATACATCATTCTAAATATGCGTATTTCAAGAGTGATTTTTTGCAATAAGGCTTCTACATAAAATCTTTTGATGCTGATTTTGAGAGTATCAAGAGTAGATTACAAAAAGGTATCAACCAAGTTTTTAGGATAACCTGTTCCAAAGATACACTTCCAAGTATTTTCAGATTATGTATTTCAAGGTGAACAGTGAATAGTTTTTGAACTATATCTTTGGAACGGGTTGACCAATAAAGGTGAGCGATATCTTTTTAGAATCAGCACTTCATACTTTCAAAGGAAGCATCAACATTTTTTGCAAAGAAGTTGTATTAAAAAAATTGCTCCAGGAATATAGGCATACATCATTCTAAATCTGCGTATTTCAAGAGTGATTTTTTGCAATAAGGCTTCTACATAAAAACTTTTGATGCTGATTTTGAGAGTATCAAGAGTAGATTACAAAAAGGTATCAACCAAGTTTTTAGGATAACCCGTTCCAAAGATAGACTTCAAAGTATTTTCAGATTATGTATTTCAAGGTGAACAGTGAATAGTTTTGAACTATACCTTTGAAACGGGTTGTCCAATAAAGGTGAGCGATATCTTTTTTGAATCAGCACTTCATACTTTCAAAGGAAGCATATTTTTTGCAAAGAAGTTGTATTAAAAAAAATAGCACAAGGAATACGCATACATCATTCTAAATATGCGTATTTCAAGAGTGATTTTTTGCAATAAGGCTTCTACATAAAATCTTTTGATGCTGATTTTGAGAGTATCAAGAGTAGATTACAAAAAGGTATCAACCAAGTTTTTAGGATAACCTGTTCCAAAGATACACTTCCAAGTATTTTCAGATTATGTATTTCAAGGTGAACAGTGAATAGTTTTTGAACTATATCTTTGGAACGGGTTGACCAATAAAGGTGAGCGATATCTTTTTAGAATCAGCACTTCATACTTTCAAAGGAAGCATCAACATTTTTTGCAAAGAAGTTGTATTAAAAAAATTGCTCCAGGAATATAGGCATACATCATTCTAAATATGCGTATTTCAAGAGTGATTTTTTGCAATAAGGCTTCTACATAAAAACTTTTGATGCTGATTTTGAGAGTATCAAGAGTAGATTACAAAAAGGTATCAACCAAGTTTTTAGGATAACCCGTTCCAAAGATAGACTTCAAAGTATTTTCAGATTATGTATTTCAAGGTGAACAGTGAATAGTTTTGAACTATACCTTTGAAACGGGTTGTCCAATAAAGGTGAGCGATATCTTTTTAGAATCAGCACTTCATACTTTCAAAGGAAGCATCAACATTTTTTGCAAAGAAGTTGTCTTAAAAAAAATAGCCCAGGAATACGCATACATCATTCTAAATATGCGTATTTCAAGAGTGTTTTTTGCAATAAGGCTTCTACATAAAAACTTTTGATGCTGATTTTGAGAGTATCAAGAGTAGATTACAAAAAGGTATCAACCAAGTTTTTAGGATAACCCGTTCCAAAGATACACTTCCAAGTATTTTCAGATTATGTATTTCAAGGTGAACAGTGAATAGTTTTTGAACTATATCTTTGGAACGGGTTGTCCAATAAAGGTGAGCGATATCTTTTTAGAATCAGCACTTCATACTTTCAAAGGAAGCATCAACATTTTTTGCAAAGAAGTTGTATTAAAAAAAATTGCTCCAGGAATATACGCATACATCATTCTAAATATGCGTATTTCAAGAGTGATTTTTTGCAAAAAGGCTTCTACATAAAAACTTCTGATGCTGATTTTGAGAGTATCAAGAGTAGATTACAAAAAGGTATCAACCAAGTTTTTAGGATAACCCGTTCCAAAGATACACTTCAAACAATTTTCAGATTATGTATTTCAAGGTGAACAGTGAATAGTTTTTGAACTATATCTTTGGAACGGGTTGTCCAATAAAGGTAAGCGATATCTTTTTAGAATCAGCACTTCATACTTTCAAAGGAAGCATGAACATTTTTTGCAAAGAAGTTGTATTAAAAAAAATAGCTCCAGGAATTCGCATACATCATTCTAAATATGCGTATTTCAAGAGTGATTTTTTGCAATAAGGCTTCTACATAAAAACTTTTGATGCTGATTTTGAGAGTATCAAGAGTAGATTACAAAAAGGTATCAACCAAGTTTTTAGGATAACCCGTTCCAAAGATAGACTTCAAAGTATTTTCAGATTATGTATTTCAAGGTGAACAGTGAATAGTTTTGAACTATACCTTTGAAACGGGTTGTCCAATAAAGGTGAGCGATATCTTTTTAGAATCAGCACTTCATACTTTCAAAGGAAGCATCAACATTTTTTGCAAAGAAGTTGTCTTAAAAAAAATAGCCCAGGAATACGCATACATCATTCTAAATATGCGTATTTCAAGAGTGTTTTTTGCAATAAGGCTTCTACATAAAAACTTTTGATGCTGATTTTGAGAGTATCAAGAGTAGATTACAAAAAGGTATCAACCAAGTTTTTAGGATAACCCGTTCCAAAGATACACTTCCAAGTATTTTCAGATTATGTATTTCAAGGTGAACAGTGAATAGTTTTTGAACTATATCTTTGGAACGGGTTGTCCAATAAAGGTGAGCGATATCTTTTTAGAATCAGCACTTCATACTTTCAAAGGAAGCATCAACATTTTTTGCAAAGAAGTTGTATTAAAAAAAATTGCTCCAGGAATATACGCATACATCATTCTAAATATGCGTATTTCAAGAGTGATTTTTTGCAAAAAGGCTTCTACATAAAAACTTTTGATGCTGATTTTGAGAGTATCAAGAGTAGATTACAAAAAGGTATCAACCAAGTTTTTAGGATAACCCGTTCCAAAGATACACTTCAAACAATTTTCAGATTATGTATTTCAAGGTGAACAGTGAATAGTTTTTGAACTATATCTTTGGAACGGGTTGTCCAATAAAGGTAAGCGATATCTTTTTAGAATCAGCACTTCATACTTTCAAAGGAAGCATGAACATTTTTTGCAAAGAAGTTGTATTAAAAAAAATAGCTCCAGGAATTCGCATACATCATTCTAAATATGCGTATTTCAAGAGTGATTTTTTGCAATAAGGCTTCTACATAAAAACTTTTGATGCTGATTTTGAGAGTATCAAGAGTAGATTACAAAAAGGTATCAACCAAGTTTTTAGGATAACCCGTTCCAAAGATACACTTCAAAGTATTTTCAGATTATGTATTTCAAGGTGAACAGTGACTAGTTTTTGAACTATATCTTTGGAACGGGTTGTCCAATAAAGGTGAGCGATATCTTTTTAGAATCAGCACTTCATACTTTCAAAGGAAGCATCAACATTTTTTGCAAAGAAGTTGTATTAAAAAAAATAGCTCCAGGAATACGCATACATCATTCTAAATATGCGTATTTCAAGAGTGATTTTTTGCAATAAGGCTTCTACATAAAAACTTTTGATGCTGATTTTGAGAGTATCAAGAGTAGATTACAAAAAGGTATCAACCAAGTTTTTAGGATAACCCGTTCCAAAGATACACTTCAAAGTATTTTCAGATTATGTATTTTAAGGTGAACAGTGAATAGTTTTTGAACTATATCTTTGGAACGGGTTGTCCAATAAAGCTAAGCGATATCTTTTTAGAATCAGCACTTCATACTTTCAAAGGAAGCATCAACATTTTTTGCAAAGAAGTTGTATTAAAAAAAATAGCTCCAGGAATACGCATACATCATTCTAAATATGCGTATTTCAAGAGTGATTTTTTGCAATAAGGCTTCTACATAAAAACTTTTGATGCTGATTTTGAGAGTATCAAGAGTAGATTACAAAAAGGTATCAACCAAGTTTTTAGGATAACCCGTTCCAAAGATACACTTCAAAGTATTTTCAGATTATGTATTTCAAGGTGAACAGTGAATAGTTTTTGAACTATATCTTTGGAACGGGTTGTCCAATAAAGGTAAGCGATATCTTTTTAGAATCAGCACTTCATACTTTCAAAGGAAGCATCAACATTTTTTGCAAAGAAGTTCTTTAAAAAAAATAGCTCCAGGAATACGCATGCATCATTCTAAATATGCGTATTTCAAGAGTGATTTTTTGCAATAAGGCTTCTACTTAAAAAACATTTGATGCTGATTTTGAGAGTATCAAGAGTAGATTACAAAAAGGTATCAACCAAGTTTTTAGGATAACCCGTTCCTAAGATACACTTCAAAGTATTTTCAGATTATGTATTTCAAGGTGAACAGTGAATAGTTTTTGAACTATATCTTTGGAACGGGTTGTCCAATAAAGGTGAGCGATATCTTTTTTGAGTATCAAGAGTAGATTACAAAAAAAAAGGTATCAACCTAGTTTTTAGGATAACCCGTTCCAAAGATACACTTCAAACAATTTTCAGATTATGTATTTCAAGGTGAACAGTGAATAGTTTTTGAACTATATCTTTGGAACGGGTTGTCCAATAAAGGTAAGCAATATCTTTTTAGAATCAGCACTTCATACTTTCAAAGGAAGCATGAACATTTTTTGCAAAGAAGTTGTATTAAAAAAAAAATAGCTCCAGGAATACGCATACATCATTCTAAATATGCGTATTTCAAGAGTGATTTTTTGCAATAAGGCTTCTACATAAAAACTTTTGATGCTGATTTTGAGAGTATCAAGAGTAGATTACAAAAAGGTATCAACCAAGTTTTTAGGATAACCCGTTCCAAAGATACACTTCAAAGTATTTTCAGATTATGTATTTCAAGGTGAACAGTGACTAGTTTTTGAACTATATCTTTGGAACGGGTTGTCCAATAAAGGTGAGCGATATCTTTTTAGAATCAGCACTTCATACTTTCAAAGGAAGCATCAACATTTTTTGCAAAGAAGTTGTATTAAAAAAAATAGCTCCAGGAATACGCATACATCATTCTAAATATGCGTATTTCAAGAGTGATTTTTTGCAATAAGGCTTCTACATAAAAACTTTTGATGCTGATTTTGAGAGTATCAAGAGTAGATTACAAAAAGGTATCAACCAAGTTTTTAGGATAACCCGTTCCAAAGATACACTTCAAAGTATTTTCAGATTATGTATTTCAAGGTGAACAGTGAATAGTTTTTGAACTATATCTTTGGAACGGGTTGTCCAATAAAGGTAAGCGATATCTTTTTAGAATCAGCACTTCATACTTTCAAAGGAAGCATCAACATTTTTTGCAAAGAAGTTGTATTAAAAAAAATAGCTCCAGGAATACGCATACATCATTCTAAATATGCGTATTTCAAGAGTGATTTTTTGCAATAAGGCTTCTACTTAAAAAACTTTTGATGCTGATTTTGAGAGTATCAAGAGTAGATTACAAAAAGGTATCAACCAAGTTTTTAGGATCCGTTCCTAAGATACACTTCAAAGTATTTTCAGATTATGTATTTCAAGGTGAACAGTGAATAGTTTTTGAACTATATCTTTGGAACGGGTTGTCCAATAAAGGTGAGCGATATCTTTTTTGAATCAGCACTTCATACTTTCAAAGGAAGCATATTTTTTGCAAAGAAGTTGTATTAAAAAAAATAGCTCCAGGAATACGCATACATCATTTTAAATATGCGTATTTCAAGAGTGATTTTTTGCAATAAGGCTTCTACATAAAAACTTTTGATGCTGATTTTGAGAGTATCAAGAGTAGATTACAAAAAGGTATCAACCAAGTTTTTAGGATAACCCGTTCCAAAGATACACTTCAAAGTATTTTCAGATTATGTATTTCAAGGTGAACAGTGAATAGTTTTTGAACTATATCTTTGGAACGGGTTGTCCAATAAAGGTAAGCGATATCTTTTTAGAATCAGCACTTCATACTTTCAAAGGAAGCATCAACATTTTTTGCAAAGAAGTTGTATTAAAAAAAATAGCTCCAGGAATACGCATACATCATTCTAAATATGCGTATTTCAAGAGTGATTTTTTGCAATAAGGCTCCTACTTAAAAAACTTTTGATGCTGATTTTGAGAGTATCAAGAGTAGATTACAAAAACGTATCAACCAAGTTTTTAGGATAACCCGTTCCTAAGATACACTTCAAAGTATTTTCAGATTATGTATTTCAAGGTGAACAGTGAATAGTTTTTGAACTATATCTTTGGAACGGGTTGTCCAATAAAGGTGAGCGATATCTTTTTTGAATCAGCACTTCATACTTTCAAAGGAAGCATATTTTTTGCAAAGAAGTTGTATTAAAAAAAATAGCACAAGGAATACGCATACATCATTCTAAATATGCGTATTTCAAGAGTGATTTTTTGCAATAAGGCTTCTACATAAAATCTTTTGATGCTGATTTTGAGAGTATCAAGAGTAGATTACAAAAAGGTATCAACCAAGTTTTTAGGATAACCTGTTCCAAAGATACACTTCCAAGTATTTTCAGATTATGTATTTCAAGGTGAACAGTGAATAGTTTTTGAACTATATCTTTGGAACGGGTTGACCAATAAAGGTGAGCGATATCTTTTTAGAATCAGCACTTCATACTTTCAAAGGAAGCATCAACATTTTTTGCAAAGAAGTTGTCTTAAAAAAAATAGCCCAGGAATACGCATACATCATTCTAAATATGCGTATTTCAAGAGTGTTTTTTGCAATAAGGCTTCTACATAAAAACTTTTGATGCTGATTTTGAGAGTATCAAGAGTAGATTACAAAAAGGTATCAACCAAGTTTTTAGGATAACCCGTTCCAAAGATACACTTCCAAGTATTTTCAGATTATGTATTTCAAGGTGAACAGTGAATAGTTTTTGAACTATATCTTTGGAACGGGTTGTCCAATAAAGGTGAGCGATATCTTTTTAGAATCAGCACTTCATACTTTCAAAGGAAGCATCAACATTTTTTGCAAAGAAGTTGTATTAAAAAAAATTGCTCCAGGAATATACGCATACATCATTCTAAATATGCGTATTTCAAGAGTGATTTTTTGCAATAAGGCTTCTACATAAAAACTTTTGATGCTGATTTTGAGAGTATCAAGAGTAGATTACAAAAAGGTATCAACCAAGTTTTTAGGATAACCCGTTCCAAAGATAGACTTCAAAGTATTTTCAGATTATGTATTTCAAGGTGAACAGTGAATAGTTTTGAACTATACCTTTGAAACGGGTTGTCCAATAAAGGTGAGCGATATCTTTTTAGAATCAGCACTTCATACTTTCAAAGGAAGCATCAACATTTTTTGCAAAGAAGTTGTATTAAAAAAATTGCTCCAGGAATATAGGCATACATCATTCTAAATATGCGTATTTCAAGAGTGATTTTTTGCAATAAGGCTTCTACATAAAAACTTTTGATGCTGATTTTGAGAGTATCAAGAGTAGATTACAAAAAGGTATCAACCAAGTTTTTAGGATAACCCGTTCCAAAGATACACTTCAAAGTATTTTCAGATTATGTATTTCAAGGTGAACAGTGAATAGTTTTGAACTATACCTTTGAAACGGGTTGTCCAATAAAGGTGAGCGATATCTTTTTAGAATCAGCACTTCATACTTTCAAAGGAAGCATCAACATTTTTTGCAAAGAAGTTGTCTTAAAAAAAATAGCTCCAGGAATACGCATACATCATTCTAAATATGCGTATTTCAAGAGTGTTTTTTGCAATAAGGCTTCTACATAAAAACTTTTGATGCTGATTTTGAGAGTATCAAGAGTAGATTACAAAAAGGTATCAACCAAGTTTTTAGGATAACCCGTTCCAAAGATACACTTCCAAGTATTTTCAGATTATGTATTTCAAGGTGAACAGTGAATAGTTTTTGAACTATATCTTTGGAACGGGTTGTCCAATAAAGGTGAGCGATATCTTTTTAGAATCAGCACTTCATACTTTCAAAGGAAGCATCAACATTTTTTGCAAAGAAGTTGTATTAAAAAAAATTGCTCCAGGAATATACGCATACATCATTCTAAATATGCGTATTTCAAGAGTGATTTTTTGCAAAAAGGCTTCTACATAAAAACTTTTGATGCTGATTTTGAGAGTATCAAGAGTAGATTACAAAAAGGTATCAACCAAGTTTTTAGGATAACCCGTTCCAAAGATACACTTCAAAGTATTTTCAGATTATGTATTTCAAGGTGAACAGTGACTAGTTTTTGAACTATATCTTTGGAACGGGTTGTCCAATAAAGGTGAGCGATATCTTTTTAGAATCAGCACTTCATACTTTCAAAGGAAGCATCAACATTTTTTGCAAAGAAGTTGTATTAAAAAAAATAGCTCCAGGAATACGCATACATCATTCTAAATATGCGTATTTCAAGAGTGATTTTTTGCAATAAGGCTTCTACATAAAAACTTTTGATGCTGATTTTGAGAGTATCAAGAGTAGATTACAAAAAGGTATCAACCAAGTTTTTAGGATCCGTTCCTAAGATACACTTCAAAGTATTTTCAGATTATGTATTTCAAGGTGAACAGTGAATAGTTTTTGAACTATATCTTTGGAACGGGTTGTCCAATAAAGGTGAGCGATATCTTTTTTGAATCAGCACTTCATACTTTCAAAGGAAGCATATTTTTTGCAAAGAAGTTGTATTAAAAAAAATAGCTCCAGGAATACGCATACATCATTTTAAATATGCGTATTTCAAGAGTGATTTTTTGCAATAAGGCTTCTACATAAAAACTTTTGATGCTGATTTTGAGAGTATCAAGAGTAGATTACAAAAAGGTATCAACCAAGTTTTTAGGATAACCCGTTCCAAAGATACACTTCAAAGTATTTTCAGATTATGTATTTCAAGGTGAACAGTGAATAGTTTTTGAACTATATCTTTGGAACGGGTTGTCCAATAAAGGTAAGCGATATCTTTTTAGAATCAGCACTTCATACTTTCAAAGGAAGCATCAACATTTTTTGCAAAGAAGTTGTATTAAAAAAAATAGCTCCAGGAATACGCATACATCATTCTAAATATGCGTATTTCAAGAGTGATTTTTTGCAATAAGGCTCCTACTTAAAAAACTTTTGATGCTGATTTTGAGAGTATCAAGAGTAGATTACAAAAACGTATCAACCAAGTTTTTAGGATAACCCGTTCCTAAGATACACTTCAAAGTATTTTCAGATTATGTATTTCAAGGTGAACAGTGAATAGTTTTTGAACTATATCTTTGGAACGGGTTGTCCAATAAAGGTGAGCGATATCTTTTTTGAATCAGCACTTCATACTTTCAAAGGAAGCATATTTTTTGCAAAGAAGTTGTATTAAAAAAAATAGCACAAGGAATACGCATACATCATTCTAAATATGCGTATTTCAAGAGTGATTTTTTGCAATAAGGCTTCTACATAAAATCTTTTGATGCTGATTTTGAGAGTATCAAGAGTAGATTACAAAAAGGTATCAACCAAGTTTTTAGGATAACCTGTTCCAAAGATACACTTCCAAGTATTTTCAGATTATGTATTTCAAGGTGAACAGTGAATAGTTTTTGAACTATATCTTTGGAACGGGTTGACCAATAAAGGTGAGCGATATCTTTTTAGAATCAGCACTTCATACTTTCAAAGGAAGCATCAACATTTTTTGCAAAGAAGTTGTCTTAAAAAAAATAGCCCAGGAATACGCATACATCATTCTAAATATGCGTATTTCAAGAGTGTTTTTTGCAATAAGGCTTCTACATAAAAACTTTTGATGCTGATTTTGAGAGTATCAAGAGTAGATTACAAAAAGGTATCAACCAAGTTTTTAGGATAACCCGTTCCAAAGATACACTTCCAAGTATTTTCAGATTATGTATTTCAAGGTGAACAGTGAATAGTTTTTGAACTATATCTTTGGAACGGGTTGTCCAATAAAGGTGAGCGATATCTTTTTAGAATCAGCACTTCATACTTTCAAAGGAAGCATCAACATTTTTTGCAAAGAAGTTGTATTAAAAAAAATTGCTCCAGGAATATACGCATACATCATTCTAAATATGCGTATTTCAAGAGTGATTTTTTGCAATAAGGCTTCTACATAAAAACTTTTGATGCTGATTTTGAGAGTATCAAGAGTAGATTACAAAAAGGTATCAACCAAGTTTTTAGGATAACCCGTTCCAAAGATAGACTTCAAAGTATTTTCAGATTATGTATTTCAAGGTGAACAGTGAATAGTTTTGAACTATACCTTTGAAACGGGTTGTCCAATAAAGGTGAGCGATATCTTTTTAGAATCAGCACTTCATACTTTCAAAGGAAGCATCAACATTTTTTGCAAAGAAGTTGTATTAAAAAAATTGCTCCAGGAATATAGGCATACATCATTCTAAATATGCGTATTTCAAGAGTGATTTTTTGCAATAAGGCTTCTACATAAAAACTTTTGATGCTGATTTTGAGAGTATCAAGAGTAGATTACAAAAAGGTATCAACCAAGTTTTTAGGATAACCCGTTCCAAAGATACACTTCAAAGTATTTTCAGATTATGTATTTCAAGGTGAACAGTGAATAGTTTTGAACTATACCTTTGAAACGGGTTGTCCAATAAAGGTGAGCGATATCTTTTTAGAATCAGCACTTCATACTTTCAAAGGAAGCATCAACATTTTTTGCAAAGAAGTTGTCTTAAAAAAAATAGCTCCAGGAATACGCATACATCATTCTAAATATGCGTATTTCAAGAGTGTTTTTTGCAATAAGGCTTCTACATAAAAACTTTTGATGCTGATTTTGAGAGTATCAAGAGTAGATTACAAAAAGGTATCAACCAAGTTTTTAGGATAACCCGTTCCAAAGATACACTTCCAAGTATTTTCAGATTATGTATTTCAAGGTGAACAGTGAATAGTTTTTGAACTATATCTTTGGAACGGGTTGTCCAATAAAGGTGAGCGATATCTTTTTAGAATCAGCACTTCATACTTTCAAAGGAAGCATCAACATTTTTTGCAAAGAAGTTGTATTAAAAAAAATTGCTCCAGGAATATACGCATACATCATTCTAAATATGCGTATTTCAAGAGTGATTTTTTGCAAAAAGGCTTCTACATAAAAACTTTTGATGCTGATTTTGAGAGTATCAAGAGTAGATTACAAAAAGGTATCAACCAAGTTTTTAGGATAACCCGTTCCAAAGATACACTTCAAAGTATTTTCAGATTATGTATTTCAAGGTGAACAGTGACTAGTTTTTGAACTATATCTTTGGAACGGGTTGTCCAATAAAGGTGAGCGATATCTTTTTAGAATCAGCACTTCATACTTTCAAAGGAAGCATCAACATTTTTTGCAAAGAAGTTGTATTAAAAAAAATAGCTCCAGGAATACGCATACATCATTCTAAATATGCGTATTTCAAGAGTGATTTTTTGCAATAAGGCTTCTACATAAAAACTTTTGATGCTGATTTTGAGAGTATCAAGAGTAGATTACAAAAAGGTATCAACCAAGTTTTTAGGATAACCCGTTCCAAAGATACACTTCAAAGTATTTTCAGATTATGTATTTCAAGGTGAACAGTGAATAGTTTTTGAACTATATCTTTGGAACGGGTTGTCCAATAAAGGTAAGCGATATCTTTTTAGAATCAGCACTTCATACTTTCAAAGGAAGCATCAACATTTTTTGCAAAGAAGTTGTATTAAAAAAAATAGCTCCAGGAATACGCATACATCATTCTAAATATGCGTATTTCAAGAGTGATTTTTTGCAATAAGGCTTCTACATAAAAACTTTTGATGCTGATTTTGAGAGTATCAAGAGTAGATTACAAAAAGGTATCAACCAAGTTTTTAGGATAACCCGTTCCAAAGATACACTTCAAAGTATTTTCAGATTATGTATTTCAAGGTGAACAGTGAATAGTTTTGGAACTATATCTTTGGAACGGGTTGTCCAATAAAGGTAAGCGATATCTTTTTAGAATCAGCACTTCATACTTTCAAAGGAAGCATCAACATTTTTTGCAAAGAAGTTCTTTAAAAAAAATAGCTCCAGGAATACGCATACATCATTCTAAATATGCGTATTTCAAGAGTGATTTTTTGCAATAAGGCTTCTACTTAAAAAACTTTTGATGCTGATTTTGAGAGTATCAAGAGTAGATTACAAAAAGGTATCAACCAAGTTTTTAGGATAACCCGTTCCTAAGATACACTTCAAAGTATTTTCAGATTATGTATTTCAAGGTGAACAGTGAATAGTTTTTGAACTATATCTTTGGAACGGGTTGTCCAATAAAGGTGGGCGATATCTTTTTAGAATCAGCACTTCATACTTTCAAAGGAAGCATCAACATTTTTTGCAAAGAAGTTGTATTAAAAAAAATTGCTCCAGGAATATACGCATACATCATTCTAAATATGCGTATTTCACGAGTGATTTTTTGCAATAAGGCTTCTACATAAAAACTTTTGATGCTGATTTTGAGACTATCAGGAGTAGATTACAAAAAGGTATCAACCAAGTTTTTAGGATAACCCGTTCCAAAGATACACTTCAAAGTATTTTCAGATTATGTATTTCAAGGTGAACAGTGAATAGTTTTTGAACTATATCTTTGGAACGGGTTGTCCAATAAAGGTAAGCGATATCTTTTTAGAATCAGCACTTCATACTTTCAAAGGAAGCATGAACATTTTTTGCAAAGAAGTTGTATTAAAAAAAATAGCTCCAGGAATACGCATACATCATTCTAAATATGCGTATTTCAAGAGTGATTTTTTGCAATAAGGCTTCTACATAAAAACTTTTGATGCTGATTTTGAGACTATCAAGAGTAGATTACAAAAAGTATCAACCAAGTTTTTAGGATAACCCGTTCCAAAGATACACTTCAAAGTATTTTCAGATTATGTATTTCAAGGTGAACAGTGAATAGTTTTTGAACTATATCTTTGGAACGGGTTGTCCAATAAAGGTGAGCGATATCTTTTTATCAGCACTTCATACTTTCAAAGGAAGCATTAACATTTTTTGCAAAGAAGTTGTATTAAAAAAAATAGCTCCAGGAATACGCATACATCATTCTAAATATGCGTATTTCAAGAGTGATTTTTTGCAATAAGGCTTCTACATAAAAACTTTTGATGCTGATTTTGAGAGTATCAAGAGTAGATTACATAAAGGTATCAACCAAGTTTTTAGGATAACCCGTTCCAAAGATACACTTCAAAGTATTTTCAGATTATGTATTTCAAGGTGAACAGTGAATAGTTTTTGAACTATATCTTTGGAACGGGTTGTCCAATAAAGGTGAGCGATATCTTTTTAGAATTAGCACTTCACACTTTCAAAGGAAGCATCAACATTTTTTGCAAAGAAGTTGTATTAAAAAAAATAGCTCCAGGAATACGCATACATCATTCTAAATATGCGTATTTCAAGAGTGATTTTTTGCAATAAGGCTTCTACATAAAAACTTTTGATGCTGATTTTGAGAGTATCAAGAGTAGATTACAAAAAGGTACCAACCAAGTTTTTAGGATAACCTGTTCCAAAGATACACTTCCAAGTATTTTCAGATTATGTATTTCAAGGTGAACAGTGAATAGTTTTTGAACTATATCTTTGGAACGGGTTGACCAATAAAGGTGAGCGATATCTTTTTAGAATCAGCACTTCATACTTTCAAAGGAAGCATCAACATTTTTTGAAAGAAGTTGTATTAAAAAAAATAGCTCCAGGAATACGCATACATCATTCTAAATATGGGTATTTCAAGAGTGATTTTTTGCAATAAGGCTTCTACATAAAAACTTTTGATGCTGATTTTGAGAGTATCAAGAGTAGATTACAAAAAGGTATCAACAAAGTTTTTAGGATAACCCGTTCCAAATATACACTTCAAAGTATTTTCAGATTATGTATTTCAAGGTGAACAGTGAATAGTTTTTGAACTATATCTTTGGAACGGGTTGTCCAATAAAGGTAAGCGATATCTTTTTAGAATCAGCACTTCATACTTTCAAAGGAAGCATCAACATTTTTTGCAAAGAAGTTGTATTAAAAAAAATAGCTCCAGGAATACGCATACATCATTCTAAATATGCGTATTTCAAGAGTGATTTTTTGCAATAAGGCTTCTACATAAAAACTTTTGATGATGATTTTGAGAGTATCAAGAGTAGATTACAAAAAGGTATCAACCAAGTTTTTAGGATAACCCGTTCCAAAGATACACTTCAAAGTATTTTCAGATTATGTATTTCAAGGTGAACAGTGAATAGTTTTTGAACTATATCTTTGGAACGGGTTGTCCAATAAAGGTAAGCGATATCTTTTTAGAATCAGCACTTCATACTTTCAAAGGAAGCATCAACATTTTTTGCAAAGAAGTTGTATTAAAAAAAATAGCTCCAGGAATACGCATACATCATTCTAAATATGCGTATTTCAAGAGTGATTTTTTGCAATAAGGCTCCTACTTAAAAAACTTTTGATGCTGATTTTGAGAGTATCAAGAGTAGATTACAAAAACGTATCAACCAAGTTTTTAGGATAACCCGTTCCTAAGATACACTTCAAAGTATTTTCAGATTATGTATTTCAAGGTGAACAGTGAATAGTTTTTGAACTATATCTTTGGAACGGGTTGTCCAATAAAGGTGAGCGATATCTTTTTTGAATCAGCACTTCATACTTTCAAAGGAAGCATATTTTTTTGCAAAGAAGTTGTATTAAAAAAAATAGCACAAGGAATACGCATACATCATTCTAAATATGCGTATTTCAAGAGTGATTTTTTGCAATAAGGCTTCTACATAAAATCTTTTGATGCTGATTTTGAGAGTATCAAGAGTAGATTACAAAAAGGTATCAACCAAGTTTTTAGGATAACCTGTTCCAAAGATACACTTCCAAGTATTTTCAGATTATGTATTTCAAGGTGAACAGTGAATAGTTTTTGAACTATATCTTTGGAACGGGTTGACCAATTAAGGTGAGCGATATCTTTTTAGAATCAGCACTTCATACTTTCAAAGGAAGCATCAACATTTTTTGCAAAGAAGTTGTATTAAAAAAAATTGCTCCAGGAATATAGGCATACATCATTCTAAATATGCGTATTTCAAGAGTGATTTTTTGCAATAAGGCTTCTACATAAAAACTTTTGATGCTGATTTTGAGAGTATCAAGAGTAGATTACAAAAAGGTATCAACCAAGTTTTTAGGATAACCCGTTCCAAAGATAGACTTCAAAGTATTTTCAGATTATGTATTTCAAGGTGAACAGTGAATAGTTTTGAACTATACCTTTGAAACGGGTTGTCCAATAAAGGTGAGCGATATCTTTTTAGAATCAGCACTTCATACTTTCAAAGGAAGCATCAACATTTTTTGCAAAGAAGTTGTCTTAAAAAAAATAGCCCAGGAATACGCATACATCATTCTAAATATGCGTATTTCAAGAGTGTTTTTTGCAATAAGGCTTCTACATAAAAACTTTTGATGCTGATTTTGAGAGTATCAAGAGTAGATTACAAAAAGGTATCAACCAAGTTTTTAGGATAACCCGTTCCAAAGATACACTTCCAAGTATTTTCAGATTATGTATTTCAAGGTGAACAGTGAATAGTTTTTGAACTATATCTTTGGAACGGGTTGTCCAATAAAGGTGAGCGATATCTTTTTAGAATCAGCACTTCATACTTTCAAAGGAAGCATCAACATTTTTTGCAAAGAAGTTGTATTAAAAAAAATTGCTCCAGGAATATACGCATACATCATTCTAAATATGCGTATTTCAAGAGTGATTTTTTGCAAAAAGGCTTCTACATAAAAACTTTTGATGCTGATTTTGAGAGTATCAAGAGTAGATTACAAAAAGGTATCAACCAAGTTTTTAGGATAACCCGTTCCAAAGATACACTTCAAACAATTTTCAGATTATGTATTTCAAGGTGAACAGTGAATAGTTTTTGAACTATATCTTTGGAACGGATTGTCCAATAAAGGTAAGCGATATCTTTTTAGAATCAGCACTTCATACTTTCAAAGGAAGCATGAACATTTTTTGCAAAGAAGTTGTATTAAAAAAAATAGCTCCAGGAATTCGCATACATCATTCTAAATATGCGTATTTCAAGAGTGATTTTTTGCAATAAGGCTTCTACATAAAAACTTTTGATGCTGATTTTGAGAGTATCAAGAGTAGATTACAAAAAGGTATCAACCAAGTTTTTAGGATAACCCGTTCCAAAGATAGACTTCAAAGTATTTTCAGATTATGTATTTCAAGGTGAACAGTGAATAGTTTTGAACTATACCTTTGAAACGGGTTGTCCAATAAAGGTGAGCGATATCTTTTTAGAATCAGCACTTCATACTTTCAAAGGAAGCATCAACATTTTTTGCAAAGAAGTTGTCTTAAAAAAAATAGCCCAGGAATACGCATACATCATTCTAAATATGCGTATTTCAAGAGTGTTTTTTGCAATAAGGCTTCTACATAAAAACTTTTGATGCTGATTTTGAGAGTATCAAGAGTAGATTACAAAAAGGTATCAACCAAGTTTTTAGGATAACCCGTTCCAAAGATACACTTCCAAGTATTTTCAGATTATGTATTTCAAGGTGAACAGTGAATAGTTTTTGAACTATATCTTTGGAACGGGTTGTCCAATAAAGGTGAGCGATATCTTTTTAGAATCAGCACTTCATACTTTCAAAGGAAGCATCAACATTTTTTGCAAAGAAGTTGTATTAAAAAAAATTGCTCCAGGAATATACGCATACATCATTCTAAATATGCGTATTTCAAGAGTGATTTTTTGCAAAAAGGCTTCTACATAAAAACTTTTGATGCTGATTTTGAGAGTATCAAGAGTAGATTACAAAAAGGTATCAACCAAGTTTTTAGGATAACCCGTTCCAAAGATACACTTCAAACAATTTTCAGATTATGTATTTCAAGGTGAACAGTGAATAGTTTTTGAACTATATCTTTGGAACGGGTTGTCCAATAAAGGTAAGCGATATCTTTTTAGAATCAGCACTTCATACTTTCAAAGGAAGCATGAACATTTTTTGCAAAGAAGTTGTATTAAAAAAAATAGCTCCAGGAATTCGCATACATCATTCTAAATATGCGTATTTCAAGAGTGATTTTTTGCAATAAGGCTTCTACATAAAAACTTTTGATGCTGATTTTGAGAGTATCAAGAGTAGATTACAAAAAGGTATCAACCAAGTTTTTAGGATAACCCGTTCCAAAGATACACTTCAAAGTATTTTCAGATTATGTATTTCAAGGTGAACAGTGACTAGTTTTTGTACTATATCTTTGGAACGGGTTGTCCAATAAAGGTGAGCGATATCTTTTTAGAATCAGCACTTCATACTTTCAAAGGAAGCATCAACATTTTTTGCAAAGAAGTTGTATTAAAAAAAATAGCTCCAGGAATACGCATACATCATTCTAAATATGCGTATTTCAAGAGTGATTTTTTGCAATAAGGCTTCTACATAAAAACTTTTGATGCTGATTTTGAGAGTATCAAGAGTAGATTACAAAAAGGTATCAACCAAGTTTTTAGGATAACCCGTTCCAAAGATACACTTCAAAGTATTTTCAGATTATGTATTTCAAGGTGAACAGTGAATAGTTTTTGAACTATATCTTTGGAACGGGTTGTCCAATAAAGCTAAGCGATATCTTTTTAGAATCAGCACTTCATACTTTCAAAGGAAGCATCAACATTTTTTGCAAAGAAGTTGTATTAAAAAAAATAGCTCCAGGAATACGCATACATCATTCTAAATATGCGTATTTCAAGAGTGATTTTTTGCAATAAGGCTTCTACATAAAAACTTTTGATGCTGATTTTGAGAGTATCAAGAGTAGATTACAAAAAGGTATCAACCAAGTTTTTAGGATAACCCGTTCCAAAGATACACTTCAAAGTATTTTCAGATTATGTATTTCAAGGTGAACAGTGAATAGTTTTTGAACTATATCTTTGGAACGGGTTGTCCAATAAAGGTAAGCGATATCTTTTTAGAATCAGCACTTCATACTTTCAAAGGAAGCATCAACATTTTTTGCAAAGAAGTTCTTTAAAAAAAATAGCTCCAGGAATACGCATACATCATTCTAAATATGCGTATTTCAAGAGTGATTTTTTGCAATAAGGCTTCTACTTAAAAAACATTTGATGCTGATTTTGAGAGTATCAAGAGTAGATTACAAAAAGGTATCAACCAAGTTTTTAGGATAACCCGTTCCTAAGATACACTTCAAAGTATTTTCAGATTATGTATTTCAAGGTGAACAGTGAATAGTTTTTGAACTATATCTTTGGAACGGGTTGTCCAATAAAGGTGAGCGATATCTTTTTTGAGTATCAAGAGTAGATTACAAAAAAAAAGGTATCAACCTAGTTTTTAGGATAACCCGTTCCAAAGATACACTTCAAACAATTTTCAGATTATGTATTTCAAGGTGAACAGTGAATAGTTTTTGAACTATATCTTTGGAACGGGTTGTCCAATAAAGGTAAGCAATATCTTTTTAGAATCAGCACTTCATACTTTCAAAGGAAGCATGAACATTTTTTGCAAAGAAGTTGTATTAAAAAAAATAGCTCCAGGAATTCGCATACATCATTCTAAATATGCGTATTTCAAGAGTGATTTTTTGCAATAAGGCTTCTACATAAAAACTTTTGATGCTGATTTTGAGAGTATCAAGAGTAGATTACAAAAAGGTATCAACCAAGTTTTTAGGATAACCCGTTCCAAAGATAGACTTCAAAGTATTTTCAGATTATGTATTTCAAGGTGAACAGTGAATAGTTTTGAACTATACCTTTGAAACGGGTTGTCCAATAAAGGTGAGCGATATCTTTTTAGAATCAGCACTTCATACTTTCAAAGGAAGCATCAACATTTTTTGCAAAGAAGTTGTCTTAAAAAAAATAGCCCAGGAATACGCATACATCATTCTAAATATGCGTATTTCAAGAGTGTTTTTTGCAATAAGGCTTCTACATAAAAACTTTTGATGCTGATTTTGAGAGTATCAAGAGTAGATTACAAAAAGGTATCAACCAAGTTTTTAGGATAACCCGTTCCAAAGATACACTTCCAAGTAGTTTCAGATTATGTATTTCAAGGTGAACAGTGAATAGTTTTTGAACTATATCTTTGGAACGGGTTGTCCAATAAAGGTGAGCGATATCTTTTTAGAATCAGCACTTCATACTTTCAAAGGAAGCATCAACATTTTTTGCAAAGAAGTTGTATTAAAAAAAATTGCTCCAGGAATATACGCATACATCATTCTAAATATGCGTATTTCAAGAGTGATTTTTTGCAAAAAGGCTTCTACATAAAAACTTTTGATGCTGATTTTGAGAGTATCAAGAGTAGATTACAAAAAGGTATCAACCAAGTTTTTAGGATAACCCGTTCCAAAGATACACTTCAAACAATTTTCAGATTATGTATTTCAAGGTGAACAGTGAATAGTTTTTGAACTATATCTTTGGAACGGGTTGTCCAATAAAGGTAAGCGATATCTTTTTAGAATCAGCACTTCATACTTTCAAAGGAAGCATGAACATTTTTTGCAAAGAAGTTGTATTAAAAAAAATAGCTCCAGGAATTCGCATACATCATTCTAAATATGCGTATTTCAAGAGTGATTTTTTGCAATAAGGCTTCTACATAAAAACTTTTGATGCTGATTTTGAGAGTATCAAGAGTAGATTACAAAAAGGTATCAACCAAGTTTTTAGGATAACCCGTTCCAAAGATACACTTCAAAGTATTTTCAGATTATGTATTTCAAGGTGAACAGTGACTAGTTTTTGAACTATATCTTTGGAACGGGTTGTCCAATAAAGGTGAGCGATATCTTTTTAGAATCAGCACTTCATACTTTCAAAGGAAGCATCAACATTTTTTGCAAAGAAGTTGTATTAAAAAAAATAGCTCCAGGAATACGCATACATCATTCTAAATATGCGTATTTCAAGAGTGATTTTTTGCAATAAGGCTTCTACATAAAAACTTTTGATGCTGATTTTGAGAGTATCAAGAGTAGATTACAAAAAGGTATCAACCAAGTTTTTAGGATAACCCGTTGCAAAGATACACTTCAAAGTATTTTCAGATTATGTATTTCAAGGTGAACAGTGAATAGTTTTTGAACTATATCTTTGGAACGGGTTGTCCAATAAAGCTAAGCGATATCTTTTTAGAATCAGCACTTCATACTTTCAAAGGAAGCATCAACATTTTTTGCAAAGAAGTTGTATTAAAAAAAATAGCTCCAGGAATACGCATACATCATTCTAAATATGCGTATTTCAAGAGTGATTTTTTGCAATAAGGCTTCTACATAAAAACTTTTGATGCTGATTTTGAGAGTATCAAGAGTAGATTACAAAAAGGTATCAACCAAGTTTTTAGGATAACCCGTTCCAAAGATACACTTCAAAGTATTTTCAGATTATGTATTTCAAGGTGAACAGTGAATAGTTTTTGAACTATATCTTTGGAACGGGTTGTCCAATAAAGGTAAGCGATATCTTTTTAGAATCAGCACTTCATACTTTCAAAGGAAGCATCAACATTTTTTGCAAAGAAGTTCTTTAAAAAAAATAGCTCCAGGAATACGCATACATCATTCTAAATATGCGTATTTCAAGAGTGATTTTTTGCAATAAGGCTTCTACTTAAAAAACATTTGATGCTGATTTTGAGAGTATCAAGAGTAGATTACAAAAAGGTATCAACCAAGTTTTTAGGATAACCCGTTCCTAAGATACACTTCAAAGTATTTTCAGATTATGTATTTCAAGGTGAACAGTGAATAGTTTTTGAACTATATCTTTGGAACGGGTTGTCCAATAAAGGTGAGCGATATCTTTTTTGAGTATCAAGAGTAGATTACAAAAAAAAAGGTATCAACCTAGTTTTTAGGATAACCCGTTCCAAAGATACACTTCAAACAATTTTCAGATTATGTATTTCAAGGTGAACAGTGAATAGTTTTTGAACTATATCTTTGGAACGGGTTGTCCAATAAAGGTAAGCAATATCTTTTTAGAATCAGCACTTCATACTTTCAAAGGAAGCATGAACATTTTTTGCAAAGAAGTTGTATTAAAAAAAAATAGCTCCAGGAATACGCATACATCATTCTAAATATGCGTATTTCAAGAGTGATTTTTTGCAATAAGGCTTCTACATAAAAACTTTTGATGCTGATTTTGAGAGTATCAAGAGTAGATTACAAAAAGGTATCAACCAAGTTTTTAGGATAACCCGTTCCAAAGATACACTTCAAAGTATTTTCAGATTATGTATTTCAAGGTGAACAGTGACTAGTTTTTGAACTATATCTTTGGAACGGGTTGTCCAATAAAGGTGAGCGATATCTTTTTAGAATCAGCACTTCATACTTTCAAAGGAAGCATCAACATTTTTTGCAAAGAAGTTGTATTAAAAAAAATAGCTCCAGGAATACGCATACATCATTCTAAATATGCGTATTTCAAGAGTGATTTTTTGCAATAAGGCTTCTACATAAAAACTTTTGATGCTGATTTTGAGAGTATCAAGAGTAGATTACAAAAAGGTATCAAACAAGTTTTTAGGATAACCCGTTCCAAAGATACACTTCAAAGTATTTTCAGATTATGTATTTCAAGGTGAACAGTGAATAGTTTTTGAACTATATCTTTGGAACGGGTTGTCCAATAAAGGTAAGCGATATCTTTTTAGAATCAGCACTTCATACTTTCAAAGGAAGCATCAACATTTTTTGCAAAGAAGTTGTATTAAAAAAAATAGCTCCAGGAATACGCATACATCATTCTAAATATGCGTATTTCAAGAGTGATTTTTTGCAATAAGGCTTCTACTTAAAAAACTTTTGATGCTGATTTTGAGAGTATCAAGAGTAGATTACAAAAAGGTATCAACCAAGTTTTTAGGATAACCCGTTCCTAAGATACACTTCAAAGTATTTTCAGATTATGTATTTCAAGGTGAACAGTGAATAGTTTTTGAACTATATCTTTGGAACGGGTTGTCCAATAAAGGTGAGCGATATCTTTTTTGAATCAGCACTTCATACTTTCACAGGAAGCATATTTTTTGCAAAGAAGTTGTATTAAAAAAAATAGCTCCAGGAATACGCATACATCATTTTAAATATGCGTATTTCAAGAGTGATTTTTTGCAATAAGGCTTCTACATAAAAACTTTTGATGCTGATTTTGAGAGTATCAAGAGTAGATTACAAAAAAGTATCAACCAAGTTTTTAGGATAACCCGTTCCAAAGATACACTTCAAAGTATTTTCAGATTATGTATTTCAAGGTGAACAGTGAATAGTTTTTGAACTATATCTTTGGGACGGGTTGTCCAATAAAGGTGAGCGATATCTTTTTAGAATCAGCACTTCATACTTTCAAAGGAAGCATGAACATTTTTTGCAAAGAAGTTGTATTAAAAAAAATAGCTCCAGGAATACGCATACATCATTCTAAATATGCGTATTTCAAGAGTGATTTTTTGCAATAAGGCTTCTACATAAAAACTTTTGATGCTGATTTTGAGAGTATCAAGAGTAGATTACAAAAAGGTATCAACCAAGTTTTTAGGATAACCCGTTCCAAAGATACACTTCAAAGTATTTTCAGATTATGTATTTCAAGGTGAACAGTAAATAGTTTTTGAACTATATCTTTGGAACGGGTTGTCCAATAAAGGTGAGCGATATCTTTTTAGAATCAGCACTTCATACTTTCAAAGGAATCATCAACATTTTTTGCAAGGAAGTTGTATTAAAAAAAATAGCTCCAGGAATACGCATACATCATTCTAAATATGCGTATTTCAAGAGTGATTTTTTGCAATAAGGCTTCTACATAAAAACTTTTGATGCTGATTTTGAGAGTATCAAGAGTAGATTACAAAAATGTATCAACCAAGTTTTTAGGATAACCCGTTCCAAAGATACACTTCAAAGTATTTTCAGATTATGTATTTCAAGGTGAACAGTGAATAGTTTTTGAACTATATCTTTGGAACGGGTTTTCCAATAAAGGTAAGCGATATCTTTTTAGAATCAGCACTTCATACTTTCAAAGGAAGCATCAACATTTTTTGCAAAGAAGTTGTATTAAAAAAAATAGCTCCAGGAATACGCATACATCATTCTAAATATGCGTATTTCAAGAGTGATTTTTTGCAATAAGGCTTCTACTTAAAAAACTTTTGATGCTGATTTTGAGAGTATCAAGAGTAGATTACAAAAAGGTATCAACCAAGTTTTTAGGATAACCCGTTCCTAAGATACACTTCAAAGTATTTTCAGATTATGTATTTCAAGGTGAACAGTGAATAGTTTTTGAACTATATCTTTGGAACGGGTTGTCCAATAAAGGTGAGCGATATCTTTTTTGAATCAGCACTTCATACTTTCAAAGGAAGCATATTTTTTGCAAAGAGGTTGTATTAAAAAAAATAGCTCCAGGAATACACATACATCATTTTAAATATGCGTATTTCAAGAGTGATTTTTTGCAATAAGGCTTCTACATAAAAACTTTTGATGCTGATTTTGAGAGTATCAAGAGTAGATTACAAAAAGGTATCAACCAAGTTTTTAGGATAACCCGTTCCAAAGATACACTTCAAAGTATTTTCAGATTATGTATTTCAAGGTGAACAGTGAATAGTTTTTGAACTATATCTTTGGGACGGGTTGTCCAATAAAGGTGAGCGATATCTTTTTAGAATCAGCACTTCATACTTTCAAAGGAAGCATGAACATTTTTTGCAAAGAAGTTGTATTAAAAAAAATAGCTCCAGGAATACGCATACATCATTCTAAATATGCGTATTTCAAGAGTGATTTTTTGCAATAAGGCTTCTACATAAAAACTTTTGATGCTGATTTTGAGAGTATAAAGAGTAGATTACAAAAAGGTATCAACCAACTTTTTAGGATAACCCGTTCCAAAGATACACTTCAAAGTATTTTCAGATTATGTATTTCAAGGTGAACAGTAAATAGTTTTTGAACTATATCTTTGGAACGGGTTGTCCAATAAAGGTGAGCGATATCTTTTTAGAATCAGCACTTCATACTTTCAAAGGAATCATCAACATTTTTTGCAAGGAAGTTGTATTAAAAAAAATAGCTCCAGGAATACGCATACATCATTCTAAATATGCGTATTTCAAGAGTGATTTTTTGCAATAAGGCTTCTACATAAAAACTTTTGATGCTGATTTTGAGAGTATCAAGAGTAGATTACAAAAAGTATCAACCAAGTTTTTAGGATAACCCGTTCCAAAGATACACTTCAAAGTATTTTCAGATTATGTATTTCAAGGTGAACAGTGAATAGTTTTTGAACTATATCTTTGGAACGGGTTGTCCAATAAAGGTGAGCGATATCTTTTTAGAATCAGCACTTCATACTTTCAAAGGAAGCATATTTTTTGCAAAGAAGTTGTATTAAAAAAAATAGCTCCAGGAATACGCATACATCATTCTAAATATGCGTATTTCAAGAGTGATTTTTTGGAATAAGGCTTCTACTTAAAAACTTTTGATGCTGATTTTGAGACTATCAAGAGTAGATTACAAAAAGGTATCAACCAAGTTTTTAGGATAACCCGTTCCAAAGATACACTTCAAAGTATTTTCAGATTATGTATTTCAAGGTGAACAGTGAATAGTTTTTGAACTATATCTTTGGAACGGGTTGTCCAATAAAGGTGAGCGATATCTTTTTATCAGCACTTCATACTTTCAAAGGAAGCATTAACATTTTTTGCAAAGAAGTTGTATTAAAAAAAATAGCTCCAGGAATACGCATACATCATTCTAAATATGCGTATTTCAAGAGTGATTTTTTGGAATAAGGCTTCTACATAAAAACTTTTGATGCTGATTTTGAGAGTATCAAGAGTAGATTACAAAAAGGTATCAACCAAGTTTTTAGGATAACCCGTTCTAAAGATACACTTCAAAGTATTTTCAGATTATGTATTTCAAGGTGAACAGTGAATAGTTTTTGAACTATATCTTTGGAACGGGTTGTCCAATAAAGGTGAGCGATATCTTTTTAGAATCAGCACTTCATACTTTCAAAGGAAGTATCAACATTTTTTGCAAAGAAGTTGTATTAAAAAAAATAGCTCCAGGAATACGCATACATCATTCTAAATATGCGTATTTCAAGAGTGATTTTTTGCAATAAGGCTTCTACATAAAAACTTTTGATGCTGATTTTGAGAGTATCAAGAGTAGATTACAAAAAGGTATCAACCAAGTTTTTAGGATAACCTGTTCCAAAGATACACTTCCAAGTATTTTCAGATTATGTATTTCAAGGTGAACAGTGAATAGTTTTTGAACTATATCTTTGGAACGGGTTGACCAATAAAGGTGAGCGATATCTTTTTAGAATCAGCACTTCATACTTTCAAAGGAAGCATCAACATTTTTTGCAAAGAAGTTGTATTAAAAAAATTGCTCCAGGAATATAGGCATACATCATTCTAAATATGCGTATTTCAAGAGTGATTTTTTGCAATAAGGCTTCTACATAAAAACTTTTGATGCTGATTTTGAGAGTATCAAGAGTAGATTACAAAGAGGTATCAACCAAGTTTTTAGGATAACCCGTTCCAAAGATACACTTCAAAGTATTTTCAGATTATGTATTTCAAGGTGAACAGTGAATAGTTTTGAACTATACCTTTGGAACGGGTTGTCCAATAAAGGTGAGCGATATCTTTTTAGAATCAGCACTTCATACTTTCAAAGGAAGCATATTTTTTGCAAAGAAGTTGTATTAAAAAAAATAGCTCCAGGAATACGCATACATCATTCTAAATATGCGTATTTCAAGAGTCATTTTTTGCAATAAGGCTTCTACATAAAAACTTTTGATGCTGATTTTGAGAGTATCAAGAGTAGATTACAAAAAGCTATCAACCAAGTTTTTAGGATAACCCGTTCCAAAGATACACTTCAAAGTATTTTCAGATTAAGTATTTCAAGGTGAACAGTGAATAGTTTTTGAACTATATCTTTGGAACGGGTTGTCGAATAAAGGTGAGCGATATCTTTTTAGAATCAGCACTTCATACTTTCAAAGGAAGCATCAACATTTTTTGCAAAGAAGTTGTATTAAAAAAAATAGCTCCAGGAATACGCATACATCATTCTAAATATGCGTATTTCAAGAGTGGTTTTTTGCAATAAGGCTTCTACATAAAAACTTTTGATGCTGATTTTGAGACTATCAAGAGTAGATTACAAAAAGGTATCAACCAAGTTTTTAGGATAACCCGTTCCAAAGATACACTTCAAAGTATTTTCAGATTATGTATTTCAAGGTGAACAGTGAATAGTTTTTGAACTATATCTTTGGAACGGGTTGTCCAATAAAGGTGAGCGATATCTTTTTATCAGCACTTCATACTTTCAAAGGAAGCATTAACATTTTTTGCAAAGAAGTTGTATTAAAAAAAATAGCTCCAGGAATACGCATACATCATTCTAAATATGCGTATTTCAAGAGTGATTTTTTGGAATAAGGCTTCTACATAAAAACTTTTGATGCTGATTTTGAGAGTATCAAGAGTAGATTACAAAAAGGTATCAACCAAGTTTTTAGGATAACCCGTTCTAAAGATACACTTCAAAGTATTTTCAGATTATGTATTTCAAGGTGAACAGTGAATAGTTTTTGAACTATATCTTTGGAACGGGTTGTCCAATAAAGGTGAGCGATATCTTTTTAGAATCAGCACTTCATACTTTCAAAGGAAGTATCAACATTTTTTGCAAAGAAGTTGTATTAAAAAAAATAGCTCCAGGAATACGCATACATCATTCTAAATATGCGTATTTCAAGAGTGATTTTTTGCAATAAGGCTTCTACATAAAAACTTTTGATGCTGATTTTGAGAGTATCAAGAGTAGATTACAAAAAGGTATCAACCAAGTTTTTAGGATAACCTGTTCCAAAGATACACTTCCAAGTATTTTCAGATTATGTATTTCAAGGTGAACAGTGAATAGTTTTTGAACTATATCTTTGGAACGGGTTGACCAATAAAGGTGAGCGATATCTTTTTAGAATCAGCACTTCATACTTTCAAAGGAAGCATCAACATTTTTTGCAAAGAAGTTGTATTAAAAAAATTGCTCCAGGAATATAGGCATACATCATTCTAAATATGCGTATTTCAAGAGTGATTTTTTGCAATAAGGCTTCTACATAAAAACTTTTGATGCTGATTTTGAGAGTATCAAGAGTAGATTACAAAAAGGTATCAACCAAGTTTTTAGGATAACCCGTTCCAAAGATAGACTTCAAAGTATTTTCAGATTATGTATTTCAAGGTGAACAGTGAATAGTTTTGAACTATACCTTTGAAACGGGTTGTCCAATAAAGGTGAGCGATATCTTTTTAGAATCAGCACTTCATACTTTCAAAGGAAGCATCAACATTTTTTGCAAAGAAGTTGTCTTAAAAAAAATAGCCCAGGAATACGAATACATCATTCTAAATATGCGTATTTCAAGAGTGTTTTTTGCAATAAGGCTTCTACATAAAAACTTTTGATGCTGATTTTGAGAGTATCAAGAGTAGATTACAAAAAGGTATCAACCAAGTTTTTAGGATAACCCGTTCCAAAGATACACTTCCAAGTATTTTCAGATTATGTATTTCAAGGTGAACAGTGAATAGTTTTTGAACTATATCTTTGGAACGGGTTGTCCAATAAAGGTGAGCGATATCTTTTTAGAATCAGCACTTCATACTTTCAAAGGAAGCATCAACATTTTTTGCAAAGAAGTTGTATTAAAAAAAATTGCTCCAGGAATATACGCATACATCATTCTAAATATGCGTATTTCAAGAGTGATTTTTTGCAAAAAGGCTTCTACATAAAAACTTTTGATGCTGATTTTGAGAGTATCAAGAGTAGATTACAAAAAGGTATCAACCAAGTTTTTAGGATAACCCGTTCCAAAGATACACTTCAAACAATTTTCAGATTATGTATTTCAAGGTGAACAGTGAATAGTTTTTGAACTATATCTTTGGAACGGGTTGTCCAATAAAGGTGAGCGATATCTTTTTAGAATCAGCACTTCATACTTTCAAAGGAAGCATCAACATTTTTTGCAAAGAAGTTGTATTAAAAAAAATTGCTCCAGGAATATACGCATACATCATTCTAAATATGCGTATTTCAAGAGTGATTTTTTGCAAAAAGGCTTCTACATAAAAACTTTTGATGCTGATTTTGAGAGTATCAAGAGTAGATTACAAAAAGGTATCAACCAAGTTTTTAGGATAACCCGTTCCAAAGATACACTTCAAACAATTTTCAGATTATGTATTTCAAGGTGAACAGTGAATAGTTTTTGAACTATATCTTTGGAACGGGTTGTCCAATAAAGGTAAGCGATATCTTTTTAGAATCAGCACTTCATACTTTCAAAGGAAGCATGAACATTTTTTGCAAAGAAGTTGTATTAAAAAAAATAGCTCCAGGAATTCGCATACATCATTCTAAATATGCGTATTTCAAGAGTGATTTTTTGCAATAAGGCTTCTACATAAAAACTTTTGATGCTGATTTTGAGAGTATCAAGAGTAGATTACAAAAAGGTATCAACCAAGTTTTTAGGATAACCCGTTCCAAAGATACACTTCAAAGTATTTTCAGATTATGTATTTCAAGGTGAACAGTGACTAGTTTTTGAACTATATCTTTGGAACGGGTTGTCCAATAAAGGTGAGCGATATCTTTTTAGAATCAGCACTTCATACTTTCAAAGGAAGCATCAACATTTTTTGCAAAGAAGTTGTATTAAGAAAAATAGCTCCAGGAATACGCATACATCATTCTAAATATGCGTATTTCAAGAGTGATTTTTTGCAATAAGGCTTCTACATAAAAACTTTTGATGCTGATTTTGAGAGTATCAAGAGTAGATTACTAAAAGGTATCAACCAAGTTTTTAGGATAACCCGTTCCAAAGATACACTTCAAAGTATTTTCAGATTATGTATTTCAAGGTGAACAGTGAATAGTTTTTGAACTATATCTTTGGAACGGGTTGTCCAATAAAGCTAAGCGATATCTTTTTAGAATCAGCACTTCATACTTTCAAAGGAAGCATCAACATTTTTTGCAAAGAAGTTGTATTAAAAAAAATAGCTCCAGGAATACGCATACATCATTCTAAATATGCGTATTTCAAGAGTGATTTTTTGCAATAAGGCTTCTACATAAAAACTTTTGATGCTGATTTTGAGAGTATCAAGAGTAGATTACAAAAAGGTATCAACCAAGTTTTTAGGATAACCCGTTCCAAAGATACACTTCAAAGTATTTTCAGATTATGTATTTCAAGGTGAACAGTGAATAGTTTTTGAACTATATCTTTGGAACGGGTTGTCCAATAAAGGTAAGCGATATCTTTTTAGAATCAGCACTTCATACTTTCAAAGGAAGCATCAACATTTTTTGCAAAGAAGTTCTTTAAAAAAAATAGCTCCAGGAATACGCATACATCATTCTAAATATGCGTATTTCAAGAGTGATTTTTTGCAATAAGGCTTCTACTTAAAAAACATTTGATGCTGATTTTGAGAGTATCAAGAGTAGATTACAAAAAGGTATCAACCAAGTTTTTAGGATAACCCGTTCCTAAGATACACTTCAAAGTATTTTCAGATTATGTATTTCAAGGTGAACAGTGAATAGTTTTTGAACTATATCTTTGGAACGGGTTGTCCAATAAAGGTGAGCGATATCTTTTTTGAGTATCAAGAGTAGATTACAAAAAAAAGGTATCAACCTAGTTTTTAGGATAACCCGTTCCAAAGATACACTTCAAACAATTTTCAGATTATGTATTTCAAGGTGAACAGTGAATAGTTTTTGAACTATATCTTTGGAACGGGTTGTCCAATAAAGGTAAGCAATATCTTTTTAGAATCAGCACTTCATACTTTCAAAGGAAGCATGAACATTTTTTGCAAAGAAGTTGTATTAAAAAAAATAGCTCCAGGAATACGCATACATCATTCTAAATATGCGTATTTCAAGAGTGATTTTTTGCAATAAGGCTTCTACATAAAAACTTTTGATGCTGATTTTGAGAGTATCAAGAGTAGATTACAAAAAGGTATCAACCAAGTTTTTAGGATAACCCGTTCCAAAGATACACTTCAAAGTATTTTCAGATTATGTATTTCAAGGTGAACAGTGACTAGTTTTTGAACTATATCTTTGGAACGGGTTGTCCAATAAAGGTGAGCGATATCTTTTTAGAATCAGCACTTCATACTTTCAAAGGAAGCATCAACATTTTTTGCAAAGAAGTTGTATTAAAAAAAATAGCTCCAGGAATACGCATACATCATTCTAAATATGCGTATTTCAAGAGTGATTTTTTGCAATAAGGCTTCTACATAAAAACTTTTGATGCTGATTTTGAGAGTATCAAGAGTAGATTACAAAAAGGTATCAACCAAGTTTTTAGGATAACCCGTTCCAAAGATACACTTCAAAGTATTTTCAGATTATGTATTTCAAGGTGAACAGTGAATAGTTTTTGAACTATATCTTTGGAACGGGTTGTCCAATAAAGGTAAGCGATATCTTTTTAGAATCAGCACTTCATACTTTCAAAGGAAGCATCAACATTTTTTGCAAAGAAGTTGTATTAAAAAAAATAGCTCCAGGAATACGCATACATCATTCTAAATATGCGTATTTCAAGAGTGATTTTTTGCAATAAGGCTTCTACTTAAAAAAATTTTGATGCTGATTTTGAGAGTATCAAGAGTAGATTACAAAAAGGTATCAACCAAGTTTTTAGGATAACCCGTTCCTAAGATACACTTCAAAGTGTTTTCAGATTATGTATTTCAAGGTGAACAGTGAATAGTTTTTGAACTATATCTTTGGAACGGGTTGTCCAATAAAGGTGAGCGATATCTTTTTTGAATCAGCACTTCATACTTTCAAAGGAAGCATATTTTTTGCAAAGAAGTTGTATTAAAAAAAATAGCTCCAGGAATACGCATACATCATTTTAAATATGCGTATTTCAAGAGTGATTTTTTGCAATAAGGCTTCTACATAAAAACTTTTGATGCTGATTTTGAGAGTATCAAGAGTAGATTACAAAAAGGTATCAACCAAGTTTTTAGGATAACCCGTTCCAAAGATACACTTCAAAGTATTTTCAGATTATGTATTTCAAGGTGAACAGTGAATAGTTTTTGAACTATATCTTTGGGACGGGTTGTCCAATAAAGGTGAGCGATATCTTTTTAGAATCAGCACTTCATACTTTCAAAGGAAGCATGAACATTTTTTGCAAAGAAGTTGTATTAAAAAAAATAGCTCCAGGAATACGCATACATCATTCTAAATATGCGTATTTCAAGAGTGATTTTTTGCAATAAGGCTTCTACATAAAAACTTTTGATGCTGATTTTGAGAGTATCAAGAGTAGATTACAAAAAGGTATCAACCAAGTTTTTAGGATAACCCGTTCCAAAGATACACTTCAAAGTATTTTCAGATTATGTATTTCAAGGTGAACAGTAAATAGTTTTTGAACTATATCTTTGGAACGGGTTGTCCAATAAAGGTGAGCGATATCTTTTTAGAATCAGCACTTCATACTTTCAACGGAATCATCAACATTTTTTGCAAGGAAGTTGTATTAAAAAAAATAGCTCCAGGAATACGCATACATCATTCTAAATATGCGTATTTCAAGAGTGATTTTTTGCAATAAGGCTTCTACATAAAAACTTTTGATGCTGATTTTGAGAGTATCAAGAGTAGATTACAAAAAGGTATCAACCAAGTTTTTAGGATAACCCGTTCCAAAGATACACTTCAAAGTATTTTCAGATTATGTATTTCAAGGTGAACAGTGAATAGTTTTTGAACTATATCTTTGGAACGGGTTGTCCAATAAAGGTAAGCGATATCTTTTTAGAATCAGCACTTCATACTTTCAAAGGAAGCATCAACATTTTTTGCAAAGAAGTTGTATTAAAAAAAATAGCTCCAGGAATACGCATACATCATTCTAAATATGCGTATTTCAAGAGTGATTTTTTGCAATAAGGCTTCTACTTAAAAAACTTTTGATGCTGATTTTGAGAGTATCAAAAGTAGATTACAAAAAGGTATCAACCAAGTTTTTAGGATAACCCGTTCCTAAGATACACTTCAAAGTATTTTCAGATTATGTATTTCAAGGTGAACAGTGAATAGTTTTTGAACTATATCTTTGGAACGGGTTGTCCAATAAAGGTGAGCGATATCTTTTTTGAATCAGCACTTCATACTTTCAAAGGAAGCATATTTTTTGCAAAGAAGTTGTATTAAAAAAAATAGCTCCAGGAATACGCATACATCATTTTAAATATGCGTATTTCAAGAGTGATTTTTTGCAATAAGGCTTCTACATAAAAACTTTTGATGCTGATTTTGAGAGTATCAAGAGTAGATTACAAAAAGGTATCAACCAAGTTTTTAGGATAACCCGTTCCAAAGATACACTTCAAAGTATTTTCAGATTATGTATTTCAAGGTGAACAGTGAATAGTTTTTGAACTATATCTTTGGGACGGGTTGTCCAATAAAGGTGAGCGATATCTTTTTAGAATCAGCACTTCATACTTTCAAAGGAAGCATGAACATTTTTTGCAAAGAAGTTGTATTAAAAAAAATAGCTCCAGGAATACGCATACATCATTCTAAATATGCGTATTTCAAGAGTGATTTTTTGCAATAAGGCTTCTACATAAAAACTTTTGATGCTGATTTTGAGAGTATCAAGAGTAGATTACAAAAAGGTATCAACCAACTTTTTAGGATAACCCGTTCCAAAGATACACTTCAAAGTATTTTCAGATTATGTATTTCAAGGTGAACAGTAAATAGTTTTTGAACTATATCTTTGGAACGGGTTGTCCAATAAAGGTGAGCGATATCTTTTTAGAATCAGCACTTCATACTTTCAAAGGAATCATCAACATTTTTTGCAAGGAAGTTGTATTAAAAAAAATAGCTCCAGGAATACGCATACATCATTCTAAATATGCGTATTTCAAGAGTGATTTTTTGCAATAAGGCTTCTACATAAAAACTTTTGATGCTGATTTTGAGAGTATCAAGAGTAGATTACAAAAAGTATCAACCAAGTTTTTAGGATAACCCGTTCCAAAGATACACTTCAAAGTATTTTCAGATTATGTATTTCAAGGTGAACAGTGAATAGTTTTTGAACTATATCTTTGGAACGGGTTGTCCAATAAAGGTGAGCGATATCTTTTTAGAATCAGCACTTCATACTTTCAAAGGAAGCATATTTTTTGCAAAGAAGTTGTATTAAAAAAAATAGCTCCAGGAATACGCATACATCATTCTAAATATGCGTATTTCAAGAGTGATTTTTTGGAATAAGGCTTCTACATAAAAACTTTTGATGCTGATTTTGAGAGTATCAAGAGTAGATTACAAAAAGGTATCAACCAAGTTTTTAGGATAACCTGTTCCAAAGATACACTTCCAAGTATTTTCAGATTATGTATTTCAAGGTGAACAGTGAATAGTTTTTGAACTATACCTTTGGAACGGGTTGACCAATAAAGGTGAGCGATATATTTTTAGAATCAGCACTTCATACTTTCAAAGGAAGCATCAACATTTTTTGCAAAGAAGTTGTCTTAAAAAAAATAGCTCCAGGAATACGCATACATCATTCTAAATATGCGTATTTCAAGAGTGATTTTTTGCAATAAGGCTTCTACATAAAAACTTTTGATGCTGATTTTGAGAGTATCAAGAGTAGATTACAAAAAGGTATCAACCAAGTTTTTAGGATAACCCGTTCCAAAGATACACTTCAAAGTATTTTCAGATTATGTATTTCAAGGTGAACAGTAAATAGTTTTTGAACTATATCTTTGGAACGGGTTGTCCAATAAAGGTGAGCGATATCTTTTTAGAATCAGCACTTCATACTTTCAAAGGAAGCATATTTTTTGCAAAGAAGTTGTATTAAAAAAAATAGCTCCAGGAATACGCATACATCATTCTAAATATGCGTATTTCAAGAGTGATTTTTTGGAATAAGGCTTCTACATAAAAACTTTTGATGCTGATTTTGAGAGTATCAAGAGTAGATTACAAAAAGGTATCAACCAAGTTTTTAGGATAACCCGTTCCAAAGATACACTTCAAAGTATTTTCAGATTATGTATTTCAAGGTGAACAGTAAATAGTTTTTGAACTATATCTTTGGAACGGGTTGTCCAATAAAGGTGAGCGATATCTTTTTAGAATCAGCACTTCATACTTTCAAAGGAATCATCAACATTTTTTGCAAGGAAGTTGTATTAAAAAAAATAGCTCCAGGAATACGCATACATCATTCTAAATATGCGTATTTCAAGAGTGATTTTTTGCAATAAGGCTTCTACATAAAAACTTTTGATGCTGATTTTGAGAGTATCAAGAGTAGATTACAAAAAGTATCAACCAAGTTTTTAGGATAACCCGTTCCAAAGATACACTTCAAAGTATTTTCAGATTATGTATTTCAAGGTGAACAGTGAATAGTTTTTGAACTATATCTTTGGAACGGGTTGTCCAATAAAGGTGAGCGATATCTTTTTAGAATCAGCACTTCATACTTTCAAAGGAAGCATATTTTTTGCAAAGAAGTTGTATTAAAAAAAATAGCTCCAGGAATACGCATACATCATTCTAAATATGCGTATTTCAAGAGTGATTTTTTGGAATAAGGCTTCTACATAAAAACTTTTGATGCTGATTTTGAGAGTATCCAGAGTAGATTACAAAAAGGTATCAACCAAGTTTTTAGGATAACCCGTTCTAAAGATACACTTCAAAGTATTTTCAGATTATGTATTTCAAGGTGAACAGTGAATAGTTTTTGAACTATATCTTTGGAACGGGTTGTCCAATAAAGGTGAGCGATATCTTTTTAGAATCAGCACTTCATACTTTCAAAGGAAGCATTAACATTTTTTGCAAAGAAGTTGTATTAAAAAAAATAGCTCCAGGAATACGCATACATCATTCTAAATATGCGTATTTCAAGAGTGATTTTTTGCAATAAGGCTTCTACATAAAAACTTTTGATGCTGATTTTGAGAGTATCAAGAGTAGATTACAAAAAGGTATCAAACAAGTTTTTAGGATAACCTGTTCCAAAGATACACTTCCAAGTATTTTCAGATTATGTATTTCAAGGTGAACAGTGAATAGTTTTTGAACTATACCTTTGGAACGGGTTGACCAATAAAGGTGAGCGATATCTTTTTAGAATCAGCACTTCATACTTTCAAAGGAAGCATCAACATTTTTTGCAAAGAAGTTGTCTTAAAAAAAATAGCTCCAGGAATACGCATACATCATTCTAAATATGCGTATTTCAAGAGTGATTTTTTGCAATAAGACTTCTACATAAAAACTTTTGATGCTGATTTTGAGAGTATCAAGAGTAGATTACAAAAAAGTATCAACCAAGTTTTTAGGATAACCCGTTCCAAAGATACACTTCCAAGTATTTTCAGATTATGTATTTCAAGGTGAACAGTGAATAGTTTTTGAACTATATCTTTGGAACGGGTTGTCCAATAAAGGTGAGCGATATCTTTTTAGAATCAGCACTTCATACTTTCAAAGGAATCATCAACATTTTTTGCAAGGAAGTTGTATTAAAAAAAATAGCTCCAGGAATACGCATACATCATTCTAAATATGCGTATTTCAAGAGTGATTTTTTGCAATAAGGCTTCTACATAAAAACTTTTGATGCTGATTTTGAGAGTATCAAGAGTAGATTACAAAAAGTATCAACCAAGTTTTTAGGATAACCCGTTCCAAAGATACACTTCAAAGTATTTTCAGATTATGTATTTCAAGGTGAACAGTGAATAGTTTTTGAACTATATCTTTGGAACGGGTTGTCCAATAAAGGTGAGCGATATCTTTTTAGAATCAGCACTTCATACTTTCAAAGGAAGCATATTTTTTGCAAAGAAGTTGTATTAAAAAAAATAGCTCCAGGAATACGCATACATCATTCTAAATATGCGTATTTCAAGAGTCATTTTTTGCAATAAGGCTTCTACATAAAAACTTTTGATGCTGATTTTGAGAGTATCAAGAGTAGATTACAAAAAGCTATCAACCAAGTTTTTAGGATAACCCGTTCCAAAGATACACTTCAAAGTATTTTCAGATTAAGTATTTCAAGGTGAACAGTGAATAGTTTTTGAACTATATCTTTGGAACGGGTTGTCGAATAAAGGTGAGCGATATCTTTTTAGAATCAGCACTTCATACTTTCAAAGGAAGCATCAACATTTTTGCAAAGAAGTTGTATTAAAAAAAATAGCTCCAGGAATACGCATATATCATTCTAAATATGCGTATTTCAAGAGTGGTTTTTTGCAATAAGGCTTCTACATAAAAACTTTTGATGCTGATTTTGAGACTATCAAGAGTAGATTACAAAAAGGTATCAACCAAGTTTTTAGGATAACCCGTTCCAAAGATACACTTCAAAGTATTTTCAGATTATGTATTTCAAGGTGAACAGTGAATAGTTTTTGAACTATATCTTTGGAACGGGTTGTCCAATAAAGGTGAGCGATATCTTTTTATCAGCACTTCATACTTTCAAAGGAAGCATTAACATTTTTTGCAAAGAAGTTGTATTAAAAAAAATAGCTCCAGGAATACGCATACATCATTCTAAATATGCGTATTTCAAGAGTGATTTTTTGCAATAAGGCTTCTACATAAAAACTTTTGATGCTGATTTTGAGAGTATCAAGAGTAGATTACAAAAAGGTATCAACCAAGTTTTTAGGATAACCTGTTCCAAAGATACACTTCCAAGTATTTTCAGATTATGTATTTCAAGGTGAACAGTGAATAGTTTTTGAACTATATCTTTGGAACGGGTTGACCAATAAAGGTGAGCGATATCTTTTTAGAATCAGCACTTCATACTTTCAAAGGAAGCATCAACATTTTTTGCAAAGAAGTTGTATTAAAAAAATTGCTCCAGGAATATAGGCATACATCATTCTAAATATGCGTATTTCAAGAGTGATTTTTTGCAATAAGGCTTCTACATAAAAACTTTTGATGCTGATTTTGAGAGTATCAAGAGTAGATTACAAAGAGGTATCAACCAAGTTTTTAGGATAACCCGTTCCAAAGATACACTTCAAAGTATTTTCAGATTATGTATTTCAAGGTGAACAGTGAATAGTTTTGAACTATACCTTTGGAACGGGTTGTCCAATAAAGGTGAGCGATATCTTTTTAGAATCAGCACTTCATACTTTCAAAGGAAGCATATTTTTTGCAAAGAAGTTGTATTAAAAAAAATAGCTCCAGGAATAAGCATACATCATTCTAAATATGCGTATTTCAAGAGTCATTTTTTGCAATAAGGCTTCTACATAAAAACTTTTGATGCTGATTTTGAGAGTATCAAGAGTAGATTACAAAAAGCTATCAACCAAGTTTTTAGGATAACCCGTTCCAAAGATACACTTCAAAGTATTTTCAGATTAAGTATTTCAAGGTGAACAGTGAATAGTTTTTGAACTATATCTTTGGAACGGGTTGTCGAATAAAGGTGAGCGATATCTTTTTAGAATCAGCACTTCATACTTTCAAAGGAAGCATCAACATTTTTTGCAAAGAAGTTGTATTAAAAAAAATAGCTCCAGGAATACGCATACATCATTCTAAATATGCGTATTTCAAGAGTGGTTTTTTGCAATAAGGCTTCTACATAAAAACTTTTGATGCTGATTTTGAGACTATCAAGAGTAGATTACAAAAAGGTATCAACCAAGTTTTTAGGATAACCCGTTCCAAAGATACACTTCAAAGTATTTTCAGATTATGTATTTCAAGGTGAACAGTGAATAGTTTTTGAACTATATCTTTGGAACGGGTTGTCCAATAAAGGTGAGCGATATCTTTTTATCAGCACTTCATACTTTCAAAGGAAGCATTAACATTTTTTGCAAAGAAGTTGTATTAAAAAAAATAGCTCCAGGAATACGCATACATCATTCTAAATATGCGTATTTCAAGAGTGATTTTTTGGAATAAGGCTTCTACATAAAAACTTTTGATGCTGATTTTGAGAGTATCAAGAGTAGATTACAAAAAGGTATCAACCAAGTTTTTAGGATAACCCGTTCTAAAGATACACTTCAAAGTATTTTCAGATTATGTATTTCAAGGTGAACAGTGAATAGTTTTTGAACTATATCTTTGGAACCGGTTGTCCAATAAAGGTGAGCGATATCTTTTTAGAATCAGCACTTCATACTTTCAAAGGAAGTATCAACATTTTTTGCAAAGAAGTTGTATTAAAAAAAATAGCTCCAGGAATACGCATACATCATTCTAAATATGCGTATTTCAAGAGTGATTTTTTGCAATAAGGCTTCTACATAAAAACTTTTGATGCTGATTTTGAGAGTATCAAGAGTAGATTACAAAAAGGTATCAACCAAGTTTTTAGGATAACCTGTTCCAAAGATACACTTCCAAGTATTTTCAGATTATGTATTTCAAGGTGAACAGTGAATAGTTTTTGAACTATATCTTTGGAACGGGTTGACCAATAAAGGTGAGCGATATCTTTTTAGAATCAGCACTTCATACTTTCAAAGGAAGCATCAACATTTTTTGCAAAGAAGTTGTATTAAAAAAATTGCTCCAGGAATATAGGCATACATCATTCTAAATATGCGTATTTCAAGAGTGATTTTTTGCAATAAGGCTTCTACATAAAAACTTTTGATGCTGATTTTGAGAGTATCAAGAGTAGATTACAAAGAGGTATCAACCAAGTTTTTAGGATAACCCGTTCCAAAGATACACTTCAAAGTATTTTCAGATTATGTATTTCAAGGTGAACAGTGAATAGTTTTGAACTATACCTTTGGAACGGGTTGTCCAATAAAGGTGAGCGATATCTTTTTAGAATCAGCACTTCATACTTTCAAAGGAAGCATCAACATTTTTTGCAAAGAAGTTGTCTTTAAAAAAATAGCTCCAGGAATACGCATACATCATTCTAAATATGCGTATTTCAAGAGTGATTTTTTGCAATAAGGCTTCTACATAAAAACTTTTGATGCTGATTTTGAGAGTATCAAGAGTAGATTACAAAAAGGTATCAACCAAGTTTTTAGGATAACCCGTTCCAAAGATACACTTCCAAGTATTTTCAGATTATGTATTTCAAGGTGAACAGTGAATAGTTTTTGAACTATATCTTTGGAACGGGTTGTCCAATAAAGGTGAGCGATATCTTTTTAGAATCAGCACTTCATACTTTCAAAGGAAGCATCAACATTTTTTGCAAAGAAGTTGTATTAAAAAAAATTGCTCCAGGAATATACGCATACATCATTCTAAATATGCGTATTTCAAGAGTGATTTTTTGCAATAAGGCTTCTACATAAAAACTTTTGATGCTGATTTTGAGAGTATCAAGAGTAGATTACAAAAAGGTATCAACCAAGTTTTTAGGATAACCCGTTCCAAAGATACACTTCAAACTATTTTCAGATTATGTATTTCAAGGTGAACAGTGAATAGTTTTTGAACTATATCTTTGGAACGGGTTGTCCAATAAAGGTAAGCGATATCTTTTTAGAATCAGCACTTCATACTTTCAAAGGAAGCATGAACATTTTTTGCAAAGAAGTTGTATTAAAAAAAAATAGCTCCAGGAATACGCATACATCATTCTAAATATGCCTATTTCAAGAGTGATTTTTTGCAATAAGGCTTCTACATAAAAACTTTTGATGCTGATTTTGAGAGTATCAAGAGTAGATTATAAAAAGGTATCAACCAAGTTTTTAGGATAACCCGTTCCAAAGATACACTTCAAAGTATTTTCAGATTATGTATTTCAAGGTGAACAGTGAATAGTTTTTGAACTATATCTTTGGAACGGGTTGTCCAATAAAGGTGAGCGATATCTTTTTAGAATCAGCACTTCATACTTTCAAAGGAAGCATCCACATTTTTTGCAAAGAAGTTGTATTAAAAAAAATAGCTCCAGGAATACGCATACATCATTCTAAATATGCGTATTTCAAGAGTGATTTTTTGCAATAAGGCTTCTACATAAAAACTTTTGATGCTGATTTTGAGAGTATCAAGAGTAGATTACAAAAAGGTATCAACCAAGTTTTTAGGATAACCCGTTCCAAAGATACACTTCAAAGTATTTTCAGATTATGTATTTCAAGGTGAACAGTGAATAGTTTTTGAATTATATCTTTGGAACGGGTTGTCCAATAAAGGTGAGCGATATCTTTTTAGAATCAGCACTTCATACTTTCAAAGGAAGCATCAACATTTTTAGCAAAGAAGTTGTATTAAAAAAAAATAGCTCCAGGAATACGCATACATCATTCTAAATATGCGTATTTCAAGAGTGATTTTTTGCAATAAGGCTTCTACATAAAAACTTTTGATGCTGATTTTGAGAGTATCAAGAGTAGATTATAAAAAGGTATCAACCAAGTTTTTAGGATAACCCGTTCCAAAGATACACTTCAAAGTATTTTCAGATTATGTATTTCAAGGTGAACAGTGAATAGTTTTTGAACTATATCTTTGGAACGGGTTGTCCAATAAAGGTGAGCGATATCTTTTTAGAATCAGCACTTCATACTTTCAAAGGAAGCATCCACATTTTTTGCAAAGAAGTTGTATTAAAAAAATAGCTCCAGGAATACGCATACATCATTCTAAATATGCGTATTTCAAGAGTGATTTAAGGCTTCTACATAAAAACTTTTGATGCTGATTTTGAGAGTATCAAGAGTAGATTACAAAAAGGTATCAACCAAGTTTTTAGGATAACCCGTTCTAAAGATACACTTCAAAGTATTTTCAGATTATGTATTTCAAGGTGAACAGTGAATAGTTTTTGAACTATATCTTTGGAACGGGTTGTCCAATAAAGGTGAGCGATATCTTTTTAGAATCAGCACTTCATACTTTCAAAGGAAGCATCAACATTTTTTGCAAAGAAGTTGTATTAAAAAAAATAGCTCCAGGAATACGCATACATCATTCTAAATATGCGTATTTCAAGAGTGATTTTTTGCAATAAGGCTTCTACATAAAAACTTTTGATGCTGATTTTGAGAGTATCAAGAGTAGATTACAAAAAGGTATCAACCAAGTTTTTAGGATAACCTGTTCCAAAGATACACTTCCAAGTATTTTCAGATTATGTATTTCAAGGTGAACAGTGAATAGTTTTTGAACTATATCTTTGGAACGGGTTGACCAATAAAGGTGAGCGATATCTTTTTAGAATCAGCACTTCATACTTTCAAAGGAAGCATCAACATTTTTTGGAAAGAAGTTGTATTAAAAAAATTGCTCCAGGAATATAGGCATACATCATTCTAAATATGCGTATTTCAAGAGTGATTTTTTGCAATAAGGCTTCTACATAAAAACTTTTGATGCTGATTTTGAGAGTATCAAGAGTAGATTACAAAGAGGTATCAACCAAGTTTTTAGGATAACCCGTTCCAAAGATACACTTCAAAGTATTTTCAGATTATGTATTTCAAGGTGAACAGTGAATAGTTTTGAACTATACCTTTGGAACGGGTTGTCCAATAAAGGTGAGCGATATCTTTTTAGAATCAGCACTTCATACTTTCAAAGGAAGCATCAACATTTTTTGCAAAGAAGTTGTCTTAAAAAAAATAGCTCCAGGAATACGCATACATCATTCTAAATATGCGTATTTCAAGAGTGATTTTTTGCAATAAGGCTTCTACATAAAAACTTTTGATGCTGATTTTGAGAGTATCAAGAGTAGATTACAAAAAGGTATCAACCAAGTTTTTAGGATAACCCGTTCCAAAGATACACTTCAAACTATTTTCAGATTATGTATTTCAAGGTGAACAGTGAATAGTTTTTGAACTATATCTTTGGAACGGGTTGTCCAATAAAGGTAAGCGATATCTTTTTAGAATCAGCACTTCATACTTTCAAAGGAAGCATGAACATTTTTTGCAAAGAAGTTGTATTAAAAAAAATAGCTCCAGGAATACGCATACATCATTCTAAATATGCGTATTTCAAGAGTGATTTTTTGCAATAAGGCTTCTACATAAAAACTTTTGATGCTGATTTTGAGAGTATCAAGAGTAGATTACAAAAAGGTATCAACCAAGTTTTTAGGATAACCCGTTCCAAAGATACACTTCAAAGTATTTTCAGATTATGTATTTCAAGGTGAACAGTGAATAGTTTTTGAACTATATCTTTGGAACGGGTTGTCCAATAAAGGTGAGCGATATCTTTTTAGAATCAGCACTTCATACTTTCAAAGGAAGCATCAACATTTTTTGCAAAGAAGTTGTATTAAAAAAAATAGCTCCAGGAATACGCATACATCATTCTAAATATGCGTATTTCAAGAGTGATTTTTTGCAATAAGGCTTCTACATAAAAACTTTTGATGCTGATTTTGAGAGTATCAAGAGTAGATTACAAAAAGGTATCAACCAAGTTTTTAGGATAACCCGTTCCAAAGATACACTTCAAAGTATTTTCAGATTAAGTATTTCAAGGTGAACAGTGAATAGTTTTTGAACTATATCTTTGGAACGGGTTGTCCAATAAAGGTTAGCGATATCTTTTTAGAATCAGCACTTCATACTTTCAAAGGAAGCATCAACATTTTTTGCAAGGAAGTTGTATTAAAAAAAATAGCTCCAGGAATACGCATACATCATTCTAAATATGCGTATTTCAAGAGTGATTTTTTGCAATTAGGTTTCTACATAAAAACTTTTGATGCTGATTTTGAGAGTATCAAGAGTAGATTACAAAAAGGTATCAACCAAGTTGTTAGGATAACCCGTTCCAAAGATACACTTCAAAGTATTTTCAGATTATGTATTTCAAGGTGAACAGTGAATAGTTTTTGAATTATATCTTTCGAACGGTTTGTCCAATAAAGGTGAGCGATATCTTTTTAGAATCAGCACTTCATACTTTCAAAGGAAGCATCAACATTTTTTGCAAAGAAGTTGTATTAAAAAAAATAGCTCCAGGAATACGCATACATCATTCTAAATATGCGTATTTCAAGAGTAATTTTTTGCAATAAAGCTTCTACATAAAAACTTTTGATGCTGATTTTGAGAGTATCAAGAGTAGATTACAAAAAGGTATCAACCAAGTTTTTAGGATAACCCGTTCCAAAGATACACTTCAAAGTATTTTCAGATTATGTATTTCAAGGTGAACAGTGAATAGTTTTTGAACTATATCTTTGGAACGGGTTGTCCAATAAACGTGAGCGATATCTTTTTAGAATCAGCACTTCATACTTTCAAAGGAAGCATCAACATTTTTTGCAAAGAAGTTGTATTAAAAAAAATAGCTCCAGGAATACGCATACATCATTCTAAATATGCGTATTTCAAGAGTGATTTTTTGCAATAAGGCTTCTACATAAAAACTTTTGATGCTGATTTTGAGAGTATCAAGAGTAGATTACAAAAAGGTATCAACCAAGTTTTTAGGATAACACGTTCCAAAGATACACTTCAAAGTATTTTCAGATTATGTATTTCAAGGTGAACAGTGAATAGTTTTTGAATTATATCTTTGGAACGGGTTGTCCAATAAAGGTGAGCGATATCTTTTTAGAATCAGCACTTCATACTTTCAAAGGAAGCATATTTATTGCAAACAAGTTGTATTAAAAAAATAGCTCCAGGAATACGCATACATCATTCTAAATATGCGTATTTCAAGAGTGATTTTTTTGCAATAAGGCTTCTACATAAAAACTTTTGATGCTGATTTTGAGAGTATCAAGAGTAGATTACAAAAAGGTATCAACCAAGTTTTTAGGATAACCCGTTCTAAAGATACATTTCCAAGTATTTTCAGATTATGTATTTCAAGGTGAACAGTGAATAGTTTTTGAACTATATCTTTGGAACGGGTTGTCCAATAAAGGTGAGCGATATCTTTTTAGAATCAGCACTTCATACTTTCAAAGGAAGCATATTTATTGCAAACAAGTTGTATTAAAAAAATAGCTCCAGGAATACGCATACATCATTCTAAATATGCGTATTTCAAGAGTGATTTTTTGCAATAAGGCTTCTACATAAAAACTTTTGATGCTGATTTTGAGAGTATCAAGAATAGATTATAAAAAGGTATCAACCAAGTTTTTAGGATAACCCGTTCCAAAGATACACTTCAAAGTATTTTCAGATTATGTATTTCAAGGTGAACAGTGAATAGTTTTTTAACTATATCTATGGAACGGGTTGTCCAATATAGGTAAGCGATATCTTTTTAGAATCAGCACTTCATACTTTCAAAGGAAGCATATTTTTGCAAAGAAGTTGTATTAAAAAAAATAGCTCCAGGAATACGCATACATCATTCTAAATATGCGTATTTCCAGAGTGATTTTTTGCAATAAGGCTTCTACATAAAAACTTTTGATGCTGATTTTGAGAGTATCAAGAGTAGATTACAAAAAGGTATCAACCAAGTTTTTAGGATAACCCGTTCCAAAGATACACTTCAAAGTATTTTCAGATTATGTATTTCAAGGTGAACAGTGAATAGTTTTTGAACTATATCTTTGGGACGGGTTGTCCAATAAAGGTGAGCGATATCTTTTTAGAATCAGCACTTCATACTTTCAAAGGAAGCATGAACATTTTTTGCAAAGAAGTTGTATTAAAAAAAATAGCTCCAGGAATACGCATACATCATTCTAAATATGCGTATTTCAAGAGTGATTTTTTGCAATAAGGCTTCTACATAAAAACTTTTGATGCTGATTTTGAGAGTATCAAGAGTAGATTACAAAAAGGTATCAACCAAGTTTTTAGGATAACCCGTTCCAAAGATACACTTCAAAGTATTTTCAGATTATGTATTTCAAGGTGAACAGTGAATAGTTTTTGAACTATATCTTTGGAACGGGTTGTCCAATAAAGGTGAGCGATATCTTTTTAGAATCAGCACTTCATACTTTCAAAGGAAGCATCAACATTTTTTGCAAGGAAGTTGTATTAAAAAAAATAGCTCCAGGAATACGCATACATCATTCTAAATATGCGTATTTCAAGAGTGATTTTTTTGCAATAAGGCTTCGACATAAAAACTTTTGATGCTGATTTTGAGAGTATCAAGAGTAGATTACAAAAAGGTATCAACCAAGTTTTTAGGATAACCCGTTCCAAAGATACACTTCAAAGTATTATCAGATTATGTATTTCAAGGTGAACAGTGAATAGTTTTTGAACTATATCTTTGGAACGGGTTGTCCAATAAAGGTGAGCGATATCTTTTTAGAATCAGCACTTCATACTTTCAAAGGAAGCATCAACATTTTTTGCAAAGAAGTTGTATTAAAAAAATAGCTCCAGGAAAACGCATACATCATTCTAAATATGCGTATTTCAAGAGTGATTTTTTGCAATAAGGCTTCTACATAAAAACTTTTGATGCTGATTTTGAGAGTATCAAGAGTAGATTACAAAAAGGTATCAACCAAGTTTTTAGGATAACCCGTTCCAAAGATACACTTCAAAGTATTTTCAGATTATGTATTTCAAGGTGAACAGTGAATAGTTTTTGAACTATATCTTTGGAACGTTTTGTCCAATAATGGTGAGCGATATCTTTTTAGAATCAGCACTTCATACTTTCAAAGGAAGCATCAACATTTTTTGCAAAGAAGTTGTATTAAAAAAAATAGCTCCAGGAATACGCATACATCATTCTAAATATGCGTATTTCAAGAGTGATTTTTTGCAATAATCCTAGGCTTGAAAAAAAAACAAAAACTCCTGCTCTTAAGTGATATTTTAGGCTTGCTTGTCAAAAACAGTAATGGATTAAATAAAGATATAGAGATTAGTATGACTGTTGACAATGTAATTATGAAAGAAGGCATCGTTATCAAAACTGCTAAGCTGAATGTAACCTGTACTAAAGGTAATTGCAATGGACGTCAATTTACAGGGCAGTTTCTGGAAGATAGCAGCAACATACTAGCAGAATACAGTGGAATAGGGCTCGAAATATATGCGGATAATTCAATTATGCTTTTGCATTCCTTAGGTATTAGTAAACCAATTAAAAACCGCAAATTGTCTTTTTATCTCTCTCCTCAGAGAGAAAGTGGAGAACATTATGGTACGTTATCCATTAGCAATTTCTACATCAAAGATGCTCCACTACTTAGTACTTTATTGTCGATGTCTTCATTTCCTGGCATTGTAAATGCCATCAAAAATGAAGGTGTATACTTTTACAAATGTAATGCACCTTTTTCATACAAAGATGACACTATTGAAATTGAAAAATCTTGGCTTGAAGGGGCGGAGTTAGGTATTAGCACTGGTGGTAAGCTCGATATTAGAAATGATAAATTCCAGGTTGCAGGACAAGTAATACCAGCATATTCAATTAATAAATCTTTGTTAAAAATTCCTATAATTGGAAAACTTCTTACTGGTGGGAAAAGTAGGGGAATCGTTTCAATAGACTATAAAGCAAGTGGTGATGACAAAAACAATAACGTATCTGTTGATCTTATCTCTTCGCTAACTCCAAACCTATTAAAGAGGTTATTGGGAGTGTTTGATCGCATTATGACAAAAACTAACGAAAGTGGCTTAAAAGGTGGTGTGAGAAAGAAATTTGGTTCGATATGACCAAAAGGGAAGTTATTTAACAAAATTATGGACAAAAATGCAAGAATTTCAGAATGATTACCTGGTTTTTTATTTAGTTGTTTAAGTATAGCATAGTATAGTATAAAAAAACAAAAACTCCTGCTTTTCCTCCGTCATTATTAAATAAAATGCTAGACTGGATCACACGAACTTGCTGTTGTAGCTAACCATTAAAGCTGTTTAGTAGGTATGTAGTCTAGTTATCCTATGCAGGTTTAAGGCCGATGTAGTTAAGATTACTTTATTTCTTAGTATAATGAATTGTCGAATAGATGATTAAAGGAATAGTTACTTAGGTAAATACCAATCTACAAATGTATATTTAAATCTTTGTTATGGATTTGAATTATGTAAGTTACGATAGTAAAATATACATATATATATATATATATATATGGAAACTAAGTATGTAAACATGTGCATATAATAATGAAAATGAAGGATGTATGTGGGTAGGTAGCTATATGCATATAACATATATACATAAGATTCATGTGATTTTTAAAGACACATGTGTATATATAAATGTAAGAGGTCGTACATTTTATGTAGTATTCAGTGACGTACCCAAAGATTAGTAAAAAGGGAATAATAATGGGGTATAGAAATAAATGGATAATACACATAATTAAATGGTTTTATATTGCTTAGTCTTTATAGTTTGAGGCAAAACAAATATGCAATTTGAATTCTTTAAGAATATATCAAAAAAAAATTCAAAAATCGTTGGAGCGGTTTTTTAATAAATTAATTTTTTATGTATAAAATTTCGAAAACATTTTAAGATCTTATTAATACACATATAAAATTCAAATTAAAAAAAAATTCTGTTACTAGTTTTTGAAAAATCGATTTTTCAATAAAAATTGTATTTATTTTTTAAAAATCGAAACATTTTTTTTTGAAAATTTGGTATGAAGTTTTATTAACAATTTTAGGGGGCATTTGTATAAAAAAAATTATTTTATTCAGTTCATTCAATGTTGAGAAAGTCGAAAATATGAAAAGTGGTTCTATGGGAAGTGCCGTTAATAAGTACGAAAAAAAATTTAGAACTGCACCAAACAATTTTCGATCTTGTGGTTGATACATTCGTAATAAAAATTACAATCAAACATGACATTACGATCATAGAAAACACCCTCAATTACGTCTGTCTGTTTAAAAAAAAATATTTATTTCCAAAATAACTGAACTGAATACTTCATACGATGTAGGCCGTCATACATTTATATATACATAATTATGTATCTTTAAAAATCACATGGATCTTATGTACATATGCATATTGCACTTAAATTATAAATAATACAGTGAGGGTTTCCGTTACCTTTTTTATTCAAAACATTCTCTTCGGTATATATATACATATTTATTTAACTTATGAAACATTAACGACCATACATAATATATATTAAATTATTCTAGTAATCAGTACGTAAATATTATTTTATAATTCTGTTCTGATTAGAATGTCTTACACAATTGGATGAATGTTATCTGTTTTTCTTTTCAAGTTTTAGTTCTTCGTTTCGATTGAAATATGTTCTGGGAATTGTTGTACACATATAAAAGTTTAATTAAGAAATAATTTCCCATTGATTCAAGTGGACTCAGGAATGCAGAATCTTTCTGCAAATTTTGTAAATGGCTTCGCCAACGCCGGATTTGTACTGGACAAGCTTTTGAGCGAGAATGGCAACAAATGACTGTACAGGAACAGCTCATTCATTGCTTTCTGATTAAATTGAACAACAATTGCTTTATGCGTTTTGGTACAATTATGTGACTAAGAATTTCTTTACGCTGGATCGAATCGTTCCACCTTCATCGATACTGGGCTTGCTTTACTTGGGAAGACGGAAAGCCACCGAATCTGTTATGAACGATCTGGAAGTTGTGGCTTCACAAGTCTATATGGCCACTGCAATGGAGACATTTGTACATGCGCTGCAGGAACTGGAAAAACTCCCACTCCGCCAAAGCAAAATTTTCCAATGTGCCATATAATCCATTGGTGCATTCAAACAATAAACCGCGATATAGCTGTAGGTAAGTTAATTGAAACTTTACACAAAAATAAAATGTTATATTTAACTTCTAACTCCCAACAGTTCCTTCATCTTCATGGCAATCGAATTCTCCAAAGAGAAAGCATTGCCAGTAAAAGAAATATTCCGTGCTTCAAAGCAACTCCCACCGGATGTAAGAATAGTGTGAGACATAATCTTTTGTTAATATAACATTTCGTAATATTAAACCTTTTCTACTAACAATGTGATCAAACACAAGAGCAAGTAAATACGATCCAACCGTGCATTTTCACTTGCACTTTCCGATGAATTTCCATAGCAGGAACAAAGCAAATATTTATCAACCAACAAAGAGGTAGAACTACTCAACGACGAAAAATGAAAAGAATTCATAGTAAGTATAATAAGTTGAGTTTTTTTTTGTTTAATGGATTGCTAGTATATTTTATTATAAAAAGTTATGTTATAAAAAAATTAATTACTATAACAAATTTACTAAAAATCAATAAAATCAATTTTTTTGTGATCTAGAATTACGGATTACCTTTTTGCAAATTTTACAATTTAAAAAATCGAACCCGAAATCAAACTTGATATTCCGTCTGTCTCTCTATCGGTCCATATAAATATGTATATCCATTTCTTCTACCTAATTATATTTCATTTTTACGCATAATAATGACTAAATTACATACATACACCTGTTTTTGCTATCTACGTCACTGAATACCTACCTACTTACAGTATATACTATTTGGGCTCTCATACATTTATATACCTATATATCATTAAATATCAAATGAATATTATGTATATTGCACCTATCATATAAAATTATATGCATATATCTACCTACTTATCACCAACTTACACTTTCAATGTACATTGTATGTATAAACATTTACATGCCTACATATTCATATTTGAATGTACCTCTAGGTACACAATTATCATCCTAATTTCCGTAATTAAAATCTATAATCTAGATTTAAACATAAATTTGTAGGTATGTAGGTACCTAAGTAACTATTCCTTGAATCATCCATTCAATCCATTATACTAAAAACTTACCTACATATTTGGACCTACCTACTAATAGCGTCAATGTTTAGCTACATTAAAAAATATTCAAATTTAGTTTAAAACTAATAAATAAAAATGAAAAATAGAAACTTGAAGTTATGAATTTGGATCGGGCCAGAGCAAATTAAATTTATAAACTTTAAACTTTAAATTTATAAATTTGACTATTCTTTTAATTTCCATTTCAAAAATAATAAATTACGTACAAAACGCAAATCAAGTTAGTAGTTTCTGATATCTAGGTCACTGAATAGGTACCAACCTACATACATTATGTACTAGGTGGACTCTCTGACATTTATATAAATATATATCTTTAACAACCAAATGAATATTATGTATATTAAAACTATCATATAAAGTTTTATATGCATATATGGATCTACCTAACCAAAACCATCCAACACTTTCATTATACATTATTATGTACCTACATATTTACATACCTAGGGTCCATATACATACATATGTATGTAATGTAGGTACATTTTACCATCCCAATTTACAGAATTAAAATCTATAACATATATTTAAATATACATTTTTAGGTAGATGCTTAGTAACTATTTCCTGAAACATACAATAAATCTATTCATTATACTAAGAACTTACCTAATGATAATTGGACCTACATTCTAACAGCGTCAAAGTTTAGTTACATTAAAGAAAACTCGAAATTTAAAACTAATAAATCGGCCCTATCACAGAATTCATCGCAAACGAAAATCTACTGCGAATCCTGAAAAATCTATCCTAGCATCCATTAGTAGTCGAAAATCATAAAATCGGATTTCATAATCTCTAAATATTTACAGATTGTTTAATTTTTACTTTACAGATAGTTTTTGTGGGAAATTTGCTGCGTGTGAATCCAATTTCTATGAAACTGCTTGCGTATGCAATGGAGTCTTGTGTTTTGATTCAGTTCAATGGAGAAATATCTGCTGCAGTCAATGAGACCGATGACGACACACACACCAACACCGATGATGCGAAGCACAGGCGACAACTGTTGCAGATGATTCTGCCTCACAAACTGCAAGACACCACATCATCCACCTCATCCAATATTGAAATAAAATAGGATCATAATAATTAACATTGATTGTGTTCTTGGCAAAAATGTGATCTTATTCTATTCTTCATAATGTTCTATATATCTCTGTGAGCAGCAAACTTTTTTGTAATGAATAATAATAATAATTTTAATTATTTTGTGTTGTCATTAATACAATATTTATATATATATACATGTATATGATTCTTTGTTTATTTTCGGGAATGTTTGTTCAACCTCACCTTTAAAAAAAAAACGTCGAATTTTAAAAACACGAAAGAACTACTTTTAGATATCAATTTTTCGAAATAATTGTTTGATTATAAAATGATTGAAAGGCTTTAGAAGCTGAGTTTAATTTACACTCAGAACAGTTACAATCATCGAAATCAAGCAAGTAGTTTGGAAATTAGAGCTTGGCGTATGTACTGATTTCAAGATTTTTCTTGATATCAGTAGAAATTTCTTGGATTTGCTACTTTGGACAAGCTGTAATTTCCAAAGTACTTGCTTGATCTCGATGATTTAAACTGTTGTGAGTTTTAATTTATGTCAGCTTGTAAATTCTTGAAACCGTTTTCAATTCGAGGAATTATTTCAAAAAAATTGCATCTGAAAGTAATTTTGTAATTTTTCATTTTTTTTTAAACACGAAGAAACTACTCTTAGATAGCAATTTTTTTAAATAATTGTTTGATTATAAAATGATTGAAAGGATTTAGACGCTGAGGTTAATTTACACTCAGAACAGTTACAATTATCAAAATCAAGCAAGTAATTTGGAAATTAGAGCTTTGCGTAAGTACTGATTTCAAGATTTTTGTTGATATAAGTAGAAATTTCTTGGATTTGCTACTTTGGACAAGCTGTCATTTCCAAAGTACTTGCTTGATCTCGATGATTTAAACTGTTGTGAGTTTTAATTTATGTCAGCTTGTAAATTCTTGAAACCGTTTTCAATTCGAGCAAATATTTCAAAAAATTTGCATCTGAAAGTAATTTTGTAATTTTTCATTTTTTTTTAAACACGAAGAAACTACTTTTAGATAGCTATTTTTCTAAATAATTGTTTGATTATAAAATGATTGAAAGGATTTAGAAGCTGAGGTTAATTTACACTCAGAACAGTTACAATCAGCGAAATCAAGCAAGTAATTTGGAAATTAGAGCTTTGCGTAAGTACTGATTTCAAGATTTTTCTTGATATAAGTAGAAATTTCTTGGATTTGCTACTTTGGACAAGCTGTCATTTCCAAAGTACTTGCTTGATCTCGATGATTTAAACTGTTGTGAGTTTTAATTTATGTCAGCTTGTAAATTCTTGAAACCGTTTTCAATTCGAGCAATTATTTCAAAAAAATTGCATCTGAAAGTAATTTTGTAATTTTTCATTTTTTTTTTAAACACGAAGAAACTACTCTTAGATAGCAATTTTTTTAAATAATTGTTTGATTATAAAATGATTGAAAGGATTTAGACGCTGAGGTTAATTTACACTCAGAACAGTTACAATTATCAAAATCAAGCAAGTAATTTGGAAATTAGAGCTTTGCGTAAGTACTGATTTCAAGATTTTTGTTGATATAAGTAGAAATTTCTTGGATTTGCTACTTTGGACAAGCTGTCATTTCCAAAGTACTTGCTTGATCTCGATGATTTAAACTGTTGTGAGTTTTAATTTATGTCAGCTTGTAAATTCTTGAAACCGTTTTCAATTCGAGCAATTATTTCAAAAAATTTGCATCTGAAAGTAATTTTGTAATTTTTCATTTTTTTTAAACACGAGAAACTACTTTTAGATAGCAATTTTTCTAAATAATTGTTTGATTATAAAATGATTGAAAGGATTTAGAAGCTGAGGTTAATTTACACTCAGAACAGTTACAATCATCGAAATCAAGCAAGTAATTTGGAAATTAGAGCTTTGCGTAAGTACTGATTTCAAGATTTTTCTTGATATAAGTAGAAATTTCTTGGATTTGCTACTTTGGACAAGCTGTCATTTCCAAAGTACTTGCTTGATCTCGATGATTTAAACTGTTGTGAGTTTAAATTTATGTCAGCTTGTAAATTCTTGAAACCGTTTTCAATTCGAGCAAATATTTCAAAAAATTTGCATCTGAAAGTAATTTTGTAATTTTTCATTTTTTTTAAACACGAAGAAACTACTTTTAGATAGCAATTTTTCTAAATAATTGTTTGTATTAAAGTATTACAGTAGTAACTACTCAGCAACACTTAAAAGTATAGTACTTATAATACATGTAATAGAATTATCTTTTGAATTACAATGCATACATTGTAATGTAATAATTGGATTAAAACTAAATGGCTCAGTCCTTTAATAAACTTGTACGAAATAGGAAATCAGTCTTTTATTTCTGGTTTGGTTAGCTTCTTTTCGTAACAAAGGTTATGGGCCCAGGTTGTAACTCTTTTGTATATTATCTGTTAATATGAGTTCCGGGCTATATCAAATCGACAAGTTGGACGACGATAACTATGACTGCTGGAAAGTCCAAATGCGGTCAATATTAGTTCATAGTGAACTTTGGGCCTACGTTTCTGGGGAAACACCTGCACCAGCTCCCACCGCTTCGACTGAGGATATTTCAAAGTGGAAGATAAAGGATGGGAAGGCGCTCGCGACGATGCTGTTATCTGTGAAAACCTCGCAAGTACTGCACATTAAGAACTGCGCTACATCAATGGCAGCATGGGCGAAATTGGAAGAACTACATTCTCCCAGGGGGCCAGCGAGAAAGGTAACTTTATTCCAACAACTTTTAAATTTAAAAATGGCGGAAAATTCATCTGTGATCAGTCATCTTAATAATATTTTTGATTTGTTGGAAAAATTAAAAGAAGTTGACATCAAAATGCAGGATGAATTGATGTGTATAATCTTGCTTTCTAGCTTGCCAAAAAGCTATGATAATTTCGTTATAGCAATTCAATCACGAGACGATTTACCAAATCCGCATGCATTGAAGACAAAGTTGATGGAGGAAGGTAAAAGACGAGAATCATGACATTGGAGAATCTGCATTTTTCTCTAAGAACAGATTCAAAAATCAGCCCCAATCATCTAATTCCCAGCAGCAGCGACAACATCCTCAACCTAAAAAGCGGCGTGTTAAGTGCTATAAGTGTCATAAAAAGGGACACCTCGCTTCTTCTTGCCCAGAACAAAGTTCATCTGCGCAGTGGTCAAATTTTGCTATGCTAAATACAGTGAACGGTTCATAGAGTTGACGAAAAATATATGGGTACTTGATAGCGGCAGTACAGCTCATATGTGTTGCGAAAAAAATATGTTTGCCTCTCTTAGATCACATATAGAGAAAATAGAGCTAGCGGCAAATAATTATATACAATCAGAAGGTATTGGTGACGTAATAATCGAAACAACCGCAATGCATATAATATTTCATGATGTTCTTTTTGTTCCGCTACTTAACACAAATTTCATGTCTGTGAGCAAGATAACCGAGAATCAGCATACGGTTTTGTTCAATAACAAAGGCGCAGTGATAATGAATTATCAAGGTAAGACAGTCTTAAATGCGATGAAGTGCGGGAGATTATTTCTGTTTACGAATAATAGAAATAATAAACTGCTGCATATTAATACTAGCGCAGATAATTTAATGAATTGGCATCAAAGGTTCGGGCATTTAAATTACAAAGATTTACAATTCTTATTCAAAAATAAAATGGTGCTCGGACTCGATTTAACAGGCAATATAAATGCATTAGAGTGTGAAACGTGCATCAAAGGAAAGTTGTTTACTTTGCCATTTACTAACTCAAGTATCCGGAGCACCCAAGTGCTAGAAATCGTCCATAGCGACATTTGCGGTCCTATGAGAGTGCCCACACCAGGCGGCTTTAAATATTTTTCTTTGTTCATCGATGATTTCAGTCGGTATATTTATATTCATTTACTGAAAAATAAAAGTGACATTTTCGAAGCATTTAAAATATTTAAGGCCAAGGTCGAATTAGAAACGTCAAGAAAAATCAAAGCGATTCGCACCGATAATGGTTGTGAGTACCTGAGCAAACAGTTTTCTGATTTCTTGAATAACGAGGGTATTCAGCGACAGCTCACTGTTCAGTATACACCGCAACAAAATGGCGTCGCTGAGCGAGCCAATAGAACGATTGTGGAGATGGCGAGGTGTTTGCTCCTCAGCTCGGGTCTTCCAGAGATGTTGTGGGGAGAAGCAGTGAAAACTGCCGTATATCTTCGCAATCGCTCTTATACCAGAGCGCTTGAAAATGTCACTCCTTTCGAAGCTTGGACTGGAAGAAAGCCCTCAGTGAAACATCTCAGGATCTTCGGTTGTAAAGCGATTATGCTCGACAAGAGGCCGGGGAAGTCTAAGTTTGCTACTAAAGGTATCGAGTGCTATATGATTGGCTACTCCTCCGAGTCAAAGGCATACTTGCTGTATGAAACGAAAACGAGAAGGCTTTACAAGAGCCGTGATGTCAGATTCTTAGACAAAATCCACAAAACTGATGCTGATGTCGTTATTGCAAAAAACGAAATGAAAAAGGATGCTGATGTCGTTGTTTCAAAGACTGAAATGAAAAAGGATACTGATGACGAGCAGCAGAACGAGCAGGAAGAGGAGAACGCAAATGATTTCTTTGATGCTGAAGACGATGAATCTGTTGAGGGACTTAGTGTCGAGAATAATTCTGGTGCTATATGCGATGGTGGTAATGGTGAAAATATTGGCAGCGTTGCTCGTGGAGATAGTGATGGGAAAAACGGTGAAGCTTCATGGGGATCGGTAACAAAAGCTGAAGAAAATAAATTGGGTAGATGCAGAGCAAAAACACCATGTATTCCTAGCAAAACACATAACCTACGCTCGGGTCAACAGCAAAAACTTTGTGTCCAATTGGACAAATCTAATATTTCTTTGTCTAATCCCCTTACTGTTTCAGAGGCCTTAAGTAGAAGCGATGGTACAAGATGGTTAGAGTCAATGCAAATTGAATTTGATTCAATAAAGGCGAATGATACGTGGGAATTAGTAGATCCACCAGAAAACAAACAAATCATCAGATGCAAATGGGTCTTCAACCTAAAACGAGACAAGAAAGGTAAAGTTGTGCGGTATAAAAGTCGTTTGGTAGCAAAGGGGTGTAGCCAAAAATTTGGCATCAACTACACCGAAACTTTTTCACCTGTGGTACGATTTTCCTCCCTGAGGCTCATCTTATCCCTGGCTGCTGAATACGATTTAGTGGTACACCAAATGGACGTGACAGCGGCATATCTCAATGGAGATTTAAAGGAGGATGTTTTCATTAGCCAACCGGAGCGATTTGTGGATAAAGATCATCCACAAAAAGTGTGTAAGTTGAAAAAAGCGCTATACGGATTAAAGCAGGCCAGCCGGGAATGGAATGCCAAGCTGGATAATGTTCTTAAAAACCTCGGCTTCAATCAGTGCAAAGCGGATACGTGTGTGTACACGAAGAACACACCAGATGAGGTTAACATAATTGCTGTCTATGTAGATGACATTCTCTTAGCTTGCTCAAATCCACAATTTTTAACTACAATCAAAGGACAAATTAGTTTGGAGTTTGACGTAGTGGGTAAAGGTCCAATCGATCATTTTCTCGGAATTGAAATCAGCGTTGAGAAGAGTAAGATTTGCATATCGCAGCAACTATTTATTCGAAGTTTGTTGGAAAAATTTGGAATGATGCAAACCCGGAAATGTAGTACTCCTTTGGATCCTGGGCAGAAGTTTGTGCGGTGTAATGGTTGTTCCGGATGTGGGAAGGTAGATTCAACTGCATACCAGTCACTTATTGGATCTCTCCTGTACTTAGGTGTATGTACCAGGCCGGACATTATTCACTCTGTGAATAAACTTTCACAATTTAATGTGAATCCTCATGATGAACATCTTGCTGCAGCCAAACATATATTAAGGTATCTTAATAACACTTATCATTTTAAACTGTCTTACAGAAAAACTGGCGGTCAGCTTAAGTGTTTCGCTGACGCTGACTGGGCTGGCAGCAGCGACGATCGGAAGTCCTTCACTGGATATGACTTCTTCATTGGCGATTGTAACGCAGCAATTACTTGGGAATCGAAGAAACAACCTAGCCCTAAGTAGCACCGAAGCTGAATACATGGCGTTGTCAGCAGCCTCGAGAGAAGCGGTATATCTGCGTTCATTTGTGATGGAGTTGGGTTTTTCTCAAATTGTGAAGGATCCTATTGAGTTAGATGGTGATAATTTAAGTTCTCAACAACTTATTAAAAATCCAGTTTACCATAGCCGTAGTAAGCATATCGATATAAGAGTACACTATGTACGAGAAGTTTTTGAAAAGAACTTAATAAAATTAAAATATGTTCCTACCGATGACATGGTTTCAGACGTTCTTACGAAGAATTTATCTAAAACAAAACACATACAATTTTCAAAAATGTTGGGCTTAAATTGATCAATAAATATTAAAATATTTTTTAAATGTTTGAATATACTTGTTAAGTTTTGAGGGGTAGTATTAAAGTATTATAGTAGTAGTATACTACTCAGCAACACTTAAAAGTATAGTACTTATAATACATGTAATAGAATTATCTTTTGAATTAGAATGCATACATTGTAACATAGAGAAAATAATTAAATAGAATAATTAATTAAAATGCCTTAAACACCCGCAAATTTTTTTTGAGTTGAGTAAGAGAAAACTCTCTTAAATTACTCATTTTTTCCTATCCGTGAATACATGAGAGTGGTGGATTAAAAAACCCTTTTGCTCAAACTGACAGATAATTTTTTTTGTTGTTGGTTTGTCAAAAGTCTGTCTGACATTTCTAATTACCAAAACTTAATTAATAGTTTTTTTTCACATTTGGTAAGTTTCATTTCATATTTATTTAATTATTCTTTATTTCAATAAAAGAAATATATAACTACATGTCTTTTTTTCAGGTTGAATATATAATTGTTAAATTTGATGAACAAAATAAAGTGGCAAGGGTCTCACTGAGAGCCCAAGAAATCCTTGAAAAATTAAATGCAAAAGAACTTGCTGATCAGAACGGCGTTAAATCCCTATGGCGACCCGAATATGGAGGTTATATGATCGAAGGTACGCCTGGCATACCATTTGGAGGTTTGCTGGCGCATTTTAATCTTGTCGAAGCAAATATGAGAAACCGTGAACCGTTTCTGAACTGCTCAAGCCAGACGAATGTGTAATGTCGATTACAAATTTTCCACGTCTTGGTTGTCCATCGTTGGCTGGCTTTAACTGCCGCTTCGCCCATAAATCGAGGCTATCTAACAGAATCGGATTGTCGTTGGAATGTTATAAGTGCGTCTGTCGATTGTCGTACCGAAGAAGAACGAGGTTTGAAACCTCTTAAAGAAAACAAATTTAGAATTCTAAAGTCGAGATATGATTCCATTGATTGTTCCAGAAGGTGAAAGGTATAGACTTGGAGTTATATTCTATGCCTTCATGTTTAACATTGTATTTTTTTGTTTGTATTTACAGATACAATGATGTGCCTCTAGTTTATGATGAAGCTGTCTACCAACGCTTGCGTAGTGGAGAAATTGATCATCTATTAGCACAACACGTTGCTCATCTATTCATCCGTGAGACAGTATCTTTGTTCAGTGAAAGAGTTGATCAGAATGACGAGGAAGACACAGATCATTTTGAGAACATTCAATCGACCAACTGGCAGACAATGCGTTTCAAAGCACCGCCACCAAATTCGTCGATTGGTTGGCGTGTTGAATTCCTACCATGCGAAGCTCAGATGACAGATTTTGAAAATGCAGCATTTGTGTGCTTCGTTGTCCTTCTAACTAGAGTCATACTTTCCTATCAATTGGATTTCCTAATTCCAATTAGTAAAGTAGATGCAAATATGCAAACAGCACAAAAACGCGATGCTTGTCGGAAGGAAAAATTCTGGTTTAGAAAATCAATTCAGAAAACCAAACCATACGGAGAACAAGTAAATGGACACGGATGTTGTCCCGATGAATATGATCGATTATCTATTGATGAAATCATAAATGGAAAGGTAATTTGTAAAAATTTCATTCTCTCAAATCTTAATTTTAATTTAAATGCAATTTTTTTCTTAAACTGATGGCTTTCCAGGACTCATTCCACCAATCAAAAGTTACCTACAATCGATGGAAGTCGATGCCGATACCCAGTGTACCATTGAGCAGTACTTACGTTTGATACAAGAACGAGCATCTGGAGAATTCACAACAACTGCCACATGGATGAGAGAGGAAGTTCTTAATCATCCAGAATACAAGTAAGTTTTTTTATCCTTTTTAGTAAATTATAGAATTTTTTATTTTTGAATATTATTTTGTTTGAAATTGAAATTTATTTTTAGTTTTTTTTTCAGAAAAGACTATTGTTAGTGGTCACATCAACTTTGATCTTATGATGAAGATCAAACAGATACAAGAAAAAAAACTTCTAGTGCCTTCGCTTCTTGGACAGGATAATAATTCCAAAATGAAAGATTCCATTCCACAGGCACTGCAAAAGCATTTAGCCAAGAGTAGTTGTAATAAATGACCAGCAACGCAATCATCATCATCATCATTTACAACACTTCTTGATCAGCATTGTAATACCAATATTTTTACAACACAAGTACTTACAGCTTAAATATTCAAATAAGTATGAACGTATGTATAACAGAATTCTCTACGAGTAGAAAAGCCGGACGATATTGTGCATTTATGGAGAATAAAAGCGTGTGAAAAGGATGGGAACTAAATTCTGTAAAACAGAATTTGAATAAATACAAAGGTGCATAAGATGATATTGTAACGAGGTTTTGAATTTTAATAATTAAAGTCGGTTTAAGAAATCATATTTCACATTTTATGTAAAAAACAAAAACGAAATAAAACAAATAGTATAGCTAAAAGCTGTTGTTCACAAAAGAGACTATCGAATTTACTATTTTGAAATATACATAATTGGATGTTTTTTCCAGAAAAGTGAAGACAGTGGTTTTGATTGGGAATAATTTTAAAGGAATTAATAATAATAGATTTATTTTATTTGTAACCTATAGGTAGCGCATTTAGCTATTTGGCGGGATAGGTCAATATTTAAAGACCTTACTTTCTATTATATTTTAATTTGCCATTCAAAATGGAAAGTTATTTGTCTTCGAAAAATCATTATGCATTTGTAAATGGTTTTAATTAAAATGGCATTACCTAAGACGAAAACATTTAAACTACCTCCTCGTAAAAACGGAACGTACGCAAGTCTAAATCTGAGATCAAGCAAGTACTTTGGAAATGACAGCTTGTCCAAAATAGCAAATCCAAGAAATTTCTACTGATATCAAGAAAAATCTTGAAATCAGTACTTACGCCAAGCTCTAATTTCCAAACTACTTGCTTGATTTCGATGATTGTAACGGTTCTGAGTGTAAATTAACCTTAGCTTCTAAATCCCTGCAATCATTTTAAATTCAAAAAATTATTTCGAAAAATTGCTATCTAAAAGTAGTTTCTTCGTGTTTTAAAAAAAAATGAAAAATTACAAAATTACTTTCAGATACAAATATTTTGAAATATTTGTTCGAATTGAAAACGGTTTCAAGAACTTACAAGCTGACATAAATTAAAACTCACAACAGTTTAAATCATCGAGATCAAGCAAGTACTTTGGAAATGACAGCTTGTCCAAAGTAGCAAATCCAAGAAATTTCTACTGATATCAAGAAAAATCTTGACATCAGTACTTACGCCAAGCTCTAATTTCCAAACTACTTGCTTGATTTCGATGATTGTAACGGTTCTGAGTGTGAATTAACCTTAGCTTCTAAATCCCTGCAATCATTTTAAATTCAAAAAATTATTTCGAAAAATTGCTATCTAAAAGTAGTTTCTTCGTGTTTTAAAAAAAATGAAAAATTACAAAATTACTTTCAGATGCAAATTTTTTGAAATATTTGCTCGAATTGAAAACGGTTTCAAGAATTTACAAGCTGACATAAATTAAAACTCACAACAGTTTCAATCATCGAGATCAAGCAAGTACTTTGGAAATTACAGCTTGTCCAAAGTAGCAAATCCAAGAAATTTCTACTGATATCAAGAAAAATCTTGAAATCAGTACTTACGCCAAGCTCTAATTTCCAAACTACTTGCTTGATTTCGATGATTGTAACGGTTCTGAGTGTAAATTAAACTTAGCTTCTAAATCCCTGCAATAATTTTAAATTCAAAAAATTATTTCGAAAAATTGCTATCTAAAAGTAGTTTCTTCGTGTTTTAAAAAAAATGAAAAATTACAAAATTACTTTCAGATGCAAATTTTTTGAAATATTTGCTCGAATTGAAAACGGTTTCAAGAATTTACAAGCTGACATAAATTAAAACTCAGAACAGTTTCAATCATCGAGATCAAGCAAGTACTTTGGAAATTACAGCTGTCCAAAGTAGCAAATCCAAGAAATTTCTACTGATATCAAGAAAAATCTTGAAATCAGTACTTACGCCAAGCTCTAATTTCCAAACTACTTGCTTGATTTCGATGATTGTAACGATTCTGAGTGTAAATTAACCTTAGCTTCTAAATGCTTGTAATTATTTTATAATCAAACAATTATTTAGAAAAATTGCTATCTAAAAGTAGTTTTTTCGTGTTTTTAAAGTTAGACCGTTTTTTTAAAGGTGAAGTTGAACAAACATTCCCGAAAATAAAAAAAAAGAATCATATACATGTATATATATATATAAATATTGTATTAATGACAACACAAAATAATTAAAATTATTATTATTATTCATTACAAATAAGTTTGCTGCTCACAAAGATATATAGAACATTAGGAAGAATAGAATAAGATCACATTTTTGCCAGGAACACATGAATGTTAATTATTATGATCCTTTTTTATTTCAATATTGGATGATGTGGATGATGTGGTGTCTTCTGTTGAAGATTATGTAGCAGTTTGTGAGGCAGAATCATCTGCAACAGTTGTCGCCTGTCGTCGGTGTTGGTGTGTGTATCGTAATCGGTCTCATTGACTGCAGCAGATATTTCTCCATTGAACTGAATCAAACACAAGGCACAATTGGATTCACACGCAGCAAATTTCCAACAAAAACTATCTGTAAAATAAAAATTTAAAAATCTGTAAATATTTAGAGAATTTGAAATCCGATTTTATGATTAATAATAATAATGGATGCTATGATAGATTTTTCAGGATTCGTAGTAGATTTGCGATTGCGATGGATTCTGTGATAGGGCCGATTTATTAGTTTTAAATTTCGAGTTTTCTTTAATGTAACTAAACTTTGACGGTGTTTGTATGTAGGTCCAATTATCATTAGGTAAGTTTAAAGCCGATGTAGGTAAGTTCTTAGTATAATGAATAGAATTATTGTATGTTTCAGGAAATAGTTACTAGGTACCTACCTAAAAATGTATATTTAAATCTATGTTATGGATTTTAATTCTGTAAATTGGGATGGTAAAATGTACCTACATTACATACATCTGTGGTCACAAGCCATAACCGCTTAAGTCGATTTTTCATACTTTTCAGGAGAGCATTTTGAAATTTCAAATGCTCTCTAGAACTAAAATTTTGTATATTCTAAAGATTTTGGTATGCAAATTTGAAGAAAAAGTGTAGTTTAATAAAATATAGAGGGCAAGAAATATCAAATTTGAAATTAAAGTATAGAAATGAACGAAAAATACACATAGGCTGTTATGGCTTATTAAATATTGCAATTCAAAAAAGCCTAACTCTAAAAAGGCTGTTTTTCCATATCACGAGGGAGTATTATAATATTCGTGTATCCACTTAAGTCGTTATTCCTTGTTAAATAATCAGCGATAAGATTTCGCATGTTGAGTTAGGTTCTTCTTCCTTACCAATGATTGGTGGAATTTTATCGACATAAGCTAGATTTCTTCAGTATCTTTTGGTTGCGTTAGATGTTTTTTTTTTCATTTTCTTCCAACTACAACTTTAACTTCATTTATCTTTTATTTGAAAGAAAGCAAAATTATCAAAAAAATATATTTTAAATTATTATAAACAAACTAGATTTAATTTTAACATGTCAATTTATTAAAGTAGAAATGTAAATGAAAATAAATAATTTTCGGCTACTATGCTACCGTTAATACATTTTTTAAAACAAGAATTTCATTTAAATATCTTCTTCTTTGTCAACGTCTGTTAAATCAGGATGAATATTTGGCTCATCCACATTAGATGCAAGGTTGTCATAGAAGGGATGGAAATCGGGATTAATATACTGTTTTAAATCCATGAGATCTTTCTTTTTCTCTTGGGAGATTTTTGGTAATTCTGTTACGTGCCATAAATCGTTAATTTTTAAAACAGCTCCTCTCTTTTATTCCAAATTTAATTTTTTTCCATAATGAACAATGATTTAAGCCTAACTCAAGAAAGGTCAGTATGAAAAATCACACAATAGTAAACTAAAAGATTTAACTTAAGTTATGAAACCAACGTTAAAAAAAATAAATTCGTCCGAGTTAAGTTGTTTTTCCAAATCATTATTTTAAAAAACTGACTTAGGCTATTAGGTTTTTTGGCTATAACTTCAGTTCCAAGAAAGATACAGTCCTAAAAAATTGAGTGGAGCTAGAAATCGATACTTCGAACAGGAATATCATAAAAAGTCAATTTCGACCTAATTCGATTTAAGCGGTTATGGCTTGTGACCACTGACATATGTATGTATATGGACCCTAGGTATGTAAATATGTAGGTACATAATAATGTATAATGAAAGTGTTGGATGGTTATGTATCTATATGCATATAAAACTTTATATGATAGTTTTAATATACATAATATTCATTTGATTTTGAAAGATATATATTTATATAAATGTCAGAGAGTCCACCTAGTACATAATGTATGTAGGTTGGTACCTATTCAGTGACCTAGATATCAGAAACTACTAAATCGATTTGCGTTTTGTACGTAATTTATTATTTTTGAAGTGGAAATTAAAAGAATAGTCAAATTTATAAATTTAAAGATTAAAGTTTATAAATTTAATTTGCTCTCCAAATTCATAACTTCAAGTTTCTATTTTTCATTTTTATTTATTAGTTTTAAACTAAATTTGAATATTTTTAAATGTAGCTAAACATTGACGCTATTAGTAGGTAGGTCCAAATATGTAGGTAAGTTTTTAGTATAATGGATTGAATGGATGATTCAAGGAATAGTTACTTAGGTACCTACATACCTACAAATTTATATTTAAATCTAGATTATAGATTTTAATTACGGAAATTAGGATGACAGTTGTGTACCTACACTTCATACAGATATGAATATGTAGGCATGTAAACGTGTATACATACAATGTACATTGAAAGTGTAGGTTGGTGATAAGTAGGCAGAGATATATGCTTATAATTTTATATGATAGGTGTAATATACATAATATTCATTTGATTTTTAATGATATATAGGTATATAAATGTATGAGAGCCCAAATAGTATATACTGTAAGTAGGTAGGTATTCAGTGACGTAGATAGCAAAAACATGTGTATGTATGTAATTAAGTCATTATTATGCGTAAAAATGAAATATAATTAGGTAGAAGAAATGGATATACATATTTATATCGACCGATATACTTGCTCTTGTGTTCGATCACATTGTTAGTAGAAAAGGTTTAATATTACGAAATGTTATATTAACAAAAGATTATGTCTCACACTATTCTTACATCCGGTGGGAGTTGCTTTGAAGCACGGAATATGCTAGACAATCCATGCATATATTTCTTTTACTGGCAATGCTTTCTCTTTGGAGAATTCGATTGCCATGAAGATGAAGGAACTGTTGGGAGTTAGAAGTTAAATATAACATTTTATTTTTGTGTAAAGTTTCAACTAACTTACCTACAGCTATATGGCTGTTTATTGTGGGTATGGCACATTGGAAAATTTTGCTTTGGTGGAGTGGGAGTTTTTCCAGTTCCTGCAGCGCATGGACAAATGTCTCCATTGCAATGGCCATATAGACTTGTGAAGCCACAACTTCCAGAGCGTTCATAACAGCTTCGGGGGTTTTCCGTCTTCCCAAGTAAAGCAAGCCCAGTATCGATGAAGGTGGAACGATTCGATCCAGCGTAAAGAAATTCTTAGTCACATAATTGTACCAAAACGCATGGAGCAATTGTTGTTCAATTTAATCAGAAAGCAATGAATGAGCTGTTGCTGTACAGTCATTTGTTGCCATTCTCGCTCAAAAGCTTGTCCAGTACAAACCCGGCGTTGGCGAAGCCATTTACAAAACTTGCAGCCAGATTCTGCATTCCTGAGTCCACTTGAATCAATGGGAAATTATTTCTTAATTAAATTTTTTATGTGTACAACAATTCCCAGAACATATTTCAATCGAAACCAAGAACTAAAACTTGAAAAGAAAAACAGATAACATTCATCCAATTGTGTAAGACATTATAATAAGAGCAGAATTATAAACAAATATTTACGTACTGATTACTAGAATAATTTAATATATATTATGTATGGTCGTTAATGTTTCATAAGTTAAATAAATATGTATATATATACCGAAGCGAATGTTTTGAATAAAAAAAGGTAACGGAAACCCTCACTGTATTATTTATAATTTAAGTGCAATATGCATATGTACATAAGATCCATGTGATTTTTAAAGATACATAATTATGTATATATAAATGTATGACGGCGTACATCGTATGAAGTATTCAGTTCAGTTATTTTGGAAATATATATTTTTTTTTTAAACTCAAAATTTCAAAAACGAATCAATAGATTTTTTCGAAACTTCGTAATTGGTATTTTTTTGACTTTATCTTAATAGTTAAAAAAAAACTTCTTTTAGTTATATGCATATAGCTACCTACCCACCTACATCCTTCGTGTTCATTATTATATTTATATGTTTACATACCTAGGTTCCATCTATGTATGTACCTACATACATATTACTCTCCTATATTACAAATTTAAAATCCATACTATAAATTTAAATATGCTTTTGTAGGTAGGTACATGTGTAGCTATTCCTTGAATCATCCACTCGACAAGTCATTGTACTAAGAATCAAGGTAATCATACTAACATCGACTTCAAACCTGCATAGGATAACTAGATTACCTACATACTAAATAGCGTCAATGTTTAGCTACATGAAAGTTGTTAGCTCCAAGATCAAAACAACCCGTTCCAAAGATATAGCTCAAAAGCTATTCACTGTTCACCTTGAAATACATAATCTGAAAATACTGTGAAGTGTATCTTTGAAACGGGTTATCCTAAAAACTTGGTTGATACCTTTTTGTAATCTACTCTTGATACTCTCAAAATCAGCATCAAAAGTTTTTATGTAGAAGCCTTATTGCAAAAAATCACTCTTGAAATACGCATATTTAGAATGATGTATGCGTATTCCTGGAGCAATTTTTTTTAATACAACTTCTTTACAAAAAATGTTGATGCTTTCTTTGAAAGTATGAAGTGCTGATTCTAAAAAGATATCGCTCACCTTTATTGGACAACCCGTTGCAAAGATATAGTTGAAAATCTATTCACTGTTCACCTTGAAATACATAATCTGAAAATACTGTGAAGTGTATCTTTGGAACGGGTTATCCTAAAAACTTGGTTGATACCTTTTTGTAATCTACTCTTGATACTCTCAAAATCAGCATCAAAAGTTTTTATGTAGAAGCCTTATTGCAAAAAATCACTCTTGAAATACGCATATTTAGAATGATGTATGCGTATTCCTGGAGCAATTTTTTTTAATACAAAAATGTTGATGCTTTCTTTGAAAGTATGAAGTGCTGATTCTAAAAAGATATCGCTCACCTTTATTGGACAACCCGTTGCAAAGATATAGTTCAAAATCTATTCGTATTCTATATTAAATAATATGTGTCTAAGAATCACATGAATCTTATGTATGCAGATTGCACCTAAATTATAAAGTTATATGCATATAACTACCTACCCACCTACATCCTTCATTTTCATTATTATATGCACATGTTTACATACTTAGCTTCCATAAATATATATATATATATATATATATGTATATTTTACTATCCTAACTTACATAATTCAAATCCATAACAAAGATTTAAATATACATTTGTAGATTGGTATTTACCTATGTAACTATTCTTTTAATCATCTATCCGACAATTCATTATACTAAGAATTAAAGTAATCTTAACTACATCGGCCTAAACAGCTTTAATGTCTAGATACATTAAGGTTGTTAGCTACAACAGCAAGTTCGTGCTATCCAGGCCTGCATTTTATTTAATAATGACGGAGAAAAAGCAAGTTTTTTTTTTTATTCTATACTTTACTATACTATGAGACTTACCTTCTCCTTCCATTCCTTGATCATATCGGTACTATCAGCTGGCATTTGATCCGTATAAACCATACACATGTATCCGGATTCGCGCAAGCATCTCTCAACTTCCAGTACTTCATCTGCCGAATTGCACAAGACTGCACAACGCTCCAACTGATATGCGCACTTATCCAAACATTTCATACTTGCAATTTAATGGAAACTTTAGCCTTGGCATAGACTGCAGCTTCTAAATAGTCTGCAATGCACAACAAAGGCTGATTAGAAATCTTTACAAAATTAATAAATCGCCGAGTCCATATCTTGGAAGTGACCACCAGTTGAAATGGAATCTTTTCATCTTGAAGAACTGGAGAGATAAGCTTGAAGAGCGTTTCATCAAACTCGGGATTCTCACTCATTATGCTGCCCAAACCATTCGATAACTAAAGTTTTACTTGGCGTATGTTGAACAAGTTTTCCTTCTGTAATTACAAGCACACCACACCCATTAAGCAGTTCAATTTTAACATCTTCGTTGTTTCGAAGTCCATATGCTGGGACAATACTAATTTTTGGTGTTGTGCTAGCCAAAATGCGTCGACAATGACGAGAAATACTCTCAACCTGAACGGACGATGGTGCGATTATAATAACTTATCGATTCTAGACGGAAACTCAACATGGAGGCAAATAACACCAGGTTTTACCAGTTCTATTCGAGTTGATCACACAAAAGCAATTGCCACGAACTAAATGCGACCAAGCGTACGCTTGGATGCGATACATTTTAGTCAATCGCATGTGCTCCATTTCTTGGTGGATTTCTGCTGTAAACAAGGCATTCTTCATGCGTTCAATTGGTTTAACATTGTTTTTACTGTGAGCCAATACAAGATGCTTAAAGAAATTTGTTTTCAAAGTAGCTTTACCAATGACTTCGGGAAGATTAAGATTGGTTTGGTATGATGGAAGAAGAGGATTAGTTAAATTACGAAAGTAAGTTTTTTTGTTAATATTTTCGTAGAACGTATGGACGGATCGGAATTTTCACTAGTAACTGCTGTGGAACACGGAGATTGTAAAAGTGATGAATTTAACGATTGGACAGTTTCATTTTTAATATATTTTATAAATAAATTACAGGACAAAATACAAAATAAATATAATAAAACTCGCGCACTTCCAATATTTGTTTTGAAATGAATATCTTTTTTTTTATTGTTTTGTCATCTGTCAAAATACTCACCTCACATTGAGTAAACTGGTCTTTTCTTGTGGTGGAATTTTGGCACGTTCGCATTAATATGCTATGGTTTGCTTCTACTTTTTGATTGGATTTTCTTCATTTTGAACATAAAATTAATAAATATTGCTTAATTTGTAAGCCAGAATCAACAAAAAGCTTTTATTAGTATGTTTTATGTTTGATTAAGGCCTTTAAAAATACAATTTAACTAAAAAGCAATTCATTTTTCAATTTTTGAATTTAACGGATTTCCATTTTAAATATATTAGGTCACCATATCTACCAAAATTGGGATTGCGCACTCCTCCGTTTCGATAAGCCTGTGTTGGTGTCTGCTCCATTTAAAAAGCACGGGCAACTAACACATGCTTGTCGAAACTGAGGAAATCCTCTCAATTAAGCTTGTAGGGTGAAAGAGAATAAACCCCCGAAGTCGTGCCTCTATATAGTTTCTCTATGCATTGTAATGTAATAATTGGATTAAAACTAAATGGCTCAGTCCTTTAATAAACTTGTACGAAATAGGAAATCAGTCTTTTATTTCTGGTTTGGTAAGCTTCTTTTCGTAACAGTTTGATTATAAAATGATTGGAAGGATTTAGAAGCTGAGGTTAATTTACATTCAGAACAGTTACAATCATCGAAATCAAGCAAGTAATTTGGAAATTACAGCTTTGCGTAAGTACTGATTTCAAGATTTTTCTTGATATAAGTAGAAATTTCTTGGATTTGCTACTTTGGACAAGCTGTCATTTCCAAAGTACTTGCTTGGTCAGGATGATTTAAACTGTTGTGAGTTTTAATTTATATCAGCTTGTAAATTCTTGAAACCGTTTTCAATTCGAGCAAATATTTAAAAAAAATTGCATCTGAAAGTAATTTTGTAATTTTTTCATTTTTTTTTAAAACACGAAGAAACTACTTTTAGATAGCAATTTTTCTAAATAATTGTTTGATTATAAAATTATTGAAAGGATTTAGAAGCTGAGGTTAATTTACACTCAGAACAGTTACAATCATCGAAATCAAGCAAGTAATTTGGAAATTAGAGCTTTGCGTAAGTACTGATTTCAAGATTTTTCTTGATATAAGTAGACATTTCATGGATTTACTACTTCGGACAAGCTGTCATTTCCAAAGTACTTGCTTGATCTCGATGATTTAAACTGTTGTGAGTTTTAATTTATGTCAGCTTGTAAATTCTTGAAACCGTTTTCAATTCGAGCAAATATTTAAAAAAATTTGCATCTGAAAGTAATTTTGTAATTTTTAATTTTTTTTTAAACACGAAGAAACTACTTTTAGATAGCAATTTTTCTAAATAATTGTTTGATTATAAAATGATTAAAAGGATTTAGAAGCTGAGGTTAATTTACACTCAGAACAGTTACAATCATCGAAATCAAGCAAGTAATTTGGAAATTAGAGCTTTGCGTAAGTACTGATTTCAAGATTTTTCTTGACATAGGTAGAAATTTCTTGGATTTGCTACTTTGGACAAGCTGTCATTTCCAAAGTACTTGCTTGATCTCGATGATTGTAACTGTTCTGAGTGTTAATTTACCTCAGCATAGGGCTATATTACTTACCTATGTGTCATTGAGACACACAACATTACATTTCCCTTAAAAAGAAAAGAATTTTTTTTAACACCCACAAAGACAATGTAATCGAAAAAAAATTAAGTGAATCACAATTCTTAAGCTATATACATATATATATACATAAGGAGAACACTTTAAAATATTGAGCCCAATGCATTTAATTATAATATCTGGCAATAATGACTTCCTGTTGGGCTTCATTGTTTGTGTGGTCTGACCTTGTTGTTCGTCATGATTTTGAGATGAATGGCAGGCGCTGTTTATCCTACAAAATTAAAAGAAAAACAAATACTTAAAAATACATCAAATTAGGTTTTTTTTGTATTTAACGTACCACAGACAGACCAACAATCTGTTTAGAAGTTACAGATACAGACCGAGGTGTTTCGGTCAACATGTGCATATCGATCTCGTTCATGAGATTGCCACTGACGACATATTTCTTCCAAAAACATAATATGGCTACTTTCTCAGCGATTCTTTCTTTTAGTTTATCGAGATCTCTGAAAGTTTATAAGAAAAACATCGATTAGATATGAATTTCCACTTGCAAAATAAAGGTTAACTTACTCTGTCATTTTGCTGGGGAAATTGTTTCCGGAGCTTGTGTTATACCAAAACATGTCCTATCGAAGAATAGATTCCAAGAAAAGCTTTCTAATGCGACGGATCTAAGAAACTATATATACGACCACAGACAATCCAGTCCCTGCTGTACTACAGCAACAACCCGCCACTACTAATGGCTCATTGTATTGTTGTTTCTCTTTACATAGACGAGACACTTCATGTGGCAGCGAATCGCTTATTCGTGAGATTTCACATTGTGTCCGCCAATGTGAAGCCTCCTTTTCTAAATAACCAATTCGATCTTCACTTTTTGTTGATGGATTGGTTTTTGTGTAAAGTGGAGTGGTTGGTGGTATCACTCCCAGACGAACTAAGTACGTCTTCACTCCCAATCTAAAAAAAAAACAACAAAACAATTATAGAAAACAAGAAACAATTGGGTTTGGTTTCTGAGTTTCCAATCTAAGATATACCTTTGGATGTACGCTTTCCATCGGATCTCCGTCATTGTGGCCAAATCTTTATCAAACAAACATAAAAAAACAATTTTTTTTATAATTATATATATTTCTTTTATTGAAATAAAGAATAATTAAATAAATATGAAAAAAACTTACCAAATGTGAAAAAAAAATATTATTTATGTTTTGGTAATTAGAAATGTCAGACAGACTTTTGACAAACCAAAAACAAACAAAATTATCTGTCAGTTTGAGCAATAGTGTTTTTTAATCCACTACTCACATGTATTCACGGATAGGAAAAAATGAGTAAATTAAGAGAGTTTTCTCTTACTCACCTAAAAAAAAATTACGCTTGTTTAAGGCAAGGGGGGTACGAGTCGCGCCTCTATGTAATTATTTTCTCTATGTTCACTATAATCTACAATCTTCAGATTCATACTTCCTATAATTTTCATACATGAAGATGATCTCCATTTTTGTCTTCGCTCTCTATCGCACAAGTATGTTTTTTTTATTTTGTTTCCTCTTTTTTTGCAGATGTCAATGCAGATGAAGATGAAGATACATGTAAAGCCTCCTTTAACGTACATAATGATTATTTCTTCATTACTAACATTTTAGTAAACAATTTCTTTAAAAAGAAAACTTTCCGCAACGAGAATTTGTCGGAGGACTTCGGAGAATATTTTGTTTGTATCTGTCATAAATAAAACAATTAAAAGTACTTCATCGGATACAAATGGCATGCGTTGAATTTCATCGGACAGAATTTCCCATCCGCCGATCGCATAATTACCTCGAACCAAAATGATTTCAAGATTTTTCTTGGTATAAGTAGAAATTTCTTGGATTTGCTACTTCGGACAAGCTGTCATTTCCAAAGTACTTGCTTGATCTCGATGATTTAAACTGTTGTGAGTTTTAATTTATGTCAGCTTGTAAATTCTTGAAACCGTTTTCAATTCGAGCAAATATTTCAAAAAATTTGCATCTGAAAGTAATTTTGTAATTTTTAATTTTTTTAAAACACGAAGAAACTACTTTTAGAGTTTTTTTTTTTTAGCAATTTTTCTAAATAATTGTTTGATTATAAAATGACTTAAAGGACTTAGAAGCTGAGGTTAATTTACATTCAGAACAGTTACAATCATCGAAATCAAGCAAGTAATTTGGAAATTAAAGCTTTGCGTAAGTACTGATTTCAAGATTTTTCTTGATATAAGTAGAAATTTCTTGGATTTGCTACTTTGGACAAGCTGTCATTTCCAAAGTACTTGCTTGATCTCGATGATTTAAACTGTTGTGAGTTTTATGTCGATTTCGTTTCAATAATTAGGATTCGCTACTAAAACCAATACTTTTTGGCTTTGAAAAGAACGACTACGGACCGAATCTCTTTTTGGGACTGTGTGTGTTGCTTGGCAGCTCTAAAAAAAAAACAAATCTTCAATTCGTTAAACCATCATTATTTCGTTTTAATTTCCCGATTCCGACGCGGGGGAGTTCCTAAACCCACTTGCACTTTTTAAATATTTGTTTCCAAGAAGTTTTTAACATTTTTTTTTATTTTTTAATATATTAATTTACTTTTTCTGTACACTGCCACAAAATAAAAATTAATTCACAACACAACAATTGAGAAACGTCAAAACAAATATTGTAGGGTGTGTACGAATCTGTGCACAAATCCGTTTTGAATCCGTCTCCAAAAAGAGATTCAATACGGATCTGTTTTTTCAGAAAAATATTGGTTTTAATTTGAAACGAATTTGATTTTCAGAAAAAAATTGACGGCGGATCGACGGCAAGTCCATAGAGAAAATAATTAAATTGAGGCGCGACTCGTACCCCCCTTGCCTTAAAAACCCGCAAATTTTTTTTTTAGGTGAGTAAGAGAAAACTCTCTTAATTTACTCATTTTTTCCTATCCGTGAATACATGTGAGTGGTGGATTAAAAAACACTATTGCTCAAACTGACAGATAATTTTTTTTGTTTTTGGTTTGTCAAGTCTGTCTGACATTTCTAATTACCAAAACATAAATAATAGTTTTTTTTTCACATTTGGTAAGTTTTTTTTCATATTTATTTAATTATTCTTTATTTCAATAAAAGAAATATATATATATATAAAAAAAAATTGTTTTTTATGTTTGTTTGATAAAGATTTGGCCACAATGACGGAGATCCGATGGAAAGCGTACATCCAAAGGTATATCTTAGATTGGAAACTCAGAAACCAAACCCAATTGTTTCTTGTTTTCTATAATTGTTTTGTTGTTTTTTTTTAGATTGGGAGTGAAGACGTACTTAGTTCATCTGGGAGTGATACCACCAACCACTCCACTTTACACAAAAACCAATCCATCAACAAAAAGTGAAGATCGAAGTGAAAATCGGAAACAATTTCCCCAGCAAAATGACAGAGTAAGTAAACCTTTATTTTGCAAGTGCAAATTCATATCTAATCGATGTTTTTCTTATAAACTTTCAGAGATCTCGATAAACTGAAAGAAGGAATCGCTGAGAAAGTAGCCATATTATCTTTTTGGAAGAAATATATCGTCAGTGGCAATCTCATAAACGAGATCGATATGCACATGTTGACCGAAACACCTCGGTCTGTATCTTCTAAACAGATTGTTGGTCTGTCTGTGGATCAGCATTCAGTCAAGCAGAAATAAGGTACGTTAAATACAAAAAAACCTAATTTCATGTATTTTTAAGTATTTGTTTTTCTTTTAATTTTGTAGGATAAACAGCGCCTGCCATTCATCTCAAAATCATGACGAACAACAAGGTCAGACCACACAAACAATGAAGCCCAACAGGAAGTCATTATTGCCAGATAATATAATTAAATACATTGGGCTCAATATTTTAAAGTGTTCTCCTTATGTATATATATATGTATATAACTTAAGAATTGTGATTCAATAAATTTTTTTCGATTACATTTTCTTTATGGGTGTTCAAAAAAATTCCTTTCTTTTTAAGGGAAATGTAATGTTGTGTGTCTCAATGATACATAGGTAAGTATTATAGCCCTATGCTGAGGTAAATTAACACTCAGAACAGTTACAATCATCGAGATCAAGCAAGTACTTTGGAAATGACAGCTTGTCCAAAGTAGCAAATCCAAGAAATTTCTACTGATATCAAGAAAAATCAGTACATACGCCAAGGTCTAATTTCCAAACTACTTGCTTGATTTCGATGATTGTAACGGTTCTGAGTGTAAATTAACCTTAGCTTTTAAATCCCTGCAATCATTTTAAATTCAAAAAATTATTTCGAAAAATTGCTATCTAAAAGTAGTTTCTTCGTGTTTTAAAAAAAATGAAAAATTACAAAATTACTTTCAGATGCAAATTTTTTGAAATATTTGCTCGAATTAAAAACGGTTTCAAGAATTTACAAGCTGACATAAATTAAAACTCACAACAGTTTCAATCATCGAGATCAAGCAAGTACTTTGGAAATTACAGCTTGTCCAATGTAGCAAATCCAAGAAATTTCTACTGATATCAAGAAAAATCTTGAAATCAGTACATACGCCAAGCTCTAATTTCCAAACTACTTGCTTGAATTCGATGATTGTAACGGTTCTGAGTGTAAATTAACCTTAGCTTCTAAATCCCTGCAACCATTTTAAATTCAAAAAAATTATTTCGAAAAATTGCTATCTAAAAGTAGTTTCTTCGTGTTTTAAAAAAAATGAAAAATTACAAAATTACTTTCAGATGCAAATTTTTTGAAATATTTGCTCGAATTGAAAACGGTTTCAAGAATTTACAAGCTGACATAAATTAAAACTCACAACAGTTTCAATCATCGAGATCAAGCAAGTACTTTGGAAAATACAGCTTGTCCAAAGTAGCAAATCCAAGAAATTTCTACTGATATCAAGAAAAATCTTGAAATCAGTACATACGCCAAGCTCTAATTTCCAAACTACTTGCTTGATTTCGATGATTGTAACGGTTCTGAGTGTAAATTAACCTTAGCTTCTAAACCCCTGCAATCATTTTAAATTCAAAAAATTATTTCGAAAAATTGCTATGTAAAAGTAGTTTCTTAGTGTTTTAAAAAAAATGAAAAATTACAAAATTACTTTCAGATGAAAATTTTTTGAAATATTTGCTCGAATTGAAAATGGTTTCAAGAATTTACAAGCTGACATAAATTAAAACTCACAACAGTTTCAATCATCGAGATCAAGCAAGTACTTTGGAAATTACAGCTTGTCCAATGTAGCAAATCCAAGAAATTTCTACTGATATCAAGAAAAATCTTGAAATCAGTACTTACGCCAAGCTCTAATTTCCAAACTACTTGCTTGATTTCGATGATTGTAACGGTTCTGAGTGTAAATTAACCTTAGCTTCTAAATCCCTGCAATCATTTTAAATTCAAAAAATTATTTCGAAAAATTGCTATGTAAAAGTAGTTTCTTCGTGTTTTAAAAAAAATGAAAAATTACAAAATTACTTTCAGATGCAAATTTTTTGAAATATTTGCTCGAATTGAAAACGGTTTCAAGAATTTACAAGCTGACATAAATTAAAACTCACAACAGTTTCAATCATCGAGATCAAGCAAGTACTTTGGAAATTACAGCTTGTCCAAAGTAGCAAATCCAAGAAATTTCTACTGATATCAAGAAAAATCTTGAAATCAGTACATACGCCAAGCTCTAATTTCCAAACTACTTGCTTGATTTCGATGATTGTAACGGTTCTGAGTGTAAATTAACCTTAGCTTCTAAATCCCTGCAATCATTTTAAATTCAAAAAATTATTTCGAAAAATTGCTATCTAAAAGTAGTTTCTTCGTGTTTTAAAAAAAATGAAAAATTACAAAATTACTTTCAGATGCAAATTTTTTGAAATATTTGCTCGAATTAAAAATGGTTTCAAGAATTTACAAGCTGACATAAATTAAAACTCACAACAGTTTCAATCATCGAGATCAAGCAAGTACTTTGGAAATTACAGCTTGTCCAAAGTAGCAAATCCAAGAAATTTCTACTGATATCAAGAAAAATCTTGAAATCAGTACATACGCCAAGCTCTAATTTCCAAACTACTTGCTTGATTTCGATGATTGTAACGGTTCTGAGTGTAAATTAACCTTAGCTTCTAAATCCCTGCAATCATTTTAAATTCAAAAAATTATTTCGAAAAATTGCTATGTAAAAGTAGTTTCTTCGTGTTTTAAAAAAAATGAAAAATTACAAAATTACTTTCAGATGAAAATTTTTTGAAATATTTGCTCGAATTGAAAATGGTTTCAAGAATTTACAAGCTGACATAAATTAAAACTCACAACAGTTTCAATCATCGAGATCAAGCAAGTACTTTGGAAATTACAGCTTGTCCAAAGTAGCAAATCCAAGAAATTTCTACTGATATCAAGAAAAATCTTGAAATCAGTACTTACGCCAAGCTCTAATTTCCAAACTACTTGCTTGATTTCGATGATTGTAACGGTTCTGAGTGTAAATTAACCTTAGCTTCTAAATCCTTGCAATCATTTTAAATTCAAAAAATTATTTCGAAAAATTGCTATGTAAAAGTAGTTTCTTCGTGTTTTAAAAAAAAATGAAAAATTACAAAATTACTTTCAGATGCAAATTTTTTGAAATATTTGCTCGAATTGAAAACGGTTTCAAGAATTTACAAGCTGACATAAATTAAAACTCACAACAGTTTCAATCATCGAGATCAAGCAAGTACTTTGGAAACTACAGCTTGTCCAAAGTAGCAAATCCAAGAAATTTCTACTGATATCAAGAAAAATCTTGAAATCAGTACATACGCCAAGCTCTAATTTCCAAACTACTTGCTTGATTTCGATGATTGTAACGGTTCTGAGTGTAAATTAACCTTAGCTTCTAAATCCCTGCAATCATTTTAAATTCAAAAAATTATTTCGAAAAATTGCTATCTAAAAGTAGTTTCTTCGTGTTTTAAAAAAAATGAAAAATTACAAAATTACTTTCAGATGCAATTTTTTTGAAATATTTGCTCGAATTGAAAATGGTTTCAAGAATTTACAAGCTGACATAAATTAAAACTCACAACAGTTTCAATCATCGAGATCAAGCAAGTACTTTGGAAATTACAGCTTGTCCAAAGTAGCAAATCCAAGAAATTTCTACTGATATCAAGAAAAATCTTGAAATCAGTACATACGCCAAGCTCTAATTTCCAAACTACTTGCTTGATTTCGATGATTGTAACGGTTCTGAGTGTAAATTAACCTTAGCTTCTAAATCCCTGCAATCATTTTAAATTCAAAAAATTATTTCGAAAAATTGCTATGTAAAAGTAGTTTCTTCGTGTTTAAAAAAAAATGAAAAATTACAAAATTACTTTCAGATGAAAATTTTTTGAAATATTTGCTCGAATTGAAAATGGTTTCAAGAATTTACAAGCTGACATAAATTAAAACTCACAACAGTTTCAATCATCGAGATCAAGCAAGTACTTTGGAAATTACAGCTTGTCCAAAGTAGCAAATCCAAGAAATTTCTACTGATATCAAGAAAAATCTTGAAATCAGTACTTACGCCAAGCTCTAATTTCCAAACTACTTGCTTGATTTCGATGATTGTAACGGTTCTGAGTGTAAATTAACCTTAGCTTCTAAATCCTTGCAATCATTTTAAATTCAAAAAATTATTTCGAAAAATTGCTATGTAAAAGTAGTTTCTTCGTGTTTTAAAAAAAAATGAAAAATTACAAAATTACTTTCAGATGCAAAGTTTTTGAAATATTTGCTCGAATTGAAAATGGTTTCAAGAATTTACAAGCTGACATAAATTAAAACTCACAACAGTTTCAATCATCGAGATCAAGCAAGTACTTTGGAAATTACAGCTTGTCCAAAGTAGCAAATCCAAGAAATTTCTACTGATATCAAGAAAAATCTTGAAATCAGTACATACGCCAAGCTCTAATTTCCAAACTACTTGCTTGATTTCGATGATTGTAACTGTTCTGAGTGTAAATTAAACTCAGCTTCTAAATCCTTTCAATCATTTTATAATCAAACAATTATTTCGAAAAATTGATATCTAAAAGTAGTTCTTTCGTGTTTTTAAAATTCGACGTTTTTTTTTTAAAGGTGAGGTTGAACAAACATTCCCGAAAATAAACAAAGAATCATATACATGTATATATATATAAATATTGTATTAATGACAACACAAAATAATTAAAATTATTATTATTATTCATTACAAAAAAGTTTGCTGCTCACAGAGATATATAGAACATTATGAAGAATAGAATAAGATCACATTTTTGCCAAGAACACAATCAATGTTAATTATTATGATCCTATTTTATTTCAATATTGGATGAGGTGGATGATGTGGTGTCTTGCAGTTTGTGAGGCAGAATCATCTGCAACAGTTGTCGCCTGTGCTTCGCGTCGTCGGTGTTGGTGTGTGTGTCGTCATCGGTCTCATTGACTGCAGCAGATATTTCTCCATTGAACTGAATCAAAACACAAGGCTCCATGGCATAGGCAAGCAGTTTCATAGAAATTGGATTCACACGCAGCAAATTTCCCACAAAAACTATCTGTAAAATAAAAATTAAACAATCTGTAATATTTAGAGATTATGAAATCCGATTTTAAGATTTTCGACTACTAATGGATGCTATGATAGATTTTTTAGGATTCGCAGTAAATTTTCGATTGCGATGGATTCTGTGATAGGGCCGATTTATTACTTTTAAATTTCGAGTTTTCTTTAATGTAACTAAACTTTGACGCTGTTAGTATGTAGGTCCAATTATCATTAGGTAAGCTTAAAACCGATGTAGGTAAGTTCTTAGTATAATGAATAGAATTATTGTATGTTTCAGGAAATAGTTACTAGGTACCTACCTAAAAATGTATATTTAAATCTATGTTATGGATTTTAATTCTGTAAATTGGGATGGTAAAATGTACCTACATTACATACATATGTATGTATATGGACCCTAGGTATGTAAATATGTAGGTACATAATAATGTATAATGAAAGTGTTGGATGGTTATGGTTAGGTAGACCCATATATGCATATAAAACTTTATATAATAGTTTTAATATACATAATATTCATTTGATTGTTAAAGATATATATTTATATAAATGTCAGAGAGTCCACTTAGTACATAATGTATGTAGGTTGGTACCTATTCAGTGACCTAGATATCAGAAACTACTTACTCGATTTGCGTTTTGTACGTAATTTATTATTTTTGAAATGGAAATTGAAAGAATAGTCAAATTTATAAATTTAAAGTTTAAAGTTTATAAATTTAATTTGCTCTGGCCCGATCCAAATTCATAACTTCAAGTTTCTATTTTTCATTTTTATTTATGGAGTTATTTTTTTTAATACAAGTTCTTTGTAAAAAAATGTTGATGCTTCCTTTGAAAGTATGAAGTGCTGATTCTAAAAAGATATCGCTCACCTTTATTGGACAACCCGTTCCAAAGATATAGTTCAAAAACTATTCACTGTTCACCTTGAAATACATAATCTGAAAATACTTTGAAGTGTATCTTTGGAACGGGTTATCCTAAAAACTTGGTTGATACCTTTTTGTAATCTACTCTTGATACTCTCAAAATCAGCATCAAAAGTTTTTATGTAGAAGCCTTATTGAAAAAAATCACTCTTGAAATACGCATATTTAGAATGATGTATGCGTATTCCTGGAGCTATTTTTTTTTAATACAACATCTTTGCAAAAAATGTTGATGCTTCCTTTGAAAGTATGAAGTGCTGATTCTAAAAAGATATCGCTCACCTTTATTGCACAACCCGTTCCAAAGATATAATTCAAAAACTATTCACTGTTCACCTTGAAATACATAATCTGAAAATACTTTGAAGTGTATCTTTGGAACGGGTTATCATAAAAACTTGGTTGATACCTTTTTGTAATCTACTCTTGATACTCTCAAAATCAGCATCAAAAGTTTTTATGTAGAAGCCTTATTGAAAAAAATCACTCTTGAAATACGCATATTTAGAATGATGTATGCGTATTCCTGGAGCTATTTTTTTTAATACAACATCTTTGCAAAAAATGTTGATGCTTCCTTTGAAATTATGAAGTGCTGATTCTAAAAAGATATCGCTCACCTTTATTGGACAACCCGTTCCAAAGATATAGTTCAAAAACTATTCACTGTTCACCTTGAAATACATAAACTGAAAATACTTTGAAGTTTTTTTTTACGAACGAAAATTAGGTAAACATTTGCAATGTGTAATTTATTTCGAAATTTTAATTCAATACTAAGAATTAAAGTAATCTTAACTACATCGGCCTTAAACCTGCATAGGATAACTAGACTACATACCTACTAAACAGCTTTAATGGTTAGATACATTAAGGTTGTTAGCTACAACAGCGTGCGATTTGTCTTGCATTTTATTTAATAATGACGGAGAAAAAGCAGGAGTTTTTGTTTTTTTATTCTATACTATACTATACTATGAGACTTACCTTCTCCTTCCATTCCTTGATCATATCGGTACTACCAGCTGGCATTTGATCCTTATAAACCATACACATGTATCCGGATTCGCGCAAGCATCTCTCAACTTCCAGTACTTCATCTGCCGAATTGCACAAGACTGCACAACGCTCCAACTGATATGCGCACTTATCCAAACATTTCATAAGAACCGACATCTTTTCGGAGTTACCTTGCAATTTAATGGAAACTTTAGCCTTGGCATAGACTGCAGCTTCTAAATAGTCTGCAATGCACAACAAAGGCTGATTAGCAATCCTTACAAAATTAATAAATCGTCGAGTCCATGTCTTGGAAGTGACCACCGTTGTTTCGAAGTCCATATGCTGGGACAATACTAATTTTTGGTGTTGTGCTAGCCAAAATGCGTCGACAATGACGAGAAATACTCTCAACCTGAACGGACGATGGTGCGATTATAATAACAGCTGGACCATAGGTCGGCAAAATGCCTTTCTATTCTAGACGGAAACTCAACATGGAGGCAAATAACACCAGGTTTTACCAGTTCTATTCGAGTTGATCACACAAAAGCAATTGCCATGAACTAAATGCGACCAAGCGTACGCTTGGATATGATACATTTTAGTCAATCGCATGTGCTCCATTTCTTGGTGGATTTCTGCTGTAAACAAGGCATTCTTCATGCGTTCAATTGGTTTAACATTGTTTTTAATGTGAGCCAATACAAGATGCTTAACGAAATTTGTTTTCAAAGTAGCATTACCAATGACTTCGGGAAGATTAAGATTGGTTTGGTATGATGGAAGATAAGAATTAGTTAAATTACGAAAGTATTCTTTTTGAAGTAATATTTTCGTAGAACGTATCAATGGATCGGAATTTTTACTAGCACTGACGAAATAATATATTTTAAAATTAAATTACAGGACAAAATACAAAATAAATAAAATAAAACTCGCGCACTTCCAATATTTGTTTTGAAATGAATATCTTTTTTTTTATTGTTTTGTCATCTGTCAAAATACTCACCTCAAATTGAGTAAACTGGTCTTTTCTTGTGGTGAAATTTTGGCACGTATTCATTAATATGCTATGGTTTGCTTCTACTTTTTGATTGGATTTTCTTCATTTTGAACATAAAATTAATAAATATTGCTTAATTTGTAAGCCAGAATCAACAAAAAGCTTTTATTAGTATGTTTTATGTTTGATTAAGGCCTTTAAAAATACAATTTAACTAAAAAGCAATTAATTTTTCAATTTTTGAAATTAACGGATTTCCATTTTAAATATATAAGGTCACCACATCTACCAAAATTGGGATTGCGCACTCCTCCGTTTCGATATGCCTGTGTTGGTGTCTGCTCCATTTAAAATGCACGGGCAACTAACACATGCTTGTCGAAACGGAGGAAATCCTCTCAATTTAGCTTGTAGGGTGAAAGAGAATAAACCCCCGAAGTCGTGCCTCTATTTTAGTTTCTCTATGGGCAAGTCGATGTTTTTGTTGAAACGAAATCGACATTAATTTATGTCAGCTTGTAAATTCTTGAAACCGTTTTCAAATCGAGCAAATATTTCAAAAAATTTGCATCTGAAAGTAATTGTGTAATTTTTCATTTTTTTTAAAACACGAAGAAACTACTTTTAGATAGCAATTTTTCTAAATTATTGTTTGATTATAAAATGATTTAAAGGATTTAGAAGCTGAGGTTAATTTACACTCAGAACAGTTACAATCATCGAAATCAAGCAAGTAATTTGGAAATTAGAGCTTTGCGTAAGTACTGATTTCAAGATTTTTCTTGATGTAAGTAGACATTTCTTGGATTTGCTACTTTGGACAAGCTGTCATTTCCAAAGTACTTGCTTGATCTCGATGATTTAAACTGTTGTGAGTTTTAATTTATGTCAGCTTGTAAATTCTTGAAACCGTTTTCAATTCGAGCAAATATTTAAAAAAATTTGCATCTGAAAGTAATTTTGTAATTTTTAATTTTTTTTTAAACACGAAGAAACTACTTTTAGATAGCAATTTTTCTTAATAATTGTTTGATTATAAAATGATTGAAAGGATTTAGAAGCTGAGGTTAATTTACACTCAGAACAGTTACAATCATCGAAATCAAGCAAGTAATTTGGAAATTAGAGCTTTGCGTAAGTACTAATTTCAAGATTTTTCTTGATATAAGTAGAAATTTCTTGGATTTGCTACTTTGGACAAGCTGTCATTTCCAAACTTGCTTGATCTAGATGATTGTAACTGTTCTGAGTGTTAATTTACCTCAGCATAGGGCTATAATACTTACCTATGTGTCATTGAGACACACAACATTACATTTCCCTTAAAAAGAAAAGAATTTTTTTTAACACCCACAAAGACAATGTAATCGAAAACAAATTAAGTGAATCACAATTCTTAAGCTATATACATATATATATACATAAGGAGAACACTTTAAAATATTGAGCCCAATGCATTTAATTATAATATCTGGCAATAATGACTTCCTGTTGGGCTTCATTGTTTGTGTGGTCTGACCTTGTTGTTCGTCATGATTTTGAGACGAATGGCAGGCGCTGTTTATCCTACAAAATTAAAAGAAAAACAAATACTTAAAAATACATCAAATTAGGTTTTTTTGTATTTAACGTACCTTATTTCTGCTTGACTGAATGCTGATCCACAGACAGACCAACAATCTGTTTAGAAGCTACAGATACAGACCGAGGTGTTTCGGTCAACATGTGCATATCGATCTCGTTCATGATATTGCCACTGACGACATATTTCTTCCAAAAAGATAATATGGCTACTTTCTCAGCGATTCTTTCTTTTAGTTTATCGAGATCTCTGAAAGTTTATAAGAAAAACATCGATTAGATATGAATTTGTACTTGCAAAATAAAGGTTAACTTACTCTGTCATTTTGCTGGGGAAATTGTTTCCGGAGCTTGTGTTATACCAAAACATGTCCTCTCGAAGAATAGGTTCCAAGAAAAGCTTTCTAATGCGACGGATCTAAGAAACTATATATACGACCACAGACAATCCAGTCCCTGCTGTACTACAGCAACAACCCGCCACTACTAATGGCTCATTGTATTGTTGTTTCTCTTTACATAGACGAGACACTTCATGTGGCAGCGAATCGCTTATTCGTGAGATTTCACATTGTGTCCGCCAATGTGAAGCCTCCTTTTCTAAATAACCAATTCGATCTTCACTTTTTGTTGATGGATTGGTTTTTGTGTAAAGTGGAGTGGTTGGTGGTATCACTCCCAGACGAACTAAGTACGTCTTCACTCCCAATCTAAAAAAAAACAACAAAACAATTATAGAAACAAGAAACAATTGGGTTTGGTTTCTGAGTTTCCAATCTAAGATATACCTTTGGATGTACGCTTTCCATCGGATCTCCGTCATTGTGGCGAAATCTTTATCAAACAAACATAAAAAAACAATTTTTTTTTATAGTTATATATATTTCTTTTATTGAAATAAAGAATAATTAAATAAATATGAAAAAACTTACCAAATGTGAAAAAAAAACTATTATTTATGTTTTGATAATTAGAAATGTCAGACAGACTTTTGACAAACCAAAAACAAACAAAATTATCTGTCAGTTTGAGCAATAGTGTTTTTTAATCCACCACTCACATGTATTCACGGATAGGAAAAAATGAGTAAATTAAGAGAGTTTTCTCTTACTCACCTAAAAAAAAATTGCGCTTGTTTAAGGCAAGGGAGGTACGAGTCGCGCCTCTATGTAATTATTTTCTCTATGTTCACTATAATCTACAATCTTCAGATTCATACTTCCTATAATTTTCATACATGAAGATGATCTCCATTTTTGTCTTCGCTCTCTATCGCACAAGTATGATTTTTTTTATTTTGTTTCCTCTTTTTTTGCAGATGTCAATGCAGATGAAGATGAAGATACATGTAAAGCCTCCTTTAACGTACATAAGGATTATTTCTTCATTACTAACATTTTAGTAAACAATTTCTTTAAAAAGAAAACTTTCCGCAACGAGAATTTGTCGGAGGCCTTCGGAGAATATTTTGTTTGTATCTGTCATAAATAAAACAATTAAAAGTACTTCATCGGATACAAATGGCATGCGTTGAATTTCATCGGACAGAATTTCCCATCCGCCGATCGCATAATTACCTCGAACCAAAATGATTTCAAGATTTTTCTTGATATAAGTAGCAATTTCTTGGATTTGCTACTTTGGACAAGCTGTCATTTCCAAAGTACTTGCTTGATCTCGATGATTTAAACTGTTGTGAGTTTTAATTTATGTCAGCTTGTAAATTCTTGAAACCGTTTTCAATTCGAGCAAATATTTAAAAAAATTTGCATCTGAAAGTAATTTTGTAGTTTTTAATTTTTTTTTAAACACGAAGAAACTACTTTTAGATAGCAATTTTTCTAAATAATTGTTTGATTATAAAATGATTGAAAGGATTTAGAAGCTGAGGTTAATTTACACTCAGAACAGTTACAATCATCGAAATCAAGCAAGTAATTTGGAAATTAGAGCTTTGCGTAAGTACTGATTTCAAGATTTTTCTTGACATAGGTAGAAATTTCTCGGATTTGCTACTTTGGACCAGCTGTCATTTCCAAAGTACTTGCTTGATCTCGATGATTGTAACTGTTCTGAGTGTTAATTTACCTCAGCATAGGGCTATAATACTTACCTATGTGTCATTGAGACACACAACATTACATTTCCCTTAAAAAAAAGGAATTTTTTTTAACACCCACAAAGACAATGTAATCGAAAAAAAATTAAGTGAATCACAAATCTTAGGCTATATACATATATATATACATAAGGAGAACACTTTAAAATATTGAGCCCAATGCATTTAATTATAATATCTGGCAATAATGACTTCCTGTTTGGCTTCATTGTTTGTGTGGTCTGACCTTGTTGTTCGTCATGATTTTGAGATGAATGGCATGCGCTGTTTATCCTACAAAATTAAAAGAAAAACAAATACTTAAAAATACATCAAATTAGGTTTTTTTGTATTTAACGTACCTTATTTCTGCTTGACTGAATGCTGATCCACAGACAGACCAACAATCTGTTTAGAAGCTACAGATACAGACCGAGGTGTTTCGGTCAACATATGCATATCGATCTCGTTCATGATATTGCCACTGACGACATATTTCTTCCAAAAACATAATATGGCTACTTTCTCAGCGATTCTTTCTTTTAGTTTATCGAGATCTCTGAAAGTTTATAAGAAAAACATCGATTAGATATGAATTTGCACTTGCAAAATAAAGGTTAACTTACTCTGTCATTTTGCTGGGGAAATTGTTTCCGGAGCTTGTGTTATACCAAAACATGTCCTCTCGAAGAATAGATTCCAAGAAAAGCTTTCTAATGCGACGGATCTAAAAACTATATATACGACCACAGACAATCCAGTCCCTGCTGTACTACAGCAACAACCCGCCACTACTAATGGCTCATTGTATTGTTGTTTCTCTTTACATAGACGAGACACTTCATGTGGCAGCGAATCGCTTATTCGTGAGATTTCACATTGTGTCCGCCAATGTGAAGCCTCCTTTTCTAAATAACCAATTCGACCTTCACTTTTTGTTGATGGATTGGTTTTTGTGTAAAGTGGAGTGGTTGGTGGTATCACTCCCAGACGAACTAAGTACGTCTTCACTCCCAATCTAAAAAAAAACAACAAAACAATTATAGAAAACAAGAAACAATTGGGTTTGGTTTCTGAGTTTCCAATCTAAGATATACCTTTGGATGTACGCTTTCCATCGGATCTCCGTCATTGTGGCCAAATCTTTATCAAACAAACATAAAAAAACAATTTTTTTTATAGTTATATATATTTCTTTTATTGAAATAAAGAATAATTAAATAAATATGAAAAAAACTTACCAAATGTGAAAAAAAAATATTATTTATGTTTTGGCAATTAGAAATGTCAGACAGACTTTTGACAAACCAAAAACAAACAAAATTATCTGTCAGTTTGAGCAATAGTGTTTTTTAATCCACCACTCACATGTATTCACGGATAGGAAAAAATGAGTAAATTAAGAGAGTTTTCTCTTACTCACCTAAAAAAAAATTGCGCTTGTTTAAGGCAAGGGGGGTACGAGTCGCGCCTCTGTGTAATTATTTTCTCTATGTTCACTATACTCTACAATCTTCAGATTCATACTTCCTATAATTTTCATACATGAAGATGATCTCCATTTTTGTCTTCGCTCTCTATCGCACAAGTATGATTTTTTTATTTTGTTTCCCCTTTTTTTGCAGATGTCAATGCAGATGAAGATGAAGATACATGTAAAGCCTCCTTTAACGTACATAAGGATTATTTCTTCATTACTAACATTTTAGTAAACAATTTCTTTAAAAAGAAAACTTTCCGCAACGAGAATTTGTCGGAGGACTTCGGAGAATATTTTGTTTGTATCTGTCATAAATAAAACAATTAAAAGTACTTCATCGGCTACAAATGGCATGCGTTGAATTTCATCGGACAGAATTTCCCATCCGCCGATCGCATAATTACCTCGAACCAAAATGTCTCCGATTCGTAGTAAATCGCTCCGACGGTTATCTCGACAGGGCAGAATATCTGCCTGTGCCGCAGGCGCCTTAAGCACCGGGGCCTGTTGGGCTACCTTTGGTGTAGGCTGTACCGTGCTCCCCCTTCCTGGCGCCATTTGGGCGTAAGAAATTTGGAGGTTGACGGGCCTTTTTGTAGGAGCACGCACTGTTTGACACTTTTCTACCACTGGTTGCTTTGCTAGTTTATTGTTTTTCATTAGCTGAAACGTCGGGCATCCCCGATAATTAGCGGGGTGTCCGTCGCCTCGGCAGAGTGCACATTTTAGCTGAGTCCTATCTTCGACCCGATCCTTCCCTAACTTGCATTCATATGCATTGTGGTTATCTCCACACTTAACGCAGCGTGACTGCTTTTGGCAGTTAGCTGCGGCGTGGCCGAACCTTTGGCAGCGCATGCATTGAAGCATGTCGCCGCGCCTTTTTAAGTTGTCCCTAGTTACAACCTGGTAGGTGAGGACGGAATTACTCCTCAAACTATCCAGTTTGCTGCTGGGTGAGAGTTGAACAAGGTAGAAGCGAAGATTCCGCTTCTCCCGCCTAGCTCTAACTGTAGCGAACGGCATGACCCCGATAAGGTTGAGATCGTCATTCGCTTTTTGGCTGAGTTCACTTAAGAGCACCTATGGTTCCATGCTTTTCGGTCTTGGGGGTAAAACTAACGAATTCAGTAGCGGATTCTTTTAGCAACGCTTAAATTTTTTTGTACTGTTCCAGTGTAAAGCAATGGATAGCATGCCTATCATTATTTAATCTTTTTATAGTAAAGTTTTGACCTATGGCCGACTTACACAGATTTTTCACCCTGTTGTCAAGACGACTGCTATAAAACAATCGTTTTCCCAGGGCAAATGCTCCCCCAGCCCTAGCCAGAGCAGCACCTACATGTCTGTCGAAATACAAGTACTGATCCAACGACATACCAAGGTACTTTACTTCAGCTTTACTCGCCAGTGGATGTCCATGTGGCCCTACGATCACCAGCTTGCGCTAGTTCGTTCTCGTATCCCTTGACTCACTAGACAACGGAGTCCTAAACAGAATAGTTTCTGATTTCATTTTGAAAATCAACTTCCAGTCATCACAATATCGTTGAATCGTGTCGAAGTCACTCTGCAAAAGATTTTTGATGACCTCAACTGTATTAGCTGTTCTGTATGCAATTAGATCGTCGGCGTACGCGATTGCCTGAGTTAGACTACCTATCAGATCGCTGGTGTAAATACTGAATAGAATCGGCGAGTTAACCGCTCTCTGCTGAAGACCATTTTAATACTAAAAACTGTGGTAGAAGTAACATTGCCACTCTTGACAACAAACTTTCTACCATTTAGCATGTCATAAAGCATATACAATAGAGGTTTACTTATACCTAGTCTGGAAAGCTTTAGATATAGACCTTCTAGCCATACCGTGTCGAAGGCCTTTTCCAAATCAACCAGGCAGGCACCCGTACACTGCTTTTAAGATTTGTTCCATTGGACATCAGAAACCAGATTAGACGCGGCATGAATTGTGTCATGTCCCGCCTTAAAACCGAACTGATTATCCGGAATGATATTGTTTTCCTCTGCCCACTTGAATAGAGCCCTATTAATAACCTTTTCAAATACCTTGCTGATACTCGGAAGAGAGAGTGAGAGTGATAAGACCAAGATCAAGTTTGTAAAGAGCTCCGTATTTATATCGAAATTCTCATTAAAAAACAAAAAATAAATTACCAAAAGTGCATCGATTTTAAGCCAAACTCATTTCTCATCAAGGGTGAGTCAAATTTAACACAAAAAAGATTTTACTTGCATAGTAAAAAAATATAAAATCAAAATGAACCACACACCCCCAAGCAATAGTACAGGATACCGTAACAACACCAATACTCTAATAAAACGGGGATTGGCAGAAACGTCTCCCGATTTCCCGCCTCAAACAAAAAGGAACCACTGAAGGAACGCCGGTTGGCAATATGACCGCTAATGACATGAAAATCCTTATTCGCGACTCTATTTCGTCAGCTTTGGACGAGAAACTGAAGGATATGCCCACTAAATCGGACTTGGAGAGCATTGGATTACATTGCAAAAGAATGTATCATTGCAAACCCAATTACAAGCCATGGAATCCCGCTGCATCTCACTTGAAAGGCATGTAGAGTGGTTATCTAGCAGGGCAAATGAAAAAAAATTAATTGTGCACCTACCGGTAGAAAATGGTGAAATTGCTTCCGATAAAGCCAAAACTCTCTGCATAGACTTAATACAGTCCCAAAATCCCGCAATTATATATTCAGCTAGGGAGCTAAAAACCAAGAGAGCCAATGCAGGAAACGTAATCTTAGAGTTCCAAAACAGAGAGTATGTTGGCCGCATATTGCAATCTACCACCAATCTTCGAGCCACGGGTATTGCTATGCATAAAGATTATTCGTTTGCAGCGCGCGTGAGAGAAGAAGACGGATAGTTAAAATGAAAAATGAAATTGCGTTAAAAAACCCGAAATTAAAACTTCAATTGAGAGGAGAACAGTTAAAAATAAATGATAAATTTAATTACTTCTTAAATGAAAATAATAAACTCTCATGTAAACAAGAGCAGCTGCTATATCATGACAGTAATGACAACTGCGAAATGTCAAAACGTGGTGGAAACACAAGTGAACGCGAGTTCAGTGGCTCCAATATAACTAGAGCAAATTAACGCATTCAACAGTTTTAATTGTAATGCCGTTAGCCATGTAAATACAAAAAATAAATCTAATCCTTTCATTTATAATATACGTATTTTGTCATATAATGTTGCAGGCCTAGCAAATAAATTATTGTTTAACGATTTGTTCACATTAATAAATAATTATTATGTATTTATGTTGTACGAAACATTTGTAGAAAAAAATATGGAACGGTTTGAACATTTATTTAAAAATCACGAACTCGTTTGGATAACAGCAGTAAGAACTTTTAGACGAGGCAGGGCCAGTGGTGGACGCATGTTTGGGATAAAAAAGGAAATTCTAAAGGAAAAAGGATGTGGCTTTGTAAAGTCTTTCGAACGAGACCTTATTGAAATAAGTCCTGAAAGAGGGAAAATGTTTGTGGTTACATCAACTGTAATAAATGGATGGAGGAATATACGAACCTACATAACTTTCTAATAGAGTTAAACAAAGAAAATGTAATGCTTATAGGAGATTTCAACGGAAGAATTGGAGACACTTATACGTTGAACGTGGAACCGGAGATCTTACCTGAGTCAATAGCAGAATTTAGAGTAGCCACAGACAAGACAATTGATGGAAACGGGAAAAAGCTCTTAGAAATGTGGGAAACCTTTGGACTTCTCCTGCTTAACGGGCGGTCTAAAAGTGACGTTTATGAGGGGCACGTCATGATCAACGATTGATAATTGCCTCACTAAAGGAATGTGCCTCCAATTTGTTCAAGACTTTGAAGTAAAGGAGTTAATCCACTCAGATCACTTACCAATATCAGTAACGTTAAAGTTGGACATACAAAGGGGAACCTCTACTGAAGCAAGAAGTAGCTTGCTACCAAAACTGCAGTGGAAAGAAGAGCACTTGGAAAGGTATTCAGCAAATCTTAATCTCCAGCTCGACCGGATTGAACCCAGCAGCATCGAAACAGAAAGAGGTGTGGACATTCTAACAACCTGCATTTATGACGCTGCTAAACCTCTTCAATCAAGAAGACAGCACAAGGGAGAGCAACCTTGGTATAACTGGCAATGTGAAGTAGCCAGCAAAAAATCGTTCGGCTTTCTGCGAATACTAAGGAAAGAAGACTCCAACTATGCAAAACAAATGTACCAATAGACGAACAAAATATACAAACTTACCTGCATGAATAAAAGGAAAGCTCATGTGCAAAAACTAGCTTTGACGCTCAGTAGAGCAAGGGACAGTTGCACATTTTGGAAGATCGTTAAAAGTCTGAATGCCCCGACCATGGGGTGTGGCATAAAAGTTGAAGCACCCGTTTAAGCTGAATACTTTAAAAAGCTACTGAATATGACACTAACCGAAAACTTACAGTTCGCAATGCCTTTACTGAATGTTGAAGCTCTTGATCGATCAATTACGTTTCTGGATTTAATCAGAGTCATAAATCACTGTAGTTCATACAAAGCGCCAAGGGAAGATCGCATTTCTTATGAATTTTTCAAACATGCGACGCCCCAATTCATCCTCGAACTCGCAAAAGCCTTTAATTTTATTTTCAAAACTGCCGAAATACCATCAAGTTTTAAGAAAAACATCATATTTCCAATTCTGAAGAAAGGTGACCCAACGGAGCCAAGTAATTATAGAGGAATCTCCTTTCTTAACGCTATCAGAAAAATATTTACGGGTGTGATGTTGGAAAGGTTTACTGAATGGGTGCAGCAAAACAATTTGATGAGCGAATACCAAGCTGGGTTCAGCAAAGAATATTCTACGGTTGATAACATCTTCTCCCTCACGAGCTTAGCACGAGTATACTTGGACAATGGAAAAAAGCTGTATGCACTCTTTGTGGACTTCAAGGCTGCATTTGACTCTGTGAATAGGAAAGCTTTATTACACAAACTCAGCAATCTAGGACTGTCAACCTAAATGCGAAGAGTACTGCACAACTACTACGATGGAAATCTGACTGCGGTTTGGGATGGAAATATCTTATCCGAATGGTTTTAAACGGAAACAGGAGTAAAGCAGGGATGTCTTCTCAGCCCGCTACTATTCTCATTATATCTGGATGATCTTGGAGAATTCCTGCCGGGAGGAATAACATTTGCAGGAATGAAGATAAAACTTCTGCTCTACGCAGACGATATTGTAGTACTTACCGATAATCCAAGCGGTATGCAATTGATGATAAATAAGCTGAACGAATACTGCAATTTATGGAATCTAAATCTCAACACCAGTAAGTCCAAAATCATGGTTTTCCGAAATGGATCGGGAAGATACGCGAGAAACGAAAAATGGATCTGGCTCAACGAAGAACTCGAGAAGGTCAAAGAATATAAATACCTTGGTTTACTCATCACGCCACAGCTCTCTTTTAAGAAACACCTTCAAAACAAATTGGTAGAAGCTAAACGTGCAATAAATTGCAGCTGGAGTGGAGTACTCAGCAAAAACAGTGTTCATCCGAGCGCTAAGTTCAAGGTCTTTGAAGCAGTGATGAGATCAATTATGTGTTATGCGGCACAGGTTTGGGGTCTATACCAATTTGTAGAAGTGGGGAAGCTACTTAGATACTTTATCAAACGAATCTTTTGACTAGCATATAACACTCCAAATTACATGCTGCACCTTGAGACTGGTCTACCGCTGTTACACATATATACAATGGGACTACACTTTTCAAACATCCGGAAAGTCATAATGCAACCTACTTATCGTCTCACATACATAATCGCCAAACACCTTCAAAGCAGGAATACGCAGCTCTTCAATGAATGGTCAAGACTAGGGAGGGAGCATAATGGAAGAATAATATGAAAATGTTACAGCTCTAAGAAGAACACACTTGGAAATATTATAGAAAGCTGAAGTTTCGGCACGAAACAACTTCCGTATGCAAAGTCAAATGAGCCAAACAAGGAATATTTATAAAATACTCAGACATGATCTCGGGCCGGAAAACTATTTCCACGACGACTACAGCCTTGACATGATATCTCTTATCTTTAAAGCCAGAGGTGAGCTTTTACCCCTCAACAGCTTGCCACATAGGATGGATATAAGCCCAGCATGCACCTTGTGCAACCTAAGAATAAACGAAGACACTCAGCACTTTATCGGAGTATGCCCTGTTCTCAAACCGATACGAGTATCAATCTGGGGTAAAAGCATATTATCAATTGATGAATTGGTACGAATACTGAATGGAGAAAACTGGAACTGCCTATACTCATACATAAAAACCGCTTTAAGTTATCGTCAACAAATATTTAATGAAGCCTTTTAAATAATTATGCTATTAAATATATATTCTAATTTTAATGTGATTAGTGACTATCCATACTTTTTATTAGAAAAACATTCTATTTCTCTGCTGACGGCAAAAGCCAATGCTTAATATTGTGAACAATGTAAAATAACTTAAGCTTAAAGAATTAATAAAATCACACATTACTACTACTATTCGGAAGAAGACTCATCGACCGCAGATTCGCCGGATTGGAGTTGTCCTTTCCCTTTTTGGGGAGAGGATGCAGCACAGCTGTCTTCCCCCACACTGGATAATATGCATTGTTCAGCGCGTTGTTAAACAGTGTGGTATAAATGTCAACTGCTTCTTGAGGCAAATGTCGTAGTACAACGTTGGATATACCATCGACTCCTGCCGACTTCTTTTTCTTTAATGAATCGAAGATGAGCTGGAGCTCATACTTCGAAATTAACACGGTAGTGGGCCCATTTCGGTCGGCGATTATGGCGTCCGCCAAATCTTCATCATTAAACCCGTCAAAACCAGGGTTGTCAGATCGCCATTCGGTTATATCGTTCCGGAGCCATAAGTGATGAAGCAGAGCTCTGTTCTCCAGGTCATGATTCGTGCGAATGCTAGCATTCACCTTGTACACTTGCTGGAAAGCAATCATCGTCTAATACGGCGTCATCTGGGTCTATGCCTGCTATCAGAAGTACGTCTCTATTCTCTGTCGTCCTCTGAAGCTTGAGACACGGAAGATCGTTTTGATCCTTTCTTCTAAATATCTTATTAATTTTTGGGAAAATACTTGGATCGCTAAAGCTAACGGCCCGAATTTTATTGTCCCACAACAAATTAATAGACAACCTAAAATTTTCTTTGATCAATTGGTTGATGTTTTTGATTGACGACTTCAGTGTCCTAATTTCCAGTTCTCGTGTGTCAGTAAACCGTCTGTACAAGCGTTTTAGTCTTGTCAGTAGTCCACTTTTTTGTCTGTGAAGTGCGTCAATGGTCGGGTTACGGTACATATCAGTTGCGTAACGTTCTTTGTATTTCGGTATTGTTCTGTTCATTGTTCGTAGAACCGTTTCGTCAATTTGTTCTAAGTATCTGTCGATTTCAGTATTTGTCAGGTTCCTGTCATTTGGTGGGGCCATTTGAACGTGAATCGCTCAATAAGGCGTTGGAGAAGAGTGGCCAGCGCACCTTACTGTAATCATAAGTATGCACAGGCACATACTCCTCCAACTCCATAAGCTCGTTCGGAAGTTGTATTACGGCGGCGATTCCGCAGTGGTCACTGTCGTACTCGATCGTTCGTAAAAAATTTCATGGCCGTTAACCCACAGTGTCAGTAACTGTTAGTCTTGCGTCTTTCAGCAATATATCCAGATAGGCACCGCTTCTTGGAAACGATGGCCCGTCTGTAGCGAGAAGTTCAATGCGATACTCAAGGTTGTATCGACCCATTCAATCATACAGATGATTACCTCGAGGATTTTGTATATGATTTCCCCAATCTATATGTTTGGCATTTAAATCACCAGCCAATATGTAAACGTTTTCTTCCGAGCCCAGTCTTAAGCATTCAAAAATATTTTCAAGCTCTGTTATAAACTGAGTGGGCTGAGGTGTTTCCGGTGCATAGGCAGCGATCACATACATTCGTGTCCCCTATTGGAGATGAATGCATATGATGCATGCCTCTAACGTCCGAAATTTTTAAAAAGACTGTTTTTGACACTGGTCATTTTTATTTGTATTATATTCAGTTTTTGTATGATTACATACTTGCTTTTTTAAAAAGCTTTTTAAAGCTTAAGTTATTTTACATTGTTCACAATATTAAGCATTGGCTTTTGCCGTCAGCCGAGAAAGAGAATGTTTTTCTAATAAAAAGTATGGATAGTCACTAATCACATTAAAATTAGAATATATATTTAATAGCATAATTATTTAAAAGGCTTCATTAAATATTTGTTGACGATAACTTAAAGCGGTTTTTATATATGAGTATAGACAGTTCCAGTTTTCTCCATTCAGTATTCGTACCAATTCATCAATTGATAATATGCTTTTACCCCAGATTGATACTCGTATCGGTTTGAGAACAGGGCATACTCCGATAAAGTGCTGAGTGTCTTCGTTTATTCTTAGGTTGCACAAGGTGCATGCTGGGCTTATATCCATCCTATGTGGCAAGCTGTTGAGGGATAAAAGCTCACCTCTGGCTTTAAAGATAAGAGATATCATGTCAAGGCTGTAGTCGTCGTGGAAATAGTTTTCCGGCCCGAGATCATGTCTGAGTATTTTATAAATATTCCTTGTTTGGCTCATTTGACTTTGCATACGGAAGTTGTTTCGTGCCGAAACTTCAGCTTTCTATAATATTTCCAAGTGTGTTCTTCTTAGAGCTGTAACATTTTCATCTATTATTCTTCCATTATGCTCCCTCCCTAGTCTTGACCATTCATTGAAGAGCTGCGTATTCCTGCTTTGAAGGTGTTTGGCGATTATGTATGTGAGACGATAAGTAGGTTGCATTATGACTTTCCGGATGTTTGAAAAGTGTAGTCCCATTGTATATATGTGTAACAGCGGTAGACCAGTCTCAAGGTGCAGCATGTAATTTGGAGTGTTATATGCTAGTCAAAAGATTCGTTTGATAAAGTATCTAAGTAGCTTCCCCACTTCTACAAATTGGTATAGACCCCAAACCTGTGCCGCATAACACATAATTGATCTCATCACTGCTTCAAAGACCTTGAACTTAGCGCTCGGATGAACACTGTTTTTGCTGAGTACTCCACTCCAGCTGCAATTTATTGCGCGTTTAGCTTCTACCAATTTGTTTTGAAGGTGTTTCTTAAAAGAGAGCTGTGGCGTGATGAGTAAACCAAGGTATTTATATTCTTTGACCTTCTCGAGTTCTTCGTTGAGCCAGATCCATTTTTCGTTTCTCGCGTATCTTCCCGATCCATTTCGGAAAACCATGATTTTGGACTTACTGGTGTTGAGATTTAGATTCCATAAATTGCAGTATTCGTTCAGCTTATTTATCATCAATTGCATACCGTTTGGATTATCGGCAACTACTACAATATCGTCTGCGTAGAGCAGAAGTTTTATCTTCATTCCTGCAAATGTTATTCCTCCCGGCAGGAATTCTCCAAGATCATCCAGATATAATGAGAATAGTAGCGGGCTGAGAAGACATCCCTGCATTACTCCTGTTTCCGTTTAAAACCATTCGGATAAGATATTTCCATCCCAAACCGCAGTCAGATTTCCATCGTAGTAGTTGTGCAGTACTCTTCGCATTTAGGTTGACAGTCCTAGATTGCTGAGTTTGTGTAATAAAGCTTTCCTATTCACAGAGTCAAATGCAGCCTTGAAGTCCACAAAGAGTGCATACAGCTTTTTTTCCATTGTCCAAGTATACTCGTGCTAAGCTCGTGAGGGAGAAGATGTTATCAACCGTAGAATATTCTTTGCTGAACCCAGCTTGGTATTCGCTCATCAAATTGTTTTGCTGCACCCATTCAGTAAACCTTTCCAACATCACACCCGTAAATATTTTTCTGATAGCGTTAAGAAAGGAGATTCCTCTATAATTACTTGGCTCCGTTGGGTCACCTTTCTTCAGAATTGGAAATATGATGTTTTTCTTAAAACTTGATGGTATTTCGGCAGTGTTGAAAATAAAATTAAAGGCTTTTGCGAGTTCGAGGATGAATTGGGGCGTCGCATGTTTGAAAAATTCATAAGAAATGCGATCTTCCCTTGGCGCTTTGTATGATCTACAGTGATTTATGACTCTGATTATATCCAGAAACGTAATTGATCGATCAAGAGCTTCAACATTCAGTAACGGCATTGCGAACTGTAAGTTTTCGGTTAGTGTCATATTCAGTAGCTTTTTAAAGTATTCAGCTTAAACGGGTGCTTCAACTTTTATGCCACACCCCATGGTCGGGGCATTCAGACTTTTAACGATCTTCCAAAATGTGCAACTGTCCCTTGCTCTACTGAGCGTCAAAGCTAGTTTTTGCACATGAGCTTTCCTCTTATTCATGCAGGTAAGTTTGTATATTTTGTTCGTCTGTTGGTACATTTGTTTTGCATAGTTGGAGTCTTCTTTCCTTAGTATTCGCAGAAAGCCGAACGATTTTTTGCTGGCTACTTCACACTGCCAGTTATACCAAGGTTGCTTTCCCTTGTGCTGTCTTCTTGATTGAAGAGGTTTAGCAGCGTCATAAATGCAGGTTGTTAGAATGTCCCCAACTCTTTCTGTTTCGATGCTGCTGGGTTCAATCCGGTCGAGCTGGAGATTAAGATTTGCTGAATACCTTTCCAAGTGCTCTTCTTTCCACTGCAGTTTTGGTAGCAAGCTACTTCTTGCATCAGTAGAGGTTCCCCTTTGTATGTCCAACTTTAACGTTACTGATATTGGTAAGTGATCTGAGTGGATTAACTCCTTTACTTTAAAGTCTTGAACAAATTGGAGGCACATTCCTTTAGTGAGGCAATTATCAATCGTTGATCATGACGTGCCCCTCATAAACGTCACTTTTAGACCGCCCGTTAAGCAGGACAAGTCCAAAGGTTTCCCACATCTCTAAGAGCTTTTTCCCGTTTCCATCAATTGTCTTGTCTGTGGCTACTCTAAATTCTGCTATTGACTCAGGTAAGATCTCCGGTTCCACGTTCAACGTATAAGTGTCTCCGATTCTTCCGTTGAAATCTCCTATAAGCATTACATTTTCTTTGTTTAACTCTATTAGAAAGTTATGTAGGTTCGTATATTCCTTCATCCATTTATTACAGTTGATGTAACCACAAACATTTTCCCTCTTTCAGGACTTATTTCAATAAGGTCTCGTTCGAAAGACTTTACAAAGCCACATCCTTTTTCCTTTAGAATTTCCTTTTTTATCCCAAACACGCGTCCACCACTGGCCCTGCCTCGTCTAAAAGTTCTTACTGCTGTTATCCAAACGAGTTCGTGATTTTTAAATAAATGTTCAAACCGTTCCATATTTTTTTCTACAAATGTTTCGTACAACATAAATACATAATAATTATTTATTAATGTGAACAAATCGTTAAACAATAATTTATTTGCTAGGCCTGCAACATTATATGACAAAATACGTATATTATAAATGAAAGGATTAGATTTATTTTTTGTATTTACATGGCTAACGGCATTACAATTAAAACTGCTGAATGCGTTAATTTGCTCTAGTTATATTGGAGCCACTGAACTCGCGTTCACTTGTGTTTCCACCACGTTTTGACATTTCGCAGTTGTCATTACTGTCATGATATAGCAGCTGCTCTTGCTTACATGAGAGTTTATTATTTTCATTTAAGAAGTAATTAAATTTATCATTTATTTTTAACTGTTCTCCTCTCAATTGAAGTTTTAATTTCGGGTTTTTTAACGCAATTTCATTTTTCATTTTAACTATCCGTCTTCTCCTCTCACGCGCGCTGCAAACGAATAATCTTTATGCATAGCAATACCCGTGGCTCGAAGATTGGTGGCAGATTGCAATATGCGGCCAACATACTCTCTGTTTTGGAACTCTAAGATTACGTTTCCTGCATTGGCTCTCTTGGTTTTTAGCTCCCTAGCTGAATATATAATTGCGGGATTTTGGGACTGTATTAAGTCTATGCAGAGAGTTTTGGCTTTATCGGAAGCAATTTCACCATTTTCTACCGGTAGGTGCACAATTAATTTTTTTTCATTTGCCCTGCTAGATAACCACTCTACATGCCTTTCAAGTGAGATGCAGCGGGATTCCATGGCTTGTAATTGGGGTTGCAATGATACATTCTTTTGCAATGTAATCCAATGCTCTCCTAGTCCGATTTAGTGGGCATATCCTTCAGTTTCTCGTCCAAAGCTGATGAAATAGAGTCGCGAATAAGGATTTTCATGTCATTAGCGGTCATATTGCCAACCGGCGTTCCTTCAGTGGTTCCTTTTTGTTTGAGGCGGGAAATCGGGAGACGTTTCTGCCAATCCCCGTTTTATTAGAGTATTGGTGTTGTTACGGTATCCTGTACTATTGCTTGGGGGTGTGTGGTTCATTTTGATTTTATATTTTTTTACTATGCAAGTAAAATCTTTTTTGTGTTAAATTTGACTCACCCTTGATGAGAAATGAGTTTGGCTTAAAATCGATGCACTTTTGGTAATTTATTTTTTGTTTTTTAATGAGAATTTCGATATAAATACGGATCTCTTTACAAACTTGATCTTGGTCTTATCACTCTCACTCTCTCTTCCGAGTATCAGCAAGGTATTTGAAAAGGTTATTAATAGGGCTCTATTCAAGTGGGCAGAGGAAAACAATATCATTCCGGATAATCAGTTCGGTTTTAAGGCGGGACATGACACAATTAATGCCGCGTCTAAACTGGTTTCTGATGTCCAATGGAACAAATCTTAAAAGCAGTGTACGGGTGCCTGCCTGGTTGATTTGGAAAAGGCCTTCGACACCGTATGGCTAGAAGGTCTATATCTAAAGCTTTCCAGACTAGGTATAAGTAAACCTCTATTGTATATGCTTTATGACATGCTAAATGGTAGAAAGTTTGTTGTCAAGAGTGGCAATGTTACTTCTACCACAGTTTTTAGCATTAAAATGGTCTTCAGCAGAGAGCGGTTAACTCGTCTATTCTATTCAGCATTTACACCAGCGATCTGATAGGTAGTCTAACTCAGGCAATCGCGTACGCCGACGATCTCATTGCATACAGAACAGCTAATACAGTTGAGGTCATCAAAAATCTTTTGCAGAGTGACTTCGACACGATTCAACGATATTGTGATGACTGGAATTTGATTTTCAAAATGAAATCAGAAACTATTCTGTTTAGGACTCCGTTGTCTAGTGAGTCGAGGGATACGAGAACGAACTAGCGCAAGCTGGTGATCGTAGGGCCACATGGACTTCCACTGGTGAGTAAAACTGAAGTAAAGTACCTTGGTATCTCGTTGGATCAGTACTTGTATTTCGACAGACATGTAGGTGCTGCTCTGGCTAGGGCTGGGGGAGCATTTGCCCTGGGAAAACGAGTGTTTTATAGCAGTCGTCTTGACAACAGGGTGAAAAATCTGTGTAAGTAAGAGTAAGAGTAAGAGAAAACTCTCTTAATTTACTCATTTTTTCCTATCCGTGAATACATGTGAGTGGTGGATTAAAAAACACTATTGCTCAAACTGACAGATAATTTTGTTTGTTTTTGGTTTGTCAAAAGTCTGTCTGACATTTCTAATTACCAAAACATAAATAATATTTTTTTTTCACATTTGGTAAGTTTTTTTCATATTTATTTAATTATTCTTTATTTCAATAAAAGAAATATATATAACTATAAAAAAAATTGTTTTTTTATGTTTGTTTGATAAAGATTTGGCCACAATGACGGAGATCCGATGGAAAGCGTACATCCAAAGGTATATCTTAGATTGGAAACTCAGAAACCAAACCCAATTGTTTCTTGTTTTCTATAATTGTTTTGTTGTTTTTTTTTTTAGATTGGGAGTGAAGACGTACTTAGTTCGTCTGGGAGTGATACCACCAACCACTCCACTTTACACAAAAACCAATCCATCAACAAAAAGTGAAGATCGAATTGGTTATTTTGAAAAGGAGGCTTCACATTGGCGGACACAATGTGAAATCTCACGAATAAGCGATTCGCTGCCACATGAAGTGTCTCGTCTATGTAAAGAGAAACAACAATACAATGAGTCATTAGTAGTGGCGGGTTGTTGCTGTAGTACAGCAGGGACTGGATTGTCTGTGGTCGTATATATAGTTTCTTAGATCCGTCGCATTAGAAAGCTTTTCTTGGAATATATTCTTCGAGAGGACATGTTTTGGTATAACACAAGCTCCGGAAACAATTTCCCCAGCAAAATGACAGAGTAAGTTAACCTTTATTTTGCAAGTGCAAATTCATATCTAATCGATGTTTTTCTTATAAACTTTCAGAGATCTCGATAAACTAAAAGAAAGAATCGCTGAGAAAGTAGCCATATTATGTTTTTGGAAGAAATATGTCGTCAGTGGCAATATCATGAACGAGATCGATATGCACATGTTGACCGAAACACCTCGGTCTGTATCTGTAGCTTCTAAACAGATTGTTGGTCTGTCTGTGGATCAGCATTCAGTCAAGCAGAAATAAAGTAGGTTAAATACAAAAAAACCTAATTTGATGTATTTTTAAGTATTTGTTTTTCTTTCAATTTTGTAGGATAAACAGCGCCTGCCATTCATCTCAAAATCATGACGAACAACAAGGTCAGACCACACAAACAATGAAGCCAAACAGGAAGTCATTATTGCCAGATATTATAATTAAATGCATTGGGCTCAATATTTTAAAGTGTTCTCCTTATGTATATATATATGTATATAGCTTAAGAATTGTGATTCACTTAATTTTTTTCCATTACATTGTCTTTGTGGGTGTTAAAAAAAAATCCTTTTTTTTAAGGGAAATGTAATGTTGTGTGTCTCAATGACACATAGGTAAGTATTATAGCCCTATGCTGAGGTAAATTAACACTCAGAACAGTTACAATCATCGAGGTCAAGCAAGTACTTTGGAAATGACAGCTTGTCCAAAGTAGCAAATCCGAGAAATTTCTACCTATGTCAAGAAAAATCTTGAAATCAGTACTTACGCAAAGCTCTAATTTCCAAATTACTTGCTTGATTTCGATGATTGTAACTGTTCTGAGTGTAAATTAACCTCAGCTTCTAAATCCTTTCAATCATTTTATAATCAAACAATTATTTAGAAAAATTGCTATCTAAAAGTAGTTTCTTCGTGTTTAAAAAAAAATTAAAAATTACAAAATTACTTTCAGATGCAATTTTTTTTAAATATTTGCTCGAATTGAAAACGGTTTCAAGAATTTACAAGCTGACATAAATTAAAACTCACAACAGTTTAAATTATCGAGATCAAGCAAGTACTTTGGAAATGACAGCTTGTCCAAAGTAGCAAATCCAAGAAATTTCTACTTATATCAAGAAAAATCTTGAAATCAGTACATACGCAAAGCTTTAATTTCAAAATTACTTGCTTGATTTCGATGATTGTAACTGTTCTGAGTGTAAATTAACCTCAGCTTCTAAATCCTTTAAATCATTTTATAATCAAACAATTATTTAGAAAATTGCTATCTAAAAGTAGTTTCTTCGTGTTTTAAAAAAAATGAAAAATTACAAAATTACTTTCAGATGCAAATTTTTTGAAACATTTGCTCGAATTGAAAACGGTTTCAAGAATTTACAAGCTGACATAAATTAAAACTCACTACAGTTTAAATCATCGAGATCAAGCAAGTACTTTGGAAATGACAGCTTGTCCGAAGTAGCAAATCCAAGAAATTTCTACTTATATCAAGAAAAATCTTGAAATCAGTACTTACGCAAAGCTTTAATTTCCAAATTACTTGCTTGATTTCGATGATTGTAACTGTTCTGAGTGTAAATTAACCTCAGCTTCTAAATCCTTTAAATCATTTTATAATCAAACAATTATTTAGAAAAATTGCTATCTAAAAGTAGTTTCTTCGTGTTTTAAAAAAAATTACAAAATTACTTTCAGATGCAAATTTTTTGAAATATTTGCTCGAATTGAAAACGGTTTCAAGAATTTACAAGCTGACATAAATTAAAACTCACTACAGTTTAAATAATCGAGATCAAGCAAGTACTTTGGAAATGACAGCTTGTCCGAAGTAGCAAATCCAAGAAATTTCTACTTATATCAAGAAAAATCTTGAAATCATTTTGGTTCGAGGTAACTATGCGATCGGCGGATGGGAAATTCTGTCCGATGAAATTCAACGCATGCCATTTGTATCCGATGAAGTACTTTTAATTGTTTTATTTATGACAGATACAAACAAAATATTCTCCGAAGTCCTCCGACAAATTCTCGTTGCGGAAAGTTTTCTTTTTAAAGAAATTGTTTACTAAAATTTTAGTAATGAAGAAATAATCCTTATGTAACGTACATAAGGATTATTTCTTAAAGGAGGCTTTACATGTATCTTCATCTTCATCTGCATTGACATCTGCAAAAAAAGAGGAAACAAAATAAAAAACATCATACTTGTGCGATAGAGAGCGAAGACAAAAATGGAGATCATCTTCATGTATGAAAATTATAGGAAGTATGAATCTGAAGATTGTAGATTATAGTGAACATAGAGAAAATAATTACATAGAGGCGCGACTCGTACCTCCCTTGTCTTAAACAAGCGCAATTTTTTTTTAGGTGAGTAAGAGAAAACTCTCTTAATTTACTCATTTTTTCCTATCCGTGAATACATGTGAGTGGTGGATTAAAAAACACTATTGCTCAAACTGACAGATAATTTTGTTTGTTTTTGGTTTGTGAAAAGTCTGTCTGACATTTCTAATTACCAAAACATAAATAATAGTTTTTTTTCACATTTGGTAAGTTTTTTCATATTTATTTAATTATTCTCTATTTCAATAAAATAAATATATATAACTATAAAAAAAATTGTTTTTTTATGTTTGTTTGATAAAGATTTGGTTACAATGACGGAGATCCGATGGAAAGCGTACATCCAAAGGTATATCTTAGATTGGAAACTCAGAAACCAAACCCAATTGTTTCTTGTTTTCTATAATTGTTTTGTTGTTTTTTTTTTAGATTGGGAGTGAAGACGTACTTAGTTCGTCTGGGAGTGATACCACCAACCACTCCACTTTACACAAAAACCAATCCATCAACAAAAAGTGAAGATCGAATTGGTTATTTAGAAAAGGAGGCTTCACATTGGCGGACACAATGTGAAATCTCACGAATAAGCGATTCGCTGCCACATGAAGTGTCTCGTCTATGTAAAGAGAAACAACAATACAATGAGCCGTAACGTTCTTTGTATTTCGGTATTGTTCTGTTCATTGTTCGTAGAATCGTTTCGTCAATTTGTTCTAAGTATCTGTCGATTTCAGTATTTGTCAGGTTCCTGTCATTTGGTGGGGCCATTTGAACGTGAATCGCTCAATAAGGCGTTGGAGAAGCGTGGCCAGCGCACCTTACTGTAATCATAAGTATGCACAGGCACATACTCCTCCAACTCCATAAGCTCGTTCGGAAGTTGTATTACGGCGGCGATTCCGCAGTGGTCACTGTCGTACTCGATCGTTCGTAAAAAATTTCATGGCCGTTGAAACGATGGCCCGTCTGTAGCGAGAAGTTCAATGCGATACTCAAGGTTGTATCGACCCATTCAATCATACAGATGATTACCTCGAGGATTTTGTATATGATTTCCCCAATCTATATGTTTGGCATTTAAATCACCAGCAAAATATGTAAACGTTTTCTTCCGAGCCCAGTCTTAAGCATTCAAAAATATTTTCAAGCTCTGTTATAAACTGAGTGGGCTGAGGTGTTTCCGGTGCATAGGCAGCGATCACATACATTCGTTTCCCCTATTGGAGATGAATGCATATGATGCATGCCTCTAACGTTCGAAATTTTTAAAAAGACTGTTTTTGACACTGGTCATTTTTATTTGTATTATATACAGTTTTTGTATGATTACATACTTGCTTTTTTAAAAAGCTTTTTAAAAAGCAAGTATGTAATCATACAAAAACTGAATATAATACAAATAAAAATGACCAGTGTCAAAATCTTTCACAAAAAAATCTCCCTCCTTATATGAACAACAAAATGTTGGCTTATAAACGAGTAAGGAGAAAATAAGAAAGAACCCGAATAAACAATAACAAACTTGTGTGGCTAATAAAAGCGCTAGTCGTTTCCATGCAATTGATAAACAGAAAAAACCTGTATTAGGTGGATCTGATCATGTGGGCTCGGTGGCGTGATGCGAAGTGCGTTGGCTACTAAGCGGCTGGTCATGGTTCAATACACGATGAAGGCACAAGAATTCTTGCAATTAAAATAAAAAAGTAGACCAGCACCACTAGAGCAAAGAAATCTGACGATCGACCTTGGCAGGTCGTGAAATAGCTATATATATATTCCAGCCAAAAACAATTGAGAAAAAACTTGGTGGTAGCACACTCAAGTTGTTGTTGGGTATTCAAAGTCATCAAATTATACGAAAAATGGCTTTAAAAAGCAAGTATGTAATCATACAAAAACTGAATATATTATATATTACCTTATGACTAATGCCTTTACGTATAAAGATTGCGACGCCTCCTCTTTGAGTGGAGTTGGGTCGGTCTCTTACGATATTGTATTTGTTGTTAGTCAATTTATGTTTCTGGTTAAGCTTAGTTTCGCTAGCCATAAACACATCTGGACTTATGTCTTTAAGCAATTGGAACAAATTTGCTCTGCATTCGGTCCTAATCAGTGAATATACATTCACAGCTAGGATCTTAAAGGGCCTCTCCGGCAGCGCGCCCTTAACCTCTAGGTTGCGTTAAGCTCGGCAAAACAGAGTAGAGATGATCCACCCTAGTCGCCTGCTCCTTGATCTCGTTTTGAAGTCCTCTCAACTGGCCTTGAATGGCCAGCTGAATTCCCATTATCTGCCCTACCGAGGTAACCATCGGAGCGGAGTTTTCTCCGCAACGCTTCTTCGTCGGAAATTCAATTTCAGATCGAAGTAGCTGTCATCGGAAGAAATTTTGAAGAAATACGACGAAGCATTGTGATGGATGTAAACTTCAGGTAGAGATGAGAAAATTAACTGATATATCGAAAATATATCGCTTCTTATTAAATAAACACTATAAACATTTTAAACCATAACAAATTGGCGAGAGAGTGTAATTTATTATTTATTGAAAGAATTTTTTTTAATCATAATGCGCTAGAGTTTTTAAGAAATGTAATTAGATGCACCGATCTTAAAATCAAAACTATCGAATAAAGTCCCATCCCTATTTCCAAACACATGTTTCGTTTCCGTTTGAAATGTCAACAAAAGAATAATTTGAAAAAAAAACTTTTGAAATTCAATATTATTTATTTATGAAATAAAAGAACATTGCAAGAACGAAAACAATATACGCTGACTACCTGACACAGCTCTAATTCTATAATTCCCTTCAAGATTGAAGAAAAACCATCGCCTAAATAAAAATGCGTTTGCTTTTGTTTTGGAGCAGATTCAACACATATACAAAACAAATTATCGGTCTGATGTCACTCCAAACCTTTAAAAAATATTTGATGTATTCAAAACTAAGACACAGCCACAACTTCTGGTTACCTTCTTGTGTAATTTTAGATATGCAATATGCCTGCCTGGTTGATTTGGAAAAGGCCTTCGACACCGTATGGCTAGAAGGTCTATATCTAAAGCTTTCCAGACTAGGTATAAGTAAACCTCTATTGTATATGCTTTATGACATGCTAAATGGTAGAAAGTTTGTTGTCAAGAGTGGCAATGTTACTTTTACCACAGTTTTTAGCATTAAAATGGTCTTCAGCAGAGAGCGGTTAACTCGCCGATTCTATTCAGCATTTACACCAGCGATCTGATAGGTAGTCTAACTCAGGCAATCGCGTACGCCGACGATCTAATTGCATACAGAACAGCTGATACAGTTGAGGTCATCAACAATCTTTTGCAGAGTGACTTCGACACGATTCAACGATATTGTGATGACTGGAAGTTGATTTTCAAAATGAAATCAGAAACTATTCTGTTTAGGACTCCGTTGTCTAGTGAGTCGAGGGATACGAGAACGAACTAGCGCAAGCTGGTGATCGTAGGGCCACATGGACATCCACTGGCGAGTAAAACTGAAGTAAAGTACCTTGGTATCTCGTTGGATCAGTACTTGTATTTCGACAGACATGTAGGTGCTGCTCTGGCTAGGGCTGGGGAAGCATTTGCCCTGGGAAAACGATTGTTTTATAGCAGTCGTCTTGACAACAGGGTGAAAAATCTGTGTAAGTAAGAGTAAGAGTAAGAGAAAACTCTCTTAATTTACTCATTTTTTCCTATCCGTGAATACATGTGAGTGGTGGATTAAAAAACACTATTGCTCAAACTGACAGATAATTTTGTTTGTTTTTGGTTTGTCAAAAGTCTGTCTGACATTTCTAATTACCAAAACATAAATAATATTTTTTTTTCACATTTGGTAAGTTTTTTCATATTTATTTAATTATTCTTTATTTCAATAAAAGAAATATATATAACTATAAAAAAAATTGTTTTTTTATGTTTGTTTGATAAAGATTTGGCCACAATGACGGAGATCCGATGGAAAGCGTACATCCAAAGGTATATCTTAGATTGGAAACTCAGAAACCAAACCCAATTGTTTCTTGTTTTCTATAATTGTTTTGTTGTTTTTTTTTAGATTGGGAGTGAAGACGTACTTAGTTCGTCTGGGAGTGATACCACCCACCACTCCACTTTACACAAAAACCAATCCATCAACAAAAAGTGAAGATCGAATTGGTTATTTAGAAAAGGAGGCTTCACATTGGCGGACACAATGTGAAATCTCACGAATAAGCGATTCGCTGCCACATGAAGTGTCTCGTCTATGTAAAGAGAAACAACAATACAATGAGCCGTAACGTTCTTTGTATTTCGGTATTGTTCTGTTCATTGTTCGTAGAATCGTTTCGTCAATTTGCTCTAAGTATCTGTCGATTTCAGTATTTGTCAGGTTCCCGTCATTTGGTGGGGATATACCATTTGAACGTAAATCGCTCAATAATGCATTGGAGAAGCGTAGCACGCGCACCTTACTGTAATTGTAAGTATGCACAGGCACATACTCCTCCAACTCAATAAGCTCGTTCGGAAGTTGTATTACGGCGGAGAGTCCGCAGTGGTCACTGTCGTACTCGATCGTTCGTAAAAAATTTCTTGGCCGTTGACCCACAGTGTCAGTAATTGTTAGTCTTGCGTCTTTCAGCAATATGTCCAGATAGGCACCGCTTCTTGGAAACGATGGCCTGTCTGTAGCGAGAAGTTCAATGCGATACTCAAGGTTGTATCGACCTCGAGGATTTTGTATTTGATTTCCCCAATCTATATGTTTGGCATTTAAATCACCAGCCAATATGTAAAGTTTTCTTCCGAGCCCAGTCTTAAGCATTCAAAAATATTTCCAGGCTCTGTTATAAACTGAGTGGGCTGAGGTGTTTCCAGTGCATAGGCAGCGATCACATAAATTCGTTTCCCCTGTTGGAGATGAATGCATATGATGCATGCCTCTAACGTCCGAAATTTTCGCTTATCACTATTATATATTACCTTATGACTAATGCCTTTACGTATAAAGATTGCGACACCTCCTCTTTGAGTGGAGTTGGGTCGGTCTCTGTACGAATGTACAGCGAAATTGTACGGATTCGTAGCAAATCACAAACGGGAACAAACCTAAATTACAATCGAGATAATGATTGTCAAAAATTAATGAAATGATTGTACAAATCGACTATACATCAGGTCTTATGACTATAATAAATACACTACAAATTTTCATTTTCGAACAAAGTGGTTTGCATTTTATTTTCGCCATTTTTCAAAGTTAATTTTTTTTTCCTAATTTTTAAAATAAAAAATCTAGACGAATTCAGTGGTCCTTCGAGCATTTTTAAGAACCAGTTTAACGAACTAGAAACAATTGTATGAACAATATACAAATAAAAAAAAAAGTGTGCATTGTGTGTGCTTAAAAATATTAACAATATTAATAAGTTAATCGAATCTACGATTCATAGTCCGCGACATAAATTTGCATTAACAAAATCGATTTATAAGTGGCTTTTCAGATACTTTTTAAACAATTTAAACTTAAAGTAACTTAATTAAAATAATTAACTTAAAATTAATTGCATCCTAAGGAGCATCAGCGGAGCGCCTGAAGTCAGCAACAACAACAACATAGAAGGCAGCAACTTCAGACAACAAGTAAGTTGTTCATTACGTGTTGTAAACTTGTCTCATTTTATTAAATCTGTTCGTTAAGAAAGAAATAAAATTGTTAAAATGACTGACTATAAATATGGTGAACTTCAAAAGGGTATTCTTTCAAAAATTATAAAAGATCTCACCAATTTTAAGAAGGCTCCAAAAGAGCGTCGGGTTCCGGCATATGCTTCAGGGCGCCTGAATAAATTGGAGGAAGATATGGCGGCTTCCAAGACATACCATGAAGCTATTGTCGGGGGAGGTAAGCTGGAAGAACAATTTAAAAAAGAAGAATTGTTAGTTGTTTATGAGCAAATTTATGAAATTTAATGGAATACCGTGCGGAATTGGTTGAAGCGATGGCAAAATCCAATCCCGTAGTGGTTGCACCAACAGACAATGCCTTTTCGTCTCAGATGACAATTCCATCTTCATCGCATTCGGGGATTCGACTTCCACGAATCGATCTCCCGAAATTCGACGGTTCGTACACCGCCTGGCGTGCTTTTCAGGACAGGTTTCAGTCTCTAGTGCACAACAACAAAACTCTAGATGATATTGACAAGCTGCATTTTTTGCAATCATGCTTGGTTGGAGATGCAAATCGGTTTTGGCAGAACTTGTCAGTGGAGGCAGCGAGTTATGAGAAGGCTTGGGAGCTGTTGAAGGAGCGGTATGACCATAAACGCATTCTGGTCCACATCCAAATGCAGAATCTTTTCGGTCAGCCCTCCTTAACTCGTGAGACGTCTGCCGGACTTCGAGATCTCTTATACACCACAAGAGAATGCTGCCTTGCGCTGGAGAACATGGATGTGCCGGTGTCTAAATGGGATACAGTGTTAATTTGGTTCCTTTTCCAAAAACTTCCTAGTACTAGTCAGAAGCTGTGGGAAGAGCGATTAGGAAATAAGAAGGACTTACCAAGTTTTAAAGATTTTAATGATTTTTTGGAGACACGATTCCGGACTCTTGAGGTTGCCGATCAGCAGGAACTTGGAGCGGCGTTTAGGAAGAACGATGAGCCACCCGTCAACACAAAGCCATTGTCCAGGTAGCGAAGCCAAAGGTATTACATACCAAGCAAGTCGTCAGGCAGCCGTCCAAACCAGTAGCGAAGGCAAACCCCGTCGATCTGTCATGCAAATTGTGCAACCAGGGTAAGCACACCTTGAGGAAGTGCCAACGATTCCTAAACATGGACAACAAGGGACGACGTGAGACAGTTCGCAGGTTTAATATATGCGAAAATTGCCTTTCTTATGGGCACCTCGTCCAAGATTGCCTAAGTTTTAGCAATTGCTACTTTTGCCAACACAGGCATCATTCGTTGCTGCATTTAAATGCACAACAAAATAACAATACACACACACAACAAAAACAACCTGCAGCTGGTACATCCGCTCAGGCATTAAATCAAAGTTCAAACGCTTTTCAGGTGTCCGTAAACCCGAACGCGCCTGAGTTCCAGCCTTTGGGTGGACAGCTCCAATCAAATGGACAGACATTCAACTACCATGCGTCTAATGGTGATCGCAATCCTGCACACCAAGTGCTTCTGGCAACAGCTGTTGTCAAAGCAAGAGCGACTGACGGTAAGCTACGCCTTTTACGGGCTCTTATCGACACGGGCTCAGAAACTTCATTTATAACCGAAGCTGCAGCACAACAGCTTAAACTTGAAAGAAGACGAGCCTTTGCCGAGGTATCCGGGTTAGGGTTGGTCAGCAGCGGCACAACGCAACACTCCGTCGAAGTTCGTTTTGCCTCCCGCCACTCGACGTTTGAGACTGCTGTACAGGCTTTGGTTTTTAAGTCGCTGACTGGGCATCTCCCGACCCAAGGAGTGATACCTGGCAACTGGCAACACCTGAGGGGTCTTTCGCTAGCGGATCCTCATCTTTTCGAACCTGCACCGATCGATTTATTGCTCGGAAGTGACGTTTGCGCCGAGATACTCCTTCCAGAGATAAGACGATCAGAGGATGGCATTGGACCGATCGCCCAAAACACTCAGCTAGGGTGGATAGTGTTAGGGAAGATTCCAGCGGAACTTCCCCGGCAAGTACGAAGCTTCGTCCAGTTAACGGACTTGGGCTTTCAACTGGAGAAGTTTTGGGAGATGGAAGAATTGCCGTTCCAGACACTTGAAACCGAGGAGAACATCGCCTGTGATGATCACTTCGAGAAGAACACCAGACGCTTACCGAACGGGCGTTATGAAGTGAAGCTGCCGTTCAAAGGTGAAGGTCTTCCGGCGATGGGATCCAGCCGACAAAGTGCGTATCGACGATTTCTTCACCTCGAGAAAAGGTTCGATGCTGACCCGAAACTTTGTGCGGACTACACAAAGTGCATACGAGAGTATGAAGAACTCCATCACATGGAAGAAATCGATGTGAATGATGCGGTTTTGCAAACCCCATTCCACTATTTTTTGCCACACCACGCTGTTTTTAAGGAAGCCAGCTCCACTACAAAATTAAGGGTAGTTTTTGATGCAGCGGCAAAGGCTTCCGATGGCAAATCTCTTAATGATCGTTTGCTGGTGGGCCCAAAATTGCAGTCAAGTATCATCGATCTTGTACTAAAATGGCGGACTCACCGAGTCACATTTACGGCAGACATTGAAAAAATGTATCGCCAAATTTTTGTTGATGAGTCAGACCGGTACTATCAACTTATAATGTGGAGAGAGAAGAGGACAGAACCAGTAAAATTTTTCAAGATGAAAACTGTTACGTTTGGCACAGCAAGTGCACCATATCTGGCTATTAAGACACTGAAACGAGTAGCTGATGATGAAAGTGCCCATTTTCCGGAGGGGGCGAAGGTTGTTGAGGACATGTACGTCGATGACCTCATCAGCGGAGCGGATACGGTTGACGAAGCAAGAAGGAAACGTGACGAAGCAAGGAAGCTTTTGGCGTCTGCAGGCTTTAATTTGCGGAAGTGGACAAGTAACGCGAAAGAACTTGTTGAGGATATCCCAATTCAGGATCGGGAACTTGGTTTCGAGCTTCCATTTAATTTATCCGACCACGTCAAAACGCTCGGTATTAAGTGGTTTCCTATTGACGACTGCTTCTCATACCAAAATCTTCAGCCTTCAACAGACATCGCCACGAAAAGATCGATGCTGTCAACCATAGCCAAGCTATTCGATCCGCTCGGTTGGATCTCACCATGTGTCATCACGGCGAAGCTTATGATGCAGCGACTTTGGGAACTTGGATGCGATTGGGATGAGCCGATTCCCCCAGCCTTGAGAAAAAATTGGGATGCTTTTCTCCGAGAACTACCAATAATCGAGCGGCTTCGTATACCAAGGTGGACCCAGATAAGCAAGACCAACAAGGCGATCGAGCTCCACGGGTTTTGCGATGCTTCGACGAAGGCTTATGGTGCAGCAGTTTACCTACGTGTCCTAGATAGCGATGACAATATCCACGTAAATTTGCTCCTATCAAAGACCAAGGTGGCACCAAACCAACGAACCGTTACATTACCGCGTCTTGAACTTTGTGGCGCAGTAGTCCTCTCACAAATGTTGCAGTACACCAAGGAAGTTTTGAAAATTCCCGATGCCAAGATGTACGCTTGGACCGATTCTACGATCGCGTTGGCCTGGATATGCGCCACTCCCGTCAAATGGACCACATTCGTTTCAAATCGTGTGTCGGAGATCCAGCGGTTAGTGGGGATCGATTGCTGGGGACATGTTGCTACGCTTCATAACCCAGCCGATCTGGCGTCCAGGGGTGTATTCCCGTCGGAACTGGAGTCACTGGATGCATGGTGGTACGGACCGGAATTTTTACGTCGTCAATGGGAATTCGATGTTCCACATCAGCCCATAGAAATTGACACCGAAGAAGAAGAACGCACTGTGAAGATGCTCAGTATCCACGTTTCTGATAGCGACACGATCTTACAAGCTATCTACAATTGTTCGAGCTTACTCAAGATTGTACGAGTCATCGCGAATTGTTGTCGTTTTACCGTAAATTGTCGACCGAAGCTGGGGCCAATCGATGGTCCAATAACATCCACGCAACTGCAAGCAGCACACAATATCATCGTCAGAGCAGCACAATGGGATATGTTCGAAACGGAGATCAAACAAATCAAAGAAAACTCTAAGATTCCCAAACATCTACGGGCATTAAACGCATTCATCGATGCTGATGGAATCTTACGAGTTGGAGGACGTTTGGAGAACTCTCTCCTTTCCTACGATGCGCAACATCCAATATTGCTACAAAATAGCCATCACTTCACCAGTCTGGTTGTCAGAGATGCACACAAAAACACGTTGCATGGCGGCATCCAACAGATGATAGCCTACATTCGACAGAAATATTGGATTGGGCAGATAAGGCGGAGTGTCAAACATCAGTTGCAGAAATGCACCTCTTGCTACCGGCAAAGGGCATCTGAGATGCAACAACTAATGGCAAATCTGCCTGCTCCTAGAGTTCGGATGTCTCGACCATTTAGTCATACCGGGGTCGATTATGCAGGACCAATCGAAATAAAATCGTGGAAGGCACGCGGTGCAAAAATCTTAAAAGGGTATTTCGCAATTTTTATTTGTTTGGCAACAAAGGCCATTCACTTGGAAGTCGTGTCCGATTTGACTACCCAAGCGTTTTTGGCAGCATTTAAACGCTTTACTGCAAGAAGAGGAGGCTGCAAAAATATCTACAGCGATTGCGGAACAAATTTTGTTGGTGCTAGTAACGAACTAGCAAAGATGTTGAAGGACGCACAACACGACTGGAAGGATGTAGCTGAGAACTTGGCGAATCATGGTACCGATTGGCATTTTATTCCACCTGCTTCTCCACACTTCGGTGGATTATGGGAAGCAGGTGTGAAATCGGTCAAGTACCACTTAAAACGAGTTGTTGGTACTGAAAGGCTTACTTTTGAGGAGCTCGCGACGCTTCTCGCTCAGATAGAAGCGTGTCTGAATTCGAGGCCCCTTTGCCCTCTCACCGACAGCCTCGATGATTTGAACGCGCTCACCCCTGCACACTTCCTAGTTGGGGAATCGCTACATGCCGTACCACAAGGCGAACTAGTCAACAACGTTACGCATATAGACCGATGGAAAAGAGTTCAGGCACTCTCAGAAGGATTTTGGCGGAAATGGAATTCCGAATACCTAGCTCGGCTTCAACAACGCCCAAAATGGACACAAATAAAAGAAATGCCCAAAATAGGAGACTTAGTCCTCCTCAAAGATGAAAGACTTCCACCGACTTATTGGAATTTGGCGCGAATCGAAGGAACCCATGCCGGACCGGACGGACTTATCCGAGTCGTCACGGTGAAAACACAATCCGGAGTCATAAAAAGACCGATTACGAAGATTTGCCTCCTACCTTCGAACGATCTACCCGAACAAACCACTATCGTTTAATAAAACCATTAGCTGAAACCGAAAAGGAGAAATAACACATTGTAGAATTATTCTATATTTGTTATAAAACCTACAAAATCCACCAAACCATATCAATAAAATTCTTATTTAAATATTTTATTAATTTTATTTTCAAAAAAAATAATTGAACTAACAATCAATTCAGATTAAACCATAATGAAATAAAACATATGAAATATACTAAATAATTTATTTAAAGAAAAACAATATTCACATCACAATATAAAGCTTTAACTTAATTATGAATATTTTCATTACAAAATTTTATATTTGCAACATCGCACCGATTGCAGTAAAATTTATATTTAAATGGATAAAACCAACACTGCGACCAAGCATGCAAATAATTTATAATCAAATTTTCGATTTATTATAAATTTACAAAATAATTCAAAAATAAACAAAACTACTAAAGCTTCAAATTGAGCTAAAACAATATCTACAAATTAATCAAAACAAAACATAAAATTATGAGTGTGAAAACTCACCACAATACGTCGTCGAGATAAAATCCGTATCCATTGAAATCAACAAAATATTAAAACACGCAATAAATTTTAAACAATTCCACTCAGCAAACACTCACCTGAATTAATACACATTATACACTTATTATTATTATATTATATTTATAAACACGAATCGATTAAACAATTAACTAACGATTTGTTACTACTAATACAACACGGAATCCGGACGCGCACGAGACAATCAATTTTAACACCGGCAATCAGAAAATTGGGTCAAAAGAATACACAATGGCGACAACGAAAATACTACGAAAGTACGAGATATTACATAACAGAACCTAGTGTATGACAACAACATCCATTCATACGCGAGAGTAAAAACGAGAGACAAAATAGTTAACGAAATTTCCGTTTTCTGTAGAATCTTATTGACTCTATCTGTTGTATTTGTTTAATATTAAAAATGAATGTACTAATGATTTTGTCTCTTTTCATGTACAACCGAGATAAGAAAAGGTGAAGATTGATGACAGTAACGAGCCATTAGCCGATCGATAATATGAAAGCATTCAGGCTGATCGTTTATACCGGACGTTCACTGGACGTTTACACGATACGATACACTTGGGGTGTAGACACACTTGGTTGATGGAATTGAAATATTACTGCGAGGCGGGAGAATGTACGAATGTACAGCGAAATTGTACGGATTCGTAGCAAATCACAAACGGGAACAAACCTAAATTACAATCGAGATAATGATTGTCAAAAATTAATGAAACGATTGTACAAATCGACTATACATCAGGTCTTATGACTATAATAAATACACTACAAATTTTCATTTTCGAACAAAGTGGTTTGCATTTTATTTTCGCCATTTTTCAAAGTTAATTTTTTTTTCCTAATTTTTAAAATAAAAAATCTAGACGAATTCAGTCTCTTACGATATTGTAATTGTTGTTAGTCAATTTATGTTTCTGGTCAAGCTTAGATTCGCTACCCATAAACACATCTGGACTTATGTCTTTAAGCAATTGAACAAATTTGCTCTGCGTTCGGTCCTAATCAGTAAATTTACATTCAAAGCTAGGATCTTAAAGAGCCTCTCCGGCGGCGCGCCCTTAACCTCTAAGTTCCGTTAAGCTCGGCAAAACAGAGTAGAGATGATCCACCCTAGTCGCATGCTCCTTGATCTGGTTTTGAAGGCCTGTCAACTGGCCTTGAATGGCCAGCAGAATTCACATAATCTGCCCCATCGAGGTAACCGTCGGAGCGGAGTTTTCTCCGCAACGCTTCTTCGTCGGAAATTCAATTTCAGATCGAAGTAGCTGTCATCGGAAGAAATTTTAAGAAAATACGACGAAGCATTGTGATGGATATAAACTTCAGGTAGAGATGAGAAAATTAACTGATATATCGAAAATATATTGCTTCTTATTAAATAAACACTATAAACGTTTTAAACCATACAAAATTGGCGAGAGAGTGTAATTTATTGTTTATTGAAAGAATTTTTTTCAATCATAATGCGCTACAGTTTTTAAGAAATGTAATTAGATACACCGATCTTAAAATCAAAACTATCGAATAAAGTCCCATCTCTATTTCCAAACACATGTTTCATTTCCGTTTGAAGTGTCAACAAAAGAATAATTTGAAAAAAAAACTTGAAATTCAAGGTTATTTATTTAGGAAATAAAAGAACATTGCAAGAACGAAAACAATATACGCTGACTACCTGACACAGCTCTAATTCTATAATTCCCTTCAAGATTGAAGAAAACCATCGCCTAAATAAAAATGCGTTTGCTTTAGTTTTGGAGCAGATTCAACACATAAACAAAACAAATTATCGGTCTGGTGTCACTCCAAACCTTTAAAAAATATATGATGTATTCAAAACTAAAACACAGCCACAACGTCTGGTTTCATTCTTGTGTAATTTTAGATATGCAATATCGGGATATTCGCTGGGCAGATTTATCATCCGCTCATATTGCTGTGAACTTGGTTATTCGTTCTGCCTAAAAAAAAAGCCCACAAGTTAACGTACAGAAAGATTATTTCTTCATTACTTACATTTTAGTAAACAATTTCTTTAAAGAGAAAACTTTCCGCAACGAGAATTTGTCGGAGGACTTCGGAGAATATTTTGTTTGTATCTGTCATAAATAAAACCATTAAAAGTACTTCATCGCGCACAAACGGCATGCGTTAAATTTCATCGGACAGAATTTCCGATCAGCCGACCGGAGAATTACCTCGACCCAAAATGTCTCCGATTCGTGGTAAATCGGAGAGAATTCCGCTCTGACGGTTATCTCGATAAGGCAAAATATCTGCCTGTGCCGCATGCACCTTAAGCACCGTGGCCTATTGGTCTACCTTTGGGGTAGGCTGTACCGTGCTCCCCCTTCCTGGCGCCATTTGGGCGTAAGAAATTTGGGGGTTGACGGGCCTTGTTGTAGGAGCGCGCACTGTTGGACACTTTTCTACCACTATTTGCTTTGCTAGTTTATTGTTTTTCATTAGCTGAAACCTCGGCAGATTTCACATTTTAGCTGGGTCCTATCTTTGACCCGTTCCTTCCCTAACTTGCATTCATCTGCATTGTGGTTCTCTCCACACTTAACGCAGCGTGACTGCATTTCGCAGTTACCTGCGGCGTGGACGAACCTTTGGCAGCGCATGCATTGAAGCATATAGCCGCGCCTTTTTAATTTGTCCCTAGTTACAACCTGGTAGGTGAGGACGGAATTACTCCTCAAACTATCCAGTTTGCTGCTGGGTGAGAGTTGAACAGAAGTGAAGATTCCGCTCCTCTCGCCTAGCTCTAACTGTAGCGAACGGCTTGAACCCGATAAAGTCGAGATCGTCATTCGCATTTTGGCGGAGTTCACTTAAGAGCACCTATGGTTCCGTGCTTTTCGGTCTTGGGGGTAAAACTAAAGAATTCAGTAGTGGATTCTTTTAGCAACGCTTCAATTTTTCATGCTGTTCCAGTGTGAAGCAATGGATAGCATGCCTATCATTATTTAATCTTTTTATAGTAAAGTTTTGACCTATGGCCGACTTACACAGATTGTTCACCCTGTTGTCAAGACGACTGCTATAAAACAATCGTTTTGTCAGGGCAAATGCTCCCCTAGCCCTAGCCAGAGCAGCACCTATATGTCTGTCGAAATACAAATACTGATCCAACCAGATGCCAAGGTACTTTACTTCACTTTTACTCGCCAGTGGATGTCCATGTGGCCCTACGATCACCAGCTTGCGCCAGTTCGTTCTCGTATTCCTTGAGGCACTAGACAACGGAGTCCTAAACAGAATAGTTTCTGATTTCATTTTGAAAATCAACTTCCAGTTATCACAATATCGCTGAATCGTGTCGAAGTCACTCTGCAAAAGATTTTTGATGACCTCAATTGTATTAGCTGTTCTGTACGCAATTAGATCGTCGGCGTAAGCAATTGCCTGGCTTAGACTACCTATCAGATCCCTGGTGTAAATGCTGAATAGAATCGGCGAGTTAACCGCTCTCTGCTGAAGACCATTTTAATGTTAAAAACTGTGGTAGAAGTTACATTACTCTTGACAACAAACTTTCTACCATTTAGCATGTCATAAAGCATATACAATAGAGGTTTACTTATACCTAGTCTGGAAAGCTTTAGATATAGACCTTCTAGCCATACGGTGTCGAAGTCCTTTTCCAAACCAACCAGACAGGCACCCGTACACTGCTTTTTAGATTTGTTCCATTGGACATCAGAAACCAGTTTAGACGCGGCATGAATTGTGTCATGTCCCGCCTTAAAACCGAACTGATTATCCGGAATGATATTGTTTTCCTCTTCCCACTTGAATAGAGCCCTATTAATAACCTTTTCAAATACCTTGCTGATACTCGGAAGAAGACTTATCGACCGTAGACTCGCCGGATTGGAGTTGTCATTTCCCTTTTGGGGAGAGGATGCAGCACAGCTGTCTTCCCCCGCACTGGATAATATGCATTGTTGTTAAACAGTGTGGTATAAATGTCAACTGCTTCTGAGGCAAATGTCGTAGTACAACGTTGGATATACCATCGACTCCTGCCGGCTTCTTTTTCTTTAATGAATCGAAGATGAGCTGGAGCTCATACTTCGAAATTAACAGGGTAGTGGGCCCATTTCGGTCGGCGATTATGGCGTCCGCCAAATCTTATTCATTAAACCCGGCAAAACCAAGGTTGTCAGATCGCCATTCGGTTATATCGTTCTGGAGCCTTAAGTGATGAAGCAGAGCTCTGTTCTCCAGGTCATGATTCCGGCGAATGCTTGAATTCACCTTGTACACTTGCTGGAAAACAGCCCCCACAGCCTCCACTTTGTCCTGCTGATCTTCGATTATATAGATGTCATCGCCAAATACGGCGTCATCTGGGTCTATGCCTGCTATCAGAAGTACTCTCTATTCTCTGTCGTCCTCGGAAGCTTAAGACACGTTTTGATTCTTTCTTCTAAATATCTTATTAATTTTTCGGGAACATACTTGGGTCGCTAGAGCTAACGGCCCGAATTTTATTGTCCCAAAACAAATTAATAGACAACCTAAAATTTTCTTTGATCAATTGGTTGATATTTTTGATTGACGACTTCAGTGTCCTAATCTCCAGATCTCGTGTGTCAGTAAACCGTCTGTACAAGCGTTTTAGTCTTGTCAGTAGTCCACTTTTTTGTCTGTGAAGTGCGTCAATGGTTGCGTTACGGTACATATCAGTTGCGTTACGTTCTTTGTATTTCGGTATTGTTCTGTTCATTGTTCGTAGAATCGTTTCGTCAATTTGTTCTAAGTATCTGTCGATTTCAGTATTTGTCAGGTTCCTGTCATTTGATGGGGATATACCATTTGAACGTAAATCGCTCAATAAGGCGTTGGAGAAGCGTGGCCAGCGCACCTTACTGTAATTGTAAGTATGAACATGCACATACTCCTCCAACTCCTTAAGTTCGTTCGGAAGTTGTATTACGGCGGAGAGTCCGCAGTGGTCACTGTCGTACTCGATCGTTCGTAAAAAATTTCTTGGCCGTTGACCCACAGTGTCAGTAATTGTTAGTCTTGCGTCTTTCAGCAATATGTCCAGATAGGCACCGCTTCTTGGAAACGATGGCCTGTCTGTAGCGAGAAGTTCAATGCGATACTCAAGGTTGTATCGACCTCGAGGATTTTGTATTTGATTTCCCCAATCTATATGTTTGGCATTTAAATCACCAGCCAATATGTAAAGTTTTCTTCCGAGCCCAGTCTTAAGCATTCAAAAATATTTCCAGGCTCTGTTATAAACTGAGTGGGCTGAGGTGTTTCAAGGGCATAGGCAGCAATCACATACATTCGTTTCCCCTGTTGGAGATGAATGCATATGATGCATGCCTCTAACTTCCGAAATTTTCGCACATCACTATTATATATTACCTTATGACTAATGCCTTTACGTATAAAGATTGCGACACCTCCTCTTTGAGTGGAGTTGGGTCGGTCTCTTACGATATTGTAATTGTTGTTAGTCAATTTATGTTTCTGGTCAAGCTTAGTTTCGCTACCCATAAACACATCTGGACTTATGTCTTTAAGCAATTGAACAAATTTGCTCTGCGTTCGGTCCTAATCAGTAAATTTACATTCAAAGCTAGGATCTTAAAGAGCCTCTCCGGCAGCGCGCCCTTAACCTCTAAGTTGCGTTAAGCTCGGCAAAACAGAGTAGAGATGATCCACCCTAGTCGCCTGCTCCTTGATCTGGTTTTGAAGGCCTGTCAACTGGCCTTGAATGGCCAGCAGAATTCCCATAATCTGCCCCATCGAGGTAACCGTCGGAGCGGAGTTTTCTCCGCAACGCTTCTTCGTCGGAAATTCAATTTCAGATCGAAGTAGCTGTCATCGGAAGAAATTTTAAGGAAATACGACGAAGCATTGTGATGGATATAAGCTTCAGGTAGAGATGGGAAAATTAACTGATATATCGAAAATATATTGCTTCTTATTAAATAAACACTATAAACCTTTTAAACCATAAAAAATTGGCGAGAGAGTGTAATTTATTGTTTATTGAAAGAATTTTTTTCAATCATAATGCGCTACAGTTTTTAAGAAATGTAATTAGATGCACCGATCTTAAAATCAAAACTATCGAATAAAGTCCCATCTCTATTTCCAAACACATGTTTCATTTCCGTTTGAAGTGTCAACAAAAGAATAATTTGAAAAAAAAACTTGAAATTCAAGGTTATTTATTTAGGAAATAAAAGAACATTGCAAGAACGAAAACAATATACGCTGACTACCTGACACAGCTCTAATTCTATAATTCCCTTCAAGATTGAAGAAAACCATCGCCTAAATAAAAATGCGTTTGCTTTTGTTTTGGAGCAGATTCAACACATAAACAAAACAAATTATCGGTCTGGTGTCACTCCAAACCTTTAAAAAATATATGATGTATTCAAAACTAAAACACAGCCACAACGTCTGGTTTCATTCTTGTGTAATTTTAGATATGCAATATCGGGATATTCGCTGGGCAGATTTATCATCCGCTCATATTGCTGTGAACTTGGTTATTCGTTCTGCCTAAAAAAAAAAGCCCACAAGTTAACGTACAGAAAGATTATTTCTTCATTACTTACATTTTAGTAAACAATTTCTTTAAAGAGAAAACTTTCCGCAACGAGAATTTGTCGGAGGACTTCGGAGAATATTTTGTTTGTATCTGTCATAAATAAAACCATTAAAAGTACTTCATCGCGCACAAACGGCATGCGTTAAATTTCATCGGACAGAATTTCCGATCAGCCGACCGGAGAATTACCTCGACCCAAAATGTCTCCGATTCGTGGTAAATCGGAGAGAATTCCGCTCCGACGGTTATCTCGATAGGGCAAAATATCTGCCTGTGCCGCATGCACCTTAAGCACCGTGGCCTGTTGGTCTACCTTTGGTGTAGGCTGTACCGTGCTCCCCCTTACTGGCGCCATTTGGGCGTAAGAAATTTGGGGGTTGGCGGGCCTTGTTGTAGGAGCGCGCACTGTTGGACACTTTTCTACCACTATTTGCTTTGCTAGTTTATTGTTTTTCATTAGCTGAAACCTCGGCAGATTTCACATTTTAGCTGGGTCCTATCTTTGACCCGTTCCTTCCCTAACTTGCATTCATCTGCATTGTGGTTCTCTCCACACTTAACGCAGCGTGACTGCATTTCGCAGTTACCTGCGGCGTGGACGAACCTTTGGCAGCGCATGCATTGAAGCATATCGCCGCGCCTTTTTAATTTGTCCCTAGTTACAACCTGGTAGGTGAGGCCGGAATTACTCCTCAAACTATCCAGTTTGCTGCTGGGTGAGAGTTGAACAGAAGTGAAGATTCCGCTCCTCTCGCCTAGCTCTAACTGTAGCGAACGGCTTGACCCCGATAAAGTCGAGATCGTCATTCGCATTTTGGCGGAGTTCACTTAAGAGCACCTATGGTTCCGTGCTTTTCGGTCTTGGGGGTAAAACTAAAGAATTCAGTAGTGGATTCTTTTAGCAACGCTTCAATTTTGCATGCTGTTCCAGTGTGAAGCAATGGATAGCATGCCTATCATTATTTAATCTTTTTATAGTAAAGTTGTAAAGTTTTGACCTATGGCCGACTTACACAGATTGTTCACCCTGTTGTCAAGACGACTGCTATAAAACAATCGTTTTGTCAGGGCAAATGCTCCCCTAGCCCTAGCCAGAGCAGCGCCTATATGTCTGTCGAAATACAAATACTGATCCAACCAGATGCCAAGGTACTTTACTTCACTTTTACTCGCCAGTGGATGTCCATGTGGCTCTACGATCACGAGCTTGCGCCAGTTCGTTCTCGTATTCCTTGAGGCACTAGACAACGGAGTCCTAAACAGAATAGTTTCTGATTTCATTTTGAAAATCAACTTCCAGTTATCACAATATCGCTGAATCGTGTCGAAGTCACTCTGCAAAAGATTTTTGATGACCTCAATTGTATTAGCTGTTCTGTACGCAATTAGATCGTCGGCGTAAGCAATTGCCTGACTTAAACTACCTATCAGATCGCTGGTGTAAATGCTGAATAGAATCGGCGAGTTAACCGCTCTCTGCTGAAGACCATTTTAATGTTAAAAACTGTGGTAGAAGTTACATTACTCTTGACAACAAACTTTCTACCATTTAGCATGTCATAAAGCATATACAATAGAGGTTTACTTATACCTAGTCTGGAAAGCTTTAGATATAGACCTTCTAGCCATACGGCGTCGAAGTCCTTTTCCAAACCAACCAGACAGGCACCCGTACACTGCTTTTTAGATTTGTTCCATTGGACATCAGAAACCAGTTTAGACGCGGCATGAATTGTGTCATGTCCCGCCTTAAAACCGAACTGATTATCCGGAATGATATTGTTTGCCTCTGCCCACTTGAATAGAGCCCTATTAATAACCTTTTCAAATACCTTGCTGATACTCGGAAGAAGACTTATCGACCGTAGATTCGCCGGATTGGAGTTGTCATTTCCCTTTTGGGGAGAGGATGCAGCACAGCTGTCTTCCACCGCACTGGATAATATGCATTGTTGTTAAACAGTGTGCTATAAATGTCAACTGCTTCTGAGGCAAATGTCGTAGTACAACGTTGGATATACCATCGACTCCTGCCGGCTTCTTTTTCTTTAATGAATCGAAGATGAGCTGGAGCTCATACTTCGAAATTAACAGAAATTTCGGTCGGCGATTATGGCGTCCGCCAAATCTTATTCATTAAACCCGGCAAAACCAAGGTTGTCAGATCGCCATTCGGTTATATCGTTCCGGAGCCATAAGTGATGAAGCAGAGCTCTGTTCTCCAGGTCATGATTCCGGCGAATGCTTCAATTCACCTTGTACACTTGCTGGAAAACAGCCCCCACAGCCTCCACTTTGTCCTGCTGATCTTCGATTATATAGATGTCATCGTCAAATACGGCGTCATCTGGGTCTATGCCTGCTATCAGAAGTACGTCTCTATTCTCTGTCGTCCTCGGAAGCTTAAGACACGTTTTGATTCTTTCTTCTAAATATCTTATTAATTTTTCGGGAACATACTTGGGTCGCTAGAGTTAACGGGCCGAATTTTATTGTCCCAAAACAAATTAATAAACAACCTAAAATTTTCCTTGATCAATTGGTTGATGTTTTTGATGGACGACTTCAGTGTCCTAATCTCCAGATCTCGTGTGTCAGTAAACCGTCTGTACAAGCGTTTTAGTCTTGTCAGTAGTCCACTTTTTTGTCTGTGAAGTGCGTCAATGGTTGCGTTACGGTACATATCAGTTGCGTTACGTTCTTTGTATTTCGGTATTGTTCTGTTCATTGTTCGTAAAATCGTTTCGTCAATTTGTTCTAAGTATCTGTCGATTTCAGTATTTGTCAGGTTCCTGTCATTTGATGGGGATATACCATTTGAACGTAAATCGCTCAATAAGGCGTTGGAGAAGCGTGGCCAGCGCACCTTACTGTAATTGTAAGTATGAACATGCACATACTCCTCCAACTCCTTAAGCTCGTTCGGAAGTTGTATTACGGCGGCGAGTCCGCAGTGGTCACTGTCGTACTCGATCGTTCGTAAGAAACTTCTTGGCCGTTGACCCACAGTGTCAGTAATTGTTTGTCTTGCGTCTTTCAGCAATATATCCAGATAGGCACCGCTCTTGGAAACGATGGCCTGTCTGTAGCGAGAAGTTCAATGCGATACTCAAGGTTGTATCGACCCATTCAATCATACAGATGATTACCTCGAGGATTTTGTATATGATTTCCCCAATCTATATGTTTGGCATTTAAATCACCAGCCAATATGTAAAAGTTTTCTTCCGAGCCCAGTCTTAAGCATTCAAAAATATTTTCAAGCTCTGTTATAAACTGAGTGGGCTGAGGTGTTTCCGGTGCATAGGCAGCGATCACATACATTCGTTTCCCCTGTTGGAGATGAATGCATATGATGCATGCCTCTAACGTCCGAAATTTTTAAAAAGAAAGTTTTTGACACTGGTCATTTTTATTTGTATTATATTCAGCTTTTTAAAAAGCAAGTATGTAATCATACAAAAACTGAATATAATACAAATAAAAATGACCAGTGTCAAAATCTTTCACAAAAAAATCTCCCTCCTTATATGAACAACAAAATGTTGGCTTATAAACGAGTAAGGAGAAAATAGAAAGAACCCGAATAAACAACAAGAAACTTGTGTGGCTAATAAAAGCGCTAGTCGTTTCCATGCAATTGATAAACAGAAGAAACCTGCATTAGGTGGATCTGATCATGTGGGCTCGATGGCGTGATGCGAAGTGCGTTGGCTACTAACCGGCTGGTCATGGTTCAATACACGATGAAGGCACAAGAAGTCTTGTAACTAAAATGAAAAAGTAGACCAGCACCACTAGAGCAAAGGAATCTGATGATCGACCTTGGCAGGTCGTGAAATAGCTATATATATTTCCAGACAAAAACAATTGAGAAAAAACTTGGTGGTAGCACACTCAAGTTGTTGTTGTGTATTCAAAATCATCAAATTATACGGAAAAAGTCATCAAATCATACAAAAACTGAATATATTATATATTACCTTATGAATAATGCCTTTACGTATAAAGATTGCGACGCCTCCTCTTTGAGTGGAGTTGGGTCGGTCTCTTACGGTATTGTATTTGTTGTTAGTCAATTTATGTTTCTGGTTAAGCTTAGTTTCGCTAGCCATAAGCACATCTGGACTTATGTCTTTAAGCAATTGGAACAAATTTGTTCTGCGTTCGGTCCTAATCAGTGAACTTACATTCACAGCTAGGATCTTAAAGGGCCTCTCCGGCAGCACGCCCTTAACCTCTAAATTGCGTTAAGCTCGGCAAAACAGAGTAGAGATGATCCACCCTAGTCGCCTGCTCCTTGATCTTGTTTTGAAGGCCTCTCAACTTGCCTTGAATGGTCAGCGGAATTCCCATAATCTGCCCTATCGAGGTAACCGTCGGAGTGGAGTCTTCTCCGCAACGCTTCTTCGTCGGAAATTCAATTTCAGATCGAAGTAGCTGTCATCGGAAGAAATTTTAAGGAAATACGACGAAGCATTGTGATGGATATAAACTTCAGGTAGAGATGAGAAAATTAACTGATATATCGAAAATATATTGCTTCTTATTAAATAAACACTATAAGCGTTTTAAACCATAAAAAATTGGCGAGAGAGTGTAATTTATTGTTTATTGAAAGAATTTTTTTCAATCATCATGCGCTAGAGTTTTTAAGAAATGTAATTAGATGCACCGATCTTAAAATCAAAACTATCGAATAAAGTCCCATCCCTATTTCCATACACATGTTTCGTTTCCGTTTGAAATGTCAACAAAAGAATAATTTGAAAAAAAAACTTTTGAAATTCAATATTATTTATTAAGGAAATAAAAGAACATTGCAAGAACGAAAACAATATACGCTGGCTACCTGACACAGCTCTAATTCTATAATTCCCTTCAAGATTGAAGAAAAACCATCGCCTAAATAAAAATGCGTTTGCTTTTGTTTTGGAGCAGACTCAACACATATACAAAACAAATTATCGGTCTGATGTCACTCCAAACCTTTAAAAAATATATGATTTATTCAAAACTAAAACACAGCCACAACTTCTGGTTTCCTTCTTGTGTAATTTTAGATATGCAATGTCGGGATATTCGCTGGGCAGATTTATCATCCGCTCATATTGCTGTGAACTTAGTTATTCGTTCTACCTAAGAACAAAAAGCCCACAAGTTAACGTACATAAGGATTATTTCTTCATTACTTACATTTTAGAAAACAATTTCTTTAAAAAGAAAACTTTCCGCAACGAGAATTTGTCGGAGGACTTCGGAGAATATTTTGTTTGTATCTGTCATAAATAAAACCATTAAAATACTTCATCGCATAGAAATGGCATGCGTTGAATTTCATCGGACAGAATTTCCGATCAGCCGATCGGAGAATTACCTCGAACTAAAATGTCTCCGATTCGTAGTAAATCGCTCCGACGGTTACCTCGATAGGGCAGAATATCTGCCTGAGCCGCAGGTGCCTTCAGCAGCGGGGCCTGTTGGGCTACCTTTGGCAGCGCATGCATGCGCCTTTTTAATTTGTCCCTAGTTACAACCTGGTAGTTGAGGACGGAATTACCCCTCAAACTATCCAGTTTGCCGCTGGGTGAGGGTTGAACAAGGTAGAAGGGAAGATTCCGCTTCTCCCGCCTAGCTCTAACTGTAGCGAACGGCTTGACCCCGATAAAGTCGAGATCGTCATTCGCATTTTGGCGGAGTTCACTTAAGAGCACCTATGGTTCCGTGCTTTTCGGTCTTGGGGGTAAAACTAAAGAGTTCAGTAGTGGATTCTTTTAGCAACGCTTTAATTTTTTTGTGCTGTTCCAGTGTGAAGCAATGGATAGCATGCCTATCATTATTTAATCTTTTTATAATAAAGTTTTGACCTATGGCCGACTTACACAGATTTGTTATCAAGACGACTGCTATAAAACAATCGTTTTGTCAGGGTAAATGATCCCCTAGCCCTAGCCAGAGCAGCACCTATATGTCTGTCGAAATACAAGTACTGATCCAACCAGATGCCAAGGTACCTTACTTCACTTTTACTCGCCAGTGGATGTCCATGTGGCCCTACGATCACCAGCTTGCGCCAGTTCGTTCTCGTATCCCTTGAGGCACTAGACAACGGAGTTCTAAACAGAATAGTTTCTGATTTCATTTTGTAAGTCAACTTCCAGTCATCACAATATCGCTGAATCGTGTCGAAGTCAATCTGCAAAAGATTTTTGATGACCTCAAGTGTATTAGCTGTTCTGTACGCAATTAGATCGTCGGCGTACGCAATTGCCTGAGTTAGACTACCTATCAGATCCCTGGTGTAAATGCTGAATAGAATCGGCGAGTTAACCGCTCTCTGCTGAAGACCATTTTAATGTTAAAAACTGTGGTAGAAGTTACATTGAAACTCATGACAACAAACTTTCTACCATTTAACATGTCATAAAGCATATACAATACAGGTTTACTTATACCTGGAAAGCTTTAGATATAGACCTTCAAGCCATACGGTGTCGAATGCCTTTTCCAAATCAACCATGCAGGCACCCGTACACTGCTTTGTAGATTTGTTCCATTGGACAACAGAAACCAGTTTAGACGCGGCATGAATTGTGTCATGTCCCGCCTTAAAACCGAACTGATTATCCGGAATGATATTGTTTTCCTCTGCCCACTTGAATAGAGCCCTATTAATAACCTTTTCAAATACCTTATCGACCGCAGATTCGCCGGATTGGAGTTGTCCTTTCCCTTTTTGGGCAGAGGATGCAGCACAGCTGTCTTTCCCCGCACTGGATAATATGCATTGTTCAGCACGTTGATAAATAGTGTGGTATTAATGTCAACTGCTTCTTGAGGCAAATGTTGTAGTACAACGTTGGATATACCATCGACTCCTGCCGACTTCTTTTTCTTTAATGAATCGAAGATGAGCTGGAGCTCATACTTCGAAATTAACAGGGTAGTGGGCTCATTTCGGCCGGCGATTATGGCGTCCGACAAATCTTCATCATTAAACCCGGCAAAACCAATGTTGTCAGATCGCCATTCGGTTATATCGTTCCGGAGCCATAAGTTATGAAGCAGAGCTCTGTTCTCCAGGACATGATTCGGGCGAATGCTAGCATTCACCTTGTACACTTGCTGGAAAGCAGCCCCCACAGCCTCCACTTTCTCCTGCTGATCTTCGATTAGATGTCATCGTCCAATGCGGCGTCCTCTGGGTCTATGTCTGCTATCAGAAGTACGTCTCTATTCTCTGTCGTCCTCTGAAGCTTAAGACACGGAAGATCGTTTTGATCTTCTCTTGTAAATATCTTATTAATGTTTGGGAACATACTTGGGTCGCTAGAGTTAACGGCCCCAATTTTATTGTCCCAAAACAAATTAATAAACAACCTAAAATTTTCCTTGATCAATTGGTTGATGTTTTTGATGGACGACTTCAGTGTCCTAATCTCCAGATCTCGTGTGTCAGTAAACCGTCTGTATAAGCGTTTTAGTCTTGTCAGTAGTCCACTTTTTTGTCTGTGAAGTGCGTCAATGGTTGCGTTACGGTACATATCAGTTGCGTTACGTTCTTTGTATTTCGGTATTGTTCTGTTCATTGTTCGTAGAATCGTTTCGTCAATTTGTTCTAAGTATCTGTCGATTACAGTATTTGTCAGGTTCCTGTCATTTGATGGGGATATACCATTTGAACGTAAATCGCTCAATAAGGCGTTGGAGAAGCGTGGCCAGCGCATCTTACTGTAATTGTAAGTATGAACATGCACATACTCCTCCAACTCCTTAAGCTCGTTCGGAAGTTGTATTACGGCGGCGAGTCCGCAGTGGTCACTGTCGTACTCGATCGTTCGTAAGAAACTTCTTGGCCGTTGACCCACAGTGTCAGTAATTGTTAGTCTTGCGTCTTTCAGCAATATATCCAGATAGGCACCGCTTCTTGGAAACGATGGCCTGTCTGTAGCGAGAAGTTCAATGCGATACTCAAGGTTGTATCGACCCATTCAATCATACAGATGATTACCTCGAGGATTTTGTATATGATTTCCCCAATCTATATGTTTGGCATTTAAATCACCAGCCAATATGTAAAAGTTTTCTTCCGAGCCCAGTCTTAAGCATTCAAAAATATTTTCAAGCTCTGTTATAAACTGAGTGGGCTGAGATGTTTCCGGTGCATAGGCAGCGATCACATACATTCGTTTCCCCTGTTGGAGATGAAATAAATAAATAAATCGCTCCGACGGTTACCTCGATAGGGCAGAATATCTGCCTGAGCCGCAGGTGCCTTCAGCACCGGGGCCTGTTGGGCTACCTTTGGCAGCGCATGCATGCGCCTTTTTAATTTGTCCCTAGTTACAACCTGGTAGTTGAGGACGGAATTACCCCTCAAACTATCCAGTTTGCCGCTGGGTGAGGGTTGAACAAGGTAGAAGGGAAGATTCCGCTTCTCCCGCCTAGCTCTAACTGTAGCGAACGGCTTGACCCCGATAAAGTCGAGATCGTCATTCGCATTTTGGCGGAGTTCACTTAAGAGCACCTATGGTTCCGTGCTTTTCGGTCTTGGGGGTAAAACTAAAGAGTTCAGTAGTGGATTCTTTTAGCAACGCTTTAATTTTTTTGTGCTGTTCCAGTGTGAAGCAATGGATAGCATGCCTATCATTATTTAATCTTTTTATAATAAAGTTTTGACCTATGGCCGACTTACACAGATTTTTCACCCTGTTATCAAGACGACTGCTATAAAACAATCGTTTTGTCAGGGCAAATGATCCCCTAGCCCTAGCCAGAGCAGCACCTATATGTCTGTCGAAATACAAGTACTGATCCAACCAGATGCCAAGGTACTTTACTTCACTTTTACTCGCCAGTGGATGTCCATGTGGCCCTACGATCACCAGCTTGCGCCAGTTCGTTCTCGTATCCCTTGAGGCACTAGACAACGGAGTTCTAAACAGAATAGTTTCTGATTTCATTTTGTAAGTCAACTTCCAGTCATCACAATATCGCTGAATCGTGTCGAAGTCAATCTGCAAAAGATTTTTGATGAACTCAAGTGTATTAGCTGTTCTGTACGCAATTAGATCGTCGGCGTACGCAATTGCCTGAGTTAGACTACCTATCAGATCCCTGGTGTAAATGCTGAATAGAATCGGCGAGTTAACCGCTCTCTGCTGAAGACCATTTTAATGTTAAAAACTGTGGTAGAAGTTACATTGAAACTCATGACAACAAACTTTCTACCATTTAACATGTCATAAAGCATATACAATACAGGTTTACTTATACCTGGAAAGCTTTAGATATAGACCTTCAAGCCATACGGTGTCGAATGCCTTTTCCAAATCAACCATGCAGGCACCCGTACACTGCTTTGTAGATTTGTTCCATTGGACAACAGAAACCAGTTTAGACGCGGCATGAATTGTGTCATGTCCCGCCTTAAAACCGAACTGATTATCCGGAATGATATTGTTTTCCTCTGCCCACTTGAATAGAGCCCTATTAATAACCTTTTCAAATACCTTATCGACCGCAGATTCGCCGGATTGGAGTTGTCCTTTCCCTTTTTGGGCAGAGGATGCAGCACAGCTGTCTTTCCCCGCACTGGATAATATGCATTGTTCAGCACGTTGATAAATAGTGTGGTATTAATGTCAACTGCTTCTTGAGGCAAATGTTGTAGTACAACGTTGGATATACCATCGACTCCTGCCGACTTCTTTTTCTTTAATGAATCGAAGATGAGCTGGAGCTCATACTTCGAAATTAACAGGGTAGTGGGCTCATTTCGGCCGGCGATTATGGCGTCCGACAAATCTTCATCATTAAACCCGGCAAAACCAATGTTGTCAGATCGCCATTCGGTTATATCGTTCCGGAGCCATAAGTTATGAAGCAGAGCTCTGTTCTCCAGGACATGATTCGGGCGAATGCTAGCATTCACCTTGTACACTTGCTGGAAAGCAGCCCCCACAGCCTCCACTTTCTCCTGCTGATCTTCGATTAGATGTGATCGTCCAATGCGGCGTCCTCTGGGTCTATGTGTGCTATCAGAAGTACGTCTCTATTCTCTGTCGTCCTCTGAAGCTTAAGACACGGAAGATCGTTTTGATCTTCTCTTGTAAATATCTTATTAATGTTTGGGAACATACTTGGGTCGCTAGAGTTAACGGCCCCAATTTTATTGTCCCAAAACAAATTAATAAACAACCTAAAATTTTCCTTGATCAATTGGTTGATGTTTTTGATGGACGACTTCAGTGTCCTAATCTCCAGATCTCGTGTGTCAGTAAACCGTCTGTATAAGCGTTTTAGTCTTGTCAGTAGTCCACTTTTTTGTCTGTGAAGTGCGTCAATGGTTGCGTTACGGTACATATCAGTTGCGTTACGTTCTTTGTATTTCGGTATTGTTCTGTTCATTGTTCGTAGAATCGTTTCGTCAATTTGTTCTAAGTATCTGTCGATTTCAGTATTTGTCAGGTTCCTGTCATTTGATGGGGATATACCATTTGAACGTAAATCGCTCAATAAGGCGTTGGAGAAGCGTGGCCAGCGCACCTTACTGTAATTGTAAGTATGAACATGCACATACTCCTCCAACTCCTTAAGCTCGTTCGGAAGTTGTATTACGGCGGCGAGTCCGCAGTGGTCACTGTCGTACTCGATCGTTCGTAAGAAACTTCTTGGCCGTTGACCCACAGTGTCAGTAATTGTTAGTCTTGCGTCTTTCAGCAATATATCCAGATAGGCACCGCTTCTTGGAAACGATGGCCTGTCTGTAGCGAGAAGTTCAATGCGATACTCAAGGTTGTATCGATCCATTCAATCATACAGATGATTACCTCGAGGATTTTGTATATGATTTCCCCAATCTATATGTTTGGCATTTAAATCACCAGCGAATATGTAAAAGTTTTCTTCCGAGCCCAGTCTTAAGCATTCAAAAATATTTTCAAGCTCTGTTATAAACTGAGTGGGCTGAGATGTTTCCGGTGCATAGGCAGCGATCACATACATTCGTTTCCCCTGTTGGAGATGAATGCATATGATGCATGCCTCTAACGTCCGAAATTTTTAAAAAGAAAGTTTTTGACACTGGTCATTTTTATTTGTATTATATTCAGCTTTTTAAAAAGCAAGTATGTAATCATACAAAAACTGAATATAATACAAATAAAAATGACCAGTGTCAAAATCTTTCACAAAAAAATCTCCCTTCTTATATGAACAACAAAATGTTGGCTTATAAACGAGGAAGGAGGAAATAGAAAGAACCCGAATAAACAACAAGAAACTTGTGTGGCTAATAAAAGCGCTAGTCGTTTCCATGCAATTGATAAACAGGAAAAACCTGCATTAGGTCTATCTGATCATGTGGGCTCGATGGCGTGATGCGAAGTGCGTTGGCTACTAACCGGCTGGTCATGGTTCAATACACGATGAAGGCACAAGAAGTCTTGTAATTAAAATGAAAAAGTAGACCATCACCACTAGAGCAAAGGAATCTGATGATCGAGCTTGGCAGGTCGTGAAATAGCTATATATAATTCCAGACAAAAACAATTGAGAAAAAACTTGGTGGTAGCACACTCAAGTTGTTGTTGGGTATTCAAAGTCATCAAATTATACGGAAAAAGTCATCAAATCATACAAAAACTGAATATATTATATATTACCTTATGACTAATGCCTTTACGTATAAAGATTGCGACGCCTCCTCTTTGAGTGGAGTTGGGTCGGTCTCTTACGGTATTGTATTTGTTGTTAGTCAATTTATGTTTCTGGTTAAGCTTAGTTTCGCTAGCCATAACCACATCTGGACTTATGTCTTTAAGCAATTGGAACAAGTTTGTTCTGCGTTCGGTCCTAATCAGTGAACTTACATTCACAGCTAGGATCTTAAAGGGCCTCTCCGGCAGCGCGCCCTTAACCTCTAAATTGCGTTAAGCTCGGCAAAACAGAGTAGAGATGATCCACCCTAGTCGTCTGCTCCTTGATCTTGTTTTGAAGGCCTCTCAACTTGCCTTGAATGGTCAGCGGAATTCCCATAATCTGCCCTATCGAGGTAACCGTCGGAGCGGAGTCTTCTCCGCAACGCTTCTTCGTCGGAAATTCAATTTCAGATCGAAGTAGCTGTCATCGGAAGAAATTTTAAGGAAATACGACGAAGCATTGTGATGGATATAAACTTCAGGTAGAGATGAGAAAATTAACTGATATATCGAAAATATATTGCTTCTTATTAAATAAACACTATAAACGTTTTAAACCATAAAAAATTGGCGAGAGAGTGTAATTTATTGTTTATTGAAAGAATTTTTTTCAATCATCATGCGCTAGAGTTTTTAAGAAATGTAATTAGATGCACCGATCTTAAAATCAAAACTATCGAATAAAGTCCCATCCCTATTTCCATACACATGTTTCGTTTCCGTTTGAAATGTCAACAAAAGAATAATTTGAAAAAAAAACTTTTGAAATTCAATATTATTTATTAAGGAAATAAAAGAACATTGCAAGAACGAAAACAATATACGCTGGCTACCTGACACAGCTCTAATTCTATAATTCCCTTCAAGATTGAAGAAAAACCATCGCCTAAATAAAAATGCGTTTGCTTTTGTTTTGGAGCAGACTCAACACATATACAAAACAAATTATCGGTCTGATGTCACTCCAAACCTTTAAAAAATATATGATTTATTCAAAACTAAAACACAGCCACAACTTCTGGTTTCCTTCTTGTGTAATTTTAGATATGCAATGTCGGGATATTCGCTGGGCAGATTTATCATCCGCTCATATTGCTGTGAACTTAGTTATTCGTTCTACCTAAGAACAAAAAGCCCACAAGTTAACGTACATAAGGATTATTTCTTCATTACTTACATTTTAGAAAACAATTTCTTTAAAAAGAAAACTTTCCGCAACGAGAATTTGTCGGAGGACTTCGGAGAATATTTTGTTTGTATCTGTCATAAATAAAACCATTAAAATACTTCATCGCATAGAAATGGCATGCGTTGAATTTCATCGGACAGAATTTCCGATCAGCCGATCGGAGAATTACCTCGAACTAAAATGTCTCCGATTTGTAGTAAATCGCTCCGACGGTTACCTCGATAGGGCAGAATATCTGCCTGAGCCGCAGGTGCCTTCAGCACCGGGGCCTGTTGGGCTACCTTTGGCAGCGCATGCATGCGCCTTTTTAATTTGTCCCTAGTTACAACCTGGTAGTTGAGGACGGAATTACCCCTCAAACTATCCAGTTTGCCGCTGGGTGAGGGTTGAACAAGGTAGAAGGGAAGATTCCGCTTCTCCCGCCTAGCTCTAACTGTAGCGAACGGCTTGACCCCGATAAAGTCGAGATCGTCATTCGCATTTTGGCGGAGTTCACTTAAGAGCACCTATGGTTCCGTGCTTTTCGGTCTTGGGGGTAAAACTAAAGAGTTCAGTAGTGGATTCTTTTAGCAACGCTTTAATTTTTTTGTGCTGTTCCAGTGTGAAGCAATGGATAGCATGCCTATCATTATTTAATCTTTTTATAATAAAGTTTTGACCTATGGCCGACTTACACAGATTTTTCACCCTGTTGTCAAGACGACTGCTATAAAACAATCGTTTTTTCAGGGCAACTGATCCCCTAGCCCTAGCCAGAGCAGCACCTATATGTCTGTCGAAATACAAGTACTGATCCAACCAGATGCCAAGGTACTTTACTTCACTTTTACTCGCCAGTGGATGTCCATGTGGCCCTACGATCACCAGCTTGCGCCAGTTCGTAACTCGTATCCCTTGAGGCACTAGACAACGGAGTTCTAAACAGAATAGTTTCTGATTTCATTTTGTAAGTCAATTTCCAGTCATCACAATATCGCTGAATCGTGTCGAAGTCAATCTGCAAAAGATTTTTGATGATCTAAAGTGTATTAGCTGTTCTGTACGCAATTAGATCGTCGGCGTACGCAATTGCCTGAGTTAGACTACCTATCAGATCCCTGGTGTAAATGCTGAATAGAATCGGCGAGTTAACCGCTCTCTGCTGAAGACCATTTTAATGTTAAAAACTGTGGTAGAAGTTACATTGAAACTCATGACAACAAACTTTCTACCATTTAACATGTCATAAAGCATATACAATACAGGTTTACTTATACCTGGAAAGCTTTAGATATAGACCTTCGAGCCATACGGTGTCGCATGCCTTTTCCAAATCAACCATGCAGACACTGCTTTTTAGATTTGTTCCATTGGACAACAGAAACCAGTTTAGACGCGGCATGAATTGTGTCATGTCCCGCCTTAAAACCGAACTGATTATCCGGAATTATATTGTTTTCCTCTGCCCACTTGAATAGAGCCCTATTATAAACCTTTTCAAATACCTTGCTGATACTCGGAAGAAGACTTATCGACCGCAGATTCGCCGGATTGGAGTTGTCCTTTCCCTTTTTGGGCAGAGGATGTAGCACAGCTGTCTTTCCCCGCACTGAATAATATGCATTGTTCAGCACGTTGATAAATAGTGTGGTATTAATGTCAACTGCTTCTTGAGGCAAATGTTGTAGTACAACGTTGGATATACCATCGACTCCTGCCGACTTCTTTTTCTTTAATGAATCGAAGATGAGCTGGAGCTCATACTTCGAAATTAACAGGGTAGTGGGCTCATTTCGGCCGGCGATTATAGCGTCCGACAAATCTTCATCATTAAACCCGGCAAAACCAATGTTGTCAGATCGCCATTCGGTTATATCGTTCCGGAGCCATAAGTTATAAAGCAGAGCTCTGTTCTCCAGGACATGATTCGGGCGAATGCTAGCAGTCACCTTGTACACTTGCTGGAAAGCAGCCCCCACAGCCTCCACTTTCTCCTGCTGATCTTCGATTAGATGTCATCGTCCAATGCGGCGTCCTCTGGGTCTATGTCTGCTATCAGAAGTACGTCTCTATTCTCTGTCGTCCTCTGAAGCTTAAGACACGGAAGATCGTTTTGATCTTCTCTTGTAAATATCTTATTAATTTTTGGGAACGTACTTGGGTCGCTAGAGTTAACGGCCCGAATTTTATTGTCCCAAAACAAATTAATAAACAACCTAAAATTTTCCTTGATCAATTGGTTGATGTTTTTGATGGACGACTTCAGTGTCCTAATCTCCAGATCTCGTGTGTCAGTAAACCGTCTGTACAAGCGTTTTAGTCTTGTCAGTAGTCCACTTTTTTGTCTGTGAAGTGCGTCAATGGTTGCGTTACGGTACATATCAGTTGCGTTACGTTCTTTGTATTTCGGTATTGTTCTGTTCATTGTTCGTAGAATCGTTTCGTCAATTTGTTCTAAGTATCTGTCGATTTCAGTATTTGTCAGGTTCCTGTCATTTGATGGGGATATACCATTTGAACGTAAATCGCTCAATAAGGCGTTGGAGAAGCGTGGCCAGCGCACCTTACTGTAATTGTAAGTATGAACATGCACATACTCCTCCAACTCCTTAAGCTCGTTCGGAAGTTGTATTACGGCGGCGAGTCCGCAGTGGTCACTGTCGTACTCGATCGTTCGTAAGAAACTTCTTGGCCGTTGACCCACAGTGTCAGTAATTGTTAGTCTTGCGTCTTTCAGCAATATATCCAGATAGGCACCGCTTCTTGGAAACGATGGCCTGTCTGTAGCGAGAAGTTCAATGCGATACTCAAGGTTGTATCGACCCATTCAATCATACAGATGATTACCTCGAGGATTTTGTATATGATTTCCCCAATCTATATGTTTGGCATTTAAATCACCAGCCAATATGTAAAAGTTTTCTTCCGAGCCCAGTCTTAAGCATTCAAAAATATTTTCAAGCTCTGTTATAAACTGAGTGGGCTGAGATGTTTCCGGTGCATAGGCAGCGATCACATACATTCGTTTCCCCTGTTGGAGATGAATGCATATGATGCATGCCTCTAACGTCCGAAATTTTTAAAAAGAAAATTTTTGACACTGGTCATTTTTATTTGTATTATATTCAGCTTTTTAAAAAGCAAGTATGTAATCATACAAAAACTGAATATAATACAAATAAAAATGACCAGTGTCAAAATCTTTCACAAAAAAATCTCCCTTCTTATATGAACAACAAAATGTTGGCTTATAAACGAGGAAGGAGAAAATAGAAAGAACCCGAATAAACAACAAGAAACTTGTGTGGCTAATAAAAGCGCTAGTCGTTTCCATGCAATTGATAAACAGGAAAAACCTGCATTAGGTCTATCTGATCATGTGGGCTCGATGGCGTGATGCGAAGTGCGTTGGCTACTAACCGGCTGGTCATGGTTCAATACACGATGAAGGCACAAGAAGTCTTGTAATTAAAATGAAAAAGTAGACCATCACCACTAGAGCAAAGGAATCTGATGATCGAGCTTGGCAGGTCGTGAAATAGCTATATATAATTCCAGACAAAAACAATTGAGAAAAAACTTGGTGGTAGCACACTCAAGTTGTTGTTGGGTATTCAAAGTCATCAAATTATACGGAAAAAGTCATCAAATCATACAAAAACTGAATATATTATATATTACCTTATGACTAATGCCTTTACGTATAAAGATTGCGACGCCTCCTCTTTGAGTGGAGTTGGGTCGGTCTCTTACGGTATTGTATTTGTTGTTAGTCAATTTATGTTTCTGGTTAAGCTTAGTTTCGCTAGCCATAACCACATCTGGACTTATGTCTTTAAGCAATTGGAACAAGTTTGTTCTGCGTTCGGTCCTAATCAGTGAACTTACATTCACAGCTAGGATCTTAAAGGGCCTCTCCGGCAGCGCGCCCTTAACCTCTAAATTGCGTTAAGCTCGGCAAAACAGAGTAGAGATGATCCACCCTAGTCGTCTGCTCCTTGATCTTGTTTTGAAGGCCTCTCAACTTGCCTTGAATGGTCAGCGGAATTCCCATAATCTGCCCTATCGAGGTAACCGTCGGAGCGGAGTCTTCTCCGCAACGCTTCTTCGTCGGAAATTCAATTTCAGATCGAAGTAGCTGTCATCGGAAGAAATTTTAAGGAAATACGACGAAGCATTATGATGGATATAAACTTCAGGTAGAGATGAGAAAATTAACTGATATATCGAAAATATATTGCTTCTTATTAAATAAACACTATAAACGTTTTAAACCATAAAAAATTGGCGAGAGAGTGTAATTTATTGTTTATTGAAAGAATTTTTTTCAATCATCATGCGCTAGAGTTTTTAAGAAATGTAATTAGATGCACCGATCTTAAAATCAAAACTATCGAATAAAGTCCCATCCCTATTTCCATACACATGTTTCGTTTCCGTTTGAAATGTCAACAAAAGAATAATTTGAAAAAAAAACTTTTGAAATTCAATATTATTTATTAAGGAAATAAAAGAACATTGCAAGAACGAAAACAATATACGCTGGCTACCTGACACAGCTCTAATTCTATAATTCCCTTCAAGATTGAAGAAAAACCATCGCCTAAATAAAAATGCGTTTGCTTTTGTTTTGGAGCAGACTCAACACATATACAAAACAAATTATCGGTCTGATGTCACTCCAAACCTTTAAAAAATATATGATTTATTCAAAACTAAAACACAGCCACAACTTCTGGTTTCCTTCTTGTGTAATTTTAGATATGCAATGTCGGGATATTCGCTGGGCAGATTTATCATCCGCTCATATTGCTGTGAACTTAGTTATTCGTTCTACCTAAGAACAAAAAGCCCACAAGTTAACGTACATAAGGATTATTTCTTCATTACTTACATTTTAGAAAACAATTTCTTTAAAAAGAAAACTTTCCGCAACGAGAATTTGTCGGAGGACTTCGGAGAATATTTTGTTTGTATCTGTCATAAATAAAACCATTAAAATACTTCATCGCATAGAAATGGCATGCGTTGAATTTCATCGGACAGAATTTCCGATCAGCCGATCGGAGAATTACCTCGAACTAAAATGTCTCCGATTCGTAGTAAATCGCTCCGACGGTTACCTCGATAGGGCAGAATATCTGCCTGAGCCGCAGGTGCCTTCAGCACCGGGGCCTGTTGGGCTACCTTTGGCAGCGCATGCATGCGCCTTTTTAATTTGTCCCTAGTTACAACCTGGTAGTTGAGGACGGAATTACCCCTCAAACTATCCAGTTTGCCGCTGGGTGAGGGTTGAACAAGGTAGAAGGGAAGATTCCGCTTCTCCCGCCTAGCTCTAACTGTAGCGAACGGCTTGACCCCGATAAAGTCGAGATCGTCATTCGCATTTTGGCGGAGTTCACTTAAGAGCACCTATGGTTCCGTGCTTTTCGGTCTTGGGGGTAAAACTAAAGAGTTCAGTAGTGGATTCTTTTAGCAACGCTTTAATTTTTTTGTGCTGTTCCAGTGTGAAGCAATGGATAGCATGCCTATCATTATTTAATCTTTTTATAATAAAGTTTTGACCTATGGCCGACTTACACAGATTTTTCACCCTGTTGTCAAGACGACTGCTATAAAACAATCGTTTTTTCAGGGCAACTGATCCCCTAGCCCTAGCCAGAGCAGCACCTATATGTCTGTCGAAATACAAGTACTGATCCAACCAGATGCCAAGGTACTTTACTTCACTTTTACTCGCCAGTGGATGTCCATGTGGCCCTACGATCACCAGCTTGCGCCAGTTCGTAACTCGTATCCCTTGAGGCACTAGACAACGGAGTTCTAAACAGAATAGTTTCTGATTTCATTTTGTAAGTCAATTTCCAGTCATCACAATATCGCTGAATCGTGTCGAAGTCAATCTGCAAAAGATTTTTGATGATCTAAAGTGTATTAGCTGTTCTGTACGCAATTAGATCGTCGGCGTACGCAATTGCCTGAGTTAGACTACCTATCAGATCCCTGGTGTAAATGCTGAATAGAATCGGCGAGTTAACCGCTCTCTGCTGAAGACCAATTTAATGTTAAAAACTGTGGTAGAAGTTACATTGAAACTCATGACAACAAACTTTCTACCATTTAACATGTCATAAAGCATATACAATACAGGTTTACTTATACCTGGAAAGCTTTAGATATAGACCTTCGAGCCATACGGTGTCGCATGCCTTTTCCAAATCAACCATGCAGACACTGCTTTTTAGATTTGTTCCATTGGACAACAGAAACCAGTTTAGACGCGGCATGAATTGTGTCATGTCCCGCCTTAAAACCGAACTGATTATCCGGAATTATATTGTTTTCCTCTGCCCACTTGAATAGAGCCCTATTATAAACCTTTTCAAATACCTTGCTGATACTCGGAAGAAGACTTATCGACCGCAGATTCGCCGGATTGGAGTTGTCCTTTCCCTTTTTGGGCAGAGGATGTAGCACAGCTGTCTTTCCCCGCACTGAATAATATGCATTGTTCAGCACGTTGATAAATAGTGTGGTATTAATGTCAACTGCTTCTTGAGGCAAATGTTGTAGTACAACGTTGGATATACCATCGACTCCTGCCGACTTCTTTTTCTTTAATGAATCGAAGATGAGCTGGAGCTCATACTTCGAAATTAACAGGGTAGTGGGCTCATTTCGGCCGGCGATTATAGCGTCCGACAAATCTTCATCATTAAACCCGGCAAAACCAATGTTGTCAGATCGCCATTCGGTTATATCGTTCCGGAGCCATAAGTTATAAAGCAGAGCTCTGTTCTCCAGGACATGATTCGGGCGAATGCTAGCATTCACCTTGTACACTTGCTGGAAAGCAGCCCCCACAGCCTCCACTTTCTCCTGCTGATCTTCGATTAGATGTCATCGTCCAATGCGGCGTCCTCTGGGTCTATGTCTGCTATCAGAAGTACGTCTCTATTCTCTGTCGTCCTCTGAAGCTTAAGACACGGAAGATCGTTTTGATCTTCTCTTGTAAATATCTTATTAATTTTTGGGAACATACTTGGGTCGCTAGAGTTAACGGCCCGAATTTTATTGTCCCAAAACAAATTAATAAACAACCTAAAATTTTCCTTGATCAATTGGTTGATGTTTTTGATGGACGACTTCAGTGTCCTAATCTCCAGATCTCGTGTGTCAGTAAACCGTCTGTACAAGCGTTTTAGTCTTGTCAGTAGTCCACTTTTTTGTCTGTGAAGTGCGTCAATGGTTGCGTTACGGTACATATCAGTTGCGTTACGTTCTTTGTATTTCGGTATTGTTCTGTTCATTGTTCGTAGAATCGTTTCGTCAATTTGTTCTAAGTATCTGTCGATTTCAGTATTTGTCAGGTTCCTGTCATTTGATGGGGATATACCATTTGAACGTAAATCGCTCAATAAGGCGTTGGAGAAGCGTGGCCAGCGCACCTTACTGTAATTGTAAGTATGAACATGCACATACTCCTCCAACTCCTTAAGCTCGTTCGGAAGTTGTATTACGGCGGCGAGTCCGCAGTGGTCACTGTCGTACTCGATCGTTCGTAAGAAACTTCTTGGCCGTTGACCCACAGTGTCAGTAATTGTTAGTCTTGCGTCTTTCAGAAATATATCCAGATAGGCACCGCTTCTTGGAAACGATGGCCTGTCTGTAGCGAGAAGTTCAATGCGATACTCAAGGTTGTATCGACCCATTCAATCATACAGATGATTACCTCGAGGATTTTGTATATGATTTCCCCAATCTATATGTTTGGCATTTAAATCACCAGCCAATATGTAAAAGTTTTCTTCCGAGCCCAGTCTTAAGCATTCAAAAATATTTTCAAGCTCTGTTATAAACTGAGTGGGCTGAGGTGTTTCCGGTGCATAGGCAGCGATCACATACATTCGTTTCCCCTGTTGGAGATGAATGCATATGATGCATGCCTCTAACGTCCGAAATTTTTAAAAAGAAAGTTTTTGACACTGGTAATTTTTATTTGTATTATATTCAGCTTTTTAAAAAGCAAGTATGTAATCATACAAAAACTGAATATAATACAAATAAAAATGACCCGTGTCAAAATCTTTCACAAAAAAATCTCCCTCCTTATATGAACAACAAAATGTTGGCTTATAAACGAGTAAGGAGAAAATAGAAAGAACCCGAATAAACAACAAGAAACTTGTGTGGCTAATAAAAGCGCTAGTCGTTTCCATGCAATTGATAAACAGGAAAAACCTGCATTAGGTGGATCTGATCATGTGGGCTCAATGGCGTGATGCGAAGTGCGTTGGCTACTAACCGGCTGGTCATGGTTCAATACACGATGAAGGCACAAGAAGTCTTGTAATTAAAATGAAAAAGTAGACCAGCACCACTAGAGCAAAGGAATCTGATGATCGACCTTGGCAGGTCGTGAAATAGCTATATATAATTCCAGACAAAAACAATTGAGAAAAAACTTGGTGGTAGCACACTCAAGTTGTTGTTGGGTATTCAAAGTCATCAAATTATACGGAAAAAGTCATCAAATCATACAAAAACTGAATATATTATATATTACCTTATGACTAATGCCTTTACGTATAAAGATTGCGACGCCTCCTCTTTGAGTGGAGTTGGGTCGGTCTCTTACGGTATTGTATTTGTTGTTAGTCAATTTATGTTTCTGGTTAAGCTTAGTTTCGCTAGCCATAAGCACATCTGGACTTATGTCTTTAAGCAATTGGAACAAATTTGTTCTGCGTTCGGTCCTTATCAGTGAACTTACATTCACAGCTAGGATCTTAAAGGGCCTCTCCGGCAGCGCGCCCTTAACCTCTAAATTGCGTTAAGCTCGGCAAAACAGAGTAGAGATGATCCACCCTAGTCGCCTGCTCCTTGATCTTGTTTTGAAGGCCTCTCAACTTGCCTTGAATGGCCAGCGGAATTCCCATAATCTGCCCTATCGAGGTAACCGTCGGAGCGGAGTCTTCTCCGCAACGCTTCTTCGTCGGAAATTCAATTTCAGATCGAAGTAGCTGTCATCGGAAGAAATTTTAAGGAAATACGACGAAGCATTGTGATGGATATAAACTTCAGGTAGAGATGAGAAAATTAACTGATATATCGAAAATATATTGCTTCTTATTAAATAAACACTATAAACGGTTTAAACCATAAAAAATTGGCGAGAGAGTGTAATTTATTGTTTATTGAAAGAATTTTTTTCAATCATCATGCGCTAGAGTTTTTAAGAAATGTAATTAGATGCACCGATCTTAAAATCAAAACTATCGAATAAAGTCATATCCCTATTTCCAAACACATGTTTCGTTTCCGTTTGAAATGTCAACAAAAGAATAATTTGAAAAAAAAACTTTTGAAATTCAATATTATTTATTAAGGAAATAAAAGAACATTGCAAGAACGAAAACAATATACGCTGGCTACCTGACACAGCTCTAATTCTATAATTCCCTTCAAGATTGAAGAAAAACCATCGCCTAAATAAAAATGCGTTTGCTTTTGTTTTGGAGCAGACTCAACACATATACAAAACAAATTATCGGTCTGATGTCACTCCAAACCTTTAAAAAATATATCATTTATTCAAAACTAAAACACAGCCACAACTTCTGGTTTCCTTCTTGTGTAATTTTAGATATGCACTGTCGGGATATTCGCTGGGCAGATTTATCATCCGCTCATATTGCTGTGAACTTAGTTATTCGTTCTGCCTAAGAACAAAAAGCCCACAAGTTAACGTACATAAGGATTATTTCTTCATTACTTACATTTTAGAAAACAATTTCTTTAAAAAGAAAACTTTCCGCAACGAGAATTTGTCGGAGGACTTCGGAGAATATTTTGTTTGTATCTGTCATAAATAAAACCATTAAAATACTTCAACGCATACAAATGGCATGCGTTAAATTTCATCGGACAGAATTTCCGATCAGCCGATCGGAGAATTGCCTCGAACCAAAATGTCTCCGATTCGTAGTAAATCGCTCCGACGGTTACATCGATAGGGCAGAATATCTGCCTGTGCCGCAGGTGCCTTAAGCACCGAGGCCTGTTGGGCTACCTTTGGTGCAGGCTGTACCGTGCTCCCCCTTCCTGACGCCATTTGGGCGCAAGAAATTTAGGGGTTGACGGGCCTTGTTGTAGGTGCGCGCACTGTTGGACACTTTTCTACCACTGTTTGCTTTGCTAGTTTATTGTTTTTCATTAGCTGAAACGTCGGGCATCCCCGATCCCCGGTCCTATCTTCGACGAGTTCCTTCCCTAACTTGCATTCATCTGCATTGCGGTTCTCTCCACACTTAACGCAGCGTGACTGCATTTCGCAGTAAGCTGCGGCGTGGCCGTACCTTTGGCAGCGCATGCATTGAAGCATGTCGCCGCGCCTTTTTAATTTGTCCCTAGTTACAACCTGGTAGTTGAGGACGGAATTACTCCTCAAACTATCCAGTGTGCTGCTGCGTGAGAGTTGAACAAGGTAGAAGGGCAGATTCCGCTCCTCCCGCCCAGCTCTAACTGTAGCGAACGGCTTGACCCCGATAAAGTCGAGATCGTCATTCGCTTTTTGGCGGAGTTGAACCTATGGTTCCGTGCTTTTCGGTCTTGGGGTAAAACTAAAGAATTCAGTAGTGGATTCGTTTAGCAACGCTTTAATTTTTTGTGCTGTTCCAGTGTGAAGCAATGGATAGCATGCCTATCATTATTTAATATTTTTATAGTAAAGTTTTGACCTATGGCCGACTTACACAGATTTTACACCCTGTTGTCCAGACGACTGCTATAAAACAATCGTTTTGTCAGGGCAAATGCTCCCCTAGCCCTAGCCAGAGCAGCACCTATATGTCTGTCGAAATACAAGTACTGATCCAACCAGATGTCAAGGTACTTGCCAGTGGATGTCCATGCGGCCCTACGATCACCAGCGTGTGCTAGTTCGTTCTCGTATCCCTTGACTCACTAGACAACGGAGTTCTAAACAGAATAGTTTCTGATTTCATTTTGAAAATCAACTTCCAGTCATCACAATATCGCTGAATAGTGTCGAAGTCACTCTGCAAAAGATTTTTGATGACCTCAACTGTATTAGCTGTTCTGTATGCAATTAGATCGTCGGCGTACGCAATTGCCTGAGTTAGACTACCTATCAGATCCCTGGTATAAATGCTGAATAGAATCGGCGAGTTAACCGCTCTCTGCTGAAGACCATTTTAATGTTAAAACTTATACCTACTTATACCTACTTATACCTGGAAGCTTTAGATATAGACCTTCGAGCCATACGGTGTCGAAGGCCTTTTCCAAATCAACCAGGCAGGCACCCGTACACTGCTTTTTAGATTTGTTCCATTGGACAACAGAAACCAGCTTAGACGCGGCATGAATTGTGTCATGTCCCGCCTTAAAACCGAACTGATTATCCGGAATGATATTGTTTTCCTCTGCCCACTTGAATAGAACCCTATTAATAACCTTTTCAAATACCTTGCTGATATTCGGAAGAAGACTTATCGACCGCAGATTCGCCGGATTGGAGTTGTCCTTTCCCTTTTTGGGGAGAGGATGCAGCACAGCTGTCTTTCCCCGCACTGGATAATATGCATTGTTCAGCACGTTGTTAAACAGTGTGGTATTAATGTCAACTGCTTCTTGAGGCAAATGTCGTAGTACAACGTTCGATATACCATCGACTCCTGCCGACTTCTTTTTCTTTAATGAATCGAAGGTAAGCTGGAGCTCGTACTTCAAAATTAACAGGGTAGTGGGCCCATTTGGGCCGGGGATTATGGCGTCCGCCAAATCTTCATCATTAAACCCGGCAAAACCAAGGTTGTCAGATTGCCATTCGGTTATATCGTTCCGGAGCCATAAGTTATGAAGCAGAGCTCTGTTCTCCAGGACATGATTCGGGCGAATGCAATCATTCACCTGGTACACTTGCTGGAAAGCAGCCCCCACAGCCTCCACTTTCTCCTACTGATCTTCGATTATATAGATGTCATCGTCCAATACGGCATCCTCTGGGTCTATGCCTGCTATCAGAAGTACGTCTCTATTCTCTGTCGTCCCCTGAAGCTTAAGACACGGAAGATCGTTTTGATCCTCTCTTCTAAATATCTTATTAATTTTTGGGAACATGCTTGGGTCGCTAGAGTTAACGGCCCGAACCTAAAATTTTCTTTGATCAATTGGTTAATGTTTTTGATGGACGAATTAAGTGTCCTAATCTCCAGATCTCGTGTGTCAGTAAACCGTCTGTACAAGCATTTTAGTCTTGTCAGTAGTCCACTTTTTTGTCTGTGAAGTGCGTCAATGGTCGCGTTACGGTACATATCAGTTGCGTTACGTTCTTTGTATTTCGGTATTGTTCTGTTCATTGTTCGTAGAATCGTTTCGTCAATTTGTTCTAAGTATCTGTCGATTTCAGTATTTGTCAGGTTCCTGTCATTTGGTGGGGATATACCATTTGAACATAAATCGCTCAATAAGGCGTTGGAGAAGCGTGGCCAGCGCATATTACTGTAATCGTAAATATGCACAGGCACATACTCCTCCAACTCCTTAAGCTCGTTCGGATGTTGTATTACGGCGGCGAGTCCGCAGTGGTCACTGTCGTACTCGATCGTTCGTAAAAAATTTCTTGGCCGTTGACCCACAGTGTCAGTAATTGTTAGTCTTGCGTCTTTCAGCAATATATGCAGATAGGCACCGGTTCTTGGAAACGATGGCCTATCTGTAGCGAGAAGTTCAATGCGATACTCAAGGTTGTATCGACCCATTCAATCATACAGATAATTACCTCGAGGATTTTGTATATTATTTCCCCAATCTATATTTTTGGCATTTAAATCACCAGCCAATATGTAAAAGTTTTCTTCCGAGCCCAATCTTAAGCATTCAAAAATATTTTCAAGCTGTGTTATAAACTGAGTGGGCTGAGGTGTTTCCGGTGCATATTCAGCGGTCACATACATTCGTTTCCCCTGTTGGAGATGAATGCCTCTAACGTCCGAAATTTTCGCACATCACTATTATATATTACGATGACTTTGAATACCCAACAATAACTTGAGTGAGCTACCACCAAGTTTTTTATCAATTGTTTTTGGCTGGAATTATAACTATTTCACGACCTGCCAAGGTCGATCATCAGATTCCTTTGCTCTAGTGGTGCTGGTCTACTTTTTTCATTTTAATTGAAAAACTTCTTGTGCCTTCATCGTTTATTGAACCATGACCAGCTGCTTAGTAGACAACGCACTTCGCATCACGCCACCGAGCCCACATGATCAGATCCAACCTAATGCAGGTCTTGAATTTGTATTGACACGAGCAGTGGGCAATGTGGCCATTTGTTGGTGTGATAAAACTGGACGCACTTTGAAACAAATGAAACATTTGTGAATAAAATGGCGAGCGAAATTGCGCACATCGAGAATCCAATAAATTTGTCTAATTTGATTGACCGTTACTTGTCGACCACCGAGTAACGTAAGACGATGATAATAATCGGCGATTAACGTTGCAATATGACTTTTCGAAGGTAAAATTATTGCAAATTTTTCTTCAAATGACATGAATGCATTTTGTAAACGACCTTTGACACGAAGAATGTTGTTGTTGTCGATAAATGGATTAAGCCGATACAATTTGCTGGTTCTTGTGATTGGTTTTTGATCTTGAATCGTTTTGAGTTCAGTCGAGAAATCAGTGAATTGTATCCAGCGAATAATTGCATATTCACTGTGTTGAATTTCAGTCACTTTGAGCGGGGCAACTTGTTGGATGAGTTGTCTTGTTGGAATTGATAGCATTGAAATTGGTGGTCGTTGCAATTTGAGCTTGCTTAAAGAGCGAACGATTTGAACAAAACGAAGGGCGTATGCAACGGCACGACGAAGGCGATTAAAATTTGAAAAACGTTGGATGAGGCTGTTGACACTGGACACTTCTTTGATGTTGAGGTTGATTGACTTCAGCTTTAAACGAAGTTCATTTTGATCATCTTCATGAAGTTCGAATGGTGAATCTGGCTAATCAGATTGAGGCATTGAAAGAAATTGTGGACCATGCCACCAAAGTTGTGAATCACGCAGCTCAGAAACGTTTAGACCACGGCTATTAAGATCAGCTGGATTTTCATGCGTCCGGACATGGTGCCATTGTAGAATTTTAGTTGACGAAAGGATTTTATGAATTCGATTACAAACAAAAACTGTCCAACGGTTTGGGTCTCCTCGAATCCATGATAAGACCACGCTGGAATCGGTCCACATAAAAACTTCATTGAATGAGATTCTCAATGATTTGTTGACCAGTTCAAGCAATCTGACAGCTAGGACAGCGCCACATAGTTCAGCTCGAGGTGTCGTTAAAGGCTTGTGCATTGGTGTCAATTTACTTTACGTGGATTTGGTCGTTTGAATCGACGGTTCGAAGATAGATTGATGTAGCGTATGCTTTGTTTGAGCTATCGCAAAAAACATGAAGCTGATTATTTTTGTTGTTTGATGAAGTGGTAACCCAACGAGGAATTTCGATGTCTTTGATAAATTGAAGTTAACCGATAGTCTTATCCCATTCTGATTGAAGTTCGGTTGACGTTACGATGTCATCCCAATCAAATTTACTCTCCCACAATTTATTCAAAAACATCTTTTCTTTTGTAACAAATGGATTGAGCCATCCAAGTGGGTCGAATAAGCGAGCTACTGTGGATGAGACATTTCGTTTTGTGAGTTGCTTGTGAGTGGGAAAGTTAACGGAAAATGTAAATAAATCTTTGTTGCTTGACCATCCTAAACCGAGCGCTTTGATGGCGTCTTCAGCATTGAATAAATATTTCGTGTTTTGGTCATGATATTGGGTGGGAATTTGTCGTAGAATTTCAGGTGAATTGCTAGCCCATTTACAAAGTTCGAAACCGGCATTTCGCAGAACTTGAATTAAAATTTGAATTATTTTTATGGAGCTTTCGATGGTCTCGCTACCGGTAGTTACGTCATCCGCATACTTTTCAAGTTTGAGGGCTGTGTAGACAGCTGGTGAAATGGCTTTTATTTGTTCAGCTACTTTATAAATGGTTTTGATTGCTTGATACGGTGATGGTGCAAGTCCAAACGTGACAGTTTGAAGAGCGTATGTCTGAATGCCTGAATTCTCGTCATCTTGCCACAAAACGTATTGATAGTGAGTGTCGTCCGGGTGTACATCGATGCAACGGTACATTTTTTCCATATCCGCAATGAAAACATGTTTGTAGGTTCGCCAGTTTAGAATGATTGAAACTAAATCGGCTTGTAAAACGGGGCCGGGAGTCAAAATATCATTTAATGATTTTCCATTTGTCGATTTATCTGAACCATCAAACACTTGACGAAGTTTTGTCGTGATACTTGTTTCTTTCATTACGGCATGGTGGGACAGATAGAAATGTTTTTCGTTTATCTCACGAACGAGTTTTACTTGATTGAGCGTTTTGTATTCATTGAATACTTTGAAGTATGCTTCCTTGAATTTTTTGTCTCGAGCGAAACGACGTTGTAGCGACTGAAAACGTTTAAATGACATATCATATGACGACCCCAATTGAATTGATGAATCAAAATATGATTTAAATGGGAAACGCACCATGAACTTTCCATTTGATTGGCGTGTGGTCGTTTGCTCATAAAACTTCTCTGTTCATTCATCCTCTTTCGACAATATCTTTTCTGTTGGTACTTCCTCTAGTTCATGGAATTTTGTTAAATATCCAACCAATTTCTATTGTCGACAGGTTATGACATTCAACCAATGGCAATGTAAGAACATGATTTTGTTGAAACAATTCTCCAAATAATATCCATCCCAAAGACGTGCATTGAGCGACGGGTTCACCGAATTCCCCCTTGCTTAGACCTTCCTCTATGATTTTTCCGTAAACATCACCAGCCAACAATAGGTCGATTTGACCCGGATTCGCATAATGAGGGTCATCGAGTGGCAAGCTTTGAAGATGGGGCCACGGTTTTGTTATAAGTGAGTGCAAAGGCAATTCTGACGTAATCGATGGAAGAACAGCTAAATTCGAAGTAAAATTAAATTTCCGATTAATGATTGAATGAACATTGAGACTCAATCCCTTGTCAGCGATTTTGTATTGAGTTTCGCCCATGGAACGATAACCAATGCAGAATTGGATGAATGCCAATTTTAATCGCTGAGCGGCACGCTCTGTAATAATGGATTGTTGTGCTCCATTATCGACTAATGCCCGAAGTCGAATCAGATGACCGCATGCGTCAAGTACATTTACAATTGCTGTAGCAAGAAGAACCGTTGAATGAGTGTTCACCAAATTATTTGAGATGATTTGCGGATTAACTCTTGGTGCATGATTCAGTTGAGATGAAGTCAATGTCATATTTGGATTTGGATATGAAGCTGAATTTGATGACAAGTTTGATCTATTAAAATGTAAAAGAGTGTGATGTCGCCACCGCAAGTGAAACAGGAATGTTTGCTAGTGCATAGCGTTGATGTTGAATGACTGAGACAATTGAAACACATTGCAAGAATTGTTGACATTTGCGTAAAAAGTATGCCTTTGCATTTTTCAAGTGGACAAACAATTGATTTTTTTGAGACATGAACATTTCGTATTTCTTTTCGACCGAAAGATTTATTAGATAATTGAATTGATTTTTGATGTGGCGATGATGACTTAGAATCGATGTTGTTCGTGGTATGTGCGGCGGCATCAGCAATAAGAAATGTTGATTTAAGGAAATCAAGCAATTGATTAAGTTTTGGAACTTTCTTTGGATCTTTGCGGTGTTTTTCAAAGTCGAGACGCGTAGCTGGAGATAGCTTTTCGAGCAGATAAAATGCGAAAAACTCGGAATTTTCCTCGGTATGGAATTTGAGGTTTCTTAGCTGGAAAATGCATGCACGCACAGAATCATGCAACGATTTCAGCTCAGCAGCTGACTCGCGTTGAGAATATTTTGGCAAGTTCAGAAATTTTTTCATAAAGCCATGGAACAAAACTTGTTCATTGCTATAACGATCTTTCAAAGCTTCCAGGGCTTCATCATATGTATCATTTGTAACATCCAAATGAGCGATAGAGGAGGTCACATTTTGAGTTAGAAATGATTTGAGATATACGAACTTTTGGTGTTTTGAAAGTCTTGAGTTGTTGTGAATTGCTTGAAACGATGCATATAATGTTGGCCACTCGGTGGGCTCACCGTCAAATTTTTCAATTTTAAATTCAGGTGGTCTGAAAGAGCTGTCGGTGTAAACCTCACGTATAATCGTATTATTTGCGTCGCTTGTAACTGGAGCAGATGGCGTGAAAGAAGGTGGACTCGTGGTGGCGTGGCGGTCGGGATGAACTTGATCGAATGTGGTTTCGATGTGATCTATGGCATCCGCATGTTCGGATTGAAAAGATCCAAAAATATCGTTTTTGAAATACGCATCGTCGCGAGATAAATTTAAACGAACTAATTTTCGATGATTTTCATTAAAGATTTGAAGGTTTTTGGCAATTCGATTGAGACGTGTCATAAATTGCCCTTTAGATCTTCGATTAGGGCCATCCTTGTCGAAATTTTGGCGTTCTTTTCGCAGTTGTTGGAGCAAGTCAAGTTGTTCCGCCACCAATTGCCGTTGTTTGGTGGGGCAGACTGACTTTTCTATCTCGTCCTCGGACATATCGGTCTTAATTTTGCCAAACAAAAAGTTTAAAGTCACTTACCTCTCAAATTGGTGATTTTTCTAGTCCGGAAAAAACAGCTGCTCACACGATGTTTCCTTTGAGCGGTGTCCTCGTGTCGAGTTGAATGCGATGTGGATGATTATCGGAGATACCATGCGGGTTGGCACGATCTTTGAGGTTAGGATGCGACACAATCGATTGGTGCCGGTGTAAAAATTTGCAAAAAAATGATTTTATTTTGAAATTTACTGATAATAATCGCGGTTGGAAGGACCAATGTTTTAGATGAGTGCAAATTCTCAACTTATGAATTGCTCGGATTGAGGAAAAAAAAGAAGAAGTTAATTGAAATAAAAAAAAAAGCACTTCAGCTTCCTTGGCTTACAAAATTCTTATGGTCTTTATTGAATCATTTCTTTATTTTTTTTAAGTTGGTATGGTATACGAAAAGTATATTACTGTCACTGTCGAGAGCTGTCTCTTTCTTTATTCACGCTTTATTATTAAGGGTGAATTAACACCTTTTGACATTTAACACGATCGGAGAATTACCTCAAACCAAAATGTCTCCTATTCGTAGTAAATCGCTACGACGGTTACCTCGATAGGGCAGAATATCTGCCTGTGCCGCATGTGCCTTAAGCACCGGGGCTGTTGGGCTACCTTTGGTGTAGGCTGTACCGTGCTCCCCCTTCCTGGGCCTTGTAGGAGCGCGCACTGTTGGACACTTTTCTACCACTGTTTGCTTTGCTAGTTTATTGTTTTTCATTAGGTGAAACGTCGGGCATCCCCGATAATTAGCAGGGTGTCAGTCGCCTCGGCAGAGTGCACATTTTAGCTGGGTCCTATCTTCGACCCGTTCCTTCCCTAACTTGCATTGTGGTTCTCTCTACACTTAACGCAGGGTGACTGCATTTCGCAGTTAGCTGCGGCGTGGCCGAACCTTTGGCAGCACATGCATTGAAGCATGTCGCCGCGCCTTTTTAATTTGTCCCTAGTTACAACCTGGTAGTTGAGGACGGAATTACTCCTCAAACTATCCAGTTTTCTGCTGGGTGAGAGTTGAACAAGGTAGAAGGGAAGATTACGCTTCTCCCGCCTAGCTCTAAGTGTAGCGAACGGCTTGACCCCGATAAAGTCGAGATCGTCATTCGCTTTTTGGCGGAGTTCACTTAAGAGCACCTATTGTTCCGTGCTTTTCGGTCTTGGGGGTAAAACTAAAGAATTCAGTAGTGGATTCTTTTAGCAACGCTTTAACTTTTTGTGCTGTTCCAGTGTGAAGCAATGGATAGCATGCCTATCATTATTTAATCTTTTTATAGTAAAGTTTTGACCTATGGCCGACTTACACAGATCTTTCACCCTGTTGTCAAGACGACTGCTATAAAACAATAGTTTTGTCAGGGCAAATGCTCCCCTAGCCCTAGCCAGAGCAGCACCTATATGTCTATCGAAATACAAGTACTGATCCAACCGGATGCCAATGTACTTTACTTCACTTTTACTCGCCAGTGGATGTCCATGTGGCCCTACGATCACCAGCTTGCGCCAGTTCGTTCTCGTATCCTTTGATTCACTAGACAACGGAGTTCTAAACAGAATAGTTTCTGATTTCATTTTGAAAGTCAACTTCCAGTCATCACAATATCGCTGAATCGTGTCGAAGTCACTCTGCAAAAGATTTTTGATGACCTCGACTGTATTAGCTGTTCTGTACGCAATTAGATCGTCGGCGTACGCAATTGACTGAGTTAGATCAATGGTATAAATGCTGAATAGAATCGGCGAGTTAACCGCTCTCTGCTGAAGACCATTTTAATGTTAAGAACTGCGGTAGAAGTTACATTGCCGCTCTTGAGAACAAACTTTTTACCATTTAGCATGTCATAAAGCATAAACAATAGAGGTTTACTTATACCTAGTCTGGAAAGCTTTAGATATAGACCTTCTAGCCATACGGTGTCGAAGGCCTTTTCCAAATCAACCAGGCAGGCACCCGTACACTGCTTTTTAGATTTGTTCCATTGGACAACAGAAACCAGTTTAGACGCGGCATGAATTGTGTCATGTCCCGCCTTAATACCGAACTGATTATCCGGAATGATATTGTTTTCCTCTACCCACTTGAATAGAGCCCTATTAATAACCTTTTCAAATAAATTGCTGATACTCGGAAGAAGACTTATCGACCGCAGATTCGCCGGATTGGATTTGTCCTTTCCCTTTTTGGGGAGAGGATGCAGCACAGCTGTCTTCCCCCGCACTGGATTATATGCATTGTTCAGCGCGTTGTTAAACAGTGTGGTATAAATGTCAACTGCTTCTTGAGGCAAATGTCGTAGTATAACGTTGGATATACCATCAACTCCTGCCGACTTCTTTTTCTTTAATGAATCGAAGATGAGCTGGAGCTCATACTTCGAAATTAAAAGGGTAGTGGGCCATTTCGGTCGGCGATTATGGCGTCCGCCAAATCTTCAGCATTAAACCCGGCAAAACCAAGGTTGTCAGATCGCCATTCTGTTATAGCGGTCCGGGGCCATAAGTAATGAAGCAGAGCACTGTTCTACAGGTCATGATTCGGGCGATTGCTAGCATTCACCTTGTACACTTGCTGGAAAGCAGCCGACACAGCCTCCACTTTCTCCTGCTGATCTTCGATTATATAGATGTCATCGTCCAATACGGCGTCCTCTGGGTCTATGCCTGCTATCAGAAGTACGTCTCTACTCACTGTCGTCCTCTGAAGCTTAAGACACGGAAGATCGTTTTGATCCTTTCCTCTAAATATCTTATTAATTTTTGGGAACATACTTGGGTCGCTAGAGTTAACGGCCGAATTTTATTGTCCAAAACAAATAAATAGACAACCTAAAATTTTCTTTGATCAATTGGCTGATGTTTTTGATGGACGACTTCAGTGTTCTAATCTCCAGATCTCGTGTGTCAGTAAACCGTCTGTACAAGCGTTTTAGTCTTGTCAGTAGTCCACTTTTTTGTCTGTGAAGTGAGTCAATGGTCGCGTTACGGTACATATCAGTTGCGTTACGTTCTTTGTATTTCGGTATTGTTCTGTTCATTGTTCGAAGAATCGTTTCGGCAATTTGTGCTAAGTATCTGTCGATTTCAGTATTTAGCAGGTTCCTGTCATTTGGTGGGGATATACCATTTGAACGTAAATCGCTCAATAACGCATTAGAGAAGCGTAGTCAGCGCACCTTACTGTAATTATAAGAATACACAGGCACATACTCCTCCAACTCCATAAGCTCGTTCGGAAATTGTATTACGGCGGCGGTCCGCAGTGGTCACTGTCGTACTCGATCGTTCGTAAGAAACTTCTTGGCCGTTGACCCACAGTGTCAGTAATTGTTAGTCTTGCGTCTTTCAGCAATATATCCAGATAGGCACCGCTTCTTGGAAACGATGGCCTGTCTGTAGCGAGAAGTTCAATGCGATACTCAAGGTTGTATCGACCCATTCAATCATACAGATGATTATCTCGAGGATTTTGTATTTGATTTCCCCAATCTATATGTTTGGCATTAAAATCACCAGCCAATATGTAAAAGTTTTCTTCCAAGCCCAGTCTTAAGCATTCAAAAATATTTTCAAGCTCTGTTATAAACTTAGTGGGCTGAGGTGTTTCCGGTGCATAGGCAGCGATCACATACATTCGTATCCCTTGTTGGAGATGAATGCATATGATGCATGCCTCTAACGTTCGAAATTTTCGCACATCACTATTATATATTAACTTATGACTAATGCCTTTACGTATAAAGATTGCGACGCCTCCTCTTTGTGTGGAGTTGGGTCGGTCTCTTACGATATTGTAATTGTTGTTAGTCAATTTATGTTTCTGGTTAAGCTTAGTTTCGCCAGCCGTAAACACATCTGGACTTATGTGTTTAAGCAATTGGAACAAATTTGCTCTGCGTTCGGTCCTAATCAGTGAATTTACATTCACAGCTAGGATCTTAAAAGGCCTCTCCGGCAGCGCGCCCTTAACCTCTAAGTTGCGTTAAGCTCGGCAAAACAGAGTTGAGATGATCCGCCCTAGTCGCCTGCTCCTTGATATGGTTTTGAAGGCCTGTCAACTGGCCTTGAAGGGCCAGCAGAATTCCCATAATCTGCCCTATCGAGGTAACCGTCGGAGCGGAGTTTTCTCCGCAACACTTCTTCGTCGGAAATTCAATTTCAGATCGAAGTAGCTGTCATCGGAAGAAATTTTAAAGAAATCCGACGACGCATTGTGATGGATATAAACTTCAGGTAGAGATGAGAAAATTAACTGATATATCGAAAATGCAATATATTTTCGATAGTTTCTTATTAAATAAACACTGAAAACGTTTTAAACCATAAAAAATTGGCGAGAGAGTGTAATTTATTGTTTATAGAAAGAATTTTTTTTCAATCATAATGCGCTAGTGTTTTTAAGAAATGTAATTAGATGCACCGATCTTAAAATCAAAACTATCGAATACAGTCCCATCCCTATTTCCAAACACATGTTTCGTTTCCGTTTGAACTGTCAACAAAAGAATAATTTGAAAAAAAAACTTTTAAAATCCAAGATTATTTATTTAGGAAATTAAAGAACATTGCAAGAACGAAAACAATATACGCTGACTACCTGACACAGCTCTAATTCTATAATTCCCTTCTAGATTGAAGAAAAACCATCGATTTAATAAAAATGCGTTTGCTTTTGTTTTAGAGCAGATTCAACCCATATACAAAACAAATTATCGGTCTGATGTCACTCCAAACCTTTAAAATATATATGATTTATTCAAAACTAAAACACAGCCACAACTTCTGGTTTCCTTCTTGTGTAATTTTAGATATGCAATATCGGGATATTCGCTGGGCAGATTTATCATCCGCTCATATTGCTGTGAACTTGGTTATAACGTACATAAGGATTATTTCTTCATTACTTACATTTTAGTAAACAATTTCCTTAAAAAGAAAGCTTTCCGCAACGAGAATTTGTCGGAGGACTTTGGAGAATATTTTGTTTGTATCTGTCATAAATAAAACCATTAAAAGTACTTCATCGCATACAAACGGCATGCGTTGAATTTCCGTTCCTTCCCTAACTTGCATTCATCTGCATTATGGTTCTCTCCACACTTAACGCAGCGTGACTGCGAACCTTTGGCAGCGCATGCATTGAAGCATGTCGCCGCGCCTTTTTAATTTGTCCCTAGTTACAACCTGGTAGTTGAGGACGGAATTACTCCTCAAACTATCCAGTTTGCTGCTGGGTGAGAGTTGAACAAGGTAGAAGGGAAGATTCCGCTTCTCCCGCCTAGCTCTAACTGTAGCGAACGGCTTGATCCGAACGCCAGTTATCACCTCCACAGTTCGAGATCGACTCGCAAGATTATACGCGTTTGCATGCACCGCACTCGAAACTAATGTTATAGAATTTTGTTTATGGGCTTGTCACGCCCACGTATGCAATGGTGTGATTTTTTTACGTATGCACTGAAGGGTTAATGCTGTCATTTTAATCCTATAATAGCCAACCACTTTGTGCTTGCATTGAAATAATTAAACGCGAAGTGTTAAAAGATACCTGCGGATGTTCAACTACAAGTGTTTTTTTGTACCCTTAAAGTTGAACAAAAAAAAATAGGAAAAATCGCACAAAAAACACTGCCTACCCTATGTATAACAGTTTCATATGCATAATTCTATTATCTGCTTAGGTTATAGCGGAAGTGTTTATTAGCGCGAACTAAGCGGAATTGATTTTATATTGAACATGGAGTTTATTTTGAAGGTAGCAGAGAAGGAACAAAATACGTCTTGTATCTCAAAATTATTCACCTCTTAACAGGTGTTTCCTGTCGTTTCTCTGACGTTTTCAATATTTGTTTATATTTATTATTATCAGAAAGGTAAACCAACATAAATGCGGAAAGCCGGAGTAAGTTCAAACAATCTAGAAAGACCTCTAGCAGTCATATTCAAAGAACCAATTTTTTACATGAGCAAAAATTAGGGCAACAAATACTACATCCCAAAAATAGTAAATATTTTTGGTAATTTGTATAAAAAAAAACGTACGAAATTCCACCTCATCGGTTCCAACGCTCCTTTCGTAAGCACACAAGTAAATATGTTTGCTGCTAATTTACACTTCCAAAAAGTGTTATTGTTAAGATTTGTTCATCAATCATAAAAATAATTAATTCATTGTACAACTTTTACTTATTATACACATACATATATGCTTTTCTGTTTTCTTTTTAATAAATCGTTCACTTGTATTCTGAATCTCATCAAGGTAACTTGTTTCATTTTAAAAGGTTAGGGCCCCGACCCAAGTCCACTATAAGATAATAATCATAAATTTGATCACATGGTTATGGTAAACAATAGGGCGCGAAAATTAATTTAATAAATTGCATGCGGATAAAAGATTTAGATTTCTTTTGCATCAAAAGGTAATTTTCTGTAGCGCATTTAATACATTTGTTTTGTGAGTCTTGCTTTTGTTCTGCCTACAAATATGGAAGGAAATGATTCTCTGAAAATTGAGAAGCTCATGAGCGCAGAACAATGGAGTATTTGAAAGTTCAAAGTCAAAGTTATACTCAATGCGAGTGATCTATTTGATGTATGTATGTATGTTTATTTATTTAGTATTTCCAACTTAAATAGTTTTACAAAAGTTAATAATACTGTACATTTTATTCGTTTGTGTGTTTAAAAGAACACCATGTTTAATATACTAAGTAACAATTCAAATAAATAAATAATTTAAACCACATTATTAAAAATAAATAACAAATAATTTTATAGAATTAATTTTGGAGCACTTTAACGTGCCATTGGAAGGCAAAAGTTCTGATTGTTTCTTAATGCAAATTGTTGAACATCACCTACATAATTTACTAAATGAGAAAGATAAGCAGGCACAAGATTATATTTTATTTTAAAAACAAAGAGTAAAACATTCATCAAAATTCTTTTTTTAACGCTTACCCACATTAACATATCTAACATATAACTTATTGGAGTATACATAAATACTGTACTTTAAAATTGTTCGCATTGATTTATTTTGAAGAATTTGAAATCTATTGATCATTTCTTGATTGCACAACAACAGAATTGATGGACAGTTCTCAAAATGTGGTTTTATCACAGCATTTAAAATGTTTATTGCACTAACAGTTGAGATATTTCTGCGAATTCTTCTTAGTAGATTTGTCTTTTTTGATATTTTTTTCACTATATAATCAATATGTTTATTAAATTTTAATTTATTGTCTATGACAACACCCAGGTACTTAACTTGAGATATTATTTCCAGCTTTTCATTATATACTTTAATATTTATCACTCTATAGCTTATCACATTGTTACCAATAATCATTATTTTTGATTTGGACAAATTGTGTTTTAGTTAATTTGCTAAGGCATGGTTGTTTTTTCATTGTTGCATTTGATCAAAGACTATAAAGTTTAGTTAGTTATCTGTTCCTTTGATATCTCTGTCGTTTTTGATCCACCAAGTTGTTTTGCATAGGCATCGGCAAGTTGTGAAGCATAATTTGCTCACTCCCACTCAGAATTTTATGATATTTATTATTTATTACTAGAATAAATATCGCAACTCTCTATCTATTGTTTAATAAAAAAAATATTTTTTCCTTTACAGGTGGAACCAGACTTTTTGATCGCTTTCTCAACTCTCTCTTGAACTTTGCAAAGACACAGAAATCAATCGACAATCATTATAGCCAAAGAAGAGAAGAATTGGGTACTAGACCGTCTCATGGAGAAGAAAATTCTTAATGGATAATAAAACATTCTGGAAATTGTTTGTAATACAAACTATTCTCTTTAAGCTGGTATAGTTTTTTTTTCAACTATGTATGTAATTTGTTTTTTTTTTTTCTTTAAAGACGACAGTGAGTTTTAGAAAAAGAATTCAAGCATGACCTCCATCCAATTCGATTCATAATTAAATTGGACGATCATAGCCAGCCACTTTCAAAAAAATTAGGTTGTGGTAAAAAATGTCCAGCCCTGCCGTTGGATTGGCAATTCCATCACAAATGATTCAAAAAAACCCCAACATAAGTGTGCTGATCAGTCGCAAAGCGAGCGAGCATCCACAAGACAATCGCGACTACGGCAAAACTTCAGAATCATCTGAAACGACAACCCCAACGACAAGTGAAAAAGTGGTCAGGATCTACAAGAAGTATTCGCAATTACCACAAACAAATGGTGCTGGAACATATGCCATTGAAATTACTGAAATCAGACCAGCTGATAATAAACCAATTGAGATCCTGAAAGCATCATTGCACACAATCATCCACATCAGGCAGACAGTGATAATGAAAACAGTGCAGAAATGAAGTTAAATTCGATCCGACGGATCGTATTTGTTGTTGAAGTCGGAGAAGTACGAATCTAAGTTTCAATTTGTCATGCAAGGCATTGCGTGTGGTTCTCACTAGTTTGGAACAGTTATAGAATGGTGCTATTAATCCATACCTGGAGGCTGTAGCAGTTCATGTTAAGGAAAAGTCGAAACACTCAAAGAGCTCTTTGGTGAGACGCACGATTCAAAGCGGTTACAAGATATTTTTTGTCAATTGACTGATTGCAAAAAGAGCTTCACAAGGATACTCATATTGTTATAATTTGTATGATTCGTATAGAAACAATGATTAAAACTCACTTTTGTGTAATCGGAGCCAAACCAATTTCGGTTACCACGTAGCAATTTATGAAGATCTTTATGCGTGGAAGAGATTGAACACGCACGAGCGACTCTACCAGGAATATCATTTGACGTTACGATGATAGCAAAGACAAATCAAATGCACGACGGGATCGTACGAACTTGCTCTTGTAGCTAACAACTTTAATGGTACTGTTAGTAGGTAGGTAGCCTAGTTATCCTATTCAGGTTTAAAGCCGATGTAGGTAAGATTATCTTGATTCTTAGTATAATGAATTGGCGAATGTATTCAAGGAATAATTATATTTATAAGTACCTACCTTCAAACATATATTTAAATGGATTTTAATTATATAAATTAGGAGGATAAAATGTACCTACGTATATAGATGGAACCTAGGTATATAATTATGTACATAAACATATGCATAATGATAAGAATCTGGTGTATAGGTGTGTGAAAACCTTTTTTAAATTAATAAGAACTGCCTAAAGCATGAATTTAGTCAGTTTTTCGATAAAGCCAAGAACACCATTATGAAAATTTCATCAAGAAGTATCTCGAAAATTGTAGGACAGATTTTGATGAAATCTTGTGTTTTATCTTTTGAAAACAATTTTTTTTTAAATTTTTGTATGCAGTTTTTTAGACTTCATTAATATACATGTAGCCAAATATTATAACTGCGAATCTATCTTGATTTAAACTAACTTAATAAAGGATGTTCTACAATTCAATTAAAAAACAACAAACATTTTTGAATAAATATTTAGTATTTTTTTATTATTTAGTATTTATTTATTTTATGATTAGCTTACACAGTAAGACAAATAATATCTTATTTATAGTGCAGCTCTTAAGATGTACAATAGCTTCTAACATTAAATTATAAAGCAAGTTTTACAAATATATTAAACAAAGCTACAAAAAATAATTTCATATATTTACTTTTATAAGTTTCTAAAGAATAGTTCCATCTCTTTTCGCATTTCTTTCGCGCAATTTATACTTCTAATTTCTCTAGGCAATGAATTCCAAATTCTTACAGAGCTGACGAAAAATTGGCGTTCGCAGGTAAAACAGCGAAAACGCGGAATCAAAAGATGATGTGATCGATTTGAATTTAAAAAAACAAACTTGATTGTAAAGATCCTCTGGTTCTCGAGTAAGGAGTATATCTGAAAAAACAGTAACTGTGCGAAGTTTCATAAAGTTATCGAAGGTCAAACCAAGGAATCTTGAAACATATTGTGAAACTCTATCATAACGCCGTAGCCCATAAACATAACGTACACCGCTATTGAAAACGACATTTAGTTTCCTTTTACTTACAGAGTCCACGTTGCGGAAAATTTCGCAACCATAGGTTAACAGCGGCAAGAATAGAGTTTTTACTAAGATCACTCTAGTTTTAAAAGGGATTATGTGCTGAATAGGCCAAAGCATCCGTAATACGCCATAAGCTTTAGCGACGGTGCTGTTAACATGAAGGTCCCACGTAAGATTCCGATTGAAGACTACACCCAAGTTCTTAACAGAATCAACGTAAGCAATAGGGCTCTCCTTAAGAAGTAGTTGTGGGAAGTAAGACAGATCAATTTTGCTCCTAGACACAACGAGACACTTTGATTTCATTGGGTTAAGCGGTAAACCATTTTCAGAAGACCAACGGTCAATAAGTTTTAAGTCTTCATTTATGCAGGCTGCATAATGCTCAATCATCCCAAGTGGACAGCTTAAAAACAACTGTGTATCGTCAGCGTACATGCGAATTGAACATTGTGTTACGACGTTAGGAAAAAAGCAGTGGACCAAGTATAGAACCTTGCGGAACACCAGTATTGGCAGGCAGAAAGTCTGATAAAATATTATTTAGCTCGACTGCCTGCATTCGATTTCTTAAATATGAGAACAAAAGCTTGACTGCTGAATAGGAGAAATTGAATAGCCGGGATAGTTTTTCGCAAGGAAGGCAATAATTCACCATATCAAAGGCTTTAGAGAAATCTAGTAATACAAGAAATGTGACATTATCTAGATCGATTGCTTTTCTAATATGTTCAGATACGCTCAATAAGGCTGTCAAGCAGCTATTTTTCTTTCGAAATCCAGATTGTTTAGATGTCAGCAAGCTGAAACGCACAAGAAAAGTATTAATTTGTTTTTGAATTACTTTTTCAAAAACCTTCGACAAAAATGGCAGTATATAAATTGGTCTGAACTCGTCACCTTTTGAAGTCTTTGGGATAGGTACTATTTTCGCCCTCTTCCATTGTGTAGGAAACTCACTTGTACTTACGATCGAGTTAAAAATATGAGTGATATAAGGCAGAAGTATGGGAAGCAGAATTTTCAAAAAGGTAGGGTGTATTTTATCGAGTCCTATAACATTTGACTTGTTATAGAGAAGAGCCTCAACCACGTCCTCTGCGGTTATAGAAGAAAAAGAGAAACAGTATGAGATTGAACTTGGAGCTGACAAATTTCTATATGCAAATTGTTCGGAAACTGAAATACTGTTGACGGTTGGGTTTGTGACAAAGCGCTTGTTAAGATCGTTAATATCCAAGTTTTCAAATTTTTCACAAGCAGACTTTCCAACACCAATATTTTTCAAATTTGTCCATACTTGTTTACTACCTCCTGAAACGTTAATGCGAGTAGAGTATAAACGAGCTTTAGCCTTACGAATTTCTTGAATAGTTTTGTTGCGCAAAGTGGTATAGATTTGATGAAGATTGTCAAAATGAAATATTTTCCATCGCCTATACGCCAAATCACGTTGCTTCATCAAAGAAAAAATATCTCTAATAAACCAAGGTTTGTTTTTTGAGGGACAGTTTTTTGATCTTAAAGGTACATGTCTATCGAAAAGGAAGTTAACTTTATGGTTCAGAAATTCAACTTGCCCAGATGGCACATTACACATTATTGTAAAGAATTAGCCTTGTAATACAAAACAAGGTACCTAGTCCCATCGGAATATCGCCATTCTAATAATTTGTTTGCATGAGAAGGATTTGTAATATTAATTGAATTATTCAAACTCTATTAGGATCAGCACCGGTTCATCTCTGACGGTTCATCATGGAATTGAAGGTTACTAAACAAAAATTGTTTGAAAATACATCTTTCAATTTTATTAATCTGAAAAGAAACTTACGAATTTCTATTTATTTATAAAAGTTGTTTCTTGGCATCTTGTTCCTTGTTGTCAGTTTACTACTGTCAGTTGGCTGTCACTCTTTTTCTAAAACAGTTTGATTCTGCAGTTTGAGTGTACCTGGTGAAAAGAGAATTGTTCTCATTTTCGGACTTCAAAAAATAGTTATGAGTGGTTTTTTGAATAGCACAAATAATTTTCAAGTTATGAGCCTCATAAACTTAAGAGGCACTTAAGGTTCGTGAATACCGGCCTAAGATTATTTAAATCGAATTGCACTTTTGAGATACTCTCCTCTAAATTATTACAACTACATACAATAAACCATCATCTGCAAACAATGCATATTCACTATGTGTTATTGCACTGCCAATGTCATTGTTGTACACCAATGTCAATTAATCTGCCCTATCGTGGTAACCGTCGGAGCGGAATTAACTCCGATTTACTACGAAATTCAACGAATGCCATTTGTATGCGATGAAGTACTTTTAATGGTTTTATTTATGACAGATACAAACAAAATAGTCTCCGAAGTCCTCCGACAAGTTCTCGTTGCGGAGTGTTTTCTTTTTAAAGAAATTGTTAATTAAAATGTTAGTAATGAAGAAATAAACCTTATGTACGTTAACTTGTGGGCCTTTTGTTTTTAGGCAGGACGAATAAACAAGTTCACAGCAATATGAGCGGATGATAACTCTGCCCAGCGAATATCCCGCTGTTGCATATCTAAAATTACATAAGAAGGACACCAGAAATTGTGTCTGTGTTTTAGATTTGAATACATCATATATTTTTTAATGGTTTTGAGTAACACCATCAGACCGATAATTTGTTTTGTTTTTGTATTGAATCTGCTCCAAAACAAAGGCAAACGCATTTTTATTTAGGCGAAAGTTCTTCTTCAATCTCGAAGAGAATTATAGAATTATATCTACGTCAGGTAGTCAGCGTATATTGTTTTCATTCTTGCAATGTGCTTTTATTTTCTAAATAAATAATATTGAATTTAAAAAGTTTTTTTTTTCAAATTATTCTTTTGTTGACAGTTCAAACGGAAACAAAACATGTGCTTGGAAATTGGGAGGGGACTTTATTCGATAGTTTTGATTTTAAAATCGGTGCATCTAATTACATTTCTTAAAAACTCTAGCGCATTATAATTGAACAAAATTCTTTCTATAAGCAATAAATTACACTCTCTCCAATTTTTCATGGTTTAAAACGTTTATAGTGTTTATAATAAAAAAAACTATCGAAAATATATCGCATTTTCGATATATCAGTTAGGTTGCTCATCTCTGCCTGAAGTTTATATCGATCGCGATGCGTCGTCGTATTTCTTTAAAATTTCTTCCGATGACAGAAATTGAATTTCCGACGAAGATGCGTCGCGGAGAAAACGCCGCTCTGGCGGTTACCTCGATAGGGCAGAATATTTCGTCTGATAAAACGTTGTTCACATTTGTCTTTTGTTTTCGACCTGATAGATATGAAATCATCCACGATAGTGATTTTTCACGCACACCATAACTTTCCATTTTTTCAAATAAAATGTTTCTATCCAGTGTCTCAAATGCCCGTTTCAAATCAAGAAAAACACATATTATTTTAGTTTTCGAATCTAGCTGTTGCTTCCAATTTTTAATGACCATATTAAGTGCACCTTCACAAGAATGATATTTTCTTAATCCCTACTGGTTTTCAATTATTAACTTATGAAGGTCGAAAAATGATTCAAGTTGGAAGTGAACAGCTTTTTCATAGAGAGAGAGGGCATTACTGGGCCTAAAATCTTCACATTTTAGTGAATGTTTAACTTTTGTGATCGGAGAAATTTGGGACACTTTCCATGAGTTGGGGAAAACACCGTCGCGAAATGGTTGATTTATAATTTTAATCAATGGAGGTGCAATGATAGCAATCATGTGTTTGAAAATTTCGATATTCAGATGGTTAGGATCAAGTTTATTTCTTTTATTATCAAACACTTTCTTTGTATCAGAGTGCTCTATTTATCGAACATTAAAAGAAGCAGGATTTCTAACGTTCTGATTAATAAAGGGGATAAAAGGCATCGGAACACTTATTTCAGTTATGCTGTCTACAAAACACTTGTTGAATTTATTTGCTAAAGTGAAATTGTCACTGTATGTTATATTTTCGATAATAACTTTGCTGATTTCCGATTGCTTTTGCTTCAGTACAAATTGTTTAATAGTTCTCCACATTGATTTCTGATCAATTTTCTTTTTTATTTTTTATAAAATCACTTACCATTGTTAATTTGTTTTTTGAAATGGTTTCTTAAGGATTTATAATTATCCCAGTCACTTGTACTATTTGTAACCATTCATGTTTTGAGGAATGAGTTTACTGTTTCTTTAAGAATATTTTGGAAGATTTAAGCCATTTGATTTGTATGACTTCAATAACATATATTTCTTATATATCTCATGGTTAAATAATTGCCAAATTCATTTCTTTGGTATTTTAAAATTCGGATCGATTTTTTTTACTACTTTTTTACTTTTATTTTTATCTCGGCTAAGATAGTTTTATGATCACAAATTTTTAAGTAAGGGATTGGTTCAGCTGTGATTCTTTTCGATTTTGTAATTGCCAGATCTATTAATTTTTTCGAGTTTTGAGTTATTCTAATGGGTTTAGTAATAATCTGTTTAAAACCACTACAATTTATATATCTTTCAATATTCCTTTTATATAGTTCATCTGACTTCAACCAGTCAGTATTAAAATCATCAATAACAAAAACCTTACATGAAAACTCGTTTAATTCATCCATCCACTGAGTAAACTTATCACTAAAAATTCTGCTAGAACATCGTGGAAACTTGTATACCGCTACTAGTATAAAAGAAAAATTTTAAGTGAAAGCCACCATATTTCTTCATCAATTGCGTGCATTTGTATTGTCTCAGCTTGCCACATTTCTTTCAAATATAGTATAACACCACCAGTATGCCTTGATTCATCATTACACCTGTATATATTATAATTATTTAAATAGAGTTCAGTATCATCTATTTCCTCAGTAACAAAAGACACAGATAGTACAGTAAATTCGAATTGGTTATTTATTATCATTGTCTCTAGTTCAGTAAAGTTGGTTAAAATACTTTAAATGTTCAAATAGACTACTCGAATAAACTTTGGTTGCTAAAATTCAATTTTATTTTGTTCCAACTTGTATTCCATCCAACATTGATTTTTCCAATTTCCATAATTTTCTGAAATGTTCTATCATCAACTTCAATTATTGCTCTAAACGAATAATTTTTGTGTGGCACCCTATTACATTTGACACGTTTGACATCACAATCAACACTGTTTTATCTTTTTATTGATTCTGCAAATCTATCGCTGTGCCATGCTTCTTTAATGTTATTTACAAGAATAGTTGGATTTCTCATTTTCGGTACTGTTATTGCATATTTATCACCAAGTTTTTCTTTTGCTTCTCTTTCAACTGTTTTTCTAGATTGTTCATCAACACAACTAACTGCGATAGCTCCGTTTTGGCGATTTGAGACACTATCTACCTTTATCGAAAGCAATGATGGATCTATATTTTTTTATCACTTCTTAAGTTATTTCACTTTTTTGTTCTTCCCGTGGTCTAACTATTACCGGGGGTTCTTTGTTTACTATTTCTGCGTACGATTTTTTTTGATTTGCGGATTTGTTTGCTTCAATATTTTTTGGTTGTTCATTAAATTTATCAACACGCATTACAATTTTTTCAATACTTTCTTCTTGCTTTTCAATTATCTGTTTTTTTGGCATTCAGTTCATTATTAATATCGAAAATTGCTTTGACATCAAACTCTTGAGAATCTAACGGCGCGGCTAATAATGGAAGAATCGCGGTTATCTTCTCAGATATCGCTACATATAGATATCAATGCAATGGTGGCGAATAGAACAACTGTAAAAGCGAAAAACTCGATGATGGATGATGAACAACAAGTCAAACAAATGGGGGAAATGCTGTGTATGTAAGAAACCTGGCCATTAGAAAAATGAGTGTCCATCTAGATGGGTTAGTGTCGCTCAGAAAAGGGAACAAAGGGATGCTTTCGTATGCTCGATGGTAGCTGATGGTTCAGCAAATGTCGTTTGTGATGATGAAGACTGGTTCCCTTATTCAGGGGCAAGCGACCACATGTCGTTTCGAAGAGACTGGATAGTGAATTACAAAAAATTTGATGATCCACAGTTAGTTAGAATCGGAAATGGGAAAACAATTTATGCACTTGGCTCTGGCGATATTAATATCGTAGCATTTGATAATAAGCAGTGGGTTTCAAAATATTTATCAAGTGTGTTATATGTGCCAGATCTTACGTTGAATCTTTTTTCTTCGAATGCTGCTCTCGATAAGAACTTGAAGCTTATTTCCAACAAATGTAAATGTGAGTTGCTGTTTAATGGGTCTACCATAGCAGTGGGAGTACGACAGTATTCTTTGTTTAAAATGCTTTTTAAAATCGAACTACCATCCAGTGCAAATGTGGGCATGGCTGTTCAATCAATTTCACATTGACATAATGTGCTTAGCCACCAAAATCTAAACTATATACGCGCTTTTTTTAAAGATCGAAAAATTCACTTAATTGATAATGAGGATTTTTTTTGTGATGCATGTGCTCTAGGCAAATCGCATAGGCTACCGTTTCCAAACAGTGACAACAGGCAAAGTTTGTAGGAGAGCTCGTACACTCCGATTTATGCGGCCCAATGCAGGAGACTTCTTTTTCTTTCTCCTTTTCAAAGACGCTATCGTAGTTTACTTTTTGATAACAAAAACTGAGGTTTTAGATTGTACAAACGATTTCTTAAAAAAAATTAAAATGGAAACCGGTATGAAGGTTAAATGTATTCGGACGGTTAACGGACTAGAATTTGTAAACTCAGAGGTAAAATCTATGCTAAAAGACCAGTGTGTATTACACCAGACATCTATTTCTTACTCACCATAACAAAATGGTAGGGCGGAGAGGGAATTACGAACAATTGTGGAGGCTGGCAGAACAATGCTTTATGCAAAAAAATTGTCATTAAAGTTATAAGCAGAGCCGGTCAATCATGTGGTTTTCATTCTTAATAGGCTGGTTTGGAAAAACACTTGACTTCAATCCGGGAAGTATACAGGTTTTCGGTGCGGAATGCTATGAACACATTCCTCAACAAGAGCGCCGTAAATGGGACGCTAAGTCGCAGTTAGGTATTTTCGTTGGGTTTCCTGAGAATGTGAAACGGTACCGCATATATTTTCCTGGAACTACTAAAGTAGAGGTAAAGCGTGATATTTTATATAAAAAACATTCTTCTTCCTCAGATGAATTTGTGATTAACTGCAACCGAGAAAACCTTTTGAAAGATCCACATGAATCGACGGTTGATGTGAAGGAAAGTGTAAAAGTTGATGAAGCAACTGAAGATCGTTTCATCGGAGTCAACTCACATGGGAGTGATGGAAAAGGTGATTTAACTGCGGGTGGTTTGGTTGCGGAAAATACTGAAACAGTTAAAAATGTACAAACTTATGATGATGAATATACGGAAACGGAAGGTCAAGATGATGATGTTGCTGAAGGTAATATTCCTCTGAGTCAACGGTTTCGAAGTGCTCCTCGACGTTTTAAGTCAATGGTAGTGTAGTGACTGCCTTATATAAAACCCCAACTACATACATACACATGCATTTAACTTAAATATAGCTACATACTTATTCCACCTCTGCAGATTTTAGGTTAGTTGATTGATGGCGGTTCTAGCTCGTAGTCGTGTGCATACATTAATATTTACCACTCAACCATATTCCACTTGTTATACGTAATATATATTAAAGCTTAAGATTTATTTAAATAATGTGATTAATTAGTAATTAAGTTATTTATGAATTGAATAAACGAAATTATAAAACTAAATAACGCATCAATTGGTGACCCCGACGCAGAAAGCAAAATAAATGTGATGTCAAACGAATAAAGTCATCTTCGTTACACAAAACGAATAGGTTCGCAAATAACCTTCGGTGACTAAAACTAAAAAACAATTAGCAGGAGTAAAAATCTAAAAAAAACATGCAAAAGTGTCTTAATATAATTCCAGTGGAGATATAGAGATAAAATAATCTCATCAAATTTGCATATACCTAACTTTAAAATAACGGTAAAACAAAAGCCAACGTCATCCCACATCTTAAACGGAATAAATATAGAAACCAACAAAAAATAGCATTTAAAAAAAACTGCAGTTATATACCTAACAAACGTTACTCCCACACATAAATTGTTTGGTCACACATTTACTTGAACCGCATAAAACACGCCACAGCAAACCATTGCCTATATGCAAAAGCCAGCTATTCGCTCTTTCTACACAAACCGCAACATCTTTCAACTCTCTACAACAACATACATTATACATACGAGTAAGATAGAACCAACAATCAAACCTACGAACTAAGCAAAATAGTTCCATACCTTGATGACAACACACACAAGCAGGAAAGAACATCTCTAAATTATGTAGCTATTTAATAAGTTCTTATATTTTCTACAATTCTCTCAATAATTTTCATTAAATTTATTTTAATTAATTACACTTATCGTTCAACTCCTTAAATTTAACAGAAATTTGTAATAACGCATTAAATTAGATATGATTATAATTATTATTATTTTCTTTGTTTCCCTTCTTAATTAGTGATTCTTGCATGCTTATATAATATTACAAAACAAAATATTTTTTTAGCAATTGCTGCTCATGTACGTAAATAAAACGAACCATCATCAATTGAATAATGCAATGCCTCATTAAAATTAGCATACTTTGTAAGTTTTTCTTCTTTTCGATTTACAATTTTCTTTTTCGTTTCCGGTCGGTTTTTCATAGTCAAAATGAGTAAATCGGATTCAGAATCAGAAAATACGGGAGATAAACATTCTGATGATAAGCAAGATTAGAAACAGTGCTGGCGTCATAAATAGCAACACGGTTAGATTGCAGCCATTTTGGCCAAAGTCCCCAAGCATTTGGTTCATTCAAGCAGAGGCCCAGGTCGCGATTGCCAAGATCACTAAAGACATAACACGATATCATTATATTCTAGGAGCCCTACCTTAAGAACTACTTGAAACTATAATTGATTTTATAGAATCTCCACCAAAGCTAGACATTTATTCCAATTTCAAGAAAACCTTCATCGATCTCCACTCTCTTAGTGAAGAACATCGCATTGAAAATCTTTTGTCTAGTGAGCAGTTGGTGACAGAAAACCCTCAGAATTTCTAAGAGCCCTCAAACAGTTAGCGGGGCATCTGATATTTTTAGTGAGGATTTAGTAAAAAAAAACTGGCTTCGCCGCCTACCTCAGGTAATAAATATCTCGCAAGATGGGAAATAAGAATCCGAGATAACATCCTTAGCTGACAAAATTTTTGAAGCGTCTGTCTCTTCGTGCTCAGGCTTATCCGAATTACGATTCAAAGAAACAAATAATGAGAAAAAGTTAGGTGAGGTTTCTCCGCACCTTCGTAACAAATTAAATAAAGTAAAAGCTATGGTTAAGAAGCTCACGGACACCATCGGTAGACAGAGGGGGGATTCGCGTCGCGATAACAGTAGAGGTAGGTCAAGGAACCGAAATATGTCAGGCGAAAATGTAGGGTGGTGTTGGTATCACAGACGATACGGTTCGGATGCACGTAAATGTTCAGAACCCTGTAGATTCAAAGGTGTTTCAAACGAAAAAAACTAGAAAAACCAATTGTGATAGCGGATCACAGATGGACTGAACCACTCCAGATTCGCCTCTTTGTACGAGATCCTGATAACAATATAACATTTCTTGTAGATACTGGAGCAGACTTGTCAGTATTACCTATTCAGAATTTTCCAACTTATAAATCAAACGAATTACTTTGTGCAGCAAATGGACCATCCATTAGCACGTGCGGCACAAAGCTGTTAAGAGTAAATTTGGGACTTAGGAGATCGTTCATTCACTCATTTACGATAGCGTCTTGTAACCATGACATTATTGGGGCTGACTTCTTAAAAAAGTACTCACTCTTAGTAGACATTAAGAATTGTCGTGTTATTGACCAAACAACCAAACTGGGCATTTACGCGCTGCATGCACTGGTGGACACTCCATCTCCTAAGCGGGTAGCTGCTAGCTGGTACCAATAAGTATCAGAAAATTCTACATGATTTTCCTTTATAAAGGGATCCGCCAAACTTTATTATTCCAACACCACATTCCTACTAAAGCTAAATTACCGTTTTCGAAACCCCGCCGACTTAATTTACAAGAACACAAAACTGTCCGTGTAGAATTTCAACACATGGTTGAATTGGGCATTTGTTGAACCTCTTCCTCTCCTGTATCTTCGCCTCTTCATATGGATGAAAAGAAAAAATAGTGAAGATTGGACCTTGCGGAGATTTTAGGAGGCTAAACGCCGTCACAATACCTGACAGGTATCCAATTCCCCATATCTACGACTTTTCAATGCAACTAATGGGTGCAAGATTTTTTCAAGAATCGACCTGTCGACGCTGATGACAATCACAAAACTGCCATCCCGACACCATTCGGGTTATTCGACTTCGAAAAAATGCCCTTCGCGTTGCGAAATGCAAGCCAAACCTTCCAGAGATTTATTAATGTAGTCGTTCAAGACTTTGAATTTGTGTTCGCTTACATAAGGGGTATTCACGATCCGGTGCAACTGGTCTAGTATCATTGTAAAAATGCAAAGGTGCAACTATTTTTTGCACCACAACAACAACTTGCACTGACTAAGATTTTACATTTTTGCACCAGATTCAGCAATTTGTGGGAATGATAAATTACTACAAACGTTTCATTCCCAGATTGGCCGAAATACTATCGCCCATTTATTCTCACTTAGTCAAACTTGTGAAAATCAAGAAAAATAAAAATCATTTCGCTTGGCCCGAAAGTCTGTCTAAAGTAACATTATTAGCTCATCCTATTGAAAATGCTTCATTCAATATAACAACAGATGCCTCGAACACTGCGGTTGGTGCTGTTTTACAGCAGTACTCTAAGGTTTGGGAACCACTTGCATTCTTTTCAAAAAAGCTCTCCGACAGAGAACATAAGTTCTCATCATTCAACCGCGAACTTTTAGCGATCTATTTGGCAATAAAGCATTTTAAATCCTTTGCGGAAGGCAGGGATTTCGTCATCTACACAGACCATAAGCCGTTGGTCAATGCACTTGCATCCAAAACCGAACGCAGTCCAAGGCAGGCCCGCCATCTTAATTATGTGTCCCAATTCACAAACGATATTCGACACATTGAAGGTAAACAAAATGTGGTCGCCGATTTTCTTTCACGGCCTTGTGATGAAATAAGTGCATTTATGTTTGACCTAAAAATTATAAGCCAAATGGAAGCAAACGATGAGCAGCTTCAATCTCTTCTTACAAGCAACGAAAACCAAACAACCAAAATCAAGTTGGAACAAATAAAAATGCCCTCTACTGAAGAAAATATCTGGTGTGAGACGAGTACAGGGACTCTACTTCCATACATTCCTCAGCAACTCCGAAGAACAGTATTTGATTCCTTACACAACCTTCATCACGAAGGCATAAGAGCAACGCGCAAAAGAATTTCAAGCAGGTACTTCTCGCCTTTGATGAATAACGACTGTGGCAAATGGGTAAAAGCCTGCATAGTGTGTCAAAAATCAAAGGTATACAGACATACAAAATCCCAGTTCAAATCTTTTAAATTACCATCTGTACGTTTCGAGCATATCCATATGGACAATGTCGGGCCACTGCCAATCTCAAATGGTTACTCATATATATAATTGTAGATCGTTTCACGCGATGGGCAGAAGCTTACCCAATAAGCGACATGTCGGCTGTTACAATAGCAAAAGTATTAGTTTAACAATATATATGTCGATTCGGAACTCCAGAGCAAGTAACCACTGACCAAGATACTCAATTTGAGTCTAAACTTTTTCGAGAAGTAACAAACCTTCTAGACATTCACCGTATACGAACTTAAGCTTATCATCCCCAAGCGAATGGGATGGTTGAAGGATTCCATCGCCAGCTAAAATCTGCCATAATTGGGCGCGGGAATACCGCAAATTGGAGCGATGAACTTCCATTAGTCTAACTGGGCATTCGATCTGCTGTAAAGACAGACTTGGGATGTTCAGCAGCGGATTTGGGCTACGGACAAGCATTAAATGTCCCAGGAGAATTCTTTTTCCCGTCAGATTTATTTCGTGATTCAAGTGAAAACACCTCTCTTCTAGTTGATCAGCTTAGAACGGCAATGCAACCTGTTACGCCAACCGATACACGAAAAACAAAACAGACGGACATACACATTCCTGAATCACTTAGCACATCAAATTTTATGTTTGTGAGAGTAGACAGGCTGCGTCCAGGACTAAATGCGCCATATGAAGGTCCATACGAAGTAGTTCGTAAATTACGGAAACAATTTGTAGTCAAAATAAAAAACAATCATGTCTCAATTCCCATTGATCGCTTAAAACCGGCATTCGTTATAGCCTCGGAATCAAACTATAGTACGATGACTAAAAAAGTTAAATTCAAATAAGATACGTTAGTCAAACAGAAGACGCTCGCGCTGGAAGGGGAGTGTTTAGTGACTGCCTTATATAAAACCCCAACTATATACATTTAACTTAAATATAGCTACATACTTATTCCACCTCTGCAGATTTTGGGTTAGTTGATTGATGGCGGTTATAGCTCGTAGTCTTGGGCAGACATTAATATTTACCACTCAACCATATTCCATTTGTTATACATAATACATATATATTAAAGTTAAGACTTATTTACATGATGTGATTAATTAGTAATTAAGTTATTTATGAATTGAATAAACGAAATTATAAAACTAAATAACGCATCAGTAGCTATGCTGGATTTACATGCTTTTATTGCTGAGAAACGAGAACCTTCAACGTACGAAGACGCTCTCAAGTCGAAGGATAAGAGAAAATGGCAAGATACTATGAAGGAGGAATTCGAGGCTTTAGCAAAAAACAACGCGTGGGATTTAGTTACGTTACCTAACAATAAAAATGCAATTGACAATCGATGGTTTTTTAAGATCAACCAAAAGGGTTTGAAGATGGCAGCGGACGTGTATGCAAGTTAAGAAGGAGCATTTATGAATTAAAGCAGGCCTCTAGATACTGGAATATAAAATTCATGGGTTTTCTTTGCTCATTTAATCTGAAAATATCAGAAGCGGATTCCTGTGTTTTAGTGGGAGATGATATAATTGTCGCCATTTAAATTGATGATGGCTTAATTGTTGGGACAAAATGTGCTGATATCAAAAAACTTATCGATCATTTGAGAGATCAGCAGACATTTAGAGAACCCAAACATTTTGTGGTATTAATAGTAATGAGCTGCTGAGTAGACGTACTTTGATTTTGGTGACATTGTTTCAAGTATTTTTTTTTATCGAAAACGCACTCAATCGAAAACAAAAAATAGTTGTGCCTATATCCATGTGCCTAGTGATTCTTAATATTCTTTCGCTCTTCGGAAACAGTTGTTATTTTTTATTTTAATCAAAAGTTAACAGTTTTATTTTAATCGCAATTTTGTTTCCCTTTGTTCAACCCAAAATATATACATAAAGTGTCTATTATTTGCCGGCTCTCTGCATCCATACAAATCGTTTTACATATATTCACCTGTGTAACACAACAACCATGGCTTCATCTAAACGCACCAACGCCCGCACCAAAAGCTCCGTCGCCGAAAATTCCCCATGATGTATTTCATCCCCCCTCAGCACACCCACTCCAAAACCTATGGGGTTCGACGATAAGGCTATGATGGACGAAAACCTTCGTCAACAAATCGAGTTCATCGTTATGTAACTGTCTAAAAAAGTGCTATTTTTGCTAAGATATTGTCAAAATAAAAAATCTAATTTTCATTTTAAAGAATTTTCATTTTCTACCAAATGACAATGTCTCTTTGATAAAACGCGATCAAAAAAAAAACAAAACTCTTACGCCCTTTAATAAACAGTACTCCCAATCATATGATAAACTTACCAGTTGTAAAAAAAAAGCGCACAAAATAATGAGAAATCGTTTCCCAAGAAAAAACTTTCAGCCAAAAATACCACCACCACTGATGCACCTGATGTTACATGCTTTTCCTCCGCCGATGCCCCTGTTCATACAGTTTCTGTATCCTGTGCTGCCGATGCTGTTGATGCTGATAAAAACGGCCTCTTAAACTCTTCTTTACTTTATATCGCCCGCAGTGACTCAAACTCAATTTCACATCAAAGTCAAACTGATCTTCTAATTAAATTAAAAGAAAAAAGCGAGTCTATATTGTTTAGATTATCTTCTCTTGAAAAAAATCTCACAGCTCGAATGGATGACATTGAAAAAATATGTCCAACAAAATCGATAAATTAATGCGAGACTACACAAATTTGGAAGAGCGAGTGAAACTACTTGAAAAGCACCATAGTGATATAGAAGATGAGATAATACAAAATGTAAACAAAACTTCCTCAGCAGATGATGACACAAAACACATACATATAGAAATAGACAGCCTCAAACTGCAGTTCCAAGCAATCGCAATCAATAACATTGCCGCTGACGCTATTCTGATAGGAAAACCATACACTCGGAATGAACAGCTTAAAGCCACTTTTAATTTGTTATGTCATTGTATTAATTTCCATCCGCCGCAAATATCTAGAATTTTCAGGTCAAAAACACAAACAAATTCTGTGGTAACTATTAAGTCCCTCAGTGCAACCGACAAAATGAAAACAATAAGATTACTATCCGATTATCGAAAATCGATTTTCCGAAACTTAACTCTAAATGACATAGACCCGAATTTTCACTTGGATACACCAGTTTTTATTCATGAAAACCTAACAATAGAAAACCGAGAAATCCTACGCCTAGCTATTGCTTTGAAAAGAAAACAAAAAATACATGCTGCATTCACCGCGCGTTGATTAGTGCATATATTATTGCAAAAAAACGAAGGAGCCATATGTATCAGGAACTTACAAGAATTGAATGAAATATCCTCAACACGAACAAGTAACAACATCCGTGACCTTGAATCACTGCAGCAAGTTATCGTCCATGAAAACAGATAACAATAAATGTACCTTTTGATGAAAACATGTCAGTGCTACCACATTTAATTTTTATTTTTACTTATATTTAATATAGTGCTAATTAAATTTGCATTCACTTTTCCTATACTTTTAATTTCTATTTTCAAATTATTTATGTATTTAAAAATTTGTTTTATGTATTTTAATCTTTCTTCCTTCCTTTTTTTTTGAGCTTTCCATATGTATCTTTCTGGCGAGTTTTGTGATTTTTTGTTTTTGTGTCGGATATTTACTGTTTCTTTTCTCCTGCTTGGTGATTGTTTTATGTTGTTTTAATGACTCAGTTTCATGACGCTGTTATTGGCAATGCTGACTTCAAAACCGCAAAATTGGTGATGATTTTTTTATCTAAGGCTCAACCAGGTTTCAAAGTATGTCGCTTGAATGCTAGAAGCCTAAATGATCAAAAATTAGATTATATTCAAAATGTTTTTAATGGCAATAATATTGATGCTATATATGTGAGTGAAACTTGGTTTTATCCGGAAATTCCTGATCGCATCCGTAATTTAAACAACTACACCCTTATACGGAATGATAGATTTACTCCTACTATAGGTGGTGGTGTTGCAATTTATTGTAGATCGGGACTGAAATGCAAGATATTAGCCAAATCAGAAAATAATGGCGTAGAATTTATTATTATAGAAAATTCAGATTCCAATGTTAAATGTATGTTAGCTTCTGTCTATAACCCTAACAGAACCTGTTCACATACGCCATTTTTTACAGCATTACAACCTTCCATAACATCATATGAGCATATCATTGTCCTTGGTGACTTGTGAATGTTGATCTCCTCAAAGGGGACTGTACTAGTGTTCAACAAGCCGATGTAGGTAAGATTATCTTGATTCTTAGTATAATGAATTGGCGAATGTATTCAAGGAATAGTTATATTTATAAGTACCTACCTTCAAACATATATTTAAATGGATTTTAATTATATAAATTAGGAGGATAAAATGTACCTACGTATATAGATGGAACCTAGGTATATAATTATGTACATAAACATATGCATAATGATAAGAATCTGGTGTATAGGTGTGTGAAAACCTTTTATAAATTAATAAGAACTGCCTAAAGCATGAATTTAGTCAGTTTTTCGATAAAGCCAAGAACACCATTATGAAAATTTCATCAAGAAGTATCTCGAAAATTGTAGGACAGATTTTGATGAAATCTTGTGTTTTATCTTTTGAAAACAATTTTTTTTTTAAATTTTTGTATGCAGTTTTTTAGACTTCATTAATATACATGTAGCCAAAGATTATAACTGCGAATCTATCTTGATTTAAACTAACTTAATAAAGGATGTTCTACAATTCAATTAAAAAACAACAAACATTTTTGAATAAATATTTAGTATTTTTTTATTATTTAGTATTTATTTATTTTATGATTAGCTTACACAGTAAGACAAATAATATCTTATTTATAGTGCAGCTCTTAAGATGTACAATAGCTTCTAACATTAAATTATAAAGCAAGTTTTACAAATATATTAAACAAAGCTACAAAAAATAATTTCATATATTTACTTTTATAAGTTTCTAAAGAATAGTTCCATCTCTTTTCGCATTTCTTTCGCGCAATTTATACTTCTAATTTCTCTAGGCAATGAATTCCAAATTCTTACAGAGCTGACGAAAAATTGGCGTTCGCAGGTAAAACAGCGAAAACGCGGAATCAAAAGATGATGTGATCGATTTGAATTTAAAAAAACAAACTTGATTGTAAAGATCCTCTGGTTCTCGAGTAAGGAGTATATCTGAAAAAACAGTAACTGTGCGAAGTTTCATAAAGTTATCGAAGGTCAAACCAAGGAATCTTGAAACATATTGTGAAACTCTATCATAACGCCGTAGCCCATAAACATAACGTACACCGCTATTGAAAACGACATTTAGTTTCCTTTTACTTACAGAGTCCACGTTGCGGAAAATTTCGCAACCATAGGTTAACAGCGGCAAGAATAGAGTTTTTACTAAGATCACTCTAGTTTTAAAAGGGATTATGTGCTGAATAGGCCAAAGCATCCGTAATACGCCATAAGCTTTAGCGACGGTGCTGTTAACATGAAGGTCCCACGTAAGATTCCGATTGAAGACTACACCCAAGTTCTTAACAGAATCAACGTAAGCAATAGGGCTCTCCTTAAGAAGTAGTTGTGGGAAGTAAGACAGATCAATTTTGCTCCTAGACACAACGAGACACTTTGATTTCATTGGGTTAAGCGGTAAACCATTTTCAGAAGACCAACGGTCAATAAGTTTTAAGTCTTCATTTATGCAGGCTGCATAATGCTCAATCATCCCAAGTGGACAGCTTAAAAACAACTGTGTATCGTCAGCGTACATGCGAATTGAACATTGTGTTACGACGTTAGGAAAAAAGCAGTGGACCAAGTATAGAACCTTGCGGAACACCAGTATTGGCAGGCAGAAAGTCTGATAAAATATTATTTAGCTCGACTGCCTGCATTCGATTTCTTAAATATGAGAACAAAAGCTTGACTGCTGAATAGGAGAAATTGAATAGCCGGGATAGTTTTTCGCAAGGAAGGCAATAATTCACCATATCAAAGGCTTTAGAGAAATCTAGTAATACAAGAAATGTGACATTATCTAGATCGATTGCTTTTCTAATATGTTCAGATACGCTCAATAAGGCTGTCAAGCAGCTATTTTTCTTTCGAAATCCAGATTGTTTAGATGTCAGCAAGCTGAAACGCACAAGAAAAGTATTAATTTGTTTTTGAATTACTTTTTCAAAAACCTTCGACAAAAATGGCAGTATATAAATTGGTCTGAACTCGTCACCTTTTGAAGTCTTTGGGATAGGTACTATTTTCGCCCTCTTCCATTGTGTAGGAAACTCACTTGTACTTACGATCGAGTTAAAAATATGAGTGATATAAGGCAGAAGTATGGGAAGCAGAATTTTCAAAAAGGTAGGGTGTATTTTATCGAGTCCTATAACATTTGACTTGTTATAGAGAAGAGCCTCAACCACGTCCTCTGCGGTTATAGAAGAAAAAGAGAAACAGTATGAGATTGAACTTGGAGCTGACAAATTTCTATATGCAAATTGTTCGGAAACTGAAATACTGTTGACGGTTGGGTTTGTGACAAAGCGCTTGTTAAGATCGTTAATATCCAAGTTTTCAAATTTTTCACAAGCAGACTTTCCAACACCAATATTTTTCAAATTTGTCCATACTTGTTTACTACCTCCTGAAACGTTAATGCGAGTAGAGTATAAACGAGCTTTAGCCTTACGAATTTCTTGAATAGTTTTGTTGCGCAAAGTGGTATAGATTTGATGAAGATTGTCAAAATGAAATATTTTCCATCGCCTATACGCCAAATCACGTTGCTTCATCAAAGAAAAAATATCTCTAATAAACCAAGGTTTGTTTTTTGAGGGACAGTTTTTTGATCTTAAAGGTACATGTCTATCGAAAAGGAAGTTAACTTTATGGTTCAGAAATTCAACTTGCCCAGATGGCACATTACACATTATTGTAAAGAATTAGCCTTGTAATACAAAACAAGGTACCTAGTCCCATCGGAATATCGCCATTCTAATAATTTGTTTGCATGAGAAGGATTTGTAATATTAATTGAATTATTCAAACTCTATTAGGATCAGCACCGGTTCATCTCTGACGGTTCATCATGGAATTGAAGGTTACTAAACAAAAATTGTTTGAAAATACATCTTTCAATTTTATTAATCTGAAAAGAAACTTACGAATTTCTATTTATTTATAAAAGTTGTTTCTTGGCATCTTGTTCCTTGTTGTCAGTTTACTACTGTCAGTTGGCTGTCACTCTTTTTCTAAAACAGTTTGATTCTGCAGTTTGAGTGTACCTGGTGAAAAGAGAATTGTTCTCATTTTCGGACTTCAAAAAATAGTTATGAGTGGTTTTTTGAATAGCACAAATAATTTTCAAGTTATGAGCCTCATAAACTTAAGAGGCACTTAAGGTTCGTGAATACCGGCCTAAGATTATTTAAATCGAATTGCACTTTTGAGATACTCTCCTCTAAATTATTACAACTACATACAATAAACCATCATCTGCAAACAATGCATATTCACTATGTGTTATTGCACTGCCAATGTCATTGTTGTACACCAATGTCAATTAATCTGCCCTATCGTGGTAACCGTCGGAGCGGAATTAACTCCGATTTACTACGAAATTCAACGAATGCCATTTGTATGCGATGAAGTACTTTTAATGGTTTTATTTATGACAGATACAAACAAAATAGTCTCCGAAGTCCTCCGACAAGTTCTCGTTGCGGAGTGTTTTCTTTTTAAAGAAATTGTTAATTAAAATGTTAGTAATGAAGAAATAAACCTTATGTACGTTAACTTGTGGGCCTTTTGTTTTTAGGCAGGACGAATAAACAAGTTCACAGCAATATGAGCGGATGATAACTCTGCCCAGCGAATATCCCGCTGTTGCATATCTAAAATTACATAAGAAGGACACCAGAAATTGTGTCTGTGTTTTAGATTTGAATACATCATATATTTTTTAATGGTTTTGAGTAACACCATCAGACCGATAATTTGTTTTGTTTTTGTATTGAATCTGCTCCAAAACAAAGGCAAACGCATTTTTATTTAGGCGAAAGTTCTTCTTCAATCTCGAAGAGAATTATAGAATTATATCTACGTCAGGTAGTCAGCGTATATTGTTTTCATTCTTGCAATGTGCTTTTATTTTCTAAATAAATAATATTGAATTTAAAAAGTTTTTTTTTTCAAATTATTCTTTTGTTGACAGTTCAAACGGAAACAAAACATGTGCTTGGAAATTGGGAGGGGACTTTATTCGATAGTTTTGATTTTAAAATCGGTGCATCTAATTACATTTCTTAAAAACTCTAGCGCATTATAATTGAACAAAATTCTTTCTATAAGCAATAAATTACACTCTCTCCAATTTTTCATGGTTTAAAACGTTTATAGTGTTTATAATAAAAAAAACTATCGAAAATATATCGCATTTTCGATATATCAGTTAGGTTGCTCATCTCTGCCTGAAGTTTATATCGATCGCGATGCGTCGTCGTATTTCTTTAAAATTTCTTCCGATGACAGAAATTGAATTTCCGACGAAGATGCGTCGCGGAGAAAACGCCGCTCTGGCGGTTACCTCGATAGGGCAGAATATTTCGTCTGATAAAACGTTGTTCACATTTGTCTTTTGTTTTCGACCTGATAGATATGAAATCATCCACGATAGTGATTTTTCACGCACACCATAACTTTCCATTTTTTCAAATAAAATGTTTCTATCCAGTGTCTCAAATGCCCGTTTCAAATCAAGAAAAACACATATTATTTTAGTTTTCGAATCTAGCTGTTGCTTCCAATTTTTAATGACCATATTAAGTGCACCTTCACAAGAATGATATTTTCTTAATCCCTACTGGTTTTCAATTATTAACTTATGAAGGTCGAAAAATGATTCAAGTTGGAAGTGAACAGCTTTTTCATAGAGAGAGAGGGCATTACTGGGCCTAAAATCTTCACATTTTAGTGAATGTTTAACTTTTGTGATCGGAGAAATTTGGGACACTTTCCATGAGTTGGGGAAAACACCGTCGCGAAATGGTTGATTTATAATTTTAATCAATGGAGGTGCAATGATAGCAATCATGTGTTTGAAAATTTCGATATTCAGATGGTTAGGATCAAGTTTATTTCTTTTATTATCAAACACTTTCTTTGTATCAGAGTGCTCTATTTATCGAACATTAAAAGAAGCAGGATTTCTAACGTTCTGATTAATAAAGGGGATAAAAGGCATCGGAACACTTATTTCAGTTATGCTGTCTACAAAACACTTGTTGAATTTATTTGCTAAAGTGAAATTGTCACTGTATGTTATATTTTCGATAATAACTTTGCTGATTTCCGATTGCTTTTGCTTCAGTACAAATTGTTTAATAGTTCTCCACATTGATTTCTGATCAATTTTCTTTTTTATTTTTTATAAAATCACTTACCATTGTTAATTTGTTTTTTGAAATGGTTTCTTAAGGATTTATAATTATCCCAGTCACTTGTACTATTTGTAACCATTCATGTTTTGAGGAATGAGTTTACTGTTTCTTTAAGAATATTTTGGAAGATTTAAGCCATTTGATTTGTATGACTTCAATAACATATATTTCTTATATATCTCATGGTTAAATAATTGCCAAATTCATTTCTTTGGTATTTTAAAATTCGGATCGATTTTTTTTACTACTTTTTTACTTTTATTTTTATCTCGGCTAAGATAGTTTTATGATCACAAATTTTTAAGTAAGGGATTGGTTCAGCTGTGATTCTTTTCGATTTTGTAATTGCCAGATCTATTAATTTTTTCGAGTTTTGAGTTATTCTAATGGGTTTAGTAATAATCTGTTTAAAACCACTACAATTTATATATCTTTCAATATTCCTTTTATATAGTTCATCTGACTTCAACCAGTCAGTATTAAAATCATCAATAACAAAAACCTTACATGAAAACTCGTTTAATTCATCCATCCACTGAGTAAACTTATCACTAAAAATTCTGCTAGAACATCGTGGAAACTTGTATACCGCTACTAGTATAAAAGAAAAATTTTAAGTGAAAGCCACCATATTTCTTCATCAATTGCGTGCATTTGTATTGTCTCAGCTTGCCACATTTCTTTCAAATATAGTATAACACCACCAGTATGCCTTGATTCATCATTACACCTGTATATATTATAATTATTTAAATAGAGTTCAGTATCATCTATTTCCTCAGTAACAAAAGACACAGATAGTACAGTAAATTCGAATTGGTTATTTATTATCATTGTCTCTAGTTCAGTAAAGTTGGTTAAAATACTTTAAATGTTCAAATAGACTACTCGAATAAACTTTGGTTGCTAAAATTCAATTTTATTTTGTTCCAACTTGTATTCCATCCAACATTGATTTTTCCAATTTCCATAATTTTCTGAAATGTTCTATCATCAACTTCAATTATTGCTCTAAACGAATAATTTTTGTGTGGCACCCTATTACATTTGACACGTTTGACATCACAATCAACACTGTTTTATCTTTTTATTGATTCTGCAAATCTATCGCTGTGCCATGCTTCTTTAATGTTATTTACAAGAATAGTTGGATTTCTCATTTTCGGTACTGCTATTGCATATTTATCACCAAGTTTTTCTTTTGCTTCTCTTTCAACTGTTTTTCTAGATTGTTCATCAACACAACTAACTGCGATAGCTCCGTTTTGGCGATTTGAGACACTATCTACCTTTATCGAAAGCAATGATGGATCTATATTTTTTTATCACTTCTTAAGTTATTTCACTTTTTTGTTCTTCCCGTGGTCTAACTATTACCGGGGGTTCTTTGTTTACTATTTCTGCGTACGATTTTTTTTGATTTGCGGATTTGTTTGCTTCAATATTTTTTGGTTGTTCATTAAATTTATCAACACGCATTACAATTTTTTCAATACTTTCTTCTTGCTTTTCAATTATCTGTTTTTTTGGCATTCAGTTCATTATTAATATCGAAAATTGCTTTGACATCAAACTCTTGAGAATCTAACGGCGCGGCTAATAATGGAAGAATCGCGGTTATCTTCTCAGATATCGCTACATATAGATATCAATGCAATGGTGGCGAATAGAACAACTGTAAAAGCGAAAAACTCGATGATGGATGATGAACAACAAGTCAAACAAATGGGGGAAATGCTGTGTATGTAAGAAACCTGGCCATTAGAAAAATGAGTGTCCATCTAGATGGGTTAGTGTCGCTCAGAAAAGGGAACAAAGGGATGCTTTCGTATGCTCGATGGTAGCTGATGGTTCAGCAAATGTCGTTTGTGATGATGAAGACTGGTTCCCTTATTCAGGGGCAAGCGACCACATGTCGTTTCGAAGAGACTGGATAGTGAATTACAAAAAATTTGATGATCCACAGTTAGTTAGAATCGGAAATGGGAAAACAATTTATGCACTTGGCTCTGGCGATATTAATATCGTAGCATTTGATAATAAGCAGTGGGTTTCAAAATATTTATCAAGTGTGTTATATGTGCCAGATCTTACGTTGAATCTTTTTTCTTCGAATGCTGCTCTCGATAAGAACTTGAAGCTTATTTCCAACAAATGTAAATGTGAGTTGCTGTTTAATGGGTCTACCATAGCAGTGGGAGTACGACAGTATTCTTTGTTTAAAATGCTTTTTAAAATCGAACTACCATCCAGTGCAAATGTGGGCATGGCTGTTCAATCAATTTCACATTGACATAATGTGCTTAGCCACCAAAATCTAAACTATATACGCGCTTTTTTTAAAGATCGAAAAATTCACTTAATTGATAATGAGGATTTTTTTTGTGATGCATGTGCTCTAGGCAAATCGCATAGGCTACCGTTTCCAAACAGTGACAACAGGCAAAGTTTGTAGGAGAGCTCGTGCACTCCGATTTATGCGGCCCAATGCAGGAGACTTCTTTTTCTTTCTCCTTTTCAAAGACGCTATCGTAGTTTACTTTTTGATAACAAAAACTGAGGTTTTAGATTGTACAAACGATTTCTTAAAAAAAATTAAAATGGAAACCGGTATGAAGGTTAAATGTATTCGGACGGTTAACGGACTAGAATTTGTAAACTCAGAGGTAAAATCTATGCTAAAAGACCAGTGTGTATTACACCAGACATCTATTCCTTACTCACCATAACAAAATGGTAGGGCGGAGAGGGAATTACGAACAATTGTGGAGGCTGGCAGAACAATGCTTTATGCAAAAAAATTGTCATTAAAGTTATAAGCAGAGCCGGTCAATCATGTGGTTTTCATTCTTAATAGGCTGGTTTGGAAAAACACTTGACTTCAATCCGGGAAGTATACAGGTTTTCGGTGCGGAATGCTATGCACACATTCCTCAACAAGAGCGCCGTAAATGGGACGCTAAGTCGCAGTTAGGTATTTTCGTTGGGTTTCCTGAGAATGTGAAACGGTACCGCATATATTTTCCTGGAACTACTAAAGTAGAGGTAAAGCGTGATATTTTATATAAAAAACATTCTTCTTCCTCAGATGAATTTGTGATTAACTGCAACCGAGAAAACCTTTTGAAAGATCCACATGAATCGACGGTTGATGTGAAGGAAAGTGTAAAAGTTGATGAAGCAACTGAAGATCGTTTCATCGGAGTCAACTCACATGGGAGTGATGGAAAAGGTGATTTAACTGCGGGTGGTTTGGTTGCGGAAAATACTGAAACAGTTAAAAATGTACAAACTTATGATGATGAATATACGGAAACGGAAGGTCAAGATGATGATGTTGCTGAAGGTAATATTCCTCTGAGTCAACGGTTTCGAAGTGCTCCTCGACGTTTTAAGTCAATGGTAGTGTAGTGACTGCCTTATATAAAACCCCAACTACATACATACACATGCATTTAACTTAAATATAGCTACATACTTATTCCACCTCTGCAGATTTTAGGTTAGTTGATTGATGGCGGTTCTAGCTCGTAGTCGTGTGCATACATTAATATTTACCACTCAACCATATTCCACTTGTTATACGTAATATATATTAAAGCTTAAAATTTATTTAAATAATGTGATTAATTAGTAATTAAGTTATTTATGAATTGAATAAACGAAATTATAAAACTAA